>OZ057414.1:6051360-7388860 GCA_964056705.1 Troilus luridus | reverse complement strand
TGTCAAAAATTAGACCCGTCTGGACTTATGGAGTAGAACATTGATTTATACGAACCCGATATAAATCCTTTCATAGCTACTTCTTAAAATTACTTAGAGATGTCTGAAAAAAAGTTGGACTTGAACCGAAACGTTAGTGCACAATAAATTTAGATTTAGATATTCTTCCCGGGCATATTAACATTACTAAATCTGTTAATTAATCTTGGCTCAATACAACAGTTATTTTATTTCTGTTTATTATTTAATCGCTTCCTTTGAGTATCGCATTAAGAACCTTAGAGTTTATTCGGATCCCATTAACGTCTCGGCAGCAAGCTCTCCCACGAGACAGTAGTTAAATATACTGGACCGCTTGGACTTACGGAATAGAGCTTCGGTGCTCCACTAAGCCATCGAATTCCTCTCGTATTCTATCCTTACAATCCAAAATCCTCAATGCTCCTTACTTTGTTACGAACAAAATAATCCACAATGACCTTAAAACTTCATTTCCACTCAAACTCACTAGTTTCAAACCTAGCAACCTCTTAAATTCCTGATAATCCATGCTTCTGAGAAGAAGATGGCCTCGTGATCTTTTAAGTTGAACTTGCTATTTGAGTACTACCACTGGGTAGTTTCTCTACATATATTTTTACATCCCAATATGTACCGTTCATCCTATTTACCGGTTATATTAGTATTATGCAGTTGTAAATTGCATTAAATAAAATAAAACAATTTTTTTAAATAAATTTCTTGAGAGATATGATATTATATGACCTATTATTGGTATGAATTTATGGTGTGTATAATGATGATGCCTGAATTGATGAAACATTAACTTATTAGTACTATTCAATACTTTAGTGACAAGGCATTTTCTCTCTAATTGCAATTTATTGAAATAGGATTTAAATTTAAAATTTAACAAACTGACCACCATCCATCATATTAGAAACGATGTCCAGAATTCTCAGCTAGATTCTACTTAATGACTGGATTTATTCATACAATTAATTTTATTTGACCCACTCGGAGTAACTGCATCCAAGGTTCGGTTGTTTATTTACGTCACTTTATGCTGCAATGACTATACGGACGATGCTGCAGCGGAAGTCCTAAATAGTTCCTATCCAGGTATAATTATGATAGAGATCTTTAACGAGCATCTATCACTGCCTAAGTTCGTCACATCTCTTCCGAACATGGCATAACCATGGATTTTTATCTCCCATCAAAGAAGTTCTGAGGGGCGGCGAACCTGCGATTTTTGGCATAGAAGGTTTTTCTGCTATCCACTGCACCATAGGAAGCGACCAAGATAAGGTTTACCGATACCCGAACCCAAACCAATTAGAACAGGGCTCCATATTGGCTCTGGGAAGCGTTGCAATTAATAAACTGGGGAGGTGGTGCGGTCATTAACTACTAATGACCTCAGGGGTTGTGTTCTTCAGATCGTTACAAGTGCGGATGTGTAGAATTACAGGATTATCTCTCTTGACGGCCATTAATGATATTATAAATTAAGATGTAGAGTTTGTTTAGCTAATTTGATGGACAAGTCCATAATATAATATCAGAGGAACTTATGTGAGAAAATTTGAATATTAAAATTTTATTAAAACTAGGTGCGTACCCCAAAGTGTAACCATGGTTCCAATTCTATATTTGTTCAAATCACTCGAACTCCAATTGTCGTGTAATTGTCATATTTAATATTTTTCTTTCTATTGAATAATAATAAAGGCAAATAGAGAAAATACTCAAAAATATCAAATAACTAATTGAAATTAGAGGGTCAAGAAGTTATCTTATTTTCAGATGGCTAAGAGGATTATCAGGAATTGAGGAGGTAGCTAGGTCTGAAAATAGTGGGTTAGTGTGGGAATAATGATTGTCATGAAAGGACTGATATCGGGCCAAATCACCAACGAATGAGATATTGTGGTCATCATGGATGACTTTAATAAGTACAAAGTAAGTATGATGATTTTAAGGAGGATTTTGGATTATAAAGATTGGTTACGAGAGGAATTCGGTGGCTTAATAGAGCCCCGAAGCTCTCTACCGTATGTCCTATTTGGATGTCAGGTGCTCGTTAAAGATTCGTTTCCTAATGTACGAATTTCGTCGTCGTTTCCACTGTAGCATAGTCCGATTACTCAAATCGGAATAAAGTGACGTTAAATGAAACAAGCAAACTCTCTAGACAAATCCACTAAGTTCTGAATTAATTACAAAAGACTCATATAGATGACGATACGAAATATTTGGACTTAATTAGTAGAGCTTAGGGGCCCAACTAATCATCAACCTACTCACTTAGTTATTGCTTAATGGCAACAAAGTAAGAAGAATTGAGGATTTTACGAAGGATTTTGGATACGAGAGGAATTCGATGGCTTAGTGGAGCCCAATAGCTCTACTCCTTAAGTCCAAATAGGTCTTATAGTATGAGTAGTTTGTTATAAATTGGGATTTTAGAGATTTTTTTTCTCGTAAAATCCGTTGTTGCCATCCATAAATGAATTCTTTGTATATAAAAACAATGTACTCAGTATAAGTTAAAAAAAAATAACATGAATTATTCTCTTTTAACTAGAACAATGAACATTAAAAAAAAACCCCGCTTGGTCAAGATCCTGTTATGAGGAGAACAAGGGAGCTTTTTAATTTCTAATTCGACTAATTATAATTCTATTTATATTTCGACAAGACTCGACTCACAATAAGCATATTGCATATGGAACAGAAGTCGCCTTAGAATCGAATTAACATATTTCAGACATTTTACCTTTTCTTCGTCCACCGTGGGAAACATAAATGACAGGTGATTAGTGGCATAACTGCTCTTGACGAGCTACTACACCCCCTGAGAATCTCATAACAATTCAGGATTATTCAGCCATAGAAAATTGTTACAGGATATATTATATTACTATATCTATATTCATCATCCAAAAATCAGTGTTCGGTAAGCGGAGTTTAAGAGTAATTGCAGAAGACTTAAATACATGACTATTATAAGATTTGGACTTTGAGACTCCAATAAGCCATTGAATTCCTCTCGTATTCAACCCTTACAATCCAAAACCCTTCTTAAATTACTCAAAACCGCTCGACGTTTCAGGCTACTTCAACACTTACTAGACAAACGCTCTAACCTCCCAATTAACTACAAATGACTCATCTACATGACCATCATAAGACCTATTTGGACTTACGGAGTAGAGCTTTGGGGCTCCACTAAGCCATCAAATTCCTGTCGTATCCAATCCTTACAGTCCAAAATCCTTCGTAAAATCCTCAACGCTCCTTATTTTGTTAAAAATACCGTCATCCATAACGACCTTAATGTCCCATTTGTTGCTGATTTGGCCCGAACCCGATATCTTTCCTTTCATAACAAACTTCATTCCCACTCAAACCCTCTAGTTTCAAACCTAGCTTCCACTTCGATTCCCGATAATCCTCCGAGGCGTCTGAAAAGAAGATGGCCACGTGACCTTCTTAGTTGAACTAGTGATTTGTGTACTACCAGTGGGTAGTTTCTCAACTTGCCATTACTCATGTCATTTTATATCACATAGCCTATTTACTGGATGTATTTTTTTTTTTATACAGTTGTAAATATCAATAAATAAATTTTAAAAAAAAATTACTCAATTATCCTTAATTTGTTACCAATAAAGTCATCCGTAACGATCTTAATGTCACATTTGTTACTGATGTGGCCCGAACCCGATGTCAATCCTTTCATGACAAACTTTATTCCCACTCAACTAGATTCGGACCTAGCTACTTCTTCGATTCGCAATAACCCTACTACGAAAAACAATATAAACTAAATATATATTCCTTTATAATTTTTATTTTTTATAATTTTTTTTGAGGAGAAAATATTTTCTCTTCAAAACAAAAATATTTCTAAACATATTCCGATCAGTAAATTTTCCCGGGAATATAAGTATTAACCTGTTGAAATGTGGAAATGAAAAGAATTATAAAAATATTTTAATTCGCCTGCATTCATTTTAAATACAGTCCTAATTATAGCCTCATGTAATTACGACTCTATTAAATGACGGTGTAACATCTCTATCCCACGCCAATCAGATTACTCCAAGCGCAAAATATGAGACAGGCTTGCACAAGTAAAAAAAATAATTAAAAAGAAAATAACAGAAAAAAAAGAGATAGTAGAAGAGCAGACCCTTGCACGCGATGGGAACTGACCGTGAATCTGATGCACTCTGTGAGGTCTCTACTCAACATCATCTGCTACTCAATTTCATTTTCAAATTCAAAATAATTTTTTCTAAGAAACATTTTAAATGCATTAAGTGTAATAATTAAATAATTTTTTTTAATTTATTTATTGATATTTACAACTGTATTACAATAATACATCAAGTAAATAGGATATGTGATACATAATAACATGAGTTAATGGCAAGTTGAGAAACTACCCACTGGTAGTACTCAAATAACTAGTTCAACTAAGAAGTCACGGGGCCATCTACTTTTCGGACGCCTCGGAGGATTATCGGGAATCAAAGAGGAAGCTAAGTTTGAAACTAGAGGGTTTGAGTGGGAATGAAGTTTGCTATGAAAGGATAGATAGCGTGTTCGGGCCAAATCAGCAACGAATGGGACAGTAAGGTCATTATGGATGATTTTATTCTTAACAAAATAAGGAGCGTTGAGGATTTTACGAAGAATTTTGGATTATAGGGATTGGATACGAGAGGAATTCGATGGCTTAGTGTAGCCCCAAAGCTCTACTCCGTAAGACCAAATAGGTCGTATGATGGGTCATGTAGATGAGTCTTATGTAGTTAATTGGGAGGTTAGAGCGTTTGTCTAGTAAGTGTTGAAGTAGCCTGAAACGTCGAGCGGTTTCTTGTCTTTTCAGTCTAGTATTCCAGGTTAATAGTTTGTCGAGGTGCAACCCTAAGTATCGGATCTGTTCTACAGGCACCAGTGGGATATTATCAAAGGGTACTGAAGGGCAGGAAGTCATTGGTTTACGACGTAAGGTAAAAGTGGTTTGATGCGATTTTTGAGAATTTATTTTAATTCTGCAGTTTTGACACCATTCTTCAAGATCAGTAATATGGGATTGGAGGCTTTGGGATGCAATAACTGGATTGATGTTAACTTATAATACACATGTATCATCAGCATACGTGGTAAGGATAGTATTAGGATGAGTTGGGATGTCAGCTGTATAAACTTGACCTTGAATTTTATCGTTCCCTATCAATAAAGGCTTGAAACAAGGTTGCTGCCCTTCACTTACGCTCTTTAACCTGTTCATTGAACAAGCACTAAGGAGGTGGAAGGAAAAATGCAGGTACATGGGAGTGGAGTTTGGGGATAACTGTTAATTCACCTTGCGATTTGCAGATGTTCAGGTAGTCATAGCAACAGGAGAATGGGACCTGCAATATATGAATAGGAAGCTCCCAGAGGACTCTAAATGGAGACCTGTCATAAATCAGGAGAAAATGTACATGTCCTTTAATTCACCGGGCACGAGTTTTAGGAAGCCTATGAACTTCCTCTTACGGGGTATAGCGTTTCACATCGCCCCGAGCCTATCACAGTCCCGATACGATACTGTATATGAACACGACTGAATCATCACACTAGTACTTCTTAAGTTTTTTCTGTTTTTGAAGAAATGTAAGTTTTTTACTTGTGTCACTTTAGAAATAGGTCATAGTATACTGTTATAAATTAGTCGTCTGTTTCGTAAGTCAAGTGAAGATCTGTAGTTCAAAAGATGTGATTGTTGTTTGTAGAGTCTCGTCATTTTTTAATTTTGTACGTATCTTTATTGCAATGATTATTTTAATTAAACCTACTTGCTACTTACTTATAATCTATACATATAAAATGCTTTGTCGTGAATCATTTGACTAAGGTATCAATGCACAGCCTAAACCGCTAATCGTAAAGACCTGAAACTTGGAGGGTGTGTTCTTTGTATGATGTAGGCATCCGATAAGAAAGGATTTTCGGAAATTCTCTTCCTTAGGGTGTGAAAAAGGGGGGCAAAGTTAGCATGCTTGCTCACGTGTTTCTTACTCGCAAAATCTACATATTTTCGCTGAACAAAACAAATCAAGTAACACAGCTCACTTCTCGCTGCTGCCGTACGATAAGTGAAACCGTTACACTAAGTAATCCTTTTCAAAAAATTAAATAACATTACATACTAATCTTTTACTGACACGAACAACAGTAAACTTCTATCCATCCCGTTTGTTAATCAGTGTTAATGTGTGTTTCAAGGCTGTGCTGATCCGTCTGTGATGAAATTTGACATGGATAATCTCAAGCCTGGGGAAGGACATAGGCTACTTTTTATCAGCACAATACACAGGCGAAGTTTATATAAAGATGTAACCTGATTGACTAACACACCCAGCGGTGAACGCACAGCAGAAACCATTGAACTTAGCATCTTGAAATTCGCAGATAGGTTCTTCGTGTAGCTTAAATGAGCACTAAGAAAGGAATTTGGACAATTCCACCCCCAAGGGTTTCCCCCTTAATATAATAGAGGTTCAAAGATTGAATGGAATCCGTCAGTTTTGAAGTTAGACATCTGAAATTTCGGATGTACGAGTAACTTATAGTTAAAAAAATTTAATATTTAATTAAAATGATCTGTCACGAAACTTTATGTGGCATCCAAATTCCACACGAGCGAAGCCGTGGGCAAACGCTAGTTAAAAACATATAATTTATTGGAGTTTACATACAAACAATAGATTTAAAAACCATAAATGGTTAATACACTGCACTACACTACACTGTACTACACTGCTTCACCATTAAGTAATTAATCACAATAAATAAGTAATATAAAAAAACAATCAAATACAAAAAATGAAATCCCTTGAAGTATTTTTGTCCCTCTCGTATATTAACAAATATCCGTCCAATTGAAGAGAATTGAATCTGCCTAATTTGACGAATCGATCAATCGATTTGAGGTTTGCGATTAGCCGAATGAATGGGAGAGTTCGATTGCGGTCGAGATGAAAAGAGGAAACTCATAAATCAGAGGCTATTGGGTTCGGGGTGTGAGGGGGCGGAACAATCGACCCGCGGCAGAATCGATAAAGAGGGAATGCGATCGTTCGATACATCGAATCGAGGCGTATTAACGGCATTGCGTCGGTCAAACACGTGTTTATAATATTAACGTTACATTTTTTTTTTAAATCAGGAATATCGAGTCTGGTATCCGGGATTGCTCTATAAACTCCGTAAATTTCTACCGCCTACCTACTTTCTCGTCCTTCAATCCTATCTCACAAACAGAACTTTCCAAGTAGACCACAATAATGTCTATTCATCCCTCTTTTCCCAATCTGCTGGTGTTCCTCAAGGTAGTAGTATCCTTGGCCCAATCCTTTATACAGTTTATACAGCTGACATCCCAACTCATTCTAATACTATCCTTACCACATATGCTGATGATACATGTGTATTATCAGTCAATACCAATCCAGTTATTGTATCCCAAAGCCTCCAATCCCATATCACTGATCTTGAAGAATGGTGCCAGAACTGGAGAATTAAAATAAATTCTCAAAAATCCCATCAAATCACTTTTACCTTACGTCGTAAACCAATGACTTCCTGCCCTTCAGTATCCTTTAATAATATCCCACTTGTGCCTGTAGAACAGATCCGATACTTAGGGTTGCATCTCGACAAACGATTAACCTGGAATCCTCATACAAGACTGAAAAGACAAGAAACCGCTCGACGTTTCAGGCTTCTTCAACACTTACTAGACAAACGCTCTAAGCTCCCAATCAATTACAAAAGACTCATCTATATGACCATCATACGACCTATTTGGACTTACGGAGTAGAGCTTTGGGGCTCCACTAAGCCATCGAATTCTTCTCGTATCCAATCCCTACAATCCAAAATCCTTCGTAAAATCCGCAACGCTCCTTATTTTGTTAAGAATATAGTCATCCATAACGACCTTAATGTCCCATTTGTTGCTGATCTGGCCCGATCCCGATATCTATCCTTTCATAACAAACTTCATTTCCACTCAAACCCTCTAGTTTCAAACCTAGCTTCCTCTTCAATTCCCGATAATCCTTCGAGGCGTCTGAAAAGAAGATGGCCACGTGACCTTCTTAGTTGAACATTCGATTTGAGTACTACCAGTGGGTAGTTTCTCTACTTGTCATTATATCATGTCATTATGTATCACTCAGCCAATTTACTTGTTATATTACTGTAATATAGTTGTAAATAGCAATAAATAAATAATAAAAAAAAAAAAAAAAATCAGGAATATAATTTTCTCATTGTTGCTTAGACACCCCAGTCAGCTGTATTAGGCCGGGGGGTTAAGTGTGATCTCGGACAAATCACCTCCCTGCACAACCGCTGTCCTAGAAACAGTACAATATCTTCCATGTACAGAGCCTTACACCGTTCATTGATTGTAGTGGTACAGCTATTTTTAAATTTAAATTATTATCATATGTTTATATATTTATTTATTTTTTTGCGAACGGACCCAAGAGACTAATGCAAAGCATCCTGAAGTAGTTTTTCCATATTTCCTCCTTGTATTCTTTTTCTCTCCTCTGTCCATTTTGTTACTTGTCTCTTCAATGCTTTCTTCTCTGATATCACCACCACTTCTCTAACTTGTTTCAACTCACTTCGATCTATATTCGCTTATTCTATATTTATTTTTACTTGATCAAATTAGACAAACGTATTACTTCGAACCCTCACACATGACTAATAAGACAAGAAACAGCTAGACGCTTCCGACTACTTCAACACATACTAGACAAACGCTCAAAGCTTCAAATCAATTACAAAAGACTTACTTATGTTATAAGACCTATATGGACTTACGGAATTGAACTATAGGGCTCCACCAAACCGTCAAATTCAATCCTTACAATCCAAAATCCTTCGCTAAATCCTAATTGCTCCTTATTTTGTCACAAATAAAACAATCCATAATGACCTTAACGTTCCATGTGTTACCGATTTAGCCCATTCCAGATACCTATCATTCCATAAAAAAACTCCAGGCCCATCCAAACCCACTAGTTTCCATCCTTGGATCCAATTCCATCCCGTACAATCCTCCTAGGCGTCTGAAGAGAAGATGACCTCGGGACCTTATATTATAGAAGTGTAATTAGAGTGCTGCCAATGGGTAGTGCCTCTACATGTCCTTTCATGTATTTATTTATTCATACAGCCCTTGTACTAGATGTATATATTACAGTTGTACAATTCAATAAAATAATTATTAAAAAAAAAATTATATTACTTGGCTAAACCGTAGTGTGGTTTACCTGATTTTGGTTTGAAAGTAACTATTAGTAAGCCTTGTTTGAAGAAGTCTATCAATATGTCCATACAATTTTAATCGTTGTTTTCTTATGTCTGCTCCCAGGTTTGAGATATTGTCTGTTTTTCTTGACAGTAATCGGTATCTTTCTTCAGTTAACTTGGAACCTAATTTTTTTCCTTCTTAATTTTGCCTTGTTCTTTTCGTATTTTTACACGCAGCATTTCGGGTGGTTAAATTACTGTGCCATAAATGACAGTGTAATAATATTAATATATTTATATTTATTATTTTATTTGACAGCCCTAAGAGACTAATGCCGGCCGACAGGTAAGATCAGCTGCCAGGTGGGTATCCAGGTAATTACCGCCACATCTACCTAACGAGGCCTACTTAAGGAAACAAATCGACGAACGCCTTGAGCATTCTTTGTAATGCCTCGGCCAAAGTGTGCCGCAGTTATGCAAAAAAAAAATTGGTGCAGCTGTCAGCTTGATTGGTCCCTGGCACCTGTCCAATAGCGAGGCCACGTTGGAGGCAAATTGATTGTAATTTTGTTTATTTACGGGATATTATTCATCGGAAGGTACACAAAGGAAAGCTTCAAGTCTCTAAGATACTGTTTCTAGGGTAACGGTTGTGATGTGAGATTATTTTCCCTGGATCAAGCTCAACCTCCAGGTTTTCCCTCAATTAAGGGTAACCATATTATAAAGGTTGGGTGCCCGGGACCTTGAGCAAAACTTAGTGCATCTTCGTAATAACTAAAAATGTGTGTGTCAGCTCCGACGCACGACTGGAGTTTACTCCTTAAGAACTAGTATTGTGTAAATTATGTAAAAAGAGAGTAAATTAAAGCATCTTAAAAAATAATCAAAGCATATTTAAATATTTATTCATAATATTTACATCATTCCAATGAAATATATATTATAAACTATTTCACATAATAATAATTGTTAATATCTTTATATAAATCATTCTTGGGAAGATTCGTTTGTTCTACTATGAACATTTAACATAATTTTGAACAGTATTTAGTCCGTGAATAGTATTATCATCGTTATTAAATACTGCGACAATAGGTTTATGGTAACTAAAATACGATACGTGTACGTCAGAAGTTACATGGGTTGTAGATCGTGAAAACATTGCAGCAATAGTTAGTTGTACCATATCTTGTCGTCCCGAATATTTTAACCAGAAATAAAGTCTAAATTAAGTTCATTTTTCAAGAGTTGTAATAAGTGTAAACTTTCATCTATACTTAGTGAAAATTTAATTTAATTTACACTATTAATATTTTGCTTAGTGACGTCAAGTGAATAAACAAATATCCACTGCGTCTTTATCTTTGAAAGAACCTACGATAAATGATTTCATATTAAGACTGGTTTCGCTGTAAGTAAGTATTTTCAATTTTACAATTTGACAACACAAATTGACGGTTAGGTTGCTGTTATACACATACATAGCCTCGAAGTGAGAGGTGCGCAAAGGAACGTAACGTCTCTCAATATATTTATATTTTACTGTAAAGTTTATTGACTAAACCTCCTCCCTGACCATTTAAAACATTTTTAAATCTATTCTCATAATAACAAAACATAAAAAACATCCAAGCTCAAAGGTAACATTGAGGTTATATATTTATCTTCTTAACTAGTTCAAATAAAGCTAACCTTAATTTGAAGTTTTAAAAAATTATCGCATTTCAACACTTGAAGAATAAAGCGATAGAATACACTGTTAGCATAGATACCACACCGGTCCCGTAATTTAACTTTTAATTTCTATCTATTATGTAGAACAAATCATACAAGAAATATAACAAATTTTCGAAAAAGGGACGCAACGGACTATATTTAGCTAAAATTCGATTTTACTCCTCGAATCGTTTCTTAAGGAGTAAACTCCAAAAAAAATATTGGAGAATTTTATACAAATGCTGTTAGACACATTCAGCCTTAGGAGCTAATTATATTGTTTGCGCAAGCGCGTGTTGATTTAATATACATATTTTAAAGCATTAAATATTTCTACTAAGTCTTTTCTCGTCAAATTTGTTTTAAAATCTACTATTTGTATATAGTAAATGTATATTTCTGCCTATCTTGGGCAACCAATCAATAGAGGCTAGGCGTACCACAGGACGGTCTAGATCCCATAGGATCCATCAGATTAAATAGAAGCTAACAGATATATATGCCATCATATTTATTGCACTAGTACAAGTCAACGAAATACTAAGAAGAATCAGCAAACTAAAGAATTATTTATTTGAAAAGAAAAGATATGTCCAGGACCGGGACTCGAACCCGGGTCTTCCAGATCACTAGTCTGGGACTCTACCATTTGAGCTATCCTGGGCCCTAATGAAGCACGCTTCTCGGCCATGGTCATATCTTTTCTTTTTTCTGATCCTAAGTCCCCGCGTTCTTGCATTTTGCGAAGTATACGAGAGGAAGAATGTTCTTTGAACATTATTTTAATTTGGATCTAGTTGACTTACGTCATTATAATTATTATGATTTATTTTATTTTAGTTGTTACTAATTTTTAAATATATTCATTTGAAAAGAAAAGATATGTCCAGGACCGGGACTCGAACCCGGGTCTTCCAGATCACTAGTCCAGATCACTAGATATGACCATGGCCGAGAAGCGTGCTTCATTAAGGCCCAGGATAGCTCAAATGGTAGAGTCCCAGACTAGTGATCTGGAAGACCCGGGTTCGAGTCCCGGTCCTGGACATATCTTTTCTTTTCAAATGAATATATTTAAAAATTAGTAACAACTAAAATAAAATAAATCATAAAGAATTATTTATTTATCTAAAGATCCTGTAAATAAGTGGTTAAGTTAATTTAAGTACAAAATGAGTTTCTTGCACTAAGGGAAGCGGGGTTGAGTTATTTTCGTGAATAAGGGGCTAAGACAGACATTGGCTTAAAAAGGAGTTATTGCTTATATTAGAACAAGCCAAAAACTATGAGAATGGCACAATTCCGCTAGCCTCGATGCAGTCATCTCTATCCGGGCAATATTCGACTTAACCTCTTATTCAGATACAGATATGGGGGTTTTAGAAATTTAAAAAAAAAGTGTTAAATATTTTATGTTATCTAATAAATCTGCTGGACTACAGATCTTCACTTGACTTACGGAACAAACGACTTATCTATAATAGCATACTGAAACCTATTTGGACATATGGAGCAGAACTTTGGGGTTCAGCAAAAAAAGTCCACATACATAAGATTCAAACAACACAGTCCAAAATTCACAGAAAAATTGTTAATGCACCATGGCATATTTCGAATCACACCATACACAACGACATGAACATTCCCACTATAA
This sequence comes from Troilus luridus, assembly GCA_964056705.1. NCBI lineage: Eukaryota > Metazoa > Arthropoda > Insecta > Hemiptera > Pentatomidae > Troilus > Troilus luridus. Next base: position 7,376,148 of record OZ057414.1, on the reverse strand, counting down.
AATCATATATTCATAACAAATACATGACATTCCACTCATGGACACAATATCCCCCAAACCAATCGTTCTTCCGCTTTCCTACTCCCTGTTACCTGGACTGGATAGGAAAAGATTAAAAAGAAATTGGCCAAGAGACCTACTCACCTATTGATATTTAAATTTTTACTCCATCATCATATAGAAGTTCAAGTAGAAAATAAAGGTGAAAAACACTAGGATCAAATTTGCTGAATGCGCAATTGCGCAGTTGCAAATGAAAATTAAATTATAAAATAATAATAATAAATAAATTATATTTTTAAATAAACATATATATTTGCATCCTACATAAAAATAAGTATAAAGTTAAATCTTTCTATAGATACACCATGGCTGTGGTTTCATTTAAACGCCCCCAGAGGCATCACTCACTCTTTATTGTCCTTAGCCCAGAACCCTTGGATCGATACACGCCATCCGGAACAGACACTGAAGGATCAGGGTGGAGTCCCAAGGAGACAGCAGGAGATTTAACAACATTTAGAAGAAAATAAAGGTATCTGTTCCACAGGTTGTCGCTTCGAGTCGAGTTACCAGATTTAGCAATATATTCGTTTAACTTTTAATAATTTCCAAAAAATACAAGTTATCATGAGCTTTAGTAGGGAAAATAGAATGTAATTATGAGTAGATTTCGGTAATCATTTCGCAAAGAAATATAAGCTTAAACTAAAATTAATGAGTATAGATAAAACATGTCTGTTAAAACTTTCTAGATGAAATGATTACCGAAGTATAAACATTTCCCATAATTACATTCTCTTTTCCGTACTAAAGCTAAGGATGATTTGTATTTTTAGGAAAGTGATCTATGATATGTACCTGCAACCGAATAGGCTCGAGACCCCATTTTGACCCAGGATTTTTTACTCACTGTTTAAAAATATTATGGCCACCTGTCGGCCTTTAAATGCGCGACCTTGGACTTAGAAGGTTATTATATTATTAAATTAAAAAAAAAAATATCAACAAAACGTTCAGTATGGTTTTATATACTGTTTATTTTACCTGGTATATGGTCGGTCAAGGGCTCGTGGTGGTAGAGCACTGAGTCGCCATGCCGGAAATCCTAGTTCAAATTCCGCTGCGGGCAATGACTTTTATTTAGTCTGCAGCGGGAGATGGATCTTACGGGATCTAGGACCCTCCTGGGGCCCACCCAGCCTCTATAAAATAGGTTATCCAAAATAAGAGGGAAAAATCTGGCGGTTGAGCGTGACCTAGGACAACCCACATCCTTGCAGAACCGTTGTCCATGAAACAGTACAGTCTCTACCATGTACTGAACCCCAGACCCTTCATAGGTTGTAGTGGTACAGGTTTTTTTTTTCTATGATTGTTCAAGCAGAAAGAGTAGTTCTAGTAATTTGGAAACGTCGGCTTCAAGACCGGGTGTGACAGATAAATTATTCTAATTGTTAACAGCCGTAAATCAACCCTGTGGCATCCGGCGACCCTCCTACAGCTCTCCTAACCACTTTAAGTGGGTGTAGGGGAAAACCTAGCGGTTATGTATGGTTTATCATAAATCATCAATTTGCACAACTGTTGACAAATAATCAGTGCAGTCCTTGACGATTTGTTTTTAATTATTATTATTTTAAATTCAAAAGCTATCCGCTCACATCAGTTTTACCCTTCGCCGTAAACCAATGACTTCTCGTCCTCCAGAATCCGTTTGTAATATCCCCCAGATTCCAATAGAAAAGATCTATAAACACAGACTAGAACCCAGACTAGAAACAGCTCGCCGCTTCAGGCTACTTCAACATTTACTAGACAAACGCTCCAAGCTCTCAATTAATTACAAAAGACTCATATACATGACTATTGTAAGACCTATTTAGACTAACGGAGTAGATAGGGCTCCACTAAGCCATCGAATTCCTCTCGTATCCAATCCTTACAATCCTAAACCCTTAGTAAAATCCTGAATGCTCCTTAATTTGTTATGAAAAAAGTCATCCATAATAACCTTAATGCCCCATTATTTGCTGGTTTAGACAGAATTCTATATCAATCTTTTCATAGCCAACTTAATTCCCATTCAAACCCACTAGTTTCAAACCTAGCAACCTCTTCAATTCTTGATAACCTTCCGAGGCGAATGAAAAAAATCCTCGTGACCTTCTGAGTTTGTTATTAATCATTCATCTTGACTATCTTATATATTTTATTTAATAATCCAAAGAGATATTTTTAATTATATTTTGATGCCTTTCAACCTTCTAAGTTTATTTGAGCACTATCGTTACTCTAGTAGTATAGGGTGGTTTCTCTAGTTTCCTTTACAAAATACCATTGCGTATCATTCGTTCTGTGTATATGGTATGTTGTTATAATACAATTGTAAATGCCAATAAGGCCAACATCTTAGGCCGAAACGTCGCAATAAAATAAGTTCTGTTTATTTTGTGTTATTATTAACTGGAACCCCTTGACCAATTCAATCCATAAATAAATAAAACAATTCGAAAGCTTAAATACAAATTATGGGCAAATACTAAGCTAAGCATTTTATCCATTCGTTTCTACAGCGTCAATAAGAGTTTTAAACAATATTACATACTATTTAAAAATGATGTATTTTATGGGTTTAAGACAATAATATGACATTTTACTTAAACCATATAACCGGAAGTATTCCGTTTTCCTAGACTAGCACCGTAGAAGACTGGATATACTTGCAAATTTACGATGGAGGAGGCAGTTGAAGGTCCCCAAGAGATACAGAAGGCACTGGTGATTCCGGTGCAAATGAGGGAAGGGTCAACAACTCCCGCCTCTTCCTGTTCCTACGCGCATGCGCTTGGACCTCGTACTTAGCCATCAGACCTTTAAACTCTACGCGCATGTGCAAAGACCTCTACGCAATTGTAAGTACTCAACGCCCACAAGAATTACAAATATATCCATAATACATAATATTATAATTACCATAAAAATATATGCACAATATGATACACTAGGATATGCACCTTTAAATCATAACCGTGGTTGAAAAAAATATTCAATATACTTGAATCAAATTAAAATCCGCCGATATCAAATCAAGAACATTAGAGCGTCGATTAACCGAACTAATGTCGTCGGATGTAATAAGGATAACCGAACTTTTCTTAAAGAAAGGAGAATACAAAATAAAATAGAAAAAAGTAAGGTTTGTACAAAAAAAAAACTTTACTGTACTACACAATAAATAACTTTAAAAAATACATATATGTAGATTAAAAAATTAAAATATAATAAAAAAAATATTTATGTACTTTTAGATTTGTGGTTTTGAGTACTAGCACTGGGCAGTTTCTCTACTTGTCTTTTCATGTCAATTTCTTTTTATGTGTACATTCATTTTAATTACTTGTTGTATTAGTATAATACAGTTGTTAATATTGAATATATATTGAAAAAGGGAACGCTCAACAGAGACATCAAATAAATGTTAATACATAAGTGGAAAAATTCCAACTAAAAACCTTAAGTCTCTAAACTAAAACAGGAAATTAAAAATACCTGTCCAATATTCATGTCAGGCCTAATGCCTGAATAGGCGAAATATTGGACAGGTATTTTTAATTTCCTGTTTTAGTTTAGAGACTTAAGGTTTTTAGTTGGAATTTTTCCACTTATGTATTAACATTTAATATTGAATATTAATGAAATTTACAACTTCATGTTAAGTCACAAAAAGTTTTAAATTTCCATTCGTTTCCTTTTTAATATTCTTGAAAATAAAAATAATTTAATACCGACAATTTCAATTAACTATTACTGTATCTAAATCTTACTGACTACAGATGAAAGAATCGACTCACATACTGTTTAGGTAATATCATCATATAGACTTTAAAATGTTTGTTGAAACGTTCATTTCTTGGTGAAATGAATCTTTTTTTTTAATACTAAAACTCTCGATTATTTTTATTTTCAAGAATATTAAAAAGGAAACGAATGAAAACTTCGTGGCCACTAACTCACAGATTATTTTCAGTATAATAGTAAGAATATGTAACAGCAATCAGGTTAAAAAAAAAAAAGTTCTTGGAACTTATTTTAAAAGAATGACATTGGCAAAGATCACTCCTGGTATCTTATCCGCGCAGCTTGTTCGGATAATCGAGAATTATTATTGCAAAAACAAACTTTATTTTATTTTAATGGAAATCGAACATTTTGATAGAATATATAATATTAAAATCAGATGTTTTACAATACTTAATTACTTTACAGTATACAAGGGAGTAAAAATAGGAAATAAAATAAATTAAGTATAGAAATATTATTTTAAACGAATATGGTACCTAAGAATCCGTTATACCATCCAAGTTCAGACAAAAAGTCCAATGACTCAATTTCTTCGAGACGTGAAAGTGATTTCCTAAAATTATTTTCGGTCCCGAACGACCCTGCAATTACCCGAGGTCGTGAGCAGTTCCTCGGGGATGACTCAGGGAACAAGTTCGCCAGGAACTTCCGGAAGAAATTGGACCGGGAGGCGGAACATGAAGAACTCGGAGGTGAATGCGGATCTTGAAGAAGTCGACGTCTAGGATAGCGGGAAGTGGGACTATTATTCAAGCTGTTAGTTGGCTGAATATTATATATTGTTTGAATATTATATATTGAACCGAAAACATAACTAACTGAGTGGTAAGTCTGGTCGAAAAATATCAAAAAACCGAATACTCTCAAAAGGCGGAATACCTGGCCCACATAGTGCGAAATGACAAATATCGCCTAACGCAGTTGATGGAGGAGGCACTCCAGGCTGCAGAACTTAAGGCAATGATTTGGTCTCACAACTGCACAATTATTTAGAATTACAATAGACGAAATTAAGACCGCCATGTTAAGTGCCGACGCTTAAATTGGAAAACCCACAAGAAGAAGAAGATGGAAGATAAGATACCAGGACCATTTTATCCTCAGGAAGATAAGAAAGTTTTCAAAAAACAATTATGTAATAATTCATTCACTCAATGAAAACCTATTTCCAGTCGTTTTTTTGCATATAACTTTATTATGTGGATACGTTTCGACTATATGTCATTTACAATCCATCAAGAACTTCTTTAACATCTAAGAAGAGTTATAAGTCATCTTTTTTCTTTTTTTTATTATTCATTGTCATTAGCTAAATTTTTTTCTTGGAGGTCCATTGTCCTCCATGGTCCTTTTGTTGGTCCGAAACGACTGGAAATAGGTTTTCATTGAGTGAATGAATTATTAGATAATGCAATCCAGTTTACATCCTTTCAAAAACACTTATGTTTCCGAACCAACGGTTGTACAAGGAGGGAATAGAGCCGAAATGTAATCCCCGCCTTTTCCCCTATTATGGACACCAGCTATATACAGACTTTGTGAGCCTATGGAGAGTTGTTGACAGAATAAATATTTAACTCCCACTGCCCTTCTCGAACTTGTGATCTACAGCTCAATAAGCAGCTTATGGGCAGAGTTACGACACTCCCAAAAAATTCTCAAAAGGAATTTTACAATTAAATTAGATAATTCACAATAATATATTGTACTTGTCGCGACTTGATAAAAAAAATATGACAGTCATTCGTGATATCAACACAGCCAATAAAATTGACTAAGTTGAGCCTTCTATTGTCTACAGTTAACTGGGGATGGAACTGTAATAACTGTGTATAGAATCCTCTAAATGAGAGGATTGTGATCATAGATACAAAATTATTACTTATTTAAGTTCAACAAACAAAATTTAAAAAAACAAAAGCCGTTTACTACTTAATTATGGGAGCGGAGGCACACAGTGGAACGAATCAAAGCATTTGTTGGACATTGGACCAATTCTCAAATAACTAAATTTGTCCTTTATTCTGATCTTAAATTATACTTTATACTTCTTCTCAACAAAATCCATTGATAAATTAATTGTGAAATTAAATCTTATATGAAAAATTCTGAATTGAAATATAAATTTTTCTAAAAACTGATATTTTTAAAGCAATATATTGTCTGAGGTAATGCATTAAATTAATCGTGCACCTAATGGAAAAAAACTCATCCATAATAAGATATTTTAGGCAAATAAAACTTGGGATTATTTCAAACGTTTGGGAATTTTCGGTGAAAATTGGGGAATAAAACTAAAATAATCAATTGCAAAAATCGCTCAAAATCGCCCAAAAAACTACTTTCACAGTAAATAACTAGAATGTTTGAAGTTTTTTTTCCATTAGTCGGATTCTGCTACTAGGTGCTATTTTCCGAGAAAATGATTTTTTTCTTTTTTTTTTCTTTTCCGGGCCTTGAGAATTAATTAAAAATAATTTCTGTTGATATTAGGGTCTACTTTTCGCAAGTTTTCTTTTGTTTACCAATGTTTGTTTACATTCATTTATCCGAATCCTTATCTAACATAATAGTATTAACAATGAAACTTAGTTTGTGTGTGGTATTTGAACGACATATGTGTAATGGTGCACATAGGTGCAATAGTCCCTACAACAAATCGTCAAGTTTTTAATGTTTTATTTATTTATTTTTTAAATTTTTATTTCGTTATTTAAATAAAAAAAATTTATATAGGCACCTACATTTATTATAATTTTGATGTATCAATTATACCTAGTGTATTAACTAACAGAAGTAATTATCAATTATTATATTCATTTTGTTTAATAATTAAATTATTTGGTTTGTTACTTTTTCCTTTGTATAACTTTATTTAATACCTATGTATCTGTCTTTCCATAGAATACTGTATTGTACCCATTCTAGTAGTATATAGGTACGATGTTAGATAATAAATTATCTAACATCGAAATATCAAATCTATAATTTTTACACGTTTCCCCTAAAATGTTTGATCCTGTTTATCATATAATTAAATAGTCCATTCAAAAAGCTTTAAAACCGTAGGAATAGCCTTATTCTAGGAGAACCAGAAGCGGAGATATTCATAAATGTCCAGGCCTCCCTAACGCTCGTTCCACTGTGCGGCAGTCCAGTGGGTAATGAGCTGAGTTGCTTTACAGAAGGTCACATTTTAAAATCGAGCTGTGACGGATAAACTATTTAATCTGTTAACAGTCACGAATGGACAGTGTGGGATCTGTAGACCCTCAGAGGCTTATCCAGTCTCTATAAGTGTACAACCTTAATGTAGAGTAAAACCTGGCGATTGAGCGTGATCCCGTATAAACCACCTCTCTGTATAACCGTTATCCTAGAGCCAGTATAATGCCTTGTACTGCACCGAATTGTAGTGGTACATGTTTTTTTTCTTCACTTCATTGCAGTAAGAATCTTCTTAAATAAAAAAAAAAAATCTACGGAATTCGTATTTTTCATTCTTCAAATTCAATTAAGGAGATTTATGAAATTAAAAAAAAAAAATAATATTTCCAAACACGAACTTGTTTATGTATCAGATTTCCCACGTTCAATAAATAACCATTTGTCTTCATGTTCATAAATTTAAGTAACAAATTGGAATAATTAATAATTAAATCTATCTACATATTATAACATGCAAAATACTTAAATATATATTCCAAGTAAGGCGACATCAATAAACTTATTAATAAATGGAGTAGCTTTGAAGCGACGACTTGAATAACTAACGGTTTGTATCAACAATATTTACGGCTCAATTAATTCCAAAGTTTTATTGATATGAAACAGGTTAAGTTCTGCAGAATTAATTGAAATCATTACTTACAATTTATTATATCGTTGAACAATTTATGATAGCGAAGAAACATGAAAAAAATTATATAATATAAACGGAATTTATCGCAGGATCTGATTCAGGACAGGAAAATTATTTGTATGTTTTTAAGTAATAAATTTCCACCTTGTTTATAAATACATATTCCATATTTATAAATCATATTTTCTGTTTATATATATATAAATAAAGTTTTTTATAGGACTCTATGAAAAATTAGAAAACAATATTAAAGACCTTAAGATTATTTAGGATCTGTTTTTACTTTTTCAAATAATTTAGATAATTATCTTGAGATTTAACAAAAAAAAAATCCAGTTAGTAATACATTTTTGAGAATCATCAAATCAACATATTTTATCCTTGCTACCTCTGTTAGCTACCACAATCGAGAATTTTCGCACAGGAAATTGTTGGGCGTCTTTTCGAAACGAAGCTATTCACGAAGATTCAGCTTGTAGTAATCAAGTGCAAAAATGGACCATGGATCCTGGTCTATTATTCTATGTTCTTATAGTTATTTTTCTGTTTTTCCTTCTTAGCCCTGAAGATGGCCTACATCGTAGACCGAAACGTCGGCACTAATAATAAATAAGTTAACCTTATTACGATCTTCAAGTCAACCAATTTCATCTTTATCATAAAATATGACGAAGTAATTTAGTAATGGGTGCATTGACAGAATTATTAACCACGAAAAAAAACCTGTACCACAACAACCCATGAAAGGTCATTGGGTTCGGTACGTGGCAGAGATTGTACCGATTATAGGTTATAGCTACTATAATCATATGTTATTGAAAATTAATTTAAAATAAATGGTAAAAAATCTCAGAACTTATATTACGAGTATGAGTTTAAAACACGGGAGAAGCGGTATAATAAAGGCGTAGAAACAACTAGAGTTAACAGAAAATAAGAATTCTTTTTTTCCACTACGAAAAGCCGACATGAAGTGGCATTCCACCCACATTTCACCTTGATTCCCACCTCCTACATCGGAAGGATTTAGTTCGGATAACATTAACATGCATTTGTCGCTCCTTCTCAGCAGTTTGTGGAATCGCGTTGGTTGCAATGAATGCGAACTGCTTCATTTCCATCTTGATTCTTAGTTTGAAAACATTTCGGATTCTTCTTAGTCACACCTCTTTCATTTTCGATGCTAATAATAGTAATATAACAATATGCTAACAAATTTTGGTGAGAAAGTTCATTAATCATTGGTACGATAAGAAATTGTTTAAGTGTAGTTGGGCACGCAAAAAGGTGATACATCTCAAAGTATTTACGACTATGCAGTATGCACCTTCAACAGCGAACCTATGACGAACTTGACAAAAATTATTTTTAAAAATTCGAAAAATAAATATTTTGGAGTATAAAACTCACATACTAATATAACACATCAATATGCAATAATATTAGCAAACTATAATAAATAAGTGTGGGAGAAAATGGTCCGGGTAGAGGTCAATAAGTTTCTCTTAGATGTGGGGAAGTTTATTAATTAGCCAACGTTTCGACCTACTTTGCAGGTCTTCTTCAGGGCTGTCGCGGGGGGGGGGTGCCCGAAGGTCCACTCTATCTATTCTAATCACTCTATCTATTGGTAAAAATCCGAGCAGAAGTTATTGAGTTTACCGCAAACAGACAGACAGACGCGGCCGAGGACAAGTTTTTAGTGATTGTAGCCATTTCAAACTTCCAAGATTTCTGATAAGATAAAACAATTAAAATTAAGTTTAATAAAACATCTCTAATGTAATTAAATCCTTTTACAACAAAAATTCTTCCTATATAATTACAGTTATTGTATATTATTTTTCTGATATGTTCTAGTGTAAAACAAGCCTTCGAAAAATCTTATAATAGGTTTTACAGGGTAGTACAAAGTTTTAAACATCAAATTTCAATTTCAATTTTCGGAAAATGTAACCTATACTAAATCGTTAATAACCCGTTGTAGTACAATTAAATGAAAAGTTGTAAAGTTTGGAAAATGGGTAATGGTCCGCCATTAGGTTTATATATCCATTATATTTGAATGGAAGGAAAACCAGAAACATATAGGAGCGTGGAGGTTAGGTCTTATATAGGTTGCTGTATCCTTACCTCCATGGAGTGAAGCTATCTGCTTTTGGAATGGATTCAAATTTATTTTCAACCTCCAGCAGTCTTTGCTATTTAAGTCTGCAGCCATATTGGGTCAGTAATCAGTATCTAGTATAGCATATTATGTAGTACAAATATTTATCGTATTGGATTATACAGCTATCAAATTCCGCTTTAAGGGAAAAAAAAACAATTATTAGTCAGGAGGACACGGAAACTCAAGAATTGAAAAACTGTGTCCTTTTTTGAGTTTCTAAATCTACTATAGTCTGTAGTATTTAAATTTCAAATTTGTAAATTTAAATTACTAACTTTTCTCTGGTTTTCAAATACACTGACACTCAGAACAATATTTATATACATTTTCAAGTAGTTTATTTATTAATCAAAACATATGATGGGCACTCGAACAATACTATGATGATAACTCAATACAAAATATCAATACAACTTAATTTAAATATTAATTGTATTTGTATACCTTGTATTTGTATTTACATAGATGTTAATGAAATCTATTTTCATTTCCAGATCATTTTTACTTTCAATCATTTCATAAAACAATGCCATTTAACTATTAGAAATTAATCTTTTACGGGGAACGAAAAGTGTAACTACTTATTGAGCTGGAGTGCTGGCAATGGCCAGCTTCTCCACTCATGCCTGAGAGTGTGTGGCTCTAGCGTCCTCACTCAGTCTCCACTGGCTAGACTGGTGACGCGGCTGACTGAGAGGCGCTGGGATCACCTGGCATTGTGCCTCGGCACCCACTTCTGGGTGTAGGGGTTTGATTCGGAGTTCCCAGGGTCAGTATGTAAATATTGTATATAGATATGAATGTGGCCAAGATTATTATTATTATTTTATTTTATTTTTATTGTTATGTACATATGGAATGAATGATCTCTTTTAGCTCTAATACTCATTGCCCAAAATAGTGGCAGAGTGTATTATTTCTCAATAAAAAAAAAATAAAAAAAACAAAAACTTATTGATGTTTCAAGGTATTATTTATACACACACCCCCCCCCCCCCGCGATTGCCCGAAGAAGACCTGCAATCTGGGTCGAAACGTTGGTTCTTTAATTAATAGTTCTCCACATCGAAGAGAAATTTATTGACCTCCACCCGCATCATTTTCTTCCTCATAATAGTTATATCAATGCCCAAACTATAATTTGTATTAGACGACCTTTTAGATGGATATAATTATTTGTGTATCAATGGAATTATAAACTTTAAACTAATGTTGATTAAAAGAAATTATATAACTCATTTATCGCAAGGTGTCCCCAGTACCGAGCATGTTGCAGTTTATCCCCTACCCTAAGTCGCTAAACGCGGCTAAAGAAGTTTTCATTCTGAAAAATATATTTCAACCCAACTCCCATTAATTATAAACCCATTACAGAAGCTGAGTGTACCCAACGAGGCTGTCTAGATCTAATAGGGTCGAATCATGCCTATTAACAAAATAAATAATTATACCTATCACAGCCAGGTGCTACGGCTCTTTAGCTCCATACTCAAATATTACTTATTTTATGAAATAAAATAAAAAATTTAAATCTTTCTGAATCGATTAACGAGGATTAGGCACCGATTCTATCTCTCAGCAGATTGTACTCGCTTTTCACCGCACCCCTCCCCCGTGACACGCGCCGTTACTGTCGTTGGTTTGTTTGTTTGTTCATTTAACGTCACTTTATGCTGCTATGGCTAATCGCACGATGCTACAGTGGGAGCCCTAAATTTTGCCTATCCAGGTTTTATTAGGATAGGGATTTTTAACGTACCTGACATCGTACAAGCTCGGGACCCCCGTTTAACGTCCCTTCCGAAGGACGGCGTAACTAAGGATTTTTTACTCCCTTTAAAAAATCCTAGGGCCACCTGCCGGGCTACGAACCCGCGATCTTGGGCTTAGTAGTTTGTTACGCTAACCACTAGACCACAGGTGACCTTACTGTCGTCGGAAGCTCTCGGATGATGCCGTCGTCGGATGTTTCTATGTAGGTTTTAATTCGCTTTCGACGCAAGACAATCTGGCGTCTTCACCAGCGTTTTGGATGTCACGTGTAGATAGTTGTTTCAAGTAAAAGAGTATGTGGCTCTTTAAATACTTTGAAATTTTGTAAATTGTAATTTTTGACTCTTCGGACTGAAAAGGTTCCCTCCTGCCCTGAACAGATCAAGTATTAACTCTTATAAAGAAGATTACTGTGATTACAGAAAAAGTGTTTAGGATTATTATTCTCTGATGCGGACAAATGAGATCTTACCGGCCGTTACAGAGTCATGATTCCAAAACGGTTCAATTAGGGTAATTACTCAAAGCAAGATGGTTCTTGATAAGATTTATTTTCTTTGTATCCTTTCAATCCTGTTAATATTATCTTCGAAACTGAGTGTCTTGCAGAAAATCTCTGATTTGATTGCCGTAAGAAGATTGGCGATATAGTTCTAGTATCAGTATATGTTAGTTGATCCATCACTTGTCTGCTTTTAGAGGCCATATCAAGAATTAAGAGTATTATAACAACAAGCTTCTTATTTGTTAGATTACTTAACGTCACTTTATGCTGCTATGGCTAATCGTACAACGCTACAGAGAGAGCTCTAAATTTTGCCAATCCAGGTTTAATTAGGACCGGGAATTTTAATGAGTACATTGAGACCGCATCTTTATTAAGATCGGACAGGCTCGTGCGAGTTAAGCCACAAGTTTTATCCTTTCTTTCTTTTCCATTTTAATATTTTCCATAAATACAATTTGTCATGAGTTTAGTATGGAAAAGAGAATGTAATTTGTGAAATGTGTACATTTCATTCATTCCAACTAGAAATGTACGTTTCAACAAACGTATTTCATTTATATATTGAAGAGAAAAGATTTACCCTGGCCGGGATTCGAACCCGGGTCGCCCGCCTTTCCGTGGAACCGCTCCTACCAATTGAGCTACCAGGGGTCGTCTCACAGTCGGGACAAATCCGTTCTCTTCACTGACCCCATAACCCCGTGTTCTCGCAATTTTGCGATGTATACACGAGGAAGAATGTTCATTGAACATCATATTAATTAGGATCTTGTTGACTTACGTCATTATATCATTTATAATTTGTTATCAATCGTTTTAATTTTTAAATAGAAGAGAAAAGATTATAAGTCAGTGAAGAGAACGGATTGGTCATGACTGTGAGGCGACCCCTGGTAGCTGAATTTGAAAGAGCGCTGCCACGGAGAGGCGGACGACCCGGGTTCGAATCCCGCCCAGGGCATATCTTTTCTCTTCAAAATAAAAACATTTAAAAATTAAAACAATTAATAAAAAATTATACTTCGAAATGTTAAATGTTTTATTTCTTGATGAAATGATTATCGATACCTACTTAATGTCCATAATTATATTCTATTTTACATATTAAAGCTCATGATAACTTGTATTTTTGGAAAATATTGAAAGAAAAACAAATGAAAAGTTAAAACTTTTTGTCACTCAACTCGAAGTGACAACCTGCGGATTAATTACTTCCTAAATTTTTCCGATCCAGGAATAATAAGGAAGAAAACTTTAACGTGTACATGACCCCCCCCCCCCACATGGCTCCTCCCCGACATTTTAATTAATATATTACTGTATTAATTCCATTTACTTACTTGAGGGTAATTAAATTCAGTAAAATAAATTGTCAACCAATCCATCAAAAGTTACAGAAGAAGACTCACCTGAAAAGAAAGAAAAATACATGTAAGAATAATTCCTTTAATATGTAAGAATAAGATAAAATAATCATTTGGACAAAATTACAATTTAGAAATGCATTAGCTTTGCAACGGAAAACAGAATATTTTGGCTATCAGTAGATGACTATTCGAAGTCAAACAGGCTAATAACTGCTTTGAAGTCAATAGTACAATTCGTATTTATACAAGTTATTAGCTGTAATAACTTGTATACATATAAATATATAACACATATATATCCTGACATATAAATAAGTCTACATATCTGTGGATTTTGGCCTATACATAAGCCTATATAACAGCGCGAAATATTACAAACAATAAATAATAAAATATAAGAAATGAAGGAGATAATTAGTCCGGGGGTGCAGTCAAAATAACACTAAATGAGACAAACTTATTTATTATAAGTGCCGACGTTTCGACCTACGTTGCAGACCATCTTCAGGGCAAAGAAGGAAAAACAGAAAAATGACTTCAAGAACATTGCAGTACTAAGGATAGAGTAATATATAAAGACTAGTAAAGTGAGGAAATATAACATAACATAGGATAGATTATAAAAGATACACAAGGATAACAAAATGTGTGAACAGAAAGGTGATTTTATTTATAAAAAAATATAAGCTTGAGAACTCACGGCAAATTAAATTATTAAAACATCCCCTTAAGATAAAACATCCCAGATCTGCGGAATTCGAAATAACAATAATTTAAATATCAATTCGAATTAGCGAGGAGGCTGTTAGTAGAGTGCTGAGAGCTTTGCAGAAGCCCATGGGTTCAAATTCAGGCTTGGCACATAATTATTAAAATATTTTTATTTGAAAAGAAAAGATGTGTTCAGGACCGGGACTCGAACCCGGGTCGCCCAGGTTACTAGCCTGGAGCTCGGCCAATTGAACTATCCTGGTTCGCCTCTCGGTCATAGACATATCCTTTCTTTTCACTGATCACATGTCCCCGCGTTCTCGCAATTTGCGATGTATACGAGGGGAAGAATGTTCTTTGAACATTAATTTAATTTGGATCATGTTGACTTACGTCATATATGCTATTATAATTTATTGTATTTTATTTGTTATTGATTGTATTAATTTTTAAATATTTTTATTTGAAAAGAAAAGATATGTCCAGGGCCGGTACACGAACCCAGGTCGCGCAGGTTACTAGCCAGGAGCTCTGCCAGTTGAGCTATCCTGGTTCGTCTCTCGGTCATAAATTATAATTATTTAAGCTCTTATCAGTATCATCATTTAAGCTCTTATCGGAAAGTTATTTAAGCTCTTATCAGTCAATGATTGACCCTGGATCTATAGAACCTCCTGGGACTCGCCCTGCCTATATAAAGTACCCTTCTGTGGGAGAAACCCTGGCATTTTGTGATATTATTATTACAATTACCGCAATGTTTGTTATTGTTTAATACTGGTATCCAGTATTATTATATCGAAAAGTCACAAAACGTGGTAAATCATTGAAGAGATAATATTCATTATTTATTTTATTTGCAGACGATCTAGCTCTGCTAGCAGAAACAGACGAGGACGCTATAAAACAGATAAACACCCTGAAATAAATAGCTCAGAAAACGGGACTACAGATTTCGTATGAATAGACAGAGGTTATGACAATGGATGCCAGCTTTAGCAAGGAAATGTTGAACACAAAATATGGGCAAATAAAAGTCACGAAAAAGTTTAAATACCTAGGGAAGATAATATGTAACAACGGAACAGATAGGGCGTGTGTGGAAGAAAGAATAGCCAAACTGGAAAGACTGAACTTTGCCACTTGTAACATGTACAGCAAGAAACATTTGTCCTCCAATGCAAAGATAAGACACTACTGTACAGTAATAAGACCAGTAATACTGTATGGTATGGAAACAGTCAGCCTTCCGAGTCTGGAGAAGGTCCTGAAGATTGAGAGAAAAATTCTGAGGAGGATTTATGGAAGAGGGGTATAGGCGAAAATCCAATGAAGAAATATACAAAAATTTGGAAGATCTTGAAACAGTCATCAGGACCAGGAGACTGAGGTTCTACGGCCACATGGTCAGAATGAACAATGGGAGGCTGAACAAAAAAATCGTTGATAAAGTATTAAGCTGCAAGGGTATAGGTGGATATGTGAAGCAAGTAAAAGAGGAGCTGGATAGGCTAAAATTCAAGGACAAAGACTGCTTGGACAGAGAGCTTTTCGGGAAATAAGTAAAAGAAGTTGGGGCTCTTGCAGGAAGGAAGAAGAGACGAGGGAGAAAATGGACTAGGAAAGAGCGAGAGGAACAGACCAGGAAGATGAGAGAGCATTGGAGTAGACGGAAGGCGGAGAGTGTGAAGAAGATTTGAGTGATATTCGCGTGATCCTTGCGGGCCGATTCGTGAAAAAAAAAAAAAAATGGTATCCAGTATGATCATATCGATAAGTCACAAAACGTGGTAAATCATTGAAGAGAAAACATTATTTTTTTATTTCTTCGGGTTTTTTACAATTAATGTATCCCGATATCGAAAATCTTTCCCCGCCAATCCTTCCTATCGGCCCATTCTTTTTCTTACTCTCGCAGCCATTCCTTCCCTTACCATCCATGTCTTCCTCTCATTCTTCTATAATTTGGTTTATTTAGTTAGGAAAGGTTTATTATAATACATTACTATAGTTTCTCTTATAACACTATTGGGCATGTGTTATTAGAGCTTTATGAGATGGCGCAGCTACTTCTTAAAAAGTCCATCTTAAGAGCAAGCAGTTTACTGGCAGCCTTGTCTTTTTACTGTCCATAGAGGATTGTCCGCTGAAGAAAAGAATGATATATTTTATTTTTAATTTCTAACGATACCCCTTTATTCCGAAGGACTGAGTTGAGGATCTTAATAATTTTCCGTCCACGAGATATCTCCATTTCTATATCCTTGTCGAGTGCCTCATTTATTATAACTAAGTACTTGAAGTCCTTCCTGCGAATATTATCATTCAAATATCGATGTATTTTTATACAGCATAAGATTAAGGTTAGCGTAAGATCGATATTAGCGACAATATTCGATCCCTGCCCTGAAATCGACCCGAGCTTAGTACAGATACTGAAGAGTGGAGGGGATGGCGGCTACTGACCTGCACCAACTCCTCCCCTCCTCTTACTATCCTCTCCACTTTTCCTTCATCTTATTTTATTTCTACTCGTCCTTTATCCTTCCTTCGGTCATTAATCGAGCCAATCCTGTGCCTCTCTAAATATCCTTCTTCCGCCAAAAACTTTCTGGGAACAACATAGCTTCGTTTATTAATGTCGTAAAGAAATCACACAGTGTGACAATGGAAATTCCCATAGTCAAGTATTCAGAAGAGAAAACGATTTTATTTAATTTTAAACAAAACATTCCTACATTTTAAAACTAACATCAATCAGTTTCAAGAAATCTTGGAGTAGGCCAATATGAGCTCAATACATTGTAGAGAATTTTTCCATGACAACAAATATGCAAGGAGCTGATATTTCCGATCACACCCAACTAGGTATGCACTTCAAGAGGATAGGTGAACCCCAAGATAGTCTGCAGATCCCCTAGAGTCCATCCCTCGCTGTTAACAGAATACATAATTTGCCACACAGCCAGATTTGAACACTCTATTGAATGCTGTATTAAAATAATCCTTAATTATTTAGTATCATGTGAGTTTTTATTAACTGATTAATATTACAAATATAAACAATAAATATTAGGGCGAACTGTGGTTAGCATAACATCCTACTAAGCCCAAAAGAACGTGTTCGTAGCCCGGGAGGTGGCCCTAGGCTTTTCTAAAGAAAGTATAAAATCCTTAGTTACGCCGTCCTTCGGAAGGGACGTTAAACGGGGGTCCCTAGCCTGTACGATGTTCGTTAAAAAGCCCTATCCTAATTAAACCTGGATAGGCAAAACTTAGAGCTCCCTCTGTAGCACCGTCCGATTAGCCATAGCAGCATAAAGTGACGTTAAATTAACAAACCACAACAAAAATAAACGTAACTATAGATAGGATGTAAACAACATTCTTCTCAAGTTGTGTCGACAAAGTACTACGACCTTAAAGCCGTAAAGTTCAACTACTTAGAACTTCGCTCGGGTCACAAACTTCATTTAACTTCGGAAACACTTATACATAATGTCGGTTTTTCCCTTGAACAAACTTCCCGCAGATTCATTTTCATAAACTTTATCCAACTTTTAAAAAAACTCAAGGAAGAACAACGATAGGAGCACTCATTTAGTCCCATTTCTATTCTATTCTATCATTTGGCGTGTATTGTTTTTTTTATCAATCACAAAACCTATTAATAGAAAACTCTTCAATAAAAATGAGCACAAAACTCAAAACGAGGCATAAATTAAAAATTTATTAGAATTCAAAAAGAATACTCCCAAAAAAATATTGGAATATATAGTCAACGTTTCGCAATTTTAGGAATAATCAGCGAATAAACAAAAAAAAAGTCTTAGCAAACAATACAAGGTGCAGAACATCTCATATCTAAATAGTCTAATTAGCCCTATAAACAATTAAATGAAAATATTATTCTATATTAATATATATATATATATATATATATATATATATATATATATATATATATATATATATATATTACTATTATAAATGAATATCATATTCATATAAAGTTTCGCCAATTGGTTGTATTTAAAAAAAAACATTACTAGAAAAATTTATAAAATGATAAGTTTTCTTTCTAACTAGTTACCATCTTCTATCAAGTTGGCTATGGAATATTATGTTTCGTATAATAACTAGCTTAAATATGTTGATATTCTCTAAAAAAAAAAAAATGAAATTTGTCTTGATACAGACGCAGTAGCAGGCATCATATATGAAAAGAAAATTCACATAAATAAAACAGTGTGCGGAAAAAAGGATCAGATGTTATAGACAGAAAAGTTACCACTATCAACATTGTAGCAAATTTGAAAGTGATGTCAGAGAAAAAGATGGGAACGGAGTGGCTCAGTGGTAGAGCACTGAGTTGCCATGCCGGAAATCCTGGCTCAATTCTCGCTGCAGGCCATGACTTTTAGTCTGTTTGCAGTGGGAGATGGATCATATAGGATCTAGGACCCTCCTGGGACCCACCCAGCCTCTATATAATATCATAAAAATAGGGTACCCAAAATAAGGGGGGGGGGGGAATGTGGCGGCTGAGCGTGACCTAGGACAGTACAACCTGTACCATGTACTGAACCCCAGACCCTTCATGCGTTGTAGTGATACATGTTTTAGGTCTGAGAAGCATTTAAGAGACAATGACTAAATGATTAGCGTGATCCTCCTGGGTCCATTGGCAATAAATAAACACATCCATATATATATATATATATATATATATAGGTTCAGCGTGATCTAGAACAAATCACCTCCCAGCACAACCATTGTCCAAGAAACAGTCTTTACCATGTACTGAACCCCAGACCCTTTAAAGGTTGTAGCGGTACAGGTTTTATTTGTTTTAATACCACGTCAATGCCAACAGTAAAATTCGTCAATGGATGGCATACATTGATGATGTAAGAATGGCATAGCGACCAATAACCCATAGAAATATTCCATAATAACGAATTCCTTACAATAACTCCCCCTTCACCAGAGGGTACAATGACCTGGGGACATGAACCCTAATTATGAAGGGCCGTGCAGGTAGAAGGCTTCAGTACACCCTGGAGGGGAAGGTAATCCCAAGATCTGACGGGGCCCTGGCTCCAGGATATCCCACAGTCCGCAATTAGGGAAATCTCCATTATCCTGCCATTAGCTATACATACAAATTAGAAACGTGGCAATCATTAGTGTAATAGCACAGAACGTCATTAAGTTACAGTTTTATATAGAAAATGTTTTTAGCGATCGTCGTTTATAATTTGATTTTTATGTATCGTGGAATAATAAAAATGGGGAGTACAAAAATCAATAAAATTTTAGAAATGAGTAGTACAATTAAATGAATATTAGAGAGGAAAATAGTTGACTGGAAGATCTAATGGAGGATGGAAATAGTTGGGGAGTGCAGTCAAAATAAACACCAAAATAAGTGAATGCTTATTTTTTATTTGTGCCGACGTTTCGACCTACTTTGTAGGTCATCTTCCGGGCAGATAGGAGTGGCGGCTCCTTGTAACTCATTGAGTACTAGGTCGAAACGTCGGAACAAATAAAAAATAAGTATTCACTTATTTTGGTGTTTATTTTGATTGGTCCGACGTTAGTCCTGCGGCTAGTTCGTCATACTCTTTTAATTTTTAATAAATGGTTAGTCAAATGATGATATTGTTATAATACAGTATAAATTTTATTATTAAATTTCAATAAATACATTTTAAAAAAAGGTCTGATTGCTTTCACTACTCGTAATCAAAGCTTCTTTATAATAAATATGATTGCGAGTAGTTTATGGAATCAGAAATTAAAAAAAAAATTATTTATTGTAATTTAATAATAAAAGTGATACTGTATAATAACAATACAAGTAAATGAATAAATACATGATACATACTAGTATGGGTAGAGAGAAACAAACAGAGACCCCCCCCCCCCCAAGTGGTGGTACTCGAATAAGAAATTCATGTAAGAACATCACGATTCAATGTAACTTATAAAAAAAAATAAATTTATTCAATGAAATTTACAACTATATTATATTTATACAACAAGTAAATAAAATGGATGTATACAGTGAGATGGAATGGAATAGAGAAACTACACAGTGGCAGTACTCAAATAGCAAGTTCAACTTCGAAGATCACGAGGCCATCTTCTTTTCAGACGCATCCGAAGATTATCGGTAATTGAAGTAGGTTTGCCACTAGTGGATTTGAGTGGTAATAAAGTTTGTCATGAAAGGACTGGCATCGGGTTCGGGCCAAAATGGACATTCAAGTAATTACAGATGACTTTATTCGTAACAAAGTAGGGACCATTGAGGATTTTACGAAGGATTTTGGATTGTAAGGATTGGATAGGAGAGGGATTCAATGGTTTAGTGGAGTCGCAAAGCTCTACTCCGTAAGTCCGAATAGGTCTTGTGATAGTCAATTATATGAGTATTTTGTAATTAATTGGGAAATTAGAACATTTGTCTAGTAAGTGTTGAAGTAGCCTGAAACAGCCAGGAGTTGCTTCCCAGAGAAGCATTTTTCGAAGTATTTTGGATTGTAAGGGTTGGATACGAGAGGAATTCCATGCATCATGTGGAAGCCCAAAGCTCTACTCCAAATAGGCCCTATAATAGTCATGTTTATGAGTCTTTTTATTTATTTGTAAGTGTTGAACTAGCTCGAAACGGCGAAC
This sequence comes from Troilus luridus, assembly GCA_964056705.1. NCBI lineage: Eukaryota > Metazoa > Arthropoda > Insecta > Hemiptera > Pentatomidae > Troilus > Troilus luridus. Next base: position 7,355,206 of record OZ057414.1, on the reverse strand, counting down.
AGTTTCTCGGTTTTAATCATTTTAAAATACCAGAATTGAGGCTGTGACTCGACCCTACTACAACTGAAGACCCTCCCGGAGTTCACAAAGAATAATATTCATTCATTTTTTCAACAGCACTAATTCGGGTGCCGCCGATCCAACAACTGATTAGAACCTGACGATGATTATCAAGTATATAATACTTGCGTGTTATCACTGAATAACTTATTTATTCACTCACAAGTATTTTTTTTTATTCATAAATCGAAATTATAATTTTTTGTATATTCAAGACCACCTGCTTTTATCGCATTGTATTACACTTCCAAGCAATACTTCTACACTAAGCGATCAAAAATTTAGACTTAAGAGCCGTTGAATAATTAGCTTCGTGGCTTGACTTTTATGGTATCATAAAAAGGGACAGATGTCGCTGTCGGGGGGCGAAGAAAAGAAATAATAAAAAAATGAAAACGCAATAAGAAAGCTATAAAAAAAGAGACGAGGGGAGATGTAGTGCGCACGCGCCGGAGGATTCCCGCCATTACTAATCCCGCCAGATGTCACTTCGAACCTGCTACTCTCATCAGACCCCACTGCCTTTATTGCTCTTTAATAGTCCTATTTTAGGGGATATATACAATAATAATCATAATTAATATAATAATTAATATATTAATGATAATCACGTGTAATAGCTTTATTATCTAACAGAACCTATAATGAGTGAAAATGGATATATTATGATTTAAAATTTTTTACCACTACATGTGGTACAGTACATGGTCTGTACTGTTTCTTGAACAACGGATGTGCAGGGGGCTTAATTGTCCGGGATTAAGCTCAACATCCGTGGTTTTATCAGATTAAATACTTTATCTTCCTCAGCTGGATTTGAATCTAAAACTAAAATAATGAAATAACTAAAAATGATTTATAGAGTATGTTTATGTACTCAACTTTAATTCAATCGAAAGAAGTGTTCGAAACAGGCTAAGGACGATAAATTATTTACTCTGTTAACATGAATCAACAGAGTTTGTCTGGAGGTACTCCAGCCTTTGTATAGTGATTACACTCAGGTGGGGGAAAAAACAACAGCCAAATAAAGAAAGATGATTTTTAACACTTTCCGTCTTTATAAAATTTCTTACCAGAAAGGTGTACTAAAACGATTGAAGTAGTTACGCCATCCTTCGGAAGGGACATTAAACGGGGAGTCCCGAGCCTGCACGATGTCAGTTACTCGTAAAAATCCCTATCCTAATTAAACCTGGATAGGCAAAATTTAGAGCTCCCACTGAACCATTAGCCATATCAGCATAAAGTGACGTTAAATGAACAAAACAACAATGATTGAAGTAAATAAACAGATAAAATAAAAATAAAATCTTTCCTTCCTAGCAATGCCTCTTGCAAAAAAAAAAAAAGAAAGCAAAATGAGGCAGAAATAAATAAAAAAAAAGAAGAAATACTAGAAGGAAGATAGTGCAGGAATAAAATCGCAAGCTAACAACCTTGAACCCTCAGGGTTGCGGGTTCAAAGCCGGCTAAATGGAACGAACACAACCCGGCCTTGGAGCGGGGCAATCCGACCTAACTTCAATTGATCGACAACTACCTGGGTTAAAGTCCGCTGAGGAAAACACGGTTTGAGGCAGGTCGTGGTTTGGCCCGCGCGGGAAACTGTGCCACTGCCATCTAGGTAATTAGCCTCCGCCGTTCTGCGTGGCCTTCGCACCGCCATGCTAATGTTATCCTCATGTTCACTACCTGGTCATCGGGAATGCATAGCGCAAGCACGGCGGTAGTCGATTTCGGTAAGCCCATGGTCAAGGTATCCAAGAATGGAGATGTGGTAATGGGACCGAGTATGAATATTATTCAGCTCTTGAATTATAAACAGTTTATAATGCTTTATCAGAGTACAATAATTATTATTTTTTTTAAATATATAACACTACAACAATCATAAGTAAAAAATTACCTGGTTCGTAATGGAAAGTATGGAATTTGCAGAACCTACAGAATGGGTGCAAACATTGGAGAGAAAACCTGGCAGTTAAACATGTCTAATCACCTCCCTGAACAACTGTTGGTTTAGATACTTACCAGAAAGTCAATCATGTACTGAACTCTGTACCGTTCAGAAACTTATTTTTGATTTCAATAATATACCTAAAACCAACTAATATAATTTCCGAGCCAAAAAATCTAAAAATGGACGTTTCATATTGGGGCCAAGTAAAAATATTTTCCATGTTTTGAATATATTTGCCCTGGCCGGGATACGAATACGGTCGTCTGCTTCTCCGTAGCAGTGCTCTAAGCCACGGAATATTTAAAAATAACAATTAATAAAAAAAATTATAAATAACAGTTGTTTGGTTGTATATTTAACGTCACTTTATGCTGCTATGGCTAATCGGACGATGCTACAGTGGGAGCTCTAAATTTTGCATAAACAGGTTTAATTATGAAAGGGGTTTTTAACGAGTGCCTGACATCGTACAGGCTCGGGACCCCCGTTTAACGTCCCTTCCGAAGGACGGCGTAACTAAGGATTTTTACTCCCTTAAAAAAATCCGAGGGCCACCTGCCGGGCTACGAACCCGCGATCTTGGGCTTAGTAATTTGTTACGCTAACCACTAGACCACAGGTCACCTTTTATGAATAACATAAACGTAAGTCAACAAGATCCTAATTAAAATAATGTTCAATAAACATTCTTAACCGTGTATACCTCGCAAAGATTGTGAGAACATGGGGATACAAGATCGGTGAAGAGAACGGATTTGTCTGACTTGAATACGACCCCTGGTAGCTCCTTGGCTTGTAGCACTGCTACGGAGAAGCAGACAACCCGGGTTCGAACCCCGGCCTCGGCAAATATTTTCACTCAAAACAAAAATATCTAAAACTTTATAGTTTTTAATCAGAGTCCAATCATTTTTGTTTGTACAGAATATTGAATAATTACAATAAATTTTAACATACCTAACCGTTACAGAAAAATAAAAAATTGTTTCCCCTATTATAGCGATAAAAAAAAAAAAAGAACTCTACCACTGCAACCTTTGAAAGGTCTTGGGTCCTTGGGTACATGGCTGCAAGGTTTCTTGGACAACTGTTGTACAGAGAAACTATTGTCCGAGATCACGCTCCGCTAAGTCAGCAGGTCCCACATGGTACACCTATGGCTTCGAACAGATTTAATAATTTATCTGTCACAACTGAATTTGAACACGGAACCTGTTCAGTCAGCACTCAACAAATTGATACACTCTGCTCCCCAGCGGTTCCAATAAAACTAAAATTTGTACGTCTACTTAAAAGAGTCATTAGCTATAATTCATTATACATATTAATTATTTTATTAAAGTATTTATCATTAAATAAACACTTTTATTAATTTATATTTCTTGATTTACGAAACAAACGACTTATCTATAACAGTATACTAAAACCTATTTGGACATATGGAGCAGAACTTTAGGGTTCAGCAAAACAAGTCCACATACTCAATATACAAACATACACAGTCCCAAATTCTCAGAAAAATTGTTAATGCACCATATTTCGAATCTGACCATACACGACATGAACATTCCTGCTATAAAATCATATATTCATAACAAATACATGACATTCCACTCATCGACACAAAATCACCCAAACCCACTCGTTCTTCCATTTTCCTACTCCCTGTTAACTGGACGTAATACGAAAAGATTAAAAAGGCATTGGCCAAGAGACCTACTCAGCTATTGGTATTTCCATTCCAAAACTTGATGTTCCAGTAGAAAAAAAAAGAGAATAAAACTTGCTGGATGCGCAATTGCGCAGTTGCAAATGAAAATTACTTAATAAAAAAAAAAAAATATATTTAAAAAACCATTAAATTTTAACCCGGGATCTTCAGCACAACAACCCAACGCTCTACAAACTGATCAGCTGTTTTATATCTGCCATTTTCCAATTCACCGCGACAGATTCGTATCGAGTACTCCCATCATTATATAGAATCGATGTTCGGCACGCAATCGATACTGCTCCTCCTCCGGCCAGCCCGTTAGTCCAACAGCTACGTGATCTCTCTCGCTCCCGCCTTCCCCACCTTTATCCCTTTCTGCACAGTTTCCCTTTTCTTTTCGGTTCTTTTACTTTTTATTCCTCAATGATGTGCCTCGGATCCGTTTTACTCGACGTTCTCAACGTTCGTTACAAAATTTGAAAGTAAGATGTAATCCCGGATTTATATTCATGAATCTCTACGCTGTCCCTTCTCTACATTATTCTGCGTAAAGTGTAGCATTTGCATTAAAAATGAAGTTTTTTTTTTTTTGCTTTCATTTCGTGGTTCGTTGAATCTACGAATATGTTAATCCGGTAGCACAACTTTTCCTGATCGTTATCGCATAAAAATGTCTCAAGATATCCGTCATAGCTTAAGGCCATTGACTTTATGTGATTAATATGCAGAAAATTAATTTATCAGCATTCTACACATAGCATCTAAATATTTTTATTTTCAAAACAAGCATCCATATTTTTTTTTTCTATTATCGTTTAAACAAAGGTAAGATATAGAAAAGATAAAAAAACGTACCATCACGGCAGTCTCTAAAAAAGATTAGATAAGTATAATAGCAAGTATTAAGTAATATATTCCAATTAGTAATATGATATATTATAGGTATGACAATGTCAACACCTCCTTTTGTTTCTTTGTCGTCCGAGAAACCAGTTCGGATAATTGATACTCTACTATATTAAGTAATAACACTTGACCATAAATATTTTTTTAAATTTATATAATGAAATTTACAACTTTATTATATTACAACAAGTAAATATAATGAATGATACATAATGACATGAATAAAGGCAAATAGAGAAACTACCCAGTGCCAGTAGTCAAATAACGAATTCGAGTTGAGGCGACCTGTGGTCCAGTGGTTAGCTAACTGAGCCCAAGATCGCGGGTTCGTAGCCCGGCAGGTGGCCCTAAGATTTTTTAAGGGAGTAAAAAATCCTTAGTTATGCCGTCCTTGGGAGGGGACGTTAAATGTCAGGTACTCGTTAAAAATCCCTGACCTAATTAAACCTGGATAGGCAAAATTTAGAGCTCCCACTGTAGCATCGTCTGATTAATCATAGCAGCATAAAGTGACGTTAAATGAACGAACAACGAGCTCAACTTAAAAGCTTACGTGGCTATCTTTTATATTTTTTTTAATACTTGGTTTTATTTTAATATACACGTTTTTAAACATCTATTCACACGCTTCTGAAGATTATCGAAAGAAGATCCTAGGTTTAAAATAAAAGGTTCCAGTGGAAATAAAGTTCCTCATAAAAGGATAGATAGCGGGTTCGGGCCAAATCATAAGAAATGTTACATTAAGGTCATTAAGGATGACTTTATTCGTAACAAATTAAGGAGCATTAAGGATTTTGGACCTTAACGATTAGATACGAGAGGAATTCGCTGGCTTAGTTGAGCCCCAAAGCTCTACTCCGTAAGTCCAAGTAGGTCTTATAATAGTTATGCATATGAGTCTTTTGTAATTAATTCGGAGCTTAGAACATTTGTCTAGTAAGTGTTGAAGTAGCCTGAAACAGCCAGGAGTTGTTTCCCAGAGAAGCATTTTTCGAAGTATTTTGGATTGTAAGGGTTGGATACGAGAGGAATTCCATGCCTCTTGAGGAAGCCCAAAGCTCTACTCCAAATAGGTCCTATAATAGTCATGTATATGAGTCTTTTTATTTATTTATTGATATTTAAAACTGTATTACAATAATACATCTAGTAAATAGGCTAAGCGATACATAATGAACTGTGAAAATGACAAGTAGAGAAACTACCCACTGGTGGTACTCAAATCACAAGTTCAACTAAGAAGGTCACGTGGCCATCTTCTTTTCAGACGCCTCGGAGGATCATCGGGAATTGAAGAGGAAACTAGGTTTGAAACTAGAGGGTTTGAGTGGGAATGAAGTTTGTTATGAAGGATAGATAGCGGGTTCGGGCCAAATCAGCAACAAATGGGACATTAAGGTCATTATGGATGACTTTATTCTTAACAAAATAAGGAGCATTGAGGATTTTGGATTGTAGGGATTGGATACGAGAGGAATTCGATGGCTTAGTGGAGCCCCAAAGCTCTACTCCGTAAGTCCAAATAGGTCGTATGATGGTCATGTAGATGAGTCTTGTAATTAATTGGGAGCTTAGAGCGTTTGTCTAGTAAGTGTTGAAGTAGCCTGAAACGACTATTGCTCAAATGTAAATTGATATTTGTATGTATATTGAATATTAAATTTTAAAATAATTCTATTTTTCAGAAGGATATTTTTTGATAGAGGCCATTTTATGTTTTTTATTAAATTAATTAATGTTAATGTTTTTCGCATAGCTTTACAATTTTCTCAGATAGCCTTTCTTAGCTAGAGTACCTTTCCTTGTTGCCTAGTTGGGTTGGCCAGAGACCTAACGGTATTCTAGCTGACCCCGGCGGCTAGGACAGCTTTTTACTTTTTTTTATTTCGCTTCTTTCATCTTATTTATTTGTTAGCATTATTCTTTACTAATGTATGAATTTCGGGTCGGAGGGTGGTAGATCATTGTGGGTAGAGTAAGTTGATGGGTGTAGAGGGCAGTGTTCTGGAATCATCAAATCAAATTATTTAATCTGCTAGCAGCTACGAATGGATTCTGTGAGATCTACAGACTCTCATCGGCCTCACCCAGCCTCTGTTAAGTAAGTAAAATTAATTAGGGAGAAACCCGACGGTTGATCACAACAGTAATCTTAGAAACAGTACAGTCACTATCAATTACTAAACCCAAAACTCATCATGTGTTATTGTAGTAGTTTTTTTTTTTGAGGGACCGGACTGGCTCAGTTGTAGAGCACTGAGTTGCCATGCCGGAAATCCTGGTTCAAACCCCGCAGCGGGCAAGACTTTTATTTAGTCTTTTTGCAGCTGAGATGGATCTTATAGGATCTGGGACCCCCCTGGGGCTCACCTGACCTCTATATAATATTATAAAAACAGGGTACCCAAAATAAGGGGGGAAATCTGGCGGTTGAGCGTGACCTAGGACAAATGACCTCTTTGCAGTTGTCCATGAAACAGTACAGTCTCTACCTTGTACAGAACCCCGAATCCGTTCACGGGTTGTAGTGGCACAGCTTTTTTTTTCTTTTACTTAGCGTTAATTTTGCTATCAATTTACGTTTAACACTGCAGAAAATTTACAGTCATTACAATTTTAGCATTATTAGCGTTAATGTACACCTCTATTAGGTTCAATGTTTTTTTTTTTGTTTTAATTATTACTAATATAATTTGCTACGATTCACAAAAGTAATATGCTGTACGAAACAGACCAGTCTCAATCTTCAAAAACTTGGACAGATTTAAATGTATCTATACAGGACCATATATATCTAATGGAAGAGAAAAATTTTACAAAAAACTTTCGTTTGAAATAATCCCAAGTTTTATTTGCCTAAAATATCTTATTATTGATAAGTTGTTTTCCAGTAGGTGCACGATTAATTTAAGGCAGTACCTCAAACGGTGGATTGATTTTTTTATGTACAAACGTGGTGATTGTTTTTTTTTGTGTGTGTTGATTGGCATTCTCCTTGGTTTGAGAAAAAATGGCTCTAGTATATATATATATATATACACTAGAGCGTCGATTATCCGTACTAATGTCGTCAGGTATAGTTCGGATAATCAAAACTTTGTATAATTGAGAGGAAAATAGGTGACTGGAAGACCTAATGTGGGATTTAGATGGTCTGGGGGTGCAGTAAAAAAACACGCTAAATAAGTTATTTATTATAAGTGCCGACGTATCGACCTACTTTGTAGGCCATCTTCAGGGCTGACAGAAGGCTGGAGCTACCAAGTTAGGTCGAAACGTCGGCACTTACAATAAATAAGTTTGTCTTATTTAGCGTTTTTTTTTTGCTACACCCCCAGACCATCTATATCCCACATTAGGTCTTCCAGTCAACTATCTTCCTCTCAATTATACAAAGTTTTGATTAACCGAACTATACCTGACGACATTAGTACGGATAATCGACGCTCTACTGCATATATATATATATATAAGTTAAGATGAGACTAAGAGCTGTATATCCACTAATACCAAACTCTGATAAACAAACATTGTAAATACTATGTATAGAGAATTATAAGAGGAATAAAGTCAGTGTTTAACCAGCCTTCAAGTGTGTTATTTGTCCCTTAACCTTCTTTTTTTTATGCTTTGGAGTGGTGAAGTCTTTAAGTGGTGCCGAAACCCGGGAACGTTTTTGCAGTTTAGTGAGTTTTATTTTCTAAGACTTTTTTTTTCTCTTTCTCTAGTTTTATTTTGTTTAGTTCTTTTGGTTTGAAGATAATTATAATAATATGAATGAGCAAAGAGAAATCCTTAGGCCAGCAACGCTAACGTTGGAGCCTCCGCAGACTGAACAGGTGAATCCCGAGTTTCCGCCATTGCCGTCAACAACTCTAGCAATGGCGAGGGCAGACCTAGCGGCGCAGGAGGCAAACAGAATAGCGCAGGAGACTAACGAATTGGAAAAAATGAAGTTAAGGAAGGCAAATGCACAAGATCTGAGAAGGGAGATATCGGACCTTGAGAAATTCAACGGAGACATAGGTGAATTAAATCACTTTCTCAAGGGCGGCGACGGCATCATGAGCAGTATTCAGTCGCAGGTTGCAGCGGACTTTTTGGAGGAAGCGGATGCCAAAAGGCTACGAGTAGCTTTAGCACGGAGGGTCAGAAGGAGTGTGTTAAATCTGATCCAAGCGGATGAGGATACCTCGTGGCAGGTAATCAAGGATAGATTAAAAAAGGCTTACGGAGGGGGGCGATGGGCCCCAGAAGAGGACATGTTGCAGATGTTTCGGGAGATGAAACGAGCAAACCAGTCGAATGGACAGTATGCTGCAGGACTTCTCGCTAAGCTTAATAGGATAAATGAGAAGTTGAGAGAAGTCATGGACACCGGTGCTGTCGAAGCGTGGATGCTATTTATGACCACGGTCCTGAAGGTGCAACTGGCTAGGGACACTGGAAAGAAGGACGGTCTACCCAGAGATAGAACATTTATGGAGTGTGCACAAGAGATGGTAGACGCGAGTGCTCGAGATGAGGAAGAGAAGGAAGTGATAGAACCAGGGTGGAATAGGGTGTCGTACCGGAGGAACGAAACAGGCAGAAGCAGATTCAGACAGGAGCCGGGAAGAAGAAGAGAGGGAGAGTTTGTGAGAAGAGAGAAGCCACCAAGAGAAAGAAGGCAAGGGGTTGAGAGGAAGAATGGGAGAAGAGAGGAAAGGAGATGCCACGAATGCGGCAAAACAGGGCACTTGGTAGCTCAGTGTCCACGTACGCGGTGCTTCGAATGCCAAGGTGAGGGACATATGGCCAGACAATGCCCATATATACGGCGCAGAGAGCACGACAGAGGTGAGCCGATGGAGATCAATGCTCACAGACTGGGACGGAGGAGCAGGATAATCTCGGAATCTGCGAGATCCTCGGAGACCTCAGGGTCGGAGACGGAAGGCAGCGAACCTAGTGGCAGAGGAACTCCCGGAGGAAGGAGCAAACAACGGAGCACAGGGAGGCGTGCCGAGCAGGTAAGAAGGGAATGAGGATGGTGTAAGCGGAGGGGCAACCTTTTTTTTGTGAATAGTGCGGTAAAGAAGGGTGACAGGTTGCCTGTTATTGAGTTTTACAGGGGGTGGAGGTGTTTAGTGGACACAGGGAGTTCTTGTACACTAGTGGGTAAGGACAAGTTAAAGTTGTTGTTTAAGGGTAAGAGTCAGCCAGACATTAGGCCATGTCAATGTAAAGTGGTCACTTTGAGTGGGCCCTGTACGATAGAAGGGGAAATCGATTTAGCCCTAGATAGGTGGGGAAAGAAGGGAGAGGTGTTGACGCTGCATGTTGTGGAAATCATGCCGCGGGAGTATGGGGGGATTTTGGGATGCGATGCGTTTGGCAAATTAGGGTTGAGAGCTCGTAGTACAGAGGGTCAGTGGGTAGTCCGGATCGGGAACAAGAAATATAAAACGTTGCAAGATGTGAAAGGGGGTGTTAGGTGCGTTGGAGTAATTGCCAAGGGTGCAGACTGGAGACAGGCCGTAAGGGTGGAATTCGGGGATATATTTTTTCGCGAGGGAGACCCACTGAGCGCGACGGGGGAGACGCTTCATGAGATCCATCTGAAGTCGGAGAAGGTCACTTATGTAAAGGAGCGGAGGTACCCACAAGCGTTACGAGGACATATACGCGAGGAGATTGAGGAGTTAAAGCGGCAGGGGATCATCGTGGATAGCAAGTCGCCGTTTAATAGCCCACTATGGGCCGTTAAGAAGAAACCGGTTGCTGGGGAATCTAGGGAGCGCTATAGGGTAGTAGTCGATTTTCGGCAGCTTAACGAAAATACGCGCGACGAGAAATACCCCATTCCCAGGTTAGAGGATATTTTAGACCGGCTAGGGGGAGCCTCAATCTTTAGTACGCTCGATCTAAAATCAGGGTATCACCAGATCCGGATGCACCCCAGGGACCAGGCCAAAACCGCGTTTACATTCGAAAGGGGGCATTATGAATTCACCCGTATGCCGTTTGGACTGAAAAATGCGCCCATCACATTTCAAAGACTGATGGACGAATTCTTGCGGGGACTGGACGAGAACATGTGCCAGGTCTACATGGATGATCTACTGGTGTTTAGTAGGACAGAGGAGGGTCATCTGGAAGATTTGCGACGGGTGTTTACGCGAATCCGGCAGTTCGGGTTGAAGCTGTCGCCAGAAAAATCGACTCTGGGACAAACGGAGATTAATTTTCTGGGACATGTGATTTCGGGGGAGGGGGTACGTCCAGATGGGAGAAAAGTAGAAGCAATAGGGAAGATGGCGATGCCGAGCGATGTGAAGGGGATCAGGAGATTATTAGGGACCCTCAACTACTACCGACGTTTTGTTCCGGAGATGGCGGAGAACTTGGTTCCTTTGAACGAACTGCTGCGAAAGGGGCGCACAGTTAAGATGACGCCAGAAATTGAAGCAAAGATCAGAAGGTGCATGTTACAGTTGCAAACTGAACCAATCCTGGCATTCCCAGACTTCGGGAAACCATTCGCAATCACCACAGACGCCAGCGAGTATGCACTGGGGGCTGTTTTATCCCAGGAAAGTGAAAAGGGGGAACGACCAGTAGCATACGCGAGTAGGAGACTCACAGATGCGGAATCTCGTTACAGCGCACTCGAGCGGGAATTGTTAGGAATCATATGGGCGGTGCAACACTTTCGACCATACGTATTTGGTAGAAAATTTAAGGTGCATACAGACCACCGTCCGTTGCTCTGGGTGGGTAATCTGAAGGAGTCTTCAGCTCGAGTTACAAGATGGAAGGAGATCCTCAGCCAGTACAACATGGAGGTGGTGTATAAGCCGGGGAAAGACAACGTGGTAGCGGACTGGCTCTCTCGTGCATTACAGGTCAATATGTTGGAGACGGAGGGTGCAGAAGCGTCGGAGGAGTTACAAAGGTTTGTACGGGAATGGACACCAGACGGAGAAGGAGGACGTGTGGATAACCCCCGAGGCAATGAGGAATCCTCAGAGGATGAGTCAGGAAACGAGAGACCGGTTGAGATGGAGGAAATTGATGACATTGTCAACAACAAGTCCCGGCAGATCATCTGGAAAACAAGGACTACGGGGCTCGTGAAAATGGAATTTTCCAAGTATGACAAACATTCCGTCATCACCATCTGGTCACAACCTGGAGTTCAGGAAGAGCAAATGTGTCGTGTGCTGAAGGATGCCTCTAAGGCGGGAGCGACCCATTACCTGTATGTTGGCAATGCGACGGTGTGGGATAAGATACGCAACTTATGGCGCCTCGAGAAAATAGGGATCGATAGGATGTTCATCCGATGCCGATTGATGGTGGAGACCATTCGGGATCAGGACCAACAAAAGGAGGTAACCACGGCCTATCATCAAGGCAAGACGAACCACAGGGGTATCAATGAGACGTTGGCGGCTTTAAAGAGAAAGTATTACTGGGTAGGGATGCGGAAGACGGTAGAAGAGATAATAAGGGATTGCCACATTTGCCATACGGCCAAATATGACCGCCACCCTCCCGTAGGATTACAAACTGAGACGCGGACACCCACGATACCGCTGACAGACCTTCAAATAGACACCTTTACGTGGAGAGGGTTTAAATGGGTGACAATATTAGATACGTTTAGCAAAGTGGCCATGGCCCACCCAGTAAAAGAAAAGTCGGCGGCGGCGGTGAATGGCGCTCTACAGACGTGGTACCAGTGTTATGGGGTGCCAGACACGATCTCCTCGGATGGGGGCAGAGAGTTCGATAACGCGCTCTTGCGACAGGAGATGCAAAGGTTGGGAATCGAGTGGCATTGGAACACGCCCGGACATCCGAAAAGTAGGGGAGGGATTGAACGTCTCCATAATACGTTGGGGGAACATCTCCGAGTATTTCACGCGGATAAAGGGTTAGAAGCGGATGAGGCGATGCCCCGAGCAATAGCGGCATATAACCATTCCATACATATGGGCACCGGGTTTTCCCCTTTCGAAGTTCTTTTCGGGTTACGCGCACGAAGGAGAAACGAGGAGGAGACGGTTGTGGACGAGGGCATGGCCGAGCAATTAAATACCAACAGAGTAGAGCTCAAGAGACATTGGGGCAAAGCACACGGACGAATGGCCGCAGAGAAGAGTAGGAGAGTGGCGCGTGAGAACGAGGGAGTAAGAGATGTCATGGGTACGATTAAAATAGGCACTATTGTGTATAGAAAGATTTTGTCGAATCGTGCGAAGGAGGTCCTCAGGTATGAGGGTCCATTCAAAGTGATTACGATTAGGGAGCATAATCTTGTCACGATTCAGAGTCTGGTTGAGCCCAGGAAACGGAGAACCGTTCATATTGAACAACTTAAGGTTCCGGCAGGGGAGGGCCGATCATAAAATTGTATTTATTTCAGTTTATTATTGGATATATTTTTTTTTCCTCTTTTTCTATGTATTTTTAAGAATTTAGCAATATATAGAAGTATATAATTTTTTTTATGTTTTGTATGTTTTGTTTTTGGTAGAGTTTCCTTGTCATTGTAAATAAAGTTTAGGTGTAAGCCTTATATTGTATATATCCATTGATGCTATAGAGTAAGATAGTATTAAGTTGGTTTTGTAAGTTGTAGAATTTGTTTATTTGTGACGATTGAGTTTAGTGTATACTATGTTGTTGTACCAGTATTTTTTTTTTTTGTTTTTTTAGAGTTTACGAAGATGTTCGTAAACTGGCAGGGGGGAGTTAAGATGAGACTAAGAGCTGTATATCCACTAATACCAAACTCTGATAAACAAACATTGTAAATACTATGTATAGAGAATTATAAGAGGAATAAAGTCAGTGTTTAACCAGCCTTCAAGTGTGTTATTTGTCCCTTAACCTTCTTTTTTTTATGCTTTGGAGTGGTGAAGTCTTTAAGTTATATATATATATATATATACATATATACATAAATGACGAACGACTATTCCATACTACGATTGCATCATCATTCGATTATCGGGCTAATCGATGTTTTGATTCTGAACGAACGTAAACATAAGATAAGGTACAGCTGCAGAACCTGACATCAGCTGACGTCAGCGTCGAACCGAATTGGTGACCGATACAGTCTCCTCTGCTGGGGTTTATCATTTCCTAGAAGTTTAGATTTAGAAGTCCGTAATCATAACAAATTGTTTGAGTCATAACTTAAAATAGGTAAGTAGTTTACAATGCCTTACTACATTATTTATATGGGTCATTAAAAAAAAAAATGTAAATTTTCTCCTGTCAAGGTAACTAACGTGACTCTTTATATCAGCGAAATAAAACTAGTAGTAGTCCGAGATTACGCCAACTTTATTTAGGCCCAGTTTTTCCACGATTAGGCGTGCCCATTTTAAAGCGGCTGTGTGAGCACCAGGAGGGTCTGCAGATCGTTCTTTTAACAGATTAAATAGTTTATGTGTCTTCGGTGTATTTGAATCCTGGATCATGAGAACATTAAATCAGCGATTGACTCTCAACAAAAATGGACGCTCCTTAACGATGCCCATGAAAAAATAAATATTGAATTCAAAAACCTAAAGAATATACTTCTGTTCAAGTCAGAAATAGGAAAATGAAATAATAATTTTAATATAATTTCTACATCCATGGTCTTAAAATATTAAAAAAAAAACAGAATATATTATTTATCGTATATATTATAATAATAAAAAAAACATGTACCAGACCGTGAACGGGTCTGGTTTTTAGTACTACTGATTCACGGACATCGGTTCTGCAAGGAGGTGACTTGTCCCAGGTCCCGCTCAACCGCCAGATTATCACCCTTATTTTGGGTACCCTATTTTTATAATATTTTATAGAGGCTGGGTCAGCCCCAGGAGGGTCCTAGATCCTATATGATCCATCTAAGGCTGCAAACATACTAAATAAAAGTCTCGCCCGCAGCGGGATTTGAACCAGGATTTCCGGCATGGCAACTCAGTGCTCTACCACTGAGCCACTCCACTCCCTTAAATATTATAATAATAACTGGTAAAATTCTAAAATATAGCAAAAACAATCGAAGATAATAAATTCACGAGTAAATAAAGGATGCAAAATAATTAGAAAAGTGTGTTGTGGCATTCAGTCACCGAAGCATAACGGCAGGTGCACCTGCAAGGTGACTGAATTTGCTGAAGGTCATCCGAACTGCCAACTACCGTAGGCTCCCTACAGTATATATATATATATACACATTTTTTAAAAACTTAATTAAGTTAATTATAATTAAATAACTTAATGCTACATTATGTTTTCACGTAAAGGAGGTATACTTAAGTAGTGAACTTTGAATGCTTTTTCTACTTAACCTATGAAGGATAGAAAAAAATGTTACATATATTTCTTCCTTGTTTTGTATTGTACATTTCAGAAAAATATAAATAAATGGGGGTCAAGAGGAAACTACATTGTTTGAAGGTCGATATTGACCATTAAAAGTGAAAAACCAAAGAAATGTTTTTTTATTTCTTCAAACTAGGCCTGAATAACTACAACTTTTACCTGAATAGTTTTTCTGAATTTTATTTCGTTTAAAAGTTAAAAACGTTTGATCCACTTGAAATGGGACACCCTGTATATATATGTGTGTGTGTACAATAGCAAGGAAGCATTATTAACAAATAACGATTTAAGATATATATGGTAAATAAAATCATAATACATGATACATCAATACAACCTGTATTAATGAAAATACAATAGAGAATTTCATGAAGTGATGACACGAACTCAAATATTTATTCGTGAGCTGACACTCCTCAAACAGAGTTACGTCAATGAATAGCGCCTCATCAATGAAGAGGAATATACATTGTAAATCGATATATCGAAACAATATCATTCGATATTGATATCTAGAAGCAGGCTGTCGGAGCCAGGTGTGTGCGGTCAGACATCTGCAAGGATTCCACAAAGGAGCTCTGATACAACATCAAGCTTCATCCGGTGCATACACAACACATGTGCATGTTCAATATTATGCACTTGGGCTCTGAAATAACACATACAGATGTCGAAACTGTGACAAAGGCATCGCTCACGACAATAGAAAGTCAGTCTGTTGGAGGGAATGACACACAGGTCTATTGTACAACGTGTTTCTTGTCACAGGAAAAATATTTATAATGACGTGACAAGCGTTTTTTAAATTATTTTTTTGGAATTAATTTCTGTAAATAAACATTAAAATAATGATGTTTCTTATATCAATATAGTTATTGTTTGAAATTTTCCATTTTTTTTTAAATGTATTTATTGAAATTTACAACTTTATAATTAAGTATAAATCATGTCCAGAGATAATGCCAAGTAGAGAAACTAGTAGTAGTACTCAAATAAAAAGTTCAACTTAGAAGGTCACGAGGACATCTTCTTTTCGAATCCCTCTGAGGATTATCAGGAATTGAAGAGGTTGCGAGGTTTGAAACTAGTGGGTTTAAGTGGAAATGAAGTTTGTCATGAAAAGATTTATATCGGATTCGGGCCAAATCAGCAACAAACGGGACATTAAGGCCATTAGGGATTACTTTGTTCATTACAAAGTAAGGAGCATTGAGGATTTTTCGAAGGATTTTGGATTGTAAGGATTGAATATGAGAGGAGTTTGATGGCTTGTATATGAGTCTTTTGTAATTAATTGGGAGCTCAGAGCGTTTGTCTAGTAAGTGTTGAAGTAGCCTGAAACGGCGAGCTGTTTCTTGTGGTTTCAGTCTAGTATGAGGATTCCAAGTTAAGCGTTTGTCAAGGTGTAGCCCTAAGTACCGGACCTGTATGTATGTATGTATTGGAATCTTTGAACTTGTGGCACCATCACTTTTCTAGTAGCAATTGTAATGACCTTTCATTGACTAATTACTGTTTTGTTTATTTATTTGTTCGTCAAAAGTTTAATAATAAAAGTACATTAAAGTGGTAATTTCTCTTGTTTATGTGCTATCAAAGCCGCAAACTCGATTTTCATTCCACTTCAAAACATCGATATATATTGAAATTTTGCACATTTCTCAAGTACCAATGAAAATTCAATAATTTAATAATTTTGTCTCATTATCCAGAACAAAATCTTCAGTTTAGCGATTTTTCATATCCTAAGAAAAGGTATGGTCTTGTGCCAAGTATTAAGGTATACACGGCTTAATGTTCCAGAAACGCTTATGACTACTGACACGATCAACTGGGTAGTTTCCAATATTTTGCAACGAAAAAAATACAGTTAAAAAAAAAACTAAGTAACTAAAACTAAAAAGAAGGTAAGAAATTAATCAGATAAGAAAACATGTTATTTTTTCTATGAACTAATCAAATATATGTGCATCATATTTAGCCCTGAAGAAGGCATGCAATATGGGTCGAAACGTTGGCTTTAAAGTAAATAGAATTTCTGAATATTATTACAGTTTTTAAAAACTAAAGCACAGCCGTTTATAGCCAGCCGAACTAATTGTTAGGAAACAAATAAAAGTTTAAAAATTAGAAAATAATTTTCAATACCTTAAAGAAAAGAATAGAGTGTTAAAAAAAAAATTATTGGGTTTCTTTTAAGATATTTTCATAACGACCGTACTTTTACCAATATTAGTCAATATTTACAACAACTAGCATCAAGCACTCCAAGCTTTTGTTATGATAAAATGAATCTTTTTTTTCGTCACTCTCTCCATATTTCTAACTTATTGAAAATTATTTTCTACTTTTTTATTTTGTTTTCTATAAAAGCCTGGTTTATATTTTTTCAATTACTATTTATTTTTACTGAATTTCCATTACCCTAACTTTTGATTTCCCAAATCATCCCCAACATTAGTTCGGATAATCGACCGTCTACTATATTTCGCTGTAATGGAATACTAATTTTCTAAAATTTAACCCATAATAGAGCTTTTTCCGTTAACTAGCATTCGAAATTGTTTTTATAATTTATTTTAATTTTTTTTTTATTAATTGTTATAACTTTTAAATATTTTTATTTGAAAAGATATAACATAGATGATAAGATACGTCCAGATCCGGGATTCGAACCCGGGTCGCCCACGACACTAGCGTGGTGCACTGCCAACTGAGCTATCCTTGTTCGCTTCTCGGTCAAACATAACCTTTCTTTTCACTGATCCCATATCCCCGTGTTCTCGCAATGTGCGATGGATACAAAGGGAAGAATGTCCATTGAACATTACTTTAATTAGGATCTTGTTGATTTACAACATTATATTTTATTTTATTTTATTTTTTATTAATTGTTATAATTTTTTAATATTTTTATTTGAAAAGAAAAGGGTTCGAGTCCCGGTCCTGGACATATCAATTAAAAATTATAACAATTAATAAAAAATAAAATAAAATGAACTATAATAATATATAATGACGTAAGTCAACAAGATCCTAATTAAAGTAATGTTCAATGAACATTCTTCCCCTTGTATCCATCGCAAATTGCGAGAACACGGGGATATGGGAAAGGAAAGAAAGGTTATGTGTGACCGAGAAGCGAGCCAGGATAGCTCAGTTGGCAGAGCACCACGCTAATGACGTGGGCGATCCAGGTTCGAGTCCCGGAATATCTTTTCTTTCCAAATAAAAATATTTAGAAGTTGTTTTTAGTTTTAATTTTTCTAAAAAATAAAATCAATTTAATTTAGCAAATCTCGTAAAATCTTCGATGACCAATAATAACAAATACTTTACAGGGTATCCAATAATTCCCGAGATAAAATTGATTTCCCTTTAGAGTGTCCTGTAAAACAGTTAAAAGCTTTTAAACTATTGTATTTCGTAAAGTTTGTGAAGTTATTACCTTGAAATAGGAGTAATTAGAGAAATATAAATTTTAATATTTTAAGGGTTCGTAAATAATTAGCTAATTAAAAATAATAATATATACCAATTCTAACCTCCTGTTTTCCCTATTATTAGTAAATTATCACTAGAGATTAAGTGGCTGAAGATACGAGCGATAATAAAAGGTGACGTAAGGTAACTGTACTGCATTCTTTGAGAGTGACGCGGCGGATGCAACTCAAGCACTAACTTGCCAGTATCCAGTTCCCAAGGCAGAAGCAACGGTTACACGTCTAATATATAGCATATAGAAAATCATATGATATATAATATTATTATTACCATTATTATAATATCATATATATAGGCTTTAAGAATACGACGAACTTTGGTCCATATATATGTATAATGTTGATTGATTCAAATACTGAATTTAGTGGTTATCGAAATTAAACTAAACTGAGTTTCTCTCTGTAAGAAAAGAAAATTTATTTTTATAACAACAACAATTTCTTGTAACTGATTTAAAAACTCATTATTCTATACAGTCTTACCTGTAAAAAAGAAACAACATTTAAACCACCGATCAAAAATTTCTCATTTCTTATAACTGATTAGGGAGCAGAGTGGCTCAGTGTTAGAGCCCTTTCATGTTTTTTTTATGTATCGTGTAGAGTATTTAATGTAATATACAATATATTCATTTGAAAATAATATACAATAAGTAAGTATACAATAAGTAATATACAATAATTTAAAGTCAAATACGAGTTTTATTAGGTTTGTTAATTCATTATATTGCTGTTGCTAATCGATAGAGTAGTAGGTCTAAGCTCTAAGAAGTAGCTGTTGGTTATCCAGTCAAATTAGGATAGAGATTTGGGTCTGTTTCGGAAAACGCATGCATATTATTTTGTAGATATCTGTTATTTACGCTATTAAATAAAATAATCATAACAAAAAATGCGTATATTTATAAATAACCTTAAAACAAAACAATTGCAATTAAATTGGTGTATAATAATCAGCAATGCTTTCTAAAATCTTATTAAACAAACATTCTTTCTCGTACCTTCTCCTCCATATGAATTCGCATAAATATGAATCCAACTTCTACTCGTTCCACATTCTTTTTTGTTTCTTCGTTTGACTGAAGCCCAAAGTGATTCCATCCTCTGGGTATGAGCACCTGTGGTTAAGTCGAAATTTTTTGAATTGTTAACAACGTAATCTTTATAACTCATGGATTCAATTTGATTTATTCCCTTATAGGCCTTCCAGCAATCGGAATACATTGTTGTCCCAGGTCGTATTAGGAGATATAATTAGATACACGTTAAATTTCTCAAACATATGGAGTTATTTCACCTAAGTAATCATAATTACTCAATACGAAATCTGCATGGGTTTTCCGAAACAGACCCGTGATTTGTAACCTGGACCTGACAAAAGATCAGCTCGGGAGCGACATTTTACGTCCCCTCCGAAACTAAGTGTTAGGAGCATCCTTGGATTAAATAATTCATCTATCGCAGCAGGATTCGAACTCGTACCTTAGGTATAGCAACTCTACACTCTACTCACTGAACTATCCCGCTCCCTTAAAAACAGTCAATCAATACAACTTTTTTTTTTTTTGTCATCTTTATTCACTTTTTTTCCACTTATAAGTGAGGGGTGTGAATTTATATGAGAGAGAAAAAAAAATGACGTAAATATAATTCATTGAATACTGTTGCTGACCCATGACACCCTTCTACCCCCGGGAGGTACCCTCCTTCCCCCCTACCTAACCTACGCAGGATTACAGAGGCCTGCTCCCGAACATCGGCACAGGTAGGGGACATCGGAGCAGCAGATGGTAGCTGCAGCTGGACCACTTCAGTGTGCTGTATTGCCAACGAGCTCTCAAGGGTTTGTTTAGCAATCA
The DNA here is from genome assembly GCA_964056705.1 of Troilus luridus. Classification (NCBI taxonomy): domain Eukaryota; kingdom Metazoa; phylum Arthropoda; class Insecta; order Hemiptera; family Pentatomidae; genus Troilus; species Troilus luridus. The sequence continues at coordinate 7,334,818 of OZ057414.1, read as the reverse complement.
ACCTTGTTAACAGATGCCATTAAGTTAGCACTGAAAGGTCTTTACTCGCTTCAATTAAGGATCTGTCAATATAAGATCAGCTACGACCAGATCAGACGTTGGAAGCGAACCAAATAGCTGAAATGGATAGCAAGTTGCGCCTAAACACGGCATCATCTCTGACTTATAAAATATAAAAAATGAAAATAACAAGCAGAATTTTAATTGGGATAAAAGATATTTCTTGACCAAAACAATAAAAATCCAAAGCAAAGATTGTATAATCAATAATCTTTAATGTATTTAGTCAAAAAAGGAGATGATAATATCCCAAAGTATGGTAATACGGTACCCCAAAAGGGTGCCAATTAAGTAGTGTTGGAGCAGTTCAAAATGAAACCAAAAAAGTCCAGTGTTCAAATCCCGCTAACTGGTCTGGGCTTTTATTTAATCTTTTTGCAAGGGGTGGGATCTAGGATCCTTCTTGCTCACCCATAGTGGCTACTTAGTGGGAGAGATCTGGCGAGAGAGCGTGATCACCTTTCTGCACAACCCTTCTTCAAGATACAGTACAGTCTCTACCATGTAATGAACCGTAGATAATAAATAATTCACATCCATTGCATCCATCCAGTAAATATCATTCAAATGAATAGCATCACGAAGATTAAGTTGGGCTTGTGAAGTGGCTGGGCTTAGTAACGATCGAAATACTGAAAAGTTAATAAGCGCTGTGCCGACTGGGAAGCGTCTGAGGGGTAGACCGAGGCGTAGGTGGGAGGATTGCGTTATGTTAACTGGTGGTGGTTGGCTTTGGGTAGTGGCTCGTGGAAGAACGTGTGTAATAGAGGTGGGCAAAGTAGTCCCTTTTACTGAATCGTTCCTTTTGAGATAGTTCATTATAATGAACTAGTTCTAATGAACTACATAGTTCATTTTTCAAAAGAACTAGAAATGTACTGAACTAAGAGAGGGATTTAACTAGAGATAAAGGGGCAGAAACTGAGAGGTCAAATGAACTAGAAAAAATAAAAACACTTCCATCTTATTTCTAAATTTATTTTATATTATTTGCATTTACGTCCGCTGTCTTTTTCCTAAATAATATTCCTCGTTCTTCCATATTATTGTTTATATTTAATTCACTCATTTTAAAAACTTTAATATTTACTTCCTTGATAATTTTCATACCCTGATAATTAGTTTACCTTTTTTCTTATAAATGATAAGAAACTCGTTGCAGACAATTTTCTTGGTTTTAAACACAAAGTGGGGCCAATCTGGCACACTTTTTCCTTCCATTACAAATATTTAAGAAAACTTAAATAAAAGGAACTATAAAAAGAACTATAGTTCACCAAAACAGAGAGAGCTCTTTATATAGTTCATTTTCCGGATCTAGTTCAATGAACTAGTTCTTTCAGGTACTTCTCATCTCTAGTGTGTAACCAGAAATTGGTCGTATCAACATGAGCCTTAAGGTTCGCTTTGCCTTATTATTATCATTATTATTTTTATGTAATAAGGAGTCCATGACAGGTCCTAAGAACACCACCGGCTTGCTCATACTGAGAGTATCATATCTATTTTCATACAATTACTCTTGTAGGCGACGGTGTATTGCATCATCGTGATTACTATTGCCCATATATATGAAGACATCATAGGAAAATATTGAACATTATATGATTCTTATAATACACATCAAACACTCTGAAGCAGTGCCTTCAATATCGCCAACAACACCTCGTGACATGACATGTGTTGCCGGGCGTGACTTCTTGTACCGGATGTCCGCCACGAAGACACGCGAGATTTCCTCCCTAGCTGGAAACCATTTGCCCCGATAATAGACCGAGGTTCTTTGTTCTTTAGGTGCCTCTGCCGATGGTCCGTATGTCGCCCATTATCTCTCCAGTCTGGCGGAGTCAGCTGGGATCTTGGGAAAGGGTTGATCTCATTTCATTTGTTGTAGATATTAGTACGATTGGAATTTTAAAAATGTAATATTTTCATATTTTTCTCTTTTATTGTCATTTTGTGACTACAGCTGCTTCAATGCCGAAACAAATAAAATATATTATTTTGTAATCTGTTAACAGCCAAGGGTTGGCTTTGCGGGATCAACAAACCCTCCTGAGACTGTTGGTTAAGAATGACCTCGGCCTAATCACTTTCCTGCAAAGTTTTACTCCTTAAGTCCAAATACATTTTAAAATAGTCATAAATATAAGTCATTTATATTATATAAATATAATATAGTAATATATGTAGTACATTAATAACAAGCCCAATATCGGGGTCGGCTTAAATCAGCAACATATCATCCATTGAAGTCTTTATGGATTTCTTTATCCATAACAATGTAAGGAGTATTGAGGATTTTAAGAAGGAATTCGGATTGTATAAGCAATTTTAAAAGATTTGATAAGCGAGGTATTCGATGGAGTAGTCCCAAGCTCTATTCTACCAAACACGTTATATAATATCCAAGTATCATATATAAGTCTTTAGTGATTAACCGGGAGCTTGGAGCGTTTGTTTAGTAAGTGTTGAAAAAACCTGAACCGACTTTTTTTTGTACGTTTCACTCTATAAGAGGATTTAAAAAAAAAATTATTTTATTGAATTGTACAACTGTAATATATACATCTAATACAAGGGCTATATGACTAACTAGATACATGAAAGGACATGTAGAGGCACTACCCACTGGCAGCACTCTAATTACATTTCTATAATAGAAGGTCTCTTCAGAGCCTAGGAGGATTGTCCGGGATGGAATTGGATGCAAGGATGGAAACTAGTGGGTTTGGATGGGCCTGGAGTTTTTTATGGAATGATAGTTGCCTGGAATGGGCTAAATCGGTAACATATTGAGTTAAGGTCATTACGGATGGTTTTATTTGTAACAAAATAAGGAGCGTTTAGGACTTTGCGAAGGATTTTGGATTACAAAGATTGAATACGAGAGGAATTCGATGGTTTGGTGGAGCCCCATAGTTCAATTCCATAAGCCCACATAGGTCTTATAACTGTCACATTTGTAATTGGTCTGAAGCTTTGAGCGTTCGTCTAGTATGTGTTGAAGTAATCGGAAGCGTCTAGCTGTTTCTTGTCTTTTCAGTCTTGTGTGAGGGTTCTATGAAAGACGTTTGTCTAAGTTGAGTCCTGGGTGGCGAATCTGTTCAACAGACGAATCTGTACTATTGAAGGATACAGTAGGACAGGCATGGGCATGGGTGGTTAAGGCATGGGTTTTCGGCGAAGGGTAAAGGTAATTTGAAGGGACTTGTTGGAATTTTAATTCTCCAACTCCAACACTATTCTTCGAGGCTTGACAAATGTGATTGAAGGGATTGGGATGCAATATATGGGTCGTTATTAACAAATAATACACATGTGTCATCAGCATACGTGGAGATGAAGGTGTTAGGATGGGTTGGAATGTCAGCTGTATATACTGTATAGAGGATAGGACCGATGATTCTACCTTGAGAAACACCAGCAGACTGGGAATAGAGGGAGGAGTAGGTAACTTTATGACTTACTTTAAATGTTCTGCCAGTTAGAAAGTAGCGAATGATTAAAAAGTATAACGGAGGAAGGAGTTGTCAGATTTTGTAAAGGAGACAAGGACGAATTTGCCAGGCTCGATCAAAAGCCTGCTCTACTTCGAGATAGGCTCATAAGGGGATTTAAAGTTTAAAATGTATCATGACATAGTCTCAAGTATTGTAGATATATTTAAAGGAAACGGATGTTAGCCATTTAAAAAGATGTTAAAATATTAAAAGTAATTACCGGATTTTTTTTAGAATTGCTATATTCACAAAGCAAACAGAAAGCAAGAAGAAGATGGGCAGCTGATATAAATAGTTATACGAATTCGATCTTAACAACCCATATGGGCTTAATAATCCATAGCATTCTGATCTAGGATGATCAATGTATAATTTCCTCTATCGCTCGTTTCGAGAGAGATATAATTTACTTCTAGGAGAGATCGATATAATTTTTCCTTGGAGGAGAGATCGATACAAGGATATCGACGATAAACAAAGTTGGGACATAATAGAGGCCTACCTCCGGGTTATCGATAGATATCTCGATAGTAGGCTCCCGTCTGTAACGTCTTGGCCCGCGGGAAGAAGTAGCATGTTTAATTAGGATCACCTGTGGGGTAGTGGCAGGTGGTCTAAGTATTTTCTAAAAGGAGAAAACAATTCTTGGTTATGCCATCCTTCAGAGGTTACGTAAAAGGGCAGTGACAGGCTTTTCGATTGATAGACAAAATTTTAGTACTTCCAATGCGTATAATCCGATTAATCATATTAATATAAAGCGACGTTAAATAAATAAACAAACCAATAAAAAATTGTTAAATATCATGAAATCGTTAAAAATCTTAGCTCATGTATAGAATAGAAAAGTACGAGTAGCTTTATTCTTGGTCCTTTTAGAATAAAAAAAAAAAATGGACAGACAAAGAAACACAATATACACCTGGCCATAAGGCTACATAATACAAACAATAAATTATTTGTTAAATAGTTGTTAACAAATTAAATGTATTGTTAACAGTTAAATACATGACCTTTGTTGTAACAATGTCTTTACATAATGAAAATGATCTTTACAAGAAAAAAACACAATTATTCAATACTGATTCGAAGAAGAATAGGGTAGGTAGGATATCAAGAAGGCACAATTTTAGCAATTTGACAAGAATCCCATAAAATCATGAGGGATTGGAGTGGGATTTCACGAAGGAGGAAATAATGTCGATGGGAGAGGCAGGAAAGGTTCTATATGAAGATGAATTACAGAGAGAATGCTTTCGAAAGAGTATAGATGTATGTAAGTATATGGTAGATACTACTATATTTCTAAGCTAACGGTTGTGCAGTGAGGTTAGTTCGAGATCATGTTCGGCCACCACATTTTGCCTATACATATCTCACAGGATCAATCGATGGATGTAAACAGATTAAATAATTTGATTTGAACCAGGGATCTTCATATTATGTCTATCAAGCATTCTGGATCCCTAGCAATGTTTATGCAATCACAGCTGGCTGGCATTGACAATCCAACTGCACACGATTCGATAGATGGATGACACATGCGCTTTATCAATGACTAAGCAGCCAATCATCTCATTGAGATCCCTCTCGACCAATCACAGTAGGAGAAGAATGGGAATAGAATTAGGGGATGACCAATCGTTCTCATAAAAGTAAATCGGATCCACTGATTGGGGTTTCATCCTGACATCTGTATTGGCTGCCCATGTAAAAACGAAAAATGTTTAATTGTTCTTCGAATTCAACTCACAATCACAGATCGTCATGGTTTGTTTGCCCTGATGTTGCAAATATATATTGGCTAGTAGTTTTTAATTTATAATAGTATATACATTTTTTATATATTTAACTGTACTTCGTAATAAATAATGAGTAACATTTAAATTATATTTGGTTTTCATTTAGATTTTTATTTTATTTTGGATTATTTTTCGATCCACAGATTTATTGTTCAAAGGTATACAAGGGAGTCACGTGATCTACATTTCAGATTATTTAGTATTTTATATCTAGCTTGGAGTAAAATATCCCGAATATATCTATATATTTAAGTACCATCAGAATAAAAAACATAAACAGAAATAATACATAATATATATCTTGCCAGAGGGCTACGTAATACAAATCATAAAGTTCATAAAAAGTTATCCTGTAATCCTGACAAGATATTAAGCAATTAAATTTTATATAATAGAGAGATTTAAACAACAATAATTGTTGTATAATAATAATTATTATTATAACAAGTAGTCAAGAAGGTTTGTAATCACGTGGACTCAAACCCAACAACTGCTGAGTGGATTGCTTACTCAATACAACTCAAGAATAATTGTATTTCAATAAAAGTGGAATAAATAGTTTGGTAACGTATTTCCTGTCAATAAGTTAATAAATCAATAAAAGTTCAAAGAAAATTAACGAAATTGAAACTAAAGAATAAATACCTCTATAGAAGGTAATCCAAGAAAGTAGATACGAACACTAAAACACAAAACGATTATCACAAACATTCAAATACTACCAACACTAAAATATCCCCCAACCAGGTGATGCGCTAAGGGCGGCGGACCTAACTAAACTCTAAGGTAGGTTATTCACTATAACCCAACCTCACTGCGCCATCTGCAGGTATCTTCAGCAACTAGTATAAGCCCTTCATAGTCCATATAGTCAAGAGGAAAATCGAGTGTATTAAAAAAAAAAAATTAAAACAGAAATATATGTTGTATAGTATCTGTAGACACTTTATGCTGCTAAGACTAATCGGGCGAAGTTACAGGGAGTTCTAAACTTTTGGCTATCTGGAAAAGTTAAGAAAGGAGGGATTTTTAACGAGTACCTGACATCGTACAGGCTCGGGACCGCCATTTTGGCTCCACTTCGAAGGACGGCATTACAAAAGGTTTTTTACTCCCATTTTAAAATTGTCTGACCACTGACCTGGCTGTGAGTCCCCGACCTTGGGCATATAGGGTCGTTATGACCACTACACCACCTGTGACTCAGCCTATCGTAACATTCTTGATTGCTACACCCTGAAGACTTACGAATAAGACTACACCTACATTGGATCCAGAGCGATACGATGAGACGTCGCTAGCAAACCAAGTGACTGAAATATATCGAGAGTTATAACATTTGGTTCTTTAAATTTATAAAATTAAGATTGTTTATTAATTATTTTTTATAGATTTATATTTTACTATAATGTATAGTAAAATATGTATGTAACCCAGCATCGTACGTGATAGAATCACATCGCACCGAATCGGATCCAATGTAGGTGTAGCCTAAGGGCTAGGAAAGATGGCATATCAAAACCCTAGGAAAGATGGCATATCAAATAATTATTTATTCACTTTACAAACCCAAAAGTACCGAAAATGCTGTTCCTATATTTACAGCAATATAGCAAGGATTTTAAAATAAGTCTCTCGTTAGTGCTGGCTCGTTATATCTACAGCACCGATGAAAAAGTGCTTAAGTCGGATTTTGTCCAGAGAGAGTTAACTGCTTTCAGATAACCGGAATCTTATCATCCTCGTAGTTTATGGCTTAAAATGGAGTTGCAATATAAGCAATAACTCCTTAACAAGCGATTGCCTAGCTAAGCCCCTTATTCACTACGAAAAAAACTCGATTCCGCTATCTCAAGTACAAGAAACTCATTTTTTAGAAAATTTGTCTTAACCACTTATTCACCGGGGCTGTAGATATAACAGCCATGATCGTATGCTAAAAGCTGTTTCGATCTTCTATATGACCGCTAAATGTTTTTTATCTCAATTTAAAAAAAAAAATTAACACGTAAATTGTAATTCTACCAGTATTCCATTAGTTGCTGCTCCATTTATGATAAACAATATAAGAACAGTTGAGCACCGATTAACAGTCGAACATCGATCCGAACATATTTTTAGTTCGGTTGATGAAAAGTTCCGTTAATTAAAAAAGACTATTAGAAAAAAAAAAGGAAACCGCCAAACAATCACTACTCTCGTATATTTTCAAAAAGTATTAGTTATCATGTAATATGCAAGCTAATAAAATAGATGTCAAATACAAATATATACGCACATTGTAGTATCAATCATAGTTGTTATACAAAGTTGTAATATTAATTTGATCCAATCTTGAATTTGTCTTCTTGGCAGCTAAGTCTCTATTACTTTTAAGTATTAAAAAATAGTTCGGGAAAATAAAAGATTAGAGAAAATAATCTGGTAATTAAAGGTTTCGTTAATCTAAGCTCCACTGTACGTCACCAGTACTATTAAATTATTTCAGTTTAATGCTTTAATTTAGGTATGTATAAATATGTTTATTAATTGAGATACATAAAATCACTTAATGAAATAAAATATATGTCAATTGACAATATACATTTTATTTATTATTAAAGTATTGGTTATATACCACAGGGAATAACTATGGTTACAAGTTAGATACCGGTTTAGTTTGCTGATCAATAGATCCCGAATTTGAGATCGGCTGTGGTAGATACATTGTATAATCTCTTCACAGTCGTGAACCTGTCGTAGATTAAGACACTTGGGTTCATCCAGCATATATAATGTAGACACTTTAAAATAAAGGAAAAAACTATAAATCAAGCGTGGTATCAACCGAATCACTTCCCTGCACGGCTGTTGATTTAGATACAATACAGCTACCAACATTGGGTGGTAATTAATTATTATTAATAGTTCAAAAATTAATTGGAAAATGGTACCAAATACCCAGGCTACAACATATAACTTCACTATGTCGAGTTGTAGTGAGGAATTGTCCAATATGAACGGAATCCATGCAATGACGCTGTATTGGCCATCCAGGAATGCGATTGCAATTTAGGAATGTCGACGAGTTGGAACGAAATTGAATAACGTGCGTTAAATCTAATATTAATATTAATTTTGATATAATGTTTTATATCTTATATATATATATATATATATATATATATATATATATATATATATAAAAAGTACCACTTCAACCCGCGAACGGGTCTGGGGTTCAGTACGTGGTAGAGACTGTACTGTTCATGGATAATGATTATGTAGGGAGGTGATTTTTCCTATATCACGCTCAAACGCCAGATTTCCTCCTTATTTTTAGTACCCACTTTACAGAGGTTGGGTGAGCCCCAGGAGGGTCCATGATCCCAGATGTTCTATCTCCTGTTGCTAACAGACTAAATAAAAGTCTTTCCAGCACCAGAATTTGAACCAGAACTTTCGGTATGACAACTTAGTGCTCTACCACTGAGCTATACCGCTCTCTCCTTATAAACAAAAGATTTAGAAGACTATAAAAAAAACTTTGAAGTCATGAAGTATATTGAGTACAAAGCATGATAATAGGACTATACTATTTCCAAGTCAACGTTTGTGCAGAGGAGTCATCTGAAATTACTCTTAACCGCCAGGATTTTACCCCAATTAATGATAATCTCTTCATAGAGGCTGGATGAGCCCCAGGTGGGCCTATAGATAAATTTCAGAGGGTCCATCCGTGGCTGTTAACAGAATAAATCATTTATCTACCACAGCCGGATTTTAGATACCCCGCTCACCATGCTCACCTTGCCCGAGACCTGTTGAAAATAACGAAAATCCTTCCTTTGGTTTATTTATCATTCTGTTTTCTTCCAGTACTTCTTACCAGTAATGGTGAAAAGTACTTGACGTACAGGCTTCCATAGCTGAAGAGCATAACGAAGACTTTTTTATTCACCAAAAAAAATTTAAGACCAACTTAAACGCTGACCAACCAGGTGACCCAAAATTTTTTTCTATAACTACACCCTACATAAGAACGTAAGGTTCCCATGCAAGTACCTCCTTTTGAAAATTTGTTTAACTGAGAATAAGACTCAGCTGATTTTAAAGATCTATAAACAATAGGCAATGGAGATAAATAATCTATAAATAGTAGACAATGTAAAGTGGTAATTATTAAAGCTAAAAGTAATTCTCCTGGAATGTCGAGGTGAAATATTAAAATGCATTGTTCAAGACTGAATCCCTAATACGCTATCCATTTCAAAATAAGGTCCTAACAGAAAGGATGCTTGCGGAAGGATCTGCAAAGAGAACAGATTCTAGGACAGGATAAGGACCAAACGACGATGTAGAATTTCTGAAAAACAAAGAACGACAAGACTTAAAATGATGTAGAAGAATCAGACAAGTGGTTCTCCACCCCAGGCGTACGTGAGTCAAGGGGGGGGGCGAGACCAATTGAAAATAAATGAAAAATACTCAATTAATTTTAATTATTGTTCACTTACCAATACTTTTTTATCTTAAATTGAAACATATAATGTTATATCTTGTGATCTTATGCCCATACAATTTATTATGTAAGGGGGGTTTCATTTAAGCAGGGGGAACTGGTTCAAACGTTGGGAACCACTGAACTAGATGGATACAAAACACGACACATTTAATACTTAATAAATTAATAATTAATATGTTTAAACGAACAAAATTAAGAAAAATTGCGCTCTGGCAACCATCATCTTATCGAATGAGGCTGGATGCTCACAAGTCGATCATCCTTCAGACCTAGACTGCGCGGAGGACATGAACTCAGCTCAGCATGCGATATGGCGTGCCACTCTGAAGGCTGCGTGACATGGAGGAGCGATATTTAACGAGGCTACTGTCTCGTGGGAGCTGCTTACTGCCGAGACGTTAATGGGATCCGAATAAACTCTGCGGTTCTTAATGCGATACTTAAAGCCGAATTGGCAGTGATGGAAATAATAAACAATAAATATTACAAAAAGATATAAGTCAATTAACAGAAATAATAATGAAAATACCCGGGAGGTAGTCAATGAAATTTAAAAAAATAAGTAAAACTTAATTCAATTATTTCCAACGTTTCGGCTTAATTTTCAATCGATGATCTATTAAAAGGGCTTAGAACAAATCTAATTCAACGTAGAAGGTCACGAGGTCATCTTCTTTTCACACGGCTCGGAAGATTATCAGAGATATTAACAAATAGCTAGGTTTGAGTGGGAATTAAGTATGGAAAAAATGGACTGGTATCGGGTTCGGGTCGAATGAGCAATAAATAGGACATTGAGGTTAATGTGGGTAACTTTATTCCTAACAAAGTAAGGAGCATTTAGGATTTTACGAAGGATTTTGGATTGTACGTGGGTAACCAAAATAAGGGGGAGAAATCTGGCGGTTGAGCGTGATCTAGGGCAAATAACCTCCCTACACAAACGTTCATGAAACAGTACTGTCTCTATCATGTACTGAACCCCAGACCCTTTACGGTTTGTAGAGGTACAGGATTCAATTTTTTTCACATTTTTCGCTAGTTTATTTTCTAAGCTGTATATCAACTTTGTCGACTTATTTCTCATGGTCCGATTCCGAACCTGAAGTTTCAGGGGCATAAAGCATTGCTTGACTAAACAAGTGAAATAATATTTTTTTTTAAATTTTGATCCTGAATTGATCCTGATTCAAATCTTTATTTTACAAGATTTATCGTTCATTGCAATCAATATAAAATAATTATATTATTAAAATAAAAAAAATACTGTACCCCAATTTATAAATAAATGTATCAATACAATTAATAGATCATGTAAAACAGACATAGTACAGATATCGTTCAGCATTTGTTTATTTTCTGAACCTTATCACAGTCCAGAAATACTTTGTATCTCTAGTTATCAGAAACGTTATTTGAAGGTTCCTGAAAGAATTGATACAACATAGGAATTGTTTATTAAATATTACATCACTAAAACCTTTTTATATAGAATTTTATATAACTCGGATCATGAAAGAGTTGGCAAACACACGTTTTCCCTTACGCGCATCCCCCAAGTGGAAATAGTTTCGCAAAATGTCAATTAATAACCAAAGCAAAAATAAAATAAAATTTTAAACTATGGCGTTTAATACGATTATATATGATATGTTTATATAATACGGTTATTTAAATTTATAGTTTGATGCTAATTAATGCTGGCTCCTACCTTTTTGAAATGGGTTTGAACAGTGAACTTTATTTATTTCAATATAATAACAATTCGCCGTAAAAAAAAAGTAGATACATGGAAACTACGAAAAAATAGGTAATTAAACTAAAAAAAATGAAACAACCCACAAAGGGTTTTGAGTTCTGTACTGTTCTTGGACAACGCCTGTGGATCATATATCTGATCTCACTCTTATCAGCCAATTTTACCCCCCCCCCAATGTCCGTTTTGTAATGGCTGGGTGAGCCATAGAAGGATCTGTAGGTCCCAATGACCATCCGTCTCGTAACAGATATAATTATTTATCTGCCACACCACGATATGTAACAGGAACCTTCAGCATATACACTGAGCACTTTTAATGTCAATTGATGTTCTATTTGTAAAAAATTATTTTGTTTTATTTCTTCATAATTTTTTTATATTAAATTTTCCTTACTTTTCGATATAATTTTTGGAGATAACCTACAATTTAATTCGATTAAATTTTAATTATATTTTACTCTCAAGCAGCTTAGCTCATATGTATTTTTCTTTATTATTATTTTATAAGGTCTCAGGATAAATAAAGAATTAATTATTGTTGTTATCGTTATTCTTAACAAGGATATTTATTTGAGACTGTTAGCTTCAAATTGTCACGTTACGATGAACTAAGGATGTCTTTCGTCCCGGAATATCTTCCACCGGATCTGGGGGCGGAGGAAGAGCGGGTAATTAGGACGAAGGGAAGTCCAGGACGGAGAGGGGGGGAGTTATAGGGGGGGGGGCGAGAAATAGAGGGTTAGAGAGAGAGAGAGAAAGAGAGATGAATTGGGTGATCTCAACTGGCCCAACCTGGGATTAGTCCTGCAGTACCATCGAGCTACCCTCCCGAGTAAATACAACAGGAACCGTAAATATCGCTGTATAAATAAAATATAATAAGAACATACTTATTATACCCGTAGAATAAACTTAATTAATAATACACAATTAATAAACACGAATCTAAATACTAGACTAAAATAGGAGTCAATCAGCCTAAAGATCGAATATAACTGTTTGTTTGTTTCATTTTAGGTCACTTTACGCTGCTAAGGCTAATCGGATAATGCTCCAGAGGAAATGCTATATTTTGCCTATCCTGGTATAAGTAGGGTGGAGACGGAGTAAAGCAGTGGTAGAGCGCTGAGTTGCCGAGCCGATGGCCCTGGGTTCAAATCTGCCAATGGCAGGTAATTTATTTAATGATGGGTTGAATTGGTCAGGGGTGCATTCAATGATTTAAAAAAAATGTATTTATTGAAATTTGCAAATTTATAATGAAGACATCAAGTAAATATAATTAAAGATAAATCATGTCCACAGATAAAGGCAAGTAGAGAAACTAACCAGTGGTAGTACTCAAATAAAAAGTTCAGCTTAGAAGGTCACGAAGCAATCTTCTTTTCAAACGCCTCGGAGGATTATCAGGAATTGAAGAAGTTGCAAGGTTTTAAACTAGTAGGTTTGAGTGGAAATAAAGTTTGTCATAAAAAGATTGATATGGGATTCGGCCCAAACCAGCAACAAACGTGATATTAAGGTCATTATGGGTTACTTTTTCCGTAAAAATGTAAGGAGCATTAAGGATTTTACGAAGGATTTTGGATTGAAGGATTGGATACCAGAGGGATTCGATGGCTTAGTGGAGCCCCAAAGCTCTATTCCGTAAGTCCAGATGGATCTAATGATTGTCATGTATATGAGTCTTTTGTAAATAATTGGTAGCATTAAACTGTATGTCAAGTAAATGTTGACATAGCCTGAGGAAAAGATTGACTAACACACCCAGCGGTCAACGCACACAGAAACCACTGAACTTAGCAACTTAAAATTCGCAGATAGGTTTTTTGTATAGCTTAAATGAGCACTAAGAGAGGAATTTGGACAATTCCAACCCCGAGGGTTTCACCCTTAATATTATAGTGGTTTAAAGATTGTATGGAATCCGTCAGTTTTGATGTTAGACATCTGAAATTTCGGATGTACGAGTAACTTATAGTTAATAAACTTATAGTTTTAGAAATAAAAAATTAAATTATTTATTTAAAATGATCTGTCGCGAATGTGGCAGACCAAATTCCACGCGAGCGAAACCGTGGACAAAATCTGGTAAATATGTAAAAGAATTAGCAATAAGCGAGATTCGTTTGAATAACTAACACGTCGCAAATATCCATAAAATTAACAATCAACTTTTTTTCTTATTGATTTTGGAAACGATGACTTCGATGTTTACAATGTTAGTAAAAGAATAATACAGGCCGATACATCCCAAAACATATAAGAATTATCAAGTAAGGTATCACCTTGGCTTAGTGGATGATTTGCTTCTGAGCCTTGACTAAGCTACTAAAATATTTTGAATGATTAGCGGCAATATTTCCTAGGTGTACACCTTTTCTGAACTTTTACAACCAAAAAACCTTTTTACCTTCTTGATTTGTTTACTCCTTGTTCCTCGGTCCATTCGTTTAATACGAGATCCCAGCCCATAAACCTATTCATCCCTTCTCACAGAACTGCCTCCTTTAAAAAATCCTTTGTCATGCGTGCTACCTTGTTTTGGAATTCCCTACCTATTTCCATACGCAAATCCTCATCCTTAACCTCATTTAAACACCATATATTTTTCCATCTCCTCAGCAATCAATCTCCCGAATATATGTAAGATTAAGATTTTCGCAACTCAGAGCTTTGAGCTTCATTCAACTATTTTTTTCATTTATTCTTCTTTTTTATACAGATTCTTGTATATTATATATTTTAGCACACTCATATATACGTATTTTAAATGTTCACCAGTTGTATTAATTTTAGGATTAATAAACATGTTACATAATTAATTCCTGACTGTCTTTAAATGCCAGACAAATGTCTCTTTATTGTACATTGTAATTATTCTTAGGGGACTAAATGTCTCAGAATAAAATTTATTTTCTTTCTTTCTTTCTTTCTTTCAATGATTAAAAGAAAAAAAAAATGCAAACTGCACTATTTAGGGGATTAAGAAAATGCGATAATCGCTAAAGCGATGTTCGTTCTCCGCGAAATTTCGAAGAATACATTATATGCATGCAAGGTACTACAATATTAGAAATTCATTGAGCTACAAGTTTTTCTTTTTAAAAAATAAATAACTGAGCTAGAAACCCCAACTTAAAATTAAATACCAGGTAATGAAAGACGTTTAAAAACAGTTCCTCCTGAAACCCACAAACCGCCCGCGGTGCAAGACAAACACTGTGATTACGAGCTATTGTTTCTTGAGTAAACACCGCCTTCGACTTCCAGTTTTCCTTTTAAATCTTCAATGAACCTTTCAACAGAGCCTCTGGAAATAAGGACCGATAAGGAGGGGGTCGATTAATCTTGCAAAGAATCGATCTATCGAACTAATGATCACGAGCCTCTTTCCTCATTCGATATTGACGCCCTATAACCACAATTGTTATTTGGTTATAACAACAAATAGAATTAGTGTTCTTCTAACTTATTTTTTTGTAGATAACCATTCTATTGGTAAGTGTTGTTTGGAAAAGTATGTTGATATGTCCATACAATTTTAATCGTTATGTATATACAATATTTCTGGAGGCCCGCTTAAAAAGAATAATGAACTGCGCTTTATGATTTGTCCTTGGTACTCCGAGGCGATCCCGGGTGTCACATCACTATGATGAGTTAAAGTGGCTCTTCCCTCCCATTCGTAGACAATGTTTCCTCAGTGTTTTCTATACCAATCCATTAACTCGCAACACCCTTCATATATCTAGAGTCTCCTCCAATTCAAATCCTCTGTCCAGCACCACACGATCCAGCCTTTCCGATCTCAACCCTTCCCACCATTCCTTCCCACAGAACTAAGGCATTCGAGCTGTGTGGAACTCAATCCCTCCTTTCATCCGCCATTCTTCTTTATTGGCTTCATTTAAATCACTGCTTTTCCTTCATCTCTTGGCATCCCAAAAAGACGCTCTCCAGGCTGATCAATCTTCCGCTTGAATAAATCAGTACTGAATACTCGATCTCGTTACCTACGTGTTTTGTTTATTTTTCCAACAACAAAGAAGATACAGACTTTGTAAATACTTTATCGCATGCTATGCCATTCACTTATTTTATTTAGCAATTTCGTTTGTTAACTGTTGTATTAATGTTATTTTGTTAATACAAATACCTTTATTTATTTGCGACAATTAGTTAAAATCCTGTCAAGTTTCGTACTTTTTATTTATTCATATTTTTTTTTCTATTTCTGATTTTATTATGTGTTGTCGATTTTGATTACTTCATGATTTGTATTATTATGTAGCCTTCTGGCCAGATGAATATTATGTTTATTTTATTTGTTCATTATTGTTATTCTAAAGGGACTTGGTCCCAGAATAAAGTTTGTTTTCTATTCTATTATATATATATATATTTATATATATATATATATATATATATATATATATATATATATATATATATTTAGTCACAGTATATGTTTTCTTGAAAGCATTAATGCTTGCTATATGTGTAGTTTTCCAGTCCGCTCTTCGGGGAATTGTTCCGAACCGTTGACCACCCTCCTTCACAACCGAGAGCAGCACACTCAGCAAGAAAGTGAAACAAAATGGACGACTCCAGTGGAATCGGGCAGAAGGAAAGCTTTCAGTTGTAAATGAGAATACATAAGCGCTTGGTAAAAATATAAGAGGAAGAATATCGTCCAGCTGGAGTTAAAAAAAAAATTAAAGCTAGTTCAATATACATTTTCTATTCTCAAAGCTGACGTTTCGGCCAAAACGTTATAATTGCCTGTAATATCATAGTATAAACATTTTATCTTGATATAAGAGAGAATATTCAAGAGATAAACTAAAATGTAGGTGAGTATGGATAAAGGCACGTCTCCCCGCCTCAACTTTACTATGAGATTCCTAAATTTATTTTTACAGTATAAATGTCATCTAGGGTGTAGTGGTCACCAGAACAAACTAATATGTCCTAGAACGCGCAGCCCGGAAGGTGGAACAAAATCTTCAGTTGTCCGTCCTTCAGAATGGACGTAAAATAGGTTTCCTTGCCTGTGTTGTGAGAGGTACTCGTCAAAGATCCTCACTTTCAATAAACCTGGATAAGTAAAATTTTGCATTCTTACTTAAACTCAGCTTCTTTTCCAAAAATAAATACATTCAAATACTAAAAAAAATCTTTTATCGACTGAAGTGGATTGTGGTCGGAACTGACCAACCAGAAGAAGAATTAGGCATAGGACATCCTCCGGTGTAACCATTAGCAGAGGGTACCATTGTCTTCACGACCCTCCGTTCTTCTTGAAGGGCCGCCGGTCATCCGGAGAAGGCAGCGGAGCGAGGAGGTCAATAGAACAATAGGATAACGGGTCAGTAGGGACCGGTATTAGGGATATTATAATACTACGTAAGCTGCATGCATTCTATAATATTATACATAGTGACTGTATACAATAATTTAATTATAATATACAATATTCACCATAATAACTGAAGTTTAGTCTTCAAGACAATTTTATAAAATTAAGCAATGCTAAACAATAAAAATAAAAAAAGTCACAGAGTCAATCCGGAATAAATAACTTCTTAGAAAAGAATAGAAAAGTAACTTTATCCTGGGACTAAGTTGGAATAACCAACATGAACAGAAAAACAAACATAATATATATCTAACAAAAAACAAAACAAAAACCACTAAACTACAATATAAGTTTTTTATTTTGAAGAGAAAAGATTTGGCCCTGGCCGCGATTTTTAAAAATTAAAACAATTAACAAAAAATTATAAAAACAAATTAAGTTCTTGATTCAGATATTGATAATTAATTTAAGCAAATTATTAACCTGCTTAGAGAGCACCTTTTTGGGAAGGCTCGAGATGTTGGTAAAGCAAGGATTTAAAAGAAGTCAGAGAAGAAGCATGATGGATTATAGGTGGGATTGAGTTCCATCTGGTGGTGGAGCGAGCGAGAAATGAACGCTCCAATGTTTTGTTTCTGTGGTAACGAATAGAAATGAGTATAAGAAAGGGAACATCTTGTTTTATGGTGCTGGACTGAGAATTGGAACTTGTTATACTGCAAACTCGGGCCCTAGAGATTAGGACTTCAACACCCTACGTAATGAACTATGCCTTATTGTCGAGTATTAACAAACAATATCTCATCTAAAACTTGCTCTAGATATCCCACCTCACCTCCCTTGGCACACTAGCGCGCTATTGACGGAAGTGGAAGTGAACAGAAATAGCCACGGCTGTCACAGCGCCCTTGATAGTGCCAACAGGAAGTGTCGTCGCTCAGCCACATCACAGGAAGCCGATAGCCAAGTTAAAAAACATCGATACATCGATAAATATATATATTTAAAAATAGATCTATACTATCACAGTATCATTTTCCCTGCTATATCGTAATATATATACAAACTGTCCTGCTATAACCCAGGGCGTTAGGTTCAGTACATGATAGGCACTGTTCGTCAACGGTTATCTGAGTTGATTTGACCTACATCAAGCTAAATCGCAAGATTTTCGATCACTTAAGGGTAGCCGCATATATATGAGCTGAGCAGCCCCGGATGGCAGATCCCACAGAGTCGATCTATGACTGCCAAAGATTAAATTATTTATCTCTTACTGCTTTATTCATACACGAAACCTACAGCTCAGTAACTCAACGCTCTACATACTAAGATATCCCTCTCTCATTTATTTCAATATTGACATCACTTTCAATAAAATTTAAGATTAAAAAAAAAAATATTTCGAAAAAAGTTCAAAGTCAGTTCAAATTCGTAAGATAATTCCATAACATTTTTTATTTTATCAATCCATAAAGATACATCGATACATTCCCAACTGCTTTGAGTATTAAGATAATAGAAAAATAATTATGTACATATGTGGAAGAAAATGGTCCGGGTAGAGGTCAATAAATTTCTCTGAATATCTAGAAATATATTATTTTTTTTCTATAAATATTTATTTTATTTTCTATATATATATATTTCTATTAATATTTATTTATTTTCTAGATATTCAGAGAAATTTATTGACCTCTACCCGCGCCATTTTCTTCCGCATATTTCATCAAGGTCAACTATGTTCATTCAAAATAATTATGTACACATTGTGAAATACTTTTTTAAAGGCAATTTAACATTAGTGTAATTTGAATGTGAAATTCTTAGGAGACGACTTGACATCAATATTTATATTTTTAATTCAGAGTACTTGAAATATTAATAATATTATAAATTTTGAGTAACTCAGAACTAAATCAATAATTGATTGATTGATGATAAAATAAGACAAAATGATGTTACTGTGCAAAGATTTAACAACACTACTCTGTAAAAATAACAGTTAATTTAATTATATTACAAAAATAAATCTGGAAACTATATTACAAAAATGATTATATTATTAAATAAATTATAAAAATCTGGAAATCCATCCTCCAGGAATTAAACTATAGTTAATTGCAAATAATGCCAATGTTAAGTACAAGCAGATAAGATGAAAATATTAGATAGATAAGAAGAAAAGGTATGAGAGTTGTCTACAAGTTGCCGTTAGCATGATAGTAGGTGATAGTTACTAGCTACTCATCGAATCAGTACGGTAGTCTAGTAGTACTAGCCTTGGCTGTCACTAAGAGAGATAGTTACTATCATAGTTGTAACCAAGGCATCTATCAAGACAGCAACTACCATCGTATAACATTGCTTTTAGTGTAGTACCTCCTTCATTGGGCTGGAGATAAACCAATTGGTTGATTATGGATTTGTATAATATCTTTATGTATAATATTATATTCCTACAGTTCAATTTAATGGATTAATGTATCAAAGTTTTATTTTTTATGTTTTGGACTCCAGTCAAGCGTCCATATAGACCCCGGACAGGTATCCAAGTAACAATTCAAGACTTACTAGCATTGAACAGCATACGAGTAGAAGGTCCTCCGGATTTAAAGTGAAAAAAATCCAGGCAAATACTCTTGTTCGTGGGAACATTGAGTAATGAAAAAAGTAGGCTATAGGCTATAATATAATATCAACTGACGATACCCTTCTGTTCGGGGAGCTACCTGGAACCCCCGTAATCCTCTCCATCTGCTCTTTTAATGACCCAGGGACTTTTTTAGAACCCCAGGGAGAGGAAAACACAATGCCGGCGGATTAGAATATCGGACATTGGTTTGTTCAGGTCCTTTTTGATATAATCAGAATCTGAGGTTCTCGTTGACAGGAAACAAAAAAGTCTCTCGTGTGTACAGCACATTTTTTTAAAGGTTTCATAATTTTTTATTGGGATTTAAAGACCTTGCTTATTCCTGTAAAGGTCAAAAGGACGCTTTATAACTACAGTTTACTTATCAGAGCGGGCTAGATTTGAAAATGCGCGGCAGCAGTAACGAGATTGATATCAAAAATGGAGGGACGCCAGGTACCCAAGACTATTAAAAAAAACTTTTAACGCTACATTCGATAAATAACATTCAATATATATATGGCTATGGAACAACTTCAGGTACATGCTTCAATGCCCAGACATTAAAAGCTAACAGCGGCAATAACCCTAGCCAGCAACAATTCTCTTCACCACGGCACCTCCAACCGAACGAACACTTCTTGTTCTATTTCTTCATGAAGGGGCTTTTAATATTTTATAGCTGGTAATAAAACGAAGGCCAAGGACCTGCCTCAAGGTTCCTCTTCAACACAATGCGACTCGACCTCCGCGACCTCTGTCTGGTTTCTTTCATAGTCCAAGAAGAAGAAGAAGACATGAAACTCAATGTTGAGTAAAATTTTCAAAACAAATTTTATTATTTTATTTCATTATTTATATGGCAACAGCCAGTTAAAAATAAAACTGAATTATGAAAAAGTGATTTTATCAACCTATTCCAATATTTTTCAGGTAGTATTAAGCTAATACATATATTACACCTGTTAAGGCCAGATGTAGTAACCTTATAAAGTATTATTAGTTTTAATCATAAAAAATTAAATCATTTTTTCGTAAAATAAAGAACATTATCTTTACTTATTTTTCACATTTTTATTTAATATAATAATTTAAACGTTTATTTCATAGTTGTTTAGAATAATTTAGCTTTAAAGGTAATTTTATATGTTTAGTAATAAGTGTAATATTTGTAGAATGTGTGAAAACATATGTTACAAAAGAAGAGAGAAAAAGACAAAAGATCGGCTTTTGTTCGCTCCGGCTAGACCGAGCCAGACAGTGTTAGCACGAGCCTCTTGCCGTGCACATCGTATGCTCTACAGGAGCCCAAAGTTGCATTTTCAATTTGAAGAAGATACTAATTTGCTGCCCACCTGCAGGTGTAATCAGTTTAAACTTAGTCATCGATTCGACCAATTCGAATTGACCCAGTCGATCATCTCAACCTCTATTGTCTCAACATCTTCGCTCGCCCTCCCGACAAAAATCCTCTGTCGTCTCAACATCCAGCTCGCCCTGCCGAGAATCTACTATCTACTGGAATCTACTTCCACACGCAGATAAGAATTTTTATTATATCATTTCAACAAGAAAACCACAAACATTTATTATTTTGTAATCGATTTTATTTGAACATTTTATTTATTAGTAATTTAATAGAGTTAAATTTATCATCGTAAAATTAAATAATAATGGTTTTCTTTTTGTTATTAATTAGTTGTTTATAATTTAGTTAATATTAGTAACTTCATTTTCTAATTATAAAAACGTTTAAATTGTTCTTTTAATTTAATTAATTGGTTTTTCATTATCAAAAGTATTAGTTATTTAATTTATGAAAATTGATTTATGTTATTAGTTTAATAAAAGGTTACAATCAAAATGACATGCGATCTGGTGTAATTGAATCAGAAATTTATTTTCCTTATCCATTTCGGAGCTCTCATCGAAAGGTCCAATAATTATTTCGAGGTTGCTCAAACAACACCCATTATTTCAAATTATAAAAAAAATAATAGTTTATAACTTATTTAAAAAAACGTATTTTTTAATAATTTAAAATTTTGAAAGAAATATATTAGCCTTCTAAATCACAAATTATAGTTCATTAATAATATCTCACTCGATTTTCAACTGTATCAAACATATTACTTATACTGTAGCAATAATTATGGATATAAGTGTAATACAAGGAAAGACATTTAAAACATAATCAATTCTCTATTATTGTCAATTCTTTCAAAAGAAAATATCTAAATCAATTATTGCAATAATTTTTAAAAAGAAGAAAATTTACCAATATTTGATTATCATTTATTTAATTATGCTCTTTCTTGAATATATCATTTAAGTTATAATAGTAAAAAATAATAAATAAATAAATAATGGATAAAAAAGAACTGTGATTGACTTTGGTACGAAGTCTTTATGTATTACAATAATGTATCAAATAACGAATTATTATCTAAACAATTTTTTATGGTTTTGTAACAGAAGCAATTTACAATATATTGTATAGCTGATTATTAAATATAAATATCTATGGAATGTGCCGATAAATTAAATTTATTTAAATTTAAATTTATTTAAATGGTTACTGAGAATTTTATATATTTTTTTTTGTTATTTTAAACGTATGTACTTTCAGAGCAATGTATTCGACATGAACTTCGACATTAACTGATCGTTAAAATTTGGCATCTTAATGGTAAGTTAATATTAAGTGACTTCAGTATAAAGTTCAGTAAAGAATATTTGTAGGCATATCAGTCTTACTTGTTTACTGTAAATTGATAATAACACTAATTGATGGATGAATTCAAATTATGATCAAGCTTCATTTTGTTGGGTTAGGGAAAAAATTTAAAATAAAAAATCATTTATGTAATAATCCACAGGTAACAACAATTATTATTTGAAAGATAAATTAAATTTATTCAGATGTACGAATATTTATGAGTGTATGTTCCTGATTTCAAAAACGCCCATTTCATGCGTGACGACATGCGATAGATAATAGTAATTTAATAAATTAATTATACAAGTATCTACGTTACTAATGTAATTAAAAACATGTTGCAAAATATGCCATCCTAAATACATAGAAAATTCTAGACTTAGACTAAAACTCACTGTTCACTGAACTCTTCCAACGCTAATGAGTAGAGGAGAAAACCGGTTATGAATCGACTAATGAGGAGAATTATCGATACTAAATCGATTGTATTTATATCGAACCCGGTCACTGTCCTATCAATTTAAAAGAAAAGGGGAGATCTCTATTATAGGATCGTCTTGTATAAATTACTATGATTAAGTACTTTTTATAGTAAGTGTTAAGTATATACTATTAAACAAAATAAATAATAAATTGTCGGTTTTCAATAGTCAAAATTTATTGAGTAAACGGATTAAATAAATATATTTGTGTGAACACGAAGGAAATAAAAAAACTTTAGCGGATACAAAAAGGTAAACTTGTTCTTCAATTTAAAAATATAAAAAATAACAAGCATGAACAAACACCATCAACAACAAGCTACAATAAAAGAGCGTTGAGTTGCCATTCCGAAAGTCCTGGGTTCAAATCCCGCTGCTTGGCAGACTTTAATTTAATCTGTAAGCAGCCGGAGATGGATCTATGGGATCTGGGACCCTCCTGGGGCTCACCCAGCCATCATAAAATGGTTAACCAAAATAATGGTAAAATCAGGCGGTCCAGCGTAATCTGGGACAAATCACCTCTCTGCAGAACCGTTGTCGATGAAACAGAGCAGTGTTTTCTAAAACATAAGACGATCCTACTCAATTAGCGACATAACTAATTGAAAAATAATTATTGTTTTCCTCTTCGTTGCCTGTTCATCCGAGAGATAAAAATTGAGATGTTTTAAGGAAAAAATAGGATTTCCTTGGCCTTCTACTTAGATAAAAAAAAGATGAAACAAGGAAATAAAAAACAAATGATTGGAAAATAAGGATCGAAAATAGATGATTATATTCTTTTTGTGATGCCGCGTAAGTTGGTGGAACGGACAGACTATTTATTTAAGAGACAGCTGATATCGTCGGGAAATCAAAGAAATCGAAGGTGAAAGAGAAACATTATTGACGTAAAATTTTCGCTTCAAGATATAATCGCCCTTACAAGGAGAATTTCACATCTGCAATGAAGTTGCCACAAGGATGAGACAATATTTTAGAGTTCTTATTATTTAAATAGCGGAGTAGCTGAGTGAATTGAGTGTTGGGCTGCTATGGTGATGGTTTCGTGTTCAAATCCAGTTTTGACAGATAAATTTTAAATAAACTGTTTTTATGCGTGCCTTTATTAATTCATTAATTATCTTTTTTTGTTTATCATATAACATAAGAAATTATAAATCATAAAAGAGAAAATAAATAAATTGGATACACTATGCTTCGCGACAAGCAATTAATATAATGAAAGGAGCATGTCAACAAACGCGATGATATGACACTACAATACGGTCGTCAAACCGGTAATACTGTACGGAATGAAAACCGCTTCTCTCCCCAGCCTAAGGAAAATGTTAGGGATAGAAAGAAGAATTTACGGCCCAAAGAAGACAGAGGAAGGCTAAAGGTTGAGGACTAATAAGGAAATAAACAAAGAAGTGAATGATTTGGAAACGGACATAAGAATAAGAAGATTAAGGTTCTACGGAGATATGTTGAGGATGCACCCAAAGAGATTAAATAGAAAAATCTTCTATAAAATGAGAGGATACAAGAGTGCTGTGGGTTACATCAGCAGATGAAGGAAGAAACTAAAATATTGAAAATAACAGACCAAGACTGTTCCGATAGTGATTATGAGAAGAGACTCAAAGAAATTAAAGTCCTTGAGGGAAAGAGAGATGCGAGAAAATGAATAGCATGGGCCAAGGAAAGAAAAATCAGAAAGAATGAGGAAAATGTGGGAAGACAGAACGAAGGAGAGAATGAAGTGAAAATTATGATATTCGCGTGGTCTTTAAGGCCGTTCCGTGGAAAAAACACACAAAAAAACAAGAAATTCAATTTCTAAAGATTTTTATTATGGCTTTATTGAACTTCCCCCCTATAACAATATTACCAAAATACAACCTAACCACCTCTAGCCAAAATCGCTAGGTTAATAGACCCGAATTAACTCGAAGCCTTTCAATACCTGCATTCATCAACACTATTTAGTATTTAGTTTTATATTTTCCACGTCCTCACCCAACAGAATCAAATCCTCTTCAAACCCAAGCAAAAACTAATATTTTATATATATCGTTTTTTATGCTGAGATGACGCTAACCGCGAGCCTTTCGCCCAATTTAGGGTATCCACTTTGTAGGCAATAAGTAAGCCCCAAGGGTCTATCCAGATTTCAGATTTGTATTTTATTCTTATTTTTTTGTATGATTGTAGTATTTTATCTTCTTATTATATGTTTGTATAGCTACTTAGCGCTATTATTTATTGCCTGTAAGTGTCAGATAGCTTTAATAATTGCTTATTTTCTGGGTCTTAGTGAATGGCATCTTATATTATTTAATGCAGATTTATTTAATCAGTCGTTTTATATTTATAACCATTTCCTTTTTTTCTTAAATAATAACTTTTTATTTATTTATTGATATTTACAACTGTATTACAATAATACATCAAGTAGGCTAAGCGATACATAATGACATGTGAAAATGACAAGTAGAGAAACTACCCACTGGTAGTATTCAAATCACAAGTTCAACTAAGAAGGTCACGGGTCCATCTTCTTTTCAGACCCCTCGGAGGATTATCTGGAATTGATTGAGAATTGAAGAGGAAGCTAGGTTTGAAACGAGAAGGTTTGAGTAGGAATGGAGTTTGTTATGAAAGGATAGATACCGGGTTCGGGCCAAATTATGGATGACTTTATTCTTAACAAAATAAGGAGCATTGAGGATTTTTGATTGTAGGGATTGGATACGAGAGGAATTCGATGGCTTAGTGGAACCCCAAAGCTCTACTCCGTAGGTCCAAATAGGTCGTATGATGGTCATGTAGATGAGTCTTTTGTAATTAATTGGGAGCTTAGAGCGTTAGTCTAGTAAGTGTTGAAGTAGCCTGAAACGTCGAGAGGTTTCTTGTCTTTTCAGTCTCGTATGAGGATTCCAGGTTAATCGTTTGTCAAGATGCAACCATAAGTATCGGATCTGTTCTACAGGCACCAGTGGAATATTAAAGGATACTGAAGGGCAGGACGCCATTGATTTACAATTTAAGGTAAAAGTGGTTTGGTGCGATTTTTAGAATTTATTTCAAGATCAGTGATATGGGATTTGAGGCTTTGGGATACAATAACTGGATTGGTGTTAACTGATAATACACATGTATCATCAGCATAAATAATAACTAAAACAAATAATTTTTAAGGACGGTCTAATGTAACTAAAAAGTACCCCTGTCAGTTCTGTATCCTACAATATCCTGAAGGAGGATTTAAGAAAAGTCCATTCCATATAAAAACTGATTGTGAGGGTGATACGGTGAGCGTGATAGAAACGGTATCTGCCATGCACTGAATCCTGGATACTTTGTAGTTTATCGAGGTACAGATTTTTTTTTTCTTTCCCTTTGATGTTTTCACCATTAAATTATTTATAATAAGTTAATATTGTCATTCTATTTGACAGTGAGCTTTGTAAACCTGGCGAATGAGACGTAGAGGCCAAAAGCAAGTAGCTATCTCCCCCAGGGATCTGGAACTACCTTCAGCACAATACTTTGTGCGCCCTCCGCCTCTGCCACGGTCTAAGGCACCAATTAGTGAAGTCTTTGTGCCCGCTCCAACAATTATTGTTGAGTTGGGGGGGGGGGGTTATTGTAGGGGGAGTGGCTTGTTATGGGGGCTCCCTCCTCTCCCCCCGGTTAGGGGGAGAAGAGAGTGTCAAAAGAATGGCCGAGGGGAAAGGAAACAGGAGAGCAACGGAGAAAAAAAAAATACAAACAAAGAATTATAAATCAATCCGACTGTAGAGATTAGAGGGCTCTTGTATTTAAGCAGATGTAAACAAACGTAAATACGAAACATTAGTAATGTAAATCGTTCAATGTTGTATAAATTAAGTAGACTTACTAGAAATTTAAAAACCTGTACAATTATAACCCACGAACGGTTTTCTGTGCAGCACATGGTACTGACTACTGTTTCTTGGGCATTCCTCCCACATTCAATGGTCTCCAGATTCCACTGGCTCGGTTAAGACAATAAATATTCCATTTACCTGTCTCGAACCCATCCCTCAATACCTTTTTGAGCTAGCTCCAAAAAGAAAAAATAATAAAACAAGAAAAATCAGTCCTTCACCAATAAGCGCTAAATTGAAAGGTTGGAAATTATACGAAGATATTAAGGAGAATTTTAGGAGCTAAATTCTCCTATGACAAAGTAGCCCACGCGCGAAATGAGAATCTTTACAAAGCAAGAATCACCGACACAATGAGGGAAAGAAGGGTTTATTTCTATGGACGTATACTGCGAAGGAATACAGCTAAAAAGAAAAAAAAACCTGTAACCACTACGACCCGTAAACGAGTCTGAGATTCAGTACATGGTTGAGACTGTACTGTTTTATGGACAACGGTTCTGCAAGGAGGTGACTTGTCCTAGGTCACGCTCAACCGCCAGGTTTTCCCCCTTATTTCGGGTACCTTATTTTTATAATATTTTACAGAGGCTGGGTGAGCCCCAGGAGGGTCCTAGATGCCATATGATCCATCTCCCACTGCAAACAGACTAAATAAAAGTAACTGCCTGCAGCGGGATTTGAACCAGGATTTCCGGCATGGCTACACAGTACTCTACCACTGAGCCACTCCGCTCCCAGCTAAAAAGAAATAGAAACTTTTTTTTTATCTTGTATGATGTATGATTTTTTTTTAGTTTCTATAGCTAAAAAGAAATAGAAACTAAAAAAAAATCATACAAGATAAAAAAAATTTTTAATTCCTTATGGATGAAAAAACTAAACCGAACTGTTTTAAGGAAGCAGAGAGGGACATAAGAGAGTTCGGTGTTATGGTGAATACGCTAAGGGATGGAACTCTCAAGAGCATCTCCTGAGACAAGAGGATGAGGTTTGAGGAGAGAACTAAGCGAACGATCCGATGAGCGAAGAAGTAAGAGATCGCAGAGGATGAAGCGATAAAAGACGGAGAGAAAGAAACGTGCACACAACATTCACTTATGATTGGTATCAAGTGTCCCAAAGTTGGGTGAATATTTAAAAAAAATATATAAACATATCGAGAGATGA
The DNA here is from genome assembly GCA_964056705.1 of Troilus luridus. Taxonomy (NCBI): domain Eukaryota; kingdom Metazoa; phylum Arthropoda; class Insecta; order Hemiptera; family Pentatomidae; genus Troilus; species Troilus luridus. The sequence goes on along the minus strand of OZ057414.1, from coordinate 7,306,920 downwards.
ATTTCTAATCAGCAGATAAATTAATAACTGTTCAAACTAAATACCGTCATAGGTGTATCTACAATATTTCTAAACTGGCGGTTATGAAGGGAAGTGTTGGCCGAGATCACGTCCTCGAGTCAATTATTTACCCACCTTTAATGTTAATCACTTGGTAGAGACTGGATGAGCCTCATGAGGGTATCTAGATAGCACAGTCTCGATTCACTGTAGTTTAAATAATCTATGGATTTATTTGTAATCAGCCGTCCACGAGCCTGGAATTGCCCCTATGTACTAGGTTAAGTTTCATCTATGTAAATCGTAACAATTATTTTAATGGTTGTAATCCTCTTGTCGGGAGCGGAGTGGCTCAGTGGTTGAGCACTGAGTTGCCATGCCGGGACTCCTGGTTCAAATCCCGCTGCGGGCAGTTACTTTTATTTAGTCTGTTTGCGGTGGGAGATGGATCAAATAGGATCTTGAACCCTCCTGGGGCTCACCCAGCCTCTATAAAATATTATAAAAATAAGGTACCCGAAATAAGGGGGAAAACCTGGCGGTTGAGCGTGACCTAGGACAAGTCACCTCCTTGCAGAACCGTTGTCCATAAAACAGTACAGTCTCAACCATGTACTTAACCTCCAGACTCGTTCACGGGTCGTAGTGGTACAGGTAGTCCTCTTGTCTAAAGGAAGACCATTCACAAGATGGCGAGATAAGATCGTGGACAAGGAACAAGGACATACGGACCAAAGTTATAAAGAACTTGCAATAAACAAATGAGCATAACATTTTACTTAATTGTTGGCAAAAAATTTCTAACTCTTTTATAACCTTATGTAAATACTGTATTCATTGAAGAAAAGGAAATTTTGTAATTTTTTTGTTCTGTAAAGGATGTATCAATAAAAGCTGTTATTATTATTATAATTCTCTTGTGTAATGTTATCGGGGGTAAAAAAATTACACTGCTTTGAAATAATTTCGAAATAAGGATGTCATGAAACTGGTGACATAAAATAAAATGAAAGACTTAAATAATTAATCTGCCCGGAATAACGGGAAAACCCGAAATCAAATCAATACATGGCAAAAAAAACAAAACATGAAAAATGTAGAACTTTGACAATTAATTTTCTAAAATATTAATCCGCAGTTGGTGAACACCGCTGTCAAAGTGAATAATTGATTAGCTTTGTCGAGGGTAGGGGAAGGGACGCACTGCTACGAGATACCGCGTCTCTCTCCTTTTCCAAACCCCACCTCCCTGGCAAAATCTACTCCTGCCAAAAGATATAGCCCGCGCCTGATGGCCACTTAACAACCGGAAGTGAGGCCTCTTACCGGAACCCTAAACTGCCCGGGTGGGGTGGAAGCTTTTCCGGTTAATCCTCCCAGTTACAGGCCATAATGTTCTGGTTTAGCAGGCCAAGGCTATGGCTCAGTTTGGCTCTCGAAATAAAAAAACAATTTCATATTAAAAACCTGTTCCACTACGACCCGTGAACGAGTCTGGGGGTTCAGTACACGGTTGAGACCGTACTGTTTGATGGACAAAGGTTCTGCAAGGAGGTGACTTGTCCTAGGTCACGCTTAAACGCCAGGTTTTTCCCCCTTATTATTGGTAACCTATTTTTTAAATATTTTATAGAGGCTGGGTGAACCCCAAGAGGGTCCTAGATCCTATATTATACATCTCCGGCTGCAAACAGACTAAATAAAAGTAACTGCCCGCAGTGGGATTTGATCCAGGATTTCCGACATGGCTACTCAGTGTTCTACTACTGAACCACTCCGATCCCAATTTTATATTAACATACACTACAGTAGAAATGTTGAATAATATATGAGGAAGAAAATGGTGCGGGTGGAGGTGAAAAAAAAAATCTTTTATATAGGGAGAAGTGTTAATTGGAAAAGCCAACGTTTCGACCCCCACTGTAGGTATTCTTTAGAGCTAGTACCATCAAGGGTTGACACTAGAATGGAAAATAGAAATGATGTCAAAGCGACTCCATACTAAAAGAAACAAAAATGTACCGTTAGAAAGGTTTAGTATATCTCATTAAGAAGCTGCACTAATTCTGTGCCAACGAGTGCGCAGGGAGATAATTTGGCTGACAGTATTCCCCAATATATCGAGAATGGATGAACACCGAGATGGCCTTTAGCCACAAATGCTTCGATCCAAAGGTTTAATAATTTATCACCCACAACCGGTTTAGAACCCGAGACCTAAAATAGTCGATAGTTCCCTGCTGCCTACTGAGATATTCCTCTCCTTATAAGAGAGGTAATAATGATATTGAGCTAGAAGCTAAGGACATATCTAATTTTCTTGAAGAGGGGAAACTCCGGAATCATTGGTTGAAAAAGATAATTACGGCTGATCCCTAATAATAAAAGACATATTTCTCAGTATATTTCCTGACTTGTTCATTTTTATTAATAGGAAAACAGCACAAAGGAAATTAAAATCGATTCAAACAAATTAACAAGATATTTTTGTTTGTAAACGTGAATTCATGAAATTTTCACTCACAACTTACTTGGAACAAGATATAGAAATTATCAATATCGCGGTCAACAGCCACATTTTCCCTCAATTAAGGTTTCCTACTTTGTAAAGGCTGGATGAGCCGCAGGAGGGTCTCTAGGTAGCTAGGGTCGATCCATAACGATTAGCAGAATCAACAATTTATGGGCCACAATCAGTTTCGAACTTGGGGGCTACCTACCGTTTAAAAACGTTATTTAGTTCCCCTAACTGAATGAAATTTAACAATAAATTGATAATAAACAAGTATAATAACACTATTTAATATAGAAAATAGTTAGCACAAGCTATGTTAAAACATATAAATATGGCTTACGAATAAATGACCAAAAATCGATAATAATTACAAAAACAAAAGAACATACAACATGTTTAACAAAAATAATAATTTTCAAAGATATATTAATAAATTGTATAAGGCTATTATAGAATAGAAAAATAATTTTATTCTGGGACCAGGTCCCTTTAGAATAACAGAGATGAACAGAATTAAATAAATATTTATCTGGCCAAAGGCCTACATCAGAATAAAACAATATTTACATAATATCCTGAAAGTAAATAACTAAATAGATATGTTTTAGTAGAAAATCAAAAAATGTGATACAAAATTAATATTAAAAAAACAGACAAATTTACAAATTATAAAAAGAAATAGGCTTATGGAAAAATAAGTGAATAAATAATAGCAACTAATAATTAAAAAAAATGATAACATTATGAGTGAGGAATATTTACAGTAGTTCATCAATCGATCAAGTTAAACATATCTAACATATAATAAATTATTTATTGATTATAAAGCATCTGACTGGGAATTTAGAAGATTTAGGAAAAGTTTGGACTTAAACGAGGTTAAAGAAGACACGGATATCGAGTGGGAGTGAGTTCCAAAGAGAGATAGAACGGGCGAGAAAGGAACGCTCAAAAGTTTTGGATCTATGGGAACGGATATAAAGATCGGAAGGGCGAGACCTTGTGCCCTGGGATTGGATAGAGGGTTTGAATTGTAGGAGACTATTATATAAGCTATATATCATTATATAAGCTATAATGAGGATATAATTATGATATATATATTTGAATATTAGTTGACCTTGTATATATGAGTAAGAAAATGGTCCGGGCGGAGGTCAAGAAAATTCTCAAGAACTGTTTGTTCCCTCTATATAGAGAATTTTCCTTACCTCAGCCCTGACCATTTTCTTCCTCATAAATAGTTTTCATTTTATAACAATTTTTCGATTATATCGAAAATATTTATAGAATAAATGAAATATTATTTTTATATATACTATTGCTTTTTACTTAACACAATTTTCGATATTGACATCCTAGTATACCCTAGTATATACATATAGTATATCCTAGACTAGCGACCCGCCCCGACAATTGCACGGGTAGTAAGGCATATTATGACATGCCCACATGTCACATGATTTGTCTGTCTAATGTATTTTATTGTGTAGATATTATAAACATAGAAACAAAACACAATATTTCTTTATTTACGGATTTATTTTCTTGAGCCTTAAGTTTTTGCGATAACCCATAAATATACTCATTTAAATTATATGGTATAAAATATTTTAATAATGCGCATGAAATGCTTACGGTAACTAAAGTATATAACTTGATAAGGATTAATACTGTACTCCACTAAATATCTTTCCAAATACCGCATTGTACCTGATCAATTGTTTTAGAAGATAAAATGGGTATAGTAAGCTTTCCTTAAAATATAGATATCATGACTTTTTTGTAGATCAATAAAAGAGAAATATTCCACCGCGCATTGTTTCGTTATATGAGAAAGGCATTAGGCAGCGTCTTTCATGAAACCTCCCAGGAGGCTATACTTTTTCCAACATATCCGACAATTATCGTTATATTCCAACCCGTTTTCACAAAAACTCGACAAATTTTATACCTAAACCTTAATTATATAATACATAACGTAAGATTATCAACGAACTGTTTACAACCTCTGGGTTACCTATCGCGTGTGATCAAAGAAACCACACCTCTTCTGTGGTTTACGCAACTGCGTAAGGTACTTCACAGCTAATAATAAAAATAACCGTGGTACGTGTGTGCCATACCCCGATACTACGGCTTCCAGCAAGGCTCCAGGAAGATACCCCACAGTTCGGGAAGCTCCCCTCCTCTCCCAAGAGGTGTTGGCAGATGGGATTAAAGACCCTGTGAGGAATTAAATGGCGACAACCCACTGCCAAGGACGACCGCTCGGGCCCACGCAGTCTGTAGCGGTCCTGTACTCTGGCCTGGGGCGTAGGAGGCGCGAGGTCTTGTAGGGTTAGCTGTGGGTATTTATTATATATCGATACAATATATCACTATAATATACATTAAATTATATTAGTTATGCAATCTGGCCTTGGTATTTGTGAAACTGTTCCATCAAAAAATTACTGAGGGCATTAACTCCTTAGATTGTAGAGCAGCGGTACCCAAGCCATAAGATTTTGCAAGCTCTTTTGGAAACGCATCATAGCTCCGCTAGCCGAATATAAAATTACATATCCCCAAATCAGATACAGATCCAATACAGACTTCTTTTTAGCGTACAGTGAGCAATTACTATTCAGCATACAACTATTTTGATATGTAAACATAGATTATATATGCACTACCTAAATATGTAAACATAGATTATATATGCACTCCCTAAATAAATTGTTAAGTTGAATTTTGTCCAAGGAGAGTTACATGTATTGAGGTAACTAGAATCTCGTAGTTTTTGGTTTGAAATGGAGTTATAATAAAAAGCAATAAATTATTTTCAAGCCAATGGTTTGAAACATTCCACCGTCAACTGTACAGAAATACAAGTGAGAAAAAAAATTGTGTGTGTCAGCTCCTACGCACGACTGGAGTTTACTCCTTAAGAACTATTATTGTGTAGACTATATAAAAAGAGGGTAAATCAAAGCATCTTAAAAAATAATCAAAGCATATATAAATATTTATTCATAATATTTACATCATTCCAATGAAATATATACCATCAACTATTTCACATAAAAATAATATTTAATATTTTTATATAAATCATTCTTGGGAATATTGGTTTGTTCTAGCATGAACATTTAACATGATTTTGAACAGTATTTAGTCCGTGAATAGTATTATCATCGTTATTAAATACTGCGACAATAGGTTTGTGGTAACTAAAATACGATACGTGTAGGTCAGAAGTTACATGGGTTATGAATCGTGAAAACATTGCATAAATAGCTGTACCATATCTAGTCGTCCCGAGTAATCTGCCAGAAATAAAGTCTAAATATAGCCCTAAATTAAGTCCAGTTTTCAAGAAAGTGTGAACTTTCATCTTTACTTAGTGAATATTAAATTTACTTTTCACTATTAAAATTTTACTTAGTGACGTTAAGTGAATAAACAAATATCCTCTGTGTCTTTATCTTTGAAAGAACCAACGATAAATGATTTCATATTAAAACTGGTTACGCTGTAAGTATTTTTCAATCTTACAATTTGACAACACAAAAAAACGGTTAGGTTGCTGTTATACACATTGTACATAACCACGAAGTGAGAGGTGCGCAAAGGAAAGTTACTTCTCTCAATATATTTATATTTTACTGTAAAGTTGATTGACTAAACCTCCTCCCTGACCATTTAAAACATTTGTAAATCTATTCTCATAATAACAAAAACATAAAAATCATCTAAGCTCAAAGGTAACATTGAGGTTATATATTTATCTTCTTAACTAGTTCAAACTAAGCTAACCTTAATTTGAGGTTTTAAAAAATTATCGCATTTCAACACTTGGAGAATAAAGCAATAGAATACACTCTTACCATAGATACCACGCGTATCTCTTCCCGATTAGTCCCGGAATTTAACTATTAATTTCTATCTATTATGTAAAACCAATAATACAATAATGTCGAGAAAGGAACGTAACGCACCACATTTAGCTAAAATTCGATTTTACTCCTCATAAAATATGAAAATCGTTTCTTAAGGAGTAAACTCCAAAACATTTATTGAATTAAATAGGTTAATAACTTTTTAATAAAGTTCGTTCTCAATCTCACTTAACAAAAGAAATCTAACTTCGCTTATTTCAACATTAACTAAATCCTAATCAGTATTCGCAAGATACATGTTAATATTAAGAGCGTGATAGCTCAGTGGTAGAGTTATCGTGCCAAAAGTACCGGGTTCAAATCCGACTGTGGCAGATAATTTATTTAATCTGTTAATAGTGGATGAACTTCGTGGGACCTGACGATCTTCATGTGGCTCATCCAGCCTCTATAAACTAGGTACCTGCTTAACCTTGTGGTTGAGCACGATCTTGAAACAGAACAGTCTCTACTATGTACTGAACTTAAACAAGGGTTGTAGTGGTACAGGTTTTTAAAAAATGTTAATATCGCAAAAAATATTATTAATTGAGTGATACGGTTGAAAACATTTTGTTAACTACAACATTCAGTTCAGGTAATATGAAATAAATAAATATCTGACTTTTTTTATCGCATTGAAACCCGAGACTGATCATCTCAATAACAAACTCCCGATCTCGTTTCCTTCTACTTTTCCTAATTATCTCCACGAGCCGACAACAAGTCCCACTCCCTCACTGAGGGAAGTCGTGCCATAACAAATGGCCCCAAATGGAAACTTCAGAGCCGTTTTTCATTTAAATGGCTCCTAAGAAATGGCCCCGTTATCTTGGACGATTCCCAATTATTGTTTATATTACGACAGCTAAGTCCCACTTTACTTTACTTAAGAACAACAGTCGCTTCTCAACTTAAGTGCAATTAGCGAATGGATTCTCAACAACGTTATTACTTACGGCTTTGTTAAATTGTCAATTGACGTTATTTATCTATTACACGCTGAATTCCTGTACTCTTTAAGATATCAAAATAACTCCCTGTTTCAGGCAATATCACCAGCGCCCACATCAGAAATAAATATTTATATAATATAGTTAAATAAATGATAGTTACGGTATAATATAGTAGTTAATTCATGTGGCAATGGTTTACTGGATAATTCTAAGAATTGTGTAAAATGATCAAAAGGTTCAGTCAGTGAATTACTTAAAATAGGAATGACTTATTTTGTCTAATTTATTGACTGCACACCCTGATCATTTTACAATATTCTTTTTTTTTTTTTTTAAATTTAATTTATTGATATTAACAACTATAATATGATTATAACTAGTAAATCTGCTGATATGTACATTATGACATGAAAAATACATGTGGAGTAACTACCCATCGGCAGCACTCCAATAAAGTTCTATAGTAGATGGTCTCGAGGCCATCTTCTTTTCAGACGCCTCGGAGGGTTATCAGGAATAGTATGGGAAGCAAGCTGAGAGACTAGAGGATTCGAGTGTGTATGGAGCTTGTCGTGGAAGGATAGGTATCTAGTTTGGGCCATACAATATTCTAAAGTGTATTGTATATATATATAGGATTGACTGAATCTCGAGAATCATGAGTAAAAATTATATATATGTAGCAAGTTGTATATATAATTGTATGCAACAATTCATGTTGATGATCATATTAATCGTTAATTAACAACAGCTATCATAATTCATGGAATGTCTCAAAATACAATAAAATGCAGTACATGGCAACACGATAAGAATAATAATCAGAACTACAAAACCATTTAGGTAATTTATAAGTAAAAAAAAAAACATTGTAACTCACGGAATAAAATGAAACGCAATAAAAATCCACTACAAGAGAACATGATAAGAAGAACTTGCACAACAGAATCATTCATATATGGATTTTGGAAGTTAAAAAAATATCTTGATCGTAGCAACAGAATGCAAAAAAAAAAATGCTGTATCATTATAACCTATGAAGGGTCTTAATTCCAGTACGTTGTAGAGACAGTACTGATTCGACGGTTGAGCAGGGAGGTCCTAGATCAAGCTCCACCGCCAGGTTTTCCTGGTACCCACTTTATAGAGGCTGTGTGAGCTCCAGGAGGGTCAGCAGGGACCATCCCCAGTTGTTAACAGATTAAATCTATATTCTTCCTCAGCAGAATTTGAACCTGGGACCTTCGGCACGTCAACTTAGCGCTTTACCAATGAGCTACTCCGTTCACGAAGCAACAGAAATAGAAATAATAAAATACTAAAACTGACATTTTCAACTACTTTAATTCCACGTTAGTAACCACATTTTATACACACCATTAATATACTCTCTACCTATTGAACATATTTTTCGGTTCTAAAGATAAATATTTCTGTTAAAAAGTTCATATTTTCCTGAATGTGACCACAAACATTATTAAAACCCTATGGAAGAGCTTTTATTCCAATAAATCGTTCAAAAAACCCCTAATAATTTTTATTAATAAATAAACAACGATATTTACAATTACTGTGATTTTATAAAAGTTATAAAATTTATTATTAAAAGAGCGATAAAGCTCTCAAGCTATCTTGCCCTTTGAAGATCCCGCAAAAGTTTCCCACGAGTTTTTATCGCAATGAGATGCGGCCCCGAGCAATAGTAATAAATTTTATGACCTTTTTTTTTTATATATCGTCATAAGTTGTGATTATTATAAGTGAAATATATTAATATTCCTCTAATAATGCTTAAATATTAATATTTAATCATTAAAAATCAGCACCTATGATATACATAAGATTTTTTCTTATATTCTCGAGATTTTATTGTTCTCCTATTTATGCACTTACAGTGAAAAAAAACCCAGTCTTTTAGAGAATATAGAATTCTTATAATGATCTATATTAATATTAGTTGACTTTATATATCTACAGCTCCGGTGAATAAGTGGTTAAGTCTAATTTTCTCCAAAATGAGTTTCTTGAACTTAAGTAAGCGGAATCGAGTTATTTTCGTAGTGAATAAGGGGCTAAGTAAGGCACAGGCTTGAAAAGGAGTTACTGTTTATATTAAAACTCCATTTAAAGCCAAAAACTACAAGAATGATAATTTTCCTGTTATCTGAAAGCAGTTGACTCTCTCTGGAGAAAATCCGACTTATTCACCCGGGCTGTAAAAATATAAGTGAAAGAAAATGGTCCCTATGGAGATTAAAAAAAATTCTTCAATAGGGTTCAACATCTTATCTGAAACTTACGTTTCGGCCCACATTGTAGGTTTTCTTCAAGATTAGATATACACGATGCAAACAAATGAAATTGTTTCATAAAAATTGTAAAGAATAAAAATAAAATATTGACATCATGAAACTGGAAAAAAAATAATATAGCAATAAAAAAGGAGATGATTTAAATGGTTTTTTAAAATCCTCTCCATCATTGTATTTTTATGGGGTTTAACACCAATATCATTATGTATTGGCCGAAACGTCGACTTTTAAATAAATAGTTGAACTTTATTTTTGAACTGAGCATATTTCTCCCTAAAATAGTTGACCCATCGATATTCATGGTGTTATCGTTTTAATCATCAACATCAAGGCCATGGATAATTTTTTATGTATTTTTAAATATTAATACTATTTTATTGGTTTGCAGTCATAAAACCCCACAAAATGTTATTTACGGTAGAGTATAATTGTGAATCCATGTGGAAATGGTTGATTGGACCGTTCATAAAAGAGTGTAAAAAATTTAATAATTATAATTATAATGCGAAATAGTACAAATAATATTATTAAATACAATATTATATAGTATACTAAGCTCTTCAAATTAAGCACAAATATATTAAATAGAAATTATTGTATAGTACTTACTAAAATATTTTCCATCAAGCATAAAACTGTTTCTGCTTACCTGGAAAAAAAAAAAAATAGAACTATTAGAATTATCCTGAATATAAATATAATATTTAAATATTCTAATATTCTACAGACAGAATGTAGGACATTTATTAATAACAATAGAAGGACGGAAAGACCTTGTGGTTAAATGTTACTAGGAGCAGCGAAGGCTAGTGGGGGTTGCATTCCCTCGTTCTTGCAACACTATTGCAATCTTGCACCTCCATGCAATATCTTGCATTCATGCACTAGGGCCAACCTTGAGTCAATGGCGTCGTCAATTCTCTTTGAGTATTATAACTTATCTTATTAGGAAACGCAAAATGTCATCTAGTAAATTGCAATGCTTCCATTTCTCTTAAAGACTGATTTACCCGAGCAAGATTTACGATATCTTAATAGTGCTCAAAACGTGTAAACAAACACAGTATGTTAGCTACAGTGACATTTACTGTACTGTTTACAAGAAAATAATCGTGCTAAGATGCAATTCCGTGGATATCACGATAAACATCCACGCTAGGGTAGTTACACTATAGAGGCAGGGTGATCTTAAGATTTCACGGAGTCGATCCACAGCTATTAACATAATAAATAATTTATCCTCCACATAAGGTCTTGATTTCTTTATCTACAGGATATTTTTAAACCTTACGTTCTACGCTACCTCGTGTTTTACTGATATAAAACACACACACACACACACAAATGAGTAATTCGCTAACAACAGTAAAAAGCGTTCTTATGAAATGTGATAAACATCCTGTATACCTTGATCAGTTGGTTTACAAGAACATCCTTACACAAAGAATACATCGAGTGGAAAAAAGTTGACCGAATAATTCTAATGATGAATTGAATTGGTCAGTGGATGCAGTCAAAGAGCGCACAAAATAAGCAAACAAATTTTTTTTTATTGTGCCAACATTTCGGCCTACGATGTTGTCATATAGGACAACAAATAAATTCTGCTTATTTGTGTTATCTCTGACTGCAACCCATGACCAGTTCAATCCATTAATACATCTCAAAATTTGTCTCAAACCTACATATGTTGTTCGGGAGCGGAGTGGCTCAGTGGTAGAGCACTGAGTCGCCATGCCGGAAATCCTGGTTCAAATCCCGCTGCAGGTAGTTACTTTTATTTAGTCTATTTGCACCCGGAGATGGATCATATAGGATCTAGGACCCTCCTAGGGCTCACCCAGCCTCTATAAAATGTTATAAAAATAGGGTACCCAAAATAAAGGGGGGGGATCTAGCGGTTCAGCGTGATCTTAAGAAGTCACCTCCTTGCAGAACCGTTGTCCACGAAACAGTACGGTCTCTACAATGTACTGAACCACAGACCCGTTCACGGGTTGTACATGTCAGGTTTTTTTTTGCATATCGATGCCTAAGTTCACACATGTGTTGAGTGCCGAAAACATGATTTTACATGAGTCAACTTTAATACTAATTTAACACAAGAAATACAGTTCAAGTTTAAGCACACAATATATTTTTGTAACCTTTACAGCTTCTCTATTAATTTTATATCAACAAATGATCTATAACTTCCTGATCACAACTTAACAATATTATTTACAGAACAAAACCCATTATTGAAAAATTTGCAGTTAACACATTTTACAATAGCAAAAATAGGACTATAAAACCTTTCGATCGAAAATTCGGAGTTGGTTTTTCATTGCATAGTCAGTGACCATGTTCCAGCCACTAAATTAACACTTTTTATTTATATGTAAAATACTTTATGGATGCATGGGCTATGTAGGAATGGTAATGTAACCTATTGTGTAACCTACAATAAACAAGTGAAGTACAAGCTTTCTGTAACATATGTTTTATTTATATTTAGTCTTTTGTTTTATTTTTTCAATTGTCACTTGATTGCATTTCGACAATCTAAAGTAACATCATTAATTCAGTTTATTCAAGTATTATTATTTTTTTTCTAATTGTATTTTCGTATTAATTTTTGTTATTTGTTACTGACTGTTTATTTTGTTTAATACATTTTCAGACATTAGCATGTTTGAATTGAGATTACTCCTTGTATGTTAGAATAAGATATATAATATAGAATTACATAATTACATATAATATATATATGAAAGGTATAATAAAATTTCTTTTCTATTATATTTTACAAAAAGATTTGTGTAATAAACCGTAGGGGCCGACGTCTATTTATAAGCGATCATTTTAATTTACCAGCCCACGCCAGTCGTAATAAAAATCGCACCATCAAATAGAATTTACGTCGCCTTGCTAATTTTTTTTAATTACCGTTGCATTTTCATCGCTAAGCCACAAAAATATAATGTACTTTAATTAATCTAATCAGGTAATAATTCTAGGTTAGCACTGAATTCTAATTCAGTTGAATATTTATAATGTAATACTAGTTTTTAACAGCTGCCTATACAATTAATTTTTCGATAATATTGCTTTTACAATCCTTATTTCTATTTTAGGGAGCGGAGTGGCTCTTTTGTAGAGCACTGGGTGGCCGTGCCGAAGGTCCTGTGTTCAATCCTCCTCGCTGGCAGCCTTATTCAATCTGCTAGTGGCCGGAGATGGATGCAATGGGATGTAGGACCCCCTTGAGGCTCATCCAGCCTCTCCAAAGTGGGTACCCAAAAAAGCAGAAAAATCTGGCAGTTGAGTGTTGGACCTGATCTAGGACAAATCACCTACCATACCCAGGCACCCTTCAAGGAAAGTAGGGGTCCACGGTTTTTTTGGGTTTTTTTTTTTTATTGTGGAAGGAGGTTATATCGCATACTATATTCTCTCAACAATTAACTTCCTGAATACATGAAGTCACAAATTAAAAATTAAAAATTCGACTAAAGTAATTTAGAAATTAGCTGCCTCATTTCTATAACCAAAGATCATGTCCAACGTCTTCTGTTGGGATTACCTGTCGTGTATATTGGTAAGCATAACAACCTACTATACTGAGGATAGCTGGTTCCCAGTGGCCTTAGCATTTTTAAAGGACTAAAAAATCCTTAAGGATCCCCCAAAAGGGGGCATAAAATTACGGTATGGAGCTTATGCGGTGTTAGGTAGTCGTTAACTATCTCTATCTTAATTATACCTGGACAGACAAACTTTAGGGCTCCAACTTTGGCATCGTCCGATTAGCCATAATTAAGTGACGTTATGTCGAACGACTTCTTCGGAGGGGACATAAAATTACGGTCTAGAGCTTATGCGGTGTCAGGTATTCGGTAGAGATCCATATGCTTATTATACCTGAATAAATCCTTAAAAGCCTGAAAAAATGTTTTCAGCTCCACTAAGAGTAAGTCTAGTTCAGTACATGTTTGTCTATGCATCTGTTAATGTGGTTTTCGGATTATAGAGAATTACAGTTTTCATTTCAAGGTGTTAATAATAGAGTAAACTTTTTTTTACTTTTTACTTTGTTTACTATTTTTAAATATTAAAGCAATAAAAGGTTAACCTTGTTTACAGTTTATTACATGTAATTTCCAAGGCAATGATGTTCCCGACTTTAACGACCGTAATAAAAGGAATTTCCGGGATGAATCGTGATTGTGATAACCGGACTCAGGACGGCGATGATAACTCCGCCTTCTCCTAATGATAGCGTACACCTGCCGAGGCCTGGCTAATGGCGACCCCGGGGAGTACAGTCCCGAGTACTAACGGCAGGTGGGAATCGTGTTCGCTCGATGGTAACGACACTATAATCGCAGCGGATTTATCTCTATCAGCAGTTGTCCGGGTTCGAGTCCGGTTGAGTACTGAGAAATATTAAGAATATCGCAAGAAAACTTCGAAAAAATGATAAAATTGTCTTTCAGCAACTCGCATGTACTATCAAAAAGTTGAAATTTGAACACTTCAGCCAAATCATACGAAAAGACAAATATCTTTTACTGCATTTTCTTAAAGAACCGCTCTAATCTCCCAATTAATTACAAAAGACTCATATGACATTCTTTAGACCCACCCATCAGGACAGATTTGGTATTCCACTAAGTCATCGAATTCCTCTCGTATCCGATCCTTACAATCCAAAATCCTTCCTAAATCCTTAATGCTCCTTACAAAGTTACGAATAAAATAATTCATAATAGCAATAATTTCCCATTCGTTGCTGACGTGGCTCAAATCCAATTTCAATCTTTTCATGACAAACTTTATTCCCACCCAAACTCACCGGTTTTAACCTCGCAACCTCTTCAATTCCTGATAATCCTCCGAGGCATCTGAAAAGAAGATGACCTCATGACCTTCCAGGGGCGACCTGTGGTTTTGTGGTTAGCGTAACCAACTACTAAACCCAAGATCGCGGGTTCGTAGCCCGGCAGGTGGCCCTAGGATTTTTAAAGGGAGTAAAAAATCCTTAGTTACACCGACCTTCGGAAGGGACGTTAAACGGGGTTCCCGAGCCTGTACGATGCCAGGTACTCGTTAAAAATCCCTATCCTAATTAACCCTGGATAGGCAAAATTTAGAGATCCCAATGTAGCTACAATTAGCCATAGCAGCATAAAGTGACGTTAAATGAACAAACAAATAAACATCATGACCTTCTAAGTTGAACTAGTTATTTGAGTACTACCCGTGAGTAGCTTCTCTACTTGTCTTTATCAGTGCCATTATGTATCATTTATGCCAATTACTTGTTGTATTGTTATAATACAGTTGTAAATTTCAATGGATAAAGGAATAAAAAAAAATATTTCTATAGTAGTCCGTGGACGAAAGTTAGAAACCAGAGATTTGTGATGAAAGTATTCGGATTCGCGTAGACGGATGATTGTTATCTTGAATCGCTTTAACTTTAAGGCATTCGATACTTGCCTCAACGACATAAGTAATTTACGATATTAACTCAAACATTAATAAATGAGCTTGCTGCTTTGATTAGTAAAATTTCCTTGGTTGTGGCGTTTTTCGGAGGGAACTTAGAATATGGTCCCGAGGTTCAACGGTATCAGTGGTTTGTTTTTCTCCTAGATTTGTAGCCATATGAAATTTTTTAACTGATTAAAGTTTTCTGAGCAGGTCTGTAGGCCGTTGTTTTAATTTTCTAATAGAAAGTCCAGGTAACATTAAGTAGGAAAGAGAAAGAACGAAGAAGGATTTGGTGATGTGTTGGCGAGTGGAATGTTGTGTTTTTGTTGTGAATATATGATTTTAAATTGAAAATGTTCATGTTGTTTATAGTATGATCCGAAATAATCCAAGGCAAAACAATATTTGTTTGTATCTTATGTATATTGCATTGTTTTACTGAGCCCCTTAAGTTTTGCGTATGTAGGTATATATACATAAGGAGTAAATACATTTTTGAACTCAGCGATGAGCACACCAATGGTATCGTATTTCCACCAGGAATACAAATAATTAATATAAATATTGTTATCTATTTAAAACACTTTTTGTAGATCGAGGAAAACAAATTAATTTATATAATGTTTATCACATACTACTATAATTAAAGACAATCGAGTTGCAGCCCTAGAATAGACATATGGGTTGTTACCAACTGGCAACACCAGACATACGATTCAACTGTTACCAGCTGGTAACCAGAAAGGCTTGAAGTTTATCGATTTGAAAGGCTTAAGTATTTGTTTTTAGACCGAATGTGGTTGTTGTAGTTCCCTCATATGACCATTTGATTCCAGATGTTTTGTAGGGTTGCTTTTGTCTTAATTGTGCCGTCCTACAGATGCGACGTAAAATGACGATCGATGAAGTACTCGTTCAACTATCTCTATTCTAATTATAACTAGATAGTTGATCGTGAATATAATTAAGATTCACAGTATAGCATCGTCCGATTAGCCATATAAGCAATAAGTGACATTAAAAAGAACGAACAAGTCTTCAGTTCCAGAAAAAAGTAACTCTATTTCAGAATATTTTTGTCTAAAGCTGAGTTGATAAATGACTTCGAGTTAGCCATATCAGCATGAAGTGGCGTTAAATAAATAAACTTAATGTTTCCGTATTTTTTTAATTTATTGCCATTATTAAACTTAAGTGTTTGTTTATTTCCAGGCCAATCCAAGGTATTTGTCGCTAGTTTGTTCTCGTTTAGTGCTGCCTTCAAGAATGTTAATGGGCTCGGTGAAAGTGATGGTGATTGCCTTCGGGGCTCTTCTCTTGTAGATGCGATCAGAGCTTTAAAAAAACAGAACCTACGAGGATATTGTGTTTAGTACATGATAGAGACTATGCATTTAGAAGGTATCTTAAATGCCCCTTAGGATTGGTACTTTAACCCTTAAGATACAGGACAGCAGACAGCCGTAGGCAAGAAGCAGGCAACTCAACATGTAGACTGTCAAACATATCGAAAGAGATATATAATTTGTAGATATGATCAGCGCACAATAATGCTAATCAATTATATGAAAAAGGACCTGTATTTACTAAACAACTCATAGTCAGTCAACCACGTGAACCTTTAGAGAAGAGAGATATATTCTCTTATTCATTAATGATATATAATTACTATATATTAAGTATAACGATCTCAGGGTGGCATCCCATTTTATTGTGTAAATATTATTCAGATCAAAGAATCTGACTTTTCCTTGAGATCATTGTTAGGGCAGTGAAGCCAATATAGCATTATTTTATAATCCTCTTGGTAAGACTCATAAAAAGTAAGAAATATATGTCAACCTTTAATTTACTATAACCGAGAAATCATAGAAAATAAATAATATCTACATAAAATATATATATATATATATATATATATATATTTTTTTTTTTTTTTTTGAAAGAAATATATTATATTATCTTAAAATATATTAAAACATATATAAAATATATTATATTATCTTAAAATATATTAAAATATATATAAAATATATTATATTATCTTAAAATATATTATCTTCTAAATATATAAATTCTATAAGATAAGGAAAGGGATCCTTTGGAGGGTCTCTCCCTTGTTGGTAACTTGAAGGGCGCAGGTAATTGCTTTGATTTAGAGTCCTTTTGATAAAAAATGTTCAGGATTTTATTTAGCGCCTCTAAGGCTTATTTTTTTCTTTTTTTTTATGAAGGTACAACCCCAAAGGAAAAGTCTAATTTATTTCTTCGCTAAGTAAATACTTCAAATCGCCACTTTACCTCCACTGACCATACACCTCATATAGTTAAAGCGTGTAAAACAAGACGATGTAAGGGAATAAACTGGAAATAAAATAATGAAGATTATTAAAAAATATTTATATTACAATTGGCACTACTAAGATAGTTATTATAACTTAATTTGTTTACAGTGAATTTCCCGTGCTATATAAATAATATAAAATAAAGGGGACGTAGTGGCTCAGTGGTAGAGCACTGAGTTGCCATGCCGAAGGTCCTCGGTTCAAATTCCCCCCTTTTTAAGACTTTTATTTAATGTGTTAGTAGCCGGAGATGGATCACAAGGATTATCCAAGGGATCTTAGAACCTCCTGGGGTCTCACCCAGCCTAAATAAAGTGGGTACCAAAAATAAGGGGGGGGGGGAATCTGGTGGCTGAGCGTGATTTAGGACCTAATGATCAATCACCTCCCTGCACATGTTGCCCAAGCAACAGTACATCTTCTACCATGTACTGAACCCTAGACCCTTCACAGTTTAAAAAAAATAAAATTAAACAAAAAATTACTAACGGAAATGAAAAATAAATCAGTGAAAATTAACTGTAGATTAGAGGATAATAGATGGGAAAGTTTAAATGGAAACAGGTGATTATGATAAAATTAAACTCCGAAAAACACATATCGCATATCTAGATCTAAAGAGAGCTAAGTCAAAAATCTATGTGTTATATTTTTATTAATAGATTACTTATTATTATTATCTACTAAATAGATCACATCGATTTTTGACTTGCCTCTCTTTAAATCTAGATGTGACATATAAACATTAAAAAAAAAACTGTAAAGAATAACAAAAATAATTATAAAAATAAAACGCACGAAAAAAAAAATTTGGTTCCAATTTTTATATTGAGAATCACAGAGGGTACCAAGCACTCCCCAAAAAAACATTAATTTAAGCTCAGCTTTTTATTATTTACATGAATACAGTGGAACGTCAATTATCCGAACTAATGTCAGGGCTGGTTCAGATAATTGAAAATTCGGACAATCGAAAATCACTAAAAAATACCAACCAAATGAATAAGGATGGGATTCAGAGAAACAAATGAAATTATCTTATTAGGTTTTTAATTCTTACATATTGAAGCAGAAGTTCATTTTTTTGCTGTTTGATTAGGGCCCCCTAAGTGACGTTCATGGAAAAAATTATGTTATTTTTCATCAAATTTTATTTAAAATAACAATAATTTTAACACTAAAAATAAGTAACTGGATGATCTGATCAAATTAATTAAAATTACATTCGAAAAAAAACAACAAAACTGAAAGTTCGGATAACTGTCGTTCGGATAACTGTCGTTCGGATAATCGACGCTACACTGTACTTGGATTTATACATTATATTCCTGTTTTCCAGTAGATATAAGCAATTGTACTAGGGTCACCTGTAGTATAATAATTAACATAACAATCTACTGTACCCAAAATGGCAGGTTCTCAGAATGGCAAATGTCCTTAGAGTATAATATCCTTTATTGATTGATTGAACGTGTTTATTTGGAAAAAATACAAAGAAAAATATATACAGTAAAAAATCATTAAAACTTAACAAGAACACTAGACAATGGGTGATCCGTCTGTCGAGATCTGTGTTAACAATCTCATTAATTTTTCTTATCTCTAAAGTATTAATTAATAAATAAATATAAATAGATATATATACCAATAATTAAAGCATTTAATTCATTAATTTAGTTCCTACACCAATATAAGTACATTTCATATTTAAATTATTATAATTTTTTTTTAATTTATTATATTTCCTCAAGGTAGTATCCTTGGCCCAATCCTTTACACAGTTTATACAGCTGACATCCCAACTCATCCTAATACTATCCTTACCACGTATGCTGATGATACATGTGTATTGTCTGTCAACACTGATCTAGTTATTGCATCCCAAAGCCTCCAATCCCATATCACTGATCTTGAAGAATGGTGTCAAAACTGGAGAATTAAAATAAACTCTCAAAAATCGCATCAAATCACTTTTACCTTACGTCGTAAACCAATGACTTCCTGCCCTTCAGTATCCTTTAATAATATCCCACTGGTGCCTGTAGAACAGATCCGATACTTAGGGTTGCATCTCGACAAACGATTAACCTGGAATCCTTATACGAGACTGAAAAGACAAGAAACCGCTCGACGTTTCAGGCTACTTCAACACTTACTAGACAAACGCTCTAAGCTCCCAATTACAAAAGACTCATCTACATGACCATCATACGACCTATTTGGACCTACGGACTAGAGCTTTGGGGCTCCACTAAGCCATCGAATTCCTCTCGTATCCAATCCCTACAATCCAAAATCCTTCGTAAAATCCTTAATGCTACTTATTTTGTTAAGAATAAAATCATCCATAACGACCTTAATGTCCCATTTGTTGTTGATTTGGCCCGAACCCGCTATCTATCCTTTCATAACAAACTTCATTTCCACTCAAACCCTCTGGTTTTAAACCTAGCTTCCTCTTCAATTCCCGATAATCCTCCGAGGCGTCTGAAAAGAAGATGACCCCGTGACTTCTTAGTTGAACTTATGATTTGAGTACTATTAGTGGGTAGTTTCTCTACTTGTCATTTTCACATGTCATTATGTATCGCTTAGCACATTTACTAGATGTATTTTTATTATACAGTTGTAAATATCAATAAATAAATTTTTAAAAAAATTTATTATATTACCTATGCTTCCCTATTTTTGTATTTTACCCCTCAAATCTATGATTGTATTAACATCTAGCAATCTATCTATTGCCTAATTAACCGCGATCTTCGGGACATAACATCCTTAGTTGTGATGTCGTTCGGAGGGGGCGTAAAATATCGGTCCCAAGCCAGTGTGGTGTCAGGTATTTGTTAACTATCTCTATCCTAATTATACCTCGAAAAAATTAGGACTTCAACCGCAGCATCGTCGGATAAACATCAACGGGATAAAGTGACGTTTAATGAATAAATAACCAATATTGTTATTAATTATATTGCAATTATTTATAAATAAAAAACTATATACTATACATATAACAGAAATAGGAGGGCCTAGAGCCGAGATGACTTTCACGAACTGGACGAACCTGAAGGAATTGGGTCTTGACCTAAAAACTTCCGAACAGGTTCTCCTCGAGGCTAACTGCGCAGTGAGTCTTTGCTGTCTGTCATCTTCAAAACAGCAGAAAAAAAAACAAAAACAAATCGGCCGCCATTTCAAACTGTAACAGTGGATGTTAATGTAGAGTGGCAAGTACCTTCCAGAGGAGGACTGTGAACTTGGTCCCATAATAATAAAAAGGGTCCCATAACCACCTATCGCTGTTTACAAACATCCGTCCACGGAACACCATCCGAACCCGAACCCAAAGGAGGCGGCTTGTGGTGTAGTAGTTGGCATAAAAAAAGGGAGTAAAACGTCTTGCTTATGCAGTCCATCGGAAGGGACGTACAACAGGGGCACCGAACCTGTACGATGTAAGGTATTGAAGATCCCTATCATAATTATACCTTCAGAAAAAATTTAGGGCTCTCAGTGTAGCGTCGTCCGATTTTCCATAGCAGCATAAAGTGATGTTAAATGAACAAACGACCCAAACCCAACGTAACCATCATTATGTAATCCTCCCACCTACGCCTTGGTCACCCCCTCGAACATTTACTAATCGCTGCAATAATGGTTGTAGGATGTTTGTAAGCTCTGCAACTTTAGAAGACATCGCGGTACTATAAATTCATTTGTATTAACCTAGTGCATATCATGCAATTCTGAGTAATCCGGATTCTCCACTCAAATATATTCGACCAAATATTCTACGAAATATCTTATTTTCGACTGCATTAAGAGGTTGATCATTATTCAATATTATTGGCGACAGTTCATATTACAGAAAATTTGGACAAAGAATTTTTCGTGGTTCTATTGTATATGTCCATTCTTGTAAATTATATTTTAGTTTACTCTTTTATTGACTGCACCCCCAACTATTTCCATCCTACATTAGATCTTCTAGTCAACGATTTTCTCTCTATTTTATATTTAATTCAAGATAGGTTTTATTTATTTTAAAGCGATTTTATAGAAACATTTAATATAACCTTAAATGTATTAGAACCTTCACATATCAGAAATTTGGATATCTAGCATTAAAACAGAGATCAGACCGCAAACAAAACAAAAAATTGAAATAAATAGTGATGAATCTTCTCCATTCATGAAAGAACAGGCTGAACAGGCAATAAATCAACTTTTACCCAAAACATCTAAAGTCAGATATTAAGAGAAATACAAATATAAATCAAGATTTAATAATACACGTTTATTTTATTTTTGTATGAGTTATCAGAATATTATTTTCTAAATAATAATAAATAAAAGTTTCAATGAGTAAACTGTCCTAGAGTTATAATTTGCATGGTTAGTAATAGAAAATTGTAAGAGGTAGCCCTAGTGTAGTTTCTTAATTTTTAAATGGTTGCAGGAAAAATGTAATATTTAACACGTGAGAAAAGTGCTTATAACACCCTCGTTTAATTACCACTCTTGCCTTGGGCTCGTGTGGTAAAATTCACTCAGGTGTAATAAAGTGGCACTTACCTCACTTGTCAAATAAATAACTATTACTTATTTTAATAGATGATTGATGTTTGAAAATAATGTTCTGTCATTATAAAAACTTTACTGATAGAAATAGTATAGTATTAGCCGTGCGTTAAACATTCAATGAAACAACAGAGTTGGAGTGAGTGAAAACAATTCACTACCTAGCGATGGTAAGCTTCCGATAGTTGTCCGCACTTTAAGGGTAAACGCAGACATAAATAAATTTTAGACAACCAATTTGTAAAAAAGTTAAACTCGAGGCATAAATTAAGATAAGTCCTGCTAATAACTGCCATCTTAATAAGTTCATTGCCATTTTAAATTGAAGGATTTATAATCCTGAGGACATGCGATCCTTGCACGGAATAGGAACTGCAGGAAAATCGTAAGGATAAATCCTCCAAGGATAAGAAAGGACCTGTCGTAAAGAAGTTGTAAAGAAGGGAGCGGATGACATCTAAATCGATCAGGTAGAAATCGATTGTCCTTATCGATACATCTGTTGAGTAATGAACCCTTGGATCGCGTTCCCCCTCCTGCTTCGTGTCGACTTTTTGTTCGTTCAACTTGTTTGGTGTCTTATCTCCCTCTCATAGGCTACTTAATTTATTGTCGTTTATTTTCTTTTAAATGTTTCATCTCTTTAACTTGGTGACAGTTCATTTGTTTCAGAATAATATCAGAGATATAATATACCGAACAAAAATCCATATATACACATTTATACATACATACTGAGTTAAGCCTAAACTCACTTGACCCCATTACAAGCACTGAAGAAGACCTGGAACGTGGGCCGAAACGTTGACTTTTCAACAAACCATTTTCCTTCCTTATGCACGTATTTGTGTGGGTGGATATTTCGATTTATTGAACAATATTTTTATTTATTCATTACTTTTATCATTGCTTAAACCACTCCTTAGTACGCTTTAGCGCTATTGAAAAATATCAATATTTTAAAATACGATATAAACCATATCTCATTGGGGCAACATATTTATATACACACATGTTTCTATGTATACGTCATTTAACCACCTCTTTTGGATCCTTATCGATGATATTTGCTTGGTTACAACTAGATATCAGTTCTGCAGGTTATCGCTTCGACTTTCACAGCAAAACTCACAAGCTTTGCAGACGACCCGGGTTCGAATCCCGGCCAGGGCAAATCTATTCTCTTCAAAATAAAAATATTTAAAAATAAAAATAATTTTCTAGATGAGATGATTACCGAAGTATACACAACCTTTTCCATACTAAAGCTCATGATAATTTGTATTATTGCCAAATGTTAAAAGGGTAACTGAAAAGTTAAAACTTGTTGTGACTCAACTGGAAGCGACAACCTGAAGAACAATTACCCTTACTTTTGGTAGGAGTAGCCTCTGTGAGCCTAACGGCGGACTGACCTCCATCGTACAAACTATACAACTAATCCATTCACTTGTAGTACAGTAGGTACCGAGCACTTTGGTAGAGATACCCCGAGATTGTAGGTTTTAAATGGTGAGGTTGCATTACACCAACTATCTTTTTATTAATGGGAGTAGAATTGTCTTGTAACAGTAGTAATTTATCAACATTTCTCCATCACTTAGATACCAAAAATACAACAGTACCCTATAATATCATCATTCTAGTCTTAAGAAGCAATTAAGCAAACATAAGTTTGCATGTATCTCTGGAAATATGCAGGTTACTAATGGTACAAATGAATATTTTTTAGTTGTACACGGCGGATTTTTCAGTTTATACAAATGTCACCTAATGTATAAACGTGAACCTAACAAAATGCTTGTTGTATTAATAAATTTCTCAGCTAACGGAGACTAATGTGCTGGGAAAAAATAGAATGAATAAACAAATCGTTTAATTATTTTTCATTTAGTTTTTTTTTTTAAATTATTATTATAAGTCTATATGAGAGACTGAAAAGACAAGAAACCGCTCGACGTTTCAGGCTACTTCAACACTTACTAGACAAACGCTCTAAGCTCCCAATTTATTACAAAAGACTCATCTACATGACTATCATACGACCTATTTGGACCTACGGACTAGAGCTTTGGGGCTCCACTAAGCCATCGAATTCCTCTCGTATCCAATCCCTACAATCCAAAATCCTTCGTAAAATCCTCAATGCTCCTTATTTTGTTAAGAATAAAATCATCCATAACGACTTTAATGTCCCATTTGTTGCTGATTTGGCCCGAACCCGCTATCTATTCTTTCATAACAAACTTCATTTCCACTCAAACCGTGTAGTTTCAAACCTAGCTTCCTCTTCAATTCCCGATAATCCTCCGAGGCGTCTGAAAAGAAGATGGCCCCGTGACTTCTTAGTTGAACTTATGATTTGAGTACTACCAGTGGGTAGTTTCTCTACTTGTCATTTTCACATGTCATTATGTATCGCTTAGCACATTTACTAGATGTATTTTTATTATACAGTTGTAAATATCAGTAAATAAATTAAAAAAAAAAAAAATAAGTCTATATGTTGGCTGTGAAATGTTTTCTTAATTTAATAATTTGAAATGAAAATTTTTCTACATTACATACTATAAAGTAACGACATAGATGATTGAAATCGGGTGCAAACAATTTTTTTTCGAAAACATTGATAAATTTTTTCTCCAATTTTTCACTTTCAACAGAAACAAATTTTACATCGTTTTCTGTAACGGGTTAAATAAACAAAGAACAGTGGTTTTGAGAATTACAAATTTTAAAAATTACTTAAAATTTTTCTGATGGATTATGACAAAAGACTGAACAAAAAGTAGTTCCTGGATGCGTTGCTAGGTAACGCTGATAAAATATATTACGTCACTAAAAACATGTATGTTTAATAGAGTATATCTGAACATATAACAAGATGGCTAAGTTATCCTAAACTTGTAGGATTGTAAGAAGCCCTTAGACAGGAATATTAATGATACGACAAGCTAAGTTCGATATTAAGCTCCCGCGGTTACATGGCTTAGCCGACTTTAGTCGCTTCACTCTCCACACGAAGTCTTCTTCACTCATAAGTCAAGATCTCTTGTTATGTATTCTGACATGTCATACATTTTAGACAGCCCTAGAGGGGCTATTAATTAAAAAATTGAATTATTAGGGAAATTTTTCATAATGGACTTCTAAAAAATGTAAGTCAAAATTCAAAAAAACCTGTGAAGAATTTGTTAATTAAGTTAAAGTAGGAGTTTGTCTTTTATATATCGCTCCTTCGAAAGAACTGTCAGTAACTCTTCAGTAGCAATTGTATGCGTGGGCATATCTGATATTCCATTTCCAACAATATTGTATTAAATAAAATCATATTTTGATTTGTACCATTTTTAGACTTTTAAAAAATGCTGTACAATTCTAGGAGAAAAACACTTTTCTTTTTTGTTGGAGAAAAACACTTTTTTTTTTGTTGGAGAAAAACACTTTTCTTTTTTGTTGGAGAAAAACACTTTTTTTTTTTGTTGGAGAAAAACACTTTTTTGTGAAATTCATTACAAACTGTAAATTAATAACTAATATTTGATCCTCCATTGTCCCTGCTATAGATGCATTTGTTGTTTTTTCCGATTGCTTTATTTTTTTCCTTATTATAGTTGCATTATTTATTAGTATGTATGTGTATATGACTATTTTATTTATTTTTTTATTTTATTTTATTTATTTTTTTAATTATTATTATTTTTTTTTAAAGATAAATAATTATAAAAATAAAAAATCTACAGGCGTTGATGACCCTAGGGTTTTACGCCTCTAAGCAACAACAAACAAACAAACAAACAAACTTTTTTTTCAATTGATCTATACCAATCCTAAAACAATGGATTGATAATTGATACGTAATTCTTATAGAATCAAGAAAACCATTTAAAAAGACTTTTGTGAAATAATTTTGACGATGCGCGGTGATTTTGAATGAACCTTGAACATTTTTTTTAATATCCTTTCCTATTTTATCGAAGGTATAAATACAAATAAAAAGTATACAAATAATAAAATAATATACGAATTGTATAAATAACTATTTCAGAAACGTGTTTCGAAATAGAGCTATACACCGTAGCCTCAAAATAAGGGTTTATAAGACGATACTTCGTCCTCTCGTCATGTATGGCGGGGAGGCGTGGCCTCTATCCAAACAGCATGAGAAATTATTCAATACTTGGGAGAGGAAGGTTCTTAGAAGAGTGGCCCAACCAAGAAAGGGAATTGTTTCCGCATGAAAAGGAATCACATTTAGTTTCTTGTATTAAAAAAGCATGATTGAGATAGTTGGGGCACGTTCACAGAATGGACAAAAATAGGCCCCCAAAGCTGATTCTGGAGGGACGTCCAGATGGAGAAAAGGCCTAGAATGCGATGGCTAGACGATGTGAAAACAAACCTTAAGCTTCTGGGGGTAAGAACATGGGAGAAGCAGAAGCGGAAGATCGTTCAAAGTGGAGGAAAATTGTGGAGGAGGGCAAAGCTCTTCCGTGGACCGTAGCGCCATTTGATGATGATGATGATAAATAACTATATTAATAAATTATTTTCAACCATAAAGAAAAAATAAGAAAATCGGATATCACGTATAACAGAACTGAAGCTTATCAATTCAGGAACGACATATCTGCTATTTCATTTCTAACTTGTTTTGTTTTTTTATAAAGTCATATTTTGAATTCTATCATGTTTAACCGTGATGTTTTATAGCAATGACGCATAGGAAAAAATTTCATGCTTTTAAAAATTGTCTAATGGTTAATACAAAAAATTCCGTCATTACAATAAGAATGCTTTGATTTAGCAATATACAAATTTTTATTTTTTTTAACTCAAAATGAACTTTCAAATATCTCCGTTGAAAAATTAGTTTTTTTTAGTTACGACGTTATTCTTTTAAAGGAGCGATAGATACTTGCTTGATTTCAATGAAAGAGTTCTTCATCGGAAAAGAATCTTATGAATGAGACATTGAGACTGAACACGCAGATAAGATAGGGGCCTTATAATGTACCCATATGAGAAGGGTTTAGGTAAGGGCTACAGAGCACATGCTCCTCAGCTGACTTATAGCCTATTGTGTCCTCTCCCGGTACCATGCGGCGTACCTCGCTACTTCCCAACAGGTTCCACAAAGCACTGGGAAGGGGTCATTCAACGTCTGTCTCTCTCTGGAATAATGATGATTCAAAACTATGAATATATATATATATATATATTTTTTTATTTTTATTTAATTCAATGATATTTACAACTATAATGGTATTATAATAGGATGTTGATAGTTGGGGGTGCAGTCAAGAAAACACGCAAAAATAGGTGAAACTATTTTATTTTAAGTGCCGACGTTTCGACCTACTATGTAGGTCATCTTCAGGGCTATGAGAAAACAGACAAAAACAGAATAGACTGTAAAAATACATAAAATAGAGGTACAGAAAAATGAAATGTAGAGATATAAAAAAATGAATGATAGTTTCACCTATTTTTGCGTGTTTTCTTGACTGCACCCCCAACTATCAACATCCTATTATAGTACCCACAGTCAACTATTTCTTTCTCACATATAATGGTATTATATCAAGTAAATGTGCAAAAATGTAGACAATGACATGAAAACACTTGTGGAGAAACTACCCATCGATAGCACTCCAATAAAGTTCTATAGTAGATGATCTCGAGGCCATCTTCTTTTCAGACGCCTCGGAGGGTTATCAGGAATAGTATGGGAAGCAAGCTGAGAGACTAGCGGATTCAAGTGCGTATGGAGCTTGTTATGGAAGGATAGGTATCTAGTTTGGGCCAAATCAGTAACATATGGGATATTAAGATCATGATGGATGAGTTTGTTTGTGACATAATAAGGAGCATTGAGGATTTTACGAAGGATTTTGGATTGTAAGGATTGGATACGAGATGAATTGGATGGTTTAGTAGAGCCCCAAAGCTCAACTCCGTATGCCCAAATAGGTCTGATGACTGTCATGTAAATAAGTCTTTTGTAATTATTTGGTAGCTTAGAGCGTTTGTCCAGTAAGTATTGAAGTAGGCGAAAACGTCGAGCAGTTTCTTGTCTTTTCAGTCTTGTATGAGGATTCCAAGTGAGACGTTTATCCAGATGGAGTCCTAGGTAACGTATCTGTTCGACAGGGATATATATATATATATATATATATATATATATATATATTCAATATTTTTATCCTCTTAAGCTCTACAATTCCTCTATAACTCTAATATTCAAGAACTAACGTGAGGAACTGATAGAACTAAGTTGGATCCCTTGGACTCCTTGATGTGATAAGGATCTTCCCTGGAGGAAATTAGTTCTGGGACAGGCCGTCAATTATCTTGTCAAATCCAAAGTGCTCTTATAACCAGATAATTCCTCTGCCTTGTTCCTGGCTACCGAATGCACCGTGTACCTTGTTAAATCTAACATAATCGGTTATTTATAATATTAATATCTTTTATTGTACTTATTTTGGTAATTGTTCCGTAGGTTGTCGCATAGAGTTGAGTGAGCTTTTATATGGAAAAGAGAATGCAATTATGGGAAATGACTAGATATCGGTAATCATTACAAGTAAAAAGTTTTTGGAAAATATTAAAAATGAAACGGATAAAAACTCGAAGCGACAACCTGCGGAATAATTACCAAAAATAGAAAAGAAAAACGTACCACAACAACCCATGAAGGGTGTCGGGGTCAATATGAAGTAAAGATTGCACTATGGCTAAGCTAACGCTTGCGCAGAGAGGCGGCAGCTCCCAATTAAGGGTATCCACTTATGAAGCCCAATAGGATTTTCGAATAGATTTAAAAAGCAAACTGCCACTGATGGATTCCCAATCCGGGAGCTAGCAGTTTAGCTACTCTACTCCATAAATATTTACGAGCGCTGAGACAGAAGGGATCCACTTTGGCAGAGATTGTAGCGCTAGGAAGTGGGTGGATAACAACACGGTTGAGGACTTCCGGCCTCCTTCGAAAAGAGCTGCGATACAAATCTGACGACCACAGCTGACTCCATCACCTGCCGGATCAGCTGGTCCGTCTCTTGTAGCAGATTATATACATTAGAAAGGATTCACAATGAGTTCTGCTAATAGTTCTTAGTAATAGCCATATAATATCAGTCCCAGCACAGTACTGATCAAAGTGTTGTCATGAATTGCGGTTTCCTATTATAGTGTGCAGCCGTGGCTTCCGGCACTTGATACATTACAAAGGTAATGTTAAATATTTTACAGATTTTACTTCTTAAAATACTTTAAAGTATTTTATGTTAGCGAGGAGATAGTTGACTGAAATATCTGAGTAAGGAAGGAAATAGTTGGGGGTGCATTCAAATTAAACACTAAATAAGTGGGTACTTATTTTTTACTTATTTTTTATTTTGTCCCTTCGTATACTTTTTAGGTCATCTTCAGGCCTAAGGAAGAAAACAGACAAAACTATAAAAATACATTACAGTACCAAGAATATGATAATATAAAATATATGTAGAGTAATAGAAAAATAGAACAAAAAGGTAAGGGATATAAATGAATAAGAATATTACAGAGTAAATGTACAGAAAGGTGGTGATATAAAAATTACAAAGATAAAAGAAGGAAGTAAACAGAAAGTTTACAAAAAGAAAAAGTATAAACATCAGAGGTGAGATTAAAATTAAGGAAAAGCTAGTAGAATATGAAATGTATGATAATAGACTCCTAGGGAGTTTACATAAGTAAAATGAAAGAAAATGTAACAAAAATGATTTCAAAGAGTAAATAAAGGAAAAAGAAAAGTAGAAAGTAAAGATATAAATCTAGAGTATAACAGGTAGAAAAGTAAAATGAACATGGAAAGTAGAAAATATAAGTAAGGGGAGTTTTAAAATGTATACAAATAGAAGTTCTATACAATAAGTTGTATACAAATTACAAACTTTCTGTTTACCTCCTTCTTTTATCTTTGTAATTTTTACATCACCACCTTTCTGTACATTTACTCTGTAAAATTTTTATTCATGTATATCCCTCACTTTTTTGTTCTAATTTTCTATTACTCTACATATATTTTTATATTATCATATTCTTGGAACTGTAATGTATTTTTATAGTTTTGTTGTTTTATCTGTTTTCTTTATTAGCCCTGAAGATGGCCTACAAAGTGGGTCGAAACGTAGGCACAAAATTAAAAAAAAGTACCCACTTATTTAGTGTTTAATTTGACTGCACCTCCAACTATTTCCTTCCTTACTTAAAGTATTTTAATTTAGTGTCAACCCGACTGTACATCACCAGCCCTGAAGAAGACCTGCAATGTGGGTCGAAACGTTGGCTTATCAATAAAATGATCTACCCATATATGAGAATTTTCTTGACCTCTACCCGGACCATTTTAATTTTCGATTTTCGACAATATTTCAAAAGATAACTTTTACAACTATTCAGTACATGGTTGAGACTGTATTGTTTATGTGAGCCCCAAGAATGTCAGAGATCCCCCCATAGGATCCATCTTCGTCCGCTAACAGATTAAATAAAAGTCTGACAACAGGAAGATTTGAAACCAGGATCTTCGGCAAGTGCTCTACCACTCCGCTACACTACACTCCGCCCCCCCCCTCTATATTAATATAGATTTGTTATTATTCCAAAACAAAAAAATAGCAACATTTCGCGTAAAAGTTAGAAAAAAATACCGTTTTACGATGGTTTTTTTATTAATTTCTTAACAATTTAAAAGTTTGATTAACTTCTTTTGGGAGCTCAGAGTTAAATTTG
Organism: Troilus luridus; assembly: GCA_964056705.1. Classification (NCBI taxonomy): domain Eukaryota; kingdom Metazoa; phylum Arthropoda; class Insecta; order Hemiptera; family Pentatomidae; genus Troilus; species Troilus luridus. The sequence goes on along the minus strand of OZ057414.1, from coordinate 7,276,029 downwards.
GCAGCTATACTGAAGGTTCTGGTTCAAATCCGGCTGTAGCAGGTAAAGTCTCAATCTCAATTCGCTCAATATGTCTCTCAATAAAGTGGGTTTCCTTAATTGGGAAGAAAACGCGGCTGAGGGTAATCTCGGACAAATCCCTCCCTCTACGACTATTGTCCAAGAAACAGTTTAGTCTCTAGCACGTACTGAATCCAAAACTTTTCATGAGTTTTATCAGTACAGGTTTTTTTCTTTGTACAACATCTTTGTATCTTGTAAAACATTCAAAAATGTGTTAATTAAGTATGTAAGATCCAAAAAATAATATAGTAGAATACATAGAAACAATGAAAGTACGAGAGTGAGTATTGGAGTTCCGGAAATAGTAAAAGATGCCCGCAACCACAGCAATTCAGATGGCGGTAGCTACATCCGGTCCACGAGCTTGTAGGCCATCATGGCCCTCTCCTACTGTTATCTTTATAAAATATCTATAACATTTCTTATATAATTTAATAATAATTCTTGGATTCTCGTCTGAAAAGCACTGGATTTCAACTTTATATAATATGAATTACAAGAGGAAAAAATATACGTTCATTTCGGTGTATAAAGAACTCATTCAATAATTTTTGTAATAAGAAAATACCTTATAAAAATTATTTTATATCAATTCAAGAAATTCAAGAAAAATAAGTACTTATTAACGCTTCATTTGAGGTACACTGACATTTAAAAAATCGTATTAAGATGATTAATTTTGTACTCCCCTAGTGAGTCTATTAAAATATTAATTCTCACATTGAGTATTTTGAACAATTTGAGTATCATTATTGATCATGAGTATTTTCCACTCAATAAAAAGTCATATCTTTCAGATTCGCGTCCCGGTCCTGGTCATATCTTTTCTTTTCAAATAAAAATATTTAAAAATTATAACTCACTAACAAAAAATAGAAGAAATAAATTATAATAATATATAATGACTTAAGTCAACAAGATCCAAATTAAAGTAATGTTTAATGAACATTCTCCCAAGTGTATACATCGCAAATTGCGAGAAGACGGAGATATATGAGAGATTTTGGTACTTGTCATATATTTTCTTTTTAAACAAAAATATTAAAAAATGATAACAACTAACAAAAAAATTAATTATTTAAAAATTATATTTTAACCCACAACTAATATGTTTGCGTAGGGAACAGTACCATATTTTATGTAACGGCTTAAATAAACAAAGAACAGTGGTTTTATTATAAAGAACAGTGGGTAATTTTAAAAATTACTTAAAATTTTTCTGATGGATTATGACAAAAGACTGAAGAAAAAGTAGTTCCTGGATACGTTGCTAGGCAACGCCCATGTGATGTGACAATAAACTTTTTTACACAAGAGAGATATTATTCAAAAAGTTTAAGGATTATTGTGTAATAGATTCTGTTGTGGAGATGTAAACGTAATGTGAAGAGGTATGAGTATTTATTGTTCTTATACACAATAAATTCGTATTAGTACAAATACATATACGTTCACAAATTATAAATATACTAATCACGTGAGCTGATACAGAAGCCAACTGCGCAGTAGCGAGACCACATTCATAATTGATAGAGACCAGCTGGTGAGCGAGGGACCGCTTTTTGTGTTCCCTATTCGGGAATAATACTCCGCTACCTGGGGTCATGGGGGAGGTTCCCCGTCCTAGGAGCCTGTCTGGGAGTAGGGCGGAATGGAGGGGTGAGGCGTATGAGGGAGGATAACAAAACAGTCTAACGACTCAACAGGTCTTTCTTTCCAGATTTAGTTCGGTCTAATAGTTCCAGACCTACAAGAAAAAAAAAAGCGATTGAAAAATAATTATATTTATTTAGTTCGGAAAGCGAAGAGTATAGATACTGTAGTAATATTCATATTATGTGCTAATTTAGTGAAACCGATAATAATTAATGGTATTTTGGACTGTGCTCTCATATGAAAGCCCGGTTTTTATTATTTCAAAAATTCAAAATAGAATTATTTGACTTCATTTGGCTACTATGTTCATGTTTACAGGTTGTAATAAGCTGTTATTAATACTCTCCTTTTGATAATCCGAGTATTTGCTATAACTACAATTGCATGAACATTGTTTAGTATACAATCATATATGACCACGTGATTTTCGTGTATTTTTTTTTAATGAGTTTTAACTTACATTCTATTTTCTACCCAGTGTTGAAACCATCACGTCCATATCGTAACTTAGGGATGTTGAAATAATAGAAGAAAAACTTTTCAAAAATCAACTTGCAGAAAGGACCTATTTTCTTAAATGACAAAACACTAAACTTCATATTCCACGACAGTCAATAAACTGAATCAGGTGGGTTACGAAGTCTTTCCACACCAACCTTAATAGCCAGACTTATATCCATTATAATAATAAAAATATTTATTTAAGAAATTATACAAATGCCATTTGGTACATATTTTATATGCGATCTGCTTTTGAAAACCTTCACTGAGGGATTCAGGAGTACGGGGACACCTCCGATTGATGAAGGCACTCCTAGCGTGGATCATCACAGGAGTTGATCCATGCTCCGAAGACGTTTCAGTCTCCTGGTCGGATTCTGTGGTAATGTGTCTGTCAGTAATGTGCCATTATGTTCGGGTGTCCAGCAAGTGAGTCGTGAAATGTTTTGTAGTTTTTCTTGATTGTCTCAGAGACTTTAGGTTAATTATGTTAAAGGGACAGTGTGTAATATAACAAACGAATTTTGATTGAAAGATTTGAATAGTCTGTAAGTGAGAGATTTATATTAAAGAGGTAATAATGACTTATGGTTTTAGTAATTTTTTTTAATAACAGCTCTTATTCTTGTACATGCGCTGTTTTGATTGTACTTTTATCATAAGTGCTTTTTTTTTCTTTTTTTTCATGAATGTGTAATAATATAAAGGCTTATCAAACCGGAAGGCTCGATGCCGATACCACTAATCTCTTCGTACTAACTTCCGTCCATGGACTACTACCCAAACTCAAATCCACTAAATCACTCTTAACGCAATCTTCCCATCTACGTCTCGATCTACACAAGTCGGCCAGACGTACAAAAGTCGGCAAAACACGTATTAACTTTTCAGGGATTCGATCATTCGAATATTTTTCTATTAAATAATCCAAATACACGAATGTATAATAATGTATTTTTCTATGTTACGGGTATGGATTTTTTCATGATGGTTATTAAATTATCCTCACATTTTACATAAATTGAATCCCAGGTATTTATTATAGGACTAATAACTTCAAGTTGAGGCACATAAGGTTATTTTCTTTTTAAGAAGAATTGAGGACACCTGGCCATTTGGCAGCCTACCTAGAAATGGTTAACACTACCGGGAGTCGATTCGGGTTTCCCAGGGCCTGAGGCTAACTACTGTTGCACCTGTCGGTAGGTAATCCTAGTAATTTGGAAGTTATACGGAAGGTTATAACATGTTAGCAGAAGGTTTGTTCCGACATCTTGTCAAATGTGCGCATGCGCAGTAATACAAAGAGTATGCCGCAGTTGTGTAAATAAAGCCGAACAAAAAATTAAAAACCTATGCCACTACAACACAAAAAGGTCTTGAGTTCAGTACATGGTAGAGACTCTGAAAATATCTGGTAGCTGTTTTTTCTGAAAATACGCCCGGCCGCTAGGTTTTCATGAGGGCTCGTAGATCACACAGGACCCATCATTGGCTGTTAAGGATTAAATAATTTCTCTACCACAGCGGGATTTGAACCTGGAACCTTAGCGATTCAGCACTCTTCACACTGAGCTAATTCGCTACAAGAGTTATGCAAACAGCACGCGGTTTTCACCCGTGCCAGTACTAACCACCCTCGAAGTTAGTATCGGACGAGAGCCAGTGTGTTCAACCTGTATGGCCGTAGGAGACAATTTAAATGATAGAATTGTTAACTTTTAGTAATTACATTTAGGATTTTGTAATTGTATCTATTAGTTCTTTAAAAAAATAGCTTATTTTATAAAACCTTATGCATAACAGCATATTTTAGTTCATGTCCAGTTTATTTCAGCATATGTTTATTTTCGATTTACAAGTGACGAAAAAGTTTAATTTCGCAAACCCCTTGTTTTATTTTATTTCTAGGAATATTTCATTTGATTAGCGCATTTACACTTTGAACATTCGCATTGCCAAAACGTGACATTTTGAAATTTATTTGGAATGAAGTTGTCAAACTCAACACGTGTTGTCATAGTGATTGAAATTGCAATGAATGCAATTATCAGTGTAATCTTGACATGATTGGGTGAAATTGTTTCATATGACACAAAATGACAAAGTTTGATTGGTTGTTAGAACTGTCAACAAATTTTCAACGGATTAATATTGTTACTTTATTTGATTTCGAAGAAGTATTTGTAATTATACTGTATATAAAATCATGTATTGTACATATATATTTATGTATTGTACATATATATATTTATGCATTGTACATATATATTTATTTATTGTACATATATATTTATATTGTATTGTAAACAATTTCTTGAATAAATGGAGTTTTGAAACAAAAAACCTTTATTTGTTAACGACACAACAATTATGTTGATAAATAAATAAAGTTAAAAAATTGCTACAATTAAGTTAAAAAATATTAAAGCAGAAGGAAAAAAATAATCTAGGGACAAACTTTTACTCTTAATTTCCCGCCTTATAATTTTTGCTAATAGGAGCAACATTAAGCCAATTGGACGCCACTGCTTAAATATCCTCCAGAAATACAACATTTCGTTTGTAAATTAACTCTTCGAATTATATTAATCGTAAATTTGTAAATTTTAGAATGTTGGATATAACAACCTATACATATTATAAAACAAAGTCCTCAGCCACGTTTGTTCGCGGTAAACTCAATAACTACTGCACGGAGTTTCATGCTGTTTTCACCAATGGATAGAGTGATTCACCAGTAAGTTTTAGGTATATAATTTGTGTAAATCGGAATATGACGCTAATTGTTGGAATTAATGGAAAAAGTATAACCGCCTGGGAGGTTTCATCGAACACACTGCCGAATGCCATCCAACGTGCATGAAAATAAATTAGTATATAAAGAAATTTTGTTTTGTTTTTATTTTTATAATTCCTATATATAATAAAATACATCAGACAGACAAATTATGTGCATAATATGCCTTATTACATCAGCAAAGCTGGGGTGGGTCGCCAGTAGATTTTAAAATTGTATGATAAATAATTATGAAATATAAACCAATTTATTTGATCTTCCTAAAAGGCCTTTAGGACAGTTGGTCAAAATACAGATGGTGCTTTGACTAGAGGTTGGAACAGCAGACAGCTCGTCATGAATAATAAATAAATAATCGATTTAGATCGATAACTGCCAGGAAGGGTTTAAAGGGTGCGCGAGGTAGGGGGGGGGGGCACCACACCCATTATTATATCCTATATAACATCATTATAATAATATTTAAAGGTGAATTTAAAGGTTTACTAATTTGTTCAAAAATTATTATATTCACTATATAATTATTAGGTACAATATATAAATAGTAAGGAAATCTGTAAAAGAAACCTACGTTCCGAAAAACATTAAAGGTCTTCATCAGCACTGAATAGACAAGACACAAACAATATCTCTCTATTTTTATTAATTGTTATTTTTATGGTAATTATTTTTAAATATTTTTGTTTTGAAGAGAAAAGATTTCGCTTGCCGGGATTCGAACCCGGGTCGCCTGCTTCTCAGTAGCAGTGTTCTAAGCCACTGAGCTACCCAGGGGCGTATCCAAGTCGGTTCTCTTCACCGATCCTATATCCTCAGTTTTCGCAATTGTTATTTTTATGGTAATTATAGTAAAAATATATTTTATTTATATTATCTTCATATCACATCTTCTGGACAACGGATCTTCACTTGACTTACGAAACAAACGACTTATCTATAACAGTATACTAAAACCTATTTGGACATATGGAGCAGAAATTTGGGGTTCAGCAAAACAAGTCCACAAGTATTCAAACAGCACAGTCCAAAATTCTCAGAAAAATTGTCAATGCACTATGGTATATTTCGAATCACACCATACACAACGACATGAACATTCCCACTATGAAATATCATATTTATAACAAATACATGACATTCCACTCATCGACACAATATCACCCAAACCCACTCGTTCTTCCGCTTTCCTGCTCCCTGTTACCTGGACTTGATAGGAAAAGATTAAAAAGGCATTGGCCAAGAGACCCGCTCAGCTATTGATATTTCCATTCCAAAACTTGATGTTCCAGTAGAAAAACAAAGAGGATAAAACTTGGATCAAATTTGTTGGATCCGCAATTGCGCAGGTGCAAATGAAAATTAAATAATAAACAAATGAAATAAATAAATAATATTATCTTCAAAACAAATCCATAATTAAAACAAAAAAGTAAGATAATTTTATTTAATGGAAAATACTCAATATCTCAATAGAACAGCAACGGAGGAACAACTTTTTGTTTAGTTTTTAGTTCTGCTCGATCTGTTAAATTATAAATATTTAAAAAATTGTAAAATCGCAAAGTCGCAGTTCCTGACTTCAAAACGGAAATTTATAAGCAGAGGTTGGTGGTATCGGGATCGAGACTTCGGGTTCGCTAAGCCTTTTTATTTTGTCATCCAAAAACCTGATACATTTACTAAGCCTTCCTTCACCATACATAAGACTATATCCATCTTGCTGTCCGGTTCCCTTGGCTAGTTGCCGCGAACAGTCTCACTTCTCCTTGTGCGGGAATCGATCCGTTCTGAATAATAAGGGCCGCAAAGGCTGTGAATATATTTTAGCCTGGGTTGAAGCCAATTACCCTTGCAATTAGGCTGTCTTGTCCCATCCCGTTACCACGCCACTAAACCTAAAAAATGCAGAAATAAACTTGATAAACATTTCATTAATTTATATAATGCACGATTCTCAATATTTCCAGTAGTCGAATAACATTTGTTATAAAGTCACTTAAAATATTGTACTTTCATAGTCAGGCTATAATTTCTGAATTAAATGTTCAATATCTTAAAATAATATTAGGTGGGTACTGATATTTCAATATGCGCATTATGGGGTTACAAAATAGGTTCTAAAGTAATGATAATGCTGAAATAAAAAAAAATAAATTAAAATTCACATTTTAAAATAATAAATAAAAACTGAAGTTTTAAATAAAAAAAGTCCCAATAGCAGCTTATTAAAGGCACGATAGCAAAATAAACAATTCTCGGAGGTGAAAAGCCGATAAATATTTTTACCGCCGGCGGGAAATATCTCGGAAGATTAAACCTGCCTTTCTCCATATATATATTTTCTTATATAATCGCATTTATATTACTTTTCCTTTATCGTTGCATGTATATTTTTATAAGTCCTGATTTAAATGATGAATTTTGATAGAATAAATGTCTAATTCATTAGAAAAAAATGAGTATAATTACAAATACCTGTAAGGTAACCATTAGGAATCAGGAACTTACCTGTAACAGAAAAAAAAACACATTAAAGTAATTATTAAATTTAAAATAATTAAATAATTGATATATAATTAAATAATTTATGTATTATTAAATAATTTATAATAAAATCCTTGAATCAAAATAAACAATAATTATTTAAAATCTAGATTTTTATTTCATTCATCATTTCAGTTTTCATCGCATCAGGGCTATTAGCCTCATCTTCTTGATAACATTTTTATATTAATCCGTATACATGGATAAACAAGTATGTACTGTGTATGTCAGGTTCCATTATGATTTTTGAAAGGCAATAAAAAATCCCTGGTTATTCCGTCCTTTGAGGGGCGAAATCACGGCCCCTAGTCTGTTCGGTGTGAGATACTCTTTAAGGATTACCTTCTTATAGCTGGACTGGCAAAATTTAGAGATCCCACTGTAACATCGCCCGATTAGCAACACAAAGTAACGTTAAATGAACAAACAAACAATTTATTCTCTTAGTTGCCGGAAGTCGACACATTATAATCTTGATATCTTCTGGATTCGGTTCAGCCATAAGCATTACTTGTGGTTATTACAATCAAGCGATAACGCCTCCTAATAAGATTTCGGACAAATCACTTTACTGTACAACCGTTGACTTGAAAACAGCACAGTCCCAACAATGTACTGAACCTAATATATTTAATGAATACTAGTTACATACACTAATACAGTAATATATTAATATTTTCATTTTTAATTTAAAATATTAGTCCTGGCCGTGATTCGAACGCGGGTCCTCCGCATCTCTAGCACGGTACTCTACTAACTAAACTATCAGGGCACGTAACCAGGCCAGACAAATCCATTCTCTTCACCGATCCCACATCCCCAGCACTCGCAATTTTCGCGACGTACATACGGGGAAGAATGTTCATTGAACATTACTTTAATTGGGATCTGGTTGACGTACGTCAATTTATTTATATGTATATACATACTATTTTATTGTGATTATTAAAATATTTTCTCTACAAAATAAAAAGATTTGTCCTGGCCGGGATTCGAATCCGAGTCCTCCGCAACTCTAGCGCGGCACTCTGCCTACTAAGCTACCAGGATCGTAATCAGACCAGACAAATCCATTTTCAATATATTAATAATACTAAGTAAATTATCTTCCATTGTGATGTTAAATTATTAAGTAAATCAAGGAGATAAATTGGAATTCTCATTCTCCTTGTTTCAGGTAAAGAGTTCCAAATTTCTGAACAGATGGGAACCTGTTGGAGATATGCCTAGCTGGTAAGGTAGGTGTGAGAGAACTTCGTAATCAAGCTCGTTTAGTATCTTCACTGTCTGTCGTAGAGCATGGTGTTGTGGTGTTGTCGTGTAAGATTACATACCTCTTCCGATTAAACAATATAAGTTTTTTTTTGTTAAGTTTATGTTCCATTGTGTCAATATCCCTGGAGTACGATGTAACAGATAAGATACATTGCAATGACAATACATATTTTAAAAAAGATAACAGCTCATTATAATCATAAACATATTAAACAACAGAAGTCCACAAATTCCTCTTTGAATATTAGAAATAATAAAATTAAAATTAGAATTTCGCCAAAATCATTTCTTTAAGCAGCCTTAACGTACATGAGTCCATAAGTACTGATGAGCCAAAATTGTAGTGGGCTAGGTTTATAATATACATATAAATAAAAAATTTGTGAATAAGATTAACCTGTTTTGGCAATAAAATAATGCAATAATAACAATCCCTTCAACTATTATATATTATTGTTGATATTTGAAGCCTCCCTTGAAGATGAAAGAGCACAGGACAACAAAGCCTGACCCCCTGCCTTGTGACTGTGACTCAGGAGTCCAGATGATCCAGTTGTGAGAGGATGAGTCAGCCCTAACTGGGTCAATAAGGGCACAATCGATACATCGAAAGGGCCGTCTAACTCGATTAGTCTTGATAAGTCCACGGGGGACGAAATTAAAAACCTCCGCCCCCCCCCCCCATCAGCCCCGCTAGGTTTTCAATAACACTCGGTCCTAAAGCTCTTCATCAATCCAATGGTGTCAGTGAATGGGGCTTATTATAACTCACAAGAACTTAATATCACTTAGTGTAAATAATTATCTATTACAACATCGTGTCTTATCATTTTAATTACGCCGTTTCAGGCTACTTCAACATTTACTGGATAAACGCTCTAAGCTCCCAATCCATTACAAGAGACTCATATACACGACAATCATTAGACCCATCTGGACTTACGGAATAGAGCTTTGGGGCTCCACTAAGCCATCGAATTCCTCTCGCATTCAATCTTTACAATCCAAAATCCTTCGGAAAATCCTCAACGCTTCTTACTTTGTTACTAACAAAGTAATCCATAATGACCTAAACGTCCCGTTTATTGCTGATTTGGCCCGAATCCGATATCAATCTTTTCATGACAAACTTCATTTCCACCCAAACCCACTAGTTTCAAACCTCGCAACATCTTCAATTCCTGATAATCCTCCGAAGTGTCTGAAAAGAAGATGGCCTCGTGACCTTCTAAGCTAAACTTTTTATTTGAGTACTACCACTGGGTAGTTTCTCTACTTGTCTTTTCATGTCAATTTATTCAATCATAATATTTACTGGATGTATTCTGTATACAGTTGTAAATTTCAATAAATATATATTAAAAAAAAAATCATTTTAATTATACAATTAAACAGATATTTTACCTCTCACAGTTTATATAAAAAATAACCGTTACCATAACGAACCATGTGTATTGGGTATATTACAGGGTACGAGTATAGAGACTGTTCTATTTCTGGAACAGCTTTTTTTCAAAGATAACATATGACCGAGAGCCTAACCAACAGGTGTTTTACCATCATTATAAAGCTTGGATGAGCCACAAGAGAGTCTTCAGAGTACCACAGCGTTATTAATATTTTGACATAATACGTAATTGCCAATGCTAGTATCAAACACGGAAGCGTGGAAAACCATTGTCTTTAATATATCCTGTAATAATATCCCACTAACTCCTGTAGAACGAATCCGATACTTACGACTACATCTTACATGTAGGACAAACAACTAACATAGAATCGACATATATAAGGCAAAAAATTGGTCACCGTTTCAGGCTACTGCAACACTTACTATACAAGCACTCCCTAATAATTACAAAAAACTCCTATACATGACAATTATTAGACCCATCTGGACTTACAGAGTAGAGCTTTGCCACTACGCCATCGAATTTCTCACCTATATAATCCTTACAATCCAAAATCCGTAATGTACCTTACTCAGTTACGAATAAAGTCATCCATAATAACCAATATCCTATAATAATATCCCACTGACTCCTGTAGAACTAATCCGACATTCAAGACTACATCTTGACAAAAAAAAAAACCTGTACCACTACAACCCATGAAGGGTCTGGGGTTCAGTACATGGTAGAGACTGTACTGTTTCATGGACAACGCTTCTGCAAGGAGGTGACTTGTCCTAGGTCACGCTCGACCGCCAGATTTTCCCCCTTATTTTGGGTACCCTATTTTTATAATATTTTATAGAGGCTGGGTGGGCCCCAGGAGGGTCCTAGATCCTATATGATCCATCTCCCGCTGCAAACAGACTAAATAAAAATCATGGCCTGCAGCGGGAATTGAACCAGGATTTCCGGCATGGTAACTCAGTACTCTACCACTGAGCCACATCTTGACAAACAACTTCGAATCCTCATGCTATACTGAAAAGACAAGAAACTCCTTGCTGTTTCAGGCTATTGCAACACTTACTAGACAAATGTTCTAAGCTCCGAATTAATTTCAAAAGACTCATATGCATGACTATTATAAGACCTATTTGGACTTACGGAGTAGAGCTTTAGGGCTCCACTAAGCCAACGAATTCCTCTCGTATCTAATCCTTACGATCCAAAATCCTTCATAAAATCCTCAATGCTCCTTAATTTGTTAAGAATAAAGTCCACCTACAATGACCTCAATGTCCGATTTGTTGCTGGTTCGAAACCGATACCAGTACATTTTTTATAAACTTAATTCCCACTCAAACCTAGCTATTTCTTAAAATTTACGATAATCCTCCGAGATGTGTGAAAAGAAGATTACCTCGTGACCTTCTAAGTTGAATTAGATTTATTCTGAGCCCTTGGAATTTGATTATGAATTAAAAAATAAGCCGAAAATTTAGAAATAATTGAATTAAGTTTTACTTATTTGTGTAAATTTCATTGACTGTTCCTTCCGGTACTATTAGCTAATATATCTATGTAATATTGTTTAATATTTAATCACTTCCATTTCGACTTTCAGTATCGCACTAAGAACCTCAGGATCCCGTTAACGTCTCGGCAGTAAGCTCTTCCACGAGACAGTAGCCATGTTAAATATCGCTCCTCCATGTCACATAGCCTGCAGTGTCACGCCATATCGTATGCTGAGCTGAGTTCATGTTCTCCGCCAGCCTAGGTCCGGAGGATGATCGATCTGTGAGCATCCAGCCTCATTCGATAAGGTGATGGCTGCGAGAGCGCAATTTTTCTTTATTTTTGTTTAAAATCCTCAATGCTCTATGTTTCTTATTTTGTTATTAATAAAGCCGTCCTCAATGTCCCATTGCTGATCAGGCCCAAATCCAATATTAACCCTTTCATGACAAACTTCATTCCCACTCAAACCCACTAGTTTCAAACCTAGCGACCTCTTCAATTCCTGATATTCCTCCGAGGCGTCTGAAAAGAAGATGACCTCGTGACCTTCTAAGTTGGATTTGTTATTTGAGTACTGCCTCTGAGTGATTTCGCTGTAATGCATTTATCCATGCCATTATGTATTATTCATTATATTTAATTGTTTAAAAGGGAACGCTCAACAGAGACATCAAATAAATGTTAATACATAAGTGGAAAAATTCCAACTAAAAACCTTAAGTCTCTAAACTAAAACAGGAAATTAAAAATACCTGTCCAATATTTCGCCTATTCAGGCATCCTCAGGGCAGAAAGAGAATAATAGCAAACCAAAAGATGAATAATGCACCCAAAAAACACACATCCCACCACCTCCAAGGCTCAAATGCAACTACTGAATCATAGGGAAGGTTACTAGATTCCCAGCTAGCCAAGGTTAGATAAAAACAGCTGATAAATACACCATATTTGAAACATCAATATACATTCACCAAACCACCAAACCTGGTTTTTTATAAATTCTCTTTTTTTCTTGCACTTTTACTTTCATTTTTTCATATAGTTTTTTGTCTTCTGTTCTTGTGTTGTTTGTTACTATTATTTATTTTATTTTGTTTTCCTGTTGGGTTTTTTTGGGGGGGTTTGGTGAATGTATATTGATGTTTCAAATCTGGTGTATTTATCAGCTGTTTTTATCTAACCTTGGGTAGCTGGGAATCTAGTAACCTTCCCTATGATTCAGTAGTTGCATTTGAGCCTTGGAGGTGGTGGGATGTGTGTTTTTTGGGTGCATTATTCATCTTTTGGTTTGCTATTATTCTCTTTCTGCCCTGAGGATGCCTGAATAGGCGAAATATTGGACAGGTATTTTTAATTTCCTGTTTTAGTTTAGAGACTTAAGATTTTTAGTTGGAATTTTTCCACTTATGTTTTAATTGTTTAGTTATAGTATAGTTTCAAAGTTTCATAAATAACTCTAGAACTGTATACGACTCTGTGTATAACATTTTGTCACAGCTTAACTGATAACTAATTACTTAAGGATAGACCACCCTATGTGTAGTAACACAATTCCTATTCAATTACTCCCCTGCCATTACTTGAGCATGTAGTACGGAGTGACGCCAGGATCTGATAGCCATAGTATTACCGAGACTCCTAGAGGAATAAACTGCAAGGTTTAGCGGCGGGGTAACGGGATGGGGACAAGGCAGCCTATCGCAAGCTTAATTGGCTTCAACGCAGGCTCAAATATATTCACAGGCTTTACGGCTCAAATTATTCAGAACGGATCGATTCTCGCACAAGAAGTGGGACAGTTCGCGGCAACTAGCCAAGGAAACCGGACAGCAAGATGGATATAGTCTTATGTATGGTGAAGGAAGGCTTAGTAAATGTATCAGGTTTCTGGATAACATAATAATAAGCGAACCCAAAGGCTCGAAGCCGATACCACCAATCTTCGCTTATAAACTTCCAAACGAAAATCCGCCAGATCACTCATAACGCAATCCTACACCACGGTCTACCCATCAGACGCTTCCCAGCAGGCGCTGCACTTATTAAAGTTTTAGGAATTCATTTGTTACTAAGCCCCTTCACGCTACTATCAATTCAATAATATTAACCGGGTGCATGCTTCGCAATTCCGAGTTGTATAATCTACTAAATTGTCCAGTTGACTCATCCGAACATTCTACCGAATATTCTACGCAACACCTTAAGACGTTTTTCATCCATCAGCGTTAAGCCCACATTGGAAGGATGATGGTTTTATAAATTCTTACTTTTAGATTTCGGGACAAAATTATCGAATCCCGGGCAGAAAAAATATTTTCTCTTCAAAACAAAAATATTTAAAAGAAACATAGAATATTAAAATGGTAAATCCTCCCAAACATCCTAATATTTTTTCTTTTGTTTTTTATTGTTAGCTATGAAAATTAAAGAATTTTAGTGAAAGGAGTACTCAACTTTTTAAAAATTTGTATTGAGGGTAATTTAACCGTTTAAATAAAATGTTTAAGCAAATCATAATTAATTCCGCAGGTGGTACTTTGGCGATGGTATAAGCAGGCAATCCGGTAGCTCATAATAGGAAGACACCTTGCAGTAGTTCCTTCCACCTGAGCGTCTTACGGAGGTAATTAGCCGTGAAGTAGAAGGGAAGATAAGGCTATGGAATCATAAGGATGATAGCATCTGGCGCTAAGTGATTGTCTTATCAGCCAACTCTGCTAATGCTGCTGAGAAAGCTTCGAGTGCGAGTGTGTATCCGTCCGTGTAAGTTCGGTTTAGCAAAATATAGTTCGATTTCATTAGGTATAATATATACTATAGGTGTATATATGCATATATATTGATTGAACGTGTTTATTAGGAAATAAATACAAAGAATTATATATACATTAAAAAAATCATTAAAACTTAACTAGAACACTAGACAATGGGTCTGTCGAGGTCTGTGTTAACAATGTCATTTATTTTGCTTATCTCTAAAGTATTAATTAATAAATAAATATAAATATATATACATAGATACATAAATAAGAACAATTAAAAAATTAATATATGAAATCCATTAAAGCATCCAATAATAATAAAAATAATATCTCAATTCAATTAAAGCCTTTAATAGTACATATACCAATATATGCACATTTCAGATTTAAATTATTATAATTCAGTTTTTATTTTTTTTATTTTTTTAATTACCTATGCTTCCCTATTTTTGTATTTTACCCCTCAAATCTATGATTGTATCAACATCTAGCAATCTATACATTGGCTAATTAACCGCGATCTTCGGGACATGGCCTCCTGCATGCATGTATACAAATATATTTATGTGTGTGTGTGTGTGTGTGATAAATTTTGGGAAAAACATTACGATTGAGAGTGATAGTTATTTTAAATATAAAATTGCAGAAATAAGATTAAGATATTTTTCCTCTTTACTATATTTTTTAAATAATAAAACAACCCTAAAATAAAATTTAAAAAAATATTATTTTATTTAATACAAAATACTCAATATTTCAAAAAAATACTAACTTGGTACTCATATTTTAAAATGCTCCCTAGGGGACTACTACAAAATAAGTAAAACTGAACTCAATATCTATAATAATATCTGGGAATCTCTACTTAAACGTTAAGCACCTACTGTAGTGCGAATAAATGAACAGACGTATAATGAAGGATAGAATTGGTGAGGAGGTGTGGTCAGTGATACACAAAAAATAAAATTAACTTATTTTTTAATAGTGGCAACATTTCGGCCAAAGAAGTAGGCCATCTTCAGGCCTAATAAAGAAAACAGAAAAAACTTTGCAGTAGAAAGTAATAATTACAGAATATATAGATAGAGTTATAGTAAAGTAAAGAAATACAGAGCGGATAGAATTTTTAACTCTAAAAAAAAACAACCTGTACCACCACAGCCCGTGAACGGGTCTGGGGTTCAGTACATGGTAGAGACTGCACTGTTTCATGGATAAAGGTTCTGTAAAGAGGTGACTATTCCTAAGTCACGCTCAACCCCCTTATTTTGGGTACCCTATTTTTATAATATTTTATAGAGGCTGGGTGAGCCCTAGGAGGGTCCTAGATCCTATATGATCCATCTCCCACTGCAAACAGACTAAATAAAAGTCATGTCCTACAGCGGGATTTGAACCAGTATTTATGAAATGGCAACTCAGTGCTCTACCACTGAGCCACTCCGCTCCCCTGCCGCTTTTAAGCCTCACCAGTTTTAAAATTGTACCTTTTTCTTTATTTCTTCATATGTATCTTAATTTTTGCTTTTCTTTACATCATCACCTCTCTGTACACATTTTCTGTTATTTATAAATATCCTATCATAATTCTATCCGACGCCGCTGTATTTCTCTAATTTACTACAACTCTATTTATATATTCTGTAATTCTTCTTACTTGGTACTGCAAAGTTTGTATAGTTTATTTTTCTGTTTTATTTATTAGCCCTGAAGATAGAATATTAAGATAGAAACGTTGGCACAATTAAAAATTAAGTTATTCTTATTTTCTGTGTTATTATTGAGTGCACCCCATGATCAATTCTATCCTTCATTAGAATCATCCAGTCAACTATTTTCCTCTCAGATGTATCATTTGTAAGGTGGTCCGCCGTTAGTTCACTATTTTTAATAATACTATTTTAAGTACATTTAAATATGTTTGTTTTGAAGAGAAAAGATTTGTCCTGGGCGGGAATCGAACCCGGGTCCTCTGCATCTCCGGTGCAATGCTATAGGATCGGTGAAGAGAACGGATTTTTTCTTATTTTAATGTACAATACGAGCACTATATATACACAATAAAACTGAAATGACATCCGGAAATAGCAAAAGATGTTCTTAACCACAACTATTCTTATGGCGGTGGCAACATCCGGTGCACCAGCTGATTTTAATAGCTATACAATGAAAAGAAGGTGAAGTGTTGTACATTTCGAATATTTTTATATACAAGAAAAGTATACACTCATACTGCATTAATTTTTTTTGCTTTATCATACACGAAAATAATCATTTTCGTAATTATTTACCCAGTGGGGTAGCTGAGAGCATAGAGCGCCGAGTAGCTGCGCTGAAGATCCCGGGATAGAATTCGGGTGGAGCAGATAGATTCTTTAATGTGTTAAAAACCATTAAAGAATCTATTTATTTGCAGACCTTGCAACTTCTTTAAAGTGGGTACCCTTAATGGGGGTAAAAACCTGAAAGATGAATTTGATCTAGGAAAAATTAATTCCCCGTATGATCACTCAATTATAAAGCATTGGGCCTTATGACTTACCGAATCCAAGATCCTTCATGGCTCCTAGTGTTATGGTATAGATTATTAATTATTTTATTAATCTTTAAATATTTTATTTTGAAGAAAAAAGATATGTCCTGGACCGGGATTCGAACCCGGTTCTCCCATGTTTCCGTCATGGTACTTTGCCACTTGAGCTATCATGGATCGCATCTCGGTCAGACAAATCCATTCTCTTCGCCGATCCCATATCCCCTTGTTCACGCAATTTGCAAGAACACGTGGATATGTTGTTTTAATAATTATTAAAAATGATAATAAAATAAAATAAATTATTTTATTAATCTATTTATAAATCTCGATATAGATATTACAATTTACAAATGCGTTTGATCTACAACCCGAGAATACCACAACCTGAACCACCAACCCCTAACCTAGGACTTCCTCGACCAACATCTTATCAGACCAGAAGTTATCTCTACTGGGAGTTTTATTGTGTGGCGTGCGTCTCTGTTTACGAGGCCTCGGAGATTGCTTATCTCTGGCTGATAGCGGTGCCGGTTCTGGAGATCTAGGGCGAGCGGGTTCGATTCTCAACTAGCATATGCATCACTACTATTTTAAGGGCTACAAAGATGTTACGTTTTTTTCAGTGTAATCATACAAGTCAGAGATATGGACTTGTATGTTTCAAGCAAAGGTCTACAAGCAATCAAGATGTGGTTCTGTCGGCGTTTAAACTGAGTTTCATAGGTGCATCAAGTCAGCAACGATAGCATACTACAACGAATACAGAAGGCAGTCTAGGTATTGAACAGCGTCAAAAGATATAAATTGAACTTATTCGGCTTTCTTTTTTTCTTTTTTTTACTTTTACTAGTATTTAAAAAAAAAACACTATAAATTGTATCATTACAAATAGGTATTATAAGAAAAAAATATATAGTAAAATACTGATAAAAAGGGGTAGGAAATTTCGGAAGAACGGTAGAAGGTGTAAAACAGAGAGAAAATATCGAGGAATAAGAAATATAATTACTAGAATACTTGTACAGAATAGAAGAAAGCAACTTAACCAAAAAGTATTAGAATAAATGTTAAAGTATTAGAAAAAATATTAAGTCATCATCTGAGAGGTTCGGATGTTAGATAGGAATACATTTCGAATGAGAATCAAGGTTTTGAAGGGTTTGAGGAACTATGAATAAAGGCTATACTGGGCAGGTAGTCGGAAGTAGCAACACAGCGTACTACTTGTGAGGGAGTAATGGAAACAGAAGAAACGTAAGAAAAAAGAGAAATTGTTCACAAAAAATTATATAGAATAGAATAGAATAGAAAACAAACTTTATTATGGGACCAGGTCCCTTTAGAATAACAATAATGAACAAATAAAATAAACATAATATTCATCTGGCCAGAAGGCTACATAATAATACAAATCATGAAGTAATCAAGATTGACAAAACATAATAAAATCAGAAATAGAAAAAAAGTATATATCTGTACCTCGGAGGGATACAACACTATGTCCATTTTTTTCCATATTGACTTTATTACAGAGTTAAAATCAGCTAAAATATTTTATAACAACTGCATGATGTAAATAACAATAAATAGAATGTTCTGGTAAAATATTGTTTCAACATCTCAATAAATAGCTGTGCCAATAACACTTTTTGTTGAAAAAAAGTTTAAAACTCCTCTGCTGTAAAGTTATGAAAATGGACATAGTGTTGTATCCCTCCGAGGTACAGATATATGAATAAATAAAAAGTACGAAACTTGACAGGATTTTAACTAATTGTCGCAAATAAATAAAGGTAATTATATTAACAAAATAACATTAATACAACAGTTAACAACGAAATTGCTAAATAAAATAAGTGAATGGCATAGCATGCGATAAAGTATTTACAAAGTCTGTATCTTCTTTGTTGTTGGAAAAATAAACAAAACACGTAGGTAATAAGATCGAATATTCAATACTAATTTATTCAAGCGGAAGATTGACCAGCCTGGAGAGCGTCTTTTTGGGATGCCAAATATATGATAAATGATTTTTGGGGATATAATATATGATAAAGAGGAAAATGGTTGACTGGAAGATCGTAATGAAGGATACAATTTGTCTGAGGGTGCAGTCATTAATAACACTAAATAAGGTAAACTTATTTATTATAAGTGCCGACGTTTCGGCCTACAATGTAGGCCATCTTCAGGGCTAAGAAGGAAAAACATAAAGAATTACTACAAGAACATTGCAGTACTAAGGATAGAGTAATATATAAAGTATAGAAAAGTGGATAAATATAACACAACATAGGATAGATTATAAAAGATACACAAGGATAACAAAATGACAAAATGTGTGAACAGGAAGGTGATAAAGTAAAAAAATATTAAAAAATAAGATAATGGAGAAAGTAAAAAAATACAAAAAAAACATTTCTGTATCTTTTCAAAAAAAAATTAGTAAAAAGTAAGATACAAAAGGTAACTTTTTCTGTATTTTTCTTTTTGTATCTTACTTTTTAATTTCTCCAGTATCTCTTTTTTTGTATAATTTTTACTTTATCACCTTCCTGTTCACACATTTTGTCATTTGGTTTTCCTTGTGTATCTTTTATAATCTATCCTATGCTATGTTATATTTCTCCATCTTTCTCATTTTTCTGGTTTTCCTTCTTAGCCCTGAAGATGGCCTACATCGTAGGCCGAAACGTAGGCACTAATAATAAATAAGTTTACCTTATTTAGTGTTATTAATGACTGCACACCCTGACTAATTATATCCTTCATTATATAATGTATGATATAGTAGAATAATTAATCAAAACAATGCAACATTGCTTATTATAGTGTGGTTTATCTTAATATGCAGGGTGTTTCAGGGTTAAATAGCCAAACTGAAAATATGAACAAAGGACCTCAAAACAAGAAAAAAATTAAAATTAAAATTAAACAATAACACATCTCCAGGCCCATTCTGCTACTGCTACTGAAGAAGATGTCGAGCCTATCTGAATGCTCAATGAAATCACTTTGAACATTTAATATGGATGTTAATGGTTTACATTTAATAAATAAAGGAGTTGGAACAAATAAAATAAGTTTTATTTATTTACTATGCCTAAATAATTCGTAACAATGAAATCTTTAGATGTGAATATCTCCTAAACAAAGCGTTTGCGGACAAACTTCATTGGACATTTTTTCTTGTTATAAGGCCCTCAGTTCAAATTTTAACCCTGAAACACCCTGTATAGAGGATTGAGTTGCTATGCTGAAGGTTCGGGGGTTCAAATCCAGCAGTGGCAGAAAATTATTTAATCTGTTAACAGCTTGATGGACCGACCGACCCCCTTGGGGCTCACCCAACCCTACAGAGTGGTTACTCAAATCACCTCCGTGAACAACAGTAGTTCTAGAAATAGTACCGTCTCTAACATGTACTGCCTATGGTGTTAATCATTAATTGTAGTAACACATTGTTTTTTTATGTTAGTATTGTATAAAATTGTAACATGAGAACTAAAATACTCTAATTAGCTCATCTCACACCAATAGATAAAACCACTCGTCAAACAATGACAGCGTCTTTGTAGTGGAGTACTGGTGGAAGGATGACGTAATATAAAGAAGAAATGGAATAGTAGGAAACTTTTAATTGGCCAATTCAAAATTTAAAAAATAACAAAATAAAAATGTGAATATTTTAGAATAACCTTTATATTAAATTAGACAGAATTCCCTTTGAAGAACTAATTGCTGAATAATTTTCTTATCTCGATGGAGAGAACAGCCATCTTGAAATACCGAGAAAACTCTTCAGAAGAAGAAGAGGGAAAGAAACCAACAGTGTAAAAAAGAAGATGCGATTCCTCAAAGGACGGTCGAAATGCAGGCGGATCTGTGCACTATACCAACTGTCTTTGTCTAATTAAATACCGCCACTAAAGTCTCGAATATTTATTTAAATATGGTGGGACCGGTGCTGTTATGAAACAATGGACGTGTTTAGCAACCGGTAATAAATATTACATGTAAGGTGTAGCGTATAGCATAATGCGTTAGTATATGCTAATCGTGCTAAGTCCTCGTACAATGGGGCTTACCACATAGCGGCTTAAAGTTATTCACTTCTGACCCCAGTATGGAAACCAAAATTATTGTGATAGCAACTTTACGAAACGGTTATCTTACGTATATAGCTATAGTCCAGGATCCATGGTCCATTTTTGCACTTGAAGAGACGCACAACAATTTCTTATGCGAAAATTCTCGATTGTAGTAGCTAACAGAGGAAGCAAGGATAAAATATGACGATTTGATGATTCTGAAAAATTTATTACTAACTGGGTTTTTTTTTTGTTAAATCTCAAGATAATTATCTAAATTATTTTAAACATTTTTTGTCCTACAAAATGTATGGTTTGATCAAAGAGTCCCCTCCTTCCAATATGCATCGATAACGAAGTCAAAAAAGAAAAACAGCTGGTTAGTAATCATTTTTGATGACCTCGTTATCGAAAAGTCTAGAGTTATTTACATGGTAGAGACTGAACTGCATCTACGTCAACGGTTGTGTAAGGTTTTGGTTAAGATCACGATTAACCGCCAAGTTTTTACCCTACTAAGAATACCCATTGTTTAGTTCTATATTGGGTTTTTATGATTTCTAATTTTTTTTGTATATAATTCAGGGTATTTTGTACACTGCCTCCTAAATTAGTCGTTTTGTTAACCGCTACGGTGAGCTCACCTACGAGACGTCAATGAAGAGAGGAAGGTCTGACAAGTTTTCGGTAAGCCAATTTTATTTCATTTAGTTCCTTTCTTTATTTCCAAATTGTCCAAGGACGACTTATCGGGCCGTACGGTATCCCAATTAAATATTTTTATTAATTTCTCAATCGCGTTTCATACACCCATGTTATAGAGGTTACGTGAGCCCCAGTATGGTACTCAGATCCTACAGGTTCGATTCACGCCTGATTACCAAGTAAATAATCTATCTGCAATACGCTGTTTCGGCCTGGGGCTTGCGGATCAGTAACTCAGTGCTCTACACATTAAACTCCTCATAAAATGTAATGTAATTAAATGCGTAAGTTAACAGACTGCCTACGCGGCTAAGTAGAGAATCTCTGAAACAATCTATAATAGAATCTAAATAGAGATAAGATCTACAAAAGAATTACGCTTCACACCGCCCCCGTTGAAGCCTGTATTTACTTTCATGTCAAGCAAACATGTTTAATTCATGGCAACATGTAGACGACAACCTGGCATTGTCCAAACGCCTTATTTCGTTAGCAATTAACATATTTATGGTAATAATTTCGTTTCATGTGACGAAACCTCGTCCGTACTTAGTAATTTATGGGATTTTTTTTTAATAGTTTCTTCTTTCATAAGGTCCCAATATTATGGCATCCATTTAACCATATATGAAAAAATAAATAAATACAGGATTAATTAAATACATAACAAAGAAATTAAAAAAGACATTTTTTCCTTTGTGTTCACTTTCTCTTGTGAACGAAATGAAGCCCTGAAGAAGACATTATGAGTCAAAACGTTGGTTTAAAAAAAAAGTTTTTATTAACCTATACCGGGACTATTTTTATCAATAAACAAATATTATAAATAACAAAATATATACATTTAAGTATAGTGAAGGATTTTCAATGAAGAACAATTTCTAGTGGTGTAATATTTCATCTAATTGTCACTCGAGTGTATATTATCGTTCTCGATCAATTAAATTATAAATATTTTTTAAAGATGGCAAATCGCAAAACCACTGACTTCTTTACACAAAATATGAAACTGTTTTTGAATTAAAATGAAACAATGTAATGATTCGATTTACTCGTACAAAGTAAAACAAGCTACGCATTATTCCAATATTTGGATTTTTAGGAGTGTTATTTCAAAGCAGTGAAATTAAATAAGCCATTTTTTTTTATAAACTATAATTTCATTATCGATAAAACAATTCTAAAATTAAAAAATATTGTTTTATTGATAGCAAAATAGTCGGGTCTTTTTCGTTTAATGCACAATTCGGTTATTTAAAAAAGTAACTGTTATTAAAAAGTAACACGTGATATAGTTACAACCTCCATATCAGTAGAACATATGACTACATTTCTTAGTTTCGTTTAAAACCTAATAATGGCTATGTTAAGGTTATACGAAGATTTTAAAGATTTGGACCGAACCATCGCATTCTTACAAGAAAAAGGCCTCATCCATAAAGAAAAACTATGCCGGAATGGACATTCTATGAAGTTGCGCAAGAGAGATGACCGGTACAGATGGCGGTGTCACAATGCAAGTTGTCTTTTGGAAGTAGGACTCAGGGAAGGTACGTGGTTCAACGGTTCAAAATATCCTCTCAATAATGCAATTCTTTTTATTTACTCATGGACCAATAAATATACAACAACGTTATTTTGTAAAGACGAATTGAGTATGTCTGCAGAAACAGTAACAAATTGGAAAAATTATTTGAGGGAGGTTTGTGCTGATTCGCTACTTAAAAATCCTATCAAAATAGGAGGATATGGTATGACCGTCGAAATTGACGAGTCTTGTTTTACAAGAAGGAAACATAATGTCGGACGAATATATCCCAACCAATGGGTTTTTGGTGGTATTTGCAGAGATACGAAAAAATCTTTCATATATTAAGTGCCCAACAGGAACAAAGATACTTTAATAGCGTGCATTAAAGAATGTATTCTTCCAGAAAGTGTTATAGAATCAGATTTATGGAAAGCTTATTCCACTATAGAAAGAATAGAAGGGTATGATTTTAAGCATTATACAGTCAACCATTCTGAAAATTTCGTTGATCCTTCAACTGGAGCGCACACACAGTCGATAGAATCGTTATGGGCCGCGGCCAAAAGAAGAAATAAAATACATAGAAGCTGGAACTAGAAGAACAATGTTGGATTCATATCTCTGTGAATTTATGTGGAGACAAAGGAATATGGGGAAAGACCTTTTTGAGATTATATTGGAAGATATCGCTTCATTTTGGAAATTAGAATAAACCATATCATTTGTGTTAACAATTATAGTTACTTTATATTAATCACGTGTTACTTTTTAATAACAGTTACTTTTTTAAATAACCGAATTGTGCATTAAACGAAAAAGACCCAAATAGTCAATATCTCAAAACATTAATAAGTGTGGGTTCACATATTTTAACACATTGACGCCCGGGAACGAGATCTCTCGTTTTCAATAGGCATTTGTTGGTGACCGGGAACGAGAAATCTTTTTTTGGTGATAAGCTCCGATCACATAGTTAATTGATATTATAATATATATGATAAAAATTATATTGATATATTATAAAATCACCGGTCTTATACTAAATTTCAGCAAAACATTAGCGGGCGGCAATGTGTTAACAGGCTCATTTGGGAGGCATATAAATATGTACTAAATTCAACTTCAATATCTAAAATAACATCGAGATAGCTCTATTAAAACTTTTAAGTGCCTACTGTAGTAGAATTAAATGTACAGTTGTGCAATTTGTAAAATATTACTTAAATAGTGTACGTATTATACGAAGAATATTTCCTATTATAATAACCTGTACGACTACAGCGTATGAAGGACTTCGGTTCAATACGTGTACTGTTTCTTGGACAATAGTTGTACAAAGAGTTGATTTGTCCTAGATCAAGCTCAGGAGATGGGTGAGGCCCACACGTCGAGCAAACATTTCGCCTGGCTGACCCGGATAGAGGAGCGAGCGGTAGAACGGTCTCAGATGGTGCGGTCCCGGCAGGTGCAACGTATAGCGGTACCTGTACCAGCCTCTCGTCGGCTTATAATTATCTAAAGCAGGAAAAGATAAGATACCGAGAACACTTATTGTAAATTATCACTTTATCTTAGCGAAACAGGAGGTTCGAACACCATCCGTCGATATTTACTAACTCGTATCAACTAAACACTGTCTTCACATCTACGCTTCGGTCGACCCTCCGTTTTTACGCATCAGCTCAGACCTTACTGCCTTTTTAAGAATTCTTTTCCAGTTGTGTAAGCTCCTATATCGAACAGAAAATTCTACAAAATTAATTATTCCTGAATATACTATGATGTTTTACATTCTATGTTAATTTTAACACTCCACACACATACTACACAATAAGAAGAAATAGGTTAGGTCTAGGGGATACCTAACGGCGGACCAACCACCATTATACGAATTATACAACTATCCATTTAATTGTAAAAAGACACGTGACGTAAGGTATTATATATTATTCTAGAAATCGATGTAGTACCTATTTTGTACCCTAGATGACGCTCAACCGGTATATTAAATATACACCCCCCCCATTATAGACACTGGGTAAGCCCCAGGAGGGTCCAAGATCCATATGATATATATGGGAAACACACACACAAGTACTGGAAGATGATAGAGAGTACACATTGACAGAGAGGACTGGGACGGAATGCTATGTGGCAGGTGAACGCTCTCACAAGGCCGCGCCATTCACCTCTTGCTTCCATTATCTTCATTCAGTCTTCTCTTAGTCCGTCTCCGTGTACGATGTACCTTATATAGGAGAATATCAAGCTAACTCAATCAGCTTATTATAATAATAACTCATAAAATTAATAATAAAAACCTGACAAATAAAGATGGAAACATGGTTAACTATCTCGTGACGAGCATTTATTTTGTTTTTATTATCGCAAGTATATATTTTTAAAAGTAAAAACAAAACAAAAATAAAATAAATAAATATATTTTTATTATATTTATTTATTTTATTTTTGTTTTGTTTTTATGGAATGATTGTATAGCTACTTAGCAGTATTACTTATTGCCCACAAGTGGCAGATTGTAATAATTCAATAAAGTAAAAAAAAATAATAAAAATGTTTATTTGAGAAATCATACAATGCACTATCTGCGATCCAGATTATAATATACTAAATTTTTTTTCTTTCGAACAAACAGTGTAGCGATGAAAAACCTTTTCTTTCTGAAACAAGCGATGCTTATTTTTCTTACCGATATAATGTTGTATTTTATTATCTGTATAAATTATTTATTTTTTTAAATTTTATTTCACTAAAATTTATTTTTGAATAAGCAGTCAAAAGTGCCCACATAAGTATGATTTAAATATTTTAACATTTTCTTGAAATCGTAACAAACATTATATTTTTATTGGACTGTGTCAATAAAATAGTAAAAATATAGCGCTTCAATTCTGCGCGATTTAGTGCTCTTTGTTCTATTGCTTGTTATTATCAGCGAGGCAATTTCCTCATAAAACACTGATATGATTTATGTAAAAATTTATTTAAAATATTCTGAATCGTTTCGTAAAAAGTATAGTCCCTCATTGTTATTAATAATAGAAACAATAAAACTGAATAAAATAACTATGACAAAACTAGATAAAAAGTATTTTTTTAAGTTGAAAATAATCTTTCGGAAATAATAGACAATAAAGAGTGTAAAATTGTTCATTTTTTAAATATAATTTACAACTGTATTTGATTAATACATCCAGTAAACAGAATGAATGATTACAATGACATAAAATGTCCAGAGGCAGTACTCAAATAGCAAATTCCACTTAGCAGATCACGAGGTCATCTTCTTTTCAGACTCCTGGAGGGATTATAAGGAATTGAAGAGGTTGCTAGGTTTGAAACTAGTGTTTGTGTTTGAGTGGGAATGAAGTTTGTCATGAAAAGATTGATATCGGATTCGGGCCAAATCAGCAACAAATGGGGCATTAAGGTCATTATGGATTACTTTGTTCGTGACAAAGTAAGGAGCATTGAGGATTTTACGAAGAATTTTTTATTGTAAGGATTGAATACGAGAGGAATTCGATGGCTTAGTGGAGCTCCAAAGCTCTATTCCGTAAGTCCAGATGGGTCTAATGATTGTTATGTATATGAGTCTTTCGTAATTAATTGAGAGCTTAGAGCGTTTGCCTAGTAAATGTTGAAGTAGCCTGAAACGTCGTGCTAATTGCTTATTTAATTTCCATTTAAAATTATATATTAAATACATAATTCCTTTTTGAGAAAGCTAAATATCAATATCGGACAAACAAAATCGTAAGTAATTAAAATAAATTATTCTTATTTTCATAACAGTCTAAAATAATAACAATAATATGGCTTAGCGAATTCGAAGGCTCGATAAAACCCAAATCCGTTAATTAATATTGGCCGTTGGCAAAGCTATATAAAGTGCTGTATGGACGTGGCCGCTGGCATGTGCCGCCGAGCCAACGGAAATCGCGCGAGTGTCGGTCAACTACAAAGAAAGCCACTGAAAGCGGGAAGTGAGGACGTGCCAACCGTTGGCTTCACGCGGGTTCAGTTGTATCTTGGAATAATAGGAAGCTCTTCTGAAAGATGTCTTCCTTCTTGATGATATGAGCTATCTTATTCAGAAGAACTTCAAAGTCACTACTCTTCATACGAATCAAGTTGTTGAAACCACACCTACATCTGTACTCGAGATTCAATACGTCTACGTCATCCGATAATAAATCCTCAATTAATTCACTAGTTCCGTTTTGTGCTCTACTTTGAAGGTGAAGGCTTGGACGCATCCAAAATCGATGTTCGCGCAGTTTGCGTACTTTTCCATAATTTTCAATGATTATGAACCCAGCTAAAGCAACAAGTAAATCATCCACGGCGGACATTGTGGGACTAAGGCCCGGAGCACATTGGACCCATCCCACGGCTGGGTGGTTCTGTGAAGCATAGAATTGAATGAGTCGCCGCACATTGGACCCAGCCCACGGCTAGCCCAGTTGGGATCCACGCGTGGAATCGTTTGTCCTCTCCGCACAGATTTTGTGTTCATGAGTATCATTGTGCTTTCCAATAGGAGTTCGCAAAGTTAATAGAAATCGTTCGGAGCCATCCCTTTGTATTTTACACAGTCATGCAGACTATAGGAGATCCAAAATGAAGGCTGAGTCGAAAACTATTTTTAAAAACACTATCAAGAATTTCCTGAATTTGAACTCACCAACGAAATAAACATTTTGACTTCTCCTCCTCTTCACTAACGAATATAGTGCAACCAGTTCTTCATGTTCTGACTCGGATTCTAAATCCAGGAGGAGTTCTGACGCTGACATCGCGAAACCTGGGTGACAACAACTGGGTTCAATATGCGGTAATCGACCCATCCCATGATCTGGGTTGTTCGTGGGCTGGGCGTGTGGTGTGCGTGGGCTGTGTCCTATGTGCCCCGGGCCTAAATGCCAACTCAGATATGGACGGCAGGCCAGCAGTCGGATTTGTCACTGGCAGTGCCAACAGATAACCGTGGGACAGTGTAGATGCGCCTTTAGATGACACTGAACGCAATCATCCCAATTAGACTTCATCTTTCGTATAGGACGGTTATTTAACAGCACAGCAAAAATCAAAGATATCAAATATAATGAAAAATGAATTATATTTATTTATATTATTAATTTATTTCTGAACTCTGCTCGACTAATTTTAACCATTAGCAATTGATAAAAGATCACTGTCTGTCCTATAAGCGAGAATCGATCCACTACCTCCCTGGAAGAGACAAGATAAATGCCTCCTCCTCGACAGCTAATAAAGGAAGACATAAATCGCAGACGGGGCACACCTGACTCCGATATCGCCCCCCCAGGTGTCGCCGTAGTCGAGACAATGAAGAGCTGTTCTAGCTCTTTAATGGGCTAAGCACTACTTCTATAAGTTAACAGGAATTTCGGATGCAGTATCAACATTCAAAATCCTGAACCAACAAAGGGTCTTGAGTTCAATACATCATAGAGACTACTACTACTTCTAAGCCGTTCTCAGAGATCATTTGGCGAAGATCACTCAATAGCATCAGGTTTTTTACCTAATTACAAAGGCTGTGTGAGTCCCATTAGTAGTAGCAGATCCCACAGGCTTCATCCAATGCAAGTAACATACGAAATCTTGTTGCAATTTAATACAAAATTCCAAATAAATAAAGAAGAGAGATATAAATACTTGGGCACTGTGATCAAACAAGATAATGAACGCTCGGAAGAAATCATAATACGAATAGAACCGGAAAGTGCTATTTTTATGAATATGAAGAGAGCAATTTACAGAAGGTACTTCCTTTTTTTATTTGAAAGCGAGATTACTAAGATGATGCAGATGGACCCTAAAGAAAAAAGAGGCTACGGTAGACCGGGTCTCTAACAGATGCTTTACGCGTTTAAGATTTGGTTGTGCAGAAATATTTAGTTACAAACGACACTCTTGGCTGCGAAGATCTAAAAGAATGCTTCAAGTGCTCTACAAAACGGCTTTTCAGATCTGGCGTATCCGAAATTCGAATAGCTTTGATGGTTGCCGACCTTCGGAGATGGTACTTAAAGAAGATGCGGTAAAATAATTTATCTACTACTGCCGAATTCAAAATCGAAGCCTAAGCTCAGAATCTAGATCTTTTCACTAGCATAAAATTAATTATTTAATTTAAAGCTATAACAAAATAAAAAATAATCAAAAACGTAATTTGGGTGACGGAACTCTCACTAATACTTCTTAAGAACTTAAGAATCGAAACGCTTAAAGCAGTTTTTTTTAATTAAATAATTAAAGCATCTGCTTTATATTGAAAAAAAAAATTAAAAAGACAAGAACTGACAAGACACTACAAACAACTATCACATCTTCTAGGCTACAAATCTTTTCTTGACTCCGAAAACAAACGACTAATCTAGAATACTATAATAAAGACCAATTTGGGCATGAAGCAGAACTTAGGGGTTAAGTAAAACAAGTCCATATACACAAGATACAAACAACAGAATCCAAAACGAAAAATTGTTTTTCTCTGAATTATTTCGGATCATACTATAAACAACATGAACATTTTCAATTTAAAATCATATATTCAGAACAAAAACACAACATTCCACTCGCCAACACATCACCAAATCCTCTCGTTCTTTCTCTTTCCCACTGTATTTTACCTGGCTTCCTATGCGAATATTAAAACTATGGCCTACAGACATGCTCAAAAAACTTTAATCAGTTAAAAAATTTCATATTCCTACAAATCCAGGAGAAAAACGAACCACTGAGATCGGAATTAGCTGAAAGCAAAAAATATATTCATCACGGATTCCTCCTGGTTTCGACCGGAACGTTAACTTCGTTGCCGACGTTTTGCTGTCCGTAGAGCTGGCTTACTCAGGACTTAAGAGAGCTAACCATGTCTCACATTAAGCCCAGAGAAAGCAAGCAGTATGGCTAGTGAATCTTCAAACATAGAACTTAACGACACGGTTGAAACTGGAAGGAATACGTGATGAATGGATTAAAAATATTAGCCGTGGCGATTTAGAAAGTATTTAAAATAAAAATATTTTATCAAAGATTGGAAAATTATTTTAAACACAAAATTCTTTCGGAAGGCACATTCCTAACCTGGTTTGGATCTTCATGAGGACCATTATGATGAGACTCACCCCATGACGCGCAGAAGACATAGAGAAGACGCCTTGAGATCTGCGGGCGAAGACGTACTAAGACGGTTGGAACACCGCGGAGGCCGGCTACAGATGTTAGCCGGTAGGAGATCTTCTGCTATAAATATCTACAGCTGTAACTATCAGTTCTGTAGCCTATCGCGGCCGAGCTTCTATAGTGTCTTATTGTCCTCTATGATCCTACATCACTGTAGAGGTCCAAGGAGGAATAAGTTGATGTTGTTAGGGCAAATCTAGCACAAGGAGGAGGTGTAAGTTAGGGTTGGGCAATAGTCGATAGTTAGTCCTATCGATAAGCCGATACTATCGGCTGAAAACTATCGAATACCATCGATAGATATTTTATAGCTGTTTCTTTTTTTTCCAACCATATTCTATAAAAATTTCAACTAATTTAATTAAATTCAATCACCTGCCTACTATTTTAGCGTTGCAGGAATATAAATTATAAGATTATATCATAAAGATGAGAAAAAAAACTAGTTTTTTTGAATTTAAAAACAAGTTTTTACAATTTACATGTTTACAATAACAATGAACAAATCAAATCTTCAGAAAAGAAAAATAACGAAATAGTTAATTTCAAGAGTCAAGTGTGCTCCTGAGTCACATACTTTGCCGAAAGAAAAACTACCATTTCTAGTTGAACATTTAAGAATTGTAGAAAAAGATCCCTAATTAAAGAAAAAGCAGGGGTTATAAAAACCTAGAAGAGCCAATGCTCATTACCGCGTATTTGGGTTGGTTGCACAAGTGTGAGACTACCTGTACTACCCAACATAATGTAACTAATAATTTCGGAGAATTAAATAATGACACGTCCGGTGCGGCATCAAAGTTATATAGAAGAGAACACTTGAGCTCTAGGAATTCCGAGTTCAATTTCAAAAGAACTCGACACTGGACAGAGACAGATCAGCATGATTCCGATAGTTTCTAAACATAAGGGTAAAAAATATCACAACTATCGATAGGTCGACACTATCGATTGTGACCATCGATAATCATGCCTATCGATATATCGATAGTAACAATCGACTATCGCCCAACCCTATAGTCAACGACATGGAATCAGGCGGCTGACAGAAAATGCGGTGTTGTCAAATCGACCTTCTTTCTGACACCCCAGGAATCTTTTATATTTCATTTATATTTATTGGTCAGGATTTAAATGTAAGGATCAAAAAAGTAATTTTTTAATAAAGATTCAGATTTAATAAACATACTACATTATATTTAAAATAGATTATTATACAGTTTAATTGATTAAAACCTTCTAATAATTTTGTTTACAATCATGAAGTATAATCGAGAAAAAAATGTTCATAATCATCAGAAAATTCTTCGGACTCAGATGTGTTGAATAGACCTAACACTGCCAGAGTAATTGATTTTTTCTTGCAGTACTGGACGTAATCTTTCAGCTGTAGGATATTCACATCTATCGTAAAATTCAAGTACAGAACGCCGAACTACATCGTTGTCAAAATCATTCAAAATGGATTGTGGCTTATCTCTTTTATATTTTTTACGTGGAGATTCGAATTTCTTTTCTGAAGCAGGACTGTGCTTTTCTTCTTGACACACTCTTTGCACTGATCTTAAACTCGTGCCAGAAATTTCTGTTATTACTTTTTGACTTTTACTAAAATCAATGGCATTCAAAAACGTTGGGTTAGTACATTTTTTGACAGATTTATAAACATTACATATAATGGACTTGCGAACTCAAATCTTTCTTTTGCAGTAACTCAAGTCGGCCTTTTTTCTTCGGTGTTACAGCTGAAGATGAAGAAGATGAATCCATATTAACAGTTTAACAAGACTGAAGACAAGATGTTCTTATGAGAAACGCAGAGGCGGAATAACAATGAAAAAACAGAACACTAGCGTACCAAGGGTAGAAACCGAATGACTTAAGGCGGGAGAACTAGGCAACAATGCTGCCCTATTGTTGTCAAATATTGGCAGTTTTGAGTAAAACCACGCCCACATTCTCGCTACAAGCGGCAACACAGCTTTTTTTTCACCTGCCTAATTCCATGTCGTTGACTATAGTGTAAGTACGTAGTTAGTGTACCCCCATCTAGAAAATCATAGCATTCCAATTAAATCAAACTTATACGAACATATAAGGGAGGCGTTATCCTAGAAACAGTACAAAGTAGGGACTATCTATACTTTTCTAGGATAACGGATGCGCAGAGAGATAGTCCAAGATAACTAACAGCCGCGAGTACTATATATATATATATAGATTCAATTGACAGAGTTCGTGCTGAAAATAAATACCCCTCCTGTTTCAGAGAATCATTAAAATACATTTAATTGTGAGTGCCGATTTAGTGCACGATTTTTTTTAGAATAAATGTTTTTATTATTATAATTTATTGCACACAGATTAATGTAATTCAAGTGATAGCGATGTTAATGTTAAGTATGACTTTTAAAGTTGTTGGGATTAATAACCAACGAATTTCTATAAATTCCGGCGAGTGCAGTCTTTTTTCTTCCAAATAAAAATATTTAAAAATTAAACAATTAATAAAAAATTATAAATAATATAATGGCGTGAGTCGACAAAAACCTAATTAATGAAATGTTCAATGAACATTCTTCCTCGTGTCTACATTGCAAAATTGCGAGAACACGTTTATATGGGATCGGTGAAGAGAACGGATTTGTCCTGATTGAGAGGCGACCCCTGGTAGCTCAAATGGTAAGAGCGCTGCCACGGAGAGGCGGACGACCCGAGTTCGAATCTCGGCCCGGGACTGGTAAATGTCCGGGGGTAGAACGAGGCGTTGGTGGGAGCTTTACATGGCGCTCACATATTCACTAAGCCTAATTATTATAGTTATAAATTAACGAATATTAAGAGTTTAATGGAGTAATTTTATTGATATAATCATAGTAAAAATAATTAAACGGTGCCACAACAATCCTTATGGGGTTATAGTGTTTCTAAGCACTGTTCTAGGATGATTTAGTCGAGAATAAAGTCGACCCCCCCATAAATTTTTAAATTTATAAAGGCTGGGTGAGCTCCAGGAGGGTCCTCCCCGGTTAATTCATGGCTGTTAGCGAAATAAATAATTTATTTACATCAGTCTCGAACTTGTGGCTTAATAATTAGTAAGCTACTCCGTTCCACAATTAAATCAAACTTTTACCACTAAAACCCAAAAAGTTCCAGCATATACTGTACAGTTTCTAAGCCAGCGGTTATGCAAATAATCTATTAGGGCGAGATCACATTTTCTAAAGCCATTTAAGGGAATATTTAACAAAATATTTTATCTTTATTTATCGTACATATTGTAATCATATAATTTTAAGTTTATATGATTACACTGTACGTTCTGATGTGGCAAAATACTGAAACGTTAGGTTATTTGTTCATTTAACGTCATTTTATGCTGCTATGGATAATCGGACGATGCTACAATGGGAGATTAGGATAGGGATTTTTAGCGAGTCCCTGACATCGTACAGGCTCGGGACCCCGATTTAACGTCCTTTCCGAAGGACGGCATAACCAAGGATTTTTTACACCCTTTCTAAAATCCTAGGGGCACCTGCCGGGCTACGAACCCTCGATCTTGGGCTTAGTAGTTTGTTACGCTAACCACTAGACCTCAGGTAGCCCCCTGAAACGTTAGGTATTGTAATTAACATAGTCTCGTCATAATGGTCCTCATGAAGATCCAAACCAGGTTAGGAATGTACCTTCCGAAAGAATTTTGTGTTTAAAATAATTTTGCAATCTTTGATAAAATATTTTTATTTTAAATACTTCCTTAAATCGCCAAAACAAATATTTTTAATCCATTCATCATGTACTCCTTCTAGTTTCAACCGTGTCGTCAAGTTCTATGTTGAAGATTCGCTATCCATACCGCTTGGCTTCCTCAGGGCTTAATGTGAGACCGGGCTGCCTCTCTTAAGTCCCGAGTAAGCTGTATGGACAGCGAAACGTCGGCAACGAGGTTAACGATCCGGTCGAAACCAAGAGGAATCCGTTATAAATATATTTTTTTATTATATATATATATATATATATATATATATACATATATATATATATATATATATATATATATATATATATATATATATATATATATATATATATATATATATATATATATATATATATATATAGCTTGCAGCTAATTCCGATCTTCGTGGTTTGTTTTTCTCCTGTATTTCTAGGAATATGAAATTTTTTATCAGATTAAAGTCTTCTGTGCAGGTCTGTAGGCCATTGTTTTAATGTTCTCATAAGAAGTCCAGGTAAGATAGGGTAAGAAAGAGAAAGAACGTGAGGATTTGGTGATGTGTTGGCGAGTGGGATGTTGTGTTTTTGTTGTGAATATATGATTTTAAAGTGAAAATGTTCATGTTGTTGTTGTCTATAGTATGATCCGAAAAAATCCAAGGCAAACAATATTTCGTTTTGGATTTATTTTTGTTTGTATCTTTTGTACATAAGGAGTAAATACTTTTTTGAACTGAGCGATGAGCACACGAATGGTATCGCATTTCCACCAAGCCTCATCAATATATTTGGCCATTTCATATACTCTATCTATTTAAAAAACTTTTTCTAGATCGAGGAAAACAAATAAATTTATATAATGTTTATCACATACTACTATAATTAAAGACAATCGAGTTGTAGCCCTAGAATAGACATATGGGTTGTTACCAACTGGCAACACCAGGCACACGATTCAACTGTTACCGCATGGTAACCAGAAAGGCTTGAAGTTTATCGATTTGAATATGAGTGGCTTGAGTGTTTGTTTTTAGACCGAATGTGGTTGTTGTAGGTTTAGGTTTTGCATATCTTAATTTATTTATTTATTCGGACCAAGTTAACTACGCTAAAGTAATTAGTGTATCTTCTCTTTAAGCTTCTTCTTGAACTCAATTTTTTCGAAATGAGGTAATGTCTCCCAACGTAGCAACATCCGATTACCGTTATCAGCATAATTTGACGTTAAATAAAAAAATAAAAACAGTTGAATATGTAGCAATGACTGAATTTCTATATATGCTGTTTCGATATTTAAATCCTTAACCATTCACATATCATGTGGTATTCTGTTTTTCGTTATTATTGACGCTTTTTCATACTTACAATTACTAAAATACGATTTAATAAGCAATATTCCTCGAACCATGGATTTGGTGATACAATAACCAAATCCATAGCAAACACTGATTGCCACAATCACCGAAACGCATAACCAAACATTGGTTTAGCTGATTGTAGACATTGCACTGAGCTCACGGTTCCATAGGATACATTCACTCATTCATAGTAACATTCTATCAGTTATAAGTTATTGAAATTATTATACTTTTTTTTCAAAATAATCTCCCATTAATAAAAAAATAACACACTATGTTTTGTTTTTTTAATACCAAATGTAATAAGCAACAAACGGTTAAAACAAAAATAAATAAAAATTACACATTTACAATATTTAGATTATACTTTGAAACATACTGCATTGCATTCAACACTGAATCAAATAATTCGTATTAGTTGACCTCATATCCGTAGGGAAAAAAATGATCCCTATATCAAAAGCCCAAATAAATACTTCAACCCTTTTTAAGAAATTATTTCTATTCATATAATTCAATAATGAAGAAAAAACCTTTTTTCCAGTCAGACAATTTTTGTTAAAAAATTAATTTTAGATTTGTTTGACCTCAAGTGATGAATTGACTTGTTAAAGGATGTTGTGAAGAACAAAAATTGAAAATGACAAATAAATTGTCGAAACGTCTTTTTTATCCTTTGTTAATTTTTTAACAAAAATTGTCCTACTGGAAAAAAGGTTTTTTCTTCATTATTGAATTATATGAATCGAAAAGTTAGTCCAGTATATAAGAAAGATCTTATAAAGAAAATTAAATTATTTCTCTGACCTCCACCCGGACCGTTTTCTTCCCCTAATAATTCATACATTTTTTGTAATAATGTATACACATACCACGATCTAGTTGAGTCTAGGTAGTTATTACGGTATGACAATGTAATAACTAGTAGATGAGACGATATAGAGTAGCAGGATAGGAAGGCCAAGAAGACAGTGAATAGAAAGAGTTAGAAAAAAAATGTGAGATTGAACCATACAAAATGATGAGTGAATTGATAAGAAGGAATAGTGGCCTAGGTATACTTACGACATCCGGCGAAAAGTTAGGAAACTCTATAAATATTTAAATATCTTGCTTACATACAAAAAGTCAACCACAAAAAACAGAAAAAGGGAAAATATAATTTATGTTATAGAAAGAAAAATTGTTGGAAACAAGGTAGAAAAGTTCATAGTTGTGTCTGAGAAAATCCGTTGAAAACCTTAGGATCTTCAAGGATTTTATTGTTCCTATTGATTTTAATAATTATCAAAATAAACGGCCAAAATAATAATTTAATTTTTTTTATTAATAATAAAACTATTATAGGCTTTTGTAGGAAAGAGGAGAGGATTGAGGTCCTTCCCCAATTATTCCTGAATCCGCCCCAACCGCAATTTACTAAGAGACTTAACAAGCTGGAAAGGTGGTTTAGAATAATCAATCGCCTAGCTCTGAATGTTCTCTAAGTGCCGGACAAAAGATTTAAGGACTCGGCCAACACAGGACACTATTGGTCAAAGGACAAAGGATATCTTATTCAATTTGCCCTGAGGACCTTTCACACTTGGCCAAACAAAGGTTGGGGTCCTGACCCCTCCCCATGGGGCCGGGGTTCTTGCTTGCTCATCCATTTCGTGGCTTGGGGAGAGTCGCCACCTCCTGTTTGCTCTGGGGGTGGTTTGTTGGAGGAAAGGATATCACTATCCTCCGATGATGTGGGGGAGGATCCTGTTACAGCGATGATTGGGGGAGGGAGGCAACGATATAGATTGGAACTAGAGGTGAAGTTGCTGTAATAAGAAGTATCTATCTTTGCAAGTAGAATTGATGTACTGTCAGTTAAATATAATATTACAGTACATGAAATATATATATATATTTTATTGAGTATACTCAAAGTTGAGGTTTTCTCCAACCAAATTTTAGTATAATGGTCCTTTTCATCTCTTCCAGTCAAGAGCAACTTTTTCATTGCGACCGTATCCTGCCACGTCTTCCTGAACTTGGTTCATCAATGAAATCCTTGGTCGGCCTCTTCACCTTTTCCTTCTATTCCCTCTTCTACCCGTGGCAAGGTGCTATCGACATGGACGCCCCATCGGGTTGCGAAATAAGCTATCGTGGACGATTCACTCTGGTCTTCCGGGCTGGAAGTAAGTAAGGGAGCTTGCTCTCTCTACCCTCATTGTCAAAAATGTACTATTTGGTACTAGACTTAAAACATATACCCGGAATCGAATCAGGTTGCAATGATCATCCATATACGGACTCATTAATTACAAAAGACTCATCTACATGACCATCATACGACCTATTTGGACTTACGGAGTAGAGCTTTGGGGTTCCACTAAACCATCGGATTCCTCTCGTATCCAATCCCTACAATCCTAAATCCTTCGTAAAATCCTCAATGCTCCTTAGTATGTTAAGAATAAAGTCATCCATAACGACCTTAATATCCCATTAGTTGCTGATTGGCCCGAACCCGCTATCTATCCTTTCATAACAAACTTCATTCCCACTCAAACCCTCTAGTTTCAAACTTAGCTTCCTCTTCAATTTCCGATAATCCTACGAGGCGTGTGAAAAGAAGATGGCCCCGTGACCTTCTTAGTTGAACATGCGATTTGAGTACTACCAGTGGGTAGTTTCTCTACTTGTCATTTTCACATGTCATTATGTATTGCTTAGCCTATTTACTTGTTGTATTATTTTAATAAAGCTGTTAAAATCAATCAATAAATAAATAAATAAATTGGATATGAGAACAAAAATGTATAGCTTGGCCTTATTGATGCCTATTTTCCATGACAAAAAGACTGTATTTTTGGACGAAAATGACAGTGTTACCAAACAACATTCCCTCCATTACCGTAAAAGGTTTATTGTCATTACTTATGTTTATTATATAACTCAAGTGCCAAATACTCCACAACTCCATTGAATAGCGCTCGAAGGTGCGGAGCTTATAATGACGATAGCGCTAAGCTACGTGTTCAACAATGAGGGGCGTGCCGTGAACTCGAAGTGAAGATAACTTTTTTCCCATTGAGATGATAAACAGATGTTATTGTTCGAAGATGTACTGAACCGGCAATAAACCGAACGAGATAAGATTTGCAGTCTATTCTTTTTCTTCTCACTATTCGTGCGAATAGCTTTGTGAGGAAGTGTAAAATGGAGGTAAGAGTTTTCATGAAAATAATGGCTAACTTGGTTGTTCACATAACGTCACTTTACGCTGCTATGGCTAATCGGACGACGCTGCAGTGGGAGACTTAAATTTTGCCTATCCAGTTGTAATTAGGATAAGGTACTTTAACGGGTACCTGATAGCACTCAGGCTCGAGAACTTCTTTTTATATTTTAGGCTCCATATCATGAGTTATCTCAAAATTTTAGATTTTTGTTCGATCGGCCCGGTACTATTTACGTGGTTGATATAATATTGATTTTTTTTTTATAGCAATTGATTATGGTGGGGTATAGTCACGTACAATAGACACCCCTAACTAAATACATCGTTATAACTATTGGTTAAGTGTCTAAAGATCTACAAATATAAAATAGCTGGAAAATAAATTTAAGGTAGTTCTATCACTTTCTATATATACTTGTACAACTTATAATAAGATGTCCTGCAGTAACCTGGGCTTTAGTCTTCCAGATGATGTCTGCTTTCCTACCTTGTAATTTATTGCTCCTTTAACTGCTGGTAGTTGGCTGTGAAATTTTCTGAATATTTTTTTTATGTGGTCGTCTATTGTTTCTATTTGTAGTTCTCGGTGCAGTTGACTATTTCTGATGAACCAGGGGGCATCCACTGCGATTATTATGACCTTGTTTTGAAAAGTTATGTAAGTCGTAGATAAATTTTGGAATCATGATTCGCCACTTCTCTCCGAAAAGTAACCTGCTTTCAGATACCTCTTTCAAGATTAGCTTGTAAAGTTGTTAAGCTTATGAACAAAAGAATTCCTAACACGTTAAACCAGATGAGACCATCCTAGAGGAACCCAAAATAAGGTGGTTCGGACGCCTCATTAGGATGGACCCGAAGAGAATCAGTCAGGAAGACTGAAAAAGGAATAGAGATTGAACAGATACACATTTAATTGTTAATTTGCCAACACTTTGTTATTGGCTAAATCCTGCGGTCAAAGATTCTGAAATAAATGTTTTGACAGACAAAGCTTTATTAATATATTTTTTACAAGAACCTAGCACCTCCAGTGTCTGATTTCAACCTTTTTCAATTCCGCATGTTTCTTCCTAAGCTTATCAATAAACACGTTTGGAATCCTAATAATAAAACGGTTGACAAAGACCCGCGCGTCGACTGGAGCGGGCGACGAAAATGTCAAAGGACATCGCGGAAGACAAATTCCGGATATAGAAGATATAAATGGCAGCGGAGGATTCGACGGCGGAAGAATTTCTCTCTCTTCCTGTCAAGTCGCTTACGTAAACCTGAGCGTAAATATATTTAAGTCTGAAATAAATCCCATCATCGAGCAATGACATAATGCTACAATAGTCTAAATTTAGTGTCAATATTTTCGCAGCGTGATCTTCAAAAGGTCACGTCATCTCGAGACAGTCACTTTAGGTCAAAGGAAACTCACTGTTCTATTATTATATTTGTTTTGTCAAAACAGAACGTGTAACAGAAATCAGTAAAAACAAAACTAGAGAAATCTATAAAGGTTTTAACTATTTTTGATAGTTTTGGTTGGCTCAACTCTAGCTTCTGGCTTCGAAAGGTCTGAGGCATATAAATTTTCTTTTTCGGGATCTGTTTCGGAAAACGCATGCAAATTATTTTTTAGATATCTGTTATTTATGCTATTAAATAAAATGATCTTAGCATGTGTATATTTATAAATAACCTCAAAATAAAGCAATTTAAATTAAATTTGTGGACAATAATCAGCAATGCTTTCTAAAATCTTAGTAAACAAACATTCTTTCTCGTACCTTCTCCTCCATATGAATTCGCATCGATATGATTCAAACATATTTCTACTCGTTCCAGATTCTTTTTTGTTTCTTCGTTTGACTGAAGCCCAAAGTGATTCCATCCTCCGGGTATGAGCACCTGTGTTTAAGTCAACGAAAGTTTTTGAATTGTTAACAACGAAATATTTATACCTCATGCCTTCAATTTGCTTTATTCCCTTATAGACCTTCCAGCAATCGGAATATATTGTTGTCCTAGGTCGTATTGCAGCTTTAATGCAAGAAGTCACCACTTCAGCTGTTCTACATGGGACAGAATATAGTTTTTTCGTAAAAGGTTGAAATCAGACGCTGAAGGTGCTAGATTCTTGTAAAAAATATATTAATAAAGCTTTGGCTGTCAAAACATTTATTTCAGAGTCTTTGACAGGAGGATTTAGCCAATAACAAAGTTTGGGCAAATTAGCAATTAATTTGCTCTCCTCCACAAAGCATCCTCTACGCTGTCCCCCTCTATTCCTTTTTCAGTCTTCCTGACTGATTCTCTTCGGGTCCATTCTAATGAGACGTCCGAACCACCTTAGTTTGGGTTCCTCTAGGATGGTCTCAGCTGGTTTAACGTGTTAGGAATTCTTTTGTTAATAAGCTTAACAACTTTACAAGCTAATCTTGAAAGAGGTATCTGAAAGCAGGTACTTTTCGGAGAGAAGTGGCGAATCATCATCAAAACAAGGTCATAAGAATCGCAGTGGATGCCCCCTGGTTCATCAGAAATAGTCAACTGCACCGAGAACTACAAATAGAAACAATAGACGACCACATAAAAAAAAGATTCAGAAAATTTCACAGCCAACTCCCTAGTTTCCCTGCGTACGCCCCCGAACATCCATTGCTGCGGGTATATCCTCCCCACATTATATTTCCTTTTGAAGAAGCAGGACTCATCGATTTCAACAATTTCCTTTATTCCCTTATATGCCTTCCATATAATTAGGTTACATTTTATATTTCTCAAACATATGATGTTTTTTTCACATAAGTAATCATAATTACCGAGTAATCTGCATGCGTTTTCCGAAACAGATCCAATATTTCTTTGAAATAAGGGGGGTTATTCAATTATAGGCTATGGTCATGTAAATATCAGAGTGTAGACTGCTGCAAAGATGTAGCGGCAAATATACTAGCTTCAAATGCGGCTATGGTCCCAGGGGGGAACCTGTGAGATCTACAGACTCTCCTGGGGCACACACAACCTCTATATAGGGGGTACCCAAAGAAAACCGGGATGTTCTTGGATAAGTTAGCTCCCTGCACAACCGTTTTCCTCTACAACAGTTAAGTCTCTACCTTGAACCCTTTCGTGGATAATGGTGGTACAGTTTTTTTAAAATTTATTTTCAAATAATCAAATCATGCCGGTTTCAGATAGGCAAATTTTACATGATATGTATCGGCAAAAAGTATCGAACTAAAAGAATATATAAAAAGTATAAAAATCGATATTTTTGTTAAATTTATATGTATATTAACAATTTGGCGTTAATTATAGATAGTGTAAAAAAAAACCAAAACACTTTTTTGTAGAAACTACTGATTTAATTTATAATAAATGTTTAACAACAGCCTATGAAGATCTTTCCGATTCAGTACAAAGTAGAGACTGTACTGTTACTATACCAACAATAGAGCAGGGATTTGGAGGAGATCACGCTTAAATGCCAGGATTTTCCCTTAATGAGGGTACCCATTATGTTCCATAGAACCGCGGAATATTTGCAGATTTACAACTTTTAACAGAGATCAGTAACTCAACGACCAACTTATTGAGCCGCACAATACCCCTATATGTTTTTAAACTTCTTTAATTATTTTATAAATTATTTAATGAACAATAATAGAAATATTTTATTTAAAAATATAATTTCTTATATTTTATATTTCTTATAGGCTCATGATATAGAGCCTAAAAATATAAAAAGAAGTTCTCGAGCCTAAGTGCTATCAGGTACCCGTTAAAGGGCCTTATCCTAATTACAACTGGATAGGCAAAATTTAAGTCTCCCACTGCAGCGTCGTCCGATTAGCCTTAGCAGCATAAAGTGACGTTATGTGAACAAACAGGTTAGCCATTATTTTCATGAAAACTCTCTCCTCCACTTAACACTTCATCACA
Source organism: Troilus luridus (assembly GCA_964056705.1). Classification (NCBI taxonomy): domain Eukaryota; kingdom Metazoa; phylum Arthropoda; class Insecta; order Hemiptera; family Pentatomidae; genus Troilus; species Troilus luridus. The sequence goes on along the minus strand of OZ057414.1, from coordinate 7,233,153 downwards.
AAGCTATTCGCACGAATAGTGAGAAGAAAAAGAATAGACTGCAAATCTTATCTCGTTCGGTTTATTGCCGGTTCAGTACATCTCCGAACAATAACATCTGTTTATCATCTCAATGGGAAAAAAGTTATCTTCACTTCGAGTTCACGGCACGCCCCTCATTGTTGAACACGTAGCTTGGCGCTATCGTCATTATAAGCTCCGCACCTTCGAGGGCTATTCAATGGAGTTGTGGAGTATTTGGTACTTGAGTTATATAATAAACATAAGTAATGACAATAAACCTTTTACAGTAATGGAGGGAATGTTGGTTGGTAACACTGTAATTTTGGTCTAAAAATAGTCTTTTTGTCATGGAAAATAGGCATCAATAAGGCCAAGCTATACATTTTTGTTCTCATATCCATTTTATTTATTTATTGATTTTAACAACTTTATTAAAATAATACAACAAGTAAATAGACTAAGTGGTACTTATATTCTATTTAAAAATATAATATGATTAAAATTTTTCTAAAAGGATTAGAATGCGACAGTGCATGGAATGTATTATCTACGCATACATGCTGGAGCTTCTAGTGACTGTATCGATCGCCCTCGTTGGGATTCCGGAGCTGTCCGGAGAGAGCAGACTGCTTGCTATGCTCCCAACTCTCTGGAGTCAATTAGTCCCCTGGTCCGGGGCCGTCTTCTTTTCTCTTACATGGGTCCCGATAATGAAAGCATAATTCAGAATAATTAATTAAAACTGGATGTATACAAAGCTATTGATTACATAAAACAAGTACCCTTCACTACTTCAGTTTTGAGTTACGAAAACAATGACAGCAAATATAAATAAATTGGTCCTTTTTAATGGGGAGAGCGCCAGTTTTAAATACAAAATCACAAATCTGTTTTGATCTGACCCGAATCACTAGCTTAACATTTAAATGTGAGAAAAAAAATTATTAAGAAAATTATTGAAAGAAAAATCACACTTAATACAAATATAATCAATTTAACAAACGGTGTAATAATAATAAAAAAATAAAACCTTTTAATTATAGATAAAAAAATACAATACAAATCTGTTTGAAAATTACAACTTTTAATTATATTTATTAGCGAATGAGAAAAAAAAATACATTAATGTTCAATATTCATTTATTAGTGAATGCAAAAAAAGGGAAGAAAAAAATATTAATGTTCAATATTCACTTATTAGCGAGACAAACTATCTTCAACTGACTGCACTAGCTGGATTACAGCCTGTTCTTCGGTCGTTCACAGTAAAAAAAAGCATTTTTTTATTCCTTAATACCATATACAAGATGCATAAACATTATCGGTTGTAATGACTAAAATAAAAGAATTATTTTTTTTTTTCAATAAATAAAAAAATAAAAAAAACCTAAACCACTACAACCCATGAAGGGCCTTGGGTTCAGTACATGGTAGAGACTGTACTGTTTCATGGACAACGGTTCTGCAAGGAGGTGACTTGTCCTATGTCACGCTCAACCGCCAGATTTTACCCCCTTATTTTGGGTACCTACTTTATAGAGTCTGGGCTCATGGCAGCTCAGTACTCTACCACTGAGCCACTCCTCTCCCAATAAATAATAAAAGAAACCAAAATTTTACTATTTTAATGTTAAGGGCCTTAACACCTTTATTGGAAGGTTTATTCAAATCAAAACATGAGAACCAAGAAAATCAAAAACCTATGTACGCATACTATTTTTCAAACATACAGACTTCGAGAAGGTGGAAGGAACTTTAGGGTTTGGATTATCCTGGTAATCCGAGGGGGAAATTCCTATGCAACGATTGATGGTTTTTTTTTTTAATTCAAAATATATACTCACATTTTCTATACATTTTTCCTAAAGAGTTATCAAATTTTCAATCCCAAGAAATAAAAAATTCAGGATTTAGAAGTGAAAAGAAGTCTGAACCTGGGTGACTTGATAATCATTTCCAAAAATTTTGCCCTGAAGTAAGTTGTTCAATTTTTCGAAAAAAAATGGTAATCTATTGGAAATAAGTCCGGCAAATATGGTGGGAGTGGGAGGACTTCATAACCCCGGTCGTTTAGTTCCTTCACTGTCTGCCTGTGAGGTGAGGTCTGCCTTTGTCGTGCAGGAGTACAAGTCCCTTCCGATTAACCAATGCAGGCTGTTTTTGTTGCACTGTATCAATACCCATACAGTACGTTATGGTAATGTTTTTAAAAAAAATACACGTACATTGTGTGATTCCAAGACCATATTTGATCATCATCGTAATCTTTCATCATCGCCTACGCAGTGTGAGGAGACCCTTGGTAGAACATTGAACCAGCTGTCCCTGGCCAGCACATTTATTCTAATCCAATCCATTCCTCTTTTCCTGAAAGCCTCCGTCTTCCCACATTTGTCTTGGTCTTACTCTCCCTCTTGGCTCCTTATCTCGCATTGTAAGCATATTTTGCTGTACGGCTTGGCACCATATTTTATGGCATTCAAAATAATGATCTTTCAATTCTACTTATAGTTAATATTATAATAACAGCTCATTACTAATAACCATACTATAGTAAACAACAGAAGTCCACTTATTCTAAACTTTAAATTTTAGAAATAATAAGAACTGCCATTTCGTATGAAACTATCTAATTATTTATTTACTATTAGTAATGTTTATTAGTGATAATGACAATCCTTGTACCAAAACTTGCCATGGCAGATCCCAAGACATACTCCCCCCAGACCGGTACCTAAGCTCTCAGCTAGATTACCCGAGGGAGTCCGGCCTCTCCGCGATAAGAGGCAAGTCGGCTTATAACTTAGCAGAGTCCTCATGATCCGGGCCTGTACTCTAGGGTATTAGCAGATAGTAGGCGGGTGGATAACATTTTACGTGGCTGGAGAGTCGACCGTTGACGTAGCAATTTACTGTCATCGATCCCAAAGCGAGTGCACTGAACCGTGTTATTGCTTGTTGATTTTATCACTGTCGTGACAGTGAGGGGTGTGTGATGGGAGTTTATTCAATATTTATCCTTAAAAGGTTTACTTCTATCCCTCTAACCTAACCTTAGCCATATATTTATATACATATATATATATATATATATATGTATGTATGCATTTTAAAATTATTTTTAAGTGATGCAATTTCTATGACGACCACCATACATATGATTATTATATTGATAATATTATATATCAAATGTAGAGAAAAATTTACCTGAAAGGCCATTATCAGTGTGTCTTCATTATATATACTTGAAAGTCGTAAGCAAAACTCACCTACAAACAGAAAAAAAAAATCAATTAAAACCTTTAACTAATTACATACAATTTCATTACTTCTATTTTATTTATTATAGGTAGGTAATTATTTTATTTTATTCATTCATACAATAATAATAAATTTAACTCGTTTTAAATTATTAGTACGAGAAGAGTACTCTCTGTCCAACCATATTTATTTTTCTACCTTATATGTAAAATAAAATATCCTGATTAATAAAAACATTTGTATAACCTTTTTCATTCCTTTATTCGAAATTATTCTGTTAATTTAAAATGGGACAATGACAAAAGAAATAAGACAAAAATGAAAAATAAATTTAATAAAAAACAAAAGAGATTATATGCTATATGCAGCAGAAACACTAAACACGAACTTCAAAGGTCAAATGGAGAAACTTGAGCTAAAAAAAAGGAAAATTTTAAGGAAAATCATGGGACCAAAATTTCAAGAAAATAAGATAGTATATATCAAGAATGAAAATTTGTACAAGAAAATTGAAAAACTTTCAGATACTATGCGAAAAAGGTCATCTTCTCAGAATGAACCCTAACAGATTAACCAAACAAATCTTTGACTTTTTCCGTAACCGCAAAACAAAACACGACTGGTTTAAAGAAACTGAGAAAGACCTAGCAGAATTAAAGATTTCTGAAAATTCACTAATTATTCGAACAGCTAAATTAATTACTAAAGATGAAAACATAAGGTTCCAAGATAAATCTACACCAAAATCCAAGACGAAGAGAGGAAAAGAAGATCAGAAAGAATGAAGAAATACTTGGTACTAAGAAAAGAACAACACACAAAGGAATGATCGATCTAACGTACACCAAAGAGGGTGAAACGAAAAAAACAAAAGAGATACTTAAATAGACAATAAACAAAATTAACAAGATAAAGCTCACATATGAACATACTACAAACTGTTTCAAGAAAAACTAAAAAGACACCCAAACCCATTAATAGAAAAAACGAAATGACAAAGAAACGACTCTACTAACACAAGGAGGAGGCTAAAAAGAACGTGGATGAGGGATCTGCCATCATAATAATATTAAATCAAGCCGCTGGGTATTGTTTCTCTTCATGCCTTTCATATCATTCAATATTATTTTACTGTCAGCCAATCTGCTGATTGTCAATTGTGGATAAACATATAAAGAAAAAAAAATAGACAAAAACAATACAGAAAACAGTTTTCACGAGATCAGATTTAGATTTTATGGATACCGGCAAATACAAAAGTAACATTATTACCTATTAGAATGCAAATGGAAAAAACCACAAGCAGAGCCTTATGTTTCAAATCTGGTGTAAAAAACAAACAATTATCAGTCGACGTTTCGCCCATTCAGGCATTATCAAGACACAATAAAAAGTAAGTTCAATCACATCTCAAAACAGAAGTGCAATGCTGTGTTAGGTTCTAGAACCTAACACAGCATTGGCCCAGCATACTAAAGCCTGTAAGCATCAATTTGATTTTGGAAATGCTAGAGTGATTTATGTATTTAATATATATATTGTGTAATATATATATATACATGCAATATATATAATACAATGTATTATATATATTGCATGTAGGATCTATTACAATGTCTATAACCAGTCTGTTCTCTTATATGTATATTCTATTCTAAATTCTTCTTTGTTGTTCTTCCCGATGGCAGGGTCAGGGGTTAAACAAAATGAATAGTTCTAAATTTACTTTGACACTATCAAGTAATTTTAATGGTAGGCAAATTTTTATATTTCTCTATTATTATCCCTTTATGTTGGGGCCAGGGTGCAAAAATATTAAAATAATAAAGTGAAATCCCCGAACACCTGATAATAAAGCTGATTTATTGGCCATTGGCCATTATTCCATTAGCTGAAAAATTTAACATGAAACAGAAGAAATTACAAATACAATTTAAAAATAATATTATTATGAAGAATAAAATGAATAAGAATAAAATTGGATAAAACAAAACAATAATTGAATTGAATGAAAAAAAAAACATAAGTAAATTATTTAATAACTCTAGAAGAAAAATGTTCGAGGCGATGCAGATTGCGCATAAGATTGACATTGCAGTTAATTTTAAAACAGATTGTAGAAATTTAAACCAATTTTATTCTGAAGCATTGAATATTTTAAAAGTTAAATCTTGCTAATTTTGGTAATATGTAGAAAAGTGTATGGGTTTACATTACTTGATGTATGTTGTGGATCAGCTGATTCTATAATCTTCCCAGCTGTTTGCATATCACCTGCTTTTCAGTTTTGGGTTGTACGTCTTGGGGTGGAGGTGCGGTCTCAGGTTATGAGCCTATTTGGGCGATTATTCGTTGGGATGTATTGCACTTCTGCTTTGAGATGTGATTGATCTTACTCTTATTTGTGTCTTGATAATGCCTGAATAGGCGAAACGTCGACTGGTAATTGCTTTGCTTGTGGTTTTTTCCATTTGCATTCTAATAAATTTTAATGTTTCGTTTTGAGTTTTGGCTCTATTTTATTGATTATTACCTATTATTCACGCTCGACTTAAGTTGTTCAGTATTCCTGGGATTGCAAGGAAGTGAGGAAAGGAATTCAAACAGAATAAAATGAATAAAGTTACGAAATAAATCAAAGAAGGAAATGGGCCTATATAAGTTCACCCTCTTCTCGCTAGAGCTCGGGGGGAACTGAATGAGTATGTTAATGATGGGGGAAATGAGCTGAGAGGAGGCGCCTTTACCCGATATTTATCCGCCTTTCCAATAAAGTTCCTTTATCCTTTATCCTGTGCAGGGAGGGGTAGCGAAGGGGTGTATACCCTCACTAAACCGGGACTGAACAGAAGATATAACAGAAGACTATATCCAGTAACCGGTTTCTTTCTTCAGAAACTAACTAGTTATTTTATCACCCTAGATCACCCCATCACTTTTCGTGGACTGGCAGGTGGTCAATGATTTTTTAAAGGGAGTAAAAAATCCTTGGTTATGCCGTCCTTCGGAAGGGACGTTAAAAGGGGGTCCCTAGCAAGTACGATGTCAGGTACTCGTTAAAAATCCCTATCCTAATTAAATCTGGATAGGAAATATTTATAGCTTCCAATATAGCATCGTCCGATTGGCCATAGCAGCATGAAGTGACATTAAATGAACGAACAATATCCCTCTGTCTAAAACATAAGCATTAATATTGCCCAAAACTTTTCCTGGAAACCCCACACATCACGAAGGTCAATAAGCTCCCTAAAGTTATTCCATCGTTCACATCTTACGAACCTACCCGTAAGCTCCTCATATGATTTCTCGTTTTCTCTCACTTCGACTACTGTAATGTGGTAAACGGAAGCCTTTCTAAAATGCTCGAGGAAGGTTTAAAGCGAATAATAGCCATTAACTTTTAACACCCTTCATATATCATATGAGGTGAATCATGAACATCCGGTGTGTCTTCGATGCTACGAGGAAGTCTGGTGTGTTCCACTTCTAAGATGAGTTTAAGTGACTCTTTCCTTCCATCCGTAGACTCTATTTCCTAGATTCTTTTCTATAACAAAACTTCAACTCACAAAATTCATCCTATACCTACAGTCTCCTCCAATTCAAATATTCAGTCAAGCAGCACAAAAGAAGATGTCGCCTTTCCGATTTCTATACTCGTTCGCACAGAACTTAATCATTCGAACGTCCCTTTCTCTGTGGAATTTAATCCCTCCTATGATCCGCCATGCTTATTCACTATCCTCATTTGAATCCTTGCATTTCCAATATCTCCAAACGAAAGCTCTCTAAATGTAGATAGAGGCTTTATAATGTACCCGTATGAGAAACCTTTAGGTACAGGCTACATGCTACTCAGCTGACATATAGCCTATTGTGACCTCTTCCAGAACCCACTCACCTCGCTACGTCTAGAAGGTTCTACTAAGCGTTGAGAGGGGTCATTCAACGGTAACTCTAATTTATAGAACAACGGTGAATACTAATTTATCCACTAAATCGGGATGATACTTGTCAGGCGCCAGGAAGTGATAATGCGGAAGTATTCTGCAGTAGTATCCATTAGTGTTTTATGAATAGACATAATACTCGGCTAGAATATTTCTTCGCATATACTCAAGATTAAAGCGTGCACGCTTCACATAAAATGCCACATGGCACATAATGAAGACACAGATGAGCCACAGGTACCCTCTGGAGATTTAATCAGCACCGAAGCAGCCACCCGGAAGTCGAAGCACGTGATCTACCGCACGTTATGGCATTAAGGAAGTCGCGGCTCATAAACTAGAATCGATATTGGAGGGGGTGGACTTGATGGGGTACCGCCATCTGGTAGTGGAATCATAAAGCACATTATTATAGAATGTCGTTATTGCTCAATCTCCATTCCAAATAATAAATTAAAAAGCTTAGCGATTGCCTTAAAAAAACAATGGCTGTTTACATACCTTTATTTAGTTATATATATCCTCCAGAATGAATCCACTGGACATTACACAGAATTGCAGAGAGTGTACCCGGCTTATTTGAAGAGAAAGCATCACGAAGGTTGAGATGGTTTTGTAAAGTTATTGAACTTAGTACAGAAGGAATCCATAAGAAGCTCATAACGGACTAGTAAACATCTGGACACCCTTAACTTGGAGGATTCAGTAACGGATGAACCTATAGGTCCAGGTTTATGTTAATGGTCCGTGGATGCTTTAAAATCATCTAATGGTGGTATAGGCGTCGAGCCTTCGGGCTCCCTAAACAAATATCTAGTGGTGGTTCAGTTCACCCTTTTTCTTAAAGGTTTCTGGTTAGGGATGTAATTATCGATATATAACTTCATTCATGAGAAGCGAGGGGATGGTTGACTGGAAGATAGACGTAAGGAAGAAAATAGTTGGGGGTGCAGTCAAATAAAAACACTAAATAAGTGGTTACTTATTTAATTATGTGCCGACATTTCGACCCACTTTGTGGGTCATCTTCAGGGCTATAGGAGGCCTATATATATACCTATATAGGCCTATATAGGTATATATTTATATAGGCCTATATAGGTATATATTTAGGCCTCCTATAGCCCTGAAGATGACCCACAAAGTGGGTCGAAACGTCGGCACATAATTAAATAAGTAACCACTTATTTAGTGTTTTTATTTGACTGCACCCCCAACTATTTTCTTCCTTACTTATAACTTCATTCAAGAGTTTGGAAACTAGATGATTTTATATGATCAAAAAAATCACTATTCGCCAAAAGCAGAATGAAAAGAAAGTCGTTCTTATATATGGATAAGCCCGTACTACAATAATCCACGAATGGTCTTGTGTATAGAACATGTTACACACGGTACTTTATCCGAACCCAGAAGACTAGAAATACGGCTGTAAACAGAATAAATAATTTATCTGCTACAGCCGTTCTCGAACACGGTACTTACTTAGTAACGTATTCAGTAAAGTACGTACTGGTAATTTGGGAAAACTGGTGGTTGAACGTGATCTCAGCCAAATCACCTGCTTCCACAACCGTTGGCTTAGACAGATTACACCCCATACCATCATATACTGAACCAATAATTACTCTTCATGGCTTAGTGTGGTACCGTTTTTCCATTTATTTATTACATGCAATTAAAGGAAACTAAAATTACATGTACACATACATCGCGGAAACTGCAAATATAAACCAATTACAACTCGCCGTCTTAGTGACAAAATAACATATCTACAGCGAAGTTTTGAGAAAGGACTAATATGTAACATTTTTCATGTTGAGTTTGTACTCCTTTAGTTCATGTACTATTCTCCATTGTCGAGAAATAAGTTTTTAATTATCACTATTGTTTATTTTTAATCATAAATCACTATTTCATTCACTTCTGAAAAATGGTAATTTCCTTGATACATTTTTCTGCCACCAAGGAGACGAGATATTGTTGATATAAATCTTGTTTTATTGATATACACTTTTTAGTGGAATTCTAACACAGACTAGTATATGGCCTAATTGGTGATTTCAGCAATATAATTGAATTAATTCAATCGTTTAACGAGATTAGAGGCAGAGTTGTCAACTGAGATCTACCACTCGAGAAAAATCTCATTTTGGAGGCGGACATCTGGCGAATATTTAAAATCGACCAAGGGCAGTCGTACCAACCTGTAAATCGTTTTCCGGTTCAAGCGGCTGTAAAATTGAGACAACCAGATTACGTTGGCAGCCCTGCAGGCATCTGCTTAATTTACGTTCCGGTTCGTCTAGAGATTAGCAAGAATATTGAAGTGTTCCTCGGGATACATGGTATATATTCTTATTTAGTATATCCCTTGGGATATATAGTATATACTCCTATATGGTACATTACTTCAGATGCATATCGTATATATTCTTGTATGGAGTATTCCTTAGGATACATGGTAAATAATCTTATATGGTCCCTTGGAGTGTATATGGCGTATAATCTTGTATGAAGTTTTCCTTGGGATATATAATAAATAATAATAAACTGAATAAAACAAAAAAAAATTATAAATATCAAATTACGTACGCCAACCAGATCCTATTTAACAAGTAGTGTTCCAATGACTTCCTGCCCTTCAGTATCCTTTAATAATATCCCACTGGTGCCTGTAGAACAGATCCGATACTTAGGGTTGCATCTTGACAAACGATTAACCTGGAATCCTCATACGAGACTGAAAAGACAAGAAACAGCTCGACGTTTCAGGCTACTTCAACACTTACTAGACAAACGCTCTAAGCTCCCAATTAATTACAAAAGACTCATCTACATGACCATCATACGACCTATTTGGACCTACGGAGTAGAGCTTTGGGGCTACACTAAGCCATCGAATTCCTCTCGTATCCAATCCCTACAATCCAAAATCCTAATTTTGTTAAGAATAAAGTCATCCATAACGACCTTAAAGTCCCATTTGTTGCTGATTTGGCCCGAACCCGCTATCTATCCTTTCATAACAAACTTCATTTCCACTCTAGAGGGTTTGAGTGGAATGTTTCAAACCTAGCTTCCTCTTCAATTCACGATAATCCTCCGAGGCGTCTGAAAAGAAGATGGCCCCGTGACCTCTTAGTTGAACTTGTGATTTGAGTACTACCAGTGGGTAGTTTCTCTACTTGTCATTTTCACGTGTCATTATGTATCGCTTAGCCCATTTACTTGATGTATTATTTTAATAGATTTGTAAATATCAATCAATAAACATAAAAAAAAAATGTTCAATGAACATTATTTCCCTATATATACATCGCAAAAATTGCCTGGTACCTAAGTTGGTGGAGTACCGCGCTAGAGTTGCGGAAGACCCGGGTTCGAATCCCGGCCAGGACAAATCTTTTATTTTCAAAATAAAAATATTTAGATAAATAATCTTATAAGATATATTTTTAAGGATCTATATAGTGTATATTCTTATATGGAGTATTACTTGTGGTGATATATGGTAAACAATCAGATATCGTATATTATTAGGAATGTATATGGTGTATACCTCCAAGTCCGCGTGATAAATGGTAAATAAACTTATATTGTATTTAATCTTATATGGTATATTTGTTAGAATGAATACTGTTATGTGGTATCGTCCTTGAAAATTATGGTAAATAATTTCAAATCATATGTAGTATGTACTCTTATATGGATACATTTTAACTTCAGCTATTAAAATATTTTTATAGTTATTGTAATTTCTTTTTAATCCTTATTAAAATAAAGTTATTAATTAATTAATCTAAATCAGATTGAAAAAGGGAGCTGGTTAATATCTACCATACTGCTTCACTATCCACATTCAAACACATGCTTTTCCAACAACTTAAATTCCAAAAACGAGCTCTCAAATCTGATATAACTATTAGCTCATTTCATCAGAAGTAACTCTTGGATTTTATTGTCGATTCTCTTATTTTTTATATATTTTTTATTATGCTCGGCTTCATACAATTATGAATAATGATGAAATTGTAGACTCCTTTACAATTAAAGCTCTACTAAAAGAAGTCTGTGGAGGAAAGGTACTTGAGGTTGGAAGAAAGCTATTAAGAATTTCTGGAAACTGGAGATGGAATCATTTAGCAGGTTAGCCAAAAGCACTAGCCATCGAGTCTAGCGTTAAACCTACAGATGAGAACTACGTGAACGAACTAGATCCGGAAAATGAACTATAAAGCCCTCTCTGTTTTGATGAACTATATTTCTTTTTAGTTCAAACCACTCACCAGCTACCACACTCGGACAGGGAACCATCGGCGAAAGACGAACTACTGAACTGAGTGAACTAGTTCGTCGCTCCTCATTTACGGGTTTAATCGTGATGTGTACGAGTTGCCATGTGTTTATGACTATAATGGTATGGTCTGTAATGGTTTGGATCAAGTGAAAATTCAATTATTTTGCTTGTTTAAATTACCAATGAATTACAAGTTTTACATTGAATAATTAAAAATATTCCTCAGATACACAAAACTTAAACCTAACTATTTATTGTAGGAATTTAGAAAATAATAATTGTAAATAATGTAAAATATGAGTATAATAAGATATAGAAAATAAACGTAATCGATGTAAATATATAGAAAATATATCGTAAATCTTAAAAAAAAGGTTTTTTATTTTTTCTAGAACCTTTGTAGTTCATTTGACCTCTCAGTTTCTCCCCTTTTTCCAGAGTTAAATTCCTCTCTCTGTTTAGTACATTTCTAGTTCTTTTGAAAAATGAATAAACTATCTCAAAAGGAACGATTCAATAAAAGGAACAACTTTGCCCACCTCTAGTTAAATCCAAATTTCTACTACTATAATTGAGAAATACAAGAGTAATTTTATAAATTAATAATCAAATACAAAATTATTTCGATAAACTAATAATATCATATTTAATATTTTTAAATATTTTATTTGTAATTTTATCTGACCAGGACCGGGACTCGAACCCGTGTTTTCTACGTAACCTTCATAGGGCCTAGCCCCCTCGGCCATCTTGGTTCCCTTCTCGGACTGACACTGATCCTATATCTCCGTGTTCTCGCAATTTGCGATGTATACACGGAGAGAATTTTCGGATCTTGATGACTTACGCCATTATATATTATTATAATTTATTTTATTATCAGATATTATAATTTGTTTAAATATTTTATTTGAAAAGAAAAGAACCGGGAACTCGAACCCGGGTTTTCTACGTAACCGTCGTAAACCGAGAAGCGAACCAGGATGGCCGAGGTGGCTAGGCCCTAGTATTTAAAATAAATTATAACATCTAACAATAAAACAAAATAAATAATAATATCTTAATTTAATAGTTTAGAATTTTAGTGATTATTTGAATGGGGCAAGCTTAGTTGGTAGAGCACTGCGTTGTTGAGCTGAAAGTCTCAGATCAAACCTGGTTGGGGATGTAGAGGCAAAAAAGAGCCAGTGCCATGAGCAGAATCCTCCGGGGGCAGCATTTATAAAGTTGGTAACTTTATTTAGGAGAAAAACCTGGTGGTTCAGCGTGATCTCTGAGAAATGACCTCCCTGCACAATCGTTGTCGTAAAAACAGTACATTCCCAACCGTGTACTGAACCAAACAATCTTCATTGGTGGTAGTGGTACAGCTTATTATTTTTGTGATTTGAAGAAGATACCTAAATCGTTAATCCGAACTTTTTGGTTTTCCTCACTTATAAGAAAAGGGAAGATACAGCCGTTATTTTAACACCAAAATCCTGCTGAAGTTATTTATCCCTCCTGAAGCCACAGCTGTAAGGGATAGGTACTGACTGCTAGTTCGGCAATAAACCGCAGGAGAGGAGGAGCGCTGAGGGCGCATAGGAAGCGCACAAAGGGCCGTGGGCGTGGCAGCGGAAGTGACGTCACTCGACCAATAAAGAGAGAGAACAATACCGCCCCGCCCATCCTCATCATCCTTTTCGTCCTTTTACTAGCCTCCGAAATATTTCCTCTCGTCCTGGACAGATGAGTCCTACCGTCTTGGTCACCTGGACAGCTCTGCTATTTTGGATTAACGTCGGCAATAAAAATACAAAAACCAACGTATGCGTATATGTGTATGTATTTTTATACTTTTTATTCTGCTCTTACTAGGATGGCTGAATAGGCGAAATATTGGACAGATATTTTCGATATTTGTTGTTAGTTTTGGAGACTTAAGCAATTTTCGTTGGTCTTAATTTATTTTTATTGTTATTTTATCTGAATTGATTCTCTTATATATTTTTACCCACTTTTATTGGCTCGTTTTACTATTATTTATATCGACTGTGGGATCTTCAGATTTTTCCGGGGTTCATCCAGGCTCTACAAACTGGGGGGGAGCCATTTTACCCAAGGATGACGGAAGAAAGAATAAGGCAACATTCGGAGAGGGTGAAGGATTATTGGAGGAGAAGAAAGAAGGAACTAAAACATGTTAGCTGTGTGGTCCTTTGTTAGTCGGTTGGCAAAAAAAATAAAATATATATATAATTAAGCATATGTATAAAATATGACGCGAATGAAATCCAGTGCGAAGGTAACTGCAGTAAATACTTTAGACATCGGAACAAAACCGAAAACAAATAATGTACCAGCACGAGTGTATTTAGTTGGACTTCGATAACAGAAAGCCCAAATAATGCGAATCTTAACACACATTTTAAAATATATATTCAAATTTGGTACGCCTAAAACCACGCAGGATACAGCACCATATAATAATATAATATAAAAGAAACGATTAATATAGAGACACATAATAATCTCGTTATAAGCATAAAATCGTACATACAAAATCTGAAATTCGCCCGATTCAAATTTAATAATATTTTATTTCCTTAACGTAATTTGGTAGTTCTTCTCTGAGTTCCAGTTTTTATATTTTTCCGACGTATTTTTATATTCTTCGTTCAACTACGAATGTTTTTCTCTGCCTCTACTAGCACTGGATTTGCTGTCTCAACGGGATTTTCTGTTGATTTCCATCCAACTTTCCGATTTCCTTTTGAGTGATGTCCGATATCCTTTAGGATCATTTTTAGTTCTTCTCTACCAATCGTGAATGTTTTGAACAATTCTGTTTTTGTTTTCATTCTGACACTAAACGATTTTCTTACTTTAACGCGTATTGGATTTCCTTCAACTATAAGTATATATAGCTATTGTACATAGTAACCGTTAGAGCAGTAATGTAGTCACTATAAAGGCAGCATTAAACGGAAGCCCTTTTTTGGCATGTCATTGCAGCTAATGACCGGAAGCGATGTTGCCAAATGTCGCAGAGGATCGAGTACGCTAACTTCCGGTCTAAGCCCCTTTGTATTAATTTTTCGAGTTTTTAAAATAATTCGAGAAAAGGACTAAGATATCAAGTTCCATTGATAAAAAATAAAAAAACGACTTATCAATCATAGTATACTAAAACCTATTTGGACATAAGGAGCAGAACTTTAAGGTTCAGCAAAACAAGTCCACATAAGCAATATACAAACAACAAAATCAAAAATTCTCAGAAAAATTGTTAATGCACCATGGTATATTTCGAATCACACCATGCACAACGACATGAACATTCCCAATATAAAATCATATATTCATAACAAATACATAACATTCCAATCATCGACACAAAATCTATCAAATCCACTCGTTCTTCCTCTTTCCTACTCCCTGTTACCTGGACTTGATAAAAAAATAGTAAAAAGACATAGGCCATGAGACCTACTTAACTATTGATATCTTTATTCCAAAACTCGATGATCATGTAGAAAAGCAAAGAAAAAAAACCCTTGGATAAAATTTGCTGCCAATTGCGCATGCACAAATAAAAATTAAATAATAAAAATTAAAAAAACATGGTGAATAAGTACTACTGTATATTTCTTCTTTGGATGAGACGAGAGATTGAGAAAGCTACAACCCATGAAGTATCTCCAATTCAGTACGCAGTAGAGAGTGTTCCTTGAACACAATTATAGAGTTTGAGTTTCCTAAATCCCATAGGATCCATTCCCATCTGCTAACAGATTAAATAAAAGTCTTACCAGCAGCGGGATCTGAACCGGGATTCTCGGCTAGGCCACTCAGTGCTCTACCACTAAGCCACTCTGCTCCCTACGCTGAGGGTTTAGTGAATACGAAACCCTTAATTATGCCCTCTTTCGGAAGAGAATTTAAATGTGGGTCACATGACCTTTCACGGGTTGTAGTGGTACAGTTTTAAAAAATGTATTCCACCGATTCCAGTGTGCACCGACCTCAAATGAAAAAGGTCCCCTGGAACATATAAGTGGACAGGAATAATTTTTTTTTTTAATTGATATTTACAACTGTATTAAAATAATACATCAAGTAAATGGGCTAAGCGATACATAATGACATGGTATAATGACAAGTAGAGAAACTACCCACTGGTAGTACTCAAATCACAAGTTCATCTAAAAAGTCTTCTTTTCAGACGCCTCGGAGGATTATCGGGAATTGAAGAGGAAGCTAGGTTTGAAACTAGAGGGTTTGAGTGGAAATGAAGTTTGTTATGAAAGGATTGATAGCGGGTTCGGGCCAAATCAGCAACAAATGGGACATTAAGGTCGTTATGGATGACTTTATTCTAAACAAAATAAGGAGCATTGAGGATTTTACGAAGGGATAGGAATAATAATTTTTAAAAATATATCAAACTAAACCCATAATATTTTAAACAATAACAAGTCAGTTCACGGGTTTCCCCGCAGGTGGGTCTAGGATTTTTTTAAAGGGAGTAAAAAATCCCTGGGCGTCCTTAGGGGGAAGGGACGTTAAACGAAGGTTCCGAGACTGTACGGTGTCAGGTCACTTGTTAAAAATCCCTATCCTAAATAAACCTGGATAGACAAAATTTAGAGCTGACACTGTAGCGTCGTCAGATTACTCATGGCAGCATAAAGTTGCGTTAAAATAAACAAACAAATAACAAGTCAGTCAGTTCGTTGACTGTCTTCCGCAGACAGCGCTAGGCAGTTGACTGATAGAGCGGCACTATTCGGGAGTTTTACCATTAGAGGCTCTCAATTAATCCCCACAAGGCAAAAAAAAACTTCACCCCTCGCTATCAGAGGCGAATTTATTTAGCCGTAAATCGAATCAGGATTAAATTCAAAGTTTTTTTTCCCAGGCAACCGACGGAGTGGAATCGAAGCGACGGGCCACTTAGTGAATTAAATTGAAGAGAGGAAATGCAGCTCTCTCTAATGCAATTTATCGCAGAGTGTGAAGTGGCGAGTGTCGAGCATAGGCCCCTGCAGAACTCCCTGGGGGCAGCCGAAGCGATATCTCACTGCATCTCCCCTCGCTCCTGTGTAGGGCTTTTAAATTTGTACACGTGGACAGCCTCTGCAGCTCTTGTGGTTAGTGATAGGGGTGTCGATATCGAAAAAAATTATCGACGTATAACTATACATTGTAGGGAGTTATTCAACTTATTAATCCAACAGTGTGCTAGGAATTGATATGGACTAAATCGTATTCAACCGCAAGGCTTCCCCTCAGTTTGTAGAGCCTGGATGAACCCCGAAAAAATCAGAAGATCCCACAGTCGATATATATAATAGTAAAAGGAGCCAATAAAAGTGGGTAAAAATATATAAGAGAATCAATTCAGATAAAATAACAATAAAAATAAATCAAGACCAACAAAAATTGCTTAAGTCTCCAAAACTAACAACAAATATCGAAAATATCTGTCCAATATTTCGCCTATTCAGGCATCCTCAGGGTAGAAAGAGAATAACAGCAAAGCAACATTTATGTAAAGTCTCTTTTTACCTTTCCCTTTTCAATATTAATATATCTTGCGGAATAGCCATAAGTCCACAGGTTTCTTGATAATGTTCTTTTTTTACTTGCACTTTTACAGTTATTTTTTCCTATGGTCTTTTGTCTTATATTTTTGTGTAATTATTACTATTATTATATGTTTTTATTACTATTAATTATTTTATTTTATTTTCCTGTTGTGCTTTTTGAAGTTTGGTGAGTGTATATTGAATTTTCAATTTCTGAAGTATTGATCAGCTGTTTTTTATCTAACCTTATCCAGCTGGGGTCTAGTAACCTTCCTTATGATTCAGTAGTTGCATTTGAGCCTTTGGAGGTGGTGGGATGTTTCTTGGGTCCATTATTCATGTTTTGCTTTCCTGTTATTCTCTTTCTACCCTGAGGATGCCTGAATAGGCAAAATATTGGACAGATATTTTCTATTTCTGTTTTTAGTTTTGAAGACTTAAGGGCTTTTCGTTGGAATTTTTCCACGGTCTTAACATTAATGTAAAGTCTCTTTTTACCTTTCCCTTTTCAATATAAAAACAAATTGTTATTTTTCGTACTAAATGAACAAGAAAAAACAAAAAGTACAAACGATGATGATGTGTGAAAACAGATGCGGCCAGTCAACAATGCAGTAAATCTAGGACATGGGTAAACATTAGTTTTTTTTTGTTTAAAAAAAAAAAATAATATAATAAAGAAATTAACTAATTTACTAAAGCTTTATCAGTGCAACTTATGAAGGGACTTGTGATCAGTACATGATAGAGACTTTTGTTTCTAAGCCAATGGTTTTGCAGGGAGTTGATTTATTCGAGATCACGATCAACCAGCAGCTCTTTCCCAATTAAGGATACCCACTTCCTGGTGGCTGATTGAACCACAGGAAGATCTGTAGACACCACTGGGTTAATTATGAGAGTTAACAGTTTAAACAATCAATCTGCTACAACCGGTCTTGTACCCGGGAATCACAGCTCAATAACTCAGTGCTCTATACACAGAGCACTAAAATTGTTCATAATGTTTAAGTACGAACTACACAATTGAATTCAGTTTAGTTATGTTCATTTAACGTCACGGACAATGCTACAGTGGGAGTCCTTAATTTTGCCTATCAAGGTATAATAAGGATAATACGATAGGGGGTTGGGACCCCCATTTTATTTTACGTTCTTCCCTTGATATCGGGTTCGGGCTAAATCGGTAACTAATGGGACGTTGACGTCATTATGGGTGATTCATAACTAAGTAAGGAGCATTGTGGATTTTACATGGATTTCGGATTGGATGTGAAAGGAATTCGATGGCCAAGTGGAGCCCAAAAACTTTATTCCGTAAGTCCAAATAGTTCTTATAATAGCCATCTATATGGATCTTTTACAAACAATTGAGAGCTTAGAGCAATTTCTTTGTAATAGCTAAAGTTGCCTTCTTGATAAATTCATTAAATACGGCTAATACAATAACTCCTATCGAGAATTGATATAGCTGGAGTTGGACTTGTGATTATTATGGGGCGAACTGTGGTCTAGTGGTTAGAGTAACAAACTAATAAGCCCAAAGTTGCGGGTTCGTAGCCCGGCAGGTGGCCATAGCAACGCCATCTTTCGGAAGGGACGTTAAATGGGGGTTCCGAGACTGTACGATGTCAGGTACTCGTTAAAAATCCCTATCCTAATTAAACCTGGATAGAAAAATTTAGAGCCACTGTAGCATCGTCCGATTAGCCATAGCAGCATAAAGTGACGTTAAATGAACAAACAACTTGTGATTATATTACTATTCTTGTTGATAGTAAATAATCAAAACTGAGATAAATATGTTGATAAAGAGGAGAGAAATAGTGTAATCTCTCCAGCAAACACCCGGATGAGTCTCGATCAACCACCTCTTTTTCAGAGGTTGATGTTTCCTTTTGGACAACGCTAGCAGACCCCAGCCATTTCCGGAGCAGGATTGCCAACGGTAGGGGCGAGATGATGTGGTTAGCCGCAATCTCTGTTAGCAGATAGCTCCCTGTGTTGGGACCCTCCTATCTCACTTGCGTTCAGTTCTTCTGGCAATAGATATTTGTTTTACAAACTATTGTCTCCTTTAAAAAAATATAATTTATTATTAAAGAACATTAAATTTTAATTTTAATTTTAATTAAATCTGAGAGTATTTAAGACACAGAATTTATGGATCCTTATGGAGGAGAACAAATCAGGAGAAATAGAAAAATAGAAGAATTATAAAGGACAATTCTACGAAAAATCTTCGGACCTTTAAAGACGGGAAGAGAGTTAATACATCAGAGGAAAAAAGAGGAAAAAATTCGGACGCTATCAGGAAGATAAGAATTAAATTCCGGGGTCACACGATGACGATGCATGATAAGAGGCTTACAAAACGAATCTTCAACTACGTATACAGGAGCAATAAGAATAACTGAAGACATGATACAGGACACAGTACTACTTTAAGAAGTTGCCAAATAACGACACCTACAGGCCTTAAAGTCTGTGCTTAAATTAAAGCTAATTATATTTACTACCTTGACTTTTATCGTAGAATCACTTCTTCGGCCGGTGTTCCTCAAGAAAGTCGGCAAAACTTAAAATTTGTACTTTCTGGAAAAAAAGACAGATTTTCGAAGGGGCGTAACTCATAATCTATTAAAGCCACACAGCTGTGTAGTTGTGGTCATATTATAGCACATTTAATCTACTTTAAAATGGTTATTTATGGGTTTTTTCTTCCAAAAACGCACCGATTATGAGATACAGGCCAAAAACTGAAATAACTCCGAAAAGGCTCGACTTTTCGGTCACCAAAAGTTTTCCCATCCGTTGTTCGGTAGCAAACTTGAATTTCCACTAATCAGACAGCACTCTTCAATTGATTGCGACCTTCTGGTACCTGGCCGCTGAGCTATATAGAAAAACGAAGAATAAGTTCATTAGTTTGTTATGGTGAGCACTACACTACAGGAGACCCTATTTTCGATTTAACAGGTTCAACTGGATTTAAATCAGTTAAAATCTCAGAGGGTATAGATAAAATACTGTAAAAAATCTTAGAGGTTAAAAGAAAATTAGTAATCTCGGAAGAGAAGATATGGGCAACATCGAAGAGAATAGAATTATATTGAATCAATCTACCTAAAAATATTAGAGAGGAAATAGTTGACTGGGAGAACTAATGGAGGATGGAAATTGTTGGAGGGTCCAGTCAAAATATACTCACAAATGAGTGAAAACGTTTTTTTTTTATTTGTGCCTACTTGGTAGGTCATCTTCAGGGCCAATAGGAGTGGCTGCTCAGTGAAAAATGTGCATCAGTGACATTTAAATGAGTATCTTATGGGTTATCGCAAAAACTTAACGCGCAAGAAAATAAATTCATGTATAAAGAAATATTTTGTTTGAATATATATAGAAATATATTGTTTGAATATATATTTTGTTTGAATTATAATGTTTATAATATGTACATAATAAAATACATTTGAGGACAAAACATGTGGGCATAATATGTTTTGTGCGTGGGGGGGGGGGGGGCCGATCGCTAGTAATAAATATAAGAGGCACCTAAAGAGAAACGATTAGAGGTAAGACGTGTAACCGCAATTATTGCGTCAGCTGAGACAGAAGATGACAAGCCAACCGAGTCCTTTGAGCTGCCACACCTCCGTACTCCCTTTGATCGGGGAACCTCCCCCTCGCGTTCTCCGGGGTGGTATTGGATTCCTCCTCTTCGGAGTGGAATGTCTCTGTGATCGGCGCCGCAGGGGGATTGGCGTTCTTCTCGGGGATTAACGCCTTTGAGGAACATGTCTGTTATGGAATTATTAAATTAAATTCGACAAGGCTCCGAAATCTCAGTGAGCTATGTACGTGCTTAATCTCCGCAAAAGCTTTGATGGTTAAACACTCCAAGACTGAGTAGATAAAATCATAATTATGCATAAAAGAGGCAGCACATCTCACATTAACCAAAAAATGTTCAAAAATAGAATAGTTCAATATTTAGCGAATAAAATGTATTATAACAATTCATCAAAGGTTATATGTTCGGTAAATGGAAGGGACCGTTCTGCTTATCTGCCAACGGTTGTGGAATTTGTCTGACACCATGTTCAAACATCTGACTTAACTCACTTTATATTTTATATAAATATATAAATATATATATATATATATATATATATATATATATATATATATATATATATATATATATATATATATATATTTATTTATAGAGGAAGGTCTACCCCTAGGGTGATCTGGAGAGATCACAGTTTCGATTCATGCTGTTAATAGAATAAAAAGAATAATTTATCTCTTCAGCATTTTATGTCCTTAGATGCCTTGTCCCAAATTATTAAGGATGAGTAAGCCTTAACCATTATCATAACATCCCAGTAGCTTCACAGATTTAATGTATCACAAAATAAATGATCTATCTGACACGGCCGGTTTTAGTTTAAGTACTCGGTTATTATTGGGTCGTAAAGGATGAAATGTAAGTTTCGTTTATTTACAGTTTTTTTTTCATAAGGGATTAAATTATTTGTAAACAAACAAATTATGTTATGTATACCGTTTGAAAGATCATTTAATCCTTTTTCATAATCAGTCTTACTTTTCCTTTTGAAAGTGAAGCAATGTTTTAAAAATAAATAAGAATAAAATTATGTATTCCGCGGATATTCGTATAATTTTTCTCTACAAATTGAAACTTGGCCATAGCGTCTCGGAGGCGTTCCGAAACATTAATATAGTTTACGGTGAAGATACAGTGAGGGAAAGAACAATCTTCCGTTGGTTTGAAAAATTTCGGTCTGGTGATTATGACCTTACCAACAAAGAACGTGGTAGGCCCAGTGGCGGATTATCCGTAAGGCAAACTAGGCACGTGCCTAGGGGCGCGTAGTTACAAGGGGCGCGCGAGCTCAGAATTTTTAAATAAATAAAAAAAATAACATATCGACAAAGAAAGAAAGAACTAAATGCTGATCTATAATATAAAACAAGCATGATGCTATGATGCTGACAATCAGTTAAAATTAAGATGGCCATTTATGGCCGGTACAGGGGCGCCGATAAAGTTATTGCCTAGGGCGCTCTGGACCTTTAATCCGCCACTGGGTAGGCCGAGGAATAAGCTGGACGAAGCGGGCCCTTCCCAAACCACTCCTGAATAAGGTTCACAACTTGGAGCAAATGCCATGACTGTTTCCAGGCACCTTAAGGAGCTTGGTAAGGCAAAAAAGCTGGAAATGTGGGTACCCATGAATTAACCGAGACTCAGCAGCTAACCCGATTTTTTTGTTTCAGGACCTGAATATAGAGGGTTCCTTTCTCACCCACCATATTCTCCAGACCTTAGTCTAACTGATTTTTACTTTTTCCATTTTTGGATGATTTTTTAAGAAATAAAAAAATTGACAACGAAAATGCCCTGAAATCGGCCTTCCAAGGCTTCTTCCTTGACACCTAACTTCTAAAGAGCGGAGATAGAAAAGCTTGTTTCCCGTTTGGAGAAGTTTATTCAAATTGAAGGATCCTATTGTGATTAATAAAAGTATTGTTTAATAATTTTTTACTAATAATTTAAATTTACACCTTCACTGACATTTCATATGTTACCACCCAAAACTTAATTTAAAACAGTGAACTTTTTTTTTTCATATTGATGATGAAATGGCTTGTACATTGGAAATAATGTATAAAATGGTTTTTATGCTTTTTATCGAAATATACACAAAATAAGTAACTTTTAACTTATTTTTGTAAATTCCATTAATCGAACATTTCGTACACTGCTCTTGGTATTATAACTTTGTAGAAATTTAAATTCCATATTAGTTTAACTGTATGATATTGCCGAAGACCGATTTCTGGAAATGTCTGCAGACTAATTTGTCTCAAGTACCAATGAGGATATACTGAATATATGTTAAATCTTCCTTATATGTAGAGTAGAGTAGGTACTATTCTATTTCCGGTTAATTGGCTTCTATTTCTACTTGTGTTTACCGACCATATCAATTTTGTCCTTCCGAGATAACTTTCTCCATCCAAACATTCTATTCCATTTTTTTTTAATACTCGTTAGAGACTAATCCATAAAGGGTTTCGAATTACCCGTGCAGCGTGAGGCAGGTAGGAGAAGGTACAAGGCAGAAGAACCTGTAGAGAGCACAGAACCAACCTCTGTTTTATTATCCCATTTACTTTTTAATTTATTTTTTTCCTTCACTAAGGCCGTTGCTTCTGTGCGGCAAGTTCATTCAAGAGCAATAATCTTTACCTGCTGTGTTATTAGAAATGTTTATGGGTAAACCGAACTTTTATAAATTACTAACCTTCACTTCAAATAATCTTTTTTTTCTTAAGGGGTTCCTCAGATTGAGGTTTCCTTCAACCCAAATTTTTTTTAAATTCATTTTTCCAGTTTTTTCTCTCTTGCATACAGGGTGATTCGGAATTGCACGGCACTTTTTAGGTATGTGTTCTCTAACACAGAATAAACAAAAAAGTTCATATTAACATGTATCTCAAAATCATTTATTAAACAGAGGTTAAATATTTATTGAAAAAGGGAACACTCAACAGAGACATCAAATAAATGTTAATACATAAGTGGAAAAATTCCAACTAAAAACCTTAAGTCTCTAAACTAAAACAGGAAATTAAAAATACCTGTCCAATATTTCGCCTATTCAGGCATCCTCAGGGCAGAAAGAGAATAATAGCAAACCAAAAGATGAATAATGCACCACAAAAACATACATCCCACCACCTCCAAGACTCAAATGCATTTTCTGAATCATAGGGAAGGTTACTAGATTCCCAGCTGGCTAAGGTTAGATAAAAAAAGCTGATACATACACCAGATTTGAAACATCAATATACCTTCACCAAACCCCCCCAAAAAAACCCAACAGGAAAACAAAATAAAACAAATAATAGTAATAAACAACTTAAGAACAGAAGACAAAAAACTATATGAAAAAATGAAAGTAAAAGTGCAAGAAAAAAAGAGAATTTATAAAAAAACAGTGGACTTATGGTCGACTTATAGGCGAAATATTGGACAGGTATTTTTAATTTCCTGTTTTAGTTTAGAGACTTAAGGTTTTTAGTTGGAATTTTTCCACTTATGTATTAACATTTATTTGATGTCTCTGTTGAGTGTTCCCTTTTTCAATATATATTCTGTGGAATAACCATAAGTCCACTGGTTTTTTATAAATTCTCTTTTTTTCTTGCACTTTTACTTTCATTTTTTCATATAGTTTTTTGTCTTCTGTTCTTAAGTTGTTTATTACTATTATTTGTTTTATTTTGTTTTCCTGTTGGGTTTTTTTGGGGGGGGTTTGGTGAAGGTATATTGATGTTTCAAATCTGGTGTATTTATCAGCTTTTTTTATCTAACCTTAGCCAGCTGGGAATCTAGTAACCTTCCCTATGATTCAGAAAATGCATTTGAGCCTTGGAGGTGGTGGGATGTGTGTTTTTGTGGTGCATTATTCATCTTTTGGTTTGCTATTATTCTCTTTCTGCCCTGAGGATGCCTGAATAGGCGAAATATTGGACAGGTATTTTTAATTTCCTGTTTTAGTTTAGAGACTTAAGGTTTTTAGTTGGAATTTTTCCACTTATGTATTAAATATTTATTATTACTATTTACGTATTGTTATTACAACAATTAGAGTAACTGTTCAAAGGGGCCTCCGTTTTGTTGAATGGAACATTGAACACGACGAATCCATGCTTCTCTGGCTCTTTATATAGCATCAGGATGGTCCTTGATAGTTACTGCGGCTTCCACGATCCGATTTCTTAGCTCTTCTAGCGTGCCAACTGCCGCAGAATAAACTATTGACTTCATCCAGCCCCACACAAAATACACGAATGGCGTTAAATCGGCCCCTTTGAACAGTTACTCTAAATGTTGTAATAATAATACATAAATATTAATAATAAATCTTTAACCTTTGATATATGTTTAATAAATGAGTTTGAGATATATGTTAATATCAACTTTTGTGTTAGAGAACACATACTTAAAATAGTTCCTACTTTCCTCGCCGTTTCCTTCGCCACTCCAATTGAAAACTAAATAGGGCAACGTTTCTTCTTTAATTCTTCTGAAATGACCAGTCTAATATTTTTTTCTCTATATTTTAGAAGACGTTTTGTTGAATTTGCATCCGTTCTCAAATTTCGGCATTAGTCCTTCTATCTAGCCTGGATACCCTGGCAGGTCTCCTCCAATAGTCCATCTCAGTAGCAAGTAGCTTTTTTCCTAGAACAGCGCTTATCCTCCATGTCTCTGATCCTAATAGCAATACACTTTCAACTATGGACTAGATATCTTTCGCCATATTGTTGCTCCAAAGGACCGAGTTAAGCATAACTTTAAGCTTAGCGGGTTGTATTTATCCTTTGTTTTATTTCTTTTTCCGATGTTCCATTCTTTTACATTACAGAGCCCAAACATTTTAAATTATCCAATCGTTTTATGACATTAAAACTTTAACATAAAAAAAATGGTACTCGTCTGTTTAAACGTCCGTTGAGACCAGCGCTCAGGTGTCACTTACCTCAACTATTTCCACCATGTCAGGTTATGTTGTCTACCATTAATTTCAAATAGGCATTGCCTTTCATTATGATAGAAGAGATTTTTAGGATATGAAATAAATGAGAAACATGTGAATAAAAATATTTATTCCATTAAAAAGAACAATATCTTCTACCATAACATCAAAAGGGTGTCGTCCCTCTAGCTTTGTTCTCCACATGAACTCCGCCAAGTAAGAGTCTAGATATTCTCTATTTGTGCCTCTTCTTCTCCAATAGTTTATGAATTTCACTCTAATTTGAAAACACACACTTCTCACATATAACTGCAATATTCATTCACTATAGAGTGAGAGATGTTTAGCTGTTCGTCACAGAACTTTACGGAAGTCAGTTCCGCCTAGGAGCAATATATGAAATGCACTATAATGTCCAAAGGTACAGTACTTTTCCTTAACCAGGTATTCACTCGAACACCCAGGCTCGATTAGCATGGCATTCCGTCTAATTGCTTTCCCCACTTAAAGTTCCATATTATGTCCATCTGCACAACACATTTTCTTCGGAATGACATTCCGCTCCTGAAAAAATAGGAGAGCTGATTTTTCATCAGTCACCATGCGAAAAATGTTCTTCAAATTCCAAGTCATATCCAAAATAAACAAAAACAAAGTCAACTTCACTAATAACAACACACTTAGGAAAGGTTACTAAAATAGTAGGATATTAGTTGAGGTAAGTGACACCTGAGCGCTAGTGACAACAGACAAGTACCAAAAACATTTAACGGCTTTAAAAGAACGTGATAAAAAATGTAACCTAATGGGAGTAAGGCTAGGTAACAGCCATCTCCATAATCTAATGTTTGCGGGTGATCAGGTAACTGTCCCTCAAGACCATGAGGATGCAGAATAAATGGTAAATGAAAACTATAAAACTAAAAACAATCACGTTGTTGAATATTGATAATGCAATAGAGTTCAAAGTAAATTCGGATAAGTCAAAAATGATTTTGGTTATCTTATTGAAGACATAAGATGGAATAAGCTGGAAACATGTTGAATGTTGGATGTTGAAAAGTCTAAGTACTTAGGGCCCATGACAACTAGAAAAAAACGAAATTCAAGAGAAAAAAAAGGCGCAGTTACAGTATTTTCGTTCCTGCGTCTTTAGTCCCGAAAGTTTTTTTTTTTTTTTATTATTTATTTATTGATATTTACAACATATTACAGTAATATAATAAGTAAATTGGCTGAGTGATACATAATGACAAGTAGAGAAACTACCCACTGGTAGTACTCAAATCGCATGTTCAACTAAGAAGGTCACGTGGCCATCTTCTTCTCAGACGCCTCGGAGGATTATCGGGAATTGAAGAGGAAGCTAGGATTGAAACTAGAGGGTTTGAGTGGAAATGAAGTTTGTTATGAAAGTATAGATACCGGGATCGGGCCAGATCAGCAACAAATGGGACATTAAGGTCGTTATGGATGACTATATTCTTAACAAAATAAGGAGTGTTGAGGATTTTACGAAGGATTTTGGATTGTAGGGATTGGATACGAGAGGAATTCGATGGCTTAGTGGAGCCCCAAAGCTCTACTCCGTAAGTCCAAATAGGTCGTATGATGGTCATGTAGATGAGTCTTTTGTAATTAATTGGGAGCTTAGAGCGTTTGTCTAGTAAGTGTTGAAGTAGCCTGAAACGTCGAGCGCTTTCTTGTCTTTTCAGTCTTGTATGAGGATTCCAGGCTAATCATTTGTCGAGATGCAACCCTAAGTATCGGATCTGTTCTACAGGGACAAGTGGGATATTATTAAAGGATACTGAAGGGCAGGAAGTCATTGGTTTACGACGTAAGGTAAAAGTGATTTGATGGGATGTTTGAGAATTTATTTTAATTCTCCAGTTCTGGCACCATTCTTCAAGATCGGTGATATGGGATTGGAGGCTTTGGGATACAATAACTGGATTGGTATTGACTGATAATACACATGTATCATCATCATACGTGGTAAGGATAGTATTAGGATAAGTTGGGATGTCAGCTGTATAAACTGTATAAAGGATTGGGCCAAGGATACTATCTTGAGGAAAGTCCCGAAAGTTAAAAATTGTATATGTAAGTTTGAAAAGATGCTACGGACTTTAAGAGATGAACAGGGCGTTGCTGTGGTATTCGAAAATTAGGTATCGAATCAAAATTCGGTCCAAAAAAATGATGAAACCACTGGAGAGTTTAGGATATGTTGTATCCGGTTAAAATGATTGAAACAATTGTTTCATGAAGGATGAGCTTGTGATGCTGGGATTAGTAACGGATGAATATCTAAAAATACAGGGAGTATCAAAAAGAATCATCACATTTCATAAAATCATAACTATTCTGTTATTTGAGCTAAATGCGCCAACAAGGTACTGTTGGGAAGAGGAAACTAAAGTTTTACATGGTTTTCGCTAGGTAGCAGCAGCGTGCTTGAGTGAACGCCAACTTCAGTTCTAGTGAAAATGTCATCAGGTTGTCTGTGTAAAGGCAAATCACCGCCCCGAAGTCGCATGACAGCAGCAGTGGCATCAGAAACTCAGGACATGCTCGCTAGAGCGTTTTCCTTTCAGGCAAAAAAAATCAGTAATTGTATATGTTTATTAGTGTTAGAAATATGAACATGTCAAATCGGACGATTCTTTTCTACAAGAACCTATATTTATTTTAATTTATTTACTTATTGTTCTCCATCTAGGGACTCTTTGTTTGTTATTTTTATTGTTTGTGCTTCCTATCTCATTTGTTTTCATCCTATCCTACGCTCTTGTATACACGGATTTTGTTAAAGACTTTATTGTTTAGTCCTCTTGGTCCATTCTTATCACGTGCCCTTATAATGAGATGACCTTTATTTGATGTACGTTTTTCAAATGAACACAGACATCTGGATTTACGTCAGAATAGCATTTTAAAACGTGATGGAGAACATTCCGATGAGCGAAGGAACGTAAACACGAAGTTGATAGGAGTTGATTAATCAAGTGTTAATCATGTTTATCATGGAGGCCGTCCCATTAGCGGTGGTTCCGGTCTGAAAAAGGTTACAATTTCCTCTTCCTAATCGCCTCTGTCACGAACTATGTGCGTTCTCGTGTTTGCGATCGGCTCACGGGAGGGGGCAGGGAACGAGTGGGGGGAAAGGTAAAAGTGGGAGAAAGGGAAAGAGTGGGGGGGGGGAGTAGTACGATTACTAAAACAAACAAGAGATATCGATATTAATATCGACTATCAGACTCGTGGAACTTGTCAAGAGCTTGTTGTCGTGCCAAAGCGATTCAATCTAAAAACCGCGCTATTCGATGACAGTTACTATGCCGGTAGTAACTATTATGAAAAATCCCGTAGTGTACTCGATACATTACTTTTGTTTTGAACAGAAGAAATTTGTCCTGGCCGGGATTCGAACCCGGGTCGTCTGGATCTCTAGTGCAGTGCAAAGCTACCAGGGGTCGTGTCCAAGTCAGACAAACCACTGAGCTACCAGGGGTTCGTGTCCCATTCTCTCTTCACCAATCCTGTATCCCCGTGTTCTCGCAATTTTTTATTGAACATTACTCTAATTGGGATCTTGGTGACTTACATACATCGCAAAAATTGCGAGAAAACAGATGCCATTATGTATCATTCGAGCCATTATATTTACTTGTAAATATAAAATAGTTGTAAATTTCAATAATTAAATGTTTTAAAAATGTAAAATGACGTGATCTAAATCTGCTTCTACACCAGCCAATGACAGCAGAGATCCAAACTGATTTAGAATAAGCTGGCGTGGCAACCAAAAAAACAAAACATCAAAAAACTAACGTCCCGTTTAGAGTGCTCTGGAAGAAATTACAAGAGTAGCTGTTGAAAAAAACAAAACAAAAAATGTGCTTTAATGGGCCCATTAAGGAGAGATTTGATGTGGTGAGAAGCTTACATTGACATGTGTAAGAGCATCATATTCCCGGGGGTTCTATTATTTATTTCGTTTAACGTCACTTTATGCTGCTATAGCTAATCGGACGATATTACAGTGGGAGCCCTAAATTTTGCATATCCAGGTATAATTAGGATATGTTTCTTTAGGAAGTACCTGACACGGTATCTCCATTTTACGCCCCATCTGAAATACAGTTCAATTTAAGATTTTATACAACTTTAAAAAATCTTTAGTCCACCTCCTGACCCCGCCATGTTGGCTGTTATGCTATCTACAACACCACAGGCTACCCCCAAAAATGCTTACGATTCCTTCTACCGCCAGATGCTCTGCATAACAAATTGATTTGACAGGGTGATGGTGATACAGATGATGGAGGCGCGGTTAAAGGCGGGAAATGCTTGTTAGAATTTATAAAACTATAACCCTTCCAACTGACGTAGAATGTGGCCTTTAACAATGAAGGATGAACAACGCCGGATGGTATTCGATAATCAGGTTTTGGGTCGCGAATTGGTCCAAAAATAGTTCATTACATAGAAATTACGAGATGCGGAGCATGTACTTTTTTTTTTTTTTTCCCAAATAGGGCATTGGTATATTCCATACAGCCACATCTGAAGAGCATGTACTTAGTTAATATAAATAAAGTGATTGTGTCAAGAAGACTGGAATGAGTTTCTGATCTTTTCAGGCTTAGTAACGAATACATTTCGAAAAAGTTAATAAGCGCTGAGCCAAACGTCCGAGGAGTAGGAGAGATGATTCCGTTAAAGGTGATCTCCACTAATCTGTGGAGGAAAATTTTATAAATTGTGATCGATGGTAAGCTTAATGTGATTTTTTAAATTTTATAATTAATTCTAATGACATATTTTATAATGAATTCGTTATTATTTAAAAAAAAATATATATATATATAGTTATAGTTGCTAAAGGCCTCATCTCCTACACTCCCGATGTTCTTGTAACCCCGGATCGTTGAGGCTCGGGGAAGATCCGGCAACATGGCAGGAATGGTTTTTGTCCGCCCTTCTGGAGGCAGTGAAGGGCAATCTGGGCCTAATACCCAGGCTCTGCTGTTGGGTTCTTTTAGGGTCGTTTTAGGGTTTTTGCGCAGTTTTTATTCAATTTTAAATATGTATATATTAAATATTAAAAAAGAAAGATAGATTTTTCTAGAAACCATATGAAAATAGTTGTGTGTATATGGTCTCAGGCTTGGGCAATGGAAGGTGTGTATATATATTTGGATGTGTGTATTGTAAATATATAGTATTACATCTTAGACTTATAATTAATATTTTAACTTGTGAATTAACACTATCTGTGCCTTAGGATTTTTTATAGGATTTAAAAATCCTAGGTTATGCCCTATAACCTATTAATTTAGTATTATAACTAATAACCTACAGATGTTTTTATTATTTTAAAAAGTCCAATCTACTTTATATATTTTTAAACTTGTTGGGAGAATAAAATGTTCCAGTTTACTTGAATATGTTATTAGATATATCCTGCCCGGATTTTATTGTCGCTTTTTCAATAATAGTTCAGAAGTTTATATAAAGAAAAAAGTAACACTTCAACCCATGAAGGGTCTTGGCTTAGGTTCAGTACGTGGTAGAGACTGTACCGATTCTTAGACTAGAGGCTGGGTAAGCCCTAGGAGGACCCTATATATCATTTTTTTTTTGTGACACTTCCCAGAGCGCTTCATCTCAACCAGGAGCGGTTTGGAGTAGCTCTCCCGATTTATCCCCTTGTGGTTTTGTGCAATCTCGTGTATATGTGAACCGTCCAAGGACCCTATGAGATTTGAGGACCAACATCCGAGAAGTAATTGCCTTAATATCGCCTGCTAAGCAAGAGTCATGATAATGATAATCACAAATCCTGCTCCTCATCTTTACACAGATGCAATGCGCACATGAGCACATTGTTATGATATTTTATGTTAAAGAGGTGTAACACTGAGGCTGCGGTGGCACGTGGAGCCTTGAGAACATGCGACTTCAAGGATTTGCATCAACGAGGTGCATCCCACTGCGTCATTAGTCATCGATGCATCCTTGCAATAGAGTGCACCGAGGTCTCTCGCTAGGTTGCGATCTACCAGGCCTTGGCCAGCACTTACAGCAATATGGCGTCGTAGTTATAACCTAGGCAATATTCTTTTTATAACTTTAATATAAAGTGTTATATTTAAAGTTTCACTTTTTAAATTGTTTATTTATTTTTTATTATAACTGTATTTACAACCGACAAAAGCCCGAACGTGTACTACACTTTAAGAAGTCTTGGGTTCTAAACCCAACGGTTGTACAGGGAACTTAATTAATTAAGCGTGACCAACACTGACAAGTTTTCCCTACTTTATAGATGAAGTATTGGAAAATATCCAGAAAAAATATTTTCGATCGAGGGCTTATAACAAAATATATATATATATTTTAAAATTTATTTATTGATATTTACAACTGTATTACAATAATACATCAAGTAAATAGGCTAAGCGATACATAATGACATGTGAAAATGACATGTAGAGAAACTACCCACTGGTAGTACTCAAATCACTACTTCAACTAAAAAGGTCACGTGGCCATCTTCTTTTCAGACGCCTCGGAGGATTCTCGGGAATCGAAGAGGAAGCTAGGTTTGAAACTAGTGGGTTTGAGTGGAAATGAAGTTTGTTATGAAAGGATAGATACCGGGTTCGGGCCAAATCAGCAACATTAAAGTTATTACGGATTACTTTGTTCCTAACAAAGTAAGGAGCATTAAGGATTTTGGATTGTAGGGATTGGATACGAAAGGAATTCGATGGCTTAGTGGAGCCCCAAAGCTCTATTCCGTATGTCCAGATGGGTCAAATGATTGTCATGTATATGAGTCATTTGTAGTTAAAAGGGAGGTTAGAGCGTTTGTCTAGTATATAAAAATTTAAAAAAAACAGAAACACTACAACCCATTAAGGATCATGGATACAGTACATGGTAGAAACTGAATTGTTACTTAGAGAGCGATTGTATAGGGGGGTGATTTGACCGAGATCACGCTCACAGCTTCTTCTCCAACTATGGTTACCTATTTCATAAAGGTTGAATGAGCATCAGAAGTCTCTGCAGATCCCACATGGTCTATTCATTTCTGTTACCATATAAATTATTTTATCCATCATAGCGGGACTTAAAGGCGAGAGATCCACAATTTCTAACGAAATAAATAAATAAAGTTCCACAGTATTTCACGAACACTGTTACTACCTTTAGAACCGTAACCGAGAGAAACCAATATGAGCAAAGTTGTTAAAGTGTATTCCTTAGCAATCTCATAACAGCTGCGGCGTAGAGTCGAATCCGGCCTAGGGGGTTTTAAATGTATGAAATGAATCTCAACACTTTGGTTTCGGTAAGAAAAGTAAGAAACCCTACACATTAAGTTATTCCTGTACCACTACAATCCATGAACGGGTCTGGGGTTCAGTACATGGTAGATACTGTACTGTTTCAAGGACAACTGTTGTGCAGGGAGGTGATTTCTTATAAATAGAGGTATAAGGCCAACACCGATCGGTGTTTTAAACAAATCAAAAACATATTTCGCTCCAAGTACCCAAGTCATTTTATAAGACCATTTTGGACTTGCGGAGTCGATTGAAAAGACGAGAAACTTTTCGGCGTTCCAGGCTACTTCAACACGTACCAGACCAATGCTCTAGGCTCCCAATTAATTACAATATATTCATACATGACTACTTTAAAGCCTACTTGGACTTAAGGATTAGTGCTTTGGGCCATCACTGCCCAATCCTCTCGTATCCAATCCCTACAATCCATAAATTCAACCAGTCCTGACAAATTTTATTCCCACTCAAACCCACTAGTTTTTAAAGTAGCAACTTCTTTGATTCCCAATAATACTCCGAGGCGTTTTGAATGAAGATGGCATTTTTCTATATGCCTTTAAATCCAAAATCCTTTGTAAAATTCTCAATGCTTATTTACTTTGTTACGGAAAAAGTAACCTATAATGACATTAATGTCCCATTTGTTTATAAAAAGAAAATCGTACTTAGTGTCGGTGTAGCATCTAGTCTTGTAATACCTTTTACTACTTCACATGATTGGTACGTTACTTAAGATCACAAAATTTTTCTTAAAAACTTAATATTTAACATTATATATAAGTTCAAAGAACAGATATTATTTTATATATAAGTTGATAATATATAAATTTTATAGTAAATTTCCTTTAAGTTGAATTAGGAGCTAACAGTCGGAAATATATTCAAAAATCGTAGGCTCAGGACATGGTAAGGACTTTACTGTTTCTAAGCCAGTTGTAGTACCAATAGGTTATTTTCCATAAGGTTAGAGATAACCACTTGGTTTTTCCCATCTTTACTAATGATGGGTTGTACCCACTAAACTTCACCAGATCCCACAGGGTCGATTCTCGGCTGAATAAATATTTCATCTGTAACAACCGTTCTAATAGAACCCTAGCTAAGTGCTCTACACATGCGATAATATTATCGAATTCTCATCCACTAACAAAAGAATCCACGTAAGAGTATCAGCTGTTATAATAGACCAATTTCCTTCTTCGTTCAAGGATGCTTAATACGTGGGTTCGATGCAATCCTGTAAAGTGTATAATTTATATTACTCACAATTAGTAATAAGCGAGGAATACAATAGTGGGGAAGTTTATTCCCACGTAAATTGTGCTTCGTGTAGGTTGCGACGTAGGAAGGGACAACTCCAAGGTAAGCAGAGGTTATATACGTAACATGTGACTATGTCAGTCCTTGAACTCTTTCAACTGTCAGCAACTGTTTATTTACAATTAAAATTCCTCGATTCTAGAATTCTTAATTAAATAAAAAAATAACAATTTACTATATATTCGCCAACCTTTAAATAATACAGAATATAATTCCAGAGTGCTTCTGCTTACCAACGGCTCCACAACAGTTCAATCTAGCGACATTCATGGTAAATGATATATTTGTATTGAAGCATAAAACTCGTATTATTGGAATAATTGATAGTTCTTACGGCTTAAAGTTTATATGATAGGGAACGAAGGATTATGTAGAAATAACATTTCAATAGAGACTAATGTAGGACCCGAACCTTCGCAGACACTTCTACATGCTCTAGCTAATACGTACAGGTAAAAAAGACGATAAGATCGTTGAATAGTAACTATTTATTAACATTTTTTCCTTAAATATTAACATAATTTTATCATGTTATAGCATACAAATCCATAATTTATTTATATGTATTATTCTTATGATGGTGATAATTTTTATTTTTTTAAATAATTTTTATTATTGGTTTTAATATAGGATCGGTGAAGAGAATGGATTTGTCTGGCCGTATTACGAGCCAGGTAGCTCAGTCGGTTAGAGCTCTCCGCTAGAGATGCGGAAGACCCGGGTTCGAATCCCAGCCTGGACAGATCTTTTCTCTTCATAATAAAAATATTTAATATGCTAAGCAGTTTTCAGAAACAATGCATCATTCTGGAAATGTTGAACTATGACATTATCGGAACTGACGCAGTTGTAGCAAGAATTGTTAACAAAAGAATTACGGGGAAGAATCCTTCACCTTTCTCAAACTAACTTAATGACTCAGCCATCAGTTGATACAATTAAGTAGTTAGTCTCAGAAAAACTTTCTTGGAAGTTTAATTTGCACTAAAGTCGAATAAAAAACTTTTAAAAGGCTAGTCTAAATAAATAATAATAATAGCTTTAGCGAAGCCGATCTCTTATTTACGAAATTCCATTATCGTATTATGACCCAAAAAAAATATGTCGGTTTAAAGTTTGGGGGGGGGGGGGAATTCCAAACGAAATAAATTATAAATTAAATTCAACTTTAAACTCCGTGGGTACTTGAGAGACAGAAATGTCCAAAATGTTAGAACTGTACAATGGTCATTTTATTCAAGTTTGCCAGACAAAAGCATCAGAGGGCACACAGACGACGGCCTCTATAGCTCTTTAGATAAAGCAATAGATTACCTTGGCCATTTCAAAGTAGCAAAAAAAAAATTTAGCTTCGTTATGAAATGTAGAGGGGAACTTCTGAACTTAAATTACAAACCATTTGAGTCCCAAAATATACAGCTATCCTCCCCGTAATTTGAACAAATTTGAGAATAGTTTTCACTTCCTGGCAGTATGAGCATGAGCTGATCTCAAAACAAAACTAATAGATATTCTGAATAGGGAGAATTTAATAGGTTCATATGATTTTGTAAGAAATGCATTAATTATTAATGTCAAAAGGAAAAATTTTTTTTTATTGATATTTACAACTGTATAAAAAAAAAATACATCAAGTAAATGGGCTAAGCAATACATAATGACATGTGAAAATGACAAGTAAAGAAACTACCCACTGGTAGTACTCAAATCACAAGTTCAACTAAGAAGTCACGGGGCCATCTTCTTTTCAGACACCTCGGAGGATTATCGGGAATTGAAGAGGAAGCTAGGTTTGAGGGTTGGAGTGGAAATGAAGTTTGTTATGAAAGGATAGATAGCGGGTTCGGGCCAATTCAGCAACAAATGGGGCATTAAGGTCGTTGTGGATGATTTTATTCTTAACTAAATAAGGACCATTAAAGGATTTTACGAAGGATTTTGGATTGTAGGGATTGGATACGAGAGGAATTCGATGGCTTAGTGGAGCCCCAAAGCTCTACTCCGTAGGTCCAAATAGGTCGTATGATGGTCATGTAGATGAGTCTTTTGTAATTAATTGGGAGCTTAAAGCGTTTGTCTGGTAAGTGTTGAAGTAGCCTGAAACGTCGAGCGGTTTCTTGTCTTTTCAGTCTCGTATGAGGATTCCAGGTTAATCGTTTGTCAAGATGCAACCCTAAGTATCGGATCTGTTCTACAGGCACCAGTGGGATATTATTAAAGGATACTGAAGGGCAGGAAGTCATTGGTTTACGACGTAAGGTAAAAGTGATTTGATGCGATTTTTGAGAGTTTATTTTAATTCTCCAGTTTTGACACCATTCTTCAAAATCAGTGATATGGGATTGGAGGCTTTCGGATGCAATAATTGGATTGGTGTTGACTGATAATTCACATGTATCATGAGCATACAAGGTAAGGATAGTATCAGGATGAGTTGGGATGTCAGCTGTATAATAAGTAGCTGTAGAGTAATCCCGGATGCGAGACTCGGTCAAATGCCTGTTCCACATCAAGAAAGACGCCCAAACAATATGATCCACGTTCTAATGCAGAGGAGACTACATCCACCACACGATGACATTGCTGAATAGTGGAGTGGGATGCTCGGAATCCAAACTGGTGGTCTGGTATTATTTGATTTGCATCAAGGATTAGGTACAATCGTTTGAGGATGAGTTTTTCTAGGATTTTACCCATGCAAGGTAGAAGAGAGATAGGACGGTATGAGGAAGGGTATTCTGGTTTTTTTTTTAGGTTTGGGTATCATTTTTACAATGGATAATTTCCAGAGATCAGGGAAATATGAAAAGGAAATTTAATTTATTTTTAGTTCTGTTATTATTTATTAGTTCAATCAAACTCCCGGCAGACGGTATTATGTACCATGTTGTGACTGCTAAAGCTGTAAATAAAATAATTTACATTAAATTAAATAACTTATTAATAAAAGAGCATTTATATCTATCAATTTAACTACCTATTACGACCCAAACCCAAAACCTCAAGATAACTCTTCAAGTAATCTTCCAACCTTCACTTCGGCATATCCCTACGACGTTTACCGTAAGCACTAATTAACTGTTAAGGAATTCGTTCGTTACAATAATCTCAACAACTTTAGAAGCCATCACAACCTTCGCGGCACTCTTAACTTGAATTCTAATAACCGACTGTATACAAAATACTTCAGTGGTATCTTCTGGTTTAGACCGTGTCGCTAAATTTTTCGCCAACGTTTCGCCAGACATGCTGCTGACTTCTTAAAAATAATATTTAGAAAACAATGATTAATGAATGAGATTCTCTTTTCTGTCCTGAAGATGTCAGCAGCATGTCTGGCGAAACGTTAGCGAAAAAGTTAGCGACACGGTCTAAACCAGAAGATACCATTGAAGTATTTTGTATAAATAGTGGCCGTGGAAACGTAGAAGAGTATATAACCGACTGTTCTACAACTACCCCGTCACAACGGGGATTCACTCAATGACAAGTATTGATGCTATCGGCTTCGAACCTCCGGGTTCATCATTCTTCATATTATAGACATTCATAACATCGCAGGTGTTGGCGTTTAATTTCGAAGCGCGAATTTCCTTGCTAACCTTCAAGGCTATAAAGCGATTACATGTTCCTTTAATGCCTGTCATGCACAATTATGTCCGTTATGCACAAACAATTCCGATTACAATTATAATTTATGAAGCCACTCGTTCGATTAGCCGCTAATTAATCGTCAGACTGACCCTCCCCAGGTGCAATTACTCCATTTCTCTTAATGAAAATAATATGTTATTTCAATATCTGTTTGTGTTGGTGCTTAATTCGTTTTACATTTTTTCTAATCACGTGGATGATCCGGGTTTATTTATATTTATTTATGTATCATAATCCAACCGATTAGATTTTCTGCATCATTTTTTCCTAAGAAAGTAAATTATTTTATCAGATTTAATAATAGTTTTATATAGGATTAATCATATTTTCTAAACCTTATTTTTCTTTCTTTATATTTTCATCCACACCAGTCGAATACAAGTAATTGACAATCATCGGATTGTCTGACTGGACAATAATACAGAATGACATGGAAGCCATGACGAAGAACAATACCCAGTTTACTCTCCATTGGCTTGCTTTAATTTCTTAACGTAACAGATCCCTCAACCACGTTCTTTTTAGTCTCCTCCTAGTGTTCTCAGACATGAGAGTCGTGGCCATTTCTTGTAACAATGGGTTTGGGTGTCCCTTAGTTTTTCTTGAAAGCGTTTTCTAGTATGTTCGTATGTGTTCATCAACCGTTTATATTTTTAAGTCAGTACACAGAGTTTTGTTATTGACGTACCATGGGGCTTTAGTGGTAAGTTTCTGTGAGTTTAGCGTTGCCGTAAATTTGTAATGCATATGTCCAAACTTGTTTTAGTAAGTAAGTGTACGTATTTGATTTCTGTCCTAAATCTAATTTGGAGATTTTCGTGAATAGCGAGTATATTTCTAAACATTATGATTTAAAATTTCACATTAAAAGGGTTTAGTTCTAATTTAAATTGTAGGTTACTATTAAAAACTTATATCACTATAACCCGTATAGGGTTTTGGTTTAAGTACATGATAGAGACTGTACAGTTTCTGGGAAAACTGTAGATTTGTCTGAGATCACGTTCAACATCTTAGTTTTACCCTCAATTAAGAGTACCTACTTTATTGAGACTGGGTGACCCCAAGAGGGTCTGCAGATCCCACTAGGCTGGAGATGGGACTGTTAAGAAATTTGATAGCTACAGCTGAATTTAAACCCGGAATATTCAGCGTAGCAACTTAGCGCTACTCCTAGGTTACTATAAAAAAAAAAGAAAATAAGAAGTCTTGGAAGAGAATGTATTATTTCCAATCAAACATTTGTGCAGACAGTTCAAAAAGCTTTTTTATCACAACGGCGTTTTCTACATGGTCGATACACTGCTGATTACATGATTAATAATATATCTACGACAGCGGTTTCATGTTACTGAGATTGTATCTATTTTCTGAAACTACCTATCTAGGCCAGCGCCCAGGTGTTTGAAGGTCGCAATACATTGAAGAGAGCTGCATTTTTGATTTGTTGAAAGGGGATGTCTGAGTAGTGTAAATCCAAGTTTGCAACCAAAAAACGGATGGAAAGCTTTTAGTGCCTGAAAAACCGCGACATTTTCGGAGTTAATTCAGTTTTTGGCCTTTATCTCCTAATCGGTGCGTTTTCGATGAAAAACCATAAGTAACCTACATTTTTAATGTAGATTAAATTTGCTACAATTTGAATCCAACCGCGGCTCCGTAGCTCTAACAGATTCTGATTTGCGCCTTTTGAAAATGGATAATTTTTTCAAAAAAGTCCAAATTTTAAGTTTTGGCCGACTTTCATGAGGAACACCCGCCGAAGGGTAATGGAGTTGTAGTAAATTTAGTTAGCTTTAATTTAAGCCAGTAGGTGTTATACTTCTCTTGTTAATTAAAAAAAAAGGAAAATCGGTGAAAGTGGGTGTTTTAAGAAAATTGTACGCCACGTATCGATCTAAAACAGTTTATTTATTGTAAAGTATGAATATTTACTCGTAAATTGCCTTTAATAAAAATAATGGTAGTACTAGTAGGCACTACTATGCAGGGGGGGGGGGCACCCAGTCTTCCCGAAGTTTTTCGGCTACCAAAAGGTTTCACATCCGTTTTTCGGTTGCAAACTTGGATTTACACTACTCAGACATGCCCTTACAACATAACAAAAATGGAGCTCTCTTCAATTTACTGCGACCTAAAGCCATTTTTTGGTACCTGGAAGCTGGGCTAGTCTGATTGAAAAAATCTTGTGTAAGAACGACGCGTAAGCTTGAACACTTTGGAAAGTCGAGTTAAGATCAATAACAAAGGAGTAACTATCAATAAACTGATAAAAGAAAAAAGTCCCAACCGACGATATTTTGTAATCAACTCTCAGAACAACCATTGGCTTGGAAACATACACGTCCTTACAATCTACCGAACCCAAAATTATTGATAACATAGAAAAATTTCCGACTAAAGAATTCTTATTTGAGCGGAAAATAGTCGACTGGATAATTCTTATGATGGATTGAATTGGTCAGAGGGTGCAGTCAAAGATAACACAAAATAAACAGAACTAATTTTTTAATTGTCATGACGTTTCGGCTTACGATTACATACGGCATACGGCCAGATGTCAGTTTTCAGTTCGACAGTCACCGCATACTCGCAATTCACCATTTGCCCTGAGGATGGCCTACATCGTAGGCCGAAACGTTGGCACTATTGAAAACTAAGTTTTGCTTATTTTGTGGTATCTTTGACTGCTCACCCTGACCAATTCAATCCATCATAAATAATTCTTAATTCATATTAAATAAAATGTGTCATCAAATACTTGTGTTTTTAAGGGACGGCTCTGTAAGTAAGGTGCTGAATTATTGATCTTTTATCCTTTTCTTAAAAAAATTTGATTGGTGTTGAACATTTAACATTTTTTGTTCCACCTTTGAAAAACCTAGAGGATAAGCTTAATATCGCCAAACCACTTTAATCTTCAAAGTAAAGCCAATATTTCCTAAAAATCTATTTTTTAAATCAATATTTCGCAATTGTTTAAGAAGTTCATTCAATGGGAAGTTACTTATATCGCTAAAGACACTAATTCTTAAAAAATAATTACATATTCAGAAGGATTTATCCAGGATTAATTTTAGCTGCCATCTGCTGTTGTGAGCCGAGAGGATTAACATATTTCGGAAGGATTATTATACTTTAATTTATTTAATAATTTATGATATCCCTTAAATTCCTTCAGGCGATTATGATCTATCTAGAAGGATTCTACATCCGACTTTGGATTATTTCACAAATTAAATAATATTAAACATTATTTATTACTATAGTGGATTATCTATAAACTAATTAATCACCTAACAGTATAATAAAAATGTCTTCGACTTTTTATTAACTTACCTAAAACTATACTCGATTGCCAAAAGCATTCCACTCACCTGAAACAATGAAATGAAAAATTATTTATAAAATTGTTTTCTCCTTCAAAAAATATATTTCTACACATCTATATATAGCTCAAATTTATAAATCTATTATTATTGAGGATAGTATACCTCACACCAAATAGAGTGTTAACTGAGGTTTTGTACGTGATTTATACTCTAAAATCGATTATTCTATTCGATAGCCAAGAAATCGATATTAAAATTAGGCGGTAGATGAAGCGTGGGCATAACATTAGAGATGAAGGGTCATCTGTGGTGTAGCTTAGTCTACAATGCACAAGATCGCAGATTCGAAACACAGAAGTTGGCCCTAGGGATTATGAAAGGGATTAAACAATCCTGGGTTATGCCGTCCCGAGCCTGTAAGGTGTCAGTAGCTCGTTAAAGATCCCCATCTTAATTATGCCTTGAGATGCACATTTTAGCACTCCCAGTGTAGCATCGTCCGATTAGCAATGTGAGCATAAAGTTACTATGAATTTAAGAAAACCTATTAATGAAGTTCTGACCCAACAAGCCTAACACTAAATACCTGATACATGACACACTAATTCAAAAAATAAATACATTCTTCCTTTACTAATTCTTGAGACGTTTCGACTACAGAGTCATTTTCAATCACAAATAATTTCCGGTTTTATGCATTAAAAACCATACTGTACATAAATACACGAGTTGAAAGTCAGAATTTTCGTCATAAAATTTTTTTTCTATTTTAAATGTCATTTAAAAAAATTTTTTTTTATTATTTATTTATTGATATTTACAACTATATTACAGTAATATAACAAGTAAATTGGCTGAGTGATACATTACGACGTGATATAATGACAAGTAGAGAAACTACCCACTGGTAGTACTCAAATCGCATGTTCAACTAAGAAGGTCACGTGGCCATTTTCTTCTCAGACGCCTCGGAGGATTATCGGGAATCGAAGAGGAAGCTAGGTTTGAAACTAGAGGGTTTGAGTGGAAATGAAGTTTGTTATGAAAGGATAGATACCGGGTTCTGGCCAAATGGGACATTAAGGTCGTGTGGATGACTATATTCTTAACAAAATAACGAGCGTTGAGGATTTTACGAAGGAAGCAAGTTGAGAGACTAGAGGATTTGAGTGTGTATGGAGCTTGTCGTGGAAGGATAGGTATCTAGTTTGGGCCAAATCAGTAACATATGGGATATTAAGATCATGATGGAAGAGTTTGTTTGTGACATAATAGGAGCATTGAGGATTTTACGAAGGATTTTGGATTTTAGGGATTGGATACGAGAAGAATTCGATGGCTTAGTGGAGCCCCAAAGCTCTACTCCGTAAGTCCAAATAGGTCTTATGATGGTCATGTAGATGATTCTTTTGTAATTAATTGGGAGCTTAGAGCGTTTGTCTGGTAAGTGTTGAAGTAGCCTGAAACGTCGAGCGGTTTCTTTAAAAATTAAAAAAAACATTTTATGAAGAAAATTCTGATTTTCAACTAGTGTATTTGTGTACAGTATGTATTTGATGCATAAATTATTATAAGAATTATTATAAGAAATTATTTGTGATTGAAAATTACTCTGTAGTCGAAACGTCTCAAGAATTAATAAATGAAAATTTTAAATTAGTAAAATCGGTGGCATTACAACCTACAAAGGTTACAGTATACAGTACGCGATAGAGACTGTCCTGTTTCTGAACCTGAGATTGAGGTAATTTCACACTTAACTGACAAATGTTTCCCTAATTAAGGGAACCCAATTCAAAGTGGCTCGATGACTCCGAGGAGGTTCTTCAGATCCTCGTGTCAAAAATAGAATTTATAATTAGAATATAAGCTTAATGCTCTATACACTGAGCTCTCTCTGTTAAAATTCATCTAAAAAGTATTCCATTCTGCTTAAATTATTTTGTTCTTTATAAGACAGTGAAAGGATCTTAGGAAGACATAGTTGGTTAATTAAGGATGCCTTCCTACACCCACATCATCACTAACACGCCCATATGGCCGTACCTCATCACCATTAACCCCATCCTTCGTACGTACCCTTCGCTAATCCGACAGTTGCAGACTCAGGATCATCAATTACCATCATAGCGACGGCTAAGACACGGTGCAGGTGCACTCGAGCTCCCCAGGACGATCAATACCCCGGGGGTGCCTCTACTTCGGGAGGGTCGCTCCTCGTCGAAGAGGTCCTGGGAAAAAAACATTCCGCTCATTTAATTCCAGAGGGTTAGTCCTGGATTAAGGACCCTTCTTATTTAGCTTCGAAACTTGCAGGTTTTTTTT
This sequence comes from Troilus luridus, assembly GCA_964056705.1. Taxonomy (NCBI): domain Eukaryota; kingdom Metazoa; phylum Arthropoda; class Insecta; order Hemiptera; family Pentatomidae; genus Troilus; species Troilus luridus. Next base: position 7,189,486 of record OZ057414.1, on the reverse strand, counting down.
TACATCATCAATTAAAAGAAGGATAAACTTTGAATTAGGATAATTAGAGAAAAACTTGAGATGTTTCAGATTAGCAGGTTTAATGTAATCAGAAAGTTAATTAATTGTGGGAAGAAATAAAGGCTTAAAACATTAAAATTAAAGTTTAGTTTGAAATTAACCAAAAAAAAAAAGAATTAATAAAAATTCAAACTAATCCAGATATTTTTACATCCCTTTATACAGTCAACAAACTAACCTGTACATCTTTAATTCTTGAAGTGTCTTGGGTTCATTACATGGCTGAGGCTCAGTACATGGTAGAGACTGTACTGTTTCCTGGGAAACTAATGTGTTCTGGTTCACACCCAATTGGAATCAAATTGTAGAAAATTTAATCTACATTTAAAATGATCACTTATGTTTTTTTAATCAAAATCACACCGATTAGGAGATGAAGGCCAAAAACTGAATTAACTCCGAAAATTTCGAGTTTTCTTTGCCATCAAAATTTTTCTCATTCGTTTTTTCGTTTGCAAACTTGGATTTACACTACTCAGCCATGCCCTTATAACGTATCAAAAATGCGGCTCTCTCCAATTTATTGCAACCTAAATCCCTTTTTTGGTACCTGTCCGCTGGCCTAGAAAGTTAAAGGTAAATCGTAATCGTAATCCACAACAAAAGATATCATTACTAGATCCGGTAATGCCCCAGGCTAACAGAACTATAACTCTTAAAAGTTACTGTTATAAATACACAAAAATGTATTAATTATTTAATTATATTAACGGTGTAGTTGTAAATATAAATAATAAATAAAAATGAGCAAAAAGAGAAATACTTAATACAAAGCATTCAGGTACTAAAATACTGAGAGAAAAAAAAAATAAACAGTCAATGTTTCGCCAGTTCAGGCTGTATCGTGACACACACACACCGAAACAAAATCCATATCAATGAAGATCAAATGTAACACATCTTACATCAACAGCCCAAAGAGTAATTCGTGTTATTCTCGTAGCTTTTTGCTTGAAATGAAATTGTAATATAACCAATAACTCCTTTTCAGGCCTGACTTCTTATTCACTTTAATAACACCACCTCCCTAAGTACAAGAAACTTAATTTAACCATTTACTATTTGGTCGGGAGAGCTTAGGCGATGATCCGCGGAGTGGAAGGCCAAAAAGTGTTGCGACCCCAGAATTTATCGCAAAAGTGCATAAAAAGCTCATGGAAGATCGTCGACTGAAAGTTCGAGAGATTGCTGAAGCTGTAGGGATGACATTTGAACGGGTATATCACATTTTAACCGAAGAGTTGGAAATGAAAAATTATCCGCAAGATGGTTGCCACGGCCCTTGACATTGGACCATAAACGCACCAGATTGGAAATGTCCGAATAAAATCTCGTATGTTTTCTATTTTTTTTATTAGTCTACAGGGAGACTATGTTAAAAAATAAAAGCAGTTCCACCGAGGTAAGACACTTCTTTCTAGAACATTCCCAGAACTTTTCAAACCACCCTCTTATATTCGTATAATTTGTCGAGGTTTTGTGTAGATGGGTAGGGATATTGATGTGTTTCACCGAAGACGCTGCATGCCTAATCCCGTGCAATTATCTAACGTGCAAGATAATTTATTCATGTATAAAGAAATATTTGGTTTTGTTTTTATTTTTATAATTTCGATATATTAAAGTACATTAGCTGATAATGATATTCACGTCCTAAGTGACCGGTAAGTGATAAAAAAAAAATACATTACACAAACTAATTATGGATGCATAATATACCTAAATACCCGAGCAAAGCTGGGGTGGGTAGCTAGTAATATATAAAATTATAATCTTAAAAGTTAACTGATTTGGATAAACATATAATCATCATCATTTATATCACTAACTCAGGTAAATCCAGATCACCATTAATGATACATACAGCGCTCTGATTAATAAATCTCTCTGCAAGATGTTCAACAATTAACAAAGACAAATTAAGGTAATTTACGAACCTCTGCATTTGATATTTATTGATGTAAATTTTATTTTGGTATATATTCTGATGCCTGAATTGACGAAGTGCTAACTTGTTACTATCTTTTGACTAGTTTTTTTAGAAAGGCTTTGTTTTAATAATTTTTCCAATTGTATTATAATTATGTGTGTATATAAACAACCTATGGTGGAAATCTACCTGTTGTCGCTAATAGTACTACAAAAGCATAATTATGGTGAACAGGTAGGAAATATACCTTTACAGGAAGGGGGAGGTCCGTAGGGTAGTAATGAAGGTAATCGCCAAAGGGCTCATTAAGATCGAGATAACAGAATCGAGATTTACTATCGATATTGAGTTACAGGTGAAGTGTGCGGTTGATCCAATCACTGCCAGCTAAATGCAACAGGTAACTGCCGGCTCTGCACTCTTTCGTCTTTTGATGAGCTGCGATTCACTGAATTAATTTTTATTCGTAGTCTTCTGTATTTACCTGAGTTTGTTGTTTGTTCATTTAACGTCACTTTATGCTGCTATGGCTAATCGGACGATGCTACAGTGGGAGCTCTAAATTTTGCCTATCCAGGTTTTATTAGGATAGGGATTTTTAACGAGTACCTGACATCGTACAGGCTCGGGACCCCCGTTTAACGTCCCTTCCGAAGGACGGCGTAACTAAGGGTTTTTTTACTCCCTTAAAAAAATCCTAGGGCCACCTGCCGGGCTACGAACCCGCGATATTGGGTTTAGTAGTTTGTTACGCTAACCATTAGACCACAGGTCGCCCCCTATTTACCTGAGTTAGTGATATAAATAATGACAATTATATGTTTATCCAAATCAGTAAACTTTTAAGATAATATTTTTATATATTCTAGACTTTAATAAAAACATATCTACAGTCCCTGAGAATAAGCCGAATGTTCTACTTAATAAGTAACAATAGTTAATAGAAAAACCACTAAACAATTAAAGGTATTATTTACTTGTAATCGGTATAAGCCAATAATTATAATTGTTAGAGAGTATCTTTTTGGGAACTAAGCTGATGTTGGAGAAGTATTTATTTGAAGTATTGGGAAGAGGAATGGCGGATATTAGATAGTGATGAATTCCAGGCTGTGTTAGATCCGGGATATCTGCTACTGTATCTAAAGCGTCTGTGATATAAATGGTTAAGTTGAGTTTCTCGTACTTAGGGAATTAGCCTGAAAAGGAGTTATTGCTTGTAATAAAATTTCATTTCAAGCCAAAAATTACAATAATAACATGAATCCATTCTCCTAAATACAGTAAAGTAACTCTCTCTGGACCAAATTCGACTTAACCACTTATTCGATTGGACTGTAAATATTTATTTTATAAAAATTAAAATTTCGCTCGTGTAATAAATTTATACAGGCCGTGATTGATGGCTTAAACATTGCGCCGTGTAGTCTTTAGTATACGAGAATGAACTGGGACAGCTACTTAGGCCTTGTTTTAAGGAAAATGATTATTCGCTCTCTCCAAATTCTCCCATTCCTTCCTCATTATGTTCTTAATCTTATTAGTAATTAATAAGTTATCGTTATTTATAAACATATACTTCATTCTTAATAGGTTTAGTATAAATTAAATAAGGAAGAAATTGGCCCGGGTGTAGAACAAAAATTCTCTTATATTGGGAGAACTGTTTATTTGGAAGCCGAAGTTTCGACCCACATTGGAGGTCTTCTTCAGGGCTATTCTACTGGACTGAGCCCTGTTTTCTATAATTCCTTACGATTTGGCTGCTGTGTGACTGATGGTCAGATTTATCTGACTAATAAACGCAGAGCAGAAAATGCAAAGGGAGCTCAGAGGTTCGAGAACTTGCATTAGAAATAGGGGCGGGCATTTTGAAAATTATCTAGATGTTTAAAAACTGTATAACTAGATATTTATTGTCAATAAATTTATTTTTCAGCATTCTATAATTTTAATTGCTTTTTCCTTTCATTTTATTATTAGTCATATCTTCGGGGTTTCTTAACCGATTTTTGATTTTAATACCTCATTTCAAAGGTAATTAATTGTAGTTGTTTTTTAATTACTATGTACGTAATAATTTAGGGGACTTATTCAGTAATTCGACGTTTTAGAGGCAGTCACCGTATTTGTTTTTCATTTAATATTTTTTTAAAAAGATTTTCGCGTAAGATACCGACAATTTCGAAGATTTTGCTATTAATATTCCTTATTTAGATGATTTTTGTTGCAAAACAAACAAAAATGGGCTAGAACCAATTTTTAGGATTTATAGCTATTTTAAGATTTTAAATAGGATTTTTTTTTGTAAAACTCTTTAAGTAGGAATATCTTGGAAAGAGTTAACTTTAGGACAGTAGGTCGCATAGTAATATCGACTTGAATTCCCTCATACTATCATCCCTTAACCGCTCCGCCACTAATTACCAGTCACCCCGTATAAGGCAAAAATACTCTCTATTTTATAAAAAATAATACTTTAATAATAATAATAAATTCTTTATTTATTCTGGGACAAGTCCCTTTAGAATAGAAATACCGGTTTCTATACAGGGTATTATTATGTCTTATTAAATGAGAAAGAATTAATGAGAAAAAAAAAGTTTTATAAGTTTATAAAATATTTTTTTACAAGGCGGAATAAAATAAAAATTGGTCGTAAAACACTGTAATTGACTTAAGAAGAACCGGTAATGAGAAAAAAACGGAAAAAGAGCTTTAATTATATAGTAATATATAATTTATTTCTCAATAATGTAATACGTCAATAATAAAATATTACTAAAGTGGGCATTCATCGCACAAACCTCTCTGCACGAATGTTGTCTAAGAAACAGCGCAGTCTCTTCCAAATACCGAATCCAATACCTTTATAGGTTGTTCTAGAACATTTTTCTTTTTTAATTCCCTACAATTACAATAATTAATTGCAACAATAATTCAATAAAGGACAAATTGACATACGTAGAACGAACATTAAGTCAAAGCAGCTGTTGAGCCGAAACAAGCAACGCATGGAAATCCAAAGCTGATCTGCATTGCAAATTATTCAAACACTGCGTCAATAAATTAAAAACAAGAGAAAATAAAAAAGAAAGAATTAAAAAGGCTGTTAAATACTACACCATTCGATTTATCAAATAATTGATAGATCATTTGTTTTCATCTGTTTAAAAAAAAAACAATACGCGGCTTCCTAAATCGTTGGCAACAAGTCCACTTGTACGTTTAGAGTCATGACGCCAACTCGACTACCATCGAAATATAAGTAATTAACTTATATTTAATACAATTCATGTAAATTTATATCTAAGATTTGGTGATTATTCAGTTATATCTGCACCTTCCGTAGCCCTGTACCTCTACCAACAAAACACCCCATGAAGCGTCTAGGGCTCGGTAGATGGTAGAGACTGTACTGTTTCAGAGGGAGTACTGAATTTGCCTATGTAGGAATAGAAATCTTTAACGAGGAGGTTTAATTTTACATCCCCTCCGAAGGACGGCATAATCAAGAATTTTTTTCTCTCTTTTTCCTAAATCCTACAACGGCCTACCGGGCTGTGAAACTGTGACCTTCTGCAATGAAGTTTCTTATGCTTGCCACTTCACCTTAAGTGTCCACAAAAAACGTATTGATTGTAGATTATTGTCAAATAACATTATACAAACTATGAAAAAATAACAGATAAACATTTTCCCTAACTGTTTTTTAACATAAAAATAGTTTTTATTCACAATAATATACATAGCGAATCCGAAAGATGGATGGCGAAATCAATCGATGTTAACAAATATTTAATTGCCCGAATATCGTTTAAACACAAAATCGAAAGATTAACCCAAACGCAACGCTCCCGCCTACGCCTAGATCTACCTACTCGGGCGTTTACCACCATTACGTTCCCATCACTTCAATTATATTTGCCACCTGCAGTCTCCGCAATTCTGCTCTGTATAACCTCCTGTATTCTCTTACGAACCGAACATTCAAAGCAATATAATATAATTAAACATCCAAGAAAAATGTTGAAATAGAATTATTATTAAATACGAAAAGCCTATAATTAAGACTTGTCAGTTGAGCGTGATCTCCTTCAAGTCACCTCCTTGTACAACAGTAGGCTTAGAATTCCAGTGGTTAGAATTGGTACAGGTTTTTGGGTACCAGTGGTTGTCTAAATATGGAGGGAATAGTAGATTTTTGCTATTTTGTTTTTGTTGTTAAAAAAAAACACATTAATTTATATGCCTTAAGCAGATATAAGCATATGGTTTATGCGAAAGTTATATACTAGAAACTAGTTCAAGTCACATGGTATGTAACCAAAGTATAATGTATAAAGCGATATACTCAGTCGATTCTCGCCCAGAATCGATTCTATCTTCGACTCGCGGCTGCTGTAGACCGTTCTGTTCCTTAGGAACTTCTGGAGATTCAAAAAGGAACTTAATGGCAATTCCTTTTACTTCTGAGAACTCTTCCAGGCCGTTATTGATTTTTCAAGAGGGTGAAAGAAAAAAAAACAGCTGTTCGATCCTTGGATCCAGCTGGAAATACGGCTGAATGGAGATACAATACAATAGGCAGTAGGGCTATAATTTATTTATAAATTTAATTTTCTTATAAGTTTGCATTTAACTTTTTTTTACCAAGAGGTATAACTGAAAATTTTATAAGAAGAGTAAAGTTTATCTTCTTCTTCTTTGACTTATAAGAGGAAGCCATTGCTAGCGCCTAGGAGCCTCCACCCAATGCAGCGGTCCTTACTCAGCCGCCTCATTTCCTGGAGGGTCTTGCCCCTCTCCCCTCCAGTGCGCTGGATATATTCCTGATAGGAAACTCTGGGACGGCCTCTCGGCCTCCTCCCAATGGGTCTAGCTTCCATGGCCTTCCTTGGCTCTCTCTCTTCGTCCATCCGACAGACGTGGTCAAACCACTCTAGATATCGGTTATTCAGCTCGATCACTTTTAGCTCCTCTCTGATTCTTTCATTCCTGATGCGGTCCCTCCTGGTATTTCCAACAACTCTCCGGAGGAATTTCTGCACCAACCGTCCCATCAATGAAGTTTATTTTGCCAATTCCAAAGCAGGAAAAACATCTTGAGACCATCACACTCGCCGGATGTTTCACTGTTTTTACAGTACGGGATTCGTCAAATCTTTCATTTCGCCGACGTCTTACGTCTGGAGCACCGTCAGAACTGAAGATATTGAATTTACTCTTATCTGGAACCATCACTTTCCTCCAGTCATCAGGTGTCCAATTTTTAAATTTCTGCGCCCAATTTAGGCGAGATTGTTTCATTTGTTTGTTAAGAAATGGCTTTTTGGCTGGTTTTCTTGTCCGCATACGTTTTTCTCTCAATCTTCTGCCAACTGTTTCTCGACTAACTTCTGCTAAATCGCTATCTGCTAGATCTCTAGATATTCCTTTAGCAGTTTTGAAGCGATTTTCTAGGGACAATCTCATCATCATGCTAACCTAAACATCATGCGATCTAAACACTCCCATGTTTTCCTTTTCCTTCCAGTCCCTTTCTTTCGCTCGGTAGATCCCTGGAAAAGATTTTTGTTGATTATTCTTACCACAGGGGATTGCACCTCGCCCTCCTTGTTATCTCACGCGAAGAAAGTCCAGCTGCAGCAAACGTTACTATTTTAATTTTTTACCTCATTTGACATTTGTTTGAAACTCAGTCTATTGGACATAATAATAAGAAATACAAGCTTAATAATGTGGGCACAACTAAAATATGAGTCGCTGATTCCATCTCACTCTAATACTTGTAGGTAAACAAATACAATCCTACTATTTGTTTACACATTTAGGATCAAAAAGGTAACAATCATAGGTGATGCAATTTCTATGACCACGACTGTATGTTGGAATATTCTTCAGTTTTCTGTAATCCTTATCCTTCTTCGGTCCAACTTGGTTCCTGAATTTTTCTAATTATTTTCCTTTCCTCTTTCTCCAGTTTTTCCTTGTCTGTTAAGTGTCAAGTTTTCGCTTTTCTTCTTATTATTATTGTTATAAATTATGATTTTATTATCGCTCGGTTCATAAAGTTGAATATTTACACCAAACCCGAGACCATGGTACCAGGTTACCCGGGTACGGTGTGTTCGATGTTGCCATGGTTGCAGCCTTGGGTCCCCTCCCTTCCTTCTTGCTACCGACTAAAGACCACTCACTCTCTAGCTCTTTGATCTGGAAAATGGCTTTAACCAACACTTATGGTTTGGTAATAGCTACATATTGGAGTTGGTTGGGGGATCATGTGTGCTCTTCGGTAATAATGCAGTCTGTCTGATGTAGAACGTCTGCAGGATATTGAATATTCCATACTCCTTCCACAATGAAAACCCATTAGGGACTATATTGCAAATAATATGTTTCTTTGAAAGGTGAAGTAGAAAATAATATACTCTTTACTTCTGCTCAATCCGTTTTAACACTATTGCAATACACGAGATTTTTTCCCCAGGTATCTGTAATACTTATAAACCCTTCAATGTTCTAAAAATATTCAAATAAATAGATAGATTAGAAATGAAGAGGATAATACTACTTCTCGTAGATGCTATATGGGTTAAAGCATAAACGCTCGAAAAAAAATAACATACAGAGAGAATTACTTAATAGGAGGTTCTACACCGGATTGATAAGGACACCGATTAATATACGAGAGTGGTGTGAAAAGTTACTGCCGAACATCGCCAAATTTCACCAAACGGTGCTAGACGACCGCCGAATTAAAGTGAGAGAGATAGCAGAGGTTTCTAGGAGTGTTTGTTACATATTAAATCAACATTTAGCTGTCCGCACGTTAGGTGGCGCATAAACATTTCCAACGCTCTGTTGGCGCAGTTTAAACGCTATAAATCCGAGTTTTGGCGCCGATTAATTGCTCTAGATGAAACTTGGATAAACCATTATACGCCCGAAACAAAAATACATTCCAAAGAGTGGACTCCAAAGGGGGAACCGGCTCCAAAAAAAGCAAAAACTGTTTTCTCAGTTGGGAAAGTAATGGCGACTTTATTGGGATAGTCATGGAAAAACCATTACTTGAAATGCTGAAGGCAGAACTTGCGGAAAAACGGCCACATTTGCAGAAAAAGAAAATCCTGTTTCACCAAGACGTCTCACACCTCAGCGGTTGCCATGGTGAAAATCCACGAATTACGGTTTGAACTGCTTGACCATCCGCCTTACTCACCAGATCTAAGCTACTTCTTTTTGTTCCCTCATCTAAAAATTGCGCCAGGAGGTCAGAAATTTTCGTCAAATGAAGAGGCAATCACCTTCGGGAACAATTATTTTGAAGAGAAAAACGTCGGAAGCTTCGCTAGGAGAAGTGTGTAGATTTACAAGAAGACTATGTTGAAAAATACAAATTTCGGAAACTTTTCAGACCACCCTCGTATACTGTTTAACAAAAATATGACACAATGTGTTCTACTTTGATAATGTCGGCACCTTGATATAGTCCTATTCTTTGTATGTTGGACCGTTGCCTCCACGAGTTAGTGTAAAAGACTGCTCCAAAGATTCTTCGTAATATTTTTAGCTTTTTACACTGGGAGCTATAAATTTTGCCTATTTCTAGATAAACTATGAGGCTAGGATATGATTTATCTAGTTTTCTTTATTATTGAATACCTGCCCTAATTAATCTAAATATCGGCTGATAATATTATCCCTTTTGCGCTTTTACTCTTCAATATAATTATAACCATATAATTATATGAGGGAGTTGGGTGGGTCAATGTTTAAGTGTGCCGAAGGTCCTGGGTTTAAATCCCGTTCACTGGCAGACTTTTACAACAAATATTACAGTCTCTGTCACGTAGTGAACCCAAGACCCCAGTGGTACAGTTTTTTAACACATAAACACATAATATTTTATAATTTTTTATTTTGAAGAGAAAAGATTTGCCCTAGCCGGGATTCGAACCCGGGGTCGTAACACGGCCAGACATATCAATTCTCTTCACCGATCCTATATCCCCGTATTCTCGCAATTTTTGCGATGTATGCACGGGGAAGAAGGTTCATTGAGCATTACTTTGATTGGGATCTTGTTGACTTACGTCAATTTAATATTTATAATTTATTTTCCTTTTGATGGTGATAATTTTTAAATATTTTTATTTTGAAGAGAAAAGATTTGTCCTGGTAGGGGTTCGAACCCGGGTCAGGGAAGAATGTTCATTGAACATTATTTTAATTAGGATCTTGTTGACATACGTCAATATATGCTATTTATAATTTATTTTTAATTTTTTTGTTTTGAAGAGAAAAGATTTTCCCTGGCCGGTATAAATAAATTATAAATCCTATATTGTCGTATGTCAACAAGATCCTAGTTAAAATAATGTTCAATGAACATTCTTCCTCGTACATCACAAATATTGCGAGAACACGGGGATATAGGATCGGTGAAGAGAACGGATTTGTCTGACTTGGAGACGACCCATAGTAGCTCAGTGGCTTAGAGCACTTCTACGGAGAAGCAGACGACCCGGGTTCGAATCCGGGCCGGGGAAAAAGGTTTTCTCTTCAAAACAAAAATATTTTAAAATAATTACCATAAAAATAACAATTAATAAAAATAAACTTAATCTTATAGTTTGTTCACGTAAGAATACCAGAGGACATTTTGCCTACTTTTAAACACTTTTCTAATGAAAAAATTATTACGATATTTTAGTCCAACGTCGGTTTTACGGATTAAGGCTCGAACCCCTAACGAGGACTTGGACTTCCCCCTGGTTGACCAAACCAGATCCCCTGATACACGTGTACTAATCAGGGAGAGCTTTGGGGACGGAGGACAATATTAAAGTCAACTCCAGGAGTCGAGGAGCATCGCATTGAATATTTATCAGAGTTAGGCCACTCCAGGCTAAAAGGGTTTAATCTCTAAATGCTCTCGGGTCTGCTCTGTTAGTGGGATCTCAAGGGCTTTAGGGGAAAAAAAACCCTAGGGCCCAAGGGATGGGGTAATCATCACTGTGAAGGATATCCCTAATTTACAATATTTTTTATTTATTTATATATTCAATTTTTAAAAATATTAATAATTTCGTCTTTAAGATGACTTTAAAAAAAAAAAAAAAGTAATATTGATATAAAAAAAAACTATACTCCCAGGGATTCGGTAGTGATCCCCTCAGGGACTATTAGAGGTATAAATATATCGATAATAATACAATTTTTAAACATATGGTATAGTGGTTACCATAACAACCTACTATTCCCAGGTCTTAGGATTTTTTAAAGGGAGTAAAAATCCTCAGTTATGCCGTCCTTCTGAAGGGACGTAAAAAAAAAAAACAATCACAAATCATAAAGCAATAGTTATAAAATTCACCTATAAAAGGTATTACGTAATTTTACGGACTCAATGAAATATTGTAATTGAGAAAATTTTTGATGACCTCGTTATCGATACATATTAGAAGGAGGGGACTCTTTGATCAAACCATACATTTTGTAGGACAAATATTTTTTCAAATAATTTAGATAATTATCTTGGAATTTAACCATAAAAACCCCAGTTAGTAATAAATTGTTAAGAATCATCAAATAGACATATTTTATCCTTGCTACCTCTTTTAGCTACCACAATCGAAAATTTTCGCACAGGAAATTGTTGGGCGTCTCATCGAAACGAAGCTATTCACGAAGATTCAGCTTGATACTAATCAAATGAAAAATGGACCATGGATGATATGGCTTACAAATGGCACATCCAGTTATTGATTATTCAGTTAACTGCTGAGAATCGAACATGGATATCAGGCTCACCCAGCCTCTTTAAAGTGGGTAAGAAACGTTTGAGAGTCCTAATCATCTCACTCCAGAATCTTTTTTGACTTATAATTGATACAGTATTTGTAATATGCTGTATCATCAACCCATTACCACAATACCACTACAATTGTGTCATAATGGTATATATTTTTCTAAACTTGAGAAGTAGTTTCTGAAACTCGTAATTTAATAAAAATATGAGTTAATTTTGATACTTATTTGGGTAATTAGGTGTGGTAGATATAACCTTAATAAGAAAACTTGATGATTAAGAGCATGCGATAACTTTGACATAGCTCGAGATACTTCTTCACGATAAAACACCTCCCAAAACAATTAGCTCAGAAGTTAGCAAGTTCCATAGAGGATCCTTTGTGGTAGGAGCGGTAAATAGTTCAGCTCAGTAATTTCAATTACGCTTTATACAATTAATTAATTAACTCAGCCTTAACAATAAAATACCTCAGCAGATTCAATAGTGCTTAAATACTTCACACGTCTGAATCAGTTATAAAAAAACAAAACTATAACCAATGAAGGGTCTCGGGTTAAGTACATAGAAGAGACTTTACTGTTTTTCTGACAACGGTTGCGCAGGGAGGAGTTTTATCCGAGATCTCGCTCAGCCATAGCTTTTTCTCAAATTAAGGGTACCCACTTTGAGCCTCAGGAGTGTCTGCACCCTGTGTCGATCCACCCAATCATCCTCCTGGAGTCCTCAACCAGCCATCTCCTCCTGGACTCCCTCCATCCACCTGCTTCTGGGCCGTCCCCGTCGTCTCCTCCCAGGTGGAACCCAATCTAGAACTCGGTTTGGCAAACATTCAAACGCCATTCTCTTCACATGGCGGCGTACACCGATCCTTTCATTTGTAGAAATACCCACATCCATCCTCTGTCGAATTTCTTGGTTTCTTATTTTATCCAGCCTAGTGATACGGAGACACCTCCTCCAGAAATCCAACCACCTGCACCTTTGAGTACAGATGGGGGCTCATAGTCCAGATTTCCGTGAAATATGTCAGAATGGTTTCCACTATGGCTGTGAAAATACGGCGTTTATTTTCTTTAGATATTTCCGTATTCCAGAGGACCTGATGCAGCATTCTGGTAGCTTTTTGGGCTTTCTCCACCTTTCTTCTGACGTCATTCTCGGACGACCCGGTAGCACAAAGAATATCTGATGTGAAAAAAAGACTTGCAGAACTATTAAATTTAAATCATTGGTTTAAAAACTGATGTTGAATCCATAACTAACTGTAATAATAACTGCGTACGCATCATCAATTATTACGTTATCTTAATTTAGGCTAATTACAAATTACAGAACATGCAGCGAATGGTGTGTAGAACACCGACTTTCTGTTCTGAAGAAGGTCCCCGATTGAAACAGTTTGAGCAGATAAATTAGTTAATCTGTTAACAGTTAGAAATGGAACCCATGGCTCAACCAGCCTCTATAATATACACTTAATTGGGGCAAAATCTAGCGGTTGAGAGCAATCTTGGACTAATCACCTTCCTTGACAACTGGTGTCCAAAAATTTAAAATTCTACGATGTACTGAGCCTAAGACTCTTACTTTTCTTGAATGTTAATGCTCTGAATTTGCAATAAACTTTAATTTATTTACATAGTTATTTATGGAATTTTATATTAATTTATTAACTCCTAATTTTTATATCAATAGAAAATAGAACGCATCCGCAGATATCACTGATTTCCTTTAATATACTTAACCCGTTTTAAAGGACTCAGATCAGTTTTGTTGGAACAGCTGTTTTACAGTTTGCTGATTTAGGTTGGAACGAAAAAATTTGTACCGCGCATGCTCCGAACTGTATTGCGCTTACTAATTATGGACTGTATGTTGGAACAAACCCTTTCTTAATTACTGCTTAGCGGCAGATGCAGGTACGGTCAAATCTCCTTACAGCTGGTCCCGGACGGAGTACACAGTCAGCTGATGGTTGGTCCTGACTGGAGAGAGGTCGATAGTGCTCCCCTCCCTCCAGGGCAGACCCTCCAAGGACTTTTCGTCCTGTCGATTCGTCTAAAATATCCTTTGGTCCTTATCCATACACGCTATGGAATGGATGAGGTTTAATCCATAAATCCATTATTAACTTATAATCTATGTTGTGCATTTAAAATTATAAAAAACTGAGAAAAAAATCTCTCTTATTTTAATTCCCTCTCATTTTCTGAATACCAAAAAACGAGGATAATAGCGAAAATAAATAGCGTCAAATAGTTTTTACTGCTTATGGACAGACCAAATCATACCTATCCAGATTCCATTTAATCGATGACAATACTTGTTCACTGGGCGGAGAAAAACAGACTTGAGACATATAAACTATGACTGCCAAATATATGAAAGGCAAAGATCAAATATAATTATTTCAAAATTTTGAAAGGAAAAACTGACCAATGTTAAAATACCTAATATAAAAAATTCCGGCTTGATTTCATCAAATTCGTAAATAGTTTCGATATTGAAAAGTATACGACAATAGATTACAGGTTTATTGCATAGTTAGGTATTAGTCAGTTAGATACAAGAAGGTGGAGATCATTGTAACAGTATCTCATAGAAAAAAAAAAAGATTTAGCAATTTATAAAGTAAAAAATCCTCTAGAGGGTCCATTTATGGGCTTTTAACGAATTATATAATTTCTCTGTTACAGCTGCGTTTGAACCCTGAATTTGCAGCACGGCAAATAGGGCTCCACATGCTAAACGCCGTTCTCTTAATAACATCAAAAATATATATTAATTATCCTATCATTAAGGGAAAATTTCAATTGATTACTAAATAATGATAAAAAATTAGCGAAATAAATTACAGATCACAAAATTTTGAAATGCAATGTCTGAAATTTTTAATATCTTGACCAATGAATAGAAATTTTTAATTTATAATCAATATAAATTACAACTAAAAATATGCTATATTTTAATAATAAAGAGACAACAATAAAAGAAAAATACTTTCCAACAAAATAAATATACTGATATCCCTGACAATGTTAAAACATGAACTTAAGCGATTCTGGCAGACTAAGTCGGAAGGACACAGTGGGTGGTCTTTGTCCACACGGTTTTTTTTTTCTCTTTACAATATGTCACAACTCGTTCTAAACGGTTTTTAAACAGCCATAAGACTCATATCTCTTTTTTTTTATCGAGTTCTAAATAAGAATTTGATTAAATTTTACTTAAACAGAATCTGTAATAAAGTCGTCAACATTAATATTCACAAACTAAACTAAAAGAAAGAAAAAAATCCATGAAGGGTCTCTTGTTCAGTACACGGTAGAGACTAATATTAAATCTGTTACTATTAAATATGTTTCTAGGGATACGGTAATGAGGGATGGTAATTTTTTTTTTTTAATTATAACCTTATTTTAATATTAAAAATAAATTAATTTTTTTTAATATTAAACATTAATAAATTTTAATGTATACAATCCCCTTACTACATATGTATGTAAACAAATTATATATATTTAAATTAATTAATCTTATTTGTTAGGAAAACAATTTTATTTTAAATGCATAGCTACATTATGTTGATGAAAAAAACCTGTAACACTACAATCCATTAAGGGCCTCTAGTTCAGTACATGGTAGAGACTGATATTAACTGTAATACTAAATGATTATTATCTGATATTCAATCTGTTTCTAGGACTACAGTCCAGGGAGGACAATTCCCAGAATTAAAAAATTCTACGTTTTCAATTTATTATGCATAAATTTGTGTATATGTAATTTATAAAATTTCAATTTTGTAATCTTGCTTGCCGTGTATAGTCGCAAGTTGCAACACACAATACTCTTTATGTTATGTAATCACAATATTTGAATGAAATATATTTTATTTTATTTAAAATTAAATTATCTTATGAATTTATAGTTTTATTTCTCGAATTCTACTATTTTGTTTAATTAAAAAACAAACCGGTCATTTTGAGCGGTTTGTAGAAATAGTTATATGGTAGATAAACATTCATTATTTTGTAATAGATTTTATATGAAGATTTCATTTATTTGTAATTTAATAGAGTTAACTTTATTATTGTAAGATTAAATAATAATTGTTTTCTTTTGTTATTAATTAGTTGTTAATAATTTAGTTAATATTAGTAACTTCATTTTCTGATTATAAAAGCGTTTAAATTGTTCTTTTAATTTAATTAATTGTTATGTTTTTTCATTCTCATTATGTTATTTAATTTATGAAAATTAGTTTATGTTATTAGTTTAATAAAAGGTTACAATCAAAATGACATGGGATCTGGTATAATTGAATCAGAAATTTATTTTCCTTATCCATTTCGGAGCTCTCATCGAAAGGTCCAATAACTATTTCGAGGTTGCTCAAACAATGAGGTTAAATTGATGTTTAATCATTTTGTTTAATTAATTATTTATTAGTCTTGTAATGGGAGTGAAATAAATATTGTAAAGGTTATAAACAGCCGGATTACCGATGAGGTTTTGTGTGAAATGGATTTGACCATTTAATCTATTTTATTGTATTCAAAAGTTATTACCTGACCATCATTAGGGTAGATCTTTGGAGTTCTAGTGTTAAACACAGACCTATCTCTCTAATATCAATTAAAAAAAAAACTGTTAAATTTTATGAGGAACTCATGGTACCAAATAACTGATAATAAAAAACGCAGACCAGCACATTTTAATAGCCTTTGTTATGATAATGGTCAATAATACTAACAATATATATAATATATTCAGAACGGTCTGGGACAGGGTCAAGAATATAATAGGGTCAGTCAGGGTTCTAACGGGTAGTTCTTTTTATTTCCTCTCTATGTCTTATATATAAGTCTCTGTGTGTCCATGTACCTTTTTCCATAAACGTTTAATATTTTAGACATAGTTCATAAACCGGGAGTAATAGATTACAATATGCATTACATTAAGTAATATATAAGTTAGTGTGTACTACAGTACAATATAATTTCTTCCATCGCTCACAATACGGAAAGAAAAGAATAATAAATCAAGGTATCGTTATAAAAATCGCCTATAAAAGACTTTATGTTTAAGTGGAAAATAGTTGACTGGATAATTCTAATAATGGAATGAATTGGTGAGGGGGTGCAGTCAATGATAAAATTATTAACAGCAGAACTTATTTTTTGTTATGTTTGACTGCAACCCCTGACCACCTTCAATACATTATTACAAAAGAATTTTACATAATTTTATGGGGTTTATCAAATATACAAATTGAAAAAATTGATATATTTCACCCATTTTGACAACCTCTAAACTTATTTTGACCAGTTTCTTTAACCCATATACTGTACCCCCACACCACACAAAGGATCTTGAGTTCAGTATAAGGTAGAGACTGCATTGTTTCTTTGACAACGGTCATGCAGGGAAGTGATTTGTCCGTGACTTGTAACAGGTATACAAGAAAGTCTTGTGGTCATATCAGAAATTTTTTTAAACTCCATTGTACTAGATATATGTGTTACATATTATGTGAATGTATGTTTGAATAAAGGAATACCTGCCTGTACGATGTCAGGTACTCGTTAAAAATCTCTATCCTAATTAAACCTGGAAAGGCAGAATTTAGAGCTCCCACTGTAGCATCGTCCGATTAGCCATAGCAGCATAAAGTGACGTTAAATAAACAAACAAACATACTTCTGTTTGCGATCTAGAAACAATAGAAAAACCATTGTCTCTAAATCTTATCAACTCCGGAAGCATAACTATCAAATGAGGAAGTACCACTGGCCAAATACCATTAACAAGGTTGTAAAATAAAACGTACATATACTGTACATAAATATGCCTCTATATATGAAAATATAGAACCAATTGGTATATATTTATAAATATATAGATAAGAACAAGCGCACTCACACAACACTCGTATGGTTTGTTATGTTACTGCAATTTGACGCCCAGTCATGGTATTTTGAGTAATTATTCCGCAGATTGTTGCTTCGAGTTGAGCCATAGGTTTTGATTTTTCATGGGTTTCCCCTTTAATATTTTTCAAAAATACAAGTTATCATGAGTTTTAGTATGGAAAAGAGAACGTAATTATCGGATTAAATGTGTATAGGTACTTCGGTAATCATTTCATCTAGAAATGAACGTTTCAACAAACATATGTCATCTATACTAGTAGAAATATCATCAGTTTAAATTGTTATTTCTGGATGAAATGATTACCGAAATCTACTCACTACCCATATTTACATCATCTTTCCCGTTCTTACGATAAGTTTTATTTAATGGCAATATTAAAAATGAAACCAATAAACAGTTAAAACTTGTAACTCAAATCGAACCGATAACCTGCGGAGCAGATACCATTTTCACACCGGGCCATTAGTAACCGGTTACTGTTGCGGTTCCAGGAACAGGTTCCTTGACAGTGAAGAATTAACCTGAACCAGTCACAACTTGGACTAACGGTCCCTATCTTGTTAGTAATCGGCTACTTAAAGCAATCACCGAGAGTTGTTGTTGTCTATTATCATCAAGAGTTTAATTTGTCACTGGATTCCATCGATGTAAACAATCATTACGGAAAAACAACTAGAGGCGCTAGTAACAGTTTTTACGTAATCTTTAATCTGTATAATTTAATAATGAATAAAAAAACTTTATTCCAGTCAACAGTTGTTGTTGGTATTGGTATATTTGACAAATTGTTTTATTATTGTATTCTAGTGTACTTTTATTGTTTTTACAGTAATTATTGGACTTGTAAATTTAAATAGAGGCTGTGTGAAGAACTACAAAAAAATTGAAAATGACAAATAAAAGTCGAAACGTTTTTTAATCTTTTGTTAATTTTTTAACAACAATTGTTGACTGGAATAAGGTTTTTTTCTTCATTATTAAATTATATAGATCAAGAAGATTAGTCCAGTATATAAGAAATATCTTATAAAGAAAATGTAATCTTTAATTTAATGCGATAATTAACTAGGACTCTATAGGTCATACTTTCAAACAAATATACTTTAATTATACAAGCATATGCTCAGGACCTCCATTGTATGTACCCTCCGAAGGATAGCATAACTAAGGATTTGTTACTCCCTTTAAAAATACCTAAAATGCGCCGGGCTGCGAGTCCACTATAGCATATAGAAGGTCGCTGGGCTAACCGCTAAACCACAGGTGATCTTTTAGAGGTACTCTTTTAAAACATAATTTATTGCTATTTAAGCCTGACACACACACCTCTTTTTTATCTATTGAGTTTTTCATAGCTACATAAAAATAATAAATTCAAATAATAGGTAACGTTGTCAAGTTTAAATAGTAAAATTGAGCAAAAATTGTATATCTTAATACAATGATATCACATCTAGGATTAGTTTCGAATTAGCACTTTTTTACTGTGTCTATATTATTTAAAGCTATTTCGGATTATCTATACATTTATCGAAATCTTTGTAAAACTGGGATCAATATAGTATATAGTGTATAGTAAACAAAGGAATTAAAAATATTAGCCTAATAATTTAGTATTTAGTAGGATA
The DNA here is from genome assembly GCA_964056705.1 of Troilus luridus. Taxonomy (NCBI): domain Eukaryota; kingdom Metazoa; phylum Arthropoda; class Insecta; order Hemiptera; family Pentatomidae; genus Troilus; species Troilus luridus. The sequence continues at coordinate 7,170,108 of OZ057414.1, read as the reverse complement.
CAAGGCAGTTTACCATCGCCTGGAATTCAAATGTATCTAATATCCGCCATGCTTCTTCCTTGTCCTCATTCAAACCAATGCTTTTCCGTTGGATCTCCTAAATTTCCAAACTAATGCTCTCTAATCGAATATAATTATTGGCTTATATCGATCACAAGTAAATAATGCCATTTATTATTTAATGTTTTTTCTATAAATTTGGTCTCTTTCATTTTTTTTTATAGTAAGTATTTATTTACTTTTTATATTGATGTAAATACCAAATGATTATTACAATGCAGGCTTATGTCTAGATATGTCAATACTGTTTTTTTTTCTCCAGCTGGTACAAAAACATGCGTTTTTGGCTCAATTAGGACACGATAACAAGACGAGACCTGCTAGTGCTGCGATGTATCCTAAATGACCTGTTGATGGCTATATATACATATATCTTTTTCCTCGTTCCTTCCAGGAGATGCCGCTAAATACAGGCACTTGTTGCTCCTCCCAGGATATCTTTAGCCATCCTCCCTCCGGAGGAGAATGGAATTACAATCCTTTGTCCTCTTCCTGGCTCCAGGATCTGTCGCCTCATTCATCTCCTTTCGTTGCCTCGATATCGAACAGTTTCAATATAAGCGTTTTGCCTTAAATAGGTTCCTACTAATACTTTTTTTTGTTAGTTAATTTATTGAATTTGTATAATCGAATACTTCAAGTAAATAAAATGAAAGATAAATAATGACACGAGATAAAGGAAAGTAGAGGAACTACCAAATGGCAGTACTCAAATAGCAAGTTTAACTGTGAAGGTCACGAGGCCATCTTCTCTTCAGAGGCCTCGGAGGATTATCAGGAATCGAGATTTGAATGGGAATAAAGTTTGTCATGATAAGAATGATATCGGTTTCGGCCCAAATCAGCAACAAATGGGACGTTAAGATCATTAATAATTATTTTATTCATAACCAAGTAAGGACCATTGAGGATTTTACGATGGATTTTGGATTGTAAGGATTGAATACGAGAGGAATTCGATGGCTTAGTGGAGCCCCAAAGCTATGATACGAGTCTTTTGTAATTAATTGGGAGTTTAGATTTCTCATAATTACATTCTCTTTTCCGTACTACGGCTCACGATGACTTGTATTTTTGGAAAATATTAAATGGAAAATGAATGAAAAGAACTTGGGACTCAACTCGAAGCGACAACCTGCGGAATAATTACCGTTTAATTTTCTACTTCTAGTACTTAGAAAAAGGAAATGATTTGCAGCCATTAAGCATGAAATATTTCTATTGTTTTCAGATTGAAGAAAATAGACTTATTGTAAGTTTTAAAATATTCGCCGACACGTTCCTTGGGAGCGTTTATGATCACAGCCTCGGCTTGTAAAATCTAAGTTTCTGACATGAATCGATTTATTTATATCGATCTATTATACTAGCGCAGTATCGATTTGCATTTTGTCAGGTGAATTTATATTCATTATATTTCAAAGAAGCTTACCACCATTCAGTTTTATTACCTGAAACCTTTTATGATTCCGCCATCGAGGGGGAGATCAAAGAGTTGATGTATCTGCAAGGCAAATTGTTCAATGCCTCCAACCGATTATAGAGTCCGCTGTCATCGTTCCCCTCTTCTCTGTATCTTGAAGAAGGAATCTTTATCCGGATAATAAAAGATGCAGTTGAGAGAAAAATGCACTTAAGAAAGACGTAAAATGACTCGGACTGCATCAGTAAATGTGCCTCACAAGGGAAGATCAATAATAAAAGGCTTATTGCTCCCAAAGGACAGCTACTAATAAACGTTTGCACTTATTTTTAAGTTCTGCTATGGTTAAGAATAGAACAACAGTATGGCTAAATGAGACAATTGTCAGTACTCGCAGTGCTTCCTTGTTACTATACAAAATTAAAAATATCTTGAATGAACATAGTTGACCTTGAATATGTGGAAGAAAATGGTCCGGGTAGAGGTCGATAAATTTCTCTTAATATCTAGAAATATTTATTTAGTAGCCAACGTTTCGACCTACCTTGCAGGTCTTCTTCAGGGCTGAATATGCAAAATACAGACAATTGAAAATTAAAAAATTGTAAAATTAAATTTTTTTTCTAAGTATGGAAAATACAAAATAAAGATTAAAATGAATGAGTGTTTAGTATTAATAACCAAGTGACAGGAAGGTAGTGAAATACATAATAGAGATTAAAATAATAATAAAACAGAACAGGACATGTTAAAATTAAAAGAATAATAAGGTATAAATAATAAAAGTTAATAAAGATAAAAACTAAAATAAAATGGGTAAATATTAAAGTTGAAATACAAGTATTGAAATAACAAGTACTGATTGGTGGACAATAAAGATGGGGAAGGAGAGAACAAGAGATAATAATACTCCAAAATATCTGAAAATACAAACGACATAAAGTCTAGTACCTCTGGCTTCGCCGGTACATCTAGGCCTAAGTTGAAAGTTTAATCAATGTAGGTACATAGTTATTGACGGAGATCCAATTTTATAAAAATAAAACTATCCGGTCACGAAGGAGCTCTTAATAATCGACCATCGGTCTCAATCGATGTCTATTATCTCTGGAATTGGTGCAAAATCGATTACTGGGATACACTCCGGCACGGAAAGGGGTATCTTAAATATCATTCCATTCTTCTGAAGTGCAGTATATATATTTAAAAAAAAAAAAAAAATATATATATATATATATACAAACTTATATATTCGGTTGTCGCTACACATTGAAAAAAACGTATAGGTACTCCAATAATATACTCAAAAAGGCCACTTGTGGTGTATTGATTAACATAACACCAATACCCAACATCAATGGTTCAGCAAGTGGTCACAGGATTTCAAATGCCGTCCTTTGGAAGTGACGTAAAATGACGGTTCCAAGTGCGATGTCAGGTAATCGTTAAAGATCCCAATCCGAATTATATTCGGATAAGCAAAATTTAGGACTCCTTCATGGTCGGATTAGCCACAGCGGTATAAAGTAAGTTTAAATTAATATAAATAAGTAACAAAAATATATTTAAAATTTGCTAAGTATATAAAGTAACGAGTACCGAGACTTCTACTTTAACAGTTATTCTCGAGTAACGATTACTTCACTTAAGTAACTTAAGTCACTACTTCACTCAGAACAAAAATTACTCAGTTTTCACCTCTTGTACATTTTTAATTTTACTAATACTCAAAATACTATAATTTGATTATTTTACTAAACTAATCGAGAAGTTCGATTTAATAATAATAAACTATAATAATAATAATAATCCATAATAATAAACCATTTGTATTAAAATTTTAGTTACACGAACCAAAGGCCCAATGCGTTTTAAATTTTAATAAGGATAATACAGTACAATACAAACGGCGATAAAACTATACCAATTTAATTTGTCCGATTTTCAAAAATTTTCGTGAATTAAAAAAATTACCAATTTATTTTTTAAATAACTTACCGATTAACGAATCTCTCATATCACATAAGAATATTTTGCTTAATGTTTACTCATATTTAGAAGGAACTGATCTGTTAACTCACCTGAAACAAAAAAAAAATTACAGTTAGTAAATTAAAAGCAAACACAAAACAATAAGAATAAAATAACAGCGAATTATCAAAAGTATTCAAAAAGGATTCTGTGTTATTCACAGATCACACCAGGGTTAACCCAGCCTTTTTAAAGTGAGAACTCAAAATTGGGAGGAAAACTTGACGGTTGAGTATGATCTCAGAAATATCTTCATCATGCACAGCCGTTGACCAGGAAACAGTACCATTACAGGGCCCGTCATGAATAGTAGTGGTACAGAAACTACATATTGGTTCAAAGATGGTCAAAATGAATTCGTTGGAATGTAGAAATTGATAATAACTCATATTATATTACGGATTTGAGACCTTGAAGGTAATTAGTTTATGATTCATTCATAAATATAAATTATATAGTTAATTATAATTACGAGAATACAGGAAGGTCCTTTGGCCCTTCTGACAGGACAATCCACCTCTGTCCGCAGGATCACTCAAGCTCTACTGCCTTGACTGATTGCTTTCGTGGTACCACCAATTCTATACATAATTGTTATTATATTCAACAATTATAGCTATTATAAATGAATATTATCTTTAAAATTAAAATTGTCCTAAACAATATACTCTAAATTAAAAATAAAACAGGTCATTTGATTTTATATATTTGGCTACCAATAGGTAATATATAATAGGATTATATTTCATTAACTCGGTAAAATGAAGTAAAGCCTTTTATAGATGAATTTTATAACTGTTCCTTTATGATTTGATTTATGGATGGTGATTGATTATATTATTTATTTGTTTACGTCCCTTCTAAAGCTCAATACATAGAGTGCTCAGTTGCTATGCTTAAGGGTTCAGATTCCCAGCCTCTTTAAGGGAATACCCGGAAGTGGGGGGAAAACGTAAAGGTTGAGCGTGAGTTTGAACAACTCTTGTCCTAGAAACAGTACAGTCACTACCATGTAATGAACCAAAGCCCCTTAAATAGATATTATATGAGGGAGCGGAGTGGATCATTGGTAGAGCGCTCAGGTTTCATGCTGAAGGTCCTGAGTTCCAATCCCGCTGCTGGCAAGACTTTCATTTAGTCTATCAGTAGCCGGAAATGGATCCTATGGGATCAAGGACCCTTCTGTGGCTCACACCGACTCTATAAACCGTAAATAGGATGGGATAACCACCTCTTTCCTCTTAATCCATATAATGGGAACCAAAAATAGGGGAGGAAATTTGGCGGTTGAGCGTGATGTAAGAAAAATTGCCTCCTTGCACAACCGTTGTTCAAGAAGCATTACAGTCTCTATCATGTACTGAACCCCTGACCCTTCACGGGTTTCAATGGTATAGGTTTTTTTATATTTTTAGCCAAATATGAATTCCATCCAAGTTTTAATAGAAGCAAAATCCAGGAGGAACAGTATTGCACAAGAAAAATCCCATCTATATGTATTTATAATAATTAAAATGAATTATTATGAATACACATTGAATATATATATATATATATATATATATATATATATATATATATATATATATATATATATATATATATATATATATATATATATTCAACGGTATCCTATCACATCAAATATTCTTCGTTGAATGTCCGGATGTCCTCCGTTAGACTCTTCGGTAGTAGATTCACTCTTTCTGAGCCACGATCCGCTTCCTTGTTCTCAAGATGGAATATTGATGGACTTTGCCGACAGATAAACTGTTAAAACACATAATTCAGCAACTGAAAAGAAAATTTAATTATTTGGTTAGTTTCAGGCTACTTCAACATTTACTAGACAAACGCCCTAAGCTCCCAATTAATTACAAAAGACTCATGTAAATGACAATCATTTAGTAAGCCATCGAGTTACTCCTTTGTTACGAACAAAGTAATTTACAATGACCCATTTGTTACTGATTTGGCCCGAATAAGATATCAATCTTTTCATGACAAACTTCATTCCCACTCAATCCCACTAGTTTCAAACCTAGCAACCTCTTCAATTCCTGATAATCCTCCGAGGTGTCTAAAAAGAAGATGGCCTCGTGACCTTCTAAGTTGAACTTGTTATTTGAGTACTATCAATGGCTAGATTCTCTACTTGTCTTTATCAACGCCACTATGGATCATCCGTGCCATTTACTTGTATTGTTATAATACATTTGCAGATTTCAATAAATTAATTAATAAAAAAAATATTTGATTAGGACATCACATGATTTATTTAAAATCTGCTTTCAAGTATTCTTCTCGATGCTGCTATTTTCTTATCTTCTGAGACTAACAAGAAAAAAAAAATCAAAACTAGACATAATCGACCTCGCATTAGATGAAATCAAGAAACATATATTATATTTCGGATTTGAAACCTTGAAGGTAATTAGTTTATTATTCATTCATAAATATAAATTATATAGTTAATTATAATTACGAAGATACAGGAAGGTCCTTTGGTCCTTCTGACAGGACAATCCATCTCTGTCCGCGGGATCACTCAAGTCCTACTGCCTTGACTGATTGCTTTAGACGTACCATCAATTTTATACATAATTGTTATTGTATTCAACAATTATATACATTATTAATTAATATTATGCTTTATATTAATAACGCCATTAACAATATACTCTAAATTACAAATAAAAAAGGTCAATTGAATTTATATAGTTGGCCACCAATAATCTATATAATCAAAAGCTGGATAAACGGATTTGGGGCCAATTCATCAGTATTCTTCCCCTACACTCGATATTCAGGCGACAAATCGGGCTGGATCCATGGATCCTGGCTGATCCGAGTCAGTGGAGCTGTCTCAGGAAAAAACATCTAGGCATATATTTGAAATTACGGTACATTGGTTTGGTTGTGTAAGTCGTCTACAGTAGGCTGTCGGCCTTCAAATACTTATTAAAAAAATTTTTTTTTTTAAATTTAATTTATTGATATTTACAACTATAATATGATTATAACTAGTAAATCTGCTGATATGTACATTATGACATGAAAAACACATGTGGAGAAACTACGAATCGGCAGCACTCCAATTATAAAAAAAAAAAAAATTGATTAATGAGACAACATAAGAAAAGAGATTTTCCTTTTAACCATCTAATAAAAATTCATCCATTTAATTCTAATAGCGTGTTTGTTTGTTTATTTAACGCCACTTTTTGCTGCTATGCACGACAATGCTGCGTTGGGAGCTCTAAATTTTGCTTATCGAGGTTAAATTAGGATATGGATTTTTAAAGAGTACCTGAAGTCGTACATGCCCGTTTAACGTCCCTTCCCAAGGACCGCATAACCGAGGATTTTTTACTCTCTTTAAAAAATCCTACTTCCACCTGCCGGGCTATGAACCCGCGATCTTGGGGTTGTTATGCTAGCCTCTAGACCGCAGGACGCCCCTCTAATAGTGTTTTTACATGAAGTCGACTGGCAATGTATTACCATAGAGTACATGGATAAATGACAAGTAGGCTATATTAAACTATAATAACACACTTATGATGTAATTACACTGTAGTAATATAAAGTAATAGTAACATAATATCATTATAAAAAAAAAAACCTGTACCACTACAACCCATTAAGGGTCTGGGGTTCAGTACATGGTAGAGACTGTACTGTTTCATGGACAACGGTTCTGCAAGGAGGTGACTTGTCCTAGGTCACGCTCGACCACCAGATTTTTCCCCCTTATTTTGGGTACCCTATTTTTATAATATTTTATAGAGGCTGGGTGGGCCCCAGGAGGGTCCTAGATCCTATATGATCCATCTCCCGCTGCAAACAGACTAAATAAAAATCATGGCCTGCAGCGGGAATTGAACCAGGATTTCCGGCATGGTAACTCAGTACTCTACCACTGAGCCACTCCTCTCCTATCATTATATATATATATATATATATATATATATATATATATATATATATATATATATATATATATATATATATATATATATATATATATATATATATATATATATATATATATATTATGGAGCAATTTTTTTTCCTAAGGGTTTCCTCAGATTGAGGTTTCCTTCAACAAAAAATGTCCTTTAATTAATGTTGCCACTTTTTTCTGTCTTGTATATCTTCCTACCTCAGACCATTGCCGTGCATGCATCCCTCAATGCCTTCTAACAATCTTTTTCGTGGTCTTCCTCGCCGTTTTCTCCCTTCGGCACTCCCAAATTTAAGTTGGGCACTTCCTTCATTCTTCTGAGATGACCATACAATCTTTTTTCTCTATATTTTGGAGGAAGTTTTGTTGAATTTGCATCCGTTCAAATCCCGCTGCAGGCAAGACTTTCATTTAATCTGTCAATAGCCGGAACTGGATCATATTGGATCTAGGACCCTCCTGGGGCCCACCCAGCCTTTAAAAGTGGGTACTCAAAATAGGTGGGGGATCGGGCGGTTAAGCATGATCTACAACAAATCACTACTGTTGTACTGTCTCTACCAAGTACTGAACCCCATACCCTTCATGGTTTGTAGTACAGGTTTTTTTTTTATGTCATTATTTCTTTTAATTAATGTAAGGTAATTTTATTAATGCATTTAGGATTATTCTTATTGATAGCAGTCGAGTGTAATATTATTATAATATAATAGCGCTTTAGATATCAGCATATTTTGGGTTTGTTTCTTTACCAAGTTTTCCCTACCTGTCCTCGACTCCACCTTGTCCCCAACCAGCCCTTTCAGGTGCCCAAGAAGTCTAAGGAAGGAGCCCCAGGAAACAATTATAATTTCTTTAATTATTTTCCAATCTGAATTGATAGCAACAACTGGTTAATGAGTATAGGATGGAATGGTTAATCATACATTTTTGTAAATATTTTTATTTGAAAAGAAATACTTTTTTTATTTTTAGAAATATATTTTTATTTAAAAATTAATAAACTTAATAACTAATAAAATAGAATATAAATTTTTGTAGTGTACAAAAATAGCTAAACCGAGTTATTTTTTTAATATATTTATATATTATATTTAGTATAACATTCACAATATACACTATTTAGAGTACACAATACACACTACTTATAAATAGTGTAATTACACTTTATTTGTATTAAGTTTTTTGTATTTTTTTTTTACCGGCATGTCTATATTTTAAATATATATTTGTCCATATATTTTTATTACATTCACTTATTTTATTTTATTTCATTTTTTATTTGTTTTATGGAATGATTGTAAGCGGTTTAGCACTATTACTTATTGCCCACAAGTGCCAGATTGTAATATTTCAATAAAATGTGTGTTTCTCTCTTCTTAGGTATAACATCCAATTCAACCAATACCAACAAAATTCTTGATATATATCCTGACGATCGGTACAAATGTAGCCCATAACTGCGATTCCGATGCTCACTTCCGGCATTTGAAAATAGCAGTAACAATATCCCAGCTCGGCTCAATGCATACACGAACAGTAACAAAATTTAATTTCCCCCGGGAAATTCGGGAAGGAGGGTTTGAAAATATACGACCGGTCTGGATGCCTGCGGAGTGTACTTGATGGAAACGTATCAAGTTCAAAGGTATCTAAGGCAATTTCGTCTTGACAGATAATATATTACTAATATTTATTATATCATAAGAATATATTGTATTGGTAAGGATATCAAAATGTACATAAACAGGTAACATTAATTTAACATACTATAATACTCGCGAGTTCAGGATACTGCAACGTTCACTAGACAAACGCACTAAGCCGTATGTATCACAATATCACAAGACTCGTATACATAGCTACTATAAGACCTATTAGGACTTGAGGTGAGCTTTGGGGCTCTACTTAACCATCGTATAGGGGCCCAAACACGGTCAATATTACTGACAGTGTTGGAATGACGAAAATACTGAGGAATCAACCTTCAGTATTGTTACACAGTACACGAACATTATTACTGATGTTTCTTCAGCATACACGGTCAACATTACTGTCTGTATTTAACTCAGTTCACAGTTAGCTTGGAAGTAAGAACAGTCATATTTTTCTCATGCAGATTTATGCCTACTTTTTTTAATGGATAGAGCGTGTTTAGCAATTGTGATCGCCATGGCATTGGAAAAAAAAGAGGAAAAGACGCTTGTGTGTGAAGGATTGGCTATTGGACAGGGATAAGTTCACCCATTTAAACTTTATCAACAAGATTTCAGTACAGGAACAATCAGATTACTATAATTATTTTCGGATCAATGAATGAACTTATGCAATTTATTAAATCTGGTTTAAATGGTATTAAATATGGGCGAAATTTTGTTTGGCCTGAAATCGGTTGATGCGTCGCTCTCAACAGCTACAAAATACTGAGGAATAAAAGAAACGGGCTTACACGATCAGTAATACTGTCAGTATTATTATCCCCTCCCCTAGGCCGGGTTGGACTGAGGAATGATGGAATGAACCATCGCTCATCAATACCCCACTTCAGTACATCAGTATTGCACTTACACGATCAGTAATACTGTCAGTATCCCCTCCCCTTCGCAGGGTTGAGGAATGATGGAGTCATCACTCATCAATATCCCACTTCAGTACATCAGTATTGCCCTAACACGATCAGTATTACTGACGGTATCTGACTATACTGTCAGTAATACTGATCGTGTATAGACACTTTATTCATATCGTATCCAATCCTTACAATCCAAAATCCTCCGTAAAATCCTCAATGCTCCTTATTTGTTACGAATAAAGTCATCCACAATCACCTCAATGTCCCCTTAGTAGCTGATTTCAATCTTTTCATGACAAACTTCATTTCAACTCAAACCCACTAGTTTCAAACCTAGTAAACTCTTCAATTCCTGATAATCCTCCGAGGCGTCTGAAAAGAAGATGGCCTCGTGACCTTTTAAGTTGAACATTTTATTTGAGTACTACCACTGGGTAGTTTCTCTACTTGTCTTTATCTCGGGAAATGATTTGTCTTTCATTATATTTACATGAAAGTCAAATCATGGTTTCACCCTATTTCAACACTTACTAGACAAACGCTCTAAGCTCCCAATTAATTACAAAAGACTCATATACATGACAATCATTAGACCCATCTGGACTTACGGAATAGAGCTTTGGGGCTCCACTAAGCCATCGAATTCCTATCGTATTCAATCCTTACAATCCAAAATCCTTCGTAAAATCTTCAATGCTCCTAACTTTGTTACGAATAAAGTCATTCGCAATGACCTCAATGTCCCATTTGTTGCTTATTTGTCTCGAACCCTTTCATGACAAACTGTATCCCCTCTCAAACCTAGCGACTTGTACAACTCCCGATAGTCTCCTGAAGAGAAATGAAGATGGCCTAGCGACCTTTTAAGTTGAATTTGTTATTTGAGTAATAACTTTGGACAGTTTCTCTACTTGGCTAATGCATCATTCATCCAATTATATCAATTTTTTTTTTAAATTCTATAATTATAAAAGTCAAATCGAACATAAATTTTGTAGGTTATAAATTACTTCTTAGGAAAGAATATTAATACTTTGTTTTTATGACTTTTTGTTTGATTAATAAATAATTGAATTATCCACGGGAAGTTAATAGTTCTAGAAAGTCTCCCTAGTATACCGGAAAAATAAAACACTAATGTTGTTTGTTCATTTAACGTCACTTTATGCTGCTGTGGCTAATCGAACGATGCTACAGTGGGAGCTCTAAATTTTGCCTATCCAGGTTTAATTAGGATAGGGATTTTTAACGAGTACCTGACATCGTACAGGCTCGGGACCCCCGTTTAACGTCCCTTCCGAAGGACGGCGTAACTAAGGATTTTTTACTCCCTTTAAAAAATCCTAGGGCCACCTGCCGGGCTACGAACCCGCGATCTTGGGTTTAGTAGTTTGTTACGCTAACCACTAGACCACAGGTCGCCCCATAAAACACTGAGTAGAATTGGAGCAATGGTTTTACAAAACCTCCAGTTTAATCAACCCCAATTTATTTTATGCTAATATTTTATTAAAATTGGGTAAGCGTAAACCAAACAAGTAACTAATACAGCCTTGGAACTTTTATACAAATCAGTTTATTTGTTGCTAAATAATTAAATAGCTTTTTATATTAATGAGTAATTAATAAAAAAAATAATAATCAACTCACTGAAAACATTTAAGAACCAGTTTAAAGTGTAACTTAACTTTCACTCCAACCTAGTTCTAGAAATAGTTGAGCGATTTCCGCCGTCGCAGTTAAGCAATAAAGTAATTCTTGCAAAATTTTATCTAGACCGTTTCTTCATTTCCTCTACCCTACATAACACAAATAACTAGGAGCAGATTAGCGAGATAAGCAGAAAATGCTAAATGCTAAGAGAGAATAACGTAAGAGGTATGAGGTATTGTAACAAAAAACATGTATCACTACAGCTCATTAAAGGCTATTACTGAGTCAATGTTTGTTCGAGATCAAGCTTAACCGCCAGGTTCTTCCTAAGAATAGATTCAGCCTGATTTATAGAGACTGGGTGTGCCCTAGAAAGACCTGTAAATCCCACATGGTCCTGAACAGGACTCTAAATAAGTACACAGCCCCCTTGATATTGTATCACCTCTAGTTATATTCGGATTAAAAGCTTATTTTCATTATATTTTTATAACTCCAGATAAATAATACATTGCTAAAAAATGTTTGATATAAAACAGAGATTTATTTAATAAATATTTGTTTACATTATTGTTTACTTTCTATAAAAATATTTTATTGTTATAATTTTTTTTAAAAATATAATAAAAGTTTTTATAAACCTTTCTGTGACTTCAATAGTAACCTCTTCAGGTTCTACATATTTCCCTATTAACCTATCACTTTTATATAAATATTTTGAAAATACTTATAATATTTAATATTTATAATATTTTTAAAATATTTAAAAATTAGTAACAAATAAAAAAAAAAATTATAGTAATTATAATAACTAGATCCAACTTAAAATAATGTTCAAAGAACATTCTTCCCCTCGTATACTTCGCAAAAATGCGAGAACGCGAGGATCAGTGAAAAGAAAAGATATGACCATGACCGAGAAGCGTGCTTCATTAGGGCCAGGATAGCTCAAATGGTAGAGTCTCAGACTAGCGATCTGGAAGACACGGGTTCGAGTCCCGGTCCTGGACATATCTTTTCTTTTCAAATAAAAATAAATATTTTTATTTTGAAGAATCCGAGTCCTCTGTATATCTAGCGCGGTATTTTACCAACTAAGCTATCAGGCTCGTAACCAGGCCAGGCAAATCCATTCTCCTCACCGATCCTATATCCCTAGTTCCCCCCCCCCCCTGTATAAAAGGGGACGAATGTTCTTTGAAAATTATTTTTTTTTAGGATCTGGTTGACATGCGTCAATTTTATACAATAATTTAATTTTATTTACTAGCGATGTTATTTAAATATTTTTATTTTGAAGAGAAAAGTTTTGTCCTCGCCGGGATTCAAACCCTGGTCCTCCGCATCTCAAGTGCGGTATTTTACCAACTAAGCTATCAGGCTTGTAAACAGGCCAGGCAAATCCATTCTCTTCACCGATCCCATATCCCCAGTTCTTGCAATGTTTTCTCTTCAAAATAAAAATATTTAAGTGTGTGGAAGAAAAAAGATTTCATTTCCCACCTTTTATTATCATTTTAACGTAACTTACTTATCGCACTTTTTTTTAAACTTTTTTACGTGTTTATTTTAATATCTACTATGTTTTCCTTTCTCACCATGTCATTGATTACATATTACATATTGTACTACATCTATCCTTTATAATATTTTATGAACTTTTTGTCTGCATTAACATCCCCACTGTATTTCTCACTTTTATTACTTATCATCATTGTTTCTTATCAACATTTTCATTTCATTATTACACTTTGCCGTTTTTTTATTTCTTGGTTTATTACTTACTTTATTTATTACATCTTGTATTGTTTATTTTCATAACCTCTTTATTTAAATATTTATTTCTTACAATATTTTATATTTTATTTCTTACAATATTTTATATTTTATTTATTACTTACAGTACTTTTTATTTATTTTTTATTGTTATGGTCATTTATGCTCCACATGATCATCCTTGCTTTTTATTGGTATATTGTATATCTCGTGATCACTCCCTCCCCAATTTATTGTCCACCACTCAGATGCTTGTTACTTATGTATTTTTACTTTAATATTTGCCCATTTTTATTTATTATTTTTAAATGTTTATCATCATTACCTTATTCTTTAATTTTTAACACTTTCTGTTTTATTCTCTATTATGTATTTCACAACCTTCCTGTCTCTTGGTTATTAATACTATACACTCATACATTTCAACCTTTATGTTTACCATCCTTAGCGACTTTTTTACTATTTTATAATTTTCAATTGTCTGTATTTTGCATGTCAATATTGTCAATATTTAGCCCTGAAGAAGACCTACAAAGTAGGTCGAAAAGTTGACTACTAAATAAACATTTCTCCATATCTAGAGAAATTTATTGACCTCTACCCGGACCATTTTCTTCCACATACATTATCAAGGTCAACTATTATCATTCAAGATAATAATATTTAAATAAAATCACAATTAAATAAAAATATATTATTTTAATAATATATTTTACCTAAATTAACAATTATTATCAGATAATTGCTTTTAGTTTTGACCTGTAACTGGTAGTTTACTAGTACTGTACTGGTACTGCAAGTATTTTCCAAATCAGTAAAATTAGAATCCTGGCACCTACTTACTTAAACCCTTATCACTCGGTCTACTCTACTGTCATTTTAACTTTTCTTAATTTTTTTTTTTGCAATAAAACATTGATATAGTTTATTTCTTAAATTTTTTGTCGACTTATATTGAAATGCTAGTGTAGTAATATTTTTCATTTCAGTGTTGTTTTTCATTTTTATTACTCATACCTGCGTGACATATATCTCTTTATACCAAAACCTTCGAATCGACAGCATTAAAAATTTAAATACTGTATAGTTTTTATTAGAATAAAAATACTTTTTTAGGCGACCTGTGGTATACATAATTTCATGTAGGAATGAAAGTTTCAAAAAACATGTATCATCTATACTTCGAAGTATTAGTTGAAATGTTTATTTATTGATGAAATGATTACACAGTTCTCATAATTACATACATTCTCTTTTCCATACTAAAGCTCACGATAACTTGTATTGTTGGAAAATATTAAAAATGAACCGAACAAACAGTTGTTGAGACTCAACTCGAAGCGGCAATCTGCGGAATAATTACTGAAATAAATATTAGTAAATAATATAGATATAAACAAAACTATGAAGAATATATAGTGAAGTGAAACGCTGAACGGGGACGAGGAGATCGATCCGGCTCCATCTGCACCCTCCCGCTCCCGTGGCGCTGGTACTACACCAAATATTTTATACTCTTCTCTATTTTTCCCTTAAATTAAAATGTATTTATAAATACTTTGTATCAAAATTAGAAGACCAAATTAAATTTAATAATACATATTTTTTTATTCTCTTTATTTCCAGATGGGCTATTCCTAGCCTTACATGGTTTTTTTAATAATGAATTTTAAACTTTAACACAAGTGGAAGGTGTGGGTTTCGTCTCATGCAAGAGACACCCCTAACTGTACATTATTTACAGAGAGGATGTAAATATATAATAGTGTTTTTTCATGTAAATGATAGTAGTTTAAATATAAAATATGTAAATAAGTAAACACAATTAAAATTAATGTAATAATAAACAGAACTATGGTACTATAAAACGGAAAAACTGAAAGAAAACAGGATTATATTACATTTTGTTAAAACGATTGGTGAGAAACGTCATCTATTGAGATCACATCAGAATATCTTTCAAGAGTCTCGGTTTTAGTCTTGGGTATGAAATAGGTTCGCCTATGTTGAATGCTACAGCTCCTTGGACTCCTGGTAATCCGCTCTTAAATCTGCTGTAACGTTTTTTAATAAATTCATCAATCGACTCTAGTTTTAGCTCTCGGTGAAGTTGACTGTTTCGTACAAACCAAGGCGAGTTTACTGTGATCCGTAAGATTTTATTTTGGAAAGTTTGCAATTTTTTTCTCTTTGTTGTAGACACTGCACCCCACACTTCACAACCGTACATTAGTAGAGGCCTAAGTATGGTTTTATAAATTAATAAGGCTGTTTCTGGTTTTAATCTGGATTTTCTATTAATTATGGGATAAAGTAGAGCTAGTCTTGCGTAGGCCTGTGTTAATTTAGTGTTGATGCGCTGGTTCCAGGTGAGGCGACGATCTAAATAAACTCCGGGATATTTTACAGCTTCTTTATTCCACGGGAGGTTGCTGCCATCGAGCACTAGCTCAGCTGGGTCTGAAGGGCGTCTAAGGCTACACCTACATTGGATCCGATCCGGTGCGACGTGATTCTATCACATACGATGCTGGGGTGTATACATTATACATATTTTACTATACATTATAGTAAAATATAAATATATTAAAAATAATTAATAAATAATCTTAATTTTATAAATCAATAAACTAGAACCAAAACTCAAAATGAAACATTAAATTTTATTATAATGCAAATGGAAAAAACCACAAGCAGAGCCTTATGTTTCAAATCTGGTGTAACCATACTTAGACCTCTACTAACGTAAAGTTTTGGGTTGAACGTCTTGGGGTGGAGGTGCGGTCCCGGATTATGAGCCTTTTTGAGCGATTATTCGTTGGGATGTATTGCACTTCTGTTTTGAGATGTGATTCAACTTACTTTTTATTGTGTCTTGATAATGCCTGAATAGGCGAAACGTCGACTGTTTGTATAAGTGTTTGTATTTTACACCAGATTTGAAACATAAGGCTCTGCTTGTGGTTTTTTCCATTTGCATTATAATTTAATTTTATAAATTTAAAGAACCAAATGTTATAACTCTCGATATATTTCAGTCATTTGGCTTGCTAGCGACGTCTCATCGTATCACAACGGATCCAATGTAGGTGTAGCCTAAGGGTGAAAATTTTTGCGCAGCATTTTTGAACGTTGAGGTCAAATAATACTAATAGAATATCATAATTGAAACAAGATAAATATGGAGGTGACAAAAAAAAAATTAGAGATATACAAAAAAGACTAATATTTCCGAAAGGTAATTGAAATAGCTGTCCTGAAACTAAAAAATTCTACCCCGATTTTTCTAAAATGTTTACGACAGATAAATTATTTGTTAAAATATAATAAAATGGGATACTCGTATATTATACAGAGTTAAGAAACAAATAATTTTATAATTCTCCATAAAAGAGCCGGGGTACATCAGTGGTGGAGCGCTAAGTTGCTATCCTAAAGGTTCTGGATTAAAATCCGGCTACAATAAAAAGTAAATTTATTTTGTTAACAGTGCATTCCAATTCAAACCCTCTAGTTTAAAACCTAGCTTCCTCTTCAATTCCTGATAACCCTCCGAGGCGTCGGAAAAGAAGATGGCCTTCTAATCTTCTAAGTTGAACTTGCTATTGGATAATTTCCCCATTTGCCTTAATCTAGTGTCATTATTATCTTTCATTATATTTACTGGATGTATGATATTACTATTATACAGTTGTAAATTTCAATAAATAACTTTTTTTTTTTAATTTGTTAATAGACATCTATAGAGGAAAATACATGCCCTCCTGGGGCTCACCCAGCTTCTATAAGCTGAGTACTCTTAAGTGCTGGAATACCATAGAAGTTAAGCATAATTCAGACAACTGCTTCCTTGTACAACCGTTGCACTAGAAACGCCTAGTCTCTACTAGGTACTGAACCCGAGACCCTTCATGGGTAATGGTAATAACAATAATTTAACTTTTGTTTTTTTCTGTCCCCATCCCTGGATTCGCGTTGACTGCTAAGTTATTTTCCAGTATTTTAGGTACTTGAGGCATTACTTATCGAATTTGTCGATTTATAAAACTTTGCAATTTTATTGATTTCTGAAACTAAATCCGTGTTTCAAATTTCTTCGACACTTATAAGACAAACGTTCTAAGCTCCTAATTAATTGTAAAAGGCTAATATACATGACTATAATAAGACCCATTTCGACTTCATCCAAATGATATGGAAAATCGTCCATAATGACCTCAGTATCTCATTTGTTGCTGATTTTATCTTTAATTTCATGATTATCTTTATTCCCTCTCAAACGCACTAGTTTCAAATCTTCTTCGATTCTCGATAATCCTCCGAGGGATCTCAAAAGAAGATGGTCTCGTGTTCAATTTGTTATTCGAGTACTACCAGCGCGTAGTTACTCTACTTGCCTCTAACTCATGTCATTACCTTATATTCATTCTATTTACGTTTTGTATTATAATAATACAGTGGTGAATTTCTATAAATAAATTAAAAAACAAAATAGAAACTAAATCAAGCCAAGTGAGAGGTACCGCTGGGTAATGATCTACGTGTCATTCGTGAATGTTTTAATTTTACTGTCAGATGATCAGCTGGCTGTCAATTGTTTGTTCCTTTCAAGTATGGATACAAAAATAAATATTTAAAAAAAAATGTAAAATGAAATAAAGACATAATCGTAGACATTGATATTAATTATAATTAGTGTTTTATTATTTCTAAAATAATTAAATTGGAAGTATTAAAATCAGGAGGGGAAGATATTATAGGACACGCTTGACTAATTGGGAATGACATCAAGTTGCTAATTTCATCAGGAGAGAGTCCATTAAAGGGTTAATTGCTACAGAGAAGTTTTATTTAATTACTTCGCCGATGAAGGAAATTGGAAAAGGTCGGCAAAACGTTTACGAAATTTTTTTTTTCCTTCCGGAGGGAAATTGATTCAGGTAATATATAAAGCTAAAAGGATAAAAATGTCTGATAAAATAATATTTTCAATTTTTATTTAATTAAAAGAAACACCAAATATTTATTATGATCCCTGTCTGTTATAGTTTAAATATATATTATTTTTAAATACAGTTGTTTCATAAATTAAACTGAAATTATTTTTAAACAACCTGTACCACTACAAACCATGTCTTGGTTCAGTACCTGGTAGAGAATGTACTGTTTCTTGGATTACGTTGGTGCAGGGAGGTAATTTGTCGCGCTCAACTGTCATCCCCCCCCCCCTATTTTGAGTACCCACTATAGATATAGATAAAGATATAGAGGCTGGTTGTGCTTGAGGCGGGTCTTAGGTCCCACCTCCGGCCATTAACAGCCTGCCAGGGATCAGGATTTGAACACAGGACCTTCGAAATGGCAACTCAACCACTCTGCTTTCGAATACAATTAAAAATTATAGAGAAACTGAAATAATTTATTTAGTTGTGATTTGTTTAATTATTTAATAAAATATACCAGAGTTAAATATAAATTAAGTAATCACAAAAGAACATCAATTAACTGAACTTGTCGGATATGTTTCAAATAATAGAAATAGACTTAAAAACAATAAAATGCTTAACAATCTAGAAGTTTTTTTTTTTTTAAATCTCTATTTCATTGTTTTAGTACTCACTAATACATTCATATGGTTTAAAAAAATAAAAATTAGAACACACACACCAAGATTTGTCAAGATTGTGTCGCAAAGAAACTTTCAATAAAGCGAGTTAAGTCTTCATTCTTGTAACTATTGTAGTATTAAAAAAATAGTTGTAGGGAATCCAATTTTAGAGAAAATACTCATATGTTTTGTGATATACGTGGTAAGTTTCTAAACCTTTGAAGACCGGAAGGTGGCCTTTAAGGGGGTAAAAATCCTGGGTAATGCCGTCCTTCAGAGGGGGGTGTAAAATGGTATTTCCTGGCTTGTACGGTGCCAGGTACTCAATAAAAATCCCGATCCTTATTATATCTGGATATGTAAAATTTAGGGCTCCCACTGTGCCACTGTTTGATTAGTTATAGTAGCGTAAAGCGAGGTTAAATAAATACAAAATAGGCAACACATTTGGGTGCTTTCTTGGTCCGATCAACTAAAATCAGTATATTTTTATCTTGAAGAGAAAAGATTTGCTCCCAGCCGGGATTCGAACCCGGATCTCCGCCTCACCGTGGCAAGGCTCTAACGATTTGAGCCACCGAGGTTGCTCCCTAACTAGGACAAATCTGTTCTCTTCACCGACCCCATATCTCCCATATTCCAATTTTGCGATTTATACACGAGGCCATTCATTCATTGAACATTACTTTTAATTTTATGATCTTTTTAACATACGTCATTATATTATTTATAATTTTTTAATCATTGCTTTAATTTTTAAATATTTTTATTATGAAGAGAAAAGATTTGCCCCCAGATTCGAACCCGGATCTCCGCTTCACCGTGGCAACGCTCTAACCATTAGAGCCACCGGGGTCGCTCCCTACCTTAATTAAAAGTAATGTTCAGTGAATATTCTTCCTCGTGTATACATCGCAAAATTGCGAGAACACAGGAGATATGGCATCGGTGAAGAGAACAGATTTGTCCTAGGTAGGGAGCGACCCCGGTGACTCGAATGATTGGAGCGTTGCCACGGTGAGGCGGAGATCCGGGTTCGAATCCCGGCTGGGGGAAAATCTTTTCTCTTCAAATTAAAATATTTAAAACCAGTATATGTTTTCGTACTTTTTTGGAATATCACGTAAAATATTACCTTAGTTATAACATTTTACTTTTTTTCTTAATTGGAAATTTGCTACTTGACAGCCCGTGTCATAATTCACCACAAGTTGCAAGAAAATGAAAGAGGGACTGCATCCAGTAATTTCCTTAACGCCAACAGAGAGTCCTTGGTAAAACAAATTGGCCAATAGAAAAATAAAATACCAACATTTGTCGCTCCGTTATAAATCACTGCCTCAACTGCCATTCCTCCACTGGATGCACTTTCACTGCAACGTTATCAATTCCACAGCTGCATAAAAGGTATACAAATTAATAAACTGAAAATAATACATTACATACATTAAAAAAGAGGGATAGGGTTAGCGCAATGTGTAGGGTCCTGAGTTGCTGTACTCAGGGTCTTAGGTTCGAATCCGGCTGTGGCAGATAAGTTATTTAATCTGTTAACAGCCATGGAAGGACCCGGATGTATCTACGGAACCTCCTGGGGCTCAACCAGTATCTACAACCCTTGCAGCACTTGTCAAAAGGGTTTCAAATTACTAAAAACGTATCTACGGAATACGATAAAGTGAAGGTTAATCAATTTTACGAAAAAACAGAAGTTTTTGTAACATTATTATATATTTATATTTGTTAAGCAATTTTTTGTTCCTATCAAGAAAATCAGCTTATGTGATTTATGCAAACCATTTTCGTTTATAAACTACTTTAAACATCTTAATAGTTTTTGAAGGTTTATATTTTATCTCGGGGACAGTTTGTTATATCCACTACTTTTTCTACTAAATCTCCAAGTTTTCCGTCAATCCGTCGTTGTAAGCTAACTATCTCGTGCAGATGTTTTCTAGTCATTTTTTATTTATCTCTAATATAATTTGTTACAATTCACAAAAGTAATATGCTGTACCGAACAGACCATCATTCGTTTTTAATTTAAATATATCCAAAAAGAATCACATATACAATGAAAGAAAAAAATTATACAAAAAGCTTTCAGCAAGGGGAAAAAAAAAAAAAATAAAGTAATCAAAACTAACAAAAATTGTATCTATACATTCTTAGTAACGTATCTACATCCATATGAACAATAATGTAAGATAATTTGGTATCCTACAATAATAAATGCTTTGTTCTTTTATGTACGTACCGCTTTGTAGTATGTTTTGTGTAGTTCTCTATATTTTTTATAAGTGGGTTTTTATTGTGTTTACACTTATTAAAGAATTTTTGGCATAATTTATTGATAAATTCATTAATATACGGTATTTATAATTCTTTGTGCATAATTTTAACTCTAGTGTTATATGCATACTTTCCAGCAATTCTTAGGCAGTTGTTTTGAAATATTTGTAGTTTTTTATAATTTGTTTTTGACATATAACTAAATATTGGGCATGCATATGTGAGAATAGATCGTAAGCAGGCTTTATATAATAATAACTTATTATCTGTTATTTTCTAGTAATAGATATGACGGGACCAATATCTAGAATAATATATACACATGTTATTTAAAATCGAAATAAATGGTGTGTTTTAGAGGGTATATATTTCTGTGATGTGAATACTTGTGACTCTTTTAGATGGCTAAAGTTATAGTAAACATACAAAAGTATTATAACATGTAGCTCTGATGCTGTTGGGAGTTGCTAACAATAAAAAATACATATGTTTGCGAAAAGACATGAAAAAAGTCAAATATTTTTAGATGGATATTTATCCTACTAGATATGTCTAACACAAGTTTTAAATACGATAGATTGATATTAATTTTTTTTGCTAAAATAACAATAAACATAAGAAAACAGAAAGCGAAAATACGGTTTTTTTGTGAAATGTTGCGAACAACGACGTGCGTAAACAGCGAGTGCTAGGTTCCGACTGGTGGTGCGAGGGACTTGGTCAATCCAGATAACGGGTTCGTCAAAAGATGGACATGTTATCTTCTTGCTTTAGGCCACAATCCTAGGCCTGGGAGTGAAAGTTGACAAATTTGATTTTTGCCCATGGTTTAGGTCAAAATACCAGTCTGTGCGCTGGGTGGGGCGAACTGTGGTATAGTGGTAAGCGTAACAAACTACTAATCCCAAGATCGCGCGTTCGTAGCCCGGCAGGTGGCCCCAGGATTTTTTAAAGGGGGTAAGGAATCCTTCGGATGGGATGTTAAACGAGGTTCCCGAGGCTGTACGATGTTAGGTACTCGTTAATAATCCTAATTAAATCTGGATAGGCAAAATTTAGAGCTCCCACTGTAGCATCGCACGATTTGCCATAAAGTGACGGTAAATGAACAAAAAACTTTGCCTGAGAACATCCTCCACCAATATAGCACACTGATACCTAGTCTTGTTATTAGAAAGTTAACACAATGCCCTAAGGATATGCTAAGAAAACAAAAATCAGTTCAAAAATTTAATACTCTTGCAAATCGAGGAAAAAAAAGTATTAAGATGAAATTTGCAGGATCCGATTCTAAGCAGGTACAAATGTAGCACAAAAGAATAATAAATAAATAACAAATTATCTGTGATAATAATAATTATCCATTTATCAATCACCATTAAAGGCGCCACTTCTATCAGCCGGAGAGAACTTATCAATACCCAAGTTCTGGAAAAACTTTCATTTACGTTCCTTGGAAGGGTAGCAGATAAGTCCCCTTTGATGGAACTTAAGCTCACAAAGCGCGGGAAAGCGAGAGTAAAGGACTCAATCGACTTCATCGGCGAAAGCAAAAGTATTGAATGGTGTTTATTTTCTGAAGGGTAAATGATACATTAAATGTATTCAATGTATCACTAACTTTTATTACAATTCATTCGAAAAATGTCGATATTATCCGTCTGGAAAATGAATTAATTGTTAGATGATCGTTAAAATAAGGCCTTATGAATAAAATCTGTACCACTACAAACCGTGAACGGGTCTGGAGTTTAGTACATAGTAGATACTGTACTGTTTCAAGGACAACTGTTGTCCAGGGAGGTAATTTATTATAAATAGAGGTATAAGGCCAACACCGATCCCTGTTTTAAACAAATCAATAACATATTTCGCTCTAAGTACCCAAGTCATTACTAATGAAGTCATATACATGACTTTTATAAGACCATTTTGGACTTGCGGAGTCGATTGAAAAGACGAGAAACTTTTCGGCGTTCCAGGCTACTTCAACACTTACCAGACCAATGCTGTAAGCTCCCAATTAATTACAATATATTCATACATGACTATTTTAAAACCTACTTGAACTTACGGATTAGAGCTTTGAGCCTTCACTGTCCAATCCTCTAGTATCCAATCCCTACAGTCCATAATCCTCAATCCTTATTTACTTTGTTACGAATAAAGTCTTCCATAATGACCTTATTGTCCCATTTGTAGCCGATTTGGCACGAACCCGATATCAGCCCTATCCTTACATTATTCCAAATAAAACCCACTAGTTTCAAAACTAGCTACTTCTTTAATTCCCAATAATACTCCGAGGCGTCTTAAATGAAGATGGCATATAGTTTTTCTATATGCCTTTAAATTCAAAATCCTCAATGCTCCTAACTTTGTTACGAACAAAGTAACCTATAATGGCCTTAATGTCCCATTTGTTGGTGACCCGGCCCGAATCCGATATCAATCTTGTCATGACAAACTTCATTCCCACTCAATGCCACTAGTTTCAAATCTAGCAACCTCTTTAGGTCCTGAAAAGAAGACGGTCTCATGACCTTCTCTACTTGTCTTTATTCATGTCAATATGCACCATTCATTCTATTTACTTGTTGTATATTATAATACAGTTGTAGATTTCAATAAATAACTTTTTTTTAAAAGAAAATCGTATTTAGTGTCGGTGTAGCATCCAGTCATGCAATACTTTTTACCACTGCACATGATTGGTTTGTTACTTAAGATCACAAAATATTTCTTAAAAACTTAATATTTAACATTTTATATAAGTTCAAAGAACAGATATTATTTGATATGTAAGTTGATAAAAAGGAAATAATACTTAATGTGAGACTCTAAACTCCATTTTGCTTCCCCGTATTCAACCCTTTGGGTAGAGACTAGTGGGATTTGTCTTGCTACCGCTACCAACTGTTCATAGATTCACACCGGTCCCGATGTTAGAAGACAACACACAGTCCTGGCTGGGAGATCGAAATAGACCGAGGGTTCGATCCAACTCCCAGGATAGAAATAAAACATTCCCAAGTTAACGACCGCCTTGTATAAACAGGTCAGGAAGTCTTAGCGAATACCCTTGTCCGTCTGGACGAGGGTCTAAGGCACGGATTACAGGATCAACGGAGTATACTGGTCGTTGAGGGGTTGCCAATTGTAAGGATCGTGAAGAATATAGCATTGTTAGAAAATTACACGAGGAGGGAAAAATCTATTCATTGAAATTTACAACTGTATTATAACATTACGACAATGGTATAATGAATGATTAGTTAATGGCATGGATAAAGGCAAGCGGAAAATCTACCCAGTACAGTACTCAATTAACAAATTTTACGTAAAAGATCGAGAGGCCATCTTCTTTTCA
Source organism: Troilus luridus (assembly GCA_964056705.1). NCBI lineage: Eukaryota > Metazoa > Arthropoda > Insecta > Hemiptera > Pentatomidae > Troilus > Troilus luridus. The sequence continues at coordinate 7,145,356 of OZ057414.1, read as the reverse complement.
GACGCCTCGGAGGATTATAGGGAATTGAAGAAGTTGCCAGGTTTGAAACTAGTCGGTTTGAGTGGGAATAAAGTTTATCATGAAAGGATTGGTATAACGTTCGGGCCAATCAGCAACTGAGGTCATTACTGATGATTTTATTCGTAACAAAGTAAGGAGCATTGAGGATTTTACGAAGGATTTTGGATTGTAAGGATTGGCTACGATACGAATTCGATTGCTTAGTGGAGTCCCAATGCTCTACACCGACCAAATGGGTCTTGTTATAGTTAAGTATATGAGTCGTTTGTAATTAATTGGGAGCTTAGAGCATTTGTCTAGTAAGTGTTGATGTTTTTATAATAATAAGAAAACTTTTAATTTTGATTCAAATAGCTAGACGTAAAATAAAATTAAACCTCTTTAGTTTTATGATCATGATTATACTTTTTAAAAAGGATGACTGTTTCCTTTTACATAACGGCCTTGTGATGATGGTGATGATGATGACTCAGACAATACAAAGGTGCAGAATGAATGCAGCAGTTGCACTCTCCTTGATGCACCGTTGGCCGGGAAGGTGCTCTAGAAATAGCTTTGCGTCCTGCTGTGGGAGCAACACTAACTAGCGTTCCCACAGCTGATGACACAACATTATGCCAATAAGAAAGTCCAATTGAACAGATCATGGCTGAAACGACGGTGTATCAATGTAGTTAATTATAGGAAGAAAAAAAAATATCACTTTATCAATTTCTTTTAGTACAGGATCCATGGTCCATTTTTGCACTTGATTAGTATCAAGCTGAATCTTCGTGAAAAGCTTCGTTTCGATAAGACGCCTAACAATTTCCTGTGCGAAAATTCTCGATTGTGGTAGCTAACAGAGGTGGCAAGGACAAAATATGTCGATTCGATGATTCTCAAAAATTTATTACTGAGTTTTTTTTTGTCAAATCTTTTTTGTAAAATCAAGATAATTACCTCAATTAATTGAAAAAATATTTGTCCTACAAAATATATGGTTTGATCAAAGACTCCCATCCTTCTAACATGTATCGATAACGAGGTCATCAAAAATTATTACTAACCAGCTGATTTTTTTTTACTTCTTCTTTTTTGACTTCGTTATCGATACATATAATTTTCTTGAGATTTAAAAAACACAAACCCAGTTAGTAATAAATTTTTGAGAATCATCAAATCGACATATTTTATCGTTGCTACCTCTGTTAGCTAGAATCGAGAATTTTCGCACAGGAAATTGTCGGGCGTCTTATCGAAACGAAGCTATTCACGAAGATTCAGCTTGATACTAATCAAGTGCAAAAATGGACCATGGATCCTGGACTATTTGTTTTAGTTTCCAAAATTAATTTAAAATGTAATCTATCTAATTAAATTTAATTATCTGAATATATTATGATATATAATAACATGGAAATAAGGCATGTTGAGAAACTCCCAACTGGTAGTAGTCAACAATAAAAGGTTACGAGGCCATCTTCTTGTCGGATCCCTCGGAGGATTATCAGGAATTGAAGAAGTCATGAAAGGATTGGAAACGGGTTGGGGCCTGAATCAGCAATAAATGAGAGATTAAGGTAATTATGGTTGATTTTTTTCCTAAGGAGCATTGAGGATTTTACAACGCCTCTTCTTACACCCTGGCAGGTACCCTTATGATTTTTTAATGTGAGTAAATAATACTTACTTATGCCGTTCTTCGGATGGGAAGTAAAATGATGGAGATCGCGAGCCTGTGAGATCTCAGGTACTCGTTAAAGATCCCTGTCCTTGTGAAAACCTGGATAGGGAAAATTTAGAGCTCCCGCTGTAGCATCGTTCGATAAGTCATAGCAGCATAAAGTGACGTTAAATAATTAAATAAACAACTTTATCCCTAAACCACTGTACACTGGGAGCAAGATAAAGAAGCTCCTAGGAGGTCCCATGGCTTCGTTACCCGTTTCTTTTCGGTAGTGGAACGGTTTCGGATCAGTGACTGTGATAGCCGTAACCTAATACATTCTGTTAGCCCCGAAACTACCGCATCCAGTAGTTTTTTTTTTCTTCTTTGTAATATTTTTTTAAAATTAATTGTAATAAATTTGTATTTATATGGATATATGATTTTATATGTAAAATCAAGTGGGATCTTATAGTATCTGCATTAACCTTTAGTAAGTTGTGAGCGAAGAATGACCAAGCGCATTATCTGAAAAAAAACGGTGCGGATAAGCCGTGAAGAAGCTTCGATTTCCTATAACGGGATAGCTGACCGCAACCAGAAGAAAATGGAAAAAGTGTTGGTCGTAGGACTACTTTGTTCCCAACTTGTTCTTCTTACGCCACGACTGTAAGTACTGGGTTACAAGGAAAGATGTTAAAAACAATTCTACCTCTCTATATACCAAATCATAAAAAATATTACCCACAATATTAATATAGATTTAGGTATCGCTACTTTTTCCTCGTTAATTAATGAAAAACAGAGAATTTGGTAGCTCAAAAGGTAGAAAACTTGGTTCAGAGCGGCTGTTGCAGGTGAAATTCTGTGGTATATGGGTAGAGCTGACTTAGAAACTATAATTTTAGGCAGTTCAGATTAGGTATGACTACTAGAGGCACAAATTGTTTTTTATGTAAAACATCTAATGGCGCGTTTGGCGAGCGATGCAACTGTTGTTGTCGTGATGCGAAAACCGAGCAGCCCCATGACTGTGCTTCTCGTTAAATTTATTATTTAATTGAACATTAAATGTGCTCAAATTTAAGTTATTTAAAATTACGCTTTAAGTGCTTAAACGTTAAATGTCCTTCTCAAATTCCATTAGATGATGGGGGACAGATACTCATGGTTGTTGTATATATTTCACCTAACCAAAAAATCAAAGACATCATCTAGTTTTTACACTGTTGTTTAGTTCCGTACAGTATAAGTGGTTCAAGAATTTTAAACGAAAATTTAGACGAATTACCCATGTTTTTAGCTGGAGACTTTAATGTAAATTTCGCAAAAGACAAGTCAGCACCATTGATTACGTTTCTTCAACAAGATTTTCAGTTGTATATCAATAATAATCCAATAGATGCAATATTACAAGACAGCTCCATAACGCTAAAAGTAACACTTTCGTTGCTTATTTTAGTTACCATCGGCCTGTTGTAACTTCGATACCATCAGAAACATCATCGAGTGTTAATATTACAGAAATAACTGATGATACTGAATTATAATATTTTATTTGGATTATAATGGTCTTTTATGTATATTTTTTAATGAAAATAATATTATTTTTATCACATAAATCTAAAAAAAAATCTGTATTCCCTCCCATTACATCCTTTTTTTACGCTTAAATAATTAATTCTTTCCCAATAACATCCAACTTCTATGTTTCATATCTACCAGGCGTCCCGCGACGGCTTAATTTTTATTGTTTGTTACCCTATTTTCTTATAGTATTCTCCAGTTCCTACAATCAATAAGAGTCCCGTCCTTCCAACATGTATCGATAACGAGGTCATCAAAAATGATTAGTGACCAGCTGATTTTTGTTTTTTCATGTATATTGGAAGGAGGAAACCATCAAATCGACATATTTTATCCTTGCTACCTCTGTTAGCTACCACAATCGAGAATTTTCACAGAGGAAATTGTTGGGCGTCTCATCGAAACGAAGCTTTTCACGAAGATTCAGCTTGATAGTAATCAAGTGCAAAAATGGACCATGGATCCTGGACTATTATGTATTTATATCCAAATATAAATGGTATTTTAACAGACGTTTAAGTTACCTGGCGTGTAGAAGTAGCTGTGAACTGATAAGACAGGAAGGTGAATGTTTGTGATAACAGAGAGCTCATAACTAAACTAGTATTTCTCAAGTAGGACATGATTCTCATAACTTCTTGAGGTTAACCTTTTACGATTTTATAGCAAATTTAACTGCGTACGAATAAATTCTTTAGGAAATGGGTAAGTGAAATTTGAGTAGTTCGGACTCAACTATATTTTGAATTTTTCACTCGTTTGTTATTAGACACAAAAAAAGTTTTACTCCTGTTTCATAGAAACAAAATATGCTAAAAAAAATTGCAATCGATAAATAATAAAAAAAAATAGAGTTTTACAAGCAAGATGAGAAGCTGATTTTTAAGTTTCTCGTTTTAGCTCCAAATTATTTTTTAGTTATTTCATTAGTATTTTTAAACTCTTGCTAATTTTTCGGGGGAAGGGGACAACGATAGTATTGTAAATCCTTCTGTAAGTGTATAAGTTGACATAAAATAACAATAATAACATTAAATAATTAATATTTATTCTTCTGAGCCCTGAAGAAGGCATATACTGTAGGCCGAAACATCGGCACTAATAATTTGTGTTCTTCTTCTTATGTATCTTCTTCATTCTCAAATATTTACGTTCCGTTTTCCTATTAGCTGCGAGTTATATGTAAGTAGTTTGTCGTTCCTTATCTCATACCAATTGCTTCCTTGTTTATCGTTACTTCTGTTTCGTTGACCTAACTTATTATCCATTATCTATATTGATAACGAGTTTACTTCTTCCGCAAGTTTACCAAATATATGACCTTAAAAAAATATATACCGGAATGATTACCACTAATGAATATCTGCTATATTGGCTTCACTACCCAAACAATGATCTCAAGGAAAAGTCAAATCCTTTGATCTGAATAATATTTAAATAATCTGAGATCGTTATACTTAATTTATAGTAATTCTATATCATTAATGAATACGAGACATATTCCTCTCTTCACCAAAGGTTCACGTGGTTCACTCACTAGGGGTTATTTATTAAATAAAGATCCTTTTATATTTAATTGAATAACGTTATATATATATATATATATATATATATATATATATATATATATATATATATATATATATATATATATATATATATATATATATATAGTGAACTGGTCATAGAATCATAAATAAATTATAATTCTACTTACAAAGAAAGAAAAGGTAGACCTTTCGCTATATGTGACGGCCCTACATGTTCTTCTTGCCAACAAATGACTGCTGTCCTGTCTATTTAGAGTAAAGATACCGACCCTAAGGGACATTTAAACTACTATCATTTTTTATTATTATTTAGGTAGTTCTAATGTTCCAGATAGTGCCACATAAAGCAGGTCTTAGGTTCACTAAACGGTAGAGAGAATATTAATACAAATCCGATAATAATAATAGAAATAAATTATAAAATAACAATTGTATTATTTAATAATTCATTCACTTAATGAAAACCTATTTCCAGTCGGTTTTTTTGGCATATAACTTTATTTAGCGGATACGTTTCGACTAATTTGTCATTTACAATCCATCAAGAACTTCCTTCATCTCAGAAGAGTTACACGACATCTTTTTTCTGTAAATTATTAATTACATAAATCACAACAATATAACGAATATACATTTCTTAAAATCGTCCATAAATAGAAGTAAGTATAGATACCTCTTTTTTTTTAAATTCATGTCATTAACTAAAAACTTTTCTTGGAGGTCCATTGTCCTCCATGGTCCTTTTGTTAATATTTTAGACTTTGGTCTCTATTTATACTATATTTTATTTATATTTACATACTAAAATCCTTCCCATTTAAATTTATCATAATTAAATTATAATTCAAAAAACTATAATTCAAAAAAAAATTTTTTAATACGTAAAATTTATTAAGTTTATTATTTTATTTTTAATATATTTTTATAGGTTCTTAATTAAAAATCAGACAGGACTGAAATTGTGATATCTAGGTAACTGTTGGGAGGTTATAGTGCTAGGTTATCTCTCTGTGTTTTTAAAGTAGACCATCCCATTTGTTATTTTGTCTTTAACTTCAAAATAACTGATGCATATGATTTGCTAATTTCTCCTCCCTCTTTCCTATCATTCACCACATTATCTATATTATCGCTGATATATAATGCTTCAAGGAATCGTCTTTTAATTACATTCTTTTCTCTGTGTAATACCCTTGGCTTTTCGAAATTAAAGGTGTGTAATTCATTTTTACAGTGTGTTGATAAAGCGGTATTGGTTTTTGAATTAGGTTTTAAATTATTTTTATGGTGATAAAATCTATTTTTTAAATGTGTACTAGTGTGACCTACATATTCTCTATCACAATTGTTGCAACTCAGGTTATATATGACGTTTTTATTCTCTAAAAGTGGTATTTTATCTTTTTGGCTATATATTATGTTTTTAATCGGGTTTCTTGTTTTATACGCCAATTTTATATCTGAGATGTCATAATTTTTGAAAGTTGGTGCTATTTTTTCAGAAAGATTTTTGATGTAGGTTATGCTTCTATAATTTACTTTATTATGTTTTACTTCCTTATTCGGTGATTTAGTGACTATATGGTTTGTGCTGTTATTGATTTGCGGATTTCTATTATTATCTTCTGTATGAAAAAATTTTGTAATTTTTGTTTGGGATGGTTTAATTATTGATTTTTTATTATTATTGTAGGCTATTTTTGAATTATTAATGGATTCTCCTGGAATTAAGTTAATTTCCTTATTTATTGACATGCTGTTATCAACTATATTCCTAATAACTCTGTATTGCTTGTGCCATAATTCGTTAATGAGTTTTATCGGAAAAGCGTTGCTTAGGAGGATTTTGAAAATATTGTGTTTAGTTTCTTTTAGATATTCGTCATCTGTTACTTTAATTGATCTGCTAATTAAATTGAGAGCTATATTTTTAATTTGATGCTTCGGGTGGTTTGAGAAAAAATTGAGTAGTCTATTGGACGTGATTTCTTTTTTATACCATTTAGTTGTTATAATATTATTTTTGAATTATAATTTAATTATGATAAATTTAAATGGGAAGGATTTAGTATGTAAATATAAATAAAATATAGTATAAATAGAGACCAAAGTCTAAAATATTAACAAAAGGACCATGGAGGACAATGGACCTCCAAGAAAAGTTTTTAGTTAATGACATGAATTTTAAAAAAAAGAGGCATCTATACTTACTTCTATTTATGGACGATTTTAAGAAATGTATATTCGTTATATTGTTGTGATTTATGTAATTAATAATTTACAGAAAAAAGATGACGTGTAACTCTTCTGAGATAAAGGAAGTTCTTGATGGATTGTAAATGACAAATTAGTCGAAACGTATCCGCTAAATAAAGTTATATGCCAAAAAAACCGACTGGAAATAGGTTTTCATTAAGTGAACGAATTATTAGATAATGCAATCCAGTTTACATCCTTTCAAAATTGTATTATTTGTAAATGAGGGGAATGTCCACCGTTAAACTGTGAAGCAGTATAAATTCAATTGTAACTCTGTCGTGTTTTATCTTTAATAATTTCTACCCAGCACCACGGGACATTACTTTCATGTACTTCCAATGTAGCAGTTACTCATCAGGCGCTACCAATGTAGCAGTTACTTGTAACGGTTATTATGTCTTATTTATTTTATTTATTGATATTTACAACTGTATTAAAAAAAAATACATCCAGTAAATAGGCTATGTGATACAAAATGACATGAGAAATGGCAAGTAGAGAAACTGCCCACTGGTAGTACTCAAATCACTAGTTCAACTAAGAAGGTCACGTGGCCATCTTCTTTTCATAAGCCTCGGAGGATTATCACGAATCGAAGAGGAAGCTAGGTTTGAAACTAGCTAGTTTCAGTGGAATGAAGTTTGTTATGAAAGGATAGATAGCGGGTTCGGGCCAAATCAGCAACAAATGAGACATTAAGGTCGTTATGAATGTCTTTATTCTTAACATAATAAGGATCGTTGAGGATTTTACGAAGGATTTTGGATTGTAGGGATTCGATGGCTTAGTGGAGCCCCAAAGCTCTACTCCGTAAGTCCAAGTCTTATTTATTAATGCGATAAGCATATTTCAAACTTTTATTAATTACTCGATTTATTGTTTGACGTTAATTTATAGAAGGAAATGAAGAAAATAAACAATTTCCCGTAGAAAGGATAGGAAACTAAAAACTGGAAAACCGCGCAAGATTTATGTTAGACAATAAACATGACAATCTAACTTGCCACGTTATGCAATCTTCAGCAGTAACATAGCAATAGACTTCACTATCGCCCACGGACATTGCTATTGCTGTAAATCTTAAAACAAATCGATGACTGTTAATAATGTTCTAGGCTCTCCCAGGCTACGTGCAACCGGCTATATACTTAGTAAATATCGATTGTCAACTTTACATATGTTTGGCCAAATTATAATAATAAAAATAATATTTATTTGAGAAATAATACAAATACCATTTGGCACATATTGTATTTTTAATGTTCTTTGGAAAACCTCCCCTAAGGGATTCTCGTGAAAGTGTGTATGGAGAAACCTCCCAATGAAGACACTCCTAACATGGTTCATCTCACTGCAGTAGATCCCTGCTCCAGAGACGTTCCAGTCTCCTTGTCGGATTCTGTGGCAATGTGTCGGTCAGTAGTGATTGTACCAGTACGTTTGAGTGTCCAGCAAGTGAGTCATGAAATTTGTTGTAGTTTTTCTTGATTGTCATTCACGAGTGGTTTGTTGAGATCTTTGTGTAATGTTTTATTAGTAATGTAAAATGGACTATGTGTAATATAACGAAGAAATTTCAATTAAAAAATTTGTATGGTCTGTGAGTGGGATTTTTGAAAGACCCCCAGACTTGCGAGGCATAGGTCCATATTGGTTTAAGTAACATGTTGTATATTGTAATTTTATTTTTTAGTGATAATTTATTTTTGTGATGAAGTCGTCTAAGAAGTGATAGTTGGTGATTTAATTTTTTCTTCAAATTAGTTACGAGCGATTTCCAAGTCAGACTTCGTCAGTCCATTGTAAGACCCAAGTATTTTGTCTTGGCAATGGTGTATTGTAAAGTGTTAGTGAGGGACAGTCTGAATGTCTAAGTGCAAATGTTAGTTGGTTAGATTTTTGTATGTCAATTTTTATACGCCTCTTATGGAGCCAATTTTGTAATGAATTTAAGTGTGTCTGTAGGTTCTGAGAAGCTATATTGGGGTTAGTACTGGTCGAAAGTATGATAGTATCGTCCGCATATGTTGCAAGTAGTGTTTCTGGCGTCTATTGGATGTCGTAGGTGTATATAGAGTATAGAACTGGACCTAGAATACTGCCCTGCGGGACTCCTGTATTAATTCGGCAATAGTCGGAATGCTTACCATCCTGATTAACAATAAAAAACCTGTCCTCCCAGATATGATTTTATGATCAGATAATATGCCTGCGGTAGAACAAATTTTAGTTTGTACAAGAGACCATCGTGCCAAACTTTTTTGACCAAATTATAGCACAAATAGTTGAAAAACTCTCTAATACACATTACATATATTTTTGAATCGATAAAAATGAGCAAAATGTGACATAAATTATTAGAATACAATTTGAAAAATCCTCAAAATACTAGAAAAAATAACAAGTCAACTTATTGCCAATTCATGATTCAGGAGAAAAATCACATCAGAGAAGACCAAATCCAGCACATCTAACATCAACATTTTAAACAGACTCATCAAATAAGGACGGTAACCTAACTGCAAGAAGTTCCAGGAACTCCTGATGATACCTGAATCCTCAAGTCTCTGGAATACTGGAAAACCTAACCCGTTCTGGTATAATCAGATTTACACCAAAAGAATAAACACATCAAAGAAGAAAAAGTACAGCTGTCATTAAGAGTCAAAACAAACTTCAGTCATGAAATAAAACAGGGAACTTGCTCCAAGAGAACAAACAACTCATATTTTCAACCAGCAAACTTTACAAGCCCATCTTAATCTTGACGCTATCAGTAGAGGAGTATTGAAAGAAAATTTCCATTTCAGGGCTGGACATTTGCAGAAATTTTCTGAAAAAATTGGTTATTGGAGATATAAACTGTAAAGTTACATAGCGATAAAACGAAATTTTAAAGGAACATAGAAAAAATAAGATACAAAATTGAATTTATCTTCAATTATTTTTATTATTGCTTTAATACTTTATAATATTCATTAGCAATCACTATACTCATTAAAAAGTAACTAGTAATTTTATTTTAATAAATAATTTAAAAAAAGTTACTTTTTAATCAGTAAAAGTAACTGGTATACTAAAATAAAAAAATACCCACAAACGATTCCTGGGTTAACCTGCGGTCTAGTGGTTAGCATGACAACCTACTAAGCCAAAGATAGCTGGGTTCGTATCCCGGCAGGTGCTCCTATGATTTTTTAAAGGGAGTAAAAAATACTTGGTTATGCCGCCCTTCGGAAGGGGCGTTAAACGGGGTTCCCGAGTCTGAACGATGTCAGGTACTCGTTAAAAATCCGTAACCTAATAAAATCTGGATAGGTAAAATTTAGAGCTCCCTCTGTAGCATCGTCCGATTAGCCATAGCCACAACAACAAACGATTCCTGACAATATACACTGTAATATGATAGAGGAGAGTAGTGAAGACTCCTGTACGTCGAGACACTCCTCTTGTTGCAGGACTGCCCGGACGACTACTGCAGGGCACGACTTGGAGGACTACGGGATATATTGTACAATAACTGAGGAGACAATGGGAGAAGGAACACAATGGATTCAGTCTACAACACACTCGTTGAGGTCGTGCCTTCTGTACTCTCGCTTCCTATTGGTTCGTGACCGCCCTTATTCAAATGTTTTACCAATCAAATCCATTCTTTTATTCGCGACAGAATTCAGGTATAAACAGAATAAAATCAATTTTCATCAGTCAACTTTTTTTGTTTGTTTTTAAATTTATTTACTAAAATATAACAAAGTATTATAACAATACAACAAATATACATAATGGCGTATATGAATGATACAAATTGACATGAATAAAGTCTATGATGAGAAACTACCCAATACTAGGACTCATATAACAAATACAACTTAAAAGTTCACGAGATCATCTTCTTTTCAGATGCCTCGAAGGATTATCGGGTATTGAACAGGTAGTTAGGTTTGAGACTAGTGGGTTTGAGTGGGAATAAAGTTTGTCATGAAAGGACAGATATCGGGTTCGGGACAGATCAGTAACAAGTGGGACATTAAGGTCACTATGGAGGATTATATTCGTTAAAAAGTTAAGAACATTGAGAATTTTACGAAGAATTTTGGATTTTAAGGATTGAATACAAGAGGAATTCGATGACTCGCCATCGTCCCAAAGCTCTACTCCGTAAGTCCAAATAGGTCTTATAATAGTCAAGTTTATGAGTCTTTTGGGTACTTGTGTAATATAATGCACGCCCGAAATAGGCCAATGTTCTACGCATGTCTAAGCAGTTACATTTTATAACAGGTACATTGGATTAACTTTTCAAATATTTTTATTGGGATCTAAGTTCGACCGAGATCGGCTCCCTTCGAATATTTTGAAGAGAGCCGATCTTGGCCAAACTTAGATTCTTGTTGCCCAAAACGTAACATGGAATGTAATAATAATGGAAATAAATAAATCGAAGTAATAATAATATAATTGGATATATAACATATAATAAAATAATGAAGTATATAATGTAAATAAATATAATAATGACATAAATAAATAATGCAATATATAAACAATTTAAATTTTAAAATAATTATTTAAAAACATACTTTTCATTCGTATTTGGGTGGAAAATAATAACATAAATAAATAATGGAATATAAAAACAATTTCAAATTAAAATAATTATTTAAAACATAATTAAATCACCAAACAACAAAAAATGTACAATAAATCAACAAATGAGCAAGAAACAAAAATGAAGATACAACTCTCGAACACACTAGTAAACAAACAATAATGTCTGTCAAAACTGTAAGGGCATGCGTAGAACATTGGCCTTTTTCGGGCGTGCATTCTATAGACAAGTACCGTCTTTTGTAATTAATTTGGAACTTAGAATGTTTGTCTAGTAAATGTTGCAGTAGCCTGAAACGGCGATCAACTAATTTTGTATTAGGTGTCCTGGTTTATTTTTTATACTAATAAATCATTGTTGTCGACAAAAATAAAAATTCTTTTTCACCCACTAATAATGTAATTGACGTGTTTTTACGTTTTAAGGTACGTCTAATAAATATTTCGAATGAAAAAAAAAATCCGTCTGCTATATACTACTTGTATTCTAGACTATTAAAGGTGTTTTTCATAAATTTCTCAAAAATGAGACACGATGATCCTAGAAACTCGACATTATCTTAGACTTTTCTTATCAAAATTTCGGATTTAACATGTCTACAACTCGGTCATTTATAAAAATAAGATGGACGGAGTAAACTGTAAAGAGGATCTTAAAAAGTCCTTTTAATCTAAAAAAAATTGCCTTAATAAGCGAAATCTTTTAAGACCAACGGAATTCAACACCAATTGTAGCTAAGCAGGTGGCCTTAGGATTTATTGAAGGGAGTGATAAATCCTTGGTTATGCCGTCCTTCGGAAGGGACGTTAAATGGGGGCCCCGAGCCCGGTTCGATGTTAAATACTCGTTAAAAATCCTTATCCTAATTAAACTTGGATAAGCAAAATTTGGAGCTCCCACTGTAGCATCGTCCGATAAGCCATATCACCATAAAACAACGTTAAATAAACAAACCAATCAGAATTTTAAATAATATCAAATTATAGTGGTTAAAAGTCCATTTTACACTCGAATAAAAATCTGTTAGTTAAAAATAATAGCTCCAGATAGCACTAGTGGGGCAACTAAGAATGAGTAGTTATTCTAGAGTTTCACATTTACTTTTACTTGAGAGATCAAGGGCTTGTATTGCAATTATAATAATAATATCCACATGAGTTACTTAAAAGTAATTTCTTAAGTATCCTGAATTATGGAAAGTGCGTTGCGATTTATTATAATTGTACTATATCTTTATCAGTTGTAAATAGTAGATAAGAGGGAGGGAGATGTTAAGTGGTCAGAGCAATATGGCCTCAGGGAAGTGGTCAACACTAAGTGCTATGTCGTGTGTGGGCTTGATAGTAACAGCGATCCAGGACAGTAACAGCGATCCAGGACAGTAACAGCGATCCAGGATAGTCACTGCTATACAACAGTTGCCCTTGGTGTGCTTAGGGCTGGAGGGGAATATAACTGTCATTAAAAACAAAACTAATCAAATTATTTGTCTAACATTTACTGGGAAGTGTCTCAGGAGTTGACCGAGACGTAAGTGAAAAGATTTCGTTAAGAGTGATCTGACGTATTGGGTCGTAACGGATGAAATGTAAGTTTCGTTTATTTACAGTTTTCTTTTCATTAGGGATTAGATTATTTGTACACAAACAATTATGTTATGTATACCATTCGAAAGACCATTTATTCCTTTTTCATAATCATTCTTACTTTTCCTTTTGAAATTGATGCAACGTTTTAAAAATAAATAAGAATAAAATTATGTCTTCCGCGGAAATTCGTATAATTTGTCTCTACGAATTTAAACTTGGCCATAGCGTCACGGAGGCGTTCCGAAACATTAATATTGTTTACGGTGAAGATACAGTGAGCGAAAGAACAACCTTCCGTTGGTTTGAAAAATTTTAGATTGTGACCTTACCAACAAAGAATGTGGTAGGCCGAAGACTAAGTTGGACCACGAAAAGTTGAAAGCGCTGTTCGAAGCGGGCCCTTCCTAAAACCACTGGTGAATCAGGTTCACAACTTGGAGCAAATGCCATGAATGTTTCCAGGCACCATAAGGAGCTTGGTAAGACAAAAAACCAGAACTATGGGTACCATGTGAATTAACCGAGGCCCAGCAGCTCACCCGATTGGAAACGTGCTCGTCACTTGTGTTGAGAAACAGAAATGAGGAGCACGTTCCTCACCCACCATATTCTCCGGACCTTTCTCCAACTGATTTTTACTTTTTCCGTCGTTTAGATAATTTTTAAGAAATAATAAAATTTGACAACGAAAATGCCCTGAAATCGGCCTTCCAAGACTCCGCTTCTTCTTGACACCTAATTTCTACAGAGCGGGGATGGAAATGCTTGTTTCACGTTGGGAGAAGTGTATTGAAAGTGAAGGATCCTATTTTGATTAATAAAAGTATTGTTTAATAATTGTTTTGCTAATAATTTAAATTTAACCTTCACTGACATTTCATATGTTACAACCCAATGTTTGAGTTTGTTTAATGGTCCGTGGATAGAAATTTATAACCATAGATTGGGGGGAGGGTATCGGCATCGAGCCTTCGGGTTCGCTAAGCCGTATTATTATTATTGTGCAATAGTAAATTGTTGAATTTATATAGTCAACAATTTATAGATTGTTATTCAAAGAAGTTATCAAAAGATTATAGAAAATTATTTCATAAATTTCACTTGGCATAGGGAGTTTATGACCCCCTTGCCCAGTCATTAGACTGCGAAAGTGTATTTTATTAACGAGTCTTTGAATTGCAGAGATTTTTTTTACTAAAAGTAGGGCTATGAGTGAAAGTTGTGGCACATTTCACAGATTAAAAAAAAAAAAATTTTTTATTGGAATATTAAAGTAAAATTTACCATACATTGATAGCCACCAAGTCATCCACTAATATATGTATAAACCAGAGATAGAGACATAATGCTGAAGAGAGCACTCAGAGGAGACAGCTGCAGAACCGTGAATAACAAGACGCGCTGGTGGTGAATAGAGTCTCTATTCACAAGTGTTCCACTCAACCTCACCACAAGTCCTCACAAGTCCTTACAAGCGCTCCATGCTCCAATGAAATGTCGAGCTGATTAGTGTGAGTGGCTATATAAGGTGTTATCTAACACCCTGTGCTAATGTTTAAGCATGATATAACGGTTGGGCAGGGCAGTCAATGTGAAATATATATATATATATATATATATATATATATATATATATATATATATATATATATATATATATATATATAGATGAGTGCAAAATGGTCAGGCGGTGCAATAAATGAATTGCACAAAACAAGATAGACTTATTTTACTTGTTCCGACCTAAGTTTTAGGCCACATTCAGGCCTGATAAAATAAATCAGAAAAAACTATTTAAAACATTACAGTAACAAAGAAGAATAACAGTTTATCAAAACAGAAATGATAGGAACCAAAATAATTACTAAGAGTAAATGATAAAAAATGAAGTAGCTGATATAAAAAGAATGGAAAGAAATATGGAATATAATAAAACACATTAAAGCAAGAAAGTGATATAGTTATAAAATATAAAGATTACCATATCATTATTAATATTACAAATAATATTAAAAAAATAATAATGTAGTTCATTGACCTACCTCCTCGCCATTTTACACTCTTCTTAGAATTGTCCAGTCAACCATTTCCAGAGTTGGGCGTATTCGTATTCGCGAATACGAATACGAATATCACCCAAAGCACCCCCAAAACTGAGAATACGAATACGAATATTTGTATATTCGCAGAAAAATATGCGAATATTCGCTTTTTCGCAGTTAATATTTGCGAATATTCGTGTACTCGCAGCGGAAATACACAAATACGTTCATATTTACTTGAGAAAAATACAAATACACTCGTATTTGCAGAAAAAAATACGAATACAGCTATATTTTTTTTTTATTTTTTTTATTTTATTTTTTTTTTTTTTTTTTTTTTTTTTTTTTTTTTTTTTTTTTTTGGCTAAAGACTTCCTTTGAAGTCCTATACAGCCCGTATTCATATACTTGACACTACCCTAGTTAATTTAACTTTTAAAAATCAATATCGCATTCGTTCAAGAACCGGCATAAGGACTCTAGAAGGCTTCTGTCCAAAATTTTGAATTTATTTTGAAAGACCATGTCATTTTGAATGTCGGGATATTTGATCCTTTTGTCGTTGTATTTTTTGCACTTGGCGACGACATGGATTGGGTCTTCGACAATTTTACATTCCGTACATTTCTCGTTCTTTTTTACTTTAATCATTGTAAGTCCGCGATTCGTGCGACCATGGTTAATTCTAAGCCTAGTGATTATCGCTATTTGCTTTCTGTTTAGCATGAAGGTAGCTATATTCTTAACTAAAAAATTACTAAATATTAAAAGTATTGGGCAGGATTTGCCAAGAATTCAATTCGATCAATATTTTTTGTTTTGAAGAATTTATTGATGTTGTAATTAAAATTAAGAGAGAATTTTTTTTCTCATCAATTTAGTGACAGACTATCATTCAGGAGGCAGTGAATGGCACCTTAAATGAATTTGGGCAGTTTCTCATTTCGTTGATTGCTCTTTATTTCGAGTGGCTATTTACAAAATAAAGAAATAAATATCTGATTATAGTTTACTTGTGACAACATGTGACTCGTCAGTTAATATTGCCTATTTCTAAGCAGTTCCTATTTGGTTAGAGATTTGAGGAATTATTTGATGCATTATTATGACCTATTTGATGAATATTATTATTATCTGTTAGATTAATTATTTGTGAATAAATGGATTACCTAAGCTATTTTCCTTATTTATTATCCTGCCCAATACTTATAATATTTAGTAATTTTTTAGTTGAGAATATAGCTGTAGGTATTTTGGTAGCGAATACGAGTGTATTTGTATTTTTTTCAAGTAAATATGAACGTATTTATGTATTTCCGCTGCGAATAGGCGAATATTCGCATGTTTTACTGCGAATATACGAATATTCGTATTCCTATATGCGAATACGAATACTCGTATCCTTATTCGCAGGTTGTGGATGCTTTGTGATATTCGAATACGAATACGCCCAACTCCGATCATTTCCATCTGAATACAAGATATGTATAAAATATCCGATGTGGACAAAGTAGTTCCTTTTAGTGAATCGATCCTTTTTAGATAGTTCATTATAATGATAATGATTATAATGAATTTTTCAAAAGAACTAGAAGTGTACTGAACTAAGAGAGGAATTTATCTATTGGAAAATGGGGAGGAACTGAGGGGTGAAATGAACTAGACAGGTTCAACTAGTTAACTTAGTTCAGTAGTTCGTCTTTCGGTCGTATGTCAGACACCAAGCGTCCCCTGTCCGAGTGTGGCAGCTGGTGAGTGGTGTGAGCTAAAAACAACTATAGTTCACCAAAACAGAGAGCGCTCTTTATAGTTCATTTTCCGGATATAGTTCAATGAACTAGTTCGTTCACGTACTTCTTATCTCTAGTACAAAATGCCCGATGTGGACTTGTTTAATGGAATGGAGGTACCCTCAACCCTCAGCGTGTACAGCGTCGAGCAACTGAGCTATTTATCCTAGCCTCGAAATACTATTATTAACAATTAATAATTAATAAAATTTCCCTTGACTTCTCACCCAAAATTGATATCGCAGTTTTGAATAATTTATAATGTACTAAAATACGAAAATGAGTATGAAATTACTTACATATTTAAAAGGAATTCTAAGTAGTGGTACTTTTGATTGTATTAACTCACCTGAAACAAAAATAAACAAAACAATTATAATATAAAATTACTAAATACCAGACTAATTTTTCAACTATAAACATTGATCCATCTGAGTGGTGCTCCAGCCTCCTTATAGCCCTGAAGATGACCCACAAAGTGGGTCGAAACGTCGGCACATAATTAAATAAGTAGCCACTTATTTAGTGTTTTTATTTGACTGCACCCCCAACTATTTTCTTCCTTACTTCTATCTTCCAGGCAACCATCTCCTCGCTTCTTATAAACATTGATATTAATATTAAGACCGTCAATTATATAGAAATGAAAGGTGAAAGGACAATCGTATAAAAAAGTAAATTATCTGCTATTTTTTATTAAAATGAATTATTTTAAAAGTGTACCAATAGTTTTCGAAATAAAAACAAAACAAAAAAAAATTTAATCAGTAAACGTTGTTTTTCATTAAATTTAAAAAAAAATCATTTTTTCTGTACATTTCTATGCAATAAATAGAAAATCTCTACATTTTTCACTTTGTCTACTAATTAATAATTTTGGTTTAATCAAATTATCAATCATTGTGCCAGCGCAGTGTGTAGAGCATCGAGTTGTTATTTGTTCCAAAACCCGACGTTTCGGCCGAGATGTAAGCCCTCATGAGGAAATTAAATCAGAGATACAAGAGAAAGATAAAAAGGAAAACAATTCTTCACAGTTTTATCGGAGCTGTCTTGTTTCCCCCTGTTTAATCTTTATCTTGTATCGCAGATTTAATTTCTGCCCCGATGATAGCACACATACAACCGGTTGATAGATCGGCTTTCACAATATTTAATTATATTGTCTGCATCCTGGCTTTATATATATATATATATATATATATATATATATATATATATATATATATATATATACATTAAAAAATAAACGAATAAACAGTTAAAATTTGTTGAAGGTTAGGATAACAAACTACTAAGCCCAAGATCGCGGGTTTGTAGCCCGGCAGGTGGCCTTAGGATTTTTTAAAGGGAGTAAAAAAATACTTGGTTATGCCGCCCTTTGGAAGGGACGTTAAACGGAGTTCTCGAGACTATACGATGTCAGGTTCTCCTTAAAAATCCCTAATTAAACCTGGATTGGAAAACAGACCTCCCACTTGATGTTAAATAAACAAAAAAAAACTTGTTGGGGTCAACTCGAAGCGATAACCTGCGGAAACGAGACCAACCGGTTTTCTAGATCCAACTAATGACTGAAGTTCTAATTAAGACCTGCACCATTACAACCCGTGGAGGGTCCTCGGTTCAGTACGTGGTGGAGACTGTACTGTTTCTTGGAAACATTTGTGTAGGAAGATGATTTTTCCTAGATCGCACTCAACTGACAGATCCCCCCCCCCCTGTTTTAGGTACTTACTTTACAAATTTTAAGTGAGCCAAAGAGGGTCTTGGATCCCATAGGACCTTCGTCACAGCATCTCGGTCTATATATATCTATATATATATATATATATATATATATATATATATATATATATATATATATGTGTGTATATATATATATATATGTACACACATGTGTGTGTGTGTGTGTATTTATAAAAATGTTATCGCTTCGAGTTGAGTCACAAGTGTTAACCTTTTACCTTCTTTATGTAATTATTGTAAATGTGTATACTTCGGTAATCATTTTACCAAGAAATAAAAGTTTCAACAAACTTTTCGAAGTATAGATGATATATGTCTGTTGAAATTTGTATTTCTTGATGAAATGATTAGCGAAGTATACACATTTCCCATAATTACATTCTCTTTTCCATAATAAAGCTCACGATAACTTGTTTATTAGGAAAATATCAAAAATAAAATAAATGAAAAGCTAAAACTTTTTGCGACACAACTCGAAGCGACAATCTGCAGAATAATAACCAACCGATTTCTTGAAGAAAAATAAACTTTCCAAAATTTGGGTTCTGTTTGCTATCGTCTCTTCAGCTTTAATACATTTTTAGAGACAGCTGCAAAAATTTATAAAATATGGAACGAATTGCAGCATACTGTTATTGGAACAGGAAATATAAAACTATTAGACAGGAGAATGTAGTCGGCCTCTAAAGTGCACAACTCGGTGCAGTTCTGGGGTGCATGGCTTGATGCAATCAGGAACTGCAACAGCCCTGTCGGTTCTCGACCAATAAGGAAGGAGAGAAAAAAAGTTTCAATTTCAGATATCAATGATATCCTCTGTAGCTTTAGATTATCCCTAACCTAAGCCTGAGATAAAGGTTTAATATATCAAAGTGGCCGAGGTGCATTTCCTGTACGATAGTCATTTCTCGGGAAAGTGGGTCGCCGACCTTTCGGATGATTAGATTGCATTATCATGTAGCCACGGCTAGCGTGTGGGCATGAAATAAAGCATGTACACATGAAGGGGAATGTTTTCAGTACATGGAAGAGACTATACTCTTCATAAGCTAAATATTGTGTAGGGAGGTGATATGACAAAGTTCACGCACAATCGCCAGAATTTCCAATTTCAAAGGTTGATTGAACCCCAGGAACCTTGAAATCTCATGGAACAATTCATGGTTACTAAAAGAATAAATAATTATTGTTCGAAAGTCGATCTCCGACTTTTTTCTGAGATCAGATCTCTAAATAAATAAAACCTTGTCAAATTCTCAAAATATTATTCTGTTTAAAATAATTATTTAGGTTTTATACTTAAGTCCTTAAGGAGCTAGGCAGCTGAGTGTTTAGAGGGCTCAGTTGCAATGGTGAATGATACAACAATCAAATAATATAAAGTACATTATAGTATTTATTTTTAGTAATTGTTATTTTGATGGTGATTTTTAGATATTGTTTTGAAGTGAACAGATTTTGTCCTGGCCGGTATTCGTACTCGGGTCGTCTGCATCTCCGGTGCAGTGGTTTAAACCTCTGAGCTAACAGGGGTCGCATCCAAGTCATTTGTCTGACTGTTCTCTTCACCGATCCTGTATTCTGTGTTCTCGCAATTTTTACGATGTATACACGGGGAAGAAAGTTTAATGAACAATTCTTTAATTAGGATCTTGTTGACTTACGTCAATATATTATTTATAATTTAGTTTTATTAATATATATATACAAATACATGTTTGTAAGTCTCTACCGAGTACTGAACGCAAAACTCTTTTCGGGTTGTTGTGCTACTGTTATACAGTGAAGCGTCAATTATCCGAACGTTCAATTAACGGAACTGGTTTTTTTTTTCAAATGTAATTTTAATTTATTGCTACTAAAAATAATTAGAGATCTAGTTCCCATGAAGAGGAAGTCAGCTTTGAAGCAGACAAGTATTAAACGTTCTTAAAGCCACAGAATTAATTTTGATACAGTTTTGCATAAATTTGATTTTGTTTTACATACATGTGAATATATAAACATATGTACCTACTTTCGTTCTTTGGATTGTGTTGCCTTTTTTATTCGTTCATTTTTCACTATGTACATGTATTTTTACGTAAATAAATAAAATAAACAAGTTTTACTTATTTGTATAAAATTTCTTGACTAAATTCCAGATCATTTTCATCATTGCTGAAGATATATACAGTCAGTCATATCCTCATCAATTTACACGAAAAATAATGGAATTCCAATAATAGTGAATATTAGCGGACTCCTTTAAACAACAAATTAGATACAATTGCCTAGGAAGAAATACATCTAAACATAAATACACTCTTTAATATAACATGTATATTTTAATTTGAAATGAAATGAAGCGTGAATGTGATTTAAAAAAATGGATCTGGTGTACAACAGGGATGTACTTAATTAATTAAATTATTATGTATTAATAAACTGAAAAATAATTTGACATAAATAAATCATTTCCTCAAGGTAGTATTCTTGGCCCAATCCTTTATACAGTTTATACAGCTGACATCCCAACTCATCCTAATACTATCCTTACCACGTATGCTGATGATACATGTGTATTATCTGTCAACACCAATCCAATTATTGCATCCCAAAGCCTCCAATCCCATATCACTGATCTTGAAGAATGGTGTCAAAACTGGAGGATTAGAATATACTCTCAAAAATCGCATCAAATCACATTTACCTTACGTCGTAAACCAATGACTTCCTGCCCTTCAGTATCCTTTAATAATATCCCACTGGTGCCTGTAGAACAGATCCGATACTTAGGGTTGCATCTTGACAAACGATTAACCTGGAATCCTCATACAAGACTGAAAAGACAAGAAACCGCTCGACGTTTCAGGCTACTTCAACACTTACTAGACAAACGCTCTTGGCTCCCAATTAATTACAAAAGACTCATCTACATGACCATCATACGACCTATTTGGACCTACGGAGTAGAGCTTTGTGGCTCTACTAAGCCATCGAATTCCTCTCGTATCCAATCCCTACAATCCAAAATCCTTAATGCTCCTTATTTTGTTAAGAATAAAATCATCCATAACGACCTTAATGTCCCATTTGTTGCTGATTTGGCCCGAACCCGCTACTATCCTTTCATAACAATCTTCATTTCTACTCAAACCCTCTGGTTTTAAACCTAGCTTCCTCTTCAATTCCCGATAATCCTCCGAGGCGTCTGAAAAGAAGATGGCCCCGTGACTTCTTAGTTGAACTTGTGATTTGAGTACTACCAGTGGGTAGTTTCTCTACTTGTCATTTTCACATGTCATTATGTATCGCTTAGCCCATTTACTAGATGTATTTTTATTATACAGATGTAAATATCAATAAATAAATTTAAAAAAAATAAAATAAAAAATAAATCATTTGAGAATACCGGGATGAGTGTGAAAAACTTCTCCCAGACATATATATATATTTTAGTGAATTTCGATTATCCGAACCACCCTTGACAACATTAGTTCTGATAATCGACGCTCCACTGTATATGTATATTTAAGCACTTATCAAAGCTATTTATTGTAAAAAAAAAAAAATATGACGTTCTTATTTTCTTTCTGACTTGTGTTGACGAAACGTTGGCTGATAAGTTATTTACTAGAATTTGAGAGACTTAAGGCTTTGTATTAATAATGCAAAGCAATTACTTAAAAAATAAAAGAGGAGAAAGATATCTTTCACATCATTCAATGAGTAGATATTTTTGGCCCGACAGAGAATGTCAAGGTGAACCTAAGTGTATTAACAGGTGATGCAAAGAGAGAAGAAATAAAAACAAAACCAATATATCAAACCGCTTCCTTATTCCGAGCACATGTCCTAGTCTATTTACGAACATTATCATTTCGATAGACTAAGAGTATGTAGGCACTTTGTAAAGAGATATGATAATGAGTGCGCAAGTATCGCCATAAATATGAATGCGTAAGACCGGGACCATTGAGATGCAAAGCAACTTCGATTATAGAATCGATTTATGGTAAAGGTCGATATGACAGCGCATGCGCCCGTTGTTAATGGCAGTGGAGCCTTGAACTCGTAACGGAAACCCCATTCTTCGAGATGGGCGATAAACAGTCTTCAATCAAATTGTTTCGTCGCTGATAAAAATAATTATGTCTATTTGTAATAAATTAGAAATTATAATTAATACATTAGATAAGTAGGTCTAGTTGGCTGATAACTAGTAATTACGTTGCTTGTTTATTTAACGTCACTTTATGCTGCTATGGCTAATCGGAGGATGCTACAGTAAAATAAAATATGCCTATCCAGATTTAATTAGTGATTTTTTACAAGTGAGTACCTGACATCGTACATTCTCGAGACCCCAATTTAACGTCCCTTCCGAAAGATGGCATAACGAAGGATTTTTTTTTTTTTTTTAATAACTTATTCAATAATTCATTCACTCAATGAAACCTATTTCCAGTAATTTTTGCCATATAACTTTATTATGTGAATACGTTTCGACTATATGTCATTTACAATCCATCAAGAACTTCTTTAACATCTAAGAAGAGTTATAAGTCATCTTTTCTCTGTAAATTATTAATTACATACAATCACAACAATATAACAAATATACATTTCTTAAAATCGTCCATAAATAGAGGTAAGTATAGATACCTTTTTTTATTATTTATTGTCATTTGCTAAAAGTTTTCTTGGAGGTCCATTGTCCTCCATGGTCCTTCTGTTAATAGTTTAAACTTTGGTCTCGATTTATACTATATTTTATTTATATTTACGTGCTAAAATTTTTCTCATTTAAATCTACCATAATTAAATTACAAATCAAAAATTTATACGTAAAATTTATTAAGTTTAATATTTTATTTTTAATATCTTTTTATACGTTCTTAATTTAAATAAGTCAGATAAGACTGAAATTGGGACATCTAGGTAACTTTTCTATATTGGGATAACTAGGTAACTTATTCAATGTAATTTACAACTGTATTATTTGAATACGTCCAGTAAATGGAATGAACGTATACAATGACATGAAATGACAAGTAGAGAAACTACACAGTGGCAGTACTAAAATAGCAAGTTCAACTTATCTAGATCACGAGGCCATCTTCCTAACAGACGCCTAGGAGGATTATCAGGAATTGAAGAGGTTCCGAGTGGGTTTGAGTGGAAATGAAGGTTGTCATGAAAAGATTGAGGTTCGGGCTAAATCAGCAACAAACGGGACATTAAAGTCATTATGGGTTACTTTGTTCGTAACAAAGTAAGGAGCATTGAGGATTTTACGAGGGAATTTTGATTTTAAGGATTGAATACGAGAGGAATTCGATGGTTTAGTGGAGTCTCGAAGCTCTATTCCGTAAATAGATGTGTCTAATAAGTCTTTTGTAATTAATTGAGAGCTTAGAGCGTTTCTTTAGTAAATGTTGTAGTAGCCTGAAACGGCGAGCTGTATCTTGTCGTTTCAGTCTAGTTTGAAGATTCAAAGTTAATGTTTTGTCAATTTGTAGTCTTAAGTGCCGGACCTGTTCTACAGGAATTTGTGGGATGTTATTAAACGACACAGGAGGACAGGGTGTCATTGGTTTACAACGGAGGGTAAAAGTGGTTTGATGGGATTTGTGGGAATTCATTTTAATTCTCCAGTTTTGAAACCATTTTTCTAAGTCAGTGATATAGGATTGATGAGTATCGGATGCTATAACTGGATCAGTGTTGACTGATAATATACACGTGTCATCCGCATACGTGGTAAGGATAGTATCAGGATGAGCTGGGATATTAGCTGTATCGAGGATTGGGCTGAGTAGGATTTTTTACACCTTTAAATAATTCTACGGCAACCTGCCGGGCTACGAAGCCTCAACCTTGCTCTTGGTAGGTCCTTATACTGACCACTACACAACACGAGTAATTATGTGATTAGTATATAATATGATTAATTATATGACAAAGAAATAAATGATTAAACAAAATCATCCCATATGAGTCTATCCTAAAAGCATTTTAACATCTCACAACGCAAATTACAATTGATACAGAAACCGAAGAGGTAAATAATATGGAACGTATTGTAATGGTACATAATTTCGAAGTTGTAAAACCAGAATGCTGTATATGATATATATACGATAGGGAGCGAGATAGACTCCTAAGTAGTGTTATGAGTTGCGGTATCGAAAGTCCCAGATTCAAACCCGGTGGAAGATAAAAAATAATTTAAAAAACAACCATTGATGCAAGATTTTACTTCCCACATCGATGTACAAACAGAATGGTACCTACATACCAGATCCGTTAGCGGTATTCAGAAAAGTTGAGTATTGCGAATCGATTCGAGAATCGAATAATCTGTATCGATTATCACTGACACATCGGATCAGCTAATGACAACCTCCCGAAGTAACTTCATAATTCCACCCTTCGGGGTACTCCACATCGGCTATGCATCGCCGCACTCTGAGATCATCCAGGCTTTTGCAGGATTCATTTGCATAAGGAGTCCCCGGTAGTTAGTTCCAGAAGAAGGAGGCACAGCAAGGGGCGAAACTTATCATCACAGGGTACTAGAGCTATGTTTAGGCGACCTTCAAACCGATAATTTTCTCCAGGTCTAGAGTTTTACCGAAAAGTGGGTACCCCTGAGGGTTTAATAAAAGAAGTAGGGGTCTCAATAAACTAATAACATACTTTTATAAGCTGTATGTAATGATAAACTGAATAACTATACAAAAAAACGTTCATTGTTTTATTCCAAAGGAAGGAAGCTGATAGAATAGGAATATCGGAAAAATATCAATACCAAAGAAACGACTGCATACATGAACTAAATTAACATTACGCGAGGGTCGAACCTGAACAACATACTACGCAGTAACAACGTACACCTGTTGTTATTTTTTTCACCCCGGCAGATGCGCAAGTCTAAAGCATAATCCGACACCCCATAAAATAATTAATTCATAGGGTGTGTAGCACATTTTTTATTATATATTTTTTTTATTAACTTGGCTGTTGTTACCTTCATAATTTAATTGATTATATCTGTTATTCACACTTCGCTAACATCTGCCCGTAATATAAAAGAATACTTCTAAAATTGTATACCAAATAAATATGTACAAAACATAATGTAGGAAAACATACATAATAATACAATACATGAATGTGCATAAAATAAAGACAAATATTTATGTCCTTGTATATCGATGCCTTAGTTCATTTATGTGTTAAGTGCCGAAAACAAGATTTTACATGAGTCAACTTTGATAATAATTTAACACAAGAAATACAGTTCAAGTTTAAGCACACAATATATTTTTGTAACCTTTACAGCTTCTCTATTAATTTTATAACAACATATGATCTATGACTTCCTGATCACAACTTTACAATATTATTTATAATGGGTGGTTTTTTTTAGACGTTGACAACTTTGAGTTGGCAATACTGCTTTATTTGGCAAACCATTTAACAGCTGATAGTTGCTTTTTGTTTAGTTTGGTTTGACGTTTCAATATGGATGGAGTTACACCAGAGCAACATTTGCTAATTGTTGAAATTGTTTATCAAAATAATGGGTCTGTTTAATTCAAAATTTTGTTCTCCGATGAAGCCCATATTTGGTTGAATTGTTACGTAAATAAGCAGAATTGTCGCATTTGGAGTGAGGATAATCCACAAACATTAGTCCAAACACCATTACATCCACAGAAAGTTACTGTTTGGTGCGCTTTATGGGCTGGCGGAGCCATTGGTCCATATGTCTTCAAAAATGACGATGGTCATAATCTTACAGTCATTGACGAACGGTATAGGGACATGATTAGAAATTTACCTCAATTAGCCGGCATTAATCTTGCTGGCATGCAGTTCCAACAATACGGAGCCACATGCCATATGGACCGTGGTACAATTGATTCACTCAAGAAACTTTTGATGGAAGAATAATTTCACGTCATGGTCCAATTAATTGGTCACCAAGATCGCGTAATTTAGCCCCCTTGGATTATTTTATTTGGTCTTATGTAAAGTCACTTGCTTACGTCAATAAACCAGAGACTATTGAACACCTGGAAATAAACATTCAAAGAGTTATTGGCGAAATACGGCCGCATATGCTGCGAAATGTTTGTGGTAATTGGTGTTCCAGATTACGCCTTCTACGCCGTGGCGGTCACATAGCCGAAATCATATTTATACATCAATGCCATAAAATTTACTACCCAAATAAGCCCGTTCATAGATAATAAAAATAAATTTCTTTGTTTTATCATGATTTTAACTTGTGTAACTGTAAAAAAAAACACCCTTTATAACAAAACCCATTTTTGAAAAATTTGGACTCAACACATTTGTGAACTAAGGCATCGATATATACTTCGTAGTGTGTATATCGATGGTATTTTTCGCTTATGCATTCTTATGTATATTATTACATAATAATGATCTTTGTGTTCGATGATTTTAATCCTCAAGGGCAATTAAAGTAAAAATTGAAGAAAATTTCACACTAACTGATCTCTTTTACCAAACATTGTTTAGTAATTTGTCGTGCATTATTAGTTAAAGAAGGAGGAAATAAAATAAATTGGCAAATAAAAAAGCCACTGTTTCTGACTTCTTTAAGCCATCACACAGAATATGGCAGCTTTTAAACTTGAATAAAAAAAGTGGAATGCATCGATTTAAAGAAGAAAAGAAGCTACTTCTTAATCCGAAATTCGATTATTTTTTGTTATTTCAATACAGAGAATGGAACAGAGTAAGCTTAAGATATTTTTCTTATAAACTATAATATTTTTGTTATCTATAAAATAAACTTTATATAAAACAAAACGTTTGATTATTTTATTCAATGCAATAGGTACTAAATACTTAATTATTTCCTATAATAAAACTTAATTATTGTATACAATACTCTGTATCTCCCTACAATACTAACTGGGAACTCACATTGGTGGTATAGGCTCACTAGGGAGTACTATATAAGCACTTTACTGTACTTGCAGTTTCTATAACAATATCGAGGTGCCTCTACTAAGGCGTTAAGTGGTATAATTAAATTAACATTTTTATACGCCTGAGTAATATCAAAAATTAATTACAATTGTGTTACCTGATTATCAATAAATAATGTATGTATACTAGATAAATACTAAATTAGAAATACAGAAAGGTGTCAAATCAATAATTTACAGTAGCAATATTAATGTATGCTAATCCACTTGTTACAAAGAGAAAAGGTAACACAACAAAATCAACAACATGAATAAAGAAAATTTAAAAAAACAATCGCACCTATCAAAATAAATGTTAACAGCTATATCAATTGAAATTAAAAAGAAAAAAAAAAAAAACATAATTGAAAAGCCGACCTGTCAGACGTTCATTTATTTTCGGATTGGACGACCGCGCATGCTCCCCACCTGCTCCATTAGCCTGACCGTTAATCGCGTTTCGTAATTAATCGATCAATTAAATCGATAAAAGTCTCGAGAGATATAATCGATAAAGTGAAGGGTTAAAAATGTAAGCACCTACTTCCAGCCTGCCAACTCCTTTTTCAACTTTTTTTATTGCAGATCGGATTAATTGATAACATTAATAAATTTTTTACATGCGCGTGCTTCGGACCTTTCGTGATACGGCCATTTTTTTAAAACTAATTTAATTAGTTTTACATAAAATATTATTATTATTATAAATTACTAGAGGGGTACTCTCTGTCCTGATTTTACAAATAATGTACGTCGCTATTGTCATATATTTTCAGAAATTAATTCATAGATAAATAGAACAGAAAAATAAAATATAACTGAAGCAATTTATTTTGAAGGAATTAATTAAATGGTTTGAGAAATAAGTTACTTCTGGCTCCTGGATATGTTCTGGATGAAGGAAGAAGGACTAGGTTGGTGCGGCAGGACCCCCAGCAACTGGGTCAATAGCCATTTATCGCTCCTCGCTCTATATTTAGTCTCTCTCTCTCCCTCTCTCCGATATCACTCACATGGAACTTTTAAATTCCATTATTGAAGAAATAGTTTTTTGAGTTTTGGCGTGTTGTTCTTTTGAAGGGGCAATATTACAACTTTATTTCAAGCAAAAACTATGAGAATGACGAGAATTATTATCCGGGGTTGCAGATATATTGAATTTGTTATTGTAATATTCCGTTTTGCTTTTTTTTTTCTTCTAATGTTGAGGATACAGGTTTTGATTGATATTATTGGAGATGTGTTTTGTATTATTGTTATCGAACTTCCTAACTAAACGGTCCAAGTTTCACCCAAAATTTTACATAACAACTTTAGTTTATGAGAAAAAAATCAACTTACAACAGGATATCAATAAAAAGGGTTCATCATTACAAAAAGGATGTTTATTGTGACAGGAGTGGATCCTTTGAAGGATGCGAGCTTAAACACTTGTATAATGGAAGGTTTAGAACTGGAAGGGGAAGAGGGAAAAGAAACAGCGGAGGAAGGGAAATTAAAAGATAAAAGGGAAAGGAAACTTTACTGTTGCAGCTTTATGGCTCTAGCGGCCTTTGTGCAAATCGACAAAGCTCTGCGGGATTTTTTTTTTTTTTAAGTTGGCAACAAAACCAAAGGATTGTGCTTCGGTCTTCGGCCATTGTGGTTCTGAGCAGCTGTTGAGTGGGAAATTTATCTTTATTTGATGTTATTATACAAGTCCACCCTGCAAATTCTTTTGGGGGGGGGGAATTAACCGTTTAGAGAGGTTGGGAGATAGAAAACATTGATAATAAACACATCTTCAATAATATCAATCCAACCGGACGGATATTATATATTACATCTGTTATTATGATATATAATATTTCTCCGTTTGGATTGATATTATTGGAGATGTGTTTCTTATCATTGTTTTTTATCTCCCAACCTCTCAAAACTGTTAATTCCCCCCACCCCAAAATTGTACATATGAACTTAAATTTCATGGGAAATAATCATTTTAAAACAGGACATCTATAATAAGAGTTCATCATTACAAAAAAGATGTTTTTTGAGACGTATTTTAAAGCCTAATGGCTACTGTGTTAGGATACTCTAAGGAATATCGAAGCCAGAGAAAAGATCTTAAGTTAGAGCCTTATTGTTATAAAGGACTCGAGTTGAATTTTAAACAGGAACATCTTTCAAATGACACGAGAGGAAGGCACCACTCTCTTCTATTGTTCAGAAAGTCCTCAGGGGGCCCTCGTTTCTACCTTATATCTTAGAAGTTGAGGAATTATTGTTAAGAACGAGGGTAGAAATACATAATGTATTATAATTAACGATAATATTGCAATATCATGTCCAGATATATCTTGTCGTAGGTGTATTTATCCTCTACGAGTTAATCCCTAACACCCAATGAAAGTATGAAGTATTATTGGCTACTATTTTCTTACCAAAAATTTCATGACTCACTTTACTGGACATCCAAATTTGCTGGTACAACCATTACTCACACATTACCACAGAATCAAACAAGGAGACTGAAACGTCTCTAGAGCAGGGATCTACTACTGTGAGATGTACCACGCTAGGAGTGCCTTCAAAGGGAAGTTTCTCCATACACGCATCCGCGTGATCCTTTAGAGGAGATTTTCAAAAGAAAAAATAATTTCTTAAATACATATTTTTATTGTGTATTTTCTCACAGATTTCTCTGCCTCCAAATATGTATCCCGGAATTCAAAATTCAAGGAAAAGGTAAATCTTTTCACTGATTTAAGAATTTTCTCACAATTCTTACACGAGTCCAACAGAACTGACTTTTGTGCCAGTTTCAATTTTTCTCAATTTAGGCCTAGGTCTGCTGTACCCAGTATTTTCATTTGAATTCAATATATTTCACTGGACTCAATCCTTTAAATATAATTAAGTAAGAAAACTTAATATTTTATTATTTATTAATTCTTCACCGTTTCGACATTTAGTCATTATCAATTGTTAAAATATTGTTTTATGCATCAACCTATAATGTATATATATATCTATATCAAGTTATAAGTCAATTTTTATGTAAAAACAACAATAACAATTAAATTAATTAAAATAATATAAATTTAAATTTTGTTTGTCCCAACAATTAGCGAAATGAAGCATAGATACCTCTAATATGCATTATTAATTTAAAATTTTCTTCATCTAGGGAATACTTACCCACCATGGTCAACTACATGTTTAAGGAATGATTTGAGACTTTGAACTATGAGATAAGAAGTTAAAGGAGAGTTAGCATAATTTTTGGTATTGTTTGAAATCCTTCTGCCTTAAATTAGGAATGTATAAATTAACAAGAATAATTCTTTAATTTTTTATTGAATTTTTATTACCAATATATGATATTTTATAAAATTAATTTTAATAATATTTTTATTATTATTATTTTCTTAGCATATTATAATTTCCAATCAAATAAACTATTATGTTTAGTTTAGTTCTTTTCCAAATAATGTATTAAGAAGAAATGAATCTTTATCTGTTGTAGACCGCCGATTATCCGAATTAATAACGTCAGTAGAACGTTTTACAAGTACCGTTTATGTACGTTGGTTACATAATCTACTTGTAATTATACTAATTATTGTATATAATTACTTGTAATTATTAAACTACCATTCTAGCTGTTACTTATATCAGTTATTCTAACTTTATCGATTACAGCAATAAACATAATTTTATATACATTCATTAATTATTCCTCATTTATTGTTTCACGTTAATTTATTGCAGAAAATATAAAAAATAACTATTTCCCATAGAAATGAGAGTAAACTAAAAATAGGAAAATGGATTTATGCACGACGATAAACATAATGAACTAACTCGCTAGGTTATGCAACCCCCTGCTGTAACATAGCGCGACTTCACTATCGCCCACGGACATTGCTTTTGCTGTAAATCTTAAAACAAATTGCCGACTGTTAATAATGCTCAAGGCTCTCCCTTAATGTGCAATAGGCTATATACTTAGTCATGTACTTCGTAAATATCGATTGTCAACTTTACATATGTTTCAAGTACTGTTTGTATATGTATAGCACACCCAAATCTCTGATATACATAACAAATCTGTTTTAAACCAGGGTTATAATAATATTAAAGTAGCTAAAATTACAAAATTAGGTAATTATTCCGTAGGTTGTTGCTTCGACTTTAGTCACAAGTTATAACTTTTCTTTCGTTTCCCTTTTGATATTTTTTCTAATTGACTAGTTATCATGAACTTTAGTATGGAAAATAAAATAAAACAATATATGGATAACGAGTAGATTTCGGTAATCATTTCATGATGGATATAAGAGTGGAATGGCTGAGTGGTAGAGCGCTCAGTTGTAAAGGCGAAGGTCCTCCGGTCCTCGGTTCCAATCCCGCTCTTGGCAAGACTTTTATTAAATATGTTGGCCGGAGGATCCTTTGGGATCTGGGATCCTCCTAGGGGCTCACGGTAACTTGAATTTTCGGCAAATGTTAAAAATGAAACAAATAAACAGTTAAAACGGGTTGTAACACAACTTGAAGTGGCAACCAGCGGAACAGATACCCAAAATTTTAGATGCATTATAAAAAAGTTACAATTTTTTTACCTTAATAACAATTTTTTTAAACTTTCACAACATATATTTTTGTCGATTGATATATCTAATATATAAAATTGTCGTGTCACAGTGTTTGTAACAAAACTCCTCCGAAACGACTATGAAATTTTGTGTATATTCAGTAGGTCTGAGAATAGGACGTAAACTGTTTTTCATACCCCTAAGTAATATGTGTCGGCCATTATTATCGATTATGCGTCGATCGTAGCAGCTTGATGGTGCTGCATTTTTTTATATGTTGTAAGGGCATGTATGAGTAGTGTAAATCCAAGTTTACAACCGAAAAAACGGACGGGAATACTTATGATGGGCGAAAAACCTCGAAATTTTCGGAGTCATTCCTGTTATTGTTATATATTATTATATACTATAGTTAGATATAAGATGAATAAAACGTGAAATTAAAAATCTTTTGAATTCATTTTTTTATGTATTCATTATTTTATTGAAATCCAAATTTTAACTAATATTTTTTAAACTATTATAACAGCCACAGCAACGCGTGGCCGGGTCAGCTAGTATAGTTATATAATTGGATAATACATTGATATTTTCCAGTGATGAAATATTGATTAGATAGACCACTTGGAGTAGAGTAGAACATCAATTGTCTAAACTGCTTTCGTGGAAGTTGAGCTAGGGTCGATATTGCCATTCCTATACCAAAAAATCGCTAAAAGCGGCTAAAAAAGTTTTCTGTTCAGAGCAACTTTTTTATATAGTGGAGAAATAAATCTGTAGATGAGTAAGATTAATAATCCACATGACTATAATGAACGAAGGGGAAGAGGAGAGAATATAGCTGCGAGGAGGTATCGTGTTTCTGGCGGGAGTCGATCAGCTGACTAAGCAGAATGGGCGGGCCTTCTCAGCTGTCTCTATAAACTACCTCCCTCCCTCCCTCCCTCACCCCTCTACCTCACTCTCTCACTCTCTCTCTCTCTCTCTCTCTCTCTCTCTCTCTCTCTCCCCGGGTTAATAAATCAGGCCAATTACAGGCCAGGAACGGACATCTGCATTTTGATTGGATCCTCTTTCATATGCTAAGTCCTATCAGTGTAATAATCCAGTTGTAGGAGTGTAGATCCAGTAGCAGTTACTATTAGCTTCGAGGCCATTAAGTTATGGAAGATGGGATCCGATAAGGCCGAGTTGTTTATGCCTTCCAGTTGCCATATTTCACGGATTGATCTATTCTCGTTTGTTTGCTTTAACGCCCTCAACGCTTTAACCTATATTAGCTTTGCCCATATTCCACATTCTGCCCTGGATATGGGTGATATCAGAACCTAGAATACTTTTAAAAATAAAAAACTTTTGGTACTTGTGTATTAGATGCACCACCAGAAAAGGCGAATGCACAACCAGTTACGTTTTATAACAGTTACATTTCTAACAGTTACCTTGGATGACCTTTTTAAATATTTTTATTGGGGTTAGAATTTGCATAACATAACATGCAATATAATTATAATGGAAATAAATAAATAGAACTAATAATAATATAATTGAATGTGTAACATATATAACAACATAATGAAATATATTATATGAATAAATATAATATTAATAGAAATAAATAATGGAATATATCATCAAACATTTAAAATAAAAACCACCCCTAACCACCAAATAAACAACAAATCAGCAACAAACAAAAATTAGGATACAACAACAACTCTAGAACACAAGAAGAAACAAAGAAGAATGGATCTGTAAAGAATGTACCTGTTACTGTTAGAAAAGTAACTGTTATAAAATGAAACTGCTTGCGCATGCGTACAATTGGTCTTTTCTGGTGATGCATCTAATACACAAGTACCAAACTTTTACCACTTTAAGTGAAATATAAGGGAAGTCATATTTCATATAGAAAATTCACGGTACATAATTTCTCTTCAGATGTTTGAACTTATTATTATAGGAAGGACTTCAAAAGAATGTTATTAACAGACCGCTGTTTGACCTTATTAGAAGAATATATTGCAACAACCAATGTCAAATCAAAATAGGCAGGAATGTGTCGCAAGAATTTTCGACTAGTAAAGGCTTACTGAAATGATGCTGTATGCCACCCTCCCCATATAAATTCTACATATAAGAATTGGTAACAGTAATTTCCATTACAAGTTCGCTGATGATCAGGTGGTTGTCGCTCATGACCATGAGGATGCTACATGCTACGAAAATCGTAAGAGACGAATTGTAGTTGGGGTCTTAAAATAAAGTTTAGAAAAAATTAATAAATGATCAGGAGGATCTCGTTGGTGAAGGAAATGTAATAAAACGTATGGATAATTTTAAATATTTCGGCTCTGTAAGGAAAAAGAGATAAAACAAATGACAATTGCAAACCGCAAAGCAATTGGTATCCTTAACCTGGTCCTTTGGAGAAATAATATGACGAAAGATACCAAGAAGCTTATATACAAGTTCATAATTGAAAGCATATAGCTATTTGGAGCAGAGACATGGGCGATAAGAACTGCTTTAGGAAAAAAACTACTTGCCACTGAGGTGGACTATTGAAGGAGAGCTGCCAAAGTGTCCAGTCTAGAAAGAAGAGCAAACTCAACAAAATGTCCTCCAAAATATAGAGAAGAAAATATTGGAATGGTATAGTTACTCAGAAGAATGAAGGAAGAAATATTGCCCAATTTAATTTTCAATTGGAGTGCTGAAGGGAGGAAATGGAAAAGATGAATAGAAGCCACTGAGAAAAGTATGTGCGGCCATGGTCTGAGGGAGGAAGATATAGAAGATACAAAAAAAAAAATTGAAAAACGAATTAAAAGAAATTTTTGGTTGAAGGAAACCTCAATCTGAGGAAACCTTTAGAGAAATATAAAAAAAATGTTTGATCTTCTTGTGACCTATACACACACTGTAATAGGCTTGAAATTAAATTATTATTTTATTTTTAGTGAATACTTTAGCCACATACACCGTCTAATAGAATAGAAACTCAAAAACCACATTTATTCCAGTTTTGAGTTTTCAATTCTGTCGGCTGTGCTCATGACTTTTGGTAATAACATATATCTATTAATGGTGATTTTTCTTTACTAATTAATCTTTTTTACTTTCTCTGCCACTTGTTCTCTTGGTTACGATTTAGAAGAATCGATTCTGGAACATCGAACCGCCAAGTATCGATCCATCCCAGCTAAAGAGCTGGCTAATTGAGCTAGAAGAAGGATCCCTAACGACTCGCTATTAAGTTACAAGCACTAAACCGTCCCTTCATCATTCTAACAACTCTTGTTCCCTTTAACAGCTACAAGAAATACAACTTTTTTTTTTTGTCCTTAAAGAATTGATGGTTATTATTTACCAGAGTCTATTATATAGATATATGGTAATAAAGATTTCTTTGTTTTAATTTTTTAAAGAAAAAATATGGCTTTGTTTTCTGGAGTTTTTCTTAAGCAATCGTAATAATTATTTTGCGTTTTTGCTCATTTTTTTGTATCAAAATATATAAAAAATATGCTTTAATATTGGTGTATATACTCCTTTGAATTATTATTTAAAACTATGTAAGCCGGCTGTCATGAAAACAGCCAACATAAGTTAAAACTCAAAACTTTGGAATACCTGTGTTCTTTTTTGAATTTCTATATCAATATAGTCTGAATTTTTTTTTATTTCAAATTTTTAGTTTATTTTATTAGCCTTATATTGAAATTTTTAATTTTTAGTCTTTGTTTTTTCCAATTTTGAGATATTTTCTTTTATGCTCTCATTTCCCAAAACGTTGCTGCATCTCATTTCTCCCAGATATTTAAATATTATATTATTATTCTTGTTATGCCTTGATAATGCCTACAATGGCGAAGCATTGACTGGTTGGTCTTAATGCTTTGTTTCTTGTAGTTTTTAATTGCATTATAATCATTATTTTGTCTTCTTTTTTTTTAGTTTACTTATTTTCATGAATTTTTCTCGTTTTCTTTTAGGAGATTTAACGTTCATATTCTAATTAGATAAAATAATTAATTCTGATATTATATTATGGCGAAATATACGAGATGTAATTAAAAAAAACAACAACAATAAAAATGATACTGAAGGAACACGAGCGGCACAGATGCGCCCTCTTATCCCACAGCTGCCACCCCCGCATCAGATTATGCAAACAACCCTTTTTGTTATCCCCCCGAATACGTCACGTCTAATATGTCGCAGTCACAAAGGCCGGATTAGCCTGGGCCACGCCGGCACGAGGCCATACCCTTAATGTCGCTCACCCGTGTGATCCTATTCGATATCCGGCCATCGATCGCGCGTCTTTGGGTAGGGCTATTTCTAATAACAGGTTGCATTAATTGGTTTAAAAGAAAAAAAGACTAATAATGGATATTATTGTTCCGATAACTTGATAACGAATTAAAGATAAATTAAAAAAATAAATTTATTATTTCCTATTGAATTTTGTATTTTTTAATTATCATAGAACCTCAGAACTTAAATTTCCCTGTATATTAAAATGTATCCCTTCCCAAAACTATACAAACAAAATTACCTCTGTACTTCGCCTTACTTGGATTTATATTTTACTACCCAGATTCAAAATCATCAGAACACTTGTTTTCGTACGCTTATCCTTTTTAATAGGATATTATTCTAATGGCACTACGGTATAAGAACTCAGGCCTGCTCCAGAGCCAACAAAACTCCGCAATCCTACGATATTCTCCTCCATTCGTTTATACCCAGCAACTTCAGTCCTCCTCAACATCGTCCAGGAATCTGATCCCTGGACGTACTCTAGGTACTTCGTTTGCTGTCCGATTTCCTTTACAGCATATCTGTAGTTAAACCATGCATGGTTTGTATTCCACGTGTCCCATCAGCTCTATTAGCTCCTCATTCCGTCTTCTTCGCCATATTACCTTTTTCGTCTATTCCTTGAATATTAATGAGAAGAAGAATTAGAGGATCACTCTGTTTTAATAATATACTATAGAGTTAACCATTATTAATTGTCCCAATACAGCTTCCCTCCAATTTCTCCTGTCCATACAATCCTCTCCCAGACCTCTAGCTGCCATATCTTCTTTCACCCCCTCAATCCACTGCTTTCGAGGTCTCCTAACCCTTCTCTTCTCAGGGCAGTATTTAAGTACTCGAAGGTGCTAACGTGTCTCTTCAATTCTCACGTGTCCATACCATAGCAATATTCTTCCACTTATGCCAGAATATTGAGTTTAGCACCTACCCTATTTCTAATAATTTCATTTGGGACATTCTGCAGCCTGGATACAGCACAAATACTTCCTCAAAAATCCATTTCAAGGACTAGTAATCTATTTTCTAATTCATTGTCCATGATTCTGGCCCGTATAGCGTTGTGCCGACCAACAGTAATGATATATTTCTCTTTTTGTTTCCATAGAGATCTTTTTATTCCACAATATCCCATTAGGAGACCTACAATATTTTTACCATTGGTAATTTTCTTTTCTACACCACTGTGCACCGTGTCAATTAACAAGTTAGACACACAGTATGGTAATATGTCATCTATATTAAACATTTAAATCGCAAATTCCCGCACGAACTCCTCAGAAACATGTAGACTAGACAGAAGGCAGGCTTTCACAACACAACGGTTATGTACGGCAGGAACATAGCAGACGAGACTGGTGCCTATGTAAATGAATGGCAATAACCTGGACTAACAGCTCCATAATTACAGGTGAAGGAGTTCAGGTTCCTCGGCAGGCAACAGTTAATTTGTCTCGCCCGTCTTCGATTTCTCTCCTGATTGACGACCAGGAAACGCGAGGCTCTGGGTTGGAAAGTAAGGGATCGAATCCGGTTAGTAGTAGTTATCTCAATAGATAACAACATGTAGAATTAGTGGAGAGAATCGTCTGATCCAACAGATAATAAAAGTAACATTGAGTTTATTATTAACTCAAAATAATATATAAACCAGATTGCCAACAACTTAAAGCTAAAACACAACAAGGTTGCAAAGTTTATTTTATGTACATTTCATCATGTGAAATAATTTATAATTATGTTTTTCTTAATAATATGTCTTAGCGAACACGAACGTTCGATGCCGATATCACCTAACTCTGCTTACAAACTTCTGTCCCTGACACAAATCCGCTACACCACTTTTAAAAGCAATCCTTCAACCTACAATTCAGTGTATTCATCAGAAGTTTACCAGTCGGCTCAGCGCTTATTAACTTTTTGAAGGAATTCGTTCATTACAAAGCCTAAAGACTATAATAATATAAATTGTACCACAACCATTATTGAAGGTTGTTGTTTTCAGTACATGTTAGAGACTGTAATGTTTCATAACTGACGAGTTGTATCTCTCAATTAAGTATACTAACCTAAACGAGGTCTGGGTGTGCAGGTCAAACAGGGTCCATTTTTAACGGTTAACAGATTAAATAATTTATCTTCCACACCCGGATTTCCATCTGCGAGAAGAGCGGAGTGGCTCAGCGGTAGATCACTGAGTTGCCATGCCGGAAATCCTGGTTAAAATCCCGCTGCAGGCCATGACTTTTATTTAGTCTCTTTGCAGCGGGAGATGCATCATGTAGGATCTAGGGCCCTCCTGGGGCTCACCCAGCCTCCATAAAATATTATAAAAATAGGGTACCCAAAATAAGGCGGGAAAATCTGGTGGTTGAGAGTGACCTAGGACAAGTCAACTCTTTGCAGAGCCGTTGTCCATGGAACAGTACAGTCTCTACCATGTACTGAACGCCAGACCCGTTCACGGGTTGTAGTGGTACAGGCCCCCCCCCTTCAAACCACGAAAATAATAATAAAAAATAAAAACTTATACCACTATTGAAGGTTGTTGTTTTCAGTACATGTTAGGGACTGTAATGTTTCTTAACTGACATGTTGTATCTCTCGATTCAGTATACCAACCTAAAAGAGGGCTGGGTGAGCCCCGAGAGGGTCAATCTTTAACGGTTAACAGATCAAACAATTTATCTACCACTCCCGGATTTGAATCTGGGACAGCACAGCAATCGAACTACCCTGGTCACTGAATAGAATTATTAACAAATCATAAATCTGCAGCGATTCAAATATATATGTAAATGTTTTAACTTTAAAATAAACAACAAGAACATATAGATGCTGAAAGGTAAAAACAACACAATAAACAAACGCTAACAGAAACATAAATATCAATAAAGGAAAAGGAAATAATGGTGGTAAGTGAGAGAATAATAATAAAAAAAAGAGAGAGAAAAAAGAGACGAAACAAACATAAATAAAAAAGAGGCTAAGAGAAAGAGCGGTTACATAAGGAGCCAATGTCAGCTGCTATTTTTGGCGGGGTTATGGACCTCGCGCCAAAACACCGCATTTCTCGATGAGTCAGTACATCGCTAAGCGGGTTCCTAAAGTCAGTGCTAGTCTATCATAGTTAAACAATAACAAACGTCATCTATATTTTTAAATATATTCATAAATTATAAATAAAAGATCACGTATTTCTTCTGGTTTCGACCGTGATGTCAATTTTTTTGCGGAAGTTTCGCAGGCCAAACTGCTATATATACAAATACATCCTGATATATACTAATTATGCCCCGAGGAAGCCACCAGTATGGCCAGCGAAAAGTCTGCAATGAAGACCACACGGTCGAATCCAGAAGAAATTATTATTAGAGATTATGAAGAAGAAAATTAATTATTTTTATACTCCAATCTTTAACTGTTTTTACGAGTATGTACATGCAAATAACATATTAAATTCTAGATTCAGTTGAGAAACCATAATATTGACTATGTCAATGGCTCTATTTTCGTAAACTCCTGTTGTTTTTTTTAATGAATACGCAACGGAATATCTCATTTTCGAACAACTTTCGGCGTGTTTTCATTCTTACAGCATTAACGCTCACGTTGAGCGTAATCGCGGATAATTCACCTCCCTCACCAACCGTTGTACCATAAACAAAAGAGTCCCCATCATTCATGGTTTTAGTGATACTGTGTTTTTTTTTTAATTTAGTTATTTTTAATTTTAATTTAAGTACTCTACATTTACAAAAATACTCACCTGAAAAAAATG
This sequence comes from Troilus luridus, assembly GCA_964056705.1. Lineage (NCBI taxonomy): Eukaryota > Metazoa > Arthropoda > Insecta > Hemiptera > Pentatomidae > Troilus > Troilus luridus. The sequence continues at coordinate 7,104,826 of OZ057414.1, read as the reverse complement.
TTCACAACAAACAGGTCAACTAGGTATTTAATTACAGAACACAGGAACTCACCTGCAAAAAAAGGGAACAAGAAATTAATATAAAACAAGAACTTAAGTAATAAATGTTCACTAAATTATATTTTTAAAAATAATAGATAACATATAAAAAGTAATAATCATGAACTTTCAATGTTTATTGAAATATAATATACAATTTTTAAATTTATTTTTATTAATTGTTATTTTTATAGTATTTCTGTTTTGAATAGAAAAGATTTGCCCTCTTTCAGGGTGCAAATCAAGCAGTGCTCTAAGCCACTGAGCTACCAGGGGTCGCATCCAAGTCAGACAAATCCGTTCTCTTCACCGATCCTATATCCCCGTTTTCTCGCAATTTTTGCGATGTAAACACGAGGAAGATTCTTCTTTGAACATTATTTTAGTTTTAAAATAATACATAAAATATATAATAATGTAATATAAGTAAATAAAAAAATAATAATATATATAAATTAAAATAATGTTCAATGAACATTCTTACCCGTGTATGCATCGCAAAATTTGCGAGAACACGGGGATTCAGGATCGGTGAAGAGAATGGATTTGTCTGGCTTGGATACGACCCCTGGTAGCTCTATGGCTAAGGGCACCGCTACGGAGAAGCAGACGACCCGGGTTCGAATCCCAGCCAGGACAAATCATCAAAAATATTTAAAAATACAATTTTTAAGTTGAAGTATCGTTTATCGTTTGTAAAAAATAACAGTGATTAACAAGTACTGAATTTATATTTTTATTTTAACTACATACAAACCATTTCTTACCTACAACATTCCATTAAAGCAAAAAATAAAAAATAAAAGTGAGGACTGCCGACAGTTCTTTTTCGAATTTCTAAATCAATTGTTGTCAATTATTTGAATTTCAAATTCGTAAATTTAGATTATTAACATTAGTCTGTTTTTCACATATAATGTCACTCCGAAAAATAATTATATACATATTCTAAATAGTTTATTTATTAATCACAAGTTTTATATTTAGATACAATTTGATCATTTTTATCATCCTGAAGTTAAACAATACTCGGATCATTTGTAATTTTAATCATTTTGTAAAACACGATATTTAACTAACAAAATCTAAAAAGAATTTAAAAGAAAATAACACATCACAGGCCGTAAGTCTCGAGCGTGCCTGACGCGAGCCAAAAAGTTTACCCTCTAACAAAAGTTACTAAAAGTGGCTTAGGAATTTTTCACTTAAAAAAATAGGGACATGGTTTTGATTGAACTGTTTCTATGACAACAGCGGTGCAAGAAGAAGGTTCGTCTGGGATTACACTCATGGTTTTTCCCAAAAATAACCATAGCCACTTTATACAACTGGACGAGCCGTCCATGGCTATTAACCTGTACCACTACGACCCGTGAACGAGTCTGGAGGTTCAGTACATAGTTGAGACTGTACTGTTATATATATATATATATAAAACTATATATATATGGTATTAAAAATATTATAGCATAATAGAGTCATAGATTCGAACAAGGGATCTTCGACATGGCATGTGAATCTATCTTCCCCGCTTTCATTAAAACGATTGAGAAGATTTAGATCCTGAGGCTAAAACATAATGACTTAGAAAAAAAAGCAGTAATTACTAATTAAAAGGACTCAGTACTTGAGCGGAAAGGGCAAAGAGTTTAGCCCAACTTATCGACAGCGTTTAATTAACTTTGGTACAGAAGACAAGGCTCTTCAGGTTTTTTTTTGGGGGGGGGCTTAGGAAGGATTTTATTTCCTTTAAGGACTCGCGGCACACAGACCGTGAAAATCCTGAAAAAGCGGGAGGGAAAACGGGGAGCGATAAAAGTTTTTTTTAATTTACGGGTAAGGCGGGAAATCCGTCGGCCTTAGTGCCAGGAGCAGCCGTTAGGGGGAGCAGTTATAGCAGTGAATTTTTTTCCACACTACTCCAAAAGATTACGTTCGGATTCGCAATAAATTTTATGGCGGGTCGTAAACTGTTAGTATTATAACTAGAGAGAATTTTATATAACTATACTAAACATGAGTGGCCTATTAAAGGACATTAATGCCGTATAAGAATTTATATTCTATATTTTAATACTTGGGGGAGTTAAGTAGTTCACTGTATTGAGTACTCTACTTAAGGTTCCGGGTCAAATGATTGTCGTGTATATGATTCTTTTCTAATTAATTGGGAGCTTAGAGCGTTTGTCTAGTAAATGTTGAAGTAGCCTGGAACGGCGACGAGTTTCTTGTCTTTCAATCTAAGATGACGTCCTGCTGAATCTGTTCTACATAAAGTTGTCTGTTTTATAAAATATTGATAAAGATTATATAGTTTTACAGGATCCTAACATTATTCTGATTATCATCCTCAGGTTCATACGAGTAACCGCAACTACGGGACTCTCCTAGTCATTAGGAACAAATATTGCATGATGACTGGTCATACCATGGTTAATGACAGTCATTAAATGGTTTCCGCGAATATTGAGTCAGTTGAACACCTGAACTATGACCATCAAGGATTCCGGATGTCAAGAGTTCACTAAATAACAGTCCAATGGTGGTTGGTCACTAATCATATAGGAATGTACTTCGGAGTGGAAATCCAAGATTAAATCCATCGGGTCATGAAATGAGCTCCGGATATTCAAGAAGGGGTAGCTTCCAAGTTAATATTTAAAAAAAAAAAGTATAGGTATCTGTTCCGTAGATTGTTGCTGACCAGTCTCAAGTTTTAAGTTTTCATTCTTTCCCTTTTAATATTTTCCAAAAACATATACAAGTTATGATGAGCTTTAATATGGAAAAGAGAATTATGGGAAATGTGTATATTTCGGTAACCATTTCATCAAGTAATGAACGTCTCAACAAACATATATCAAGTTAGGAGAACTGTTTATTTGAGAACTAAAGCTTCGACCCACATTACAGGTATTCTTCAGGGATAAATATGCATAATACAGACTATTGAAATTACATGTGGTAAATATTAAAATAAAAATAATATTTTAAATTTTAATATCTGCCATATGTAATTTTAATTGTCTGTACTTACATTGCATATTTAGCCCTGAAGAAGACCTTAAATAACAAAGTCCTCACCCGCGTCTTTTCGCGGTTAACTCAATAACTACTGCACGGATTTTCATGCAGTTTTCACCAATACATTAAGTGATTCACCAGGAAGGTTTAGGTATAAAATATGTCGAGGTTTTGTGTAGATGGGTAGGAATATTGATGTGTTTCACCGAAGACACTGCCTAATCCCATGCAATTATATAACGTGCAAGATAATTAATTCGTATATAAAGAAATATTTGGTTTTGTTTTTATTTTTATAATTTCTATATACAACTACAAAAGACTCATCTACATGACCATCATAAGACCTATTTGGACTTACGGAGTAGAGCTTTGGGGCTCCACTGAGCCATCGAATTCCTGTCGTATCCAATCCCTACAGTCCAAAATCCTTCGTAAAATCCTCAACGCTCCTTATTTTGTTAAAAATACCGTCATCCATAACGACCTTAATGTCCCATTTGTTGCTGATTTGGCCCGAACCCGCTATCTATCCTTTCATAACAAACTTCATTCCCACTCAAACCCTCTAGTTTCAAACCTAGCTTCCTCTTCGATTCCCGATAATCCCCCGAGGCGTCTGAAAAGAAGATGGCCACGTGACCTTCTTAGTTAAACTAGTGATTTGAGTACTACCAGTGGGTAGTTTCTCAAATTGTCATTTTCACACGTCATTATGTATCACATAGCCTATTTACTGGATGTATTTTTTTTTATACAGTTGTAAATATCAATAAATAAATTTAAAAAAAAAAATAAATAATTTCTATATAATAAAGTACATTAGCTGAGATGGGAAGAAAGAAAATCAAGACTCCCAAAAAGACTAACCAATGATATTCACGTGGTCCTTAGTGGCCGGTAAGTGATAAAAAAATAAAATACATTACTGTAGAAGTACGTTTTTTCCACGAGTTAATGTATAAATACGAGCTTTCAGATTAAGGTAGAGAGAAGGTTGAAGTTAGAATGTAGGAGAGTTGAGAGTTGAGAGGAGATGTAGTAAATAATTTATATTATATAAGAGAATAGTCTCTAAGTTAGATGAAGTCCTTAGCCCATAAGTTCATAACAATGTCTCTTTTATATCACATTATATCAGTTCAATATCTCAATAAACACATATATTTCTTAAAAGTCGTCCACTATTTGTTAACTCTTCTTAACATAGATTTCTTGGAGTAATATTGATTGTTTAATTATCTATACATTGGTTCTTTCAAACAGGAATTAGCAGTACAGTCGACTCTTTCTACATCTTGCACATTCGCTATCGATTCCTGTGTACGTTTCGCCGCATTTAATTTACGACTCTAAGACGAGGCACGATCCCTGAGAACAGATGCCAGGACAGCTGCTGCACCAGCCACATCCTCCAGGGAGGGCTAGAACTTTTTCCAGAGCTGGCCGATGTACGATGAGTTATGGAAGTGCGCTACGCCACGATCCAGTTTAATTATGAAAATGGGCGGACAGCTGTGGATCGGTTCTGAAGAAGGTGAATTAAGGCACCATCTGCAGAAGTAGCCATTAGAATATCAGCTGGTCAACTTGGTCTTTTTTATTCGCTAATTTCGATTTCATGCTATTCCGACTGGTCTAGTAGAAAGAGATATATTTTTATTAATTGTTATTTTGATGGTGATCATTTTTAAATTGTTAAAATCGGGTCGTCTGCATCTCCGGTGAATTGCTCTCAACCACTGAGCTACCAGAGGTCGTATCCAAGTCAGACAAATCTTATATCCCCGTGTTCTCGCAATTTGTGTGATGTATACATGGGGAAGAATGTTCATTGAACATTACTTTAATATTTAGGATCTTGTTGACTTACGTCAATATATTATTTACTAGCGAGCTACCCGAGCTTTTCACGGGTAATAAGGCATATTATGCCTACTTAATTTGTCTGTGTAATGTATTTTTTTTTTTATCACTAACCGGAAATTAAAGACCACACGAATATGATTGGTTAGGCTTCTTTGGGATTCTTGATTTTCTTTCTTCCCATCTAAGATAATGTACATTATTATATAGACATTATACAAATAAAAACAAAACCAAATATTTCTTTATATACGAATTTATTATCCTTGCACGTTAGATAATTGCACGGGATTAGGCAAGTAGCGTCTTCGGTGAAACACATCGATATTCCTACCCATCTACACAAAACCTCGACAAATCATATCAATTGGTGAAAACCGCATGAAAATCCGTGCAGTAGTTATTGAGTTTACAGCGAACAAACACGGCCGAGGACGTTATGTAATTGATAAATTACTTAGGCTATATAAAATCTAGAAAAATACGAATTGGAAGAGGGAAACTAAGGCAAAGTCAGAAGACAAGAAATGGTCATTGTTTTGATTTTTCATTTAACATCACATTATGCCGCTATGGCTAACCGGGCGATGCTACATTGGAAGTCTAAATTTTCCCTATCCAGATATAATTAGGATAGAGATCTTACTCGAAAATCAGATATCACGCAAAGCCGGGACCCTATATTATGTCCCTCCGAAGGACTGCGTAACCACAGATTTTTCGATACTTTTTATAAGAAGGATAATGCATAAATTCTAAGCAAACTGGTAAAAGTCCGAGGTGTAATTAGGAGGATTGGGTTAGGAATGAACTTGTCGTCTAAAATGTAATCTGTGGACGTAGGTTTGTAAACAGCGATTGGTGATATCAGAATTGAACCTTTGGGTTAGCTTAGCCTTTTATTATTCTGATCGTTTATTTTTAAATAACACCTTATGCTGCTATGGCTATTCTGACGATGCTACAGTGGGAGCTCTAAATTTTGTCTGTTCATGTACAATTTGATCTTTAACGAGTACCTAACACCTGGGGAGCTCCATTTTACGTCTTCTCTGAAAGATGCCATAACCAATGTTTTTAGAACTGCGGGACTGCGAATTCACGAACTTGGACATATGAGGTTGTTATGCGAACAACTATATCTTTTAAGAGGGGACAAAACCTTTTAAAAGGAAATACTCATTATTTTTCCATCTCTTGATTAACTAGAGGCTATTGTCCCGAAATTTAAATTATAATTTATAAATTTGGCAACTGCCCTAACGAATGTGAAACGTTGTCGTTAATGCTAAACCATGAACAATGTATTTAAGTATTCGAAAATAAGATATTAAATTTGGTCCGAAAAATTGCTAACTACTATAAATTGTTGTTTGTTTGTTGTTGCTTAGAAGCGTAAAACCCTAGGGTCATCAACGCCTGTAGATTTTTGATTTTTATAATTATTTATCTTTAAAAAAAAAATAACACAAAAAAAAATATTCATATACACACACATACTAATAAATAATACATCTATAATAAGAAAATAAAACAATCGGAAATAACAACAAATGCATCTATAGCAAGGACAATGGAGGATCAAATATTGGTTATTAATTTACAGTTTGTAATGAATTTTACCACTTGGTCGATTTGCTGTCTCTAAGTGCTTTTCTAACATCGGGTGGTATTTTGAGCTGTTTTAGTGTTTTTTTATAGGAGTAGCATTCCTCAAACATATGTCTGATACAAAGATTTTTATTACACCTAAGGCATATCGGAGGTGCGTGTAATGAGATGTGCGTGGGTAAGCCGTGTGTGTCCTATTCTAAGGCGAGCAATAGCCACCTCTTCGTGGCGTTTACTACGATTAGATGTAGCCCAAGGCTTTACTTCCCTTTTTATATATTTCAATTTACTGGCTGGACTTTCATCCCACATTGCTTGCCATCTTTTGTCTATACATTCTTTAACGGGGCGAGGAAGTTCTTGGGCGGTTAGGATAGCTGTGCCTCTACCTGGGAGGGTTAGAGCTGCTGGAGCAGCTTTGTGAGCCATCTCGTTCCCGACATATAAATATTGGGCTACTATAAATTGGGAGAATCCTGGCGGTTGAGTCTGATCTCAGCCAAATCAACCTTTTTTACAACCGCTGTTCTAGAAAAAGTGCAGCATATACCGTGTACTGAACCAAATCCCCAGAAGGGGCTGTGGTATTTAGTTATTTTTGTTTACTTCAGGTGCTTAAATTAAATCCAGGAAGTTACACTAAGAGTTATGGCACTCGAGTCATAAACAACTGCGGTTGAAAGGAACGTTTGAGCTTTGAAGAAGTTTGATGAAGTCCCATTCAAGCTGCATGACTGATGACAAGCCACTCAAAGTTAATTTCGTAATTTTGTCAAAAGATGTCGCCCCTCATAAGACTAATCATGCTAAATCAATGTAATATTTGTCTCTCTTTTAATATTTTGTATTTTATAAAAAAAAGTAATTGCTATAATTTTTATTAACATAGCAGAAATGTCGAAGATTAAAAAATAAGTTTATAAAACTTAAAATCAAAATTTATTAAATAGGTTCATCACTATATAGGGACTGGATTGTTATGAAGCCAAAAGTTATAAAAAGCGCAAACTGTAACCATAGTATAAACAAATAAAAATAATGAAATATAAAACAAATGAGTAAAATAATGAATATTCTCTTTAATTGCAACGGAAGATGATCCATAATGACCTTGATGTCCCATTGGTTGGTAGTTTGGCTCGAACCCGATATCGATCTTTTCATGTCAAACTTCATTCCCACTCAATCCCACTAGTTCCAAAACTAGCAGCCTCTCCAATTCCTGATAACCCTCCGAGGCGTCTGAAAAGAAGATGGCCTTGTGATCTACTAAGTTGAACTTGTTATTTGAGTATAACCACTGGGTAGTTTCTCTACTTGTCTTTATTCATGCCAATATGTACCATTCATCCTATTTACTTGTTGTATTAGTATAATACAGTTGTAAATTTCATTGAATGAATTATAAAAAAAAAAAATTGCCACGGCGAATATTTTTAATCCGTTCATCACGTTTTCGACCGTGTCGTCAAATTTACCGACGTTTCGCTGGACATACTACAAGCTTATTCGGGGCTTAATCAGAGCCTGTAAGTATAGCCAGCGAAAGGGCGGCAAAGAATTTGATGACACAGTCGAAACCAGAAGACACAAGTGAACATTGGAAAAATCAATTCAAGCATCCGAGATCTGGATTCGAAGTCACAACTTGGGGTTTGAGAGCATATTTTGCAAGAGGTTTGATTCGGTGCGCCCCATTACAAAATATTTATTGTCCATTAATTTAAACTTTTATCAGAAAATGTTCAAACATTCAATAACTTAGGTTTTCTTATCCTAAGAATGCACTTTGTATTTTAGAAGTTAATCTAAATTTAATACACGGTCCCAAATACAAATAGCATTTAATTTAACTTTACAACTTGCTAGAAAGGACATTAAAACGAGGAAGCCTCCTGAATAAATAATTACGCTTTATATGGCTAATTAAGGAGCCAGCGCTTGGACCTTAGCCAGGGCGGCAAGGCGATAAATCACCCGCCAGGATCAAGACATCTTTTCCCATAGCGAATCCGACGCTTGCCAATGTTTCTGGAAAGGTTACAACGATCTGAGTTACATAAATCCATGGATTAACAGTCCTGCCAAATGGAACGCTGCGGGCGGTAGCGAATGGAAGGTATGTTTTTCGATATTATCGAATAATTGAACAAAATCGATATTTAGTTTTCTCTAAATACATAGTTTATAACGACCGTTTCAGTCCACTTCGAATAGTGCGAGTTAACTCATAAAATATGGTTTTATTAATAACCTGAAGAATACAAAGCGCATTATCTAGAAATAGATTACGTTTTATGGATCCTTGAAGATAAAAATTCATTATAATATAATTTAAAATTACATTCGTATATAATATATGATGCTGCATTCGTTTATTAAGTACACTTATCTAAGACATTTAATAATAGAGAAATACGTAATGTATTTATTTAAATATATTTATAAATTATAAATAAAGGAATTTCAAAAGGTTGGAAATCATTAACGCATTCAACCAACTAAATAAGATTTTAATTTATTATAATTTTTAAGCCATTGCTTTAATTTTTAAATATTAAATATATTTTACTATAACACTGAATTTTTTTTTACACTAAATTTTTTTATTAAAATGCCTCCTTGTTACAATACTAAACAAAATATTATATTTTATTTTTATATATTTTTATTTTGAAAAGAAAATATTTGCCCCCGGCCGGGATTCGAACCCGGGTCGTCCGCCTCACCGTGGCAACGCTCTAACCATTTGAGCTACCGGGGTGGCCCACCACGGGTTCGAATTCCGGGCGGGGGCAAATCTTTTCTCTTCAAAATAAAAATATTTAAATAAGATTTTAATGGATCACACATAAAATTAAATATGTAAGAAATAAAAATAATATTAAGGAATAGCCGAATGCTTAGCGCAATCCTCCCACCTACGCTTCGGCCTAGCCCTCAAATTCAACTGCGCTTATTAGCTCTTTAGGAATTTATTCGCTGCTAAACAACCTTACAAACCCATCTCAATAATAATATTAACCAGGTTGTGTCCAAAAGCTGTAATTGTGTAAATGTCCCAGTCGTATTATTTTTTTTAAGGACCTAATTATCTACGTAATATCTTATTTTCAAATACCTTAAGACGTTGATCATCCTAAAGTGCTAAGGGTCATATTTCGCATTCGTAAAGCGAAGGATACTGGTTTTATAAACTAATATTTATAGAATCAGTGGCAAAAGAAATAATTGAGACCGACAAATAAAAAGGATTATCTATAAAACAATATGTGTTAGCCCAAACGAAAGCATACTTTGAAAAAACTCCAGCTTCCGAAAACCCACTAATCCGAGAAATCGGTAACTATGATAAACATTCGTTACGTCGCTACACGCACAGAAGAACAAAACATATTCTCCTTTCTTAACAAATTACTATTTGCAGGTATTGTAATTTAATTATCTGTATTTCGTTTATAGCTATTTTTAAGTGTTTACTTATTTTCTATTTAATTATTATTATATTTATTTACTTTATTATTATCATTTTTATTTATTTATTTCATTATTATTATTTATTTTTTTTAAGCGGGTTTTTTCTACATTTTTCCTGCTATTGTAAAACTTATTTATAAAAGATAACTTTAATTAATTAATATCAATGTTCTTTAAACATGTAAAGGAAGTCCGGAACATGTATTCACACTTATGCTCCTTGTATATGGAAAATTGCAAATATAGTTGTTGTTGTTGTTGTCTTGTAAAGGATTACCTACATTTATTCCCTCTCCAATTATTGTCTGTTCTAGTTATCATATACCCTACAAAATATAAATTGGAGCAATTCAAACAAAGTCCAAATGGGCAATAATTCCAAATAATTTATTTATTTATAAACATATAAATGATTAAATAATATATATTGAGAAATAATATAAGAAGGTGCATTGATGTCATTCTATTTGGATGGACCCACTTGCAGTGTCATGGGGACAACTTCATTCCAGTTTTGGCAACAGTCCAAGGATGGCTTGCTTTACGATGGGTTATTTTGATGCTATCTCTTCTCAAAACATAAGGCAAATGTCACTTGTTTATGTGTTTGTAAAACATTATCTTTGGATATATATCTGTATATGGTTTAAATAACTTCACTACAGCAAAATGACGAAATGTCGTTCGGTTCTTCTTTGTAATGGTAATCACCTAACAGCGGACCGAAAGAAATTTTTCACAAAATATACAACATTATAATTGAGTAAGTACTTAACCTTTTAGCAGAGGCACGCTAGGAATTGAATTTCAGTAAAGTACCCATTTTGTACCTCCCAAGTGAGCTTATTAAAACATGAGTACGCACTCAGTATTTTTAGTGATATTTAGTATTTTGCAATGAATAAATTAAAAAAAAAAAAATTATTTATTTTAGGTTTGTTTCAAAGCTAAAAAAATGTCTTGATCTTATTTCATCGTATTCTCTGTATTGAAATAACATTCCTAAAAGGGCAGCTTGCTCTTTTTTAATACTATTTTTTTTTTATTCAATTTTAAATTTGCCAATTTTGGGTCTGTTTCGGAAAACGCGTGAACGAGTCTGGAGGTTCAGTACATGGTTGAGATTGTACTGTTTCATGGACAACGGTTCTGCAAGGAGGTGACTTGTCCTAGGTCACGCTCAACCGCCAGGTTTCCCCCTTATTATGGGTACCCTATTTTTATAATATTTTATAGAGGCTGGGTGAGCCCCAGGAGGGTCCTAGATCCTATATGATCCATCTTCGGCTGCAAACAGACTAAATAAAATAACTGCCCGCAGCGGGATTAGAACCAGGATTTCCGGCATGACAACTCAGTTATGATTACTTATATGAAATAACTGCATATGTTTGAGAAATTTAACATGTAACCTAATTATAGATCCTAATTTCTACAATAAATTATAATGAACATTTTTCAATTAAGTGAACACATAAGGAGTGAAGAAGAGCTTACTGGTTCTTAGAGAACAAGAACATTCATTATGCCTACCGCTTCAGTCAAATGAAGAAACAAAAAAGAATGTGGAACGAGTAGAAATATGTTGGATTCATATGTATGCGAATCCATATGGAGGAGAAGTTACGAGAAAGAATGTTTGTTTAATAAGATTTTAGAAAGCATTGCTTATTCGTAAATATAACCATGTTTTGTTATTTGATGAGTAATTTATTTAATGGAATAAATAAACTAATATGAAGCTGCGGGATCCATAGCCAAAACTCCAAACACGTCACATCCAGACAGAGGAACTCCACGGACACGTAGGGACAGGCTATCAGATGTTGAGTTCCTTCACCCCTCCGAAGATGTCCTTGGCTGAGGGCGGCTGCCATCAAAGGACCTCCAAGAAGTCCTGAAGGAGAAAGACCCATTCCATTTCCCCCACCCTGTGAATCTTCCAGCATTTCTTAAATAATTCCTATTTTTTTAAATTTTGTTAACATTCTGACATCTAGCAAGAATGTCTTAAATATCAAATCTTGACAAAAAATTAAACCTGATCGAACAGAAGGAGTCCTAAATTTTACCTACCCGGGTCTAATTAGGATAGGGTGGGATCTTTAACGAAAACAATATCATCGTACAGGTAAGGGGCCGTCATTTTACCACCTACCCGAAATACAGGATAACCAAGGATTTTTTATTTTATTTTTTTTATAAGTAGCCTATTATAAATAGAAGAAGGAAAGCCTGTAGATCAAACAAGGTCAACCATTAGCTGTTAACAGATTAAATAATTTATCCGCCAAAGTAGACCAGCGGCCAGGTACTAAAAAAGGGCTTTAGTTAGCAAAAAATGAAGAGAGCTGAATTTTTGTATGTTGTAAGGCCATGTCTGACTAGTGAAAAAATCGGATGAAAAAACTTTTGGTGACCGACAATTTTCGGAGTTATTTCAGTTTTTGGACTATATCTATATATATATTTTAACGTAGATTAAATGTTCTATAATTTGAGCCCAATCGCAGCTATGTACCTTTAAAAGATTCTGAGTTACGTCCATTTGAAAATTGGTCTTTTTTTCAAAAAAGTCCAAATTTTAAGTTTTGGCCGGCTTTCTTGAGAAACACCGACCGCAGGAATGATTCTACGATAAAAGTCAAGGTAGTAAATATAATTAGTTTTAATTTAAGCTCATACTCAGGCCTGTAGGTGTAACAGATTCTGAGCTACGTCCTTTTGAAAATTGGTCTTTTTTCAAAAAAGTCCAAGTTTTAAGTTTTAGCCGACTTTCGTGAGGAACACCGGCCGAAGAAGTGATCCTACGATGAAAGTCAAGTGAAGTGGAGTTGTAGTAAATTTAATTAGCTTTAATTTTAAGCTTAGACTAAGGCCTGTAGTTGTTATACCTCTCTTGTTAATTAAAAAAAAGGAAAATCGGGGAAAGTGGGTGTGAAAAAATGACCAATTTTCAAAGAGGCGTAACTCAGAATGTGTTGCACCTACGAAATGCACTGATTATGAGATACAAGCCAAGAGCTGACATAACTCCGAAAATGTCGAGGTTTTTTGGCCAGGAAAAGTTTTCCATCCGTTTTTTCGGTTGCAAACTTGGATTTCCACTACTCAGACATGCCCTTACAACATATCAAAAATGCAACTCTCTTCGATATTTCGCGACCCTCTAACTCCTGGCCGCTGGCCTATATTTGGACTATTTGGAAAAAATGACCAAGGTGCGTAACTCAGAATATATTAGACCTACAAGCCTCGGTCTGTGCTTAAATTAAAGATAATTAAATTTACTACAGCTTCATTTCTTATGACTTTCGTCGTAGGTTCACTCCTTCGGCTGGTGTTCCTCACGAAAGTCGGCCGAAACTTTAATTTGGATGTTTAGAAAAAATTAGCAATTTTCAAAGGGACGTAATTTAGAATCTTTTAAAGCTACAGAGCTGCGAATGGGCTCGAATTATAGCAAATGTAATCTACGTTAAAAATGGATACCATAGTTTTTTTTATCAAAAACGCAACGATTAGGAGATATAGGCCAAATACTGAAATAACTCCGAAAATCTTAGGTCACCAAAAGTTTTTCCATCCGATATTTTCGGTAGCAAACTTGGATTTCCACAACAACATATCAAAAATGCAGTTCTCTTCAATTTATTGCAACCTTCAAGTACCTGGCCGCTGGGCTAAAGCTATTTTGAACCAGGGACCTTCGGTTTAGCAACCTACATAGTTACCACGCTCAGTATATAAACCTATATACCAATTATAGCAAGCAATATTAACCTAAAAAAAAAACCTGTACCACTACAACCCATGAAGGGTCTGGGGTTCAGTACATGGTAGAGACTGTACTGTTTCATGGACAACGGTTCTGCAAGGAGGTGACTTGTCCTAGGTCACGCTCAACCGCCAGATTTTTCCCCCTTATTTTGGTTACCCTATTTTTATAATATTTTATAGAGGCTGGGTCTGCCCCAGGAGGGTCCTAGATCCTATATGATCCATCTCCCGCTGCAAACAGACTAAATAAAAATCATGGCCTGCAGCGGGGATTGAGCCAGGATTTCCGGCATGGCAGCTCAGTACTCTACCACTGAGCCACTCCTCTCCCTTAAGCAATATTAACAAAATAGCATATAATTGAGGCATGTCCAAGCGTAGCTGACTGGAATAGTGGCCAATCTCAAAATTCCTCAGTCCCTTGCCGAAGCATTCCAAATCAACTTCAGAAAAGTGCTGGTATGTAGGCTATATAAAAATAAATTGAACGTTTAAAAAAAAAAAATACAAGAAAGGAGGAAAAATAATAACTAATTGTATTTTTTTAATTTTGAAGTTATTGCTTAATAAGGAATTCTTAAAACGTTTAAGAATTCAATTTTAACCGAAAATTTCAATTTATTCCATTACCACACCAATTTGTATTTAGATTAAGGTCATAGTTAAAAATCATCATTTAATCAACGTTGCATATCGAACATATTATGTACATATACATAGCTCTGACCTTTCCTTGCATGTGCATCATTACGAAGTAATGAACTGCATCATTATTATATTATTTATCCGCAGAACATTGTTAGATGATGCATTATGTACCTCGGCAGTCCGGTTTCCAATAGCAATAGACCAGTTGTAACAAGGAGCTGACATTTGATATTACCGCAGATGATTGCAGATAGCGCTCTAATGAACGTGTTATTCCTATAAATACCGATTCATAACGAGCCTAATGATACTTCGATTGTATATACTTCGATCAACGCGGGTAATATCCTTCCGGGGTCTTAATGGAGTAGGTAATGCAGCTGGAAGTATATTAGAACAGAACGAAAAGAGTAAACAGAAAAAATGTGAAAATAAAACTGAAAATAATGTTCAATAACGGTATAAAATGATGAGTGGGTGCAGACAACGATTACACGAAATTGGGGCAACGTTTCGGCCTAAGATGCTAATTTCAAGGCAGGGAAAAAGAAACAGAAAATAATATATAAAACAATGCAGTTCCAAAGATGAATAACAGTTTCTTCGAACAGGAATGACTTGAATTCCTCATAAAAATATACAATGTACAATCTCATATTGGGCTCACCTGGGTGAAGAGGTTAGCATAAAAACATCTACACCCAAGGATGCGAGTTGGCATCCCGGCAGGTGATCTTAGTTTTTTTGAAGGGTGTAAGAGATCCTTGGTTACGCAGTCCTTCGGGACGGACATAAAAGCACTCCTGAGCTTCCGTGGAATCAGTTGCTAGTTAATGATCCCAATCCTAATTATACCTGAATAGGAAATTTAGTACTCCTCTGTAGCATCGTCCGATTAGCCAAAACAGCATAAGGTGACGTTAAGCGAATAAACAAACAACCACGGATGGACGCTGGGATATAGGATCAGTGAAAAGAAAGGATCTGCCTGACCGAGAAGTGAACCAGGATGGCTGAGGTGGCTAGGCTCCACGACGGTTACGTGGAAAACCCGGTTCGAGTCCCCGTCCTGGTCATATCTTTTCTTTTCAAATAAAATATTTAAAAAATTATATCATCTAACAATAAAATAAAATAAATAAAAATGTTATAATTAATATTGAACAGGTAAAGGTAAAAAGAGACCTTGCATAAATGTCCAATAGACCAGGGTTCGAATCCCGGCCCTGAACAAATCCTATCTCTTCAAAATAAAATATTTAAAAATTATAACAATTATAACATTTTTTAAGACCGTAAAATTTAAATTTTTCAATTTCTGTTTTTAGTTTTGGAGACTTAAGGGCTTTTCGTTGGAATATTTCCACGGTCTTAAAAAATGTTATAATTTTTAAATATTTTATTTTGAAGAGATAGGATTTGTTCAGGGCCGGGATTCGAACCCGGGTCTCCCACGAGCACCCGGATGCTCTCTTTATGTCCTCACTCGGAGGGAAAGCACCACGACGGATACGTGGGAGACCTGGGTTCGAATCCCGGCATTGGACAAAACATTTCTCTTCAAAATAAAATTGAAAAAGGGAAAGGTCAAGAGAGACATTAAACAAATGTTAATACATTAGTGGAAAAATTCCAACTAAAAACCTTAAGTCTCTAAAATACTGAATCATCAAAATCAAAACTGATCATATGATTCATTGCATTTGAGCCTTAGATATGGTGGGATTTGTGTTTTTTGGGTGCATTATTCATGTTTTGCTTTGCTGTTATTCTCTTTCTGCCCTGAGGATGCCTGAATAGGCGAAATATTGGACAGGTATTTTCAATTTCCTGTTTTAGCTTAGAGACTTAAGGTTTTTAGTTGGAATTTTTCCACTAGTGTATTTTCAAAATAAAATATTAAAAAATGTTATATTTTAACTTAAAAAGCATGGTTAGTACTTGCAATAGGAAGGTATTTAAGAATTGCAAAACATTCAAACACCAACGGTTAATAGAACAAAAGCGATAAATTCGCGAATATTATAAATGGTTTTCTTACTTAAGTTACCAAGTTGCTGAACCAAGTCACTAAACGTCTGAGGGCTAAACCAAAGCGTAGACTTGAAGACCGGCGTAAAGGATGAATTTAAGGTTTCTGATTTTGGGTGGAAATCCCTGAATGGAAACTTGTAAGCAGCAATTATTAATGTCGGAATCGAACCTTGAGGTTCTCTAAGCCTTTTTTTTTAAGCTTTTGTAATAGCTACGGCATTGGTAGATTTTATAATTTCTGATAAAATTTAGTAAACATTAATTCAGTTGGATTTTTGATTAGCGGTTACAAAAGAATAAAAAAACGGATTGTCCTTTTATATTATTACATTATAATTAAAGACGACAGGATAATTATTCAAAAATATTCAAGACGAGAATCTTTTGAAGGAATAATTAGTTATGCGAAGGACAGAGCCTGGGAAAGCGAGAGAGCTAGAAGTTAGTGCTGACGTGAGATGCGACGAAGCACTGTTACGCGATACAAGTCCTTATCTAATCGTGCTGTGTCCGCCGTTCGCGTGTCATGGTCTTGCTTATTGATATATGCATATATAACCTAGATATATATATAGAGAGAGATTTTTAATATCGATATATGTCGAAGATCCTGGGATCAAATCCCGCTCGCTGGCAGACTTTTATTTAATCTGTTAACGGCCGGAGATGGATCCTATTCGATGTAGGATCCTCCTGGGACTCACCAAGTCTCTATAAAATCGCTACCCAAATCAAGCGGGAGGGGGAATCTGGCAGGTGAACGTCATCTAGAACTGATCACATCTCTGGAAACCCTGTTTGCAGAGATATGATCGTCTGTGTTCGTCCAAGAAGCAGTACAGCCGATTTAGGCATCATCTAGAGAAAATCAAATCAAAGAAGACAAATTGCAGTACATCTCATACTAACAGTTTAAATAGACTAATCAGATTGAGACAACATCCTTGCAGTAAGACGTTCTACAAACAAGTAAGAAATGCATACACGAACAGCTGGGGAGGGAATACAACATTGAAATACAAAAATTGTTAATTTTAAGTTGATATTTTTACAGCCCCGGTGAATAAGTGGTTAAGTCGGATTTTGTACAGAGAGAGTTAACTGCTTTCAGATAACCGGAATCGTATCATTCTCGTAGTTTTTGGCTTGAAATGGAGTTGTAATATAAACAATAACTCCTTTTCAAGCCAATGCCATTTATTTATTGCTTTGCCATTTATTCACTACGAAAATAACTCGATTCCGGTTACTGAAGTACAAGAAAATAATTTTGGAGAAAATTAGACTTAATCACTTATTCACAAGGGCTGTAGATTTATCAACCATACTCTGCGAATATTGGATGGTACTTCAAAACTGTTTGATATTGATATGCTGAAGAACTTCAAGTAGAATGAGGACGTGGGATAATAGAAGATCTTCCATTTTCAACAGGATAAAAACCGAGACCAGCAATGGAAGTTAGGACAAAGAGGAATGAAGAGAAAGCTGAAGGAAAAAATCTGGGGAAAGGACATCCATGAAGATGTCCAGAAGGTCACGACTGGACTAAGGATAAGCCATTGATGGAATGCATCCAACTCGTGTATCAAAGATAATCTGAGTTCTGATAATTATTATTTGTTTATTTAATGTCACTTTATGGTCGGAGGACGCTGGAGCGTAACTTTACCCACCCAGGTTTAATTAGGATAGCCAACTTTAAAAAGAACCTGACACCGCCGTCAATTTACGTCCCATACGAAGTACGGCACAAACAAAGATCTTTTGATCCTTTTAAAAAATCTTAAACATCCCGTGCTGCAAACTCGTGAACTTGGCCATAGAATGTTAGTTTAGTTCCAATACGGTTTTGGGATTCTCTAACAATAAAAAAAAAAACCCTGTACCACTACGACCCGTGATCGAGTCTGGGGGTTCAGTACATGGCTGAGACTGTACTGTTTCATGGACAACGGTTCTGCAAGGAGGTGACTTGTCCTAGGTCACGCTCGACCGTCAGGTTTTCCCCCCTTATAATGGGTAACCTATTTTTATAATGTTTTATAAAGGCTGGGTTAGCCCCAGGAGGGTCCTAGATCCTATATGATCCATCTCCCGCTGCAAACAGACTAAATAAAAGTAACTGCCCGTAGCGGGATTTGAACCAGGATTTCCGGCATGGCAACTCAGTGTTCAACCACTGAGCTACTCCGCTCCTCTCTAACAATATTTCTTTTAAATTTATAAATACTTGAGTACTACCACTGGGTATTTACTCTGCTTGTCTTTATTCAAGCCACTATGTAACATTCCTGCCATTTACTTGTTTTGTTCAAATACAGTTGTAAATTTCAATGAGTAATAGTTATTTATTTGACGAGTCTGGTAATTAAACGAGGGCGTTATAAGAACTTTTCTCACGTGTTAAATATTACAATTTTCCTACAACCATTTAAAATTAAGAAATTAAAGGTGAAACTTAAGATTTGTTAAAACTACACTTGCGCTAGTGGGTAATGCTAATGCCAGATCTCCAAATTTCTGATGCGTGAACGTTCTAATACATTTAAGGTTATATTAAATATTTCTATAAAATCTCTTCAATATAAATAAAATCTACCTTGAATTATATATAAAATTATTTATTTTAACATTTTAGGAATATAACGTTTAAAATAACAGAGTGCTGATTGTCAAATTCGATTTTGGATGGCTGTTACTTTCCCTCACTAGTGAGGGAACAAACCACTTTTCCTCACAAGTGGAGGAAAGTGGAACTTTCCACTCCAGTTTTAGTTGAGTAATGGATAGAATTTCTCAATGGGTGCAGGATTTTTTTTTTTACATATATAACATATTTAAAAATATACATCTTGAATACAAATAGTTGACCTTATATATTTATATAGGACATTATGGAAGGAAGCCATCCAATCATTAGGTTAGGGAAACATACTATTAGTGGAAACTCCTTTAAAAAATATATATATATATTTATAGAGTACAAAGGGGGGGGGGGGGTTATACTCTACTTTTATTCCCCTTGTTTTTGTTGTATCTGGATTTCAGGTCACCAATCTTTATTTTCACTCAGGTACCTTGAGTTTATATATTTTAACTTTAATATATAACATATGTAATTTTAATTGTCTGTATTTTGCATATTTAGCCCTGAAGAAGACCTGCAAACTGGGCCGAAACGTTGGCTATCCAATAAAAAGTTCTTCCTACTTACGAGATAGTAGGAAAGGAATTCGTTTTAGTATGGATAAGAGAATGGAGTTATGGACAATGGGTAGATTTCGGAAATCGTTTCATCAAGAAATAAAAGTTTCAACTAACATTTCGAAGTATATATGATACATCTTGAATAATAATAGTTGACCTTATATATACATATATATACTTGCGAACTACCCCAGCTTTTCTTATAAGTATATCATGCCTACATAATTTGTCTGTGTAATGTATTTTTTTTTTCACGTACCGGCCACTAAGGACAACGTGAATATCATTGCTTAGCCTTTATGGGAGTCTTGATTTTCTTTCTTCCCATCTCAGCTACTGTACTTAAAAACAAAACCAAATATTTCTTTATATACGAATTTATTATCTTGCAAGTTAGATAATTGCATGGGTTTAGGCAAGCAGCGTCTTCTATGAAACCCATCGATATTCCAACCCATTTACACAAAACCTCGACAAATTATATACCTTAATCTTCCTGGTGAATCACTCTATCTATTGGTAAAAACCGCATGAAAATCCGTGCAGTTATTTTAGAGTTTATCGCGAACAAACGCGGCCGAGGACTTTGTTATTTAAGGTCTTCTTCAGGGCTAAATATGCAGAATACATAAAATTAAAATTACACATGGCAGATATTAAAATTTAAAATATTATTTTTATAAATATTTACCACATGTAATTTTAATTGTCTGTATTTTGCACATTAAGCCCTGAAGAAGGCCTGCAATGTGGGTCGAAACGTTGGCTCTCCAATAAACAGTTCTTCCTACTTGCGAGATAGTAGGAAAGGAGCCTACGAAGGTCAGACCTAGAGAAGCAGGAAGCACAAGTTATCGCCATGGAGCTACTTCAAGGCCAATAAATCATAGGGAACTTATGTTTCCTTAGCGATGTACTGATTTACTAGTATTGCCTCGAGGAGCTGTCAGGTAACCGTTAAAGATTTCTATCCTAATTACACCTGGTTAGGTGAAATTTAGGAACCCCACTGTAGCATCGTCCGATTAGCCACAGCAACATAAAGTGCTCCTTAAATCAACAAATGTAATATTCTGCAATACTGATTATCAAGTATTTATCGATAATTTTTTGTTTACGATAGTTGAGAATTATTGATAACTAGCAGCCCGTCCATACCCGTTCCAGAGTAATAGAGGATATCCCTACATGTTTTGTCTGTCCTAGGATAGCATTAATTTGATGCGTCGAACATGTGGATTATATTTAAATGTAACATAATTTCTACACTACTTGAAGTATTTTATAGTATAAACATAAAAACATAAAATATTTGTTTATATACGAATTTATTTTCACACGCGTTAATTTTTTGCGATAGTCATTTAAACTATATGGTATAAAATATTCTAATAATGTGCATAAAATGCTTATGGTAACTAAAGTATTTAAGTTGATAACGATTAATACTGTATCCGTCTAAATACCGGATTGTACGTAACAAATTTTTGATAAGATATAATGGATACAGTAAGCTATCCTTAAAAGATAGATATATCCTCTCGCGAACATTTTTGTAGATCTATAATAGACGAATATTCCACCATATGCAATGTTTTATTATATCTCAAAGCGTCTTCGATGAAACCTCCCAGGCGGCTATACTTTTTCCAACACTTCCTACAGTTCTAGTCCAGGATCCATGGTCCATTTTTTTTACTTGATTAGTATCAAGCTGAATCTTCGTGAATAGCTTCGTTTCGATGAGACACACAACAATTTCCTGTGCGAAAATTCTCGATTGTGGAAGCTAACAGAGGTAGCAAGGATATAATATGTCGATTTGATGATTCCCAAAAATGTATTACTAACTGGGTTTTTTGTTAAATTTCAAGATAGTTATCTAAATTATTTGAAAAAATATTTGTCCTACAAAATGTATGGTTTGATCAAAGAGTCCCCCCCCCCTTCCAATATGTATCGATAACGAGGTCATCAAAAATTATTACTAACCAGCTGTTTTTTTTTACTTCGTTATCATTACATATTGGAAGGAGGGGACTCTTTAATCAAACCATACATTTTGTAGGACAAATATTTTTTCAAATAATTTAGATAATTATCTTGAGATTTAACAAAAAAAAACAACAGTTAGTAATACATTTTTGAGAATCATCAAATCGACATATTTTATCCTTGTTACCTCTGTTAGCAACCACAATCGAGAATTTTCGCGCAGGAAATTGTTGGGCGTCTCATCGAAACGAAGCTCTTCACGAAGATTCAGCTTGATAATAATCAAGTGCAAAAATCCTGGACTATTAACGTTATATTGCAACTAATTTACACAAAACCTTGACAAATTATTTACCTAAACTTTCCTTGGTGAAAACCGCATGAAAATATTAAATTAGATATTGAGTTTACCACGAGCAGACAGATAGACAGCGCCGCGGCGAAGGACCTTGTTTTATATGTCCGTTTAAATATAGGAATAAAAAAATTCCAATACTTCCTTGAACAAAAATGCATTTCAGGTTAGAAAGTAATAATATACTGCTCTGCTTAATCAATAAGCACGTTATCAATTGAGAGTTGCCCGGGAGCAGAAGGTGATGGCCTGTGACGCGTCGAAACTTTTTGGAGCGAAGCCATTGATCCGGCTGAAGAAGAGGAAACGACTAGACACAGTTAGGGAGAGGCAAAAAGTCCCAACTGTTGTTGAGGTAATTGTATCATTGACTTGGGACAAAAGGACTACTCCAGTCTAATAAGTGTTCTCCCAGCGCCTCTAGCGGCTTTTTGTCGCACTTTTTATTTCGACCCTGTTGGAGCCAATCAAGTATTCTTTAGTTATCAGACTTGATTTGGTTTTCAGTTGTATTTAAATAAAATATATTTGGACATATGAATGATGACTATAATAAATTATTAAAAATTACTTTATATAGCGTAATCAAATAAAAAAGCGTGTAAGCGGCATTAAAGGCCTTGAATGTGGTAGAGCAGAGACTGTACAGTTTCCAAGCTAAGAGATGCGCAGGGAAGAGATTAGTCTTAGACCACTCCTGCAGTTTAGAAATTCAGCAATCTACACACCCATCCCGGTCCCAAGTATTAAATACGAACAGTAAAAATATGATTTATCTAATTTTACTCACTCAATCATGGAATCATGGATAGCCACTTACCTGTAACAGAAAAAAAAAAAACAAGTTAGCAATATGTTGACAATAGATTGATTAATAGAGCAAACATTTTAAATATTTATATTGACAGCTTAATTATTAAAATTAAATGAAAAATATCCTTTACCAGATATTTTTAGTATAATATATATACTAGCTGACCCGGTCATGCGTTGCTGTGGCTGTTATAATAGTTAAAACATATTACCTTAAAATTTGAATGTAAATAAAACAATGAATGAATTAAAAAAATGAACTAAATAGATTTTATATTTCACATTTTATTCATCTTATATCTAAGTAGAGTATATATTATAAATAAGAAATAAACAAAATTCTTAACTGATAAAATATAAACATTAGTTAAATGAATGAGGTATATAATGTTTTTTTTTAATTATGGATAGTTGTATTGTTATAAATTATAATAATATCACTAAAATCGATCCAGTAGTTTCGGAGATTAGCCCGGATAAACATTGTGACAGGAGATTTTTATACATACAGATAACATTCCAGTTATTTGTGATATGATAGGGACTGAACTCAGAATCTATTAGACGTACAGAGCAAGGCTCAAATTGTAGCAAATTTAATCTAATTTAAAAATCGTTATTTCAGTGGGTTTTTTTTCAAAAACGCACCGAGTAGGAGATACTGGCCAAAAACTGAAATAACTCCGAAAATTTCGCGATTTTTCGGCTGCCAAAAGTTTCACCATCTGTTTTTTCGGATGTAATTTGGATTTACACTGCTAAGACCTGCCCTTACAAGATACCAAAAATGTAGCAGGTTAAAACAAAAAACAATTTTGCAAAAAAATATCGCGGTCATTAATCAAAATAAAACATAGCCAGTACTTTAAGTTGGAAAATGTTACATATATGTGCGAAATTTCATTAAAATCGGTCCAGTAGTTTTGGAGATTAGCCCGAAACAACATCGTGACAGGAGATTTATATATATAGAGCTATAGAAATACATAGACTAAAGTATTTTCCTACCATTTTCAACAACTCTATTCTGAATACAGCTTAATTTAAATATTTTCCATAAACTACTTTATAAGCTTACATTGTTTCTTCGGCAACGGTTATGTAAAATATTCCTTGGCCCTAGAAGAACTTTAATCGCCAAGAATTTTTACCTAATTCAAGATTCCTACTTAGTAGAAGCGTTTGAGCGCTAGCTGGATCGAAAGACTGATAAATAATCGAATTATTTATTAAGAAAATTAAATAAATAAAATAAAGTGTTTTCTTCAATAACCCACCTCCCTCACTTCGCAATGAACCAAAAAGAACCTTAATGAAGTAATCGAATTTATAACAATTTGTCAAACTTATCGTAAATATGTAAAAATGCATCTGGGGAAGATACTATTAATTGTAGGCATAATTTGTATAAAAGTTAGTCATAAGAAGAAATAGATCACAGAATCAAACAGATAAAAAGTAAGTCATTATAACCAAGGAAGGATCTTGGATATAAGCCTTCGCTTCAGACTTTATTTGTGATATTTTTAGTCGTTCGAGCCCCATTTAAATTCGTAAAACAAAATTATTTGTCATCTTAGTGAAAATTATTATTTCCAAGTAGCAAAATGTTACAGCGGTAAAAAAAAAAAAAATGTATTTGAAAGAGAATACGTGCTTACATTTATAAAAGTCAAAAGTTCAACTTGCCCCAAGAACCAGGGAAGGAAGATAAGCCATTACGCTTTTCATGGGCATGCTTAACTCCGTACTGTCGAGTAATAGCATCTTAAAAAATACAAAAAGAATGATTTCCCATGATGTTATAATGTCATATGGCTGTGAAACATGGAAATTGGATAGGGAAGCAAAGAGAAATTACTAGTTCAGTAGTCTGAGAGATAATGGGTACTCACAATAATGTACACGAAAACATCGAAACAAACCGATTAAAGAGATTTCGACACCTACTGAGGATGGAGAGTAATAGAATCCCAACAATGGTACTGGTGGCATAAAGGAAGAAGAAGATGACGAACTTCATGGATGAACCAAGTACAGGAATACATGCCAGGATATGAGCTGAATGAAGAAGATGATCTTGACAGGATGACCTGCAAAAATGTACTAAAATTTGGTTGAAGAAAACCTCATTTTTGGAGAACTCTCAATAATAATAAATAAAAGTCCTACAAACATAAACAGTTAAGTAATTTGGGTGGTGTTTTAAAGAAAACATAAAATCTTTCATTATTTTCCGGATAATCGAATTGTTTAACCAAGAACACAGATCGTTAGTGGCTTTTGTATTCTTTTAATAGTTCCCAACGTAATTAAATTATTAATCACCACCAGCTAGGATACGTTTATATTCAAGACCTGATATATATTACTTTAATATTACTATTATTATTATTTGATGATATATATTACAAACAAATCACCCCTCATTAACCCTTCCGTTCCCAAGGGCACTTCCTCGGGTCCTGTCATCGTGATCCCTGACCTTTCCCAGCCGGGACCCTTCGTCCAGTTCAGTCCAGTTCCGTCCCATGGGTTATGATGTCCCACGGGTGTCTGACCTCTGGTCCCAAGTCTTTTTATAATGCAAATGCATTTCATTCTTGATACGGAGCTCGCTTAACATAACTATATAGTCATTTCTGCATATTAAATTATATTTTATAGCGTCATTCAACGGACGAAGCATGCATAAATAATATACAACATAAAGCGCAACAAAAAAAATGTAAATCTTCACTATCTGATGCTGTAAATACCCCATCTAGTAATTAGAGATGTAAATTTCGAGACAAAAAATTTATATTTAATCGAGTCAAAGGTTGACAGTTGACTGACTTATAAGTCTTGAAGAAGATCCGTAATGTGGATCGAAACGTTGGTTTTAAAATAAATGAATCGGTCATTTCAGAAGCACCTCATATCCAAAAAAGTAAACTTTCGGGAAATCAAAAAAAACTCAGCTGGTCCATAATTTAACATCATATATATGTTTCTACAGGGGTTTGGTAAGCTAATTCTACCAAACTAAATTGTATTCTTTTTGTTTTGTTATTTAAAAAATTTATAAACATTGTTGATGATGAGTTGTTTCTCAAATGACTGACTAAACGCTATGTTATCAGGTATGAAATAAAAGGTAAAACAATTCAAATTATTATTATAAATCAGTATTATATTTTTCAAATAATATATACACATGTTCCAAACATGCGTATTGGATTTGGCTAGCCTTCACTAACAATTTAACATGTCTAACTCAATTTTGGCCAAAAATGGACCTGAGGTGTTTCTCAAATGATTTTTTTTTTTTACCTCCACCAGAACCACTTTCTTCCTCATATATACAAGGTCATCTAATATTATTCAAAAAGTATAAATTATTTTATTAACTATCAAGAAAAGCGGATAGTTAATAAATTATTTTCTTTATTAATTATTTAATAATAAGTCTAATCGATAGGGAAAAACTGAGGACACCTCGGCCCAACATTTCGTCCACTATTGCATCAGATCAATTGAATATGAAATAACCCAGTTCATCCTATAGCGATAATTAATGAGAATGGTTTATGAAGCAAAGTCAGTGTCATCAGTCCATAGAGCTATGACAGAGTTTTAGTCATCTAGAAGCTATAAATACCTCTTTGGATAAGTAACTTAAATATATTAATGCATAAGATATTCGATATGAATGATTAATAACAAACTTAGAAGGTCACAGGGCCATCTTCTTTTCAGACGCTTCGGAGTATTATGGGGAATTAATGAGGTTGCAAGGTTTGAAACTAGTGGATTTGAGTGAGATTAAAGTTTTTCAAGAAAGTACTGCTATCGGGTTCGGGGCAATTCATCAAATGGACATTAAAGTCATTATGGATTTAAGGATTCTGGATTGTAAAGATTGAAAACGAGGAATTCGATGGCCCCAAAGCTCTATTCCTTAAAAAGTCCTCATCATTACAAGTCCTTAGCCGTAACAACCCATACGATATCCAAAACTCATTTCAACTACGTGATTTATTAAAATCCCTCACCATACCTGATCATTACGTTCTCACCTCCTTTGATGTAGAAAGCCTATTTACCAATATACCTTTAGATAAATCCCTCCTCATAATAGATAAAAACTGGTCCATCATAGAACCCCATACCTCTCTCAATAGGTCCTCATACCTCCAATCCTTAAAACTCTGTTGTGAATCCGGCTACCTTACCTTCCATGGACAGTTCTTTAACCAAATTTCTGGACTTGCCATGGGAAATCCCCTCGCTCCTGACCTCTCCAATATTGTTCTAAACGACCTTCTTGACTCCATTCTACCCCAGTTCCTTGACGAGATCATTATTATTAAAAAATATGTGGACGACCTCCTCCTTATCCTAAATCCAAACATTATTCCAGAACTATTATCAGCCTTCAACTCATACCATCCCCGCCTCCATTTCACTTTTGAACTAGAATCGAATAATTCACTACCCTTTCTTGACCTCCGTATCATTAAAAATCCAAACCACACCTTATCCACAGATTGGTATACAAAACCCACTTATTCTGGCAGACTCCTCAATTACTACTCCCAACATCCGCACCACCAAAAAATTAACGTCGCCAAAAATATCATCCACCGTGGCTTATCCCTCGCTGATCCCTGCTTCCATAAAACTAACACCCACCGAATCAAAGAAATCCTTTTAAAAAACAATTTTCCTCCGTACGTTATCAATAAACTCATCCATGCCTATAATAACCCACCCACCACCACCCTATCTCCACATCCGCCTTCTACCCCTATATACAGATCCATGCCATATATACCCACCCTCTCACATAACATTCAAAAATCCTTACGTTCATCTATCCCCAATTTACGCATCGCCTTTAAATCCCACAACAAACTCTCCAATATTTATACCAAAGTAAAAGATCCCATCCCCCTTAAACAACGCTCCCATGTCGTCTACCGCATCCCCTGCTCTACTCCTAATTGCAACGCCTCCTACATCGGCGAAACTAAGAACTTCCTTAAAGACCGTATCTACCAACACAAATACTCCATTTCCTCCCATAACCTTACCGCATCAAAACTCTCCGAACACGCCTTATCCCTTAACCACATTTTTGACTTTGATAATACATCCATCCTAGCTTCTGTTCCCAACCATGATAAACGCATACTCTCTGAAACCATCCACATAAATTTAGATTCCTCCACTGTTAACCTCAAGATCGATTCAAACAACTTATCCTCTTTCTACTCACAAATTTTCAACTTACTAAATAAACCTTAAATTAGTTTACCTTGTTATTCCTTCCCATTGTCATTCTGTTACTACTATAGTCTCTTTCCTATAATACTTATTTTGACCTCTTGACATCAAATCCTACTGTTTTATCACCCTACCTTGTCCCATTAATTTAGTCATTAATTTTCGCGGCTCTCTATAAAATAGTCATGATACACATTTTAATATAATAAAATAGTCAATATTTCGAAAAATAGTCAAGAAAATATTACTATTAATATATTTTTATAATATATCTCAAAATTTGAAATTAGTCATATTTTTGGCCGTCAGATTTCGCTGGCAACACCCCCATAACGTACTTTCTGGTCAGTTAGACCGCGTCTACTCGCACTGCAGCGTTCTATAGGTAATAATTACAATTTTAATTCTCATATCTTCTCCTCACCCTTTCCCTCTCCATATTGCACACCATATTTTCTCATATTAGTTTTTGGCATCCATCATATGTTATTATTATATAAGATTTCATTAGCATTTAACATCACGATTTCTTCATATTTTACTCTATTTCCTTGCTCATACCATATTGTTACTTATATTTCTATACATTCCTTGTATATTTATGTCATATATTTATACCACTTCATACTATAGATATGGATTTTTAAAAACTGTTATACTCTATATTCATATCTTGACTTTCTACTGTTATTTTTCCTTTATTTACTCTTTAATTTCATTTTGGTTATATCTTCTTTCATTTTACTTATGTAAACTCTCTAGGAGTCTATTATCTTACCATTTATAGTTTATATATATTCTACTACCTTTTCCATAATTTTACCTCCCACCTCTGATGTTTATACCTTTTCTCTCTTTTTTAAATATATTTCTGTTTACTTCCGTCTTTTATCTTTGTTAAAAAATTTTTTTGGCATCACCACCGTTCTGTACATTTTCTCTATAATTTTTTGTATTCATATATATCCCTCACTTTTGTTCTAAAATTCTACCTCTCTACATATATAGTTTTTCTCATTTATCATATACTTAGTCCTCATGTATTTTTATTGTATTCATTGTATGTTGTCTGTTTTTCTTTCTTAGCCCTGAAGATGACCCACAAAGTGGGTCGAAACGTCGGCACTTAATTAAATAAGTATCCACTTATTTAGTGTTTTATTTGACTGCACCCCCAACTATTTTCTTCCTTACATCGATCATCCAGTCAACCATTCCTCGCTTCTCATGTATATATATTATATATTAAACAGGTAGCAATAGCGATAACTATCATATTATTAACATTAATATGCATAACATATACATTGTATTATTTAGTTTATGAATAGCTAATATAATATTTGCATCATTGCACCAAGCACTAACTCATGCATACATATTACAGTAATTTAGCATCGATAAATTTGCCTGATTAGCTAACTATACCCTCTCGCGATGGGTTCATTACATTTAATCTATACTATTATTTATTAAATCAGCTGGTTTATTCATATCATTTAATCGTAAATCTCTATAAAACATAATTACGGTTTATACATAAATTTTGAGGGGCGACCTGTGGTCTCGTGGTTAGCGTAACAAACTACTATGCCCGAGATTGCCGATTCGTAGCCCGGCAGGTGGCCCTAGGATTTTTTATAGAGAGTAAAAAATCCTTAGTTACGCCGTCCTTCGGAAGGGACATTAAACGGGGGTACCGACCCTGTGTGATGTACTCGTTAAAAATCCCTATCCTAATTAGAATTCTTGAGGTGACTTGTCCTAGGCCACGCTCAACCGCCAGACCCCCCCCTATTTTAGGTACCCTATTTTTATAACATTTTATAGAGGCTTGGGTGAGCCCCAGGAGGGTCCTAGATCCTTTATGGCCCATCTTCGGCAGCAAAAGGACTCAATAAGTCTTGCCCGCAGCGGGATTTGAACTAGGATTTCCGCGATGGCAACTCAGTGCTCTACCAATGAGCCACTCCGCTCCAGCTTAACATGCCTATTTTATTTTATTTTTTAATTTCTCTTTATATTTTCATCCACACCTGTCAAATACAAGTAATTTTAAATAATTAAAATGTTAATTGTAACTACACTTTGACGGTCGAATTCTCTCAAGGTTAGTCAAAGTTGAATTCACTCTTATTTTTTTTTTTTTAATTGCTTTATTGAGAAATAATACACTCTGCCACTATCTTGGGCAATGAGTATTAGAGCTAAAAGAGATCATTCATTCCATATGTACATAACAATAAAAATAAAATAAAATAATAGTAATAATCTTGGCCACATTCATATCTATATACAATATTTACATACTGCCCCTGGGAACTCCGAATCAAACCCCTACACCCAGAAGTGGGTGCCGAGGCACAATGCCAGGAGATCCCAGCGCCTCTCAGTCAGCCGCGTCACCAGTCTAGCCAGTGGAGACTGAGTGAGGACGCTAGAGCCACACACTCTCAGGCATGAGTGGAGAAGCTGGCCATTGCCAGCACTCCAGATGTATTTTCATAAGAGATCTCTCGGCCACTGCCGCCTCAACCTACGAGGAGGGTTATAAGGATGGTTGGTACTAGATAGGGATTGTGCCAGGCGGTTAGGAAGAAGAGCAAGTTTCTGGTGGAAGGTTGAGAATTTGGATGGGATGAGATCAAGGACATAAGGGATCTTGAGGTCGTGATGTAAGATCTTGTTTGTAACATAAAAGGGAGCATTGGCTATTGTTCTAAGGACTTTGGATTGAAAGGATTGGATACGTTTGATGTTCGAAAATTTAGTAGTTCCCCATAGTTCAATTCCGTAGGTCCACATCGGTTTGAGAATAGTCTTGTAAATTAATAGTTTGTTTTCAACGGAAAGTTGTGATGTTCTGTTCAGTAGTCTATATAACTGTCCGTATCTTCTGTTGAGCTCTTGTCTTCTAAGTCGAGTATGTGGGTTCCAGGTAAGTCTTTTGTCTAGTAGGAAACCCAGGTACCGGACTGTGTCGGAACTGGGAAGTGGTATAGAGTTAAAATGAACTTGTGGACAGGATCTGCGACGGAGGGTGAAGGTGACGTGCTTACTTTTGAATTGGTTGACTTTGATACGCCAATTGGCGCACCAATGTTCGATTAAGGAGAGGTGTCGTTGTAGATGGGCAGATACCAGTTCTGGGTCTGAATGGGTTGATAGTATGGCAGTATCATCGGCAAAGGATGCAAGGAAGGTAACAGGATCTAAAGGTATATCGGCTGTAAACAAGATATAGAGGATAGGACCTAGGACACTTCCTTGAGGTACGCCGGCCTCGATTGGATAACAAATGGAGAACTCTGGACCACAGCGGACTCTGAAGGAACGGTTAGAGAGATAGGATCTAAGGATTAGATATAAGGATTGGGGTAATTGGGTTTTTAGTTTGAAAAGCAAGCCATCGTGCCATACCCGGTCGAATGCCTGAGCAATGTCTAGAAAGGCACCAGTGCAGTATTGCTTGTTTTCAAGTGCAGAGGATAAATGGTCAACCACTCTTAAACCCTGCTGTACTCACTCTTATTAGATGAATAATAATTTTTTTACAATTATTCACGACTATTATAACTATTATTTATATTTTACAATAATCTTGGTTATTAATATGTTTTTAATGTTACTCAAAACCAACAAATTTATTCTCATTTTTAATAAAAAATTAACACGTACTGTAGTTAATTTAAAACTTAAATTAGTTTTAAAAAAATGATATCTGAATATCACTTTAATAGAAAAATATTTACTGCATGTTTTGAAAATTTCAATTTACTACCTTCACTGCAACAGGATCTTGCCAAAACAGCAACCATAAACCTAGACAATACTACAACCGATGATGAGCATTGGGTTCAATACATGTTAGGGACTACACTTCTAACCAAAGGTTAGGATGGAATGTCATCAGGCAAAGACAACGCCCAGCCGCCTGATTTTTCCTTTAACTAAGGTTGCTTGATTAATTTTCTTGAGTCTAACAGGTATATATACTGTTACAATTAACAAAAATTAAAATTATAAAATGATATTGGTTTATTTATATGAAAATTTGTTCCTGTATAATTTATATTTTTGTAATTTATTTACCACCAGACATTTACAGACGCAACTAACTAGGTTATGCTCTTTGCTAAGATTAAAACAGTTACGTGCACTTTATGTTAATGCTTATCTTTAAGACCCCTCGTTAAACTAAATATTCAAAGCCCCCTGACAGCTGACTATCGACCTAACTAACAGAAAGGTCACAAGTTGCACTTAGCTTTAAGTTCAGTTTCGCAACTTGGATCATTAGAAAGTTGGTAGAGTTATAGGAAAAAAAAGGCTTTATATCAACAACAACAAAAACCAGATTCTTTCCTACAATAAAAAGCATTGAACCTTTAAAATATCAGTAAATATTAGCTTATTATGACAATTCAAATGAAAATATAAGAAATATAGGATAGAGCACATCTCACACCACCATAAAAAAAACGTGTGACAAAAAAAATGGTCAGTATGAAAAGGGGAAAAAAAGAGACCTTAAATAAATGTTAAGCTAGTGGAAAAAAATCCAACAAAAAACTCTTAAGTCTCCAAACTAAAACAGAGATAAGTCCTCTGGTTTCTTGATAATGTTCTTTTTTTCTTGCACTTTTACTTTCATTTTTTCATATGGTCTTTTGTCTTATGTTTTTGTGTTGTTTATAACTATTATTTATTTTATTTTCCTGGTGTGTTTTTTGAAGTTCCGTGATTGTATATTGAAGTTTCAAATTTCTGGAGTATTTTTTTTTTTTTTTATTATTTATTTATTGATATTTACAACTATATTACAGTAATATAACAAGTAAATTGGCTGAGTGATATATAATAAATGAATTAAAAAATATATCAATTTTTTTAAATGTATTTATTGAAATTTACAACTGTATATAGAATACATCAAGTAAATGTAATGAAAGATAAATCATGTTCGGAGATAAAGGCAAGTAGAGAAACTACCCACTGGTAGTACTCAAATTGCAGGTTCAACTAAGAAGATCACGTGGCCATCTTCTTCTCAGACGCCTCGGAGGATTATCGGGAATTGAAGAGGAAGCTAAGTTTGAAACTAGAGGGGAGTATTTATCAGGTGTTTTTATCTAACCTTATCCAGCTTGGGTCTAGTAACCTTCCTTATGATTCAGTAGTTGCATTTGAGCCTTTGGAGGTGGTGGGATGTTTCTTGGGTGCATTATTCGTGTTTTGCTTTGCTGTTATTCTCTTTCTACCCTGAGGATGCCTGAATAGGCGAAATATTGGACAGATATTTTCAATTTCTGTTTTAGTTTGGAGACTTAAAGGCTATTTGTTGGAATTTTTCCACTAGCTTAAAAAAAATGGTCTTTTAAAGGTCTCGCATTGATTTCTCTTCCAGAAATACATACCATGGTTTCTTCAGCCTCAGTCAATGAGTGATTAAGACGAGTTTTCTCCAAAATGAGTTTCTTGTACTTAACAGAATCGTGCTATTTTTGGAATATGGAGTTTTTCTTAGATTAAAATTCTTTTCAAGCCTAAAACTACGAGAATGACAAGATATCGCATCCCTCAATACAGTTAACTCACTCTATACAAAATTGGACTTAACCACTTATTCACCGGGACTGCAGATATAAAAACATACAAATAATATATAAATGGATTATGCTATTATAAAAACAACATTATGATTTAATCTAGCATGCTTATATACATATTTAGATGTTTGGTAATAGTCGAATTTCGGACTAACCATTTTCCAGTACAACCTTTCCTTTAGAAACAGTTCATTCCCGGGACAAAATTATGGTTCGCTTCACCGACATGCTCTTGAGGTATTGCGTGAAACTGTCAACGCGTAGCGGCCTATGTATGAACTGTACAATTTGATTTAATCAACTTTACTTTAAAGTTTAAAATTGATATAAGAATAGTAATATTTAACTAAAATGTCGTTTAATAGTTGTGCAATCAATACTGATAATAACTTAAAACAATAACTGGTTCAACTTTCCGTTTCCCCTAACAGATTTTATTTGCCATGGTTAAGTATCTTGTTCTATGAAATTAGTAAAAGTAAAAATAATTTTTATTTTTTATTAATTTTTGCTTTGAAGAGAAAATATTTTTTTGCCCTGGTCGGGGTATAGGATCGGTGAAGAGAACGGACTTATCTGACTTGGATAAGACCCCTGGTAGCTCAGCTGGTTAGAGCACTATTACGGAGAAGCAGGCGGCCCCCGGGTTCGAATCCCGGACAGGGCAAATATTTTCTCTTCAAAACAAAAATATTTAAAAATAATAACAATTAATAAAAAATAAAAATTATTAATAGTATAGTATATTGACGAAAGTCAACAAGATCCTAATTAAAGTAATGTTCAATAAACATTCTTCTCCGTGTATTCATCGCAAAAATTGCGAGAACACTGGGATATATGATCGGTGAAAAACGGATTTGTCTGACTTGGATATGACCCCTGGTGTTAAAAAAATCAGTTGGTTAGACCCGGGTTCGAATCCCGGCGAGGACAAATCTTTTCTCTTTAAAACAAGAAAGTAAAAATAGTTCAAATATTGTTGAACTTAACGATGGTAAAAATGAAAGTTAAGTTCATTAACATCTATGAAAATAATATAAGTCTTTAGATCATTTATTTCAATGAAGCTATATTAAGCTTGTGCAGCCATTCATATGTTTTTATTAATAAAAAAACTGATGATGTGTAGAAAATGTATATAATTATTGTTCGGGGTATTAATTTACTTAAAAACCAGACTAATGTTAAGAATTAAAATAATTCAGATAATAATTGTTTCAAAAATTCAAAAAAGAACAGTTATTCCTATGTTTTGAGTTTTCACTTCTTTCGGCAGTTCTCAATATTAACTATTTAATTTTTCTTCTTTTTTTTTACGGACATGAGCTCGGGAGGTAATACGCGAAGGTATATTCATGGAAAATATCCATGAATTATTCAATATACTCAGTACAGAACTTACTGGTCGTAAATTCGACAAGCCACGATCTCCTAGTGGCTGACCCACTGCGGCTACCGGGAGATCGCGTGACCATTATCTTTTCGGAGCTAAATCACGGCCAGGCACGGTAGCGATCCGAGAGCCCTCTACCCCGGAGGTCGCGCTATTAAGAAGTCACAAAGGAAGTACGTGTCAAAGTTAACATAATCACCTAGGCGATGTATGGCCTACCTGTTAGAATTTACACCTGCTCATAATTGGAGGAAATGGTTCCCTGTGTTAGGTAATCAGGCGTCCGATGTATTTGTTCTAGCTCGGGCACGGCACGGCATTCGTGCACACATCGATGACTGGATCGGAATAGTCGCTTTGGTATCGATTCTAGGAAATCGATTCAAGGCTAATGAGAGAAGGGTGTGTTAAAATGTCCTAAGCTACGTCCCACAATGATCCAACATAACTTACAATTAAAATTAATTTTTAGCTAATTACAAACACTTAGTAGAAACTTTATCTTCGCTAGAAATCATGCTGTACCTCAACTCGAAGCGACAACA
Source organism: Troilus luridus (assembly GCA_964056705.1). Lineage (NCBI taxonomy): Eukaryota > Metazoa > Arthropoda > Insecta > Hemiptera > Pentatomidae > Troilus > Troilus luridus. The sequence continues at coordinate 7,069,153 of OZ057414.1, read as the reverse complement.
TACGGAACAAATACCCTGCCATCTCGACGGGGAATGTAAAAGTTTACGTTGGTAACATTATTGAGGTATTAAAATTATTGTGAGGAGAAGTTATTTTTAGCCAATGACATAGAATGTTACCGAAACGTAAGCTGTCATATGCCAATGCTATTTCTAGGCCAGTTGCATCAGCTAATGTTCCCAGTCTATGAATAATATATTGGCATCAAGACTAGACTCAGCTCTTTCTGCGATATCGTGGCGTTCCTTCAATCCAACTTTATTCTTATTTTTGGTTTTCGCGTAAAACATCGTTCCTTTAGTGCCGGAAATAGATCAATACATCTGTATAATTAGGAAGTATGTACAGAGTTTTAGGTTTTAGAAAGTGCCTGCGAAAAAGTAGTTATAATAGAAGAATAAATTCTAATTTGTAAGGAAAAAACTTTAGACTGAAGAATTTCGAGAAAAATTAAAAAGAAAAACATGCAATTTGGGCATAAATTAGAAAGCTAAAAGCGAACGAATAAATGAGAAGAATAGAAAGAAAGAATAGTTGAAACAAACATTAGTCGTAAATAAAAATAAATGAATTAAAAAAATATATCTATTTTTTAAATGCATTTATTGAAATTTACAACTATATATAGAATACATCAAGTAAATGTAATGAAAGATAAATCATGTTCGGAGATAAAGGCAAGTAGAGAAACTACCCAGTGGTAGTACTCAAATAAAAACTTCAGCTTAGAAGGTCACGAGGCCATCTTCTTTTCAGACGCCTCGGAGGATTATCAAGAATTGAAGAGGTTGCGAGGTTTGAAACTAGTGGGTTTGAGTGGAAATGAAGTTTGTCATGAAAAGATTGCTATCGGATTCGGGCCAAATCAGCAACATTATGGATTACTTTGTTCGTAACAAAGTATGGAGCATTTAGGATTTTACGAATGATTTTGGATTGTAAGGATTGAATACGAGAGGTATTCGATGGCTTAGTGGTCATGTCTATGAGCCTTTTCTAATTAATTGGGAGCTTAGAGCGCTTGTCTAGTAAATGTTGAAGTCTAGAATGAGGATTTCGATGAAGTTAAGCGTTTGTCAAGGTGTAGTCCTACTTACCGGGCCTGTTCTACACGAATCGGTTGGATGTTATTGAACGATACAGGAGGGCAGGAAGTCGTTGGTTTACGAAGGGGGAAAAATAAATAAAAATAATAATAAAATTGCTTTTAAACTTAATAATAATACAATCTACCCTATTTCGAGCCTAAAACAAATTGCATTAATTTATTTATTTAATCTAGTCCAGCTGTGACAGATAAATTATTTCATCTAAAGGCAGCTACAGATCCTGTGAGTTCTACAGAAACTCTTGTGGCTCACTCAAACTCTGTATGCGGTTGCCCTTATTAGGGTAAGGTATAACCCGGAGGTTAAGCCTGATCTCTGGCAAATTACCTCTCTGTATAGCCATTGTCATAGAAACGTTACAGTCTCTACCATGTACTGACAGCAAAAACAACACACTTCAATAGTTACGTTGTACTTTGGTGCGTTTGTTTATTTATTTATTTTAATTTTTTTCATTATTTAGTTTTAAGAGCAAAAAATACCACATTTTTTCATCTTCAAACCAATCAATAACGGTCACATAAATCAAATTTAAAGTAACCTGTTGTTCGAAAAACTCCTCAAAGACATGCATGGGGGATACAATCTAGGACAAATCACTTTCCTGCATATTAATTGTCCCAGAAACAGTACTGCACTACCTACCACTTACTGAGTCCTTCATAGATTGTACTGGTACAGGATTTTTTAAAAATAAATAACCCATAATAATAAGAAAATACATTAAAAAACTTTGACAAAAAATGGCGTTATTTTTTAGGTAGATAAACTTTTTGAGTTGTAACACTCCTCTTGTATAACTCAATGTTGGCAATTATTCCGCAATTTGTCGCTTCGAGGTGATATAAATAGCTTTAACTACCCATTCGTTTCTTTTTTTAATATTTTCCGAAATCACAAGTTATCATGATCTTTAATATGGAAAAGAAAATGTAATTATGGAAAATGTATATAGTTCGGTAATCATTTCGTCTAGAAATGAACGATTCAACAAACATATATCGTCTATACTTTTGTTTTAAAGAGATAATAATGACCATCAAAATAACTACTAATAAAAATAAATTATATATCATTTATACTTCGAAATGTTAGTTGAAACTTATATTTCTTGATGAAATGATTACCGAAATCTGCTCATTTCACATAATTACATTCACTTTTCCATATTAAAGCTCGCGATAACTTTTTTAAAAATATTAAAAATGAAACGAACATACATTTTTCTTTAGAAGAGAATATTTGCCCTGGTCGGGATTCGAAAGCTGTACGTATACAGCTTCGTTGAAGTGCTCTAAACCACTGAGCTACCAGGAGTCGTATCCAAATCAGACAAATCTGTGCTCTTCCCCGATCCTATATCTTTGTGTTCTCGTAATTTTTGCCATGTATACACGGGGAAGAATGTTCATTGAACAATACTTTAATTAGGAACTTGTTGACCTACGTCAATATATTATTTATAATTTACTTTTATTAACTGTTATTTTAATAGTGATTACTTTTAAATATTTTGGTTGTGAAGAGATGCAGACGACCCGGGATCGAGTATCAGCCAGGGCAAATCTTTTCTCTTCAAAACAAAAATATTTAAAAATAATCACTATCCAAATAACAATTAATAAAAATAAATTAGAAACGAATAAACAGTTAAACTTAAATCTGCGGAACAACTGCTTCGAGTTTATAACTTCTAGAAATAAAATCAGTTAAAATAGAAGTGCCTAAACAAGTTAATCTCACTGATGTCATTATATTCAGGTGCAAACATGTTTGTTTTGAAAGGGCCTTGAACTGAGAAATATACTGGAATGGAGTGCAAAGGAGAACCAAACCAATTTGAATTGCTGAATTGAAATGAGCAGTCCAATGTTTGTCATCTAAACAAAGCGACTCACTAGATGTTACTGATAACGTTATCGCTCATTAACATACCACGTCGACGTCTGTGTCGGGAGTTTACGTTGGCATAAACTTGACAACAATACGTGAGTTAGCACGCTGAATCGTAATATATTCCATCGATTTTCAGTACATCGTAGAGACTGTAACGCCTCTAAGCCATCGGGTATGCCTGGAGGTAATTTGTCCGAGATCACGGTTTTTTCCCTGATTGAGGGTACCCTAAGGAGTAGCCTTTTATAGAGGTTGGATGAACACTAGGAGGATGTGCAGTCAGCATAGAGTCTATCCATGACTGTTATCAGATTAAATAATTTATCTGCCACAGCTGGATTTTAGCTCGGGATCTCAGCACATCAACGTAAAGCTCTATACATTCAGCTACCTCGCACCCAAAGCTAAATATCACAATAGTAAAATCATCAAATGAAAGGCACAGTTTATCAAAGATAAAAGTTATGTTTAACGTCACTAAATTTGTGCCCATAATAGGGAGGAAATACTTTACGTTTGAGCATGATCACAACCAAACCACCTCCCTGCACAAACGTTGGCTTTAAAATAGTACAGGCCATTAATTAAGCCTAACGCCCTTCATGAGTTTTAGTGGTACAGGTTTTTTTTTTTTGGAGTATCAAAGTAAAGGAATGCTGTAATTATTAATCTATAAGAATACTTAGTAAGGAAGGAAATAGTTGGGGGTGAAGTCAAATTAAACACTAAATAAGTGGGTACTTATTTCATATATGTTACCAAAGTTTCTACCTACTTTGTGGTTCATCTTCAGGGAGTATGATAATAGACTCCTAGAGACTTTACATAAGTAAAATGGAAGAAAATGTAACTAAAATGATGTCAAAGAGTAAATACAGGAAAAAGAAAAGTATAAAGTAAAGATATAAATCTAGAGTATAACAGTTAGAAAAGTAAAATGAACATGAAAAGTAGAAAACATAAGTAAGGGGAGTTTTAAAATGTATACAAATAGAATGAAGTGGTACACAGAATATAATATTATGACTATATAATATTATATAGAATATAAAATTATGAAATAGTGATGTTAAATAATAATGAACTCTTAAATAATAAAATATGATGGATGCCAATGAGCTAATAGGAGAAAAATGTGTGCAGAATGGAGAAGGAAAGGGGTGAAGAGAAGATAGTGGGTCGAAACGTCGGCACAAAATAAAAGAAGTACCCACTTATTTAGTGTTTAATTTGACTGCACCCCCAACTATTTCCTTCCTAAGAATACTTGTATCTATATTATCGTAAATATGAATACAAATCTTTTTTTTTGGATCAGACGATATAAATTATCCGACAGATGTAACTTAATAGACCAATGTCTACTGGAAATGTGCCAAACTAATGACACATCGCTGCTGGCTGTCGGCGGGATATACCTCATTAATACTAAACCCGGTAGAACCATGTTCCACCTGGTATATATATATATATATATGGGCCAAATTAGCAACAAACGGGACATTAAGGTCAATATGGATTACTTTGTTCGTAACAAAGTAAGGACCATTGAGGATTTTACGAAAGATTTTGGATTGTAAGGATTGAATACGAGAGGAATTCGATGGTATAGTGGCCCCAAAGCTCTACTCCGTAAGTCCAGATGAGTCTCATAATTGTCATGTATATGAGCCTCTTGTAATTAATTGGGAGCTTCGAGCGTTTGTCTAGTAAATCTTGAAGTTGCCTGAAACGGCAAGATAAAAGAATAAATCGTAAACTGTACTATTTAGTTTTTTATTGTTAGTATGAGATTTAGATATGACAGATGAATTTTAGTTCTACTGATACCTTAAGAGCCTATTTCTAATCTTCCAATTATAACATAATACTTTAAAAAACAAGATAATGAACGTTATTAATCATTCAGATAATGCGACTAAGAATGTGTATATCGCATATCCAGAATGAAAGAGGCACAACATTTAAATTTTTTAATTTCAAAAAGTCAACTTTTACATATACTTATAAGTACTCCATATATCTACAGTCTCAGTGAATAAGTGGTTAAGTCGAATTTTCTACAAAATGAGTTTCTTCTCCTTAGAGAAGTGGAACTGTGCTATTTACGTAGTGAATAAGGGGCTAAGTCATGTTGGCTTGAATAGGAGTTATTATTTATATTACAACTCCATTTCTTTTTTTTTAAAATACGAGAATAACACGATTCCGATTTCCTCGGATAATTAATAATTACATAATTATTAATTATTAATAAATAATTAATTCGACTTAAGCACTTATTCATCGGGCCTGTAGGTATATAGGCGATCTATTCCAGTCTGATCGAAACTTAGACAGGTTGAATAAGTAAAATTGAATAGTTTAGTTTGTATTACTATTCATAGATTATCCTAAAAAGGTAATAAATAATCATTGACACTCATATTACTATTAATACAACTAAGTTGTTAAACAAGTTTATGTTGAAATAATTATGCATGCTTTCTATGATTATAGCTTATATCCATTACATCTGTAATTGATTAGAAAGTGTATAATAATGTTAAATTATGCTTACTTACCAATAAAAATACACTGTAATGCACAAACAGATAAACCGCACTTAAGAATGACAAACTGCAATGTTGAAATGAGGAATTATGAGGAGTAGAAAGACGGTAGTGCAAGAGGCATGGAGGACGAAGTGCATCTAGCTGCAACTGGCTGAGGAAGGACTCTTGCGAAAGAAGTCCTTGAGCCAGGATGCACTTCCTATTGCAGCCCGCACAATCTCCTCCAAGGATACGCTGCACCGGGGCTGCAGAGGTCGATGCATCCCAGCACGTAGTCGCTCCATTATTGTTCAATGTCGAGTTATTCATTTTTTTTTTTTAAAAAGATCGATTATTTTGTATTGATTCAATGGATCCTTTCATGGACCGATGACTTTCACCTTAACGGTAGATTTTCCGCTAGATTCGGAGGCGACAGAGTGTACAATTTTGATCTATAAATGTAATCATTCAAGAAACAGTGTGGAACATTGACAGTAATGACTTTTTTAGAAATTTATTTATTGAATTTTTTTTTAATTTACATATGTATTATAAAAATACAAAAAGTATAATTATATGAATAAAGCCAAGTACAGAAAGTACCCAGTGATAGTAATCAAATAACAATTTCAACTTAGAAGGTCACGAGGCCATCTTATTTTCACTTCAGGAGACTATCGGGAATTGAATAACTTGCTAGGTTTGAAACTAGTGGGTTTGAGTGGGAATAAAAGGATTGATTTTAGGGATCTGGGCAAATCAATAACAAATGGGACACTAAGGTCATTATGGATGACTTTGTTCCTAACAAAGGAAGGAGTGTTGAGGATTTTACGATTGATTTTGGATTGTAAAGATTGAATACGAGAGGAATTCGATGGCTTAGTGGAGCCCCAAAGCTCTACTCCGTAAGTCCAGATGAGTCTAATGATTGTCGTGTATATGAGTCTTTTGTAATTAATTGGGAGCTTAGAGCGTTTGTCTGGTATATTTTGTATATCGGATATTAAATCAAAAGAAATTTGAATAGAAAACCCAGAAGAAATAACAGAAAGTTACATTTCTTTCAATTAATTTTTTTTTACCCCGGTCTGTATCCAGTATATAAAAAAAAAACATATTCCAGGTTGGGTCCGAACTCGGACAAATATCCTCCCTGCACAACCGTTGGTTTATATACACTTTATGAGGTGTAGAGGTTTAACTTTAAACTTCAAATTAATAGCCGGAAATGGATTATTAAGGATCTAGGACCCTCCTGGGTCCACCCAGCATCTATACAGTAAGTGTCCAAAATAGAGGGGGATATCTGGCGGTTGATCTAGGACAGATCAACCAGGAAAGAACCTATGTCAAAGAAATAGTTTAGTCTCTACCATGTACTCATTCAACCCAAGATCCATAGGTTGTAGTGGTAAACGTTATATTTTTTTTAATTTATTTCAAACAAGTAAAATATGCCATCATAAAGAATATAATGTTTTTGTTTTGAAGAGAAAATATTGGCTCTGGCCGAGATTAAATTCGGATCGCCTACTTCTCCGTCGCGGGTGCTCTAAGCCACTGAGCTACCAGGGATCGTATCCAAGTCATACAAACCCGTTCTCTTCACCGATCCTATATCACCGTCTTCTCGCAATTTTTGCTATGTATAAACGGCGAAGAATGTTCATTGAACAATACTTTAATTAGAATCTTGTTCACTTACATCAAAATATTATTAATCATTTATTTTTATTAATTGTTATTTTTATGGTAATTAATAAATGAATAAATAAAAGGCTTAACGAACCCGAAGGCACGATGCCGATACCACCAATCTATGTTTACAAGCCCCGTCCACGGATCACCACCCAAACCCAAACCCGCTAGATCACGCCTTACGCAATCCTCCCATCTACGCCTCGGTCTACCCCTCAGACGTTTCCCAGTCGGTACAGCGCCTATTAACATCTTGAGAATTCGTTCGTTACTAAGCCCAGCAATTTTACATGCCCATCTTAATCTTCGCGACGCTATCACCTGAATAATATTTACCGGATCAATGCTTCGCAATTCCGCGTTATGTAATCTCCTATATTCCCCGGTGTTTTCATCCTTTTTTGGACCGAATATTCTACGTAACACCTTATTTTCGAATATCTGAAGACGTTGTTCATCCTTCAGCGTTAGTAGTTTCACATTTTTTATGGTAATTATTTTTAAATATTTTTGTTTTGAAGAAAAATTATATGCATCGGCCGGGATTTGAACCCGGGTCGTCTGCTTCTCTGTAGCAGTGCTCTAAGCTACTGAACTACCAGAGGTCGTATCCAAGTCAGACAAATCCGTTCTCAGATCCTATATCCCCGTGTTCTCGCAATTTATTGACATAAAAAGGTATTAAAAACCAAAAATCCTGTACCACTCACTACAACCTATGAAAGGAGTTGGGTTCAATGCAAGGTAGACACTGTACGGTTTCACTAAGACGACGGTTGTACAGAGAAGTGATTTGTCTGAGATCACGCTCAACCGCCAGTTTTTCCTCTAAATAAAGGATGGATGAGCCCTACGCTAACACCTCATCGATGGCTGATGACTTAAATTATTTATCTCCCATAGCCAGAATCGAACCTGGTTCTCTCAGGATAGCAACTCATTGCTCCCGCCCCAATGCGAATTAATTTAAATATCCTACAAGGCTAATGATATCGACTTACATTCAACCGTAACATTTTACTTTCTCTAGCTGAGCGAGTTGTTGCTTAATATCCGATCGAATGATAGAAAATGTGTAAACAACGGTAAATAACATAGCCTATTGGGATTATTCCGTGGTTATAATCCTGAAATAAAATCAAAAAGAAAAAGTGTTCAAGTATTTAAAAACTGGTTTAAGATTAATTGATCAATTTCCAATCTTATTGACTGCTTTCCAACCACTTTTAACGTGTTGTTTGAAATAGGGAAACGGGACATTCAAGTCGCTCTTACGAAAAGTTTACTTAGAAATCAATTAGCTTGTGCTTGTTTTAAAAGGGGCCCATACACGGTCAATATTACTGACAGTATTGGAATGACGAAAATACTGAGGAATCACCCAGTATTTTTACACCATACACGATCAATATTACTGTCAGTATTTAACTCATTTTCCATATTTTGATGTAGTGTCGACTCAGGGCTATATTTTTGATTTCATCTTCATTACAATGTTTAGTATTATAATTATCTACTTTCTTTTTATGTATGTTTACTATTCTGTTATTTTTATGTACTATTATTTTTGTAAAACTTCGAACCAAACTCTCTCTGTATTTTACTAATGTAAAAATCAGAAAGAAATAAATAAAAAAACTCAGTTCACAGTTAGCTCGCGATAAGAACAGTCATATTTTTCTCACCCATATTTGTACCTATTTTTTAATGGATGGAGCAATTGTGCAATTGTGCTCGCCACGGCATTGGAAAAAAAAGAGAAAAAGACGCTTGTGGGTGAAGGATTGGCTATTGCACAGGGATAAGTTCACCCATTTCAATACTGACAACGAGATTTCAGTAAAGGAACAATCAGATTACTATAATTATTTTCGGATGAATGAAAACGTATTCAATAATTTATTAAATATGGTTTCTCCTCATATTAAAAAACAAGATACAAATATGAGGGAAAGAATATGCCCAAAACAGCGGTTGGCAGTTAACCTGCCCTACTTAGCAAGAAGCCGAAATTTTGAGGACTTGAAGTTTTCAACGCTAATTTCTCTATAAGCCGGATTGTGATGGAAACCTGGGAAGCTCTCATTTAGACACTAGGAAAAATATAATTTTTTTCCACATAAAATACACTATTTTACGTATAAAATTAAGTTCCATCCTCTTATTATGAGAAAAAAATGAAGTTTTAAGAAAAACATTACATAAATCATTTATAACTTTTAAAAAATGTGGCTACGTTTTCATTATTGCATCTGAAACCAGTCGATGCGTCGCACTCAACAGCTATAAATTACTGAGGAATGAAAGAAACGAGCATATACGATCAGTAATACTGTCAGTATCCCCTCCCCTACGCAGGGTTGAGGAATGATGGAGTCATCACTCATCAATATCCCACTTCAGTACATCAGTATTGCCCTTACACGATCAGTATTACTGACAGTATTTGACTATACTGTCAGTAATACTGTCCACTGTTGAAATGTGGAATATTAGTCCCACGTAACGTACTGGAAGAGGGGTCGCCTGTGTGTAGTGGTCAGTATAACAAAAACCTATGATCAAGATCTCGGATTTCCAGGACATTAGGTTCCCTCAGGATTTTTAAAAAGGGATACAACTACTTGAATATGCCTTCCTTCGAATGGGAGGTAAATTGGCTATTCCAAGCAAGTGACGTTAGATGAAACAAACAAACGAATTGGAGGAATTTCAATGGTCGCCAAAATAAACATGAGGATACTTCATAAAAGTAAGACTATTTAAGAGTACACAACATAAGTCTATTAACTCCAATTTGAATTTTAGAGATAATAAAAACGGACATGTCATATGAAATATATGTTATTATATTCATGAGATGATATATAATGGGCGTGATGACAGGTACTGTAGACCACCAATAGCTCCTTTAGTAGTAGGACGTTGCACCTGATCCTGTTCGACGTCTTGGAGGACCCTCTGCTCGGACCCAAACTCCATTTTTTACAGCCGAAGGTCGAACGGAGTCTGGTCGAACCTAAAACCTGTTTTGTTGCACGGGGAAAGGGAGCTTCTCTTTCAGTCCGAGTTCAAAACAAATCCGTGTCTCGTCTGTTCTGGTGGAACCAGGATACGTCAGGGAAAAGGGGAGGGACAACCAAAACTAAAAAAAATTCCGACAAGGAATAATATAATATGGTATGTACACTATTCATCGCAAATAATAAGGCTCTAATTGACAGGCTGGAGATTAATCTGAGGAAGATATTAGGGATAATCGTAGGCTCTAAATTCTCAAACGAATAATTTGTCAGTCTAAATGAGGCCCTTTATAAAACAACGGGAAGAATTTCCGACAGTATGAGGAAAACAAGGGTTAATTTAATTTTAAAATATTTGAATTCCTTTGAAAAAAAAACTAAGCAGACTTGGTTAAAGGGAACAGAAGGGGATATGTGAGAGGGTTAGGGAATATATGCTTAGGGATGGAACTGCTAAGAGCATAATCCGATGCAAGGGGGTGAGGTTTGAGGCGAGAACGAACGACCAAGATCTCCGATGAAGAAAGGAATAGGAGATCAGAGAGGATGAAAACATACTCGAAGGAGAGAAAGTCAGAGTATGAGCATTAACGATTGATCCAGAGTATACCAAAATTGGGTGAAATAAAAAAAATACACAATACCCCTTATGGTATGGGGTAACAGATTTTTGTAAGCTACGAACCCTGGTGGATTTTATTAAAAAATATATCAGATGATATAAATTAAGATCTGTCATAACGACAGTTCACACCAATTCTATTTATATCGTTTTTCAATTTTACACGTTGAATTTATATTTTTGAACGCATATTCAATTTGGAATTAGTAGATGTTACGATCGACATCTAAGTAGAAAATATATACATGAAAGTATTGAACTGGTATTTGGTTAATTGATATGGTAATATATATTCGTCAATTCTTAAGAATCGTTTATGTATTATCATTTTATCATTGTTAGAGAATGATTATGAGAGCGATATAGTCGCGAAAAGACGCGTGTATATGTAAACAAAACTACATCATTAATATACAAGCGCTTTTCTTAATTTTGTATTTACCCTGATAGCGACACAGCCAACTTGATATAACAGCTGTTATAATTAAAGACACACGAGAGGCTACAGTTTTAATATAAGGTTATAAATTGTTGAATTAATTTTGTGTGTTGAGTAAACTGAAATTAAACTCCTGAAAGATATAAAGAAATGCGAAGTAAAAGCTTTAAATATTATTTTTTTCAGGTGAGTGAATGTTTTGTTAACAATTATTCTAATTTTTTTATAAATTGTAAATAGGTTTTGTACATAAATCTTTTTTTGGTACTGGTGTGTTAACGCCAACCCAGTTATTTTTCCATAACTGTTCGCATGCGCGAACGGTTACATTTTGTAACAGTTATATTTCTAACACCGTTTGTTCTTGTTCGCTGAGTTTTGTTTGTTGCTGATTTATTGTTTGTTTGCAGATTTGTTCTAGACTCATTGTTGTTATTATTTTAGTTATTTATTTAATTATTATTAGATTTGTTGTTATCATTTCGCTAATTTTTGTGCTACGAAAGTCTTTGGGATTTGACAAAAACAGAAGAAGGAGCAATTGTATTTTTCCAGGAGCGAAATATGTTACCAATTTTCCACCGAAATCTGATTAACTACTTTCTTTTTTAATAAATTATTAGGATTTTTCATTTTTTCATTATTTTGATTGTTCGTGATATATTCCATTATTTATTTCTATATTATCCATTATTATAACTTTTCATGATATATTCCAGTTGTAAATAAATTATTTTGATTTGTAATTGTTGATGATTATTTTAAAATTTTAAACCCCTCAAGGTAGTATCCTTGGCCCAATCCTTTATACAGTTTATACAGCTGACATCCCAACTCATCCTAATACTATCCTTACCACGTATGCTGATGATACATGTGTATTATCAGTCAACACCAATCCAGTTATTGCATCCCAAAGCGTCCAATCCCATATCACTGATCTTGAAGAATGGTGTCAAAACTGGAGAATTAAAATAAATTCTCAAAAATCGCATCAAATCACTTTTACCTTACGTCGTAAGCCAATGACTTCCTGCCATTCAGTATCCTTTAATAATATCCCACCGGTGCCTGTAGAACAGATCCGATACTTAGGGTTGCACCTTGACAAACGATTAACCTGGAATCCTCATACGAGACTGGAAAGATAAGAAACCGTTCGACGTTTCAGGCTACTTCAACACTTACTAGACAAACGCTCTAAGCTCCCAATTTATTGAAAGACTCATCTACATGACCATCATACGACCTATTTGGACCTACGGAGTAGAGCTTTGGGGCTCCACTAAGCCATCAAATTCCTCTCGTATTCAATCCCTACAATCCAAAATCCTTCGTAAAATCCTTAATGCTCCTTATTTTGTTAAGCATAAAATCATCCATAACGACCTTAATGTCCCATTTGTTGCTGATTTGGCCCGAACCCGCTATCTATCCTTTCATAACAAACTTCATTTCCACTCAAACCCTCTAGTTTCAAACCTAGCTTCCTCTTCAATTCCCGATAATCCTCCGAGGCGTCTGAAAAGAAGATGGCCCCGTGACTTCTTAGTTGAACTTATGATTTGAGTACTGCCAGTGGGAAGTTTCTCTATTTGTCATTTTCACATGTCATTATGTATCGCTTAGCACATTTACTAGATGTATTTTTATTATACAGTTGTAAATATCAATAAATAAATTTTAAAAAAAAAATGTTAAACCCAATAAATAGATTTAAAAACACGCAAGATAAATGTTTTAGAAAAATAAAACGGTTACAAAATGTAACCGCTCGCGTATGCGAACAAGTAGGGAAAAATAACTGCGGTGGGGATAAACACAAGTAACCTTTTTTTTCATAGAAACACAATTTAGTATTTATTTCCTTATCCAAGGGCATAAAAGTAATATTTATATATATATACTCAAAACAGTATGTACCATATACGATATAAGTTGGCAGGTATAGAATACAATATAAGGCCAAACATTACCCAGCATGCACTGTACCTCTTATACCACGACAGGTGTACGTTTCTTATTGGTACGAGTACAAGGCGAAACAGGTGTTGTCTGCGGAAAACAGGTCAATATATCTCCACCATTTTGTTATGACAGACCACTCAGTTGGAAATAACAACAAACATGTCATTATTGGCTAAGTTATAAATATTACTATTTCAATTTATTTTATATTAAAATAATAAAAAAGTGTATGAAAAATAATGAAAGTATGATTCCGTATTGTATAATCAAACTGCATTCCATGCTTGCTGGAAATGGGAACCGTGATGTAAGGGAGAGATGCCTGGAGTGAGATCTTATATCCAGATTATCCCAGTCCTTGTGTGAAGTGGTCTTCTCCAGCAGAGGGCTTTGGAATACTACTCCTTAGGCTGTAGTGAAAGAATATCGAGGAAATTATATTGTTAAATCAAAAGACATCCATATTATATACCGATACGGTAATTTTCCAGTACCTTGTAACAATTCTTTACAACACTTAATGAAATATTGATCTACCGTTAGACGGGCAGGGGAATCACACGTACACTATGGGGTATTTATATATACCTCCATAGTATATAAAAAATTGTTTAAACATATTGTAATATGATTTTATAATTTGACTCAATATAAACCATATATACTTTCTTTTTTTTTAAGTACAAAAATTCAGATTTATACAAATAAAAACTTTAATACAAATCTGAAAAAAAAGTGTACGTGTCAATATTTATAATATTTGAACTTAAGTCGGCCATCCAAAAATCTTTAAATAGATGAATATATCAATTTCTTCGTAAGGTAAAGAAAAATAGAAAAAAAAAATTAATTCAAAGGGTTATTCTGAATTAAAACAAATAGGAGATCTATCCCACATTTATCAAAACCTAAACCTGGGGTTTGTAAAATCGAAGAAAATATTGATTTATTAATTTATATCTGAATAAAAAAAATGAATATCCAACTGATAATCATATAAAAAAATAAAAATTGAACGGAAACAAATTATATCAATAAGCACATAATTAATAAAACCTACTACCATAAATCTAGCATCTATTAACTGAAAATAGAAATAAAAAAATAAAGAATGAAGAAAATCACTATTGAATTAATATTGATTGAAACATAGTTAATACTGTAAATATATACATAAACATGTTTATATAGGTAAATAAAAGTATATGCACGTAGCTATCCAACGGAGGAGAGTGCAATAACCCTGACCTACTAGAGGCTTCCCCACTCCGGCTGGGGCTGGTTGCAAGCAACTGCAGTACTGGTGGGGGGTGGGGGGTGGCATTCCACTCTCCATTAGAGCCTACATTCCCACTATATCTAAACTAAATATTTATAAACAAATTTATATATATATATATATATACATAATAATAATAATATATGTACTATTTATTTATATATAAAAATTTAAATAATCAAAAATAACATTAAATAAATATATATATATATATATATATATATATATATACATATATATATATATATATATATATATATATATATATATATATATATATATATATATATTAAGCGCCTATATTCTTAAGTGGACTTGACTTATATACTACCTAAAAACCCTTTTTTCAAATAACTAGTGACGGATGAAAAACGTCTTATTATTAAATGAAAATTCTTAAAGGAGTTTGTACCAGAATAACACAGATGCATTACACAAATAACAACGTTTCTAACCGAGAATATACATTTTAAAAATATAAAATAAAATCAGAACTAATTTAAGAAAATTAAAATAAAAAAATTCAGTGAAACATTAGAACAGATTAATAATAAAAAGAACAAAGACAGATGAATAATCTTAATAAAAATCCTTGGCTAATAATGATATTTATGGTGTTATTATATGACGTATATTGGAGACATTTTCAAAGAAACTGGGTCAAAATAACAACCTGTTTTTTATAAACCGGAGTAAAAGTTGCACTTTTTTTTCCTTCCTGATACGTATCAGAAAAATTGCATATTTGATTTAATATAATATAATAAAAGTATAATAATAAATTAAAAAAAAAAAAAATAGAAATGTTGTAAAACATATGTAACAATTTGATCAACAACAAGTATCAAAAACTATTCTATTAATAAATAAAAATTAAATTTACAGAAAAATAACCTCACCACAAATATAATTATGATTTTTCTAATATATACTAATATTTATAAGGAGCGTAGTATTCAGTGAATAGAGACCAGAGTAGCCGTGCGGAAAACCTGGGGTTCAAGTCCGCTTTGGCGCATAAATTATTAAATGTAATACATTTTAGGATACATTTATATAAAATTGGGCACCCTGCCTTGCGGTGTAGTAATCTATCTGACCTTAGTCAAAGCTTTAAAACAGTACCATCGCAACCCTGTACTGTACCGAAACCCTTCATGGTTTGTAGTGGTGCTGTATTTTTTATTAAATAATCAAATTATATAATTTTTTATATAATTATAATTATATAATTTTGACAGTTTTTATAATCGAAGAAGAGGCAGAAATCAATACTTCATCTACAGCCTAGTTAATAAGTGGTTAAGTCAGTCTCTACTAAGTAGGAAACTCAATACGCTTGAGTGGTACGGGTGTTTTATATCAAAAAGAAATTTCTAAAGTTTCACAAATACTATTAACCATTTAAACTTTCTACAATCCAGGCATCATCAAGACAGAAACAGATTCAGCAGAGGTAATACGTTTGTCCTGACAAGAGTTTCGCAAGGAGCAATACTGACTTCTGTGTTGTGTTTTATATTAGCTTTACCGGTGAATAAGTTGGTTAAATCGAATATTTTCTAAAGAAAGCCTACTGTATAAGGGAAGAAGAATCGAGTCATTCTCATAGTTTTTAGCTTGGAAATGGAGTTGTAATATAAGAAATAACTCCTTGATTTAACCGCTCATTCACTACGAAAATAAAACGAATCCGGTTTCCTAAGGACAAGAGTATCAATTGGAGAAAATTCGACTTATTCACTGGGGCAGTAGATTATTCTGTTGAGTACTGTATTTGTTTTTATTAAATAATCAAACTTTAAGTTTTTATTATAGAAGTACGGACAGAAGTCAATATTACGCCAACAGGCCAGTGAATTAGTGTTTAAGTCGAATATTGTCGAAAGATAGTGTGCTGCATCGAGGGAAGCAGAATCGAGTCATTCTCATGTTTTTTTTGGCTTGAAATCGAATTCTAATAACTCCTTCACTAAGCTCCTTATTCCCTAGAAAATAACTAGAATTCATTTGTAAGGACAAAAAAAAAATTGAAGAAAATTCAACTTAACCATTTATTCCCTGAAGATATATTACTCTATTGAGTACTGCACTGATGTTGTAATCAAAGTTCTCCAGGCAACGAAATTCGGTATGCGTTTTAGACTTTGTGTACAAATCCAGTCCGCAGATGAACAAAAGCGCTTGCGCAGCATGGTACCGCTGAGCGTCCAATCGCTAATAACCTCCCCGGTCCAGATGTCTCCGTTCCAACAGAAAGTAATAGTCACGCGTGATGAGGCCACCCAAGTTTTTAAATCATGCCGAGAGACTTTTAAATTATTCTGTACTCTACACAGGCATATAGAAGGTTCGAATCTCGCTTTAAAGTTTAAAAAAAGGCAGCCATGAGAATTGAAAGAAGTGAAAACACAAAACTTTTGAATAACTTGGATAAAAATAACTTCCATGTTTTTCGAAATAAATTCAAAACGAGTGTATTTATTTTTTGTAACAGCTTAAGGAAGTCAGAAACAGTGGCTTTGTGATTGGTCAATTTTTAAAAATGTTTATAATTTAACTCATTTAGAAAGACAAAATACTAAATAAAACGAACAAGGAAAAGCTGATAAAATATTACATCACAAAAACTTAATAGAGAGATCAGTTAATGCGTAAATACGTTGCTATGCCAAAATTTGGTTGTTTCTACATTGAATGTAGGACCACTTAAGGTTTATTGTTAGCAGCAAAATGTCAAACTGTATAATTTTTAAAAAATTCCCTATTTTTTCTAAGACTACGGTCGTGCAGAAAGGTATAGACAAGGCTGAGATCAGGTCCAACCTTCAGATGTTTACCAGTTTTATTAACTTTAGGATTAATAACCATGTTACATAATTAATTCCTGACTGTCTTTAAATGCCAGACAAATGTCTCTTTATTGTACATTGTAATTATTCTTAGGGGACTAAATGTCCCAGAATAAAATTTATTTTCTTTCTTTCTTTCTTTCAATTAAAAGTTTTAACTTATTGATGCTGAATGAACCCAGGGAGGATCTGCAGATACAATAATTCGCTGTTCTTTTCAGTATAAATTTTTCTGCCTGACCTGCCCCCGAATACGAGACCAGATTAGAACTCCATAAAAAATACCAAATATCCAGATTATATAAAAATAATATACAACCTGGAACTGAAAGATTATTAGGAGTTAAACGATACTTTCAATAACCTCCCGTATACGTCACGGCTAGTTGCACTTAATGAGGTAGTTATAAATTCACATTGGTCACTTCCTTTAAAAAGGGCCGAGGGCTTTAATATCCTTCCGCCCGTATCGGCGTGCTAAATGTTAATTCAAGTTAACACCAGTTCGTCATCAATTAGTTAATTATTTACTACAGAAAAACTACAAGGCTGGTATA
The DNA here is from genome assembly GCA_964056705.1 of Troilus luridus. Lineage (NCBI taxonomy): Eukaryota > Metazoa > Arthropoda > Insecta > Hemiptera > Pentatomidae > Troilus > Troilus luridus. The sequence goes on along the minus strand of OZ057414.1, from coordinate 7,051,169 downwards.
TTGATATGATCCTATCGATAATTATAGATGAAGTATGTATTTATTATATGCATGCATTATGTTTTATAATTATACCTGTATCCTCATTCATGTTAAAGATTCCAACCGATGCCAGAGCATGTATAAAACAATTTATATTTGCTAATTTAAAACAAATAAAGGAATAATTAATCCTCGGTTATGCAGTCCTTCGGAAGGGACGTAAAATGGATGCAAAACACTTTGCTATATTTTGTGTAATGGCTTAGAGAAGTCAAATGATTTGCCGAAAAACCTGTACCACAACAACCCGTGAACGGGTCTGGGGTTCGGTACATTTTAGACACTTTACTGTTTCATGGACAACGGTTCTGCAAGGAGGTGACTTGTCCTAGGTACGCTCAACCGCCAGATTTTCTCCAATTATTTTGGGTACCCTATTTTTATAATATTTAATAGAGGCTGGGTGAACCACCGGAAGGTCCTAGATCCAATATGATCCATCTCCGGCTTCAAACAGACTAAGCAAAGGTCTTCCCCGCAGCGGGATTTGAACCAGGATTTCCGGCATGGCAACTTAGTGCTCTACCACTGAGCCACTCCACTACCATGTTTAAAAAACGATTTGCCAATTTTAAAAAAGTATTAATAATTTAATTGATCGAGCACGACACAATACTGAACAAAAAGTAGTTCCTTATTCCGTTGCTAGGCAACACTGATAAAATATTTTATGACTAAAACTTTTTTAAATAATAGAGAGATCAAACGCGCATTATCTAGCAAAATTAATTTTTAAAAGCAACATATGGGCTTTAATTAATAATTTAAAATATTAATTAACGCCGCTATCATATTGACAAAGAAAGAATAGGGGATAAGAGGACTTAATTTGGCCGGCAGATGGACCCTCATCCTCCGACGATATTAGCCAGATCCCAGATCTCATAGGAACAAGTTAATTACCCCTTGCGAGGATCGAACCCCTACTGTTTACTGGGCAGATGTTCCTGAAGCCAGCTCATCTGATCCTGATGGCAATCAGGTGCCAGGGCTGTACAGTCATCTAGAATTCAGCGAAATGAGGAGATAGCACGAATCTCCTGATCAAAGATAAAATTATGCTTCATAAGTTTTAAGGATAGTAAGATAAATATAACAATAATACAAAAATATATATTAAAACAATAAAAACTCCTAAAACATTGACAAACACTTAGCATTTTATTTCCACTTGAACACGGGAAGTAATACCTGAATTCCGGGATTACTGAAATATACATATTTCGCATAATTACACCCTTGTTTCATACTAAAATTCACGATTATTTTATTTTCGAGACTATTAAAAATAAAACGAAGAAAATATTAAAACTTATTGTCACTAAACTGGAAGTGACAACCTGAGGAACTGATACCCTCTTTCCCATACTAAAGCTCACGATAACTTGTAACTTTCAACGTTGTAACTTGTAACATTAAAAATGGAACGAATAAGCAATTAAAAACTTGTAAATCGGATTAAAGCGACCACTTTCGGAACAGATACCTGATAAAAATACAATAAACAATAAATTAAAAACTATTCTTATTGTAAAATAAATTGAAGGAATTTTGCAGCTCACATAATAAATATTTGTAAAATTATTCTTATGAAATATAACTATTTTAAAAAATCATACCAATGTACGTACCTGGGGAAAAAAATAATGGTTAAAAATGAATTATGTATGACCAAGAAGGAAAATAATTGTCCATATTTCATATTTTAAAAATAAGTTGCCAATTGACTTTTAAATTCCAAAATTTATAAAACAGTTGACGATTAACGATTACGGTTAATTGATAACAATTGTTAAATATTACATCATGGTAAATTGTATCTGCTTTCTTAATAATGATACCATAATAATAAAAATAATATTTTTCTAAATTCTATAGCATCTGTATTAGTTATTTTCTAAAATTTGTTTATAATCATGAAAAAAAAGTTTCATTTTTTAATTTTAATTAATAATGTTTTATAGTTCTGGTTTCTAATGTTTTTTTCAAATAAAAAATTAACCTATACAACTACAACCCGTGAACGGGTCTGGGGTTCAGTACATGGTAGAGACTGTTCTGTTTCATGGACAACGATTCTTCGTCACGCTCGACCGCCAGGTCTAGGTCCTAGGTCACGCTCGACCGCCAGATTTTCTCGCCTTATTTTGGGTCCCCTATTTAAAATATTTTAGAGGCTGGGTGAGCCCCAGGAGGGTCCTAGATCTCATATGATCCTTCTCCCGCAGCAAACAGGCTAAATAAAAGTCTTGCCTGCAGCGGGATTTGAACCAGGATTTCCGGCATGGCAACTCAGTGCTCTACCACTGAGCCACTTCGCTCCCTCATAAAAATAAATAAATATATACTTCTCAAGGTAGTATCCTTGGCCCAATCCTTTATACAGTTTATACAGCTGACATCCCAACTCATCCTAATAATATCCTTACCACGTATGCTGATGATACATGTGTATTATCAGTCAACACCAATCCAGTTATTGCATCCCAAAGCCTCCAATCCCCATATCACTGATCTTGAAGAATGGTGTAAAAACTGGAGAATTAAAATAAATTCTCAAAAATCACGTTTACCTTACGTCGTAAACCAATGACTTCCTGCCCTTCAGTATCCTTTAATAATATCCCACTTGTGCCTGTGGAACAGATCCGATACTTAGGGTTGCATCTCGACAAACGATTAACCTGGAATCCTCATGTTAGACTGAAAAGACAAGAAACCGTTCGACGTTTCAGGCTACTTCAACACTTACTAGACGAACGCTCTAAGCTCCCAATTAACTACAAAAGACTCATCTACATGACCATCATGCGACCTATTTGGACTTACGGAGTAGAGCTTTGGGGCTCCACTAAGCCATCGAATTCCCCTCATATCCAATCCCTACAATCCAAAATCCTTCGTAAAATTCTCAACGCTCCTTATTTTGTTAAGAATAAAGTCATCCATAACTAGCTTAATGTCCCATTTGTTGCTGATTTGGCCCGAACCCGGTATCTATCCTTTCATAACAAACTTCATTTCCACTCAAACCCTCTAGTTTCAAACCTATCTTCCTCTTCGATTCCCGATAATCCTCCGAGGCGTCTGAAAAGAAGACGGCCACGTGACCTTCTTAGTTGAACTAGTGATTTGAGTACTACAAGTGGGTAGTTTCTCTACTGGTCATTTTCACATGTCATTATGTATCGCTTAGCCTATTTACTTGATGTATTATTGTAATAGAGTTGTAAATATCAATAAATAAAATTTTTTTAAATATATATATATACTTTAAAGAAAAAAACTAAAGCCAACGAAGTAGAAATTTGTTCATCTTTTTCAATATACATATATGATATATGATAAAGAGTATCAATGAGGATCACGGAAAGCATACAGACGTCGTTTCTTCCATACTTTCTTCATATTTTTTCCATGTACTCCTATTCTTTTTCTGCTTTCTTCGTTCCCTGATTTTACTATCCACTTTTCTACTTTGTTTATAAAGATTTTCTTTCTGTAACATCTCTTGGTTCTATTTTAGACTTTTATAAACTAATTTAACATGGTGTGGTTGACTTGACATTTTGTATGTAAGCAAAAATTCTATTGAGTCCTATTGGGGGTAACTCTAACATGTCCATAAAATTTCAGTTGTCGTTTACTAATGTCGAAAACAAATAATACTACACCATTTCTTGAGAGTGTGAAATTCCATTTACAATGAACAGCAGCAAGAAACAAATAAAAAGACTGAATTTCTTAGAAACCTATAAAACACCCATTGTACAGATAAATGGCCAATTCGGTTAAAAAAAAAAACATAAGGGGAAATTTACGAACAATAAATTATCTACAATAGTGAATAAAATGAGTGAATATGGGAATGCAAATTGAAGTCGTAAAGTCATCCGATAGAACTCTCGTAAATACAGCCCATCATCTTTGCTGCAATGGCAATGTCTATTCCAAAATGTACAATAAAACAGATTTATTTCTTGACATAAACATAATGGTTTAATTTTATTCTATTAAGAAACTAAAATAAAATATATGCTGTCGACACATCCTTGTACACGGCTATTAAATTTTAAATCAGTTAGTCTAAAAACCAACTTGAATCAAATTAAAAACCGTGAACAGCATAAAATATTTATTATTAAAACAACATTAATTTTATAAATACAGAATACTACAAAAAATAATGTACCGCTACAACCCAAGAAGGTTCAGTACGTGGTAGAGACTGTAATGTATCGAAGACAACGGTTGTGCAGGAAGAATTTTCGCCTGAGAAATCGCTCAACTGTCCCAGGTTTTTCTCCTGACTAAGGTATCCACTGTATAGGAGCTCTGTACAGGAAGAACCCAAGGAACTTCCAGTTTGCTAAGAAACATTACAATATCTGCACTGTACTGAACCTAAGACCCGAAATGGGTTGTAGCTAGAAATTTTATACAGATTATACCAATATTATAAGGGGAGCGGAGTGGCTCAGTGGGAGAGCACCAAAATCCCGTACCCGAGGTCATGGGTTCAAACCCTGCTCCCTGGGATAACTATTATTTGAAACTGTTAGCAGCCGGAGATGGATCAATTCTATGCAATACAATTTTATGTGATATATTAAAAAATATATATATAATATACCAATTGATTAAAATCCAAATCGTAGGACCACATTAAAAAAAAAAAAATGGAAAAAATAAAGACAAAAAATGACCAAAAATGTGTTGTACTATTGTTTTGTATTTTGAGGGATTTGAACGAATCTACGGTTGAAAACTGTACTTTTTTTGAAATTTGAATAAATATTATTTAATTTAAAAGAAATTTAATAATAATTATTAATATGGACAAAGGGTTAACTTTTACTTTCCACACCGATTATGTGTGCAATAAACAGGGCTCTGTGTACTATTTTTGCATACTTCAACAGGAATTCTAAATTAAGCACAGATTAATTATTATATAAAGCTTGCTTACGACCTATACTAACATAAGCATGCCCAATATGTCTAAAACTAATTACAAAAAATTACAAATATTCCAAATCAAATGCCTTAGAATTGCTGAAAATTATCCATATTACACTAATGTTAAAATTATACATAAATTAAGTATACTTTATATTAATGTATTTATCAACAAACTATGTAAACAATTTTTTTTAAGTGTAAAAACAATAAACACAAACTTATAAAAAATATTGGGAACTATACAAAAAGTATTATAAAGCGGTATTTACAAAAAATAACAAAACTTTTTTTATTGTAGGATACCAATTTCTTTTATTTCATTGTTATTGTTTATATATATGTAAATAAGTTACTAAGGATGTCTAATTTTTTTGTTTATTTTATTATTATTAATTTTTTTTCTCTGTTGGAAGTTTTTTTATAATATTTTTTTTTCATTGTAAATTATGATTCTGCACATGCGTGCACTGATACATTTAAATTTGTACAATTGTTTTTAATTTGAGACTGGTCTAATTGATACAGCATGTAATTTTGTGAATTGTAGCAAATTATACAAGATATAAATGAATATTTAAAAAAATAATAATAATTAAGATATATTTTAATCTATAGAGAATTGTTATAAAAAAAATCCATGGTCGTCATTAAAATTAAAATTAAAACCACCTATTGAGCCTTAGGCACATTATGGAATGTTGTGGTACAGGTTTTTTTTTTTTTTTTTACACCGAATCACAGAAATCATTTGCTTACAAATATTCCCCTTTCATTTCGAAGTTGAGATTTAAATTTTAAATTCAGTTAATGCCTTCGCTCTTAATAATATACTACAGAAGCTATAAAATTATATTTTAAAAAAATATAAAAAGTCTGAGGCATGAACCGACTGTACATCGAGAAGAACCTATTGAACCACACCTCGCCTTCATAAAGTAACTACTTCTAGCTCTTACTTATGGCAAAGTAAGAGATATCTTATAATATCGGTACTTGAGATTGCTTCGGACGTAATTGTATACTCTTCAATCTGAGAGAACTGCATTCGCAATAAATCATCTTTGAGTTATGTATCTCTCAGTCCAATCTTCGCGAGTCCACTCAAGGCGAGTCCTCAGTCTACAGCTGGTTTACTGATTATAAGTATACTTTGTGTTCCCTGAACGATCAATTAGCGAATTTCTTTTTAATTATAATAATTATGCTAAGAGGTCAGATATGAATGATTTAAATGGGAGTGCCCATAAGAGAAAGTAGGTGCCAAGGGGTTAGGACTAAAAGCGCGTCCTTAATTTATTAAAGAGGTTGAGGGGATAGGCGTAACGAGGGGGAGGCTTATTGGGGATGTACCCCCCATTGCTTAGAAGAAATTTAAAACAAAAATTGTAACAATTTAAAAAAGATTTTGCTTTTTCAAAGTTATTATTGTGGGATTACAGAAATAAGGGTCAATTATGCCAAAAACACAACAAGGAAAGTGCAAACACAGTTATTTTAATGAATAAAAGGTACACTAAAACGATAAACCAAAACGTAATACTGTTTATTTACAATTAATTATATTATTATAGCGGCATCTAGCGGCAACAATAAGATCGCAAATGTGAGAAGAACAGGTCAGAAAATTTATTTATTTTTATGATGAGTTCTAAGTCTTATAGGAACTATCGAACACATTGCGAGAACACATGGATATAGGATCGGTGAAGAGAATGGATTTATCTGGCTTGGATGCGACCCCTGGTAGCTCTGTGGCTTAGAGCACTGCTACGGAGAAGCAGGTGACCCGGGTTCGAATCCGTGCCAGGACAAATCTTTTATCTTCAAAATAAAAATATTTAAAAATAATCACATCAGTTTTAACATTTCCCATAACGAATTTTACACTTAAAAAGAGTGTAGATAATTATGAGACATGTGTATATTTCGGCAATCCATTAAAAAACGTTTTAACTAACATTTTGGAGTTAGATGATGATATATGGTCGTTGAACCATTTATGCCTTAACGAAATGATTGCCGAACTATACACATTTCCCATAATATTTTTTTATACATTTTTTTTTTAAATAAAGGTCACGATTATTTTTATATTAAATAGGAAACGAATAAAAAGTTAAAAACTTCTTGTGACTTGACTCGAAGCGACAACCAGCGGGACTGATACCAAAACAAATAAAGCCGCTCCTGTGGTAGAGTTGATATTGACCAAGATGAGACAGTCTAGAGCAGAAAGGTCGTAGGACTCGCGCGAGGATCTGGTTATGTAATGGTTAAAGTGTTCTATCGTCCAGGCATTTAAGTCCAGTTAGGCGGCTCGGCCAATAGGAAGCCGTCTGGGCAGTTCAACCAATAGGAAGCCGTCTTGGCATTAGGCCACGCCCCTTGTCCGGCAAAACATCTACTGGTAGTTCTATAGTGGAAGGCCTTTGGCGTGCAAAATATACTAGCCTCTACCAAGGAGGGAAAAGTCGATGTTTGCCTATCGATAGATACTTCTAAAATCGATCGAATAGGCAAAATAACTTTCTATGAGGGAAATGAACAATATATAAAAATATTATACCGGTTTACAATACTTGTATTTTAATATTCATACTGCCATACATCAGAAGAAAAAAATAATACCATAATATTTTCAATACAATATATAATTTTTAGACCATAAAATATAATATTTTGTTTGTGTATATGGTAGTAAGGAGGCATTTTTATAAAAAAATTATTTATAGTGTATAAAAAAAAATAAATGTTATAGTAAAATATTTTTACAATTAGTTTCAGTTTTATAAAAAAGTATTGATAATAAATATTATTTTCTTTTACTAAAGCACTACCTCATTAGTGAGTTATGGCTTCTTACTACGAATACATTTGAATAAATAAAATTTTCCATTGATTTAATTGAAGGATTATTGTGGGAACACACGTGTAGCTTATCTCATTATTTATAATTTCCTATAAGAAAATATTTATTCTCATATGACTATTAATTTTTATAACATAATAAGGGGGGAAATAAAAAAAATATTAATTTATATAGTAATTGGATTATTATAAAATTTTAATTTTAATCCACTCTAGAATAAATTAAAACGGATAAACGTCTATAAGTATAATCATGAGGATAGTAGCATACAAAACACAAACAAAAAAATTAATAAAATTAAAAATAAAAAACCTTGGATTTTAACACATAATGTGAATAATTCAAAGAAAAACTTTAACAGAAAATTATAAAAACATTTACATAACAATCATTAATACAAAGACAACGATTGTTAACGAATAATATATCCGAGTTCACGCTTAACCGTCAGTTTTTCCACTAAGTTAAGGATCCGCTTCATAAATGCTGGGTGAACCCCAGAAGGGTTCGTAGATACCGCAGGATCAATTCTTGGTTGTCATATGTACAAGTATGTGTGTATATATATATATATATATAAACCTACACCAAACGTATTTCATTTAAATGTTACTAATTCGGTTACAATGGCAACAGCTGTGAGATAAAAAACGGGGATGTTATTCTAATTGGTGGGTTTTTTTTTATTGAACAGTTTAAAGAAAAAAGTTTTGTAATTAGTGAGTGAAATATAGGCTTTAAATGTTGTTTCTTATTTTACAGAGAAACTCAGTTTAGTTTATATTTCGACACATCAAATTTAGTATTTGAATCTATCAACACTAATAATATAGTTCTTATTTATTATTATTACCAATAAATTATTCGGTATTTGTTCCGCAGGTTGTCGCTTCGAATTGAGTCATATCAAGTTTTAACTTTTCATCCGTTTCCCTTTTAACCTGTTCCAAAAAATACAAGTTACCTAGAGCTTCAGTACGGAAAATAGAATGTAATTATAGGAAATGTTTATACTTCTGTTATCATTTCATCTAGAAAGGAACGTTTCCACAACATATAACATTTATACTTCGAAATGTTAGTTAAAACTTTTATTTCTTGATGAAATTATTACCGATATCTATTCATTGCCCATAATTACAATATCTTTTCCAATCTAAAGTTCACGATAGCTTGTATTTTTGGAAAATATTAAAAATCAAAAGAGTAAACAGTTAAAACTTGTCGTGACTCAATTCGAAGCGACAACCTGCGGACCAGATACCAGCTGCCGAACTATGAACCTAGAACGACCTGATGAACCTTAGCAGTTCAGTTTTCTACACACTATATAAATAATAAAGAAATAAAAACATTAACCAAATCTATGCATTTCAGGATACAAAAAAATAAAACTATATTACAACAGACGAAATCAATAGATATATTACATACACCTCATGTTAACAGAGGTTCAGTACATCTCACGCCAACAGAAACTAGCCGACAATAAAAATTAAATATGAACTGTATTTTTATCTTCAGGAACCAAGATGGCGATAACGGACACAAGTGTTGCGAACCTCCGCAAAGCGGAAACTGACCGGATGTACCTTTCACGCATTGAAAGAGCACTGCCGCCAACACAGCCGTTGCATATTAACCACAGTCTTAGAACCTATAATTGCATTTAATTCGGTATAATAGACCTTAAGTGAGTATCCATCTTCCATCGTAATATGACCTCTTCAAGAGGACGTAAGAAGAGCGCAACCCGACTATCACTGTTTTCACTGGACATGAACAACTCGGGAGCGGAGTGGCTCAGTGGTAGAGTACTGAGTTACCATGCCGGAAATCCTGGTTCAATTCCCGCTGCAGGAAAAACAGGGTACCCAAAATAAGAGGGAAACATCTGGCGGTCGAGCGTGACCTAGGACAAGTCACCTCCTTGCAGAACCGTTGTTCATGAAACAGTACAGTCTCTACCATGTACTGAACCCCAGACCTTTCATGTCTGAATAAATACAGGTTCTTTTGTTTTTTTTAAGAGGGCGTAAGAAGAGCGCAATCCGACTATCACTGCTTTCACTGGACATGAACAACTTGCGGTTTCGAACAGATCTTATCGCCTTCTTTAGGACCGGCATTTGTGGAACCAGTGTATGGCGTATTTAGCGAAGTATTTCACGTGTTTTGATGTTTTATTTTTATTATTTAATATTCATAAATACTTTGTTATGCTTTAAAATGGGTCCGTGTTATGTACTCTAGGTGTAGGTTAAATATCTCTAGGCCAATTGTACCTGGTAGGGAAAATTTAGAGCTCCCAATGGAGCACCGTCCGATTAGCCATAGCAGCATAAAGTGATGCTAAGTAAACAAAGAGAAATATAATATTCTAAAATAAATATTTGGTATCAATTCCGCAGGTTGTCGCTACGAGTTAAGTAACAACAAGGTAAAGTTTCCTTTTTAAAATTTTCTAAAATAAAAACAATCTTGAGTTTCAGTACGAAAAAAACAAGTGTAATTATGGAAAATTTTATGTATTTCGGTAATCATTACTGCGGAAGAAGTAATAATAATTCGCTAACCTTCTATCCGAGCGAATTTGCTGGTTGTGAATGAGTGGCGATTTCCCCAAATACATAGAATTGAAGCTATAAAAGGAAAGAAAAGAACTATATCAAGTAATACAAATAAAAACATCCAAAAATTAGTAAATGATAAATATATGATGTAAAAATAGAAAAAGAACAGTTACACAAATATTAATGTGCACAACTAAACCTAGGAAAATACAAGAAAAGTTATTTAAAAAGTAAAGCAAGAATTATGATAAAGAAAATGCACTAAGCCAGTATCTACAAGTAATTATTTACGTAAAAAATGAAATGAACTTATTTACTAAAAGGTATGAGGCTTAAAACAAAAATTATTAATGGTCTGTGAATTAATAAGAACTGAGTTCTTGATAGCGATGATTTGATGCTTCGAAATGTTGATGAGTAGAAAATAACTAAATGTCTCTTACCGGTAAGTACAAAATTAGATGAAAATAGCGAGAGGTTTTACTGGCGAGATTTGACAAAATACAAAATGAAGATGATGGAGAGAGAGGCGACAAAATCTACCTTCTCCCACGACAACTGTCTTAAGACTGATGTTTTTTCAAACATCACACTTAATATTAAAACATATGTAAGGAAGGAAATAGTGGGGATCCAGCCAATGTAAACAACTAATAAGTGAGAGTTATTTATTGACAGTGCCCACGTTTCGACCTACTTTGTAGCTCATCTTCAAGGCTAAATAAAAGAAAAGAGACAAAACAACAAAACTATAAAAATACATTAGAGTACCTAGAATCTAATAATATAAAAATATATGTAGAGTAATAGAAAATTAGAACAAAAAAGTGAGGGATATATATGAATCAAAATATTACAGAGTAACTGTACATAGAGGTGATGATGTAAAAGTTACAAAAAAAAAAAATTAAAATAAATACTTAAAAATTAAAACATATGTTTTGAAAAGTACTCTCTGAATTCATTTTTTTTCTTTTTAATTAATTTTACTATTGCAAAAATTATATAAAACAAAAATATTTGGATTTTAATTAGAATTTAAAAATATTCGTTTGGAATAAAAAAAATAAATAAAAAATAACTATCGATACTCGACAATTACAATCAAGACGTGAACGTTTCGTCAAACTTTTCGAAGTATATATGATTAACCTAAACAGTAAGAAAAATGTCTTAAAATCATTTCACTGCGTTCTCTGGATTGAAATAACAATCCTTAAATCGAAATATTAGAATAAGATGTAGCTTGTTTTAATTTTTTAATCTATTCGTTCCATTCCATAAGTCCAAAAACAGTGGCTAACTAATTTACCAATTTTTCATATACCAAATATTTATAACTTCATTGATCGAGCATGATAATAGACGAGACACAAAGTAGTTCCTGGATTCGTCGCTAGGCAACGCCGATAAAATATTTCTCCGCTTAGAACATTTTTATATTATAGTTAGGGGAAAAAAAAAAAACGTGCGATCGATCGGGTCCGTCGTTGAAACTCGTGAACCCATCACAACATTATAGTAATCCAAATGTTCTGTATAGTGACTTAGTGCCCAATGTGGTCCAGGTGGACCCCCAGAGGTCCACGGGAGACCCGACGGGGGTCTACGTTGGCGTAACAAAAAATGCTTTTAATAATTAGAATCAGTTAGCCGTCAGTACTTTGTTTATTTCATTGCAATAATTGATTAGGCAATCCTATTCTGTTGAAATATCAATAGCTTGTCGAGAAAGACCGCCTTATGATTACTAAATCTTCACATTTTTATTTGAGTTTTGGGAATATGGTAGAAATGTAGCTGCAGGGCGTCCTCCGGAACCAGCTAAATTTTGAAAGTTATCTATGAGAAAAAAAGTCGTAGTATAGCACTTCCTTCCACCTCAACGAAGTCATTAAATTAAGTAAATTATAACATGATAAATCAATAAATTAAAACTAAATAAATATTTTTTAAAAATATTTATATAGAGAAAAGATTAGTCCTGGCCGGGATTCGAACCCAGGTCTTCCGCATCTCTAGTGCGGCATTCTTCCAACTAAGCTACTAGGGCTCGTAACGAAGCCAGACAAATCATTTCTCTTCACCGATCCTATTCCCATGGGGACCAATGGTCATTGAACATACTTTTTTTTTCATTAGGATCTCGTTGACGTATGTCAAATTCTATATTTATAAATTATATTTTCTTATTTATAAATTATATGGGTCATTCCATGAATATTGGGCAACTCTATGTCTTCGGGCCCTTTCACTTATTAAGTTCAATAAAACTTATAAAAAATAATGCTAATTCAGTTAATTAAGTGTATTTCATTCTATAGGTATGCATACATTTATAAAAAGTTAATAATATTATCCAAAATCCAACAATACAATGGTAAAAATATCAGTCCTTAGCTGCCTAAATTTTTAAAATCTTAATTTCTCGAAAATTACTAGATCAAGCGACTGGACCTTTTAAATATGGTATACTTATTTAATTATCTACCATATACACCACATGAAGATCTGTTTGGGATTTAATTATTATACAGACAAAAAAAGTTCACAAATCACCCTATTTTCATGGAATGACCCATATTAATAAATCTTTTCTCTTCAAAATAAAAATATAAAAATATATAAATATTCTATTCAATATAAAATAAATATTATTTTTTTTCTAAGTGATTAAAACGGTCTAAGAGACTTTACCTCATCCCTTCGTTAATAAAAACGTGTATTATTACAGACATAACCAGCTACGTGAATGTGTCAATAAGTATAACAATCATAATTATTTTTTAAAATAATCACTTTGTATAAATACGATGTTATGAACATTAATGAAAGCCATAAAATGTATACTGTATTTTAAAATAAAGAAAAAACAAAATACAAATTTTGGTGCGAATCCAAATCATAAAGGGTGGAATATGAATATCAACTAACAGAATTGAGAACTAAAGGCAATTTAATGGTTGCGGACGTAGCGCTTCCGGTTTTCCTCAACTTCGGGATACTTCCCCCCCATCTGGGCAGGAGAAGAGGCCGAAGATTTCGCCTATGAGAAAGAAGTCTATAAATCAATAGAAGTCGCCCTTGCGCAGACCGTCCTCGGGTAACAGGAGAGTCGGTCGATGTACCTGGAAGTCTTCTGCGTCGGCGGACGGAGGGCAACCCGGAGTTCTGGGCCGAACACGAACATCAGCCAGGGCGAGGAAACGCCGATGGCAATAGGATGATTAGATTAGAGAATATTTGATGATATAGGATATCCAACCAAGGAGATATTAATTTTTTATAATTTTTCAAAAAAAATTAACTGTATAAAGCCCGGCATAGATAAGATAAATTAAAATTATTAGAAAAAAATAATATATTATGGAATTCAGTATAATATAATACATATTATATTCATAATAAATAGCATTCTTATTGATGAAGAAATGGTTGACTGTAGATGTTTGAGTAATGTAGAAAATGGTCAGGGGTGCGGCCAATTTTACAAAAATAAGAAAAAACTTTGAAAAAATCGATTGCTATTTGATTTTTAGAAAGGGAGGAGATAAAAATATAAACTATTTCATATTTGAAATGAAATTTATCGTCATTTCAAATTTCAACAGTTGTAAAACTTTGACTTGCTTCATCCTAAAATATTGGAGTCGAAATAAATCATCTGTTCGGGTTTCAGTTTCTTCTTAGAAGTAATTACTTTTAATAGTTCCAATGGTACAAAAACTAGCGAAAGTGAAATAATAATAATAAAAATTAAAGAAGTTACAATTCCAATGATTACGAATTATACAATTGAATTTAAATTAGTTACTTTCCACTAATACCTCTAGATCGCATTGCTGCCCAATGAAATAAGGCAAAATATTTTTCTGTGCCAAAAACTCAAGAAATGAAAATATTTGTTTTTTGTGACGAAATATTTTATCAGCGCTATTTTTGTTAAGTATTTTGTTGTGCAGGATCAGTATAAATTATAAATTATAAAAAAAATTATAAATATTTTTAAAAATTGGAAAATCACAAAGCTAATGTTCCTGAAATAGTTACACAAAATATAGCACTGTTTTTGAATTTAAATGGAATGCATTGATTTATTGGGTTGTAACATATGAAATGTCAGTGAAGGTGTAAATTTAAATTATTAGCAAAACAATTATTAAACAATACTTTTATTAATCAAAATAGGATCCTTCACTTTCAATACACTTCTCCCAACGTGAAATAAGCATTTCTATCCCCGCATCTGTAGAAATTAGATGTGACGGAAGGAGCGGAGTCTTGGAAGGCCGATTTCAGGGCATTTTCGTTGTCAAATTTTTTATTTCTTAAAAAATTATCAAACAACGGAAAAAGTAAAAATCAGTTGGGAAAAGGTGCAGAGAATATGGTGGGTGAGGAAGGTGCTCATTTCTGTTTCGCAACATAAGTTAGGAGCACGTTTCCAATCGGGTGAGCTGCCGGGCCCCGATTAATTCATGTAGTACCCATATTTCCAGCTTTTTTACCTTACAAAGCTCCCTAAGGTGCCTGGAAACAGTCATGGCACCTGCTCCAAGTTGTGAACCTAATTCACGAGTAGTTTGGGAAGGGCCCACTTCGACCAGGTCTTTCAACTTTTCGTTGTCCAACTAAGTCTTCGAATATATACTATACTTCTAAAAAATTGCGAGAACACGTGGATATTGGATCGGTAGGATGTAGGATGGATTTGTCTGGCTTGGATACGACCCTCGGTAGCTTAGTGGTTTACAGCACTGCACTAGAGATGCAGAATCTAATGATTGTCATGTATATGAGTCTTTTGTAATTAATTGATAGCTTAGAGCGTTTGTATAGTAAATGTTGGAGTATCCTGAAACGGCGAGCTGTTATATAAATATTAAATCCTAAAAATCTAATATGTACAAATAGAACTGAAGATTTCATTAAAAACATCATTCATCCAAATTAAAAAAACTTTTTTCAATAAATACATTTATATATTTATTATCTGTTGTATTATTTCCGATAATGTAGTTTTCTAATCTGTCCCTTTGTAGACTTTGCGAAGTCCTACGCTTTTGAATTCCGGCCAGGACAAATCTTTTCTCTTCTTCTTTTCAAAATAAAAATATTTAAAAAACATCAAAAGATCAATAAATAAAATAAATTATGAATAGATCTATAGTTTGTAAAATGGGAGCTTGTGAGCGGTTAGGCACGCCTTCCGAGGAGCTCCCGGTAGTATCGAACAATATAGATCTACACGCGATTTTATTTCTTCGGCTTGGTTAATACAAAACACATACGGATGAAAGATAGAAGCATGATAGGCTCAAAACTGTGGTGTAGATTATACCAACAGAATATTTAGAAATTCAGATCGTCTATTTGAATTTATAACAATCGAGAGCTCGTGTTTTCAAGGCCTTTTACAGCTGTGACACAACAAACATTTTTAATATGTGTCTAATAGTATTCAACTGATATAGGGAATGATATTATTCAATATAAAAACATACGTCAAAAAATGTTAAAAAAAGGGCTCCATGTTTAAAGAGGCCGGATGAGCTCTAAAAGTGAATATTGACCCCACAAGGTACATCCATGGCTGTTAACAGATTAGATAATTTATCTGCCACAGATAAAATATATCCCGGAACCTTAATATGAATTAATTAGACCAACTTAGAATTGATTTAATTTTTTTATTTAGTTTTATACCAACATAATGTACTGAGGCATAGAATTCTCGCAAGAAAGTGTAAGTTCATGGACATTAACTTAAATGTCAATCGTTTTGCAACCTAGAGGCTTTCGTTGGAAAATATATGTACGGCTTATATCTTTATCCTGTAACCTTTGCCATTACCACACATGAACGGCAAGGAGGTGACTTGTCATAGGCCACGCTCAACCGCCAGATTTTTCCATCTTATTTTGGGTACCCTATTTTTATAATATTTCATAGAGGCTAGGTGAGCCCCAGGAGGGACCTAGATTCCAAATGATCCATCTCCCGCTTCAAACAAACTAAATAAAAGTCTTGCCTTTAGCGGGATTTGAACCAGGATTTCCGACATGACAAATCAGTGCTCTACCACTGAGCCACTTCGCTCCCTTTATATCTTTAACGCAATGTTTTTTTTTTATAAATTTCATAAGCTATATTCATATCTTTATTCGCTTCTTTAAGAAGTTTTATAATTACCGCTTCAGCCCATGACGGTTCTAGGGTTCAGAGTACAGTTTGGTACATGATAGAGACTGTACTGTTTCTAGGACAACAGTTGTGCAAGAAGGTGATATGTCCGAGATCACGATGTACCGCCAAGTTTTTCTTCAACTAAGAGTACCCAATTTATAGAGGCTGGGTACGTCCTAGGATTGTGTATGTGTGTATGGATATATATATATATATATATATATATATATATATATATATGTATACATACACACACACACAGTATATATATATATACACATATACAACCACTTCAAGGGTCTTTTACTTCTCATTCGTTTTACTTTTAATATTTTTCAAAAATATATGCTATGATGAGCTTTTATATATTAAATTCTTTATTTATTCTGGGACAAGAATAACAACACAGGTTTCTATACAGGCTATTATTGTGTCTTAGAGTATAATTGGATTACATTTAATTAATTACTACTATTAAATTAAAAAATGAGAAAGAATTAATGAGAAAAAAAAAGTGCGAATTACCTCTAGTGATAGCATTAAAAAAAAAAACAGAATACAAGAAACAAAAAAATAGCAGAAATAAGATTACAATAATTATATAGAGAGAAACAATAGATAATCACATATGTATGCAAATTACAATGTCAAGTAGAAACAAAAAAAGCAGAAAATAAAACAAAAATCTAACTACAAAATCTCCAACAATATAAATAATGATATAAATATACTTATATATACAAACAAAAGCACATCATTCATTTATCAGTTAGAAAATTTTAATCTGAAAACTGAGTATGTTATTTCCGTTTTTTGGGAATTGTAAGGATATAAGGTGATTGAATAGGCGGGACTTGAAGGTTGAAAGATTATTGGAACGACGAATGGAAGAAGGTATAGAGTTCCAAAGGGAAGAGGATCGGATAAGGAAAGCTCTATCAAAAGCAGTTCTTCGGTGTGATGCTGTGTATAGGTCTGTGAGCCGAGAGCGGGTGTTACAGGAGTGGACCGAGGTTTTAAATTTAAGGAGATGGGAGATTTATGTTGGTCGGCGGGAATGGATAACTTGGTAAAGAGAGGAAGCTAGGAAGTACTTACGGCGATAGGAAGGGTAAATACAGAAATATAGTTATATTAATATATAAATTAAAGTGTAAAAACTCGAAGCGAAAACCTGCGGAACAGATACCATTTAACAAAGCCGCCGAGCTATGAACCCCGAACCATCTACTATATTACACACTATATTAATAATAATATAAAAAGTCAAAAACATTAGCCAAATCTATGCATTTCAGGATACAAAAAACAAAACCATATTAATACAGACGAAACAAGTAGATGTATTGCATACACCTAATGTCAACATATATGCAGTACATCTCACGCCAACAGAAACTAGCTGACAGTATAAATTAAATATGAACAGTATTTTTATCTTGTAAGTGACAAAGGAGACTTCAGGAACCAAGATGGCGATGACGGACACAAGTGTTGCCAACCCCCGCAAAGCGGAAACCGACAGGATGTGCCTTTCACGCATTGAAAGACCACAGCCGCCAACACATCCGTTGCATATTAACCACAGTCCAAGAACCTAGAATTGCACTTAATTCGGTATAATTGAACTTAAGTACGTATAGTTGTAGATTAGTTAAAGAAAATTTATATTACGTAAGAACTGGAAGGATTGCCAGTAAAAATTTGATGATCTCGATCAAATTACCTCCTTGCACAACTGTTGGCTTAGAAAAATGGGGAACAAAATAAGTATTTAACTGAACTTTAATTTACAGTAACAACTAAATGAATAGTTTTTAAATAATTATTTTGATGTTGAAGAGAAAAGATTTGTCATGCCCGGGTTTCGAACCCGGGTCGTCCGCTTCTCCGTAGCAGTGCTCTAACCAACTGAGCTACCAGGGGTCGTATACAAGTCAGACAAATCCATTCTCTTCACCGATCCTATATCCCCAGATATAGGATGGATTTGTTTCTAAAACAACGGAAATAGAAGGGATTTGTCTGACTTGGATACGACTTCTGGGAGCTCAGTTGGTTAGAGTACTGCTACGGAGAAGCGGACGACCCGGGCTCGAATTCCGGCCAGGGCAAATCTTTTCTCTTCAAAACAAAAATACTTAAAAATAATTAATAAAAAATAAATATTATATATGTATTTGTATTTACAAAAAAATAAAATAAAACGTGTGTAAACCACTCAATTTCGATTTTTGATATTGTCCCAAATCAATAATGCATAAAATACTTGGCATGACGTATAACTACAGGTGACTAAGCAGTGGTGCCAACACAAAACCGGAAACGGACGCAGCCCTTTAGTGAGCATTACGCTATATAGCTATTTCCGGCCTTAACAGGTCACCGCACCATTATTTGACTTAGATAGCGATAAGGGAGATAACGCTTATCTAACACTTTATGTTTGAATAATAAATAAATAATAAACATCAACTATTTAAAGAACTATAAATATTTAGGTACTTGTGTATTAGATGGACCACCAGAAAAGGCCAATGCGCAACTAGTTACGTTTTATAACAGTTACATTGGATAACCTTCTTAAATATTTTTATAGGGGTTAGAATTTGCATAACATAACATGCAATGTAATAATAATGGAAATAATAATGGAAATAATTAATAGAACTATAAATAAATAGAACTAATAATAATATAATTGAATATGTAACAACATAATGAAATATATAATATAAATAAATATAATAATAATAGAAATAAATAATGGAATATATCGTCTTACTATACGTCCGAAGCCGGGGGATGGGTTCGCTAGTAAATTATAAAGAACGCGTAAATTCAACAACAATAAATATATTACGATGCTTGTTTTATTAAAAATTCATTCCACAATCACAAGCCGGAAACCAGTGGCCAATGGGAAACATTAACTGAGCCATAAATATTAGATGGGATTCCAAAACCCCAGTTGCTTCGAAAATTATTACCTGTAGACCCTAGGGGAGCCATAGATAAAATATTCATAGCAACGTTGGGATAAAATGCAACGGTGCACCTGATGCAGTTCCCGGTCGACGCGAAACGGTCCATAATTAAAGGCAGCCATAAAAGCCATTACCAGCCGAACTGCATTCGCAATTATAATTTATCACCAAACTCGTTAATACAGGTCAATATACGCGTGGTTTTGGTTCATTACCTGCATGTTTATATAAATATATCACTATTTTTGAATTTAAAAGGTAAAAATGGAACACTTCGATTTGAAAAATAAAATAAGCTATATCTTATTCCGATATTTCGATTCTAAAACCGTTATGTTGATATAGAGAATGCAATAAAATAAAATTATTGAACGTTGAATAATATTTATAATTTATTTTTATTAATTGTTATTTTTATGGTAATTATTTTTATATATTTTAGTTTTGAAGAGAAATAATTTGCCCTGCCTGGGATTCGAACCCATGTCGTCTGCATCTCCGTAGCAGTGCTCTAAACCACTGAGCTACCAGAGGTCGTATCAAGTCAGACAAATCTATTCGCTTCACCCATCCAATAATCCCCGTGTTCTCTCAATTTTTGCGATGCATAAATGGGGAAAAATCCTCATTGAACATTACTTTAATTAGGATCTTGCTGAAATACGACAATATATTATTTATAATTTATTTTTATTAATTGTCATTAATATTGTAATTATTTTTAAATATTTTACTTTTGAAAAGAAAAGATTCGAATCCCGGCCAGGGCAAATATTTTCTCTTCAAAACAAAAATTTTTAATAATATCAGTTGACCATATATATATGAGGAAGAAAATGGTCCGGGTAGAGAAGAAAAAATTCTCCTATAAATGGAGAACTATTTATTTGGAAGCCGAAGTTTAGACCCACATTCCAGGTCTTCTTCAGGGCTAAATATATAAGATATACTATTTTAATTTATTTGTATCTTATGCAGGGAGACTATTTGTCCTCGATTAGGCTCAACCGGCATGGTTTTTGTTGAGTTTTTGACCCACTTTGTAGGCTAGGCGAGCCCAAGGAACGTTTCCAGGTCCCAAAGAGTCTACCCTCGGCTGCTACCAGATTAAATAAATTATCTGCCACAGCCGGATTTTAAGTCACGATCTCCGGCATTTAACATTTATTGGATACAATTTCCGTTCATTTTTAGTTAATTATTTATAAAAATTTTAGATTTTTTTTTTAAGTTCCTAATGAATGGCTTATAAAATATTTTAATAAATAAATCGTTTCATATTAAGACCACTATTTATAGAAAATATAGAGAAATTATTTATAAGTAGTATATATTTATAAAATAATTAATTATAACTGTAACAATAAAAAAAAAAATGAATCAAAAATAAACAGAATACGATAAACGGGAAAGCTAACGAAGTATTTCGGGACAAGGAACCCATCACCCGCTGAATGGACTCACCTTGAACTCTCCACCAAAATAGACGCCTCCGAATCACGACGAGTTCTCCGAACACGATCTTCGCAACTCGGTAGTGGCAAAGTATTTATTGCAAATAAAAAAATATATTTATTTTAGGAAGTAGATTCATTGCTCATCGTCAGAAAATTTAAAATATATTTCTAATAAAGCTCTACTGACTCACATAAGAAGTATCTGTGTACATTCCCGAAAGATGTTTCAGTTCTAGTCCAGGCATCCGTGGTCCATTTTTTCACTTGATTAGTATCAAGCTGAATCTTCGTGAATATCTTCGTTTCGATGAGACGCCCAACAATTTCCTGTGCGAAAATTCTCGATTGTGGTAGCTAACAGAGGTAGCAAGGATAAAACATGTCGATTTGATGATTCTAAAAAATTTATTACTAACTGGTTTTTTTTTTTTGTTAAATCTCAAGACAATTATCTAAATTATTTGAAAAAATATTTGTCCTACAAAATGTATGGTTTGATCAAAGAGTCCCCTCCTTCCAACGTGTATCGATAACGAAGTCAAAAAAGAAGAAGTAAAAAAAAAATAGCTGGTTAGTAATCATTTTTGATGTCCCGGCCCCGGACATATCTTTTCTTTTCGAATAAAAATATTAAAATAATAATATATTTATAAAAGAATCGTTACCACTACAACCCATCAAGCATATTGGATTCAGTACTTCTTGGAGACTGTACTGATTCTAAGCCAATGGTTATATTTGTTTGTTTATTTATTTATTTAACGCTTTATGCACTGTGACGAAACGGACGATTCAACAGTGGCTGTCCTTACTTTATGATTCATAACTAATTTATATTTAGGATAGGGAACTTTGACGAGTATCTGGCACCGCATAGGCCCGGGACTGCCATTTTACGTCCCATCCGAAGGTTATAATTGATAAGCTAACTACACCAAAAGTGACCCTACCAACCGTCGTGCTATAAAATTATCTAGATAAAATATCACTCAATAACCAAATTTTTTTCCCAGTTAGGGGTGTTTTAATTTTCAGAGGCTGGGCGAGCCCGAGGCAAATTCTCAGGAATCGATCCTGTGACTGATGTGACAGAAAACAATTTACCTACCTAGGCCTGTCTCGAACAACGGATATACAGATTGTATACCCAAACACAGTATCCTCGCTTACCGAATCATACTGCTTTCAGAAATAGGTAATTAATTTACCTAATTATAAGATGGGCTTAGTCTAAAGTTATTTCGATACAGTAGTTGTCAGTTACCGCCAGTAGTTCTAACTAACTTCGAAACTTCCGACAAAGTTTAACTAATTCTAAAGTAATTTACTAGGCTTGTGGTCTATGTACTAACTAAGGCCGGGAATAGTCAATATAAGTTTAAACTAGGTTTCGCATTATTTTAAATTACGAAGAGCCATAAGACAAGACAACAATTAAAAACTTACACTGACTTACTAAAACCAATTCGGACATGTGCCTTACAAATTTACGGCATTGCAGACACTCACAGAAAACAAAAGACTTGCGATCTAGTGGTAAGCATTAAAACCTACTAATCCCAAGATCGAGGGTGGCCTATCTAAGAGCTACTAAATAATGAATATTGTTTGAATAAATGTACTGTTTTCTCAATAAATGGAAGCATCATCGAGAGTAAAACGGTTTACAGATTGAGAATAATCATTCTCTTTTCATCGTTAAATTTTTGAAGCTTGTACTCTCCAATATGATTGATTGGATTAATTATACCTTCTAGCAACACCTATCCATTTTACTTTGAGCGAATCTAAGATCTTCAGGGGAGCAAGATCGTTGCCTTGATTTAGTATGAACTGCTGTCAAAGCATTTAAAATAAGCAAGTGGTTGTTTTAAATGCTTAAAAATCAGAAGTAAATATCCAAGCAGCAATCAATTTTTTGATTCAGTATTCAAATTAGGACGACGAATCTATTTCATTTCAATGAACACCTTGGTTATAGAATAGAATAGAATAGGTGGCCCTAGGATTTTTTTAAAGGGAGTAAAAATCCTTGGTTGTGCCGTCCTTTGGAAGGGACGTCAAACGGGGGTCCCGAGCATGTACTCGTACAAAATCCGTAAGTAATCCTGGATAGGCAAAATTTAAATCTCGCACTGTAGCATTGTTTGTAGCGTTGATTAGCCACACTAGCATAAAAGTGACGTTAAATAAACAAGCAAACTTTGCAGACTTAAAAACACATACTAACACACTACAAACTCTTTCAAGAAAAACATCAGTGTACCCATGCCTGAGAACACTAGGAGGAGACTATAAAGAACGTGGATGAGGGATTTGTTATCGTAAGAATATTAAATCAATCCACAACGGAGAGGTTCCGCTAGCTACTGTTCTTCTTATAGCGTCATATGCCATTTTGTTGTAATTCGCCGACAGTCAATCTGCTAATTGTCAAATGTTTTTATTTGACAGGTGTGGGTACAAATAGAAATATAAAAAAGATAATAATAACAATAATAGTCATATGATATAATTAAATAGGTACCTGTTCCGCAGGCTGTCACTTTGAGTTACCTATATTTAAAATGACAAGCCACTTCTTAGTAGTTATTGAGTTATTTTGTACAGAACTCTTTTTTGTTTCCCTTAAAAGGTACATTCTTCCATAATTCTGTTTTCGACATGAGATAAAAGGACTTTTTTAAGTATTATACTTTAGATAATGAGTATGGTATCCGTCCCGCTGGCTGTCGCTTCAAGTTGAGTTACAACGAGTTTTAACGGTCTATTCGTTACATTTATGATATTTTCCAAAATTACAAGTTATCATGAGATTAAGCATGGATGTAACTATGGAAAATGTGTATACTTCGGTAAATCTTTTCTTCCAGAAATGAACGTTTCGACAAATATATATCAGCTATACTTCGAAATGTTAGTTTAAACTTTTATTTCTTGATGAAATGATTAACGAAGTATACTCATTACCCATAATTATATTCTCTTTTCCATAATACAGCTCGTGATAACTTGTATTTTTGGAAAATATTAAAATAAAACAAATGAAAAGTTAAAACATGTAACTGAACACGAAGCGACTGCAGAATAAATACCATTTAATTCAAACAGTATTGTAAACAGGATATATTATTTTTCAACATAAAACTGACTATCGATTACTTGTCTTACTCGATGAGGACAGAAAGATCGATATTGGTATTGGAGGAGCGGAAGGGCGACGCAGGGTCCCAGCGACGAACCCACATCCGCTGTTTGGATCATTAACCTCACAGCCGCGGTGCTGCCATCTAGTCGTACCAAACATCCTTCACTGACACAATTTCGATCTAATCGATTCTCATCATAATGATAGTTAATCGATAAATAAGGTTTTCTGTCCGCTGGAGTCGAGTTGAATGGTAAATGAATGCTTTGGATGCTATTACCAGATTTCATTAACATTAAATTTATTTGTATTCCCTTACTTCTAAAGCCCCAGTAAAAGTGACTAAGTCGAATTTTTTCCAGACAGTATTGAGGAAAGCAGAATCATGCCTTTCTCTAATATAAACAATAACTCCTTTTTTACCCAATGTCAGAAGAAAATTCGACTTATTGTATGTAGATTTCTTCTAATATATTTGTATATCTGTTATTTACTGCTACATTAGGGAAACCTAATTCTCTATTTAAAAGGATGATTTCCTAATTAACCCATAAATGAATCTGTAAGAAACGAATTATTAGATAGTCACAGACTAATTATAAAATCGCTATCTCCCGAGGAGTATAAGGGAAGAAAGAATCATGAACAACTAGATTCATGTTTAAGTATTTCACAAATTTATATTATATTATAAAGAAGATATATTATAAAGAGAAAATGTCTTTTTAACTGATGCTAGACTTATTCAAATAAATCTCTTAGTTTAGTTAAAACGATGAATTCAAAACTGAAAAGTAAAAATGTGAAATATTCGTAATTTGACAACAAATTACGAACTAACACAGGCTTTAACTTGGTTAAGCCAAACCATACTAGAGCAGATTCCACATGAATGATAAAAATTCTATTTTCTAGACACGAAAAACCATTTAAACGCATAATTTATGATAGCCGAATCTAAGAAAGGGAAAGATCAAAATTAATAATGGCAGTGACGCTGAAAGAGAAAAAATGCCAATAAATACATTTTCGAACCAGTTAGATAAAATTCAACAATAGCATAGCTTTTGAAAATTAGTAATGAATCAAGGAGGTTTTGTTTTAAAAATCCCCTGTAAAACTATAACTCTTGAAGGCTCTATTGAGTAAAATACATGGTAGAGACTATACTGTTTCTAGGACAGCAGTTCAACAGGGAAGCGATTTGTTTGAGATCACGCTGAAACGCAAGGTTTTGTACCCTGTTAAGGATCCTTAACATCTAATTAATATCCCACAAGGTCCAACCGTGGCTGTTAAGTAGTTAGATTAAATAGTTGAAGTAATTTATCTGTCACTGCTTTGAACCCGAGACCTTCCTCGCAGCAATTCAGCGCTCTACAAACTAACCTACACCTGCTCCATGCTTTCGTATTTTAATTATTTCGATAACACTCAACAAGTTATAATAAAAATAAATAGGATTGCTATTAACTTTTGTACGAAACCATTGTTTAATAAAATAACGTAGCATATTTAATGCAAGAGGCAACTGTACCTTATGTAAAAAAATTTTTATAGTTTTGTAATATAATATTTTGCAAGATATTGTAAATATTTAATATAGTATATGATGTTCTATGTTTTGAAGAATTAGGACCAGATAAATGACACATTACGGAACTTAACTATATCTGACAACATTTATAAAAGTGAGAAAGGATAACACAACTCAAAAGGTTACACAATATATCGTATGGTCAGAACAGATGGTTGCCATGGATACACAAATCGATTGTCCAACAATATACTTGTATAGAATATGTCGATAAATTCGTTTCAAGTAATAACTTTGGAAAGAAAATAATTGAATGGTAAAAAAGTTATAGAATTACCATTTGAAAGTTAAATAAATAATGACCATAGACAACATAAATATATAATAAATATTATTCACAAGAAAGGACTACAAGATAAGAAGGTTAGATAATAAAGGTGAAAGAGGTGAGAGCATTTTGATAATGACATTGCCCCGCTCCCGTTCGTGAATGCTTTTCAATTATTTCACGACTATCTCGTCATCTCTTTAACTTATCCTCAATGTATTATAACTTCTTTGTATCAATTCTGTAACCAAGGTCTTTTCACTGCCTTCAAGTACTCATTTACTTATGTTATTACCTTCATTAATGATTAATGTATTTTAATTAATAAACACTAAATAAATGAGAACTTGATCTTTTTAACAGTGAAACCTAACTAGAAGGTCATACATTTATAAATCTTATATTATTAAAAAACTAGGGAACTATGTATAGAAAATTACAACTAAAGAAATTCATTTCAAAATTCCTAATATTTATAGAAAAAAAACTTGTTTTAAAATCAGAAAGTATAATAGACTCTTATTCTTAATAGACTCGAGACTATAAACGGCACTTGATATTTGCAATATTTTTCTAGTAAAGAGTTATTTCAATAATAAAAGAAAATATATTTACCTACAATCATAGATGATCAGAAATATAGACTTAGAAGAAATAAAGATATTAATGAGCATTTCAGTAAATTGGATGAATGAGGTTCCAAAAAGGTTAGAGTACTGAGTTGCAATTCTGAAGGTTGCGGGTTCAAAACCGGCTGGGGCAGATAAATTATTTGATCTGCTTATAAAAAGCTACATAGGGGCCTTGTGAGCCTAATCAAGCCTCTAAACTGGATACCCTTAAATGCTGGAAAAACACGGAGGTTTAACATGATCGTGGACCAATTATCTCCTAGCTCGAACGTTATTCTAGAAACAGGAGAGTCTCCACAATTTACTGAACCCAAGACCCTTTATGAAGGTGAAGGTTTTTTTAAAGTTAAATCAAGTACTGCTACCATGACACTATTAATTTTTAAAAAACACTGATTTAAAAAATAAATACACCATATACCAATATTTCTATTATAGGACTGTAATTTCAATACATACAATACAGTGAAATTATACATACATACTTTAAAGAATGGGATTAAAAAAATTAAAAATTAGTGTTTTAATACTCCCTACTATAATTTCAATATAAATGAAAATAATAAAAATATCTAATTATACCATAAATGTGTGTGTGTGTTTGAGTAGAACCATATCCAGGTATAATTAATTAGATAAGGGATATTTAACGAGATCCTGACACCGTAGGATTCGAGGCTGCCATTTTATGCCCCCTCCCAAGTACGACACAACTAAGGATATTTGCTTCCTTATAAAAAATTCTACAACCTCTTAATAGGATCAACGGGAGCGGAGTGGCTCAGTGGTTGAGCACTGAGTTGCCATGCCGAAAATCCTGGTTCAAATCCCGCTCCGGGCAGTTACTTTTATTTAGTCTGTTTACAGCCGGAGATGGATCGTATAGGATCTAGGACCCTCCTGGGGCTCACCCAGCCTCTATAAAATATTATAAAAATTGGGTACCCATTATAAGGGGGAAAAACCTGGCGGTTGAGCGTGACCTAGGACAAGTCACCTCCTTGCAGAACCGTTGTCCATGAAACAGTACAGTCTCAACCATGTACTGAACCCCCAGACTCGTACAAGGGTCGTAGTGGTACAGGTTTTTTTTTTTTATACGTATACGTATAATTATTATACGTAACCCATATATAAAGTTGCTTTAAACCAATTCTTATTTTAATGTTCCAACTGTTTCAAAACAGTTATATGTTGAATTTAATAAATGAAATAATATTTTATTACGGTAGAATTATTGGAGTAAAAAATTATTAAATTTGAATAAGGAAGGAAATAGTTGGGGGTGCGGTCAAATTAAACACGAAATAAGTGGGTACTTATTTTATTTTGTGCCGACGTTTCGACCCACTCTGTGGGTCATCTTCAGGGCTAAGAAATAGAAGAGTAGAATATAGATAAAATATTCGACTATCTTTTCCATAATTTTACATCTCACCTCTGATGTTGATACTTTTTCTTTCTGTAAACTTTCTGTTTTACCTCCTTCTTTTATCTTTGTAATTTTTACATCACCACCTTTCTGTACATTTACTCTGTAATATTTTTATTCATATATGCCTATCCCTCACTTTTTTGTTCTTATTTTCTATTACTCTACATATATTTTTATATTATTATATTCTTAGTACTGTAATGTATTTTTATACTTTTGTTGTTTTGTCTGTTTTCTTTCTTAGCCCTGAAGATGACCTACAAAGTAAGCCGAAACGTCGGCACAAAATAAAAAATAAGTACCCACTTATTTAGTGTTTAATTTGACTGCACCCCCAACTATTTCCTTCCTTACTCAGATCTTCCAGGCAACTATCTCCTCGCTAACATGCGTTAAATTTGAATAAATATTGAGAAGAATTAACATTAGATTTATCATTAATGACTTTTCAACCGACTTGTTTTGTAAAAATATTACATAATTATGCCAATTTATTATATAAAGACATAAGGTTATCACTATTATATCATCAGACAGTATAAATTCCTAAAAACAATATAGCTATCAAACTAATCAATCTAAATTTGATGCATTTTGTCTTCCAGATCCACTTTGATAACAGAATTTAAAATCATACCTTCAGATTTAATGTTTATACGGACCGATGTTTTTGAAATGATATTTACAAAAAACCGGTTTCTGGATGTTTTCATCCTCTAAAAAATGTCCTACTAGACTACTGGATGTAAAAATCGATACATGATATTCACTATTTAGTAAAATAAAATATAATTAATGTATTTATGTAATATAAATTAGGTTAATAAGTGTTTATCCCATAGCAGTTATTGCTATCATACATACAAATTAAAAGAAGGATTTGTTATAATATTTGTTGAATAATGTTAGTTGACCATATATATATGAGGAAGAAAATGGTCCGGGTAAAGGTCAAAATTCTCTTATATAAGGAAAACTATTTAATTGGAAGCCGACGTTTCGGCCCACATTCCGGGTGTTCTTCAGGGCTATTGTAGTAGGAACACACTTGAAAATGGACCAAATTCAAATGAAAATGTCCATTTTCAAGTGTGATCCTACTTTAATAGCCCTGAAGAATACTTGCAATGTGGGTCGAAACTTCGGCTTCCAAAT
This sequence comes from Troilus luridus, assembly GCA_964056705.1. Lineage (NCBI taxonomy): Eukaryota > Metazoa > Arthropoda > Insecta > Hemiptera > Pentatomidae > Troilus > Troilus luridus. The sequence goes on along the minus strand of OZ057414.1, from coordinate 7,021,857 downwards.
AAACAGTTCTCCCAATATAAGAGAATTTTTGTTCTATACCCGGGTCATTTTCTTCCTCTGATTATAATATTTACGTTTTATTTTTAAATACTAACTAGAGGGTGATCATAATAATTATAAATAATTATCGTAATTCAATATAAGCCTTTTAGGGCAAGATATGAGAGTAATTAATTCTCGAAACGTCTCCAAAACATAGTTTTATATTAATAATTATTACAATTTATATAAATAAATTATCTTTTCTTTCGCTATGTATGTAATACTTTCACTTAAATACCCAACAATATAAACATTAAAAAAATACTAAGTTGTAAATATGACAACTTTGTATTCCTGTTTTAATCATGTGTTAATTGAAGTTCGTTAAATCGATCATTATAAAAAAAAAATGAATATTAGCAAAATAAAACCTCGAAACTTCGCTAAAATAGAACTTTATACATATTTACAAACTGAACCTGAAAAGCGTAAATATATGCATTTATTTATATTATATTCTTTTAACAATAATATCAAGAATCACATATTAATTTCAATTACTATATATTCACCCATGCAATACTGTAGTATACATTTCAGTCAAGTTTTAAACTAAAAACAATATAAGAAATAAAGTTAAATTCACCATTTTATATCCGATAATTCACTTGTATATGTGTATATGTGTGTGTGTGTGTGTATATATATATATATATATATATATATATATATATATATATATATATATATATATATATATATATATATATATATATTTCCTTCAGAACTTAAAATATGCTCTAGAACCTTACACTCAAATAAGAAAATATATGACCAAAAAAACAATCGATATTTTCATCAAGATATGCTTCGGTATTTTAAATATCTATAATGAATATGCATAATCTATACAAACGGTTCTCGAGCTAATCATATAAGACATATAAGGTTATATATTATTCCTGTATTATTATTCTAAAAGGACTTGTGCCATAATAAATAAAGTCTTTATTATTATATAATAAATTGCAAGGACATGATAACTGACCTGTCAGAGCTCTCGGACGAGTCGTACCTGTCGGCACACCTCTTCTTGCGGTGGTTGTCCTCCTGAGGAACACTGACACCGCACACTTTGTCCTGGAACAACATGAAGTCGCGCGGATGACACTTCTCCACCTTGACACTGAGGACCAGCTTGCTGGCCAAAAGAGACTCACGAACCGCCCGGTCGACACACACACCCTCCGCCATCGCTGCCCGACTGAAGCTGAAGCGTGACGTCACTCTGGGAGCCTTCTTATATAGACCCCCACTCCTCCCTCTCATCCCCACTCCTGCCTATATTACTCCCACCACCGCTCCAAGCGGCCGGTCGTAGAACCTGTCTCGGCGAGAGGATACCTGTTCTGCGGCAGACGGATTTTTAAACACGACGCACCACGCACATTCCGGGGATTTATATATACACAGTCGACTTTTCATAGTTTGGTTTATTCTTAATGTATTTATTAACATATTTTTAAAGAACAACTTTAGACCCTTAAAGTACATAAGTTACAAGTTAGAAGCTCCAGGAAACGAGCAGCGAATATTGGCTTATTATCAAAAAATCATTAATTAATGCATATACATTTAATCTACAGGAGGACGAAAAGAATGAATAGTAGATATTCACTAGTATTAGCTGGTCTCCAGAGAGGGTTATCCGCCATTGTTTATAACCTCATATCGATAACACGTATCTTCTTATTCACGTTATTGGACATTGAAATATACAAATGTTTCACATATTTTCATCTTTGAGATTACTCCGAACTTCTGGAAGTATTTCACAGCTTCTTTTAAAGATGGCTACTCCCAAGTTATCTGTTCCGCAGGTCGTCGCTTCGAGCTGAGTCACAACAAGTTAACATGAGATTTAGTATGGATATGAGAATTAGACTATGGGAAATGTGTATACTTCGGTAATAATTTCATCTAGAAATGAACTTTTCATCAAACATGGATCATCTATTCCTCAAAATGTTATTCAAAACTTTTTAATGATTACCGATATCTACTAATTACCTATAATTACATTATCTTACCCATTCTAAAGCTCACGATTACTTGTATTTTTGAAAAATATTAAAAGGGAAACGAAAAAAATTAAAACCTGTTGTGACTCAACTCAAAGCGACAAACTGCGGAATAATTACAGAAGACTTTATAGTAATTATTATTTTTTTATTAACGTATTTTTATAAAACAAACTTAAGATCCCAAAGAAAATAACTTACAATTAAGAAGACCACATGAAACAAATTGACCGAGGAGCAAAATATTAAATTCTAAACTAAAAAATTCTCTTAAATAAGGAGAACTATTTATTTTAAAGCCAAAGTTTCGACCCACATCGCAGGTCTTCTTCAAGGCTTATAACGGGCTCAAGGGTTGACAGTCTACAGAACTGTTGGCAGATATACAGACTCTGATATATACTCAGATATATAAAGAGAGAGGTAATTCATTACATAATAAATGAAATGCATAATAAACACAAAATAAAGAGCCAACAACTACTTTTGAAGCATAAAAAAAAGAATGAAAAATAGACAATAAACACGTTTACTAAAAAGGATATATGTACTCGTATTAAACTACTAAAAATGAAAATTTTATAATGATGTGTAAATGGTTGACCATAGATAATATATTAGTTTATTTATTGTTTTATATATAGGGAGTGGAGTGGCTCAGTGGTAGAGCACTGAGTAGCCATGCCGGAAATCCTGGTTCAAATCCCGCTGCAGGCAGTTACTTTTATTTAGTCTGTTTGCGGCCGGAGATTGGATCATATAGGATCTAGGACCCTCCTGGGGCTCAACCAGCCTCTATAAAATATAATAAAAATAGGGTACCCAAAATATGGAGGGAAAATCTGGCGGTTGAGCATGATCTAGGACATGTCCCCTCCTTGCAGAATTGTTGTCCATAAAACACTACAGTCTCTACCATGTACTGAACCCCAGACCCGTTCACGAGTTGTATTGGTAGGTACAGGTCAGGATTTATTACTTTATTTTGTAAATGAAACATACATTGACACTGATTTACAAACGGGACGGACAGAAGTTTACTGTTGTTCGTGTCAGTAAAGGATTAGTATGTAATGGTATTGAATTTATTGAAAAGGATTACAATATTTTTGGAAAATATTAAAAATAAAACGAATAAACTCAACTCGAAGCGACAACCTGCGGAACAGATACTTAAGTATTAAACAATTGTTGAAAATAAAATTTTAACGAAAATATGTGTATACTTATTTTCTGAGAATGACAATTAAGACCTTTCCTTGCATCTTTACTGCTAATCCAGTTCGGACAATTGACGATCCGATAATCGACGCTTAACTGTATTCATTTACATCCAATATAGCCAGAAACACATGGAGATAACTGGTTCTTAACTGAAAATAAAATAAATACAATTAAAATATACAAATATCAAACATAACAACTGATGAAAAGTAAAAAATAAAATACATTAATAAATCAAAATGTATAAACACATATATAACAAACGTCTTAACGTAATCTTCCCATCTACGCCAAGGCCTAACCCTCGGACATTTTCCAGTCCAGTCATCAATAATTATCTTTTAAGAATTCGTTTGTTACAAAGATCAACAACTTCAATTATACTTTGATCTCCTATTTTGTTGTACATCAATACTTATTTTTTCTGCCATTTCAGACTACTTCAACATTTACTAGACAAACGCACAAATATCTAACCACAAAAGACTCATAAACATGACTAATATAATACCTGTATGGACTTACGAAGTTTTTATGCTCCACTAAGCCATCGAGTACCTCTCCTTTCCAATCCTTACAATCCAAACTCTTTCGTAAGATCCTCAATGCTCCTTACAAAGTACTCCATTATGAACTTAATGTTTCATTTATTGCTTATTTAACCTGAATCCGAAATCAATCCTACCATAGCAAACTTTATTCCCACTAAAAACCACTAGTTTCAAACCTAGCAACATCTTCAATTCCTAATAATCCTCAGAGGCGTTTAAAAAGAAGATGGCCTCGTGATCTTGTAAGATGCATTTCTTATTTGAGTACTACAAGTTTGCAGTTTCTCTACTTGCCTTTATCTAATGACATTATATATTGCATTAAATTTACTTGATGTATTATTGTTATCCTGTAGTAAATTTAAATAAATTATTTTTTTTAAATATCTGTAATGAGCAAAAAATGCGAATTTAAAAATATTTGATACAGTCCGAGCTGGTTTTAATTTTAATATGATTATTTTTAATTATTTATTTTAAATTATATATAGGTATATGTTTTCTCAAGATTATTTGAGGAAATCAGATCATTGTTATTGAGGAAAGTAGAGCTCTCAAGATTCAAGAATGAAGGGTTTATTAAGCGACCTTAGCAGGAAATCGTAAAAGAAAAGTAGCGGAAAATTAAGGATCAACAGGTCTAAGCAATCATTTTATTACTTTTGTCTTTATATTATAACAAAAAAGAAAATTTATTTCTTAACACATCAGATTTTGTTTATCATAATAGGCTTACTATTACAGAAAGTTTATTAAATTTTATATTTTTTTATAACTTCTGATTAATATATATATATTAAATATTTGTATTTCTTTTCAAAATAGGCATTTTATATTCGTTTTTCGAATAAGCCCGATATAAAATATTAAAGGAGATAACAACAAAGTAATAACATATTTTTAATAAGCCATATCAAAAATATCTATTCTCAGTATTTGTGTTTAAAGGCCAGGATGCAGACTTAAATTGAATTAAAAATAATGAAATTGGGAAAAAGATTTCAGTCCGATGTTGTCAGTTTTATCACGCTGTATAAAAACCAATGTTGCCAATACATATATTGGAATTGACTCAATTTTTATCAACATTAAATGTATAGCTGGATTCAATTGATGCAACATAAGAGGACAAGAAAGTAAGATTTAAATACTAAAAATGAAATTCTTGACTAACTAATTCGGTTAAGAATCAAATATCAAATCATTTTAAATTTATATATTTTTAAATATAGACAAATATATATTTTATTATTTTTAAAAAGTAATTTTCATTTTCAAGCTACATTCTTCTTTATAAGATATCAAATTATCTATTCAAAAATTATAGTGAACAAAAGGCAATAAAACAAATAAATATTTCTCATGTTATATTAATAAATAAAAAATTTGCATTTACCAATATAAGATATTTTCTTTTATTATATGTAGTAAAATTGCAATGTAAACAAGTATAATAAGTTTGCTTGACTGATAAAATCATATTAAATTCATAAAAGTGGCACTGGATAATTTCCTAACTAATAATGATATATTGTAATTTTAAAATTGTATGATAAGCCAATAATGCGTAAATAATAAAAATGTAAGTTATGTATAGTTTTTGATAGCATTTGTTTTATTTAAAAAAATAAAATTGGTTTAAATTAATCGAATAGGAGCTGAAAGTACCCGGCTCAAAACCGACTGTGGCAGACAAATTATTTAATGTGTTAACAGCCAGAGATGGGTCTACAGAATCTGTTAGGGCTCACCCAGCCTTTGAGTTCGATCATGGGTAATTCATCTCCATACACAATCGTCATAGAAACAGTCTCTGTCATGTACTGAACCCAAGACCCACCCTTGCTTTTAAATGAATCAAATATAAATTACTTAATATAACCCTCAATTCATTCAAATTAATGTAAATATAAATTCTATAATAAACAAATTAAATATTTTTCCGGCTTAAAATTTATTAATGACTACTCTTATACACGTATTAAAGAATTAAGTAATTTAGCGGGTTTTTTCATTATAAATAAATACGAATGAAATATTACAGTTCTAAAAATAAATTAAATAATTTAAAAAATAAAAACTCCATAACAGATAACACTCTTTTCTTATTTAAAAAATTATCTGATGTAAAAATAATTCTTCCATTCAGAAAATCAATTATTTAACAGTATAACCTGAGAATGAAAGATTATATAAAAATAATTAAAATTCTTGAAATAGGATTAAAACCTCTCTTGTACAATCTCTGAAAATATTAACCCTACATATCTTTTTTGGAGAGATTGGTAGTCAAGAATATTACTAAAAATATAAAAATACTAAATATATAACTAAAAATTAACAATTTTTAAAAAATATCAATATTCTGTTTGTATTAACTTTTAATAAAATTTGAATCAGATTAATTCAAGAACTATCCATTCTGAAAACATAAGTCAAATTACTATCTGAAATAAAATACTGCAACAATATTCATATCATAGATCATATTTCAAAATTCCATGCATTAATTTATATATATAATTAATATTGATTAAGCTATTTAAATTCAGAACTATTTAAGTATAAAGTAATAAAATAGCCCTAATAATTAATATTATGAATATTAATTTTACTTTTATATTTGTGAATAAAAAAGTGTCAATATCTTTAAATAGTGATTGTTCTCATACCTATATTTCATATAAGAATAATAAATCTTAAACTATTTCCTTATAAATATATAAATGTAATGAGAGTAACTCACAATGTTATTTCATTATAAATATAACTTATTTTTAATTCTTGAAATAAACACTGTCCGTGTAAACCTGTGCTGTATTTAAACACTATTGAAAATATTATTTACACAACATTAACACAAAAAACACTTATTAAAACCGGTTTATTTTAAAGACTGATCGAACTGTCCAAAGATATGTCTGGAGTAGAACTGAACACTAAAATAATAGGCAGTGGTGACTGTATTGAATTATGGCAACCGCGCGAAATTCTTTTACTCAACTTATAAAAACTTACAGAAAAGATACATTGAAAATGTAAATATATCTATATAATATAATAAAACTATAAATATGTTATAGATCTTTTTTATTTTACACATTTAAATATTTATTTGTTTGAATAAGTAATGTTACTTGCAATGTAATGTAAGTCCTAAAAACATTTCTTGAAATCCATTTTCATGCAAAATACTTTTACTGAACAATAATAAATTCTAAAATGATAGAATGAAGATATAAATAAAACTATATAATACAATAAAAATAAAAATACATATTAAATATTTTTTATTTTACACATATAAATAGTTATATATTTGAATAAGTAATATATCTTGCAATGTACTGTAGGTCCTAAAAACATTTCTTAAAATCCATTAAAAATTATTTCTAACGGTTTAAGTTTCTGTAAACTAGTTTCGTCGATGGAATTCAAAGGATTGAATTGAGCTGAAGATTAAAGGCGGCAGGCATATTTTGTTCAAGGCGGGAAAGATCATCAATTATAGTAGGTAACATAAACAAAAATTAATTTGGACATATTAAAGAGGTAAGCATTTCTTTGACACTATAATTATTATTAATAATTAGTAACAATATTATTTTATCCACTTGTTGGGTTTTAAAACCTTTATTAATATGGTTATGTTTATTTGTACAGATCAGTCATAGAAATCCATTGATTCTATTGTTAAATAAAGAGGAGCCCAAATTATTTCTAACGATAAGTTTATGTAATGCCTGATACCGTATATGCTATAAATGAGCTCACCCAGCTTCTATAATTTTAGAGATAACTTAAATAATATAATTTATAAAGGGTTACACATAATTAATGCCCTGAAGAAAATCAATTGGGACATAATAGGGATTTCAGAATGTTATTTCTTGATAATTTATAAATATGAATGTTAAATATATCAATACATTAGTGGAAAAAATCCAACTAAAAACCTTAAGTCTCTAAACTAAAACAGGAAATTGAAAATACCTGTCCAATATTTCGCCTATTCAGACATCCTCAGGGCAGAAAGAGGATAATAGCAAACCAAAACATTAATAATGCACCCAAAAAACACACATCCCACCACCTCCAAGGCTCAAATGCAACTACTGAATCATAGGGAAGGTTACTAGATCCCCAGCTGGCTAAGGTTAGATAAAAACAGCTGATAAATACTCTAGATTTGAAACATCAATATACACTCACCAACCCCTCCCCCCCAAAAAAAAACCCAACAGGAAAATAAAATAAAATAAATAATAGTAACAAACAATACAAGAACAGAAGACAAAAAAACATATGACAAAATGAAAGTAAAAGTGCAAGAAAAAAAGAGAATTTATAAAAGACCAGTGGACTTATGGTTATTCCACAAATTATAAATTGAAAAAGGGACCGTTCAACAGAGACATCAAATAAATGTTAATACATTAGTGGAAAATTTCCAACTAAAAATCTATTGGACAGGTATTTTTAATTTCCTGTTTTAGTTTAGAGACTTAAGGTTTTTAGTTAGAATTTGTCTACTAATGTATTAACATTTATTTGATGTCTCTGTTGACCGTTCCCTTTTTCAATTAAATATATCAATATCAATAAAACCAATTATTGATAATTTAGAAAAATTATCAGTTACCTGGGCGACCCGGGTTCGAATAATACAATCAATAACAAATAAATAAAGTTACGCCTTAGTTACGCCGTCCTTCGGAAGGGACGTTAAACGGGGGTCCCGAGCCTGTACGATGTCAGGTACTCGTTAAAAATCCCTATCCTAATAAAACCTGGATAGGCAAAATTTAGAGCTCTCACTGTAGCATCGTCCGATTAGCCATAGCAGCATAAAGTGACGTTAAATGAACAAACAACAATGAACAAATAAATAAAAAAAAGTTTTCATTGATTCCTATGTTTTTATAAAATAATATACATTTATAGTTTGTATATTGTTAATTACTTCTTATTAAGCAAGCTTATTTATTATTGTATATACGGTGAAATGCAAATGGTTAAAAAACATTCGATTTCCTTCACAGCAGCAGACACCACACATTGCCATTGCTGACTATTAACAGAACTAGTTGAGTTTATGAAGCGACATCCTGTCACGTCCTTACATTTAATTTACATCCTTAAGGACCATTCAGGAGACAAAGGTTAGAGACAAAGCAGGGTTAGGGGAACTTATTAAAAAATATTATCAATTTTTGTTGAACGTCGTGGTTTGTTTTGAGTTAAGGAATATAAGAATATAATAAATATAAGAAACAGTTGGTTATTAAATAATCCAGGATCCATGGTCCATTTTTGCACTTGATTACTTTCAAGCTGAATCTTCGTGAATAGCTTCGTTTCGATAAGAGGCCCATCAATTTCCTGTGCGAAAATTCTCGATTGTGGTAGCTAACATCAAAGAGTCCCCTCCTTCCAATATAAATAAAAAAAACAAAAAATCAGCTGGTTAGTAATCATTTTTGGTAACCTCGCTATCGATACATGTTGGAAGGAGGGGACTCTTTCATCAAACCATACATTTTGTAGGAGAAATATTTTTTCAAATAATTTAGATAATTATCTTGAGATTTAACAAAAAAAAACCCAGCTAGTAATAAATTTTTGAGAATCATCAAATCGACATATTTTATCCTTGCTACTTCAGTTAGCTGCCACAATCGAGAATTTTCGCTCAGGAAATTGTTGGGCGTCTTATCGATACGAAGCTATTCATGAAGATTCAGCTCGATAGTAATCAAGTGCAATAATGGACCATGGATCCTGGACTATTACTCTTTTTAACAATTAACAGTATCTGGCTTACCGGAAGAAAAACAATCGTCACGTGTATTAGCCGGTCTGGAGGGACTGTTATCCTCCAATGTTTATAACCTGAGCACTGATAATTCAGATACTGACAACACCTACCTTCTCTTTCATATTAATGGGAATTGAAATATACAAAATGTAACAATAAAATGCTAATTCTCGACCCTTCTAGCCACGTTCTACAGTTACATTTTATAACAGTTATATTTCTAACAGTAACAGTTACATTCATTTGAAAAGAAAAGATATGTCCAGGACCGGGAATCTGGAAGACCCGGGTTCGCGTCCCGGTCCTGGACATATCTTTTCTTTTCAAATGAATATATTTAAAAATTAGTAACAACTAAAATAAAATAAATTATAGTAACAGTCACATTTTTGACAGATTCCTAGTTCTTTGTTTCCTCGTGTGTTTTGGAGTTGTTGTTGTATCCTCATTTTTGTTTGTTGCTGATTTGTCGTTTGTTTGGTGGTTAGGGGTTGTTTTTATTTTAAATTGTCAATGATATATTCCATTATTTATTTCTATTATTATTATATTTATTTATATTATATATTTCATTATGTTGTTAAATATTCATTTATATTATTATTACTTCTATTTATTTATTTCCATTATTATTATATTCCATGTTATGTTATGCAAATTCTAACACCAATAAAAATATTTAAAAAGGTTATCCAAGATATAACTGTTACAAATATAGCTGCTATAAAATGTAACAGCTTGCGCATGCGTGCGATTGCCCTTTACAGGTGGTTGTTTTTAAACACAAGTACCTCACATAATTTCTTGTTTGAAATTATTATAAAAATATCTCTGGAAGTTCGTTTGCTAGTTTGTTCATTCGACGTCACTTTATGCCGATGTGGCTGATCGGACAATGCTGCAGTGGGAGCTCTAAATTTTGCTTATCCAGTTTTAATTAGGATAAGGATCTTTAACGAGTACCTGACATCATAGAGACTCGAGATGCTTTTATAACGTCCCTTCCTAAGGACGACATAACCTTCTGGAAGTATTTCACAGCTTCTTCTTTTGAAGTAGGCTATTCCTAAAATGTTATTCTCTTCATTTTAAGTAGGCAATAACAAAATGAATGAGGCAAAAACACAAACTTAAATTTAATAAGCAATAAAGAAATTCAAATAGACAGTAAACAATATTAACAAGACAGCACTAAAAAACGATTTAATAACGCACACACCAATATTCGTAAATATGATACCTCTTAAATAGGCAATAACAATAGGAATAAGACAAAATCAGAAAATTAAATTCAATAAGCTGTACATAAATTTAATTATACAATAAACAAAACAAAACAAAATCAATACATAAAATACTCTAATAACGCACAGACATATAGCTCAAATGAGACGAGTGGTAAGAAGGTGAGGTCACAGGAAATAAGAAGGTTGGTTTCTTGCAGACCGGCTAATACACAAGTGCAGTTATATTATTACATATTGTGTATTTCAATGTCCATTAGCATTGATTAGAAGATAGGTGTTATCAGAATCTGAATTATAAGTGTTCAGGTTATAAGCAATGGCGGATAACAGACCCTGCAGACCGGATAATACACAAGTACCCTTAGCACATATTATCCTAAGCATCGAACCGCCTTCTGCATAGCCCCCCATTCTATTTCAATAAAAAGAAAAAGAATGAAGGGGGCGACAAAAGACGACCATAAAAAGCGGCTGTGGCTCGGAGGGTCGCCTTGAGTGACTCTTCCGCGAATGCTAAAGAGAAAAAATGTCCGTCGAGATAAGCTTTAGCCATCTTCGAATTTATTAGTCGCTACCGAAATACCGCCTCATCATTAGCCTTTGCAGTGTACTTCCTTTTTTTGTTCTTCAGTTTTTTTTTGTCCTGTTTTTTAATTCAATCTGATATTTAATCCTGGTTTCTTATGTTGTCTGGCAAGATAATGAATAGACCTACCTGCCGAAGCTCGCCATAAAACCTCAAAAGCTAAACCATCAGGGGGGAATAAAAAAACTCTACACACTTCAAATATTTATATAGATTAAAAGTTGTTTACAAACTTATCAACTGTATTTATTTACCAAACCAATATCAGGCATGTCTAATTCACAATATCCTTAGTTATAAAAATAATACAGTACTTAATCGAAACGGCAAATTTAAAAAAAAAAGGTTACTTGTAGGTCATTTTTTTCTTCACTGAATTTTCAAAAATAATTTATTTTAGATTTATATCACAAGGGAATTTGTTTCAGAAAACCAAAAACATTTGGAATCACTAAATCAATTGCCCTACCATAATCAAGCCATTTATCAGTTTATAATTAACAATATTAAACTTAAAATGAAAAATGAGGTGATTTGTTTTTATTTGTGTAGGTATTAGTTAATTGTTATGGAAAACTGACATGGAAAATTGTTTGAAATAAAAGATAAAAAGGTAAATTTCTTTGTTAAAGATTAGATTTAAATTAATTTATTGTTTATTGTAATAACAGTACACCAGAGTACTGACGTTTCATCAATTCAAGGGGCTACATTAGTGCTAGCACCAGGGAATTCGAAGTATCATGTAACCAGTAGCACTGCGCTTCTACGCATTTCTATACAAGGCGAATATTTTAGTCGTATTTAGCCTAATAATCATTTAATATTTAAAAAACCAGAAATAGATCTTACGCAACCTGAAACTACAAATATTCCATTCTTTCACTCCTCTAAATTTAAGTGTAAAATTAATATTAATTAGAATTATTAAAATTAAAACTACTTAATTTATTTACTTACAGTGAAAAGAAAGGATATGACCACGACCGAGAAGCGTGCTTGATTAGGGCCAGGATAGATCAAACGGTAGAGTCCCAGACTAGCAATCTGGAAGACCCGGGTTCGAGTCCCGGTCTTGGACATATATTTTCTTTTCAAACTACTTAAATTTGCTATTATTTAAAATTGTCATTCCTCTCAAGTTCTGCTCGTTACGATCGCTGAAGAGAAATACAAACTCCCAAAAGTATCGTACAGTGGAGGTCGAGCCTTAATCGTAACATAACTTATTATTGATTTCGAAAGATCTTCTCCAGGCAGGTCTTTCCCCAATGAACGGTACCCACTTGAGAGAGCCTGGGCGAGCCCTAGAGTGGTATCTAGATCCGACAAGGTTGTATTGTATTGTAATCAATTAATTCATTTACCCCAGCCAGTTTCAAACCCGAGGACTTTCAATTGGTAGACAGTGCTTAGCTGTTATCTTGAGAAAATAATTTGTTAGTAATATTTATTATTAATATTTCTTGATCTAGTCAATGACGTTATATAGTATGTTTCAAATAAGAATATTGAGATGTAATAAAAATAAATTGCATATTGAATAACAAAAAATATTTACAATAAAAAATGCATATAAAAAAAAATGGAAAAATAAGATATTATACCAAAGTAATGAAACCAAAATGCCTCTACGCAAGTGAATGCTAGCACTAATTATAGTTTGGACAGACTTGAGGTATTGGAGAGAAGAATCATGAGGAAGATTTTGGGTCCTATAAAAAGTGCGGAAACTTGGAAATTACCAAGCAATAATGAGGTATATCAAAAGATAGAAAAAATATCAAAAACGATACGGAAAATAAGACTGATGTTTTTTGGACATTTGTACAGAATGGATGAAAACAGGCTGTCAAAACAGATCTTTAAGTATCTCTGGGAACAGAAATTAACAACAGGCTGGATCCGAGAACTTAAAAAAGATTTAGAAATGCATAGCTTAAAAGCAGAAGAGAGATGCCTTCAGAAGGATAGTGTTAGCCTGGGGATTCCAGGGTATAAGCAGTGGTGTAAATAGTGGTCAGTAAACAGTGGTTTCTATGTCTAAATTTAGAAAAAACTTCTGTGTTTCAAAAGTTTAACTGACTTATAGGTTATGCTTAATATGTTTTGATATTTAAAATGATCGTACGGTTTTCTTAATAACACTACTGAATAGAACTTGAATATTGAGCCAATTTTACATATAAACTATTCAAGATGATTGTAATTATTTATAAACAAATAAACGAGTAAATATTATAAAATTAAATGATTTATCTTTGGTACAATAAACACATTGTTGAAGAAATAAAAATAATGAGTTACGTTGGCGACACTGGGTCAAGTCTGTCGATTCAAGTAATGGAATTGCACGTCACTGTGAATTATTTTGTATCAGAACAAAATTGATGACCGAGTTTATAAATGTCCTTATTTCCGAGTTGTTTTATTTAATGTGAATGGTTTAGTTTAACTTACCTCTCCGTGAAATGTATGTAAGTTGTCGGTAGATGTTATAACTGTACCTGCCCGCTTAATGTGATATAAAAAAATGCAAATGGCTTCACTTACCTCCGTTCTTTATCGTTCTATTTTCCTCAGTTCTTTATGGTTCTAAATTCCAGTGTATACTGACGAGAAAATAAGTGTCCATTATGATAAGGCATGAAGGTGTTAGCTGTGACTCCTGTTTAAACGGCAATTTTCGTGGTAAAAGATGGAAGTGTTTGGTTTGCTTCGATTATGATCTATGCTCAGGTTGCTATGATGGTGGAGCTACTAGCATTCGCCATACAACTCAACATCCTATGCAATGTATTCTAACAAGGTCTGATTTAGAACTTTATTATAGCGGTGAAGCTTTTAACACAGATCAACCACAATCATTTACCTGTCCATATTGTGGAAAATTCGGTTTCTCAGACAGTGCCCTGTTGGAACATGTCAATGCAGAACATGCTAATGCTGATCATGAAATTGTTTGCCCTATTTGTGCATCATTACCATATGGTTATCCGAATTTAGTGACTGAAAACTTTGCCGAACATTTGACGGTAGAACACAGAAGCCCTAATAGAGATCTGGCATCTTTTCTAGAGGAAACATCTACAAGACATTCTAGCAGAACTACACCTGCTCCTACTTCTCGTAATATAACCACAAGACCAAGACGTTCGCACCTCAATTTCACATCTAGTTCTTTAGCATCCTTGACGTCGTCAAGCCCTTCAAGAGATATCGACCCGATAACTGAACTTCTCTCTCAACTGTCTGGTGTCAGGAGAACTCAAGGTTCTGCTGCTTCACAGTACATGGATTTACAGATGCAATTTCAAAGACAACAGGTGCGAACTACTTCTGGCCAGCAATTGGTTAGAGTTACTAAACGGTCTCAACAGCCCACGACTCCTGCTTCTGGTTCTGCAAATGTGACTTTGAAAGCTAGTTCAAACGATACTAAACAAAACAATTCTCAGACATTTTTATTGTCTTCTGTGTCAGGAAAAGACTTGGAAGAACTCGACTTGAGCCTGCTCGATGAAAATAGGGCTAACAGAGCATTATTTGTACATGATATAATTCTTGCCAGTCTTATAGAGCCAATCGATTATAGGAATATCTTGTCGTTTCTAACTGTACCTGATAAAAGTGATTTGAAAGCAGCTACTGAATCTAGAGGTAATGTTAAAGCTGTTAAAAAATGTCAGTAGTATTATTTTGGCTATGGATGTAATGAAATATATAAATTGTATGGAGTATAAAGCTAAACGTTGTGCTAACATACTTATAAAATAGATTATGACAAATGATGAGGGAAATTTTTTCTTTAAAAATATTTAAGTCATATTTAAGAAATTTAGTGTTTATTAAATCATGTTTCTATTTAACGACTGAATTATATTTGTGCCTTATGTTGCTTTATTAGTGCCTAGCACATTTAGGTAATTTGATAATCAATGGTTTTTTGAATAATTGTTCCCACAAGTTGTCACTTCAAGCTGAGTCACAAGTTTTAACTTTTCATTTGTTTTCTTTCAATTATTTTCCAAAAATACATATTATCGTGAGCTTTAGTTTGGATAAGAGAATGTGTACAGTTTGGTTATAATTTCATCTAGAAATGAACGTTTCAACAAACATATCATCTATACTTTGAAAGGTTAGTTGAAACTTTGATTTCAAAACTTCTGTATTCAAAAACAAAACACAATTTTCAGTTGATTTGGAGTCTTATTGTAATATTAATTATTGCTGTTTCAATCATATCACAGCTGTTGACTTCTACTGTCTCAAGGGATATACCAACTCCCAAGGAGTCTTACATTAAGTGAAATATGAGAAGCGAGGGATCGTTGACTGGATGATGTAAGGAAGAAAATAGTTGGGGGTGCAGTTAATTAAAACAC
Organism: Troilus luridus; assembly: GCA_964056705.1. Taxonomy (NCBI): domain Eukaryota; kingdom Metazoa; phylum Arthropoda; class Insecta; order Hemiptera; family Pentatomidae; genus Troilus; species Troilus luridus. The sequence continues at coordinate 7,005,980 of OZ057414.1, read as the reverse complement.
TAAATAAGTGGATACATTAAATAAGTATCCACTTATTTAGTGTTTTAAATGACTGCACCCCCAACTATTTTCTTCCTTAAGTGAAATATGTTATTAAGTACATCTGCATAATACTATCAGAAGTACTAGCAGAAGTTATAGTAATTAACTGCTTTGTATTCCATTCTAAAATTAGTATTCATGGTAATTTTTAAATTTGTATCTGATATTTAAAATTGATGTCTTCCCCTGTTCTGTAGAAAGATGTATCTTCAGCAGAATGGAAAAAAAAAAAAAACGTTGAATTTTGTTAATTTTTTGAGCGATTTTAATAAATATAAATATATAGCTAAGATCAATTTAAGGTAATAATACTTCAATAATTCCAATGAATTCGAATTTTATATTTAAATACAAAGCAGCTATCGATAATTCAGAAAGATAGCTTTGATTTTGTTTTCATAATATTTAAATTTATCATCTATTATGTATTGTAATGTATTTATATTCTTGTTCGTAAATCCAATGGCTAAAATAATTACAATATTAGTTTCAATTTAATTCTATGAAATTTAACTATAGCAGAATCCAGAATTTTTTTTATATGAATATAACCATCAATATACGAATTATTAGGGAATATTTTGAATAATACAATGAAACTGCCAGAAGAAATATATATTTGTATAATTAAAGAGATATAAAATACATTATTTCTTATTTGCATTTCATATGTACATAGTTAATTTTCATATAAATTTTAAAAATACAAAATTGACACAATAAAACAGGTACAAACATTCATAACTTCAAAATAAAAACAATTCATAAATGTATCAGAATGTAAGAATTGGTTCGATTCGGGTATCTAAAATATCTGTAAAAAGAAAAGAAAAATATATTAGGAATTGTTTATAGACAATAAATAAAATATATTAAGATGAATAAACAATTTTTATTAAACATTAACATAGAATAGAATATATCTACATCCCCAGTGAATACCTGAAGTTGAATTTAGTCCAGATAGAATTAGCTGTATTGAGGGTAGTGGAATTGTGTCTTTTTCGTATTTTTTAGCTTTAAATGGAATTATTATATAAGCAATAACTATTTCAAGCTAAGATCTGACTTAGCCACTAGTACACTATAAGAATGTCATGATTTAGCTTCCTCAGTACAATTAACTCATTTTAGACAGAATTCGACTTCACTGGTGCTTCAGAAATATACACATATACTTGTAGAATTTTCACTACAGAATCATTTTTAATGCTATAGAGAATCTCATTTAATTTGAAATATTTTACAATAAAGTATTCATTGTAAATATTATTTACTAATTATCTATTATATTAAAAAATCGGTAATTTAGTCTTTATTGTAACCCCCAGATTAACTTCTTCTTAAGTGGAAAAAAAAATTAGTTAAGTTGATAAGAATTGAAAGTAAGTATATATTTTATAATGATTCAGTGAATAACCAAAACTTTGATTCTAAATATCCTAAAACAGATTTTTTTTGGAGGTGAACCATTCTCATTCTCACTGATTAAGTTAAAAGGACTCATAGTACTGAGTTATCGGAAGAGTTTTACAGTTCACATCCTTTTTTTTAAAGCTAATAAATATTATTAAATGAAATACCTTTAGTAATACTCCACCATGGAAGCGTAATATAAGTAAGAAACGAATTAAGAGGAATGCTTTGGGCTCGTTTGTTTTCTTTCCACATATGGAAAGTTTGCGTGAAACCGCGCATGGTCCACAAAGGATTGATAGCACCATCGTCCAGTTCTGAAACAGTTCAAAATTCATAATTATTTTATAAAGTATTAACTAAAATTATTTTTAAAAAAAATCTATTAGTCGATAGATACAGGTATTGAGTTATATAGTCGATAGAGTAAGAAAATGGTCCCGCTGGAGGTAAATAAATTCTCTTATATAGGCAGAAGTGTTCATTTGAAACCCGACATTTCGACCCACATTGCAGGTCTTCTTCAGGGCTGGTGAGATCAGGAGTTGACTGAGTCTAGTATCAACTCCTGATCTCACCAGCCAGAAGAAGCCTTATTTGATCATTGAACAACAAATTGATTAGGAATATTATTGATATCAATATAAAAAAAAAACAAAGCAACAATCATGTTTCAACAAAATTTAGCACAAGTCCACACATGGTTGTTATGAAAAGTGAAAAACACAACTTTTCAGGAGAGTAAAAAAAAACTTTCAAGATTCATTTGTAATCAGACTTTATCATCAAACGTATTTAACTTTGTTTTTGTGCCTTAAATATTTAAAAATTGTCACCATCATAAGAATAATAAATATAAAATAAAATATTTCTGGTTTCAATTTTTTTTTATTCCTATTATTTCAGCCTTAAATATTTTTGTATCTTGTTCGTTCAGCCCTGAAAAAGACCTGCTGTGTGGATCCAAACATTAGTATCTAATGGATAGTTAATTATATTTATTTTTTTTATGTTAACTTGTAACATCTCCATAATTATACAGTTAACTAATAATTATTCATGATTTTATGTAATACTTGCAAAACCATCACAATTTAAAAAATATAGAGAAAGAGGTTAAAGAAGCCATTCAAATGAAGCACTTTCAAGCGGTAAGCAGGTTCAATATCATTCTGGGAGTCTTTTAACTTAATAAAAATTGATGCTCGTATATTTAGTATTCCTTAAATAATTTTGTACACTTCAAAAGTATGCAAATAACTCTTACCAACTTACACATAATGTACATAATTAAACTAAAAGACTTAGTTATTAGATAAATATTAAACAATAAAACAATTAATTATTTCTTTTCTATGTTTGTGGTATTTTAGATTTTAAAAAACAATTAATTTTTGTTACTATAATGCAATAAGTATCTTCATAATACCTAAATTATTTAAACAATATTTATTTTATTGATTAAAATATAACATCTGAAATATACTGAGCTAGTATGAGCTCGCTGAATATTGCTCCAGGTTCATATTAGGAGAAGGGTAGTATATGCTGAAGGTTCTGGGGTAAAATCCGGATGTGGCAGATAAATTAAGGGCTCAACTAGCCTCTATACAGGCTAATAACTTCTATTAGGGGAAAAGCCTGGCAGTTGAGACGTGATGTTGAACAAATCACCTTCCTGCGCAACCAATCTCATCGGTTGTAGCGGTATGTTTTTTTTTTGCTTCAGATTTAACTCACTTATTTCTTAATTGGAATGAATAAAAAATTAAAAATAAGATTGACAGAAAAAAAAACTAATGATATAAAAAGTTAATAAGCGGGGGGATGGTTGACTGGAAGATAGACGTAAGGAAGAAAATAGTTGGGGGTGCAGTCAAATAAAAACACGAAATAAGTGGTTACTTATTTAATTATGTGCCGACGTTTCGACCCACTTTGTGGATCATCTTCAGGGCTATAGGAGGCTGGAGCAAGACTGTTTATTTTGGAGATATATTTTTTAATTGTATATTAATAGTAATTTGTATTGACTATTTTTTAGAAATATAGACTATTTTATTATATTTAAATGTGTATCATGACTATTTTATAGAGGGCCACGAAAATTAATGGGAAAAGGTAGGGTGATAAAACAGTAGGATTTGAAGTCAAAAGGTCAAAATAAGTATTATAGGAAAGATAATATAGTAGTAACAGAATGAAAATGGGAAGGAATAACAAGGTAATTTAAGGTTAAAACTAATTTAAGGTTTTTTTAGTAAGTTGAAAATTTGTGAGTAGAAAGAGGATAAGTTGTTTGAATCGATCTTGAGGTTAACAGTGGAGGAATCTAAATTTATGTGGATGGTTTCAGAGAGTATGCGTTTATCATGGTTGGGAACAGAAGCTAGGATGGATGTATTATCAAAGTCAAAATTGTGGTTAAGGGATAAGGCGTGTTCGGAGAGTTTTGACAGTCTTGCTCCAGCCTCCTATAGCCCTGAAGATGACCCACAAAGTGGGTCGAAACGTCGGCACATAATTAAATAAGTAACCACTTATTTAGTGTTTTTATTTAAAAAGTTAATAGTTTTAATTAATTATTAAATAGTTTTAGTAATTTATACATTCCATTCTAAGGCATTAGAAATTCCATACTGTACTGACTGGGAAGCAACTGAAGGGTAGACCGAGGCGTAGGTGAAAGGATTGCATAAAGAGTGATCTGGGGATTTGGGTTTGGGAAGTGGTTCGTGGATAGAGGAGAGGTTTGTAACCACTGATGGTGGTATCGCCAAGGAGGAGGATTTTACAAATTTCACTTCAGATGAATTTCTTTTACGTTTTAGATCTGAAGCTGTAGTGAAAATACGGAAAAATTAAAACTTATAAATTCAGACTGTCGCTTTGAGTTATATCACAACAAGTTTCAACTTATCATTTGTTTCCTTTTTAGTATTCTCAAAAATAAAAATAATCGTAAGGCAGAATGAGTGTAATTATGGGAAATGTATATATCTAAGTAATTGTTCCATCAAGAAATGATTACTGAAATGTACACATTCCCAATAATTACTTTTTTTATCAAACTAAAACTCAGGGTTATTTTTATTTTTGAGAATATTATGAAGGAAACCAATGAAATGTTATGACTTGAAATGATGACCTTCAGATTTTAATAATGTCCCATGAATCATATTATCCAATTAAAGAGATGTTATCATCATGTCTATATAACATTAATTAATTTACAACAAAAAATTGACTACACACTAAACTAAGTTACATTCCACAGGGTTATTACATAAAGAGGAGAGGGCAAAAAATAAATAAAAAATTACTTTAAAAGCTTAAGTGCATGCAAGCGATAAAATTAAAACAAAAGGATAATTTTATAGTCACTATAGCTACTGTTCCATTTTTATATACTCATACTCTTCTATTCTTGGTGATCGCTAATTCCATCTACAACTAATTGTTGCTAATTTTTTTTTTTACATACCAGTGCATTTCTTACGCAACTCGCGTAATTCACACCAGTACGTAATGACTGTTCCGTCGGCAGCTGTCTTAGACCTCGGCTTTATTACATTTATATCGTGTCTCCTTAGTTTTCTCAGAATAGCCAACGTTTCATTAAGAGGCATGCAAGAGTCTACAAAACAAAAGCATTACAGAAGTAAATAATGAAACGATAGTGGGAAGATAATGGGTTACTCTTGGATATGTTCTAGGCATCATTTTAATTCTCAAGTGTACTAAAAAAAAAAAAAAAAATAAATAAATAAAATATTTATAGTCAATAAAAAAAAAAAATTAACTGCAATTGCAGCAATTTTTCTAAGAAAAAAAAATGTTAAAAGGTACTAATGACCCTATAGTTTTATAACTTAAAATCAAAGAAAACATGGGGTTATTTAAATTTAAATTTAGCATAATCAATCTACAGCTGTGCTATTTGTTATTTGCTATCTCAAAGCCGAATCTAACTCTAATTTACTAGTCAAATCCAAACAAGAATTTTGTAGAAGTAATTCCACAAAGGACTAAAAAGGAAGTGTTTCAGAAATTTATTTAAAAATTGTTTAAATTATACATTCAATTAATTAGTCTTGAATAATAATTAGTAGAAAATATAAGTTAGGAAAAGATAAAGGTCTGGGTAGAGACCAAAAATTAATTCCTTTAACAGAGCTAAATTATTAAAAGAAACTGAGATTTCGGCCCAAATTACAGGTCTTCTTCAGGGCTCAATGAACAAGATACAGAAATACTCTCTTAAATAGCCACGGCCAATAATTTGAATTTATTCGTCACGTGTTTCTTCTAGTTTCGACCGCATAGTCAAACTCTTTGCCTTTGACCACACAATCTAATTACATAATATACTCTTAAGTTTTTAATAGAGAGAATGTTAAAAAAAAAAACTATTTCCGAACTGTTATCAAGTGCGGTCCGGATAATCGAAATTCACCAAGAGAAATGCATAACAATTCCCACGCTTGTAAAAAAAAAATGTTTATTTTATTGTGTAGTACACAAGTTAAACAAACAATTCAAATGTACGTACTGTCGTATTCCTAAAATACACTTCCTTTTTTAAAATGCGTGCCATTCAGTCGGTTGATGTCGTAGCGGAGCGCTAGTGTTCTCGTTCGAGAGGGGGGGACTTTAAAGTTTTGTCCCGACACCGAAAAATGAAGTCGCAGTGACAGTGAATTCGGACCGGTATGTAAACATGTTACAGGAATTTTTTTCCCCATGCCTGGATGAGTTGGACTTAGGAGACACTTGATTCCATCAAGACGGTGCAATGGCACACATTTCAAGAGCATCGATGGCTGTTTTGAGGGAACACTTCCTAGAGCGCCTCATCTCAATTAAAGGCGATTTGAAGTAGCCGGCAAGCTCTCCCGATTTGGCTCCTTGTGATTTTTTTGTTTTTTTTTAAATCCCCTGTTTATGTGAACCGTCCAAGGACCCTACAAGATTTGAAGACTAACATCCAAGAAGAAATTGCCAACATAATGCCTGCTATGCTGATAAGAGTCATGACGAATGGCAGAAATCGGTTTACTCAGTGTATAGAGAAGGGGAAGTCACCTACCTGATTTGATCTTCAAAACTATGTAAGAGAAAACATTAGACATGTACCTACATTATAAAAAATAAATAAAAATTTTCTGATTCATAAAATGGGTTTTATTAAGTTTTTAAAAAGGAAGTTATGTTGCTGCACCCTGTAGTTTGATTCAACATTTACTTCCTATTTATGGCAGCTAAGTCTCTAAGTAATAATTTTTTTTATTATAGGAGTAAGTATTAAATAATAATAATAGTATAAAATAATAGTTACAAGAAATTAAATTTTATAGCAAATGCTCTTCAAACTTATTTTCTAGGTGCGAAGCCAAATCGGATAATTGAACATTCATAAAATCGACGCTATACTGTATATTCTTTTGACTTTTTTATAATTATGTAATAAATATACAAATTCTTTATTATATTTGATCAACTCCCATATAACATCACGTGATTCAAGTTTATAGAAATGAAACATTAAATAATCCTATTTTTTATAATTTATTTTATTTTAGTTGTTATTAATTTTTAAATTTATTCATTTGAAAAGAAAAGATATGTCCAGGACCGGGACTCGAACCCGGGTCTTCCAGATCACTAGTCTGGGACTCTACCATTTGAGCTATCCTGGGCCCTAATGAAGTACGCTTCTCGGCCATGGTCATATCTTTTCTTTTTGATCCTAAGTCCCCGCGTTCTTGCATTTTGCGAAGTATACGAGAGGAAGAATGTTCTTTGAACATTATTTTAATTTGGATCTAGTTGACTTACGTCATTATAATTATTATAATTTATTTTATTTTAGTTGTTATTAATTTTTAAATTTATTCATTTGAAAAGAAAAGATATGTCCAGGACCGGGACTCGAACCCGGGTCTTCCAGATCACTAACTAGTCTGGGACTCTACCATTTGAGCTATCCTGGGCCCTAATGAAGTACGCTTCTCGGCCATGGTCATATCTTTTCTTTTTGATCCTAAGTCCCCGCGTTCTTGCATTTTGCGAAGTATACGAGAGGAAGAATGTTCTTTGAACATTATTTTAATTTGGATCTAGTTGACTTACGTCATTATAATTATTATAATTTATTTTATTTTAGTTGTTATTAATTTTTAAATTTATTCATTTGAAAAGAAACGCGGGGACTTAGGATCAAAAAGAAAAGATATGACCATGGCCGAGAAGCGTACTTCATTAGAGCCCAGGATAGCTCAAATGGTAGAGTCCCAGACTAGTGATCTGGAAGACCCGGGTTCGAGTCCCGGTCCTGGACATATCTTTTCTTTTCAAATGAATAAATCCTATTTTTTATTTGATCATGATTATTTAAATATTTTTATTTTGAATAGAAAAGATTTGACGGAAAAGATTCGAATCCCGGACAGGACAAATCTTTTCTCTTCAAAATAAAAATATTTATTAAATAATCTTGTTGAATATCTGATATAACTACAACATATTTTAATATTAATTTTCACTACAACTGATAAACTACTGTCTGTGCTAAATGATAATGAATATTTATAATCTATAAACTTTATTGTTCTTTATTAAGCTTTACTCCAATATACTACCACAGAAACATTTATCCAAGTAACTAGAAATAAATAAATTTCTATGTTAAATAGAAAGCATCAGAAATTTTTGCTCAGTTTGATTTTTTGAATTAAAGTTTGTTTCGATTATCTTAATTTATAGCAAAAATAACCTTGCCATTATGTATGCAATCAATATATTTAACTGGCAAGTAGGTAGAGAAACTACTCACTGACAGTACTCAAATAATAGATTTAAGTTGGAAGGTCCCGAGATCATCTTTTCAAACATCTCGGAGGATGTCAGGAATTGAAGAGAAAGCTAGGTTTGAATGGGAATAAAGTTTTTCATGAAAAGATTGACATCGGGTTTGGGCCAAATCAGTAACAAATGGAACATTATGGATGATTCTATTCGTAAAAAGGTAAAGAGCAGTGAAGACTACGAAGGATTGTATATGATAAGGAGTAACTCAATGGCTTAAAGGAGCCCCAAAGATTTATTCCTCAAATCCAGATAGGTCTTAAAATAGTCATGTATATGAGTCTTTAGTAATTAATTGGCAACTCAGACCGTTTGTCTAGTAAATGTTAAAGTAGCCTGAAACGGTGCAATCAATAAAGACAAGATATTGCTCATATGCTTGTCAGCCAGGTTGGATTTGAATCAGATATGTATATCACAGTAATTCAGCATTCTACTCACTTAGTCACCCCCCCCCCATTAAAATGCATGATTAAATAAAAACAATTTTTTTCACATTTATATGAACTTTCCGGACAAATCTCAAAAATATATTTCAATTAGGTCAACAGATAAAAACAAGTATAAGTTAAACAGTTGACATTTGATGTAGGAAAAAAAAGAACAATATAATATTGCATTGTAAGCACAGCACTGAAGAAATATAGAATGACACATTTATTTAAACAACACGAGAATATCTTAAGTAGCAAACAACAAAGTCACATTAGTTGGTATGTTCAGATTTAGTGAATTGTTGGTTAACAACTAGTTAGTTTCACAAATAATTATTAAACATAGCTGTTTTATTTTTAACATTGAAAAGCTATAATGAGGAATCATAGAATAGCAGTTTGCCTATAACTTTTACTTTAAATAATTATTTAGAAATTGGAATTAGGAAAATAATTGTATACGAAAAAGAAAGTAAATAGTTTAAGTGAAAATAAGAGAAATTTCAATTCAGCATTAGCCAAAAAAAGCTATTCTCTGAGTATTAAAAAGAATTCTTACAACAAAAAGAATCCAATTAACAGAAAATGCATCCCTTACACGAAAGGTTCCCAGATTTAAGAAAATCCAATTATCAAAATAGTTTAAACGAAAATAAATTGACAGAATGTATAGCAATTTAGAAAAAAAAATAAAAAAACTTTTTTTAAAAATGCAATGAAACACTTCGCTATGTAATGCAACACTGCCATGCAAGTGATTAGAGAAAACAATTCAATACCATTCTTAATGTGTGGTTACACGTAACTACGGATGTAATCAAGTCGTACAACTTACCATCCCTCAAGTCTCCGGCTTGGATATGAGTTACCGACTGAGCAATGTTGTCCAAGCCTTCATTTTCACTTCTTGCGCGATTACCATCAGTGCTAGGCTTCCTCTGCCAGCCCCCTCGCACAAATACGCTGAGATTAGCACTAGGATCACTAAGCCGTCTCTATAAATCAATTTTTATTTGTAAATATGAGTTAAATCTAAAAAGTATTATTATTAATACTAATAGTTAACAATAATATTATAATAATTATTAATTAATCCATGTTTAAAAAACAAACAACACAGAGAATAAAGAATAACAAATTCACCTAGCAGTAACTAAGTTTAATTTGTGCATTGTGACAATTATGTAATTATTCAAATAACATGTAACTCTTCTTATATATTTTTTTAAATAATAGAGACTAATGACACTTTGAAGAAATAAAATATGTTTTATGCATTGTGGAAGATGTAAAATTATTTTACATTACATGTTTTTACATTACGGGTTTTAAAATTATAAACTATAAGAATAGGGAGTTATGCATATGAATTTTAATAAATAACATTATACCTTATCATATTCATTTATAATTTTTTTTTCATGACTTTGTTGTAGACACTTACATTGGCTTATATTTTTTGTCGAAAACATGGCATATAAAACAAAATTTTAATTCGAGAACTTTATTTAAAATTTTGAATGATCTCTGATTATTATTATTATTTAACTTTAAAAAAAAAGTATGTACTTCTTTGATATGTACACTTATTGACTAGTCGGAACAAGTTCTGAGATGGATAACACTATTCTAGTGCTACTAATAATTACTTTATGCCTATAAAGGAACATATCCTCAGGATCTTCCCAATCCTCATCCCATAGATCTATTGCACAGATTCCAGGCTCGGAAGTTGGGGTCTCGGCTCCACAACCTAGAAAACCAATTCATATATACAAGAAATCTGTTTCAATTTGTAGATTACAATAATTAGAAGAATTTGATACATATTTAATCTTTAGAATATTTCTAAATCATTTATCTTATGTTAAATAATAAAAATAATGCCTCTTCTTATCCACAATAAATAAACCTTAGCACAGTTGCATCAGATGATGCTGTCTAATCATTTATTATATTACAAGGAATTTTTTTTCCGTTAAAAACTTTTTTTATTAATATGAAATATTAGTTGATATAGTACTAGTATTGTTTTTTCCTTTGTAGGATAAAATGCTGGTTATGTTTTTTAAATTTGTTAACAAAATAATTAATTCCACAGTTTGAAGGATAGTATGTTCTTAATTTAAAAAGTAATGATGAATTAACTCATAAGGAGTGACAAATAGAGATTAAAATAAAGGAATCAAAAACAGTATTAGTTGATGCATCTGAGGTAATTTTTTATTAGTTTATTGGGAGCACTGTTTGAGACAACATAAGTGTTGTTTTTTTTAAATCTAAAAACAAAAATTGATGAGAATCAGATTTTGTTTCAATTGATGGTTTTTTATTTAATTGTTATCAAATAACTATTAACAATATTCATTTGAAACAAAAAGTCCTATTTTTTATCAATTACGGTAAGACTTGAATTTAGCTAAGTTTGCAAGAAGTGTGTTACCTTTAGGTTTGGTGACCGCCATTTCAGCATGACCTTTCCCTTGGGGACCTTTCATCGTAACAAACTCGACCCTTTGAGATGAGTTATTGAGTAAACCAAAGGTCATCCTATGAGCCATTTTGCTGCTAAGGCTAGCCTGCATAAATTTTAATATATTCATTATTAAATTTAAAATTTTGTACCAAGTAATACTTTATACCAGAATTTAAATAGAATAAGTTCTTACTTCTACAATATTTACACTACAGGGATATTAAGTTCTTTATTTCTTTACTTTATTTTTTTAACTTAAATTTCCCTGTCTAATAAAAGCAAAACCAGAAGAGAAAAAAAAACATAACTACTTTAAGATAAAAAAGATTTTAAAAGAAAACATTAAGTCTCTTAAATACTAATAAATTAGTAATCTTTTAATCAATCACGTTCATGTTTATTCAAGCATTAGGAGAGAAATATCCAGATTAAACACCATATCTCACATCTACAGCAAACTAAAGAGAAAAAGTGTTTGTCTGTGGTATTGTTCCATTTAATTAGATTAAAATGGAACCTTAAATTTACTAATTGTAGGGAAAGTGTTCCTCCTTTTCAAATGAAAGCCTCACACACACTCTTTCACAGTAAATTGTATGAGCGTAGGAAGAAAAAATCAAGTATTACATTGTAAAGAAAACATTTACTTTTACTGTGACAAGATACAATATTTTAAATTTCAACTTAAGAAAAAGAAGTACTGGTAAGAGAAAAATAACTAAACCTAAGTTAGAATTTTTTTATTTTCAAATGGTCTCCCCCCCCCCTGACTTGTCTTCGCTCCCCTGTATTAAGATGTAATCATGTATATGTTGCTATGTATACCCCCTGATTTAGGTTAATAATGACATATACATACTTCAGAGAATCGAGAGGTAATTTCTGAAGTGGTTTTTTATATCTATAAATTATTTACCCTAGCATCATAAACATGTTTGAGGGCATCGTAACGAATAGAACCAGAGAAAAGGACTCCTTGCATTTTCCCATCTCTATCTGAAGCCATCAACTCAACACATACAAGCTCTCCGTCACGAACGAGCATTTCAGACATAACCTTAAAAGAAGTAAATTAATAATTACTGAAACATTTTAACAAATTAATAGATAATTTGTATATTTATTTAAATACCTCATTAAAGTTATCGACCATAAAACATATATAAGGATAAGTAATCTCTTCTACTTCTCCCTTCGTATCCATTCGCCTCCTTGAAGGTGAGGCATAGACTTTCTATATGACAAACACATAGTATGACAATTAAAATATCATAAAAAAAAGTAATATTTGTCTGCACTATATTTTTTAGTTAAATTTATCATTTAGTTAAGTAAAGGAACTAACGGAAGTATGGTAGCTAAAAAAAATCTCTATAACTAAATCAAGCATGAAAAAAAATTATTATTTTAGTTTGCGGTAAATAAGGCTTGGAGGAGTAAGGAACAGTGGCTTAGTGATTTAATTTTTAAAAAGGTTTCTGTTTCAGCTGATTGAGGACGATAAAAATTAGTTTCTCAATCTGTTGCTAGGTAACAACGATAAAATACTACAACACTAACAACTTTTTTATATAATAGAGAAAAAACCTGTACCACTACTACCCGTGAACGGGTCTGGGGTTCAGTACATGGTAGAGACTTTACTGTTTCATCGACAACGGTTTTACAAGGAGGTGACTTGTCCTAGATCACGCCCAATCGCCAGATTTCCCCCCCTTGATTTGGGTATCTTATTTTATAATATTTTATAGAGGCTGGTTGAGCCCCAGGAGGGTCCTAGATCCTATATGATCCATCGTTGGCTGCTAACAGACTAAATAAAAGTCTTGCCTGCAGGGGGATTTGAACCAGGATTTCCGGCATGGCAACGAAATGCTCTACCACTGAGCCACTCCGCTCCTTATATAATATAATAGAGAGAAATATTAAATTAATAAGCGAAGGTACATATATTTATATTTGTTGAGTTTATAGATTAAAATAAAGGAACAGGGTAGCTCACAGTATTTTTTATACTTAACCGTCATTGGTTTAAAACCGTGCAAATTTTAACAAGTACTGAATAAAAGACCCTTCTTGGGCTGTTATCTTATTTTTATATATGGCAATATATACATATCTTATTTGAATAGGGGGATTGCAAAATGTGGAAAAACAAATGAGCATTAATCTGCTTAATTAGGCTGTGGTCCAATTTTTTGAGGGAGGCGGGCTTTTATAAACGTTCACTAAATGTCATTATTGATTGCTAGGAACAATATCTATTGTAACAAAACATAAGACCATGCATCATGAGAGTTCTCTTAAAAAATATATATATATATTTTTTTCAACATATGAAATGAATTATGAGGGACTCGGTGTTGCCAAAAACTTCAATTCATCCAGTGTCATGGTTCAGAACAAATTTATTACTTCTTTCTAATAATGCACATTCTGAAGTGAATATGAGCAAATAAAAAAAAATATTGACTTGGTTGTAAACAAAGTCTAAGGATTTTTTATTTCAAATCACTTTGTTTTGCATTAATAATAAAACTGATAATTAAATACCATTTGCATAATTTTTGATAGTATGATTCATCCAATAATTATTGATAAACTATAAAAACATTATTTAATATTTTTACTATTTCAAATAATGAAATAATAAACATAAGGAAATTACTTGTTTTTTTAAAGGAAGTGTAATAATAAAAAAAAACAATGAGTCATCAATGACCTCACTACTTGTCATTCTATTAAAAGATAAACCACAGCAATGTTAAAACTTCATTGCACTATATACCTACATACATATGTTTAAACTTATTTATTCATTTATAATCCTGATCATATTAACTTATTAAGCATTTTTGAAAAAAATTAATAAAAAATATGAAATTAAAAAATAAATAACAGTTCCATTCAGTTACAATATTTTTTATTATAACTTTATCGGTTCTACTTATACAAATTTAATATTCGCTAATAACTACTTTTTATTCATGTGAATAATATGTAAATTTACTAAATTATATTTGAAATTAATAGTTTAAAAATCTTATAACTATTCATTATATAATAATGTATATGAAACATAGATACATTTATTAAAAAAATAAAATTTAAATACCTGTGAATATCGACGAAGGATTTGTAACTGTTTTGGAGAAGTTCTCGTACAAATTGCTAAAGTTAAAATATATTCGAATTGATGAATAATAAGATTTAAATAAACGGTTTCTTCCCAATCTAATTCAGGATCTCCTATAGGTAACCTTTTACTATCCTTTCTATAAACAGCTAACTCGGTCTGTAAAAATTAATTTTCAGTAGTTAAATTTTAAAAAAAATGTATATTAACAATAAAAAGATATAGAAAAGTATAAAAACACAGAATAGATATATTTAAAAACCGAACAGATATATGAAATATTTAAATTACAAATATACCTAATATTTATTTCAGGATAAAATAAACGATTTTAAAAAGTATACAGTCCAAATAAATTGTGAGACTTAATATTTACATTAAATTACAAATAAAAATAAGTTATCTTTATAATAGTGAATGTTGTTACTCAAATGTGCTTCTATAAATAAGATGTTGGAAAATTCAGCAGAAAAGATACAAACTATTAATAAATTAATTTAAATATTTTTCATTTGTTTTGTAGTTTAAAAGCATATACTTCTTCTTTTTTATTACATGATATAAGTTAATAAAGTTTATAAATTACAATTTTTTGTTATTTTAAATAGGAATACATGCTTATCTTTGTTTAATAAGATTAACAGCACAAGATTCCATTGCTTGCTTTCTCAGTTGATTAAATTGTTAATAAAAACTTCTAATGAATATTGATAAATTCAAACCAGAACTGTTTTGTTTATTCAAACAGAATAAATCTAGGAATAATTATCTATTTCAGAAGCAGAAATTTAAAACAATTTTTAATCTGCATAAAGTGGGAATGATTCCAATGCACTTAGGAAGCTTCTACGAGAGCTATTTGCTATTTAAACAACCAATTGAACCACTTAGCTTATATGCCAATAGCAAACAATCATTTTAATAGAGTTTAATAAAAAAGTAATGAAACATTTTCAACACAAAATATGATAAAAAAGAAGTATGGCGATTCAGAAGATAAAATCAACTTTATAATTGCTATTAATTACAAGATAATGCATTAAAATTATTATTTCCGTAATGTTTAAACTGCAGAAATATTTTAAGATTGTTTGAATAAATAAAGTAAGGTTTATCAGTGTTTATAAATATGTAAACAAATCGATATGTGTAAACTAAACAGAAATGCGTGTAAACGCTTGTATAATGCAATGTTTAATAAGATATTAATAGTTTCTATCATCGGAGATAATGCTCTTATCAAATATCCTAACTCAGATCAGTTTATATTTATAACTAAATGAAAATAAAAATATTTATAAATATTTTGTTATGATAATACGATGTCAAGAAAAATAAATAAATATATAAACATAATTTTGAAGTTTGATAAGGATTTGTCTAAATTTCTAAATACATAAGTTCAAATATATTAATTTGTTTCTTTTTTATTTAATAAATGTTACTTAGAAATATTAAATTTTAATTCATAATCAAATTCTTACGTTTAGAATATTAGATTTAGCAAAAACATTTAAACAAAAATATGAATATTAATAAGAAAAATAATGATGATTGAAAAATAATAAGAAAGATGAAAAGGAAAGGAAAATAAAATTATTTAAATAAAAATAAAAATAAATTTGTGTACACGACTACCTTAACATTTGCTGTAGTCACTATAAAATGAAATTTTATAATTTCTTTCAAATTGGAATTTAAAATTATGAAACTATTTTATGATTATTCTTGATATATAAAATGTAAATAAAGAATAACAAATATAATTTAACTAAGCCATAGTTGTGAGAAAAGAGTAATTTGGACTAAAATAAAAAATAAAACTGTTATTAACTAACATTTCTGTAGAAAATGGTTTTATCAAAATTCGAATAAATTTTTAATATTGATCAAGTTCTCATTTTAAAGACAGGAAATACTAAATTTGAAATTAATGATTTGTATATTTATAACTAATCAAATCAAAGTCATAATTTAATTTGTTTAATTACAAGTAATATACAATTTATTTAAATTAAGCTTACAATGTCACCATTCCATGTGCCCACAAACACTCATGCAAAATGAATACAAATAAATGTGCAAATACAAACCTCAAACTTTGGTAAATACTTCGAAGAACCTTTAACATGTTTTTTCCTTACAAAAAATAGCATATCATCACCATCTATACAGTGATCCGCTTGAAATAGAAAATGCCTAACGAAAAGATCAGTCCAGTAAGATGATCCATGTAGCATAACAAAGCCAGAATCTAAAATAAAATGTAGATTTAAGAGTATACATTTTAAAAGTGTATATACAATATGTGAATCACATCAACATGACAATATGGAAAATAAAAATTCTCACCATCTTTCATCAACTGCCTCATTTCTTTTGTCCTCTGGAAGTTTATCTCTTCCAGGAGTAATTCTAAGGCAGATGGGGGATTGAGCAGTGACAGGTTCAGCGAAGACAGAGACATTATAATTTAATTCGTTATAAAACATGAGTCACTCCTTTGTTGTAACCTATTGATTACTAAATGCTCGGGTCTGATAAAACCTCCTAAAATGATATTTACTCTGAAGGATTCGTGCCTACATCTTGGATGAGAAGAACCGATGACAAGAGCTACAGTGCGAAGGGGTTCTCTGTTAGCCTACATCTGAGCTGTCCCGTTCGATAAGCTGATAACAGCGACGCTGGGATCAGCGCAGTAGCCCGCCAATCTACTCGTGGAGGGGGGGATAATACGAACTGCGTTTTTGCAATATCATTAACTTTACTTATTTAAAACTCGTAAACCCCATTATAACAAAACAAATACAGTAATTATTTATACAATATAAATGATCGTTTATTTTAATGGACGAAACATATGCGCAGTTGTCGAGTTAAAAAAAAAATCAATAATTTTCTAGTATGTTTTCGACATCGATCAATTGTGTACCTTGGCAACACTGTTCACCTTCAACACAAACAATGGAAACTATTCAGATCAGTACTGCCAACTTATTCATGATTTAACTATTTTGGTTAATTTTAACCTGGCAAGTATATTCTAAAATTCAATATTTATAGGGATATAGTAGTATCAAAAATTGATATCCATGTTTTTTTATAAGAAAGACTAACTCTCCAAAATGATGAAAATATAATTAAAAATTCTGAAACAATAGTTCTTACCGAACATGTTTAATTATGTTTTTATATGTTTCTGACTCATAGAATAAATTTTAAATTATTTGTACCTATTTTTATTTATAATACAAAGTTTGGTTGAATAGCCTAGTGCGAATGGTGTTAGGTGACTAATCAATAGGGCCCGATTTTGAGACCTGTTCACTCTATTGTTAACAGCCATTAATTGGTCCTTTGGGACTTTAGACCTGCATCACACCCGGCTTCTATAAAATGGGGACCTTCAACTGAGGGTAAAATATTTCCGTTGAGCGTTATATTAGCCAAATCATATCCATTGAATTAAAAACAGGCTTAAAAATGCACAACCGTTGGTTTAAAAACAATAACGCCTCAATCATGTACTGGTCCCAATATCCTTCATGGGCAGTACAGTTCAAGGTGAATAAGTGGTTAAGTCAAATGTTCTCCAATTGTTCAAGAAAAACGAGTTTCTTGTAATTCGGAAAGCGGAATCGTGTTATTTTCGAAATAACTAAGAGGATAACTGAGGTGTTGGGTTGAAAAGGAGTTATAGCTTACATTACAACTCCTTTTCAAGTCAAATATTACGATATTTCTTTTCTATTTTTCTTTTTTTTATTCAACATGACAGCTAACGGTTAGCATAAAATAGTAGATGGAGTGTCTAAATATGTTGTTTTATCAACTAATAAACGTTTTTTTTTGTTCATTTAACGTCACTTTATGCTGTTATGGCTAATCGGACGATACTACAATGGGAGCTCTAAATTTTGCCTATCCAGATATATTGGGATAGGGGTCTTTAAGGAGTACAAGGCATCATACAGGCTCGGGACCGCCATTTTACGGCATAACCAAGGATTTTTAATCATTAAAAAAAAAATAAATAAAATAAGGCCATCTGCCAGCTGTGAAGCAACCTTGGGGTAGGAGGTTGTTTTCCTAACCTACTACTATAGGTTACCCTTTATTTTTATTTTGATAAATGTACGACCATTACCCTATTATTTGTTTCGCGGAGAGTTCCCAATTTCAGAAATACTTAGACTGTTAACAAAAGATGATGTACCTTTTGAAAGAAATTGTTTCGTTTCAATTAGACGATTGTGAAAAAATTGTAGAATTCCCAAACACCGATTCCTAATAGAACGGTTGAAGTTTTGGATTGAGACGATTTCAATTGCATCATGACGATCACTTTTAGGAAATGGTTTTAATGCTCAGGCGGCAAACATGTGGCAATAGAGTTTAAAAACGTGACTGTAAATGGGACATATATAATAAAAAAAGGTTTTTGAAATGGAAGCTTTATCCGTTCTCTGCCCAGCAGTAGTGCTATCTAGCGGAATTCACTGTTACGAACTGCTCTCTATTCGACTGTAAAGTTCATATTCATTGGAGTTATTACTATTTTTTATTTATTATTATTTACGAGGAGTTACGCTTAAAAACCCAAGTCTTCTATATGTTGAGTTCGGACCTTAAATATAATTGAAATGTAACTTTGATAGTGTTCTTTTCCAGCACTTCTGCAACCCATGAAGAGTGTTCAGTGTTTGGTAAGAACTGTAGTGTTTCTATGTGAACAGCTGTGCAAGATGGTGTGAACACGCTCAACAGACAGGGTTTGTTTGTTTTACTTTGACAAAGAAGTTCAGATTTAGATCAGGTCCTTGGACATAGGATCATGTCGTTAGAGAAGGTTTGAATCTGTAATTTTGAATCTATTGATCTAGAATTATAAAAAAAGTCGTAAATGATTTAAAAATTATAAAAACCCTTACATTTTTACAATCCAATACTTAATACAGACAATACTGAAAAGTCGAGACGGGGGACCTAACCTTGATAAATAAAGGACTATAATGTAACGAAACTGTTCAGTATAAAATTTATTTCTACAATATCTAGTAATTAAATATTATAAAAGTTGATATATGTTTAATTTTGAAATATGTGTTATTTACTAACTTTATACTTCTACAATATATACATAACTATTTTTATGTAACAACACTGCTGCCATGTTTGTGCCTCATGGTTGTTATCACTGAACCTTGCCGTTGTTACCTTCTTCTAGTTTGTTGTTGTGTCTCGTGGTGCGTTCTGTCTCATTGTGTTCATTCTTCTACATGATGGAAGACATTAACGAAGTTAATGAAGAAAATATGGACGTAGAATCGGAACAACAAGAAGAAGAATCTAATGATACAGGGAGGAAGGTATATTTGCCTGGCCAACCTCTAAAGGAAGGAGAAGAATTGGTCCATGATGATTCTGCCTATGTTATGTTACATGATGCAAATGCAGGTACTTGTATTTATTATATAAATGGTTACATCATATGTACTTATATTATATGGAACTTACAATGTGATAGACCAATACGTTGTTGAAATTAAAGATTTTTATATTGTAGGAGATGCATGTTTGAGTTTCGATATTATTCCTGATGGTGCCACTGTATTTCAAGATCAATATCCCATCACCGCATATTTTGCAGCTGGGACTCAGTCCGATCCAGCAAATGCCAACAAATTGTTAATTACGAAGGTATGTAATCATAGTTCATAGTAGAAAAAAAAAAAACTGTACTGCTAAAAACAATGATAGGTCTTTAGTTCAGCGTAGAGAATGTACTGTGGTAATTCTAAGTTGATATTCATACTTAGTAATTTTTCCGCAGGTTGTCACTTCGAGTTGAATCACAACAAGTTTTAGCTTTTCATTTGCTTCCCTTTTAATATTTTCCAAAAATGCAAGTTACCATGAACATTAGTATCAAAAAGAGAAAGAATGTAAATATGGGAAAGGTGAATACTTTAGTAATCAATTAATCTAAAAATAGACGTTTCAATAAACATATATCATCGATAATTTACTTTATTTATTGTTCTTTTTATAGTGATTATTTTTAAATATTTTTATTTTGAAGAGAAAAGATTTTTCCTGGCAGGGATTTGAACCCGTCTGCACTAGAGATGTTAGTTACAATTTGAATTTCTTGATGAAATGATTATCAAAATCGGGTCCTGTTTCCAATAACCCAAGGAATTTTGCCGAAAGTAATGCATTGCAAACAAGCCAACATCATGAAATTTTACGAAGGTCGGAACACACAGATGCAATAAAAGGCAATGCCGGTATGAATGTGGTGCGTATACACATACGTGGCTATGTCATTGCAAGTTACCGATGATCATTTAAATTATTATTTAAGCAAAAGTATTAATCATTTAATCATGGACAAAGGAATATACGACGGTTAAATTCTGCTCGAAAGAATTTGACATGAGCTCCTCTACTATTGCTGATAGGAAAAATTATCTGAGGGAGGTGTGCACATTCAGTTTATTGAAAATCCCCACAGTTATTGGAGGGGAAAGATTGACTGTTGGGATTGACGAGTCGTGTTTCTCTCATCACAAGTATAACGTTGGACGGCCTTATCCACAGCAATGGTTCTTTGGCGGATCTGTCATGAGACGAAAGAATGTTTTCTATACACAGTACCTGATAGAACAACTCAAATCCTGGCAGAGTGTATTAAAACGTCAATTAGACCAGGTTCCATTATAATGTCGGATCAGTGGAAGTCCTACAATGGAATCGAAAAACTGGTTGGAATGGATTATAGACATTTTACTGTGAATCATTAAAAAAATTTCATCGATCCAGTTACTGGTGTTCATACTCAAACAGTTGAGTCAATGTGGGCCAAAGCCAAAAGAAGAAATAAAAAAGAAAATGGCACTCATCGCTCCATGATTGACTCATATTTGTGTAAGTTTATGTGGAGGCAGAGGTACAGAAATTACGACCTTTTTGAGAGGATACTGAAGGACATAGTAGAATTTTGTCTGCCAAAGGTAACTAATTGAACTATCGGTATTTATATTTATTTCTTTATTTATTGTTGAAATTTTGCAAACTATCATTTCAATTGAATAAATAGATATGTTTTTCTAATCCATGTCTTTCAATTAATCACTAAGTTGCTGTTACTAGGTAAAATCACTGGTGGGGTTATTGGAAACAAGACCCACAAAATCTACTGGTTAACTAGAAATAACTGTTTAGACTGAGCAGATATAATTTTAAACTCTACTAATGGATTGAATTGATCAGGGGTCAGTCTTTTCCAGCCCTGAAGATGGCCTACATCTTAGGCCGAAACGGGGGCACATTAATATAAGTTTTGCTTATTTTCTGTGTAACTCACAGAGGGGCTGGCTTTTGCACGTTAAAAAGGTTGACTCTGGGTAAAATTACTGGCTGCATATCTTTCATTTCTTCTTCTCCACACCCTTTCAGGCCAGTCTGTAGATCGAAAAACAAATCTTGATTCATCTGTAAAAAGTGCAGCACCCCATTTGTCCATAGTCCAATGGCTGTGTTCTTGAGCAAAAGCCAGCCGTGTTAGTCTATGATTTCTGATCAACTTCGAGCTGATGAATCGCTTGAACAAAGGTAAGGTGGCCGTTTTGTAAAATTCTTAAAGTCAAAAAACGGTCATCCTGTGGTTCTGTTACTCTAGTCGTCCAGAACCAGGCCTTCTATTACGTCTTTTAAAGTTTCATAAGGAACTCCGATGGAATTAGTATGAAGAGGCATTTTTAAACTTAAAATTGAAAAATTAAAAGCCGGGAACTAAGAAATTTGCTGCAAGAAAAGGCACTGAACAAATGATACTGGATAAACATTTTAATTCCATAGAAGGGAACATTGGAATCTACAGTCCTTCCAGAAATTCCTAATTGGAAAAAAAAAATTATTCATTAAAAAAAGAAGACCACTCCAAAGCCAAAATATTTTTAGATGAAAAAATCAAGTGGGTGGAGTTTTTTGCCTGTCAGTGTATATATGTATTTAAGGTGTATGTACATATGGAAGAAAATGGTCTGGGTGGAGATAAAAATTTGTTTTACCTCCATCCGCACCATTTTATTCCTCTTAATAAATCTTGTTCTAATTTATCTTTCAATCTTCAGGTGTCAAACTTGCATAAGACTCTGAGAGAGGATGAAGACAGTGACGAATCTGATGATGATGAATCCGAAGACGGAATGAAAGAACCCGTGATGAAGCAGTCCTTTATCAAACATAACGGAATTATCAACAGAGTCAGGGTAATGTTAATACCTTTTACCACATTCAATAAAAAAATTTGTCAGTTGCTTCATACTTTTCTATCGTTATACAATTTTAATTTAATTTATAGTATTTATGTACTAAATGATCAACTGTAGTTATGCAGATGTGGCTGTATGGAATATACCAATGCCACCCCTATTGGAGAAAAAGGAAAAAAAAAAATAGAAAAAAACTGTAGTTATGCTATTGTCCAAGTTGTTTGACACAGATAATGCTGATCTTTTTCTGCATTGGAAATTATGCACCAACCCTATTAATTATTGGCCAATACCAATAATTTGGCTGATGCCTATATTTCAAAGACTAATATGCTGTTATATATATGTTCCATCATGGTTTGTATTGTCTGTTCTCCAAAAAAAAAAAAAAAGATGATGTTGAGCTTTAATTTGGAGAAATGTTTCGAGCTACAGTCCATGAACAGTTAACACAAATCATAACAAATATAAGGAAGAAAATAGTTGGGGGTGCAGTCAATTAAAACACTAAATAAGTGGATACTTATTTTTATTAAGTGCCGACGTTTCGACCCACTTTGTGGGTCATCTTCAGGACTATAGGACGCTCGCAGTAGCACGAGGGGACGCGGTCTGAACGGAAAATACGTTATCACGTATCACGTTTATAACGTATTTTCCGTTCAGACCGCATCCCCTCGTGCTACTGCGAGCGTCCTATAGCCCTGAAGATGACCCACAAAGTGGGTCGAAACGTCGGCACTTAATTAAAATAAGTATCCACTTATTTAGTGTTTTAATTGACTGCACCCCCAACTATTTTCTTCCTCATAACAAATATAATTTTTGCTTTGTTGTGTCCCGACATTTCAACTCTTCTTTTACGTACTGAGTTGGTGCTTGGTTCTATACCCTTGTGCATTTCATTTATGACCGCACTCAAGACCGATTAAAACTATGAGGTTTAATAAAGTGAGGTAATACTTTTCTTTAAAAAAAATAATAATAGAAATCTTATTAATAGTGAACATGGACTGAATCCAGGTCAGTCCATTTTCAAGTGTGATTTTACTACAATAGCCCTGAAGAAGACCTGCAATGTGGATCGAAACCTCGGCTTGCAAATAAACAGTTCTGCCTTTGTAAGAGATTTTTTGTACCTACATCAGGACCATTTTCCTCCTTAACAAATATTTGTTTGATTTTTCCAAAGGGAAAACTTCTTGAAAATATGGTCAGGAAATTTCTTTAAGCTACTTTTGTCATATGATTTTATTATTCATACATTTTTGAATAAACAAGACAAATCATATAAATTCCTGACGGGAGTATCTAAATGGTTTCTGTGTGAACACAGACACCTTACATTAATAAATTTATCTCCTTTTTTCCTCTAGTAAACAATCTGTAACTTTTGAATTTACATTTTTAAAATATGTCATGCTATAGAGCCAGTGGTTCCCAATCTTTTTTTTATCCCCCCCTTACACAAATTTTTTATGGGTATATGAAAAAGAACAACAGGTATTAAATTACAAATAAAACATTTAGTTTAAAACTTTCAATTTCAGATAAAGAAGTATTGGTAAAAGAAAATAACTAAAGCCAAGTGAGAATTTTTTTTAATTTTCAACTGGTCTCGGACCCCCAAGGTTTGGAACTACTGTTATAGAAGATTAAGAATTTTTGAAATTCATTTTAAATATTTTTACATTTCTTTTCTTTAATTATAGGTATCTATATTAAATGAGTATAAAGTTTATGCTGCCGTTTGGTCAGAATTGGGAAAAGTGTCTATATACGATATCAGGCCGCATTTAGAGCATCTTGATGCGGGCGCGAAGGAGCCTCTCAAAGGCAAGAAGGGTGAGAAAGCATTTCCTGTTTATATGTTTGACGGTCACGCCTCTGAGGGCTATGGGATGGATTGGAGCTCCGTTGAAAAAGGTATTCTTATAATTATTAAATATCATTAATTTGTAGTTGTATTAATTAAACAAAATTTATTCTTTTCTCATGAACGTAGTTTCGAGGGAGGGAGGTAGGACTTTTTCTATTTTGTTGTTCCAATGGTAGTTTGAGATATGGTAAATAGAGGCAGCGGGAACTGTTGTTGTCTAGGGACTTATCTTAAGAACCTTGTAATGGCTAAAGCACAAGTTTTAATTCAGCCTAGGAAGGGTTGAAATTTATTTTATCTGCAGCTGTTACAAAAACATGTGTTATTGGCTAAATTAATTAGGACTAAAGTACGTCATTTCATCCTATCCGTTACTAACTTGGCTAAAAGTAGAAAAGAATCCTTAGGGAACTAGCAACAAAGATGACAACTCAATTTGCTAAAATATTGTCCAACATTTAGGAGAGGTCATGGTTAGGTTGGTGCGTCTGTCAATATGTGCCATTAGGTTCAGTTGTTTTGTCATGACTAGTATTGCTTGTAGAGAGGCTAGAATACTTTTGTGTTATTCTAATTTTTGTTCTGTATCTACATTGTTTATTTCTGAAACTACATTATTTATTTCTGTATGCACGTTTGTGTTATTTTAATTTAAAAAAAATTAAAATTATAGTTTTCTTCCGTAGATGGCTCCCCATAACAAAACAGTACACTCAACAATTATTCTGACATAAGGTCATGTACAGTACACACCTCAGGGCCACCTTCCCTGGGAAGGTTTTTATTTTAGGCTTTTTAGAAGATTACAACCAAACAACGTGTGTCCCGAGGTTACAGGGCCTTTCTTGCTGGGCTAATCACTCATAAGAGAGTATGTTTGATTCAAAGAAAGTTAGCGAATACCCTCCAAATGGCTAAACGCTTCCCCTACACTGAGAGGCACAAAAGGGTATTGCGAAAGAAGAAGTTTGCACCTTGTAGACTTAAACGTATTGTTACGGTCAGAGAGGGAAGAAGGACCGGCTGGGAGGATAAGACAAACAATGGGATTAAGCGGAAGGGATTATAGAATGGCGTAGATCCTTGTGGGTCGGTCTAGGCGGTTCTCGGTCTTCTTCCGAGAAATCCCCACCCCGACCGGCCTTGCCTATATAAAAAGGACAGCTGTTCTGGCCGGCAGTCAGTAGTAAGACGAGTTAGTAATAAGCCAGTGAGTAGCAGTCGTTAACTAGTGGCAGTGTGTGTGAGTTAGTTAGTATTAGTATCAGTCTGTAATAAGTGCTTAGTGAGCAACAGTGACAATTAGTGGCCGTGTAATAAGTGTAATAAACTGTGTGGCAGTTTGTCATATTTGGAGAGTCTTACGGTCGGTGGACTTTAGTTAGCGAACTGTAAGTGTTAATTTGTAATTGTAAACTATAGTGTAATATTATTCTATTTGTACACATTTATATATAAATAGTTTAGTTATTTAGTATTACCAATATCTTATATTATTTGTATATTATTTTAGAAATAGATAACATTTAGTAGAATATTGTTATTGTAAATTGATATTAGTTTAATAATTTAGTTGTTTTTAATAATCTCATTGTATTCTTTTTAATTTGTTAATAAATATTAGATTCTTGAATTAAGTAATAGTTTAGTCCATTTTACACCCAGTAGCCCGTAACAGTATTATTCCCAGCAATATTTTTTCTCACTCGGCTTTGCCTCATGAGTAAAAATAATTGTTGCCTCTCATTCCCTCGGAAACTATCTCCCATTTTGCTCTCACTTTCGCTCGGGTACAAACCTATTGCTGAGAGAATAATGATTATAAATAGCCCTAGGTCATAAATAACTATTATTTGCCTAATTGTTTACCTCAAATTGGAACAGGAATTAAATAAAAGTAAGATAGTCGTTGAGTTGATAAATGTTAGAGGTGCTGTGCTCAAAGAAGTAACCATAAATCATATGAAAACATACACGGGCTGCTTGGCCGTTGATTGACTGAACTATACTGTTTGATACCCAGTCTACTACTACTAAATGCAGTAGATATAGATAGTGCTCTATGCGGTTTTGTTAAGTAAACATATGCTGATGATGCAACAAAACTATTTCGAATCTTGACAATGCTCAGTGACAAATTATTTAAAGAAGCAATTCTCGACCTATTATTTCATCATACAAAAATATTTTTTATTCATATTGGTTATTTTTGTTTATTCTTAGGCTACCTTGCGACTGGAGACTGCAAGAAAAATATACATATTTGGACACCGAGCAATGCGTCATGGCAAGTGAGCGAGAAGTCTCTTTCAGGTCATACAGCGTCCGTAGAAGATATACAGTGGTCTCCGAACGAGGCTAAAGTATTGGCATCTTGCTCTGTTGATCGATCGTAAGTTACATTTCTAAATAATCAGATTTTTCCGCTTATCAGGTTATTTAAGTCAGATAGACACTACAAAGGGGAAAAATGAGATAACTTTCTGATAGATTTTTTGATAGTGAACATGATGAGGTGATCAAAACCATTTCTAAATGCTCAAAACAGTCAAAAATATATGTTCATTATGGAAACAACTAGATAATCCGAACGGTGTCTGGGGAAGATCGAGGTAAGGTGGCTTCCCCAAGTTGGCCTTCGAGCATTTCAAACACTTCCTTCATTGTCAGATTGACAGGAGCAGCAATTCGGCGGACTTTAATAACAATTATATTATAATTAAAATTAAATTATACTGATTCGAACGTTAATTTGGCCCTCCTTAACTTTAAGGAAAAAGTGAGTTACCTCCTCTGTAGTTTTAATATATATAATAGATCGTATAACAATTTGTATGTATCATATATCGCATAATAGAACATAGCAATAATGAAAGTCCCAGAAATCTTAAATATTTTATAATGTATGTTTATTAATTATGGTACAATACAACAATATTCCCTGTGTATACATTGCGAGAACTCGGGGATATAGGATAGGTGAAGAGAACGGATTTGTCTGACTGGGATACGACCCCTGGTAACTCAGTGGTTATGAGCACTGGAGACGACCCTGGTTCAAATCCCGGCCATGGCAAATCTTTTCTCTTCCAAACAAAAATATTTAAAAATAATAACAATTAATAAAAATTATAAATAATATATTAACGCGTCTACAAGATCCTAATTAACGTAGCGGTCAATGAACATTCTTCCCCGTGTGTAGATCGCGAAAATTTTGAGATCACAGGGATATAGGATCGGTGAAGAGAACGGATTTGTCTGACTTGGATTCGACCCCTGGTAGCTCAGTGGTTTAGAGCACTTAACCGGAGATGCAGACGACCCGGGTTCAAATCCCGGCCAGGACAAATCTTTTCTCTTCAAAACAAAAATACTTATATATTTATGTTTTTCAAACGGCTCTAAAACGCCCTAAAGGTGTGTTGCATTTTGTTTTTCTTTTTTCCTCTCCTGGGTTAAGGTTTTCAGTTTCCGTTAGCTCAACAATATTTACTTTATTAAAAATAAAATTAAAATAATATCTGTAAATCTAAATACCTTTAGAATATGGAATTATAGTTTTAGAGGCAATAATTACTATTGTTATAAAATATGTGTAGTTTCATCGTTTCGGGCTGAGGACCACAAAGCTCATATCCACTCTTCGTGTGCAATTCCTTTCCTCTTCCAAATCTCCTTCATTCTCTGGCTGTGAGCAAGTTTTCTCTCCTCTGATCCTCTGAGTTATAAATGATTAGATATTGTTACTTATTTGTTTTCATCGCATTATATTCAACGCTTCAGAGGCATATACTTCTTCCTCAGGGATGATATCCTAATTTCTTTTTCCATATTTGTTAATTGTTTCTTGATATCCTCTATAAGAGCATATTTCGTAGTAATGAAAATCTAAACATTGCATTTTTATTTTCATTACCATGATATGCAAAACATAAGATTGCTTCTTGTGAGTTTTTAATATTTGACTGAAAAATGATAATTTATATTTATTATTTGTATGAATATGGATGTGAATAAACTATTAAAAAATATGGAAATTGAAATACGATATCTAAGAAAAAAGTATATGTTTCATAGATAAAATGATAAAACTAATAAAAATATATAAGACAGAACTCTTCACTTTCAAAAAAAAAAATAAAATCCTTGAATAGTGATAAATTATTTATTATTAACCAATATTAAATCGTTAATTACTATTCAAAGAATTATTATTACTTATTTTTTTTTTATCTCCACCCGGACCATTTCCTTCCTCATATTTATATGGTCAGCTATTAATTATTCAAGATATATCAATAAAATAGAGCCAAAACTCAAAACGAAACATTAACATTTATTAGAATGCAAATGGAAAAAACCACAAGCAAAGCCTTATGTTTCAAATCTGGTGTAAAAACAAACAATTACTAGTCGACGTTTCGCCTATTCAGGCATTATCAAGACACAAATAAGAGTAAGATGAATCACATCACAAAAAAGAAGTGCAATACATCCAAACGAATAATCTCCCAAATAGACTCATAACCTGAGACCGCACCTCCACCCCAAGACGTTCAACTCAAACTAGAGTTTAATACTTGAATGTTCTAATATTCAAGATAATTTTTTATAATATAATTAACCATTTTAAGCATCTGTTTAACCCTTTTCTTGATAATATATCTGTGGAGATACATCAGAATTTATCGTAATGTATTTATTAATGGTCTTGGCAATGTATCCCAAAAGATGCATGTTATTTTTTTTTTATCTACCCTCATGAGATTTTTTTCTCAACATCTTTGGGTCATAAGGTTTAAGTGGTATGAATATTATTTTGATGTTTAAAAAAATAAAATCTGCCAAGTTTCAGAAAAATATATTGTCTATTCTTCAGGTTCATTTGTAGAATTTTCAATTATAAATATTAAAGGACATGTTTGTTTTATTTTGAATCATGATCTTTTTTTTTTTAAGCATAACTTTCAATGGCAGATGATGTTAAAGTGTGAGGTTTGTTCCTCTATCCCTGTTCCCTCAGTTCTTATTGAATTATTCATGGTGGGGGGAAGCAATGTTTTATTTATGCTTTACCTGACCCAATACATAAACATGATTAGACAGTTTGATCTCCTGAATTATTTACCAAGTTCAGTGTCAGTATAACTTCTAAGACTCCGAAGCTCTCTCGCCTCTGTTTGAGATAAATCCCTTTCCGGCACTCGACACCCAAATAGAACACTTGACAGAAGCTGTCAAATGGCAGATCTAACTTGCTGATTATATCTCTTCGAAGAGTTACATACATTTTTAAATGTTGTTATTTACCAGTGATACAATGGTAAAAATTTCAACATGTAATTCGAATAAATCCCAATAATAAAAATAAAGAAGTTAACTATTTAACCTTCCGTTGTTAACATGAATCGTGCCCTAGTCGTTGGTAACACGGGGTGATTAGTCACCCCAACAAATAAAATATGTTCCTTCTCCGAATGAAAACCTTTTTCCAGTCATTTATGATATACAACTTTATTATATCAAACGTTTCGACAACTACATTTAAATAAACATATTTTGCAATATTAATGCTTTAAATGCTTGTATGGTTAATGCATCTTTGATAGACTTTATATGAAATAGTTTTGTGAATAAAAAAATATATATAATCCATTTAAAACAAATGTACTTAAAAAAAGTAAAGACATTTTATTGTTTATAACTTAATACACATTCCCTTTAATATTACATATATATACGAAATGTTTCGTAATTCATTAATTTATTTACAGAATAAGGATCTGGGATATCAGGGATCCCGATAAGACCCAGTTAGCTGTGGAGAAAGCACACCCTTCCGACATCAACGTGATATCTTGGAACAAAGAAGTCCCTCTATTGCTGTCTGGTTGCGACAGCGGTATCATAAATGTCTGGGACCTTCGGCAATTTAAGGTTTGCAATTAAATGAATAAACATGATGAATTGTATATAGGTTAATAGAATTATTTCATTAAACTCATGCTTTATTGACCTTTCTTTCTTTCTCATATTTAGAAAGGCGGAGCTGTTGCGACATTGAAGCACCATCGAGGGCCGATTACGACGGTGGAATGGTGCCCCGGAGAGAGCTCGGTGTTCGCCTCTGGCGGCGAAGACAACCAAATAGCGCTGTGGGACTTGGGCGTAGAAAGAGAAAATGAAAATGAAGAACTCAAGGTGAGTTATGGAACGTTGAACTATCTATAATATTTTGAAAACTTGGTGAATGAAATTTGGGAGCAGAGTGGCTCAGTGGTAGAGCATTAAGTTGGTATAGCGAAAATCCTGGTTCAAATCCCACTGCTGGCAAGACTTTTATTTAGTCTGTTAGCAGTTGGAGATGGATCATATAGGATTTGAGCTACCAAGTTATAGTTTTATTGGTCTATGAGGAAGTTATGTTATCAATACATCAGATTTTTATGTTTTATTAGAATGGAATTAGATATATTTAATTTTTTTTTTCTTCGCTTTCAGGAACTGCCTCCGCAACTACTGTTCATCCACCAAGGGCAGCAGGACATTAAGGAACTGCATTGGCATCGCCAGTACCCTGGCATGATCATCAGCACGGCCAGCACTGGCTTCAATTTTTTTAAAACTATTAGTGTTTGAAATTAATTGAAGTTTTTTTTTATTATTACGATGATCTATTGTATATAT
Source organism: Troilus luridus (assembly GCA_964056705.1). NCBI lineage: Eukaryota > Metazoa > Arthropoda > Insecta > Hemiptera > Pentatomidae > Troilus > Troilus luridus. Next base: position 6,974,758 of record OZ057414.1, on the reverse strand, counting down.
ATAATATGTAAAAAGAAATCCATGTAAATACATCTGATATCTGATTTTTTTAAATATATTGTAAAATTGTATCTGGTTACAATTTATTAATGAATTTAACTATTGTTTAAAAAAAAAAAAAATACATTTTATCGTATTACTCAAAAGCAATCATGCATTTCAATCCTGGTAAAAATAATAGTAGCGTTCATGATTGTCCTTATCATTGAGTTTCTGTAATGTCAAGTTTAAAATCCAGGCTTAGTATAGCTAAGTAATTGTATGTTTGTTTGTTAATTTAAAGTAACTCTATTACGCTGCTATGGCTAATCGGACGATGCTGCTGTAGGATTTCTAAATTTTGTCTATCCACATATAATCAGGATAGGGATCTTTAACGAGTACCTGAGCACAGGCTTGGGACCCCCGTTTAACATCCCTTCCAAAGACAGCATAAGCTAAGATTTTTACTCCCTTTAAAAACCCCTTGGGGCACCACCTGCGCTGCGAACCTGAGATCTTATCAGGTTGTTATCTTCTTCTTCCCATGGCTCTACAGCCCTTGCAGGGCCCTGGCCTCCGCAACAACGCCTCTCCAGTCCTCCATGTCAGCAGCTCGACCTCTCCACTGTCTGATCCCCATCCTCTGCAGATCGTTCTCTACATCATCCAGCCATCGCAGCCTGGGCCTTCCTCTTCTTCTTTTGCCTCCTCGTTTGCCATATAATAGCTTCTTTGGGTACCTATCTTCTCCCATTCTTTCTACGTGCCCAAGCCATATTTTACGTGTTGACTTTAATAAAGGTGACTAGGTCTGGTGCATTGTATAGGTCCTGAAGCTCTATTATTTCTTGACCTCCATTGGCCTTCATTACATACTGGCCCAAATATTTGCCGAAGCACCTTCATCTCCCAGATCTGCAGCATCTTTTCGCATTCCTGCGTCAGGACCCACGTTTCACTAGCTTACGTAACAATCGGTCTTAGGATTGTTTTATAAATCAATAATTTTGCCTCCCGTGACAAGTTTCGAAATATTAATGCTTTTCGCAATGCAAAGAGACATCTGTTCCCTGCTGAAATTCTATCAGGTTGTTATGCTAACCACTAAACCACTGGTCAGTGCAACATGCATTCTAGTTTGCTTATAATTTTAAGGACTATGGTAGTCCTAAATTTTGCCTATCAAAGTGTAGTTAGGATAGGGATTTTTAGCAAGTACAGCCTCGGGATTGGTACTTTACGTCGGACGGCATAACCAAGGATTTTTTAATCACATTAAAAATGAGTAGCATACTATTGGCAATATCGATCTTGTAAAGGACAAATATTGTTTTGTCAACTCAGATTTCAATAAGGATTAGGCATTTGTTTTTACTGTTAGCTGTTTTCGTAATTATTTAGAATGTAATTTAAGGGAGAAGATAATAAGAAGGAAGAGTTTTCTTGGAGAATTTAGATGTCCAAACAACTACAGTTGTTTTTCTTAATGGATTAAAGACAGTATACACAACAAATTTTTGTAAGCTTTAGACATCGAATGATAACTAAATTCATGACCAGATTAAAGATAAGTTATCTATCTTTAGTTATTTTTGTTTTGAAGAGAAAAGATTTGTCCTGGGTGGGATTCGAACCCAGGTCGTCTACATCTCTGGTGCAGTGCTCTAAACGACTGAGCTACCAGGGGTCGTATCCAAGTCAGACAAATCCGTTCTCCTTACGATCCTATATCCCTGTGTTCTCGCAATTTTTGTGATGCATGCACACGGAAGAAACATTACTTAAATTAGGATCTTGTCCTATTCAAGCCCGGGACAAATCTTTTCTCTTCAACACAAAAATATTTAAAAATAATCACCATCAAAATAACTATTAATAAAAATAAATTATAAATCTATCATATCAATGATTCATATACTGACCATAAAGTGGGAAAAAACTTTAAATAAACTATAACAATTTATTTCTCTAATAAATATATAAATTATATAAAAACATTATAACAATTATTCATTCATAATAAAAGATTTTTTTTTTGTACGATATAAATTTAATCTAGTCTAGGCGGCAAGATCGAAGAACCTGTCAATCATCGAAGCTACTTTGTCTGGAGTGTACTTCACATATTTCTCTGGATTTTTAGTAAACGGCACATTTGAATACCTAAAATTAAAAAAAAAATCTTTACAATGTGTCTAAATTTAATAGTTTTTATTTTTTAAAATGATTTGTCACAAATGTCTTCTTTGATAAAAAATATTCCTTTAATTCAACTTGCGAAAGATAAACACTTAATGAAAAATATGATTTAAGTCAGTTCAACTCTGATTTAAGTCAGTACAGGACAACAGTTTTTTTATAGAACTGAATTGAAATTAAAAAAAATAAAATCTTTGATAAAACCATTAGGAGATAGCACAATGCAGAATTGCAGAGAATGGACCGTGTTAACATAATTGAGGTGATAATGTCGAGAAGATTGAGATAGGGCTGCACAGTTGTACTTAGTAATTTTTATGAACAAACTCCTAAAAAATTAATAATTGCTAAGCCGACTGATAAACGCCTGAGGAGCATAGATTTGCATTAAGAATGGTGTAGCTTATTTGGGTTTGATTTACTTGGGCAGAAGTTTTTAAACAGAGATTAGTGGTATTGGCATCGAACCTTTGAGTTTGCTAAGCCTTATACTTATTACGACAACACGATATTAAATTGCAATTTTTTATTATCTTCAATAATGAACCAAAAAATAAAATTCTGTCTACTCTAAAAGAAACTTTTAAAATGTATCTATCATCATCATCATCATTCGTGGCGCTACAACTCCTGCAGAGTCAAGGCCTCCTGCTTAAAATGTATCTAGATAAGTAGAATTCAAATATAAAAAAAAAATATATGTTAGGCTCCTGTACATCGGCTTTTCTCTGATATTGCATATTAAATTTTACAGATTATAATTCATCCAAATAGTTTATGTTTAAAAGGTAATCTAATCAACCTGACTAAAACAATAAAATAAGAAAATTATTGAGAATGTTTATTATTATTATTATTATTAGTCATAAAACTCCCAAAGCGAAAGACGCTAAGTGAAGATGGTTCATGTTTAGGACTTGTTCTTATTTGCCCTCCAGGTTTTCATCCTTTGCGAGAATTCAGCTTTTCTTTCTTAACTCTATTTTGTTCCAGTTCTCAGCGCTTTTGACTCTGGCCCTACCTCCCATTTTTCAACATTAAGTTTAAAATACAAGACTGAAAAGACAAGAAACAGCTAGACGCTTCCGACTACTTCAACACATAGTAGACAAACGCTCAAAGCTTCAGATCAATTACAAAAGACTTATTTATGTGACTGTTATAAGACCTATTTGGACTTACGGAATTGAACTATGGGGCTCCACCCAAACCATCGAATTCCTCTCGTATTCAATCCTCGCAATCCAAAATCCTAAACGCTCCTTATTTTGTCACAAATAAAACCATCCATAAAGACCTTAACCTTCCATATGTTACCGATTTAGCCCATTCTAGATACCTATCATTCCATAATAAACTCCAGGCCCATGCGAACCCACTAGTTTCCATCCTTGCATCTAATTCCATCCCGGACAATCCTAGGCGTCTGAAGAAAAGATGGCCTCGGGACCTTATATTATAGAAATGTTATTAGAGTGCTGCCAGTGGGCATTATTTTTGTAAGTGCCTCTACATTTCCTTTCATGTATCTAGTTAGTCATATAGCCCTTGTTGTACTAGATGTATATATTACAGTAGTACAATTCAATAAAATAATTTAAAAAAGTTTAAAATTGTTTCTTGTTTTTACGCCTTCATTAGTAATTTTCGCTAATTCCAAGTCTTTCTTAATATTTTGGATCCATTTCTCTCCATTAACAAGGGATGCTACGCATTTTACTATTATTTTTGTAAGTCTGTGATCGGGAAGTCTCATTATGTTGCCATAGAATTTAAGACATCTTTTCCTCATGTCTTTCTCTATGTTAGAATATTCTTCAATTTTTGATATTTTCTGTAATCTAATCCTTCTTCGGTCCATCTTGGTCCCAGAATTATCCTAATTATTTTTCTTTCCTCTTTCTTTAGATTTTCCTTATCTGGTTTTCTGTGAAGTTTCAATATTTCGCTGGCATATAACATTGAATGTTTTTTATAATTATTATTATTGTGATTAATAAATCATTATGTAATCATTTACAATAATAATAATTGTAAGACTTTTACAAGGAGCTAATAATCTAAATTATTTATATTACCTATCGTAGAATGCATTATATTTAGGTAGAACGTATTCTTTATTGTCCCTCTTCAACGATTCCCTCAATTCTACGTCAGGTATAGAATAACCTCTTTGCTGTTTGGAGATGTCTTCCATTTCCTTGTTGAATCCCTGTAAAATAGAAATTTATCAGCAACAACAAATAAACAGTAAGCTAAATAAGTCTACTGGTGATGATAAGAATCTAATTATATTAAGAAGAAATGGTCGGGGTTAATTAAACTTAAACACTAATAAGTAGAGGCCAAAGTTTCTCCCAAACTTTTAGGTCATCGTGAGAAAAAGTAAAATATCAACAGTTACAGTATCAAAGATAGTAAAAAAAGTTAAACAGTAATCCAGAAATTATCAATTACTTAATGACTGCTTTTTGTACTGCCACTGTTGATGTAGTTACTTTGTTCTTTCTCTGTTGTCTCTACTGTGTGCTGAGCCCAAGACTCTTTATAGGTTTTTTTTTTCTTCCTCAATCCTGATAATAACCAAAAAGTTAGACCAAAACGAAGAAACAGAAGTGGCATTTGAAATTGTATTGGATTTCATTGATTGCACCCACAACTTTTAGTCAATAAATCTATTATAGTACTTTTTTAATAGTAAATATATATAATAATTTCTCCATAGTAATAAATAAGTTCGATTCAAAACATTATTACTCCTATTAATTTAATATTAATAAAAAAATATAGTAAGAAAGTAACAACTATAATATAACAGACAAATTACAAAAATAATCCTTACAGCAAATTTCTCTTTTATTGTGTTCCGATCTTTATCTTTCATTTTACCAGGAGCTATAGGGACATCATCCAAATTGATGATGTGGCCGAGGACTTTATTCCAGCTAGAATTTGAAAAAAAAAGTATTAAACACTTTCAGTTTAATGTATGGCTAAATTTGAAGATTGTTTTCTATTGAAGAAACTAGCCGACACCCTAAATTATGTAAAATAATTTATTATTTAATTATAAGAGTACAGCATAAAAGGCCTAAAATTAATAAAGAAAATGTATTGAATATAATAAAATTTAAATGGTATGCCAATCTTCAAAAATATTTACAGAATAGTCTAATTCCATATTTTTTAAAATTGCAAATATTTGGAAAATTAAGATGAAATACAGGGACTGATAGTCACCTTTGTTCAATTGATACAGCAAATTCAAAATAATAAAATGCTAGCTTACAAAAAAATTTTCATAAATAAGACGACTAAATAAATTACCATGTCTGGTACGCCTTTTTGTGGGCATGTATCATGTCGAGGTACGTCGCTTGGCAGTCAGGTTCGCAGATCTGTACCAGAGACAGGAGCTGCGACCTCTGAAGAGCCTTCAGGACGTGGTGGCAGTTGTTTAGCCTGAACAGAGACCTCACTCCGGGCTCGGGGTAGCTTTCCGATTTGGACACCAGGGTAAAGTTCAGCTGTGATACTACTTTCTCTGTAAATATTACGCCATTAGGATATAAAACAGAAAAATTATTCATTTAGAAAGAAAGAGTCATAAATTAAAATTTTTAACTAAAGGGATGGTTAGATCATCCCAAAGCACAGCCAGCTCTGAAATATAAGGGCTAAAGTCACGAACGTGATTCAGTAGAAATATGTGTCAGTATAAATTTTTAACTGGAAAGTTTTAGGGGGAAGAAAATGGTCTGGGTGAAGGTCAGAGAAATTTTCTTTGTTCAGAAGAATTTCTTAAATAGGACAGAAGTATTTGAAAAAATACGTTTCGATCCACATTGCAGGCCTTCTTCAGTGTTAGATATACAAGGTACAAACATATGGAGAAACAAATGGAAATATTGTACGACAAAAAAATTTTAAAGAGTAAAATAGATGAAATAAAATATTAAAAAACTGGAGAAAACAGATAAAAAAGTAGGGATGATCAAAATTATAAAATAAAATAATGGTATTTTTTAAAATTTGTTTGTATCATGTACATCTATCTAGCTCTCTAGAAGACCTACAATAGAGGTCGAAATGATGATTTTTAAATTAATAGTTCAACCCTATTCAACTCTCTGACCTCCACCCAGACTGTTCAGGTCTTCTTCATGGCAGATATACAAGATACAAACAAATTTAAAATTATCTATCTCTACTTTTGTATCAGTTTTCTCAAATATCATTTTTTAATATTTTATTTTATCTATTGTACTCTTTACAATTTTTTTATATCATTAATAATTCCATATGTTTCTATCTTGTACATCTAGCCGTGAAGAAGACCTACAGTTTGGTTCGAAATGGTTTTCTAATTAAAAATTCAACCCTAGCTAAGAAATTATTTTTCTAACCTCCACCCGCACCATTTTCTTCCCCGTGTATATGAGGTCAAATATTATTATTCAAGATGGTAACTATTATGTAGAATTTTGTCTATTTTTAATGTTCCTTCTATAAAAACACATTTTTTTTTAGTTGTGCCCTTTCATCAATTTTGAGACGTGAAAAGAGAGACATGACACCTACAAATGGTCAATAAAAATAAAAAGACATTTAATTAAATAGATATTTTACTAAGAGGCAAGGGGTTGAATAAATACAAACATATTGAAGGAACTACAATATCAATACAGTGGAATCCTGATATTTCGTATCCCGATTATTCGTATTTCCGGCTAATTCGTACAAATTTGCCGGTCCCCAGAGAAAATCCCGATAAATGGTATAAAATCAATGCATTTCAGACCCCTCGGTAATTCGTATTATTTTTATCCTCGAGGTCACTTATAACGTCATATAATTCGTATTTTCAGCTTTAAAATCTCGTTACTTAGTACTGTTTTCGAAAGAGAGGGAGAGAACAATGAAGCAGATATGCCAGGGAGCAGAATGAGAATAAATGCTTTCTAGGAAATCACTCAATTTGTATTGTTTTTATACACAAGTATGTTTGTATTGTTTAGAGGCACAGTAGATCCTATTGTTTTTTACGGGAGAGACAAGTTTTCTAGGAAATCTCATAAGTAATTCGTACTGTTTTCACTCAAAGGAAATGAGGGGAGTAGAGAGGGAGAGTTCTAGGAATTTTATTAAGCTTTTCTTAAAATCACACTTTTATTTACAATTCAGTCTCGTTTTTGTTACCGTTGTGACACGTAATCATGCCTCCAAAATACGTTAGCCTCTCTATTGAAGAGAAACAACAAATCATAAACCCCGGGACCATTGGCTGTAAGCTAATTGACGTATCCAAGCATTTCATCGTCCCTGGTTCCACGATCACATCAATTTTGAAGAACAAGGACAAAATCACTTCCCAGACTTGTAGAGAACTTAAAAAAGTGGTTCGTACAAGCAAGGAATTCAAATGTACCAGTTGGAGGTAATATTTGAAGGGAAAAAGCCCGAGTTTTCGCAGAAAAATGGGAATTGAAGACTTTTGTGCAAGTGATGGATGGTTCGATAGATTAAAAAAATTGCATTAATACGTTTAATAATTTTTTTTATTTTGTACTCCCGATAATTGGTATTCCCGATAATTCGTACCAAATCTTCAGTCCCTTGACCATACGAATTATCGGGATTCTACTGTATAATGATATATATTAATATAACTTACTGATATAAATGCCCAAGAGGGCAGCATTGTTGTCCTGAGGTTTGGGAGTAATCTGGGACAGATCTCTAATGTACGCAGATTCGCCACCAAGCACTCGACCCAGAGTGTCTTTGTAGTCAATGAGATGAGAAAGGAGGACAAGCATATTGGAAGTGAGTTCGTGAACGGTACCGTCTTTAGGAAGTCCTCCAGAATTACTCTCACTTCTCAAACTTTCAACTACTTCTTCCAGTCCTTTGCATGCCTTGGAAGAAATTAAATGATGTTATTCATTGTTTATTTTATTTTAATACAACAGAAAATAGTGAAGTAATGCAATGTACAATACTACAACTATACCGAGTATGCAGTTAAAATACTAATGTACCAGAAATCAGTGATGGGAATTCACTAAGCTCAAGAGCAACAAATCGTACCAATATAACTTTTAAAACATTGGTTAAATTTAACTTTTGCTGAACAGTTACATCAGTGTCAATCAACCACTAGGCCTCTTTTGTTTTTATTTGTAGTAATAATGATAATAATAATAATCTTTAATTATTCTGGAGGGAGCGGAGTGGCCGTGGGACCTGCGGGCTTTCCTGGGGCTTACCCAGCCAATATGAAGGGTGCCCTTAGTAGCGGAAAACCTGGCGGTGGAGTGTGATCTCGGTCCAATCACTACCCAGGACTACAGTTAACTCAAAAACAGAACAGTCGCCACTATGTACTGAATCCCAGACTCTTAGTAGTGGTACACTTTCTTTCTTTAAACACCCCCAGGGGGTACATTTCAAAACCCGCAGCGGTACCCTATCAGGTATGTATGGCAGTTTCCTTAGCAGAAGAACAATGGCATGAAAATGAGTATAAATTTCAGTCAAAACGTCGGTAAGTTACGTGACATTTATGTTTTTCAAATTATTACACATCTCTATACTTCCTGCAGAGGAGTGGCTCAGTAGTAGAGCACTGAGTTCCCATGCCGGAAACCTGGTTCAAATCCCGCTGCGGGCAAGACTTTTATTTAGTCTGTTTGCAGCCGGAGATGGATCATATAGGATCTAGGACTCTCCTGGGGCTCACCCAGCCTCTATAAAATATTATAAAAATAGGGTACCCAAAATAAGGGGGAAAAATCTGGCGGTTGAGTGTGACCTAGGACAAGTCACCTCCTTGCAGAACCGTTATCTATGAAACAGTACAGTCTCTACCATGTACTGAACCCCAGACTCTTCATGGGTTGTACTGGTACATATTTTTTTTTTTTTAGGTTTAGAATTGAAGGGTGCAAGGGAAAAACCAACATAGTCAGAAAAGTATATAAAAAATTAAAAATACATATTTGAAACCTTCTATTGTATAAAATACTGAGCCGATGTAATTCATAAACGTTTTATTGAAAAGTCTATTTGCTTATTATTTCATTTTTAATATATATTCTCAATTTATTTTTTCATTTTATTTATTTGGAAGGTTTATAAAAGAAAGGGTTTCTCCTGTACGACGAACTAAAATACCTAAATAACCCGCAGCTGCGTTGTTTGTTCCCGTGCGTACTTCCGTTCATGGGTTGTAGTGGTACAGGCTTTTTTTAAAAATTATTCTGGAGGAACAGCCCAACAAAAAAGCTTAGAAAGTAAATTTTTCAGAAGTTTTTCTTCAAAATACATAGTGATTTACATTTTTCTTTGATTTAATTTTAGAAGAACACAATAATAGGAGCAAGTGCAGATGACTGTACGTGGAAAAGAACATGTGATAAATATTTCCGATTATCATGTTTTTAAGGAATTACTGCTTAAGAATAAATTTAAAGTACTTTTAAAAAAAATAATATAATGTACATTTCTGATAACTTTTTCTATAATTGGTTGTACCACAACCACAAGTGCCTGAATAATGAGTCAGCCATCTATGTGCTATTCATTTATTGATTAAAGAAGAGACCCATAAAAAAATAAAAATAGGCATGGCTAAAACATGGGCTTGAATATAATGTAACCATAAAAAAAAATTATAATTAAAAAAAAAAAGGATAAATCAGCTTTAAAAATAAACATTTCATCCTGATATGTACTCAGAAAAACATAATTCATGCTTACCCTATATTATCTTGACTATTAACGACAATTAAATTTTATTAAATATTACAATTATATTAAAATGACAACTTACAGTGGTCTGAAGAATACTGAGGATGGAAGAGAACTGAGATCGGACGTTGAAATCGCAGGCCTCGGTAGTTTTCTCGAACTCGGGCTGGATTGCAATCAGGTTTTTCAAAATTGCCAATATAACAAGGACAGAGCCGAACTCATGACGAGATATACACCTTTTCGCCCTCATTGCTATGTTCTATGGAGAAATATAAATGTATATTTTCATATAAAAGTAGGAATAATTAATAATTCTATGAAAAAGTACATAAAAAACTTTTGTTACCTCGCCATTCTGAACGATGGTGTCTACAGATTCCTGAACAACTGACTGGAAGACTGCATTGTGATGCTGCGCAGGAATAACCTGCGACATCAAAGATCTTTCCGCTTGCATCAGCCGTTGAACAGCTATCACACACATCAGGTACCCTTCCATTTCTTGCTCATCGATAACGTCCTCTCTGTTTTCTAAGAAATACAAAGATTTTTGAGATAATGAGACAGTAATTGTATCTTTCAGTCTGAAGACCTTAGTATACTTTAGAATCATAATAAAAATATATAATAAAAACAGATTTTTGTGAACAATTTGAGCATTACAAATTTTCTTTTCCCATCATTCCGACTATTTCTTTCTCAACGTAATTATTTTTATTTGACATTCATAAAGCACAATTGAAAACGTAATAAAAAAAGTTATACCTAAATGTATTACTGTCCCTCTCCTTCCTCCGATAGCAAGCCCTGTGGAATTCTCAATCGTTTGTGATGCTTTGAGGAGCATTTTGTTGGCTTTCTTTTCAAAACTATAAAAAAAAAGTATATTAGGCTAGGGTAAATTTAAAACAATAAAAAATTATCCATTCATTTAATTTTTAAATAACTCACACAGCCTGAAGCCTCTTCGAAGCACTTCTTCCAGGAGTTTCATGTTTTGGGAATTTAGGTCGCTGGAACAATAATGAAAATGTTGAATAAATTAACAACCAGATTTTTAATCTGTTAATAATTAACTTAAATATTAATTTTGTTCAGTAAGACGAGCCAAATCAACATCATGCTAGAGAATTGAGCGAAACCAAAATAAGGCAAGCAGCATTCAGTTGCAGAAGTAGTTTGTGCATGGCGATCTTTTGCAACTTCCAAGAAGTTCTTCCACAATACATAACTTGCTAAACCATTATAACTCAGTGTACCGATAAGAGCTGATTCTAATCCTAACCAAAACCACCCGGGTTCCGGGGTTCATAGGTCGATAATTGTTCTTTTCTTTTGTTGGGCTCAATTCTCCTCTACAGAGTAGATTTCACTTTAGATAAATTTAAGAATAAAATTTGCAAATAAATAAATAAGATATGAATTAAATACATACCATACTAGGAGAATGCTGAGAGAAACCTTGAACACTGCTCCCCGAACCACTTTTGTGCTGTTCTCTCAGCTGATTAATAGACTTTAGCATCACCGCTCCTCTCAGTTTGGAATAAGTTTCGAGTATTTCATTCCTGCCTTGTGCCAAAAGCCATGCGGCAAGTGATGCTAGTTCAGACGTGACAGTCTCTGGTAGGCCTGTGGCACTACCGACAGATACGTCATCAGAAATATCTAAAAAAAAAATATATATTTATTTATAAACTTATCAAAAAATATATAACTTATGAACAATGATTTAGTTAAATTTACCATCATCAGTTGCCACCATGTCCAAGAGGGTGATTGGCGGTATTGATCGACTGTGTTTTGTCAAAGTTTCTTTGAATTCACGACACAACTTGTCTGTTCCATCGTTGAAAAGAGTAGACTAGAACCAAAAAAATATACATATAAATTATTTTATTGTTAACTATCTGTTCCCATAGTTTAATCCATATTTTGATTAAACTACTAAAATACAAAATAACCTTTAATATGTATTTCAGTCTCATCTGTTACAGACATTTTCAAGTATCATTGTAAAAATAAAAATAAATTTTAAATATGTTAGTCATTTTGTGGCAAACCCAAATGATATAGTGGGCCACTTTGGAAATTCCGTAGGCTACGTATAAGTTAAATTAAATATCAGATTATCATTTTCACCAAAAAAATTAAAAATATATTAATTTCATTAAATATTACTCACCACATTATCCAGCTCAACACTCTGTGGATTATTCTGTTCAAAATAGATTAAAGCATTTTTCAATTTGTTCATGACGTTCAAGTACTCATCAAGACCAACAGCCGTAGGGCCTGATCTGACAATGCCATCCACTTCTTCAGCGATGCTATAATAACTGATGACATGATCAAGTGATGCTAATGCTCGTTCGATATCTAAAGAAATATTTAAATATATTAATAAGGAAATAGGTGATTACTATTTGACCACAAATAGTAGATACAGCTAAAATTATTATAACTGTACGAAAACATGACAAATAACAAATATTTAATAAAGTAATACAAACTTTGCTGCCTTCTTTGGAGGTTTCCAGTCTCGTTATAAACAGGAAGAATAGTCTCTTCTAGCCGACCGAGTCTCTGTTCGAATGAAGACAAGATTCCCGTAATGGAGTTAGTAATCTGATTACTTTTGTTAACGTTTTCACGGAGAATCTTCAACTTATTTCTCTCCTGAAAAATAAAAATAATTAAATTATTTAAATATGAAGCAGTTAAAAAATGTATTAATTTAATCTTTTTATTTTCTTCTGAACATTACTTTTTCCAATTTCTTCTCTATGTCAGTTTTCTTATCAGTCAGATCGCTGAGTCCTCCAGCCATATTGGTGATATTGAGTCACTGTTCTGATTATTTTTTAGACAAGTTTTCTTAATCGGTGAGAAGAAAAAAAATGCATTTTTGAGTTAGAAGAAGGAAGATGCAGCATCCTGCAAGGCAAATGAAAAAAAAAACAGAAAACATTATGTAAAGGAATAAAGATACTAAATAATAAATAAATATGAATTTTCTTGTGCAGAGATTAAAAATTAAACATTAGTTCACACAAATTAATCGCTTCAAAGTTTAAACACTAACCTTTTTGTTTTAAATCTTAGAAATATTTTATTATACAAGATACATACTTTATTTTTTAAATTACTCGATTAATTATTTTTTTGAGAAGCGAGGGGATGGTTGACTGGAAGATAGTTGGGGGTGCAGTCAAATAAAACACTAAATAAGTGGGTACTTATTTAATTATGTGTTGACGTATCGACCCACTTTGTGGGTCATCTTCAGGGCTATTGGAAGCTGAAGCTAGACTAGAAGCGGTCTAACTGACCAGGTCAGTCAGACCGCTTCTAGTCTAGCTGTAGAACCAGTACATTTGAACTTGTACCATTTTACTGATGATGCATATAAAAGCAAGAGAATGGTTTTAAATAATAACAGAGAAAGCATAAGTTACAGATCGCACTGTAATGGTCGCCATGAAATGATGTAAATTTCATTACAATTTTCAGCTTATTTCAGGAAATTGAAAAATATGCCAAGACCAATAAAGCCGAAACTAGCAAAATCGGATTTATGGGAGTTTATGTATGATAGGACAGTTTACAAATTATAATATTAAAGAAGCTTACACGATTTGACAATCACAAATAAGGTTCTTTTTGTATAAATAAATTAGTAGTTCATTGTTTTGCTATCCCAATCTTTAACATATTTGAATAAAGTAATAGTTAAGTAAAAATTGATATTATATTAGGCAAACCGTAGGCGTCGATGACTGAAGGGTTTAACGCTTTTAAACACTAACCAACTATAATATAATACAGTATAATTTATTTTATTTTAGTTGTTATTTCAAATGAATAATACAGTATAGAGTTGAAGATGATGACATATATATTGTAATATATCTAGCAATGCTTTTTAAATAAATAATTATGTTTAAGAATTATAAAACAAATTTTTAAATAATGTAGTTAGACTACTGTACCATTAAAATTGTAATTATGATCATGTAAGTATAACTTAAAGAGTTATTTAAGAAAAAAAGTAGTAAATACCATTTGATAAATACCGAATCCCATTTTGTTTTGATAAGAGTTAATAAAACTGTTCACACTGTTACAATCAGCTGAGGGAGTGGCTACTACAGCGCCCCTAGCGGCCCCACCGCTCAACCAGTCAGTTTTCGGGTAAACGACTCGCCCTCCGGACGCTCCGACGGGTTTCTTCTCAATATTTTTCCAGTGGAAGAACCGAATATCTAGTTCCGCGGTTGTGTTTTCTGTTCTTCATCTATCTTCTATCCGGGGGTAAGCCAAGAGTGTCTAGAAGTCGAGGGAAACTTGGGCGATCGGAGGTTTTTTTAATTAAAAATAAATAAATTCCGGAGTGTCCGTGTGGTTATGTTGCAGACTTTCTGAGATGTCTCAGGGCGAAACGTGAACTTGAGGATAACCTACTAAACATGTGAGTATTTAATACATCATAATACAATTATATGTAGAATTGTAACGGCTCAGATTGGCGGTTTAACCTTATCACAATGGTGTCCACGTCTCAGATTCTCTGAACGTTTTAAAAAATACATTCACATGGATTTCATTATTTAAAATGCAATTTATGTTAATTATATTGCACGTTTGTGTGCATTCAATTCATACACGCCTCGAGACTGTTTACAAATATTCAGGCATGATATTTAACCGCCCTTTATTTTTTGTCTCTGTGCTTTCAATATTTTTCTGTTTTTAATGGCAATATTCCGCCAATTTTAGTTCCCCATGTATGTCCCCTGTTTTTAATTACGCGGGTTTCCTCTTTCCATGCTTCGACGATTTCCTCACGTTATACTGCATTTCTTTTAATTATTTTCTCTCTGTGTGTCTGCCTTATGATGGTATAATTAACTATAAATTGTGTCTTTGCTCCCTGTACGATTATTATACATACCGTTAATTTTGCTTATAAAGGTGTATTACAAGAGGAATTTTCTACATTTCCTTTATTTATTTATTCTGTTTGTTTATTACATATTTATAAATATTTACTCTCGTTTGATTTGGTTACGATTGAGATAGTGGCAGATGGTATTTAAAGTTTAAATCCCTCCCGGTAGATCGTGGCCCGAAAGTCGGTTGCATTGCAGATTCCGTTATTCCATCCTCCCCTCTTCCTCCTGGGACCGGGAATATCCCCCTCCTGAGCCAAGTCTAAAATACTTGCTGTATCTGCTGTAAGGAGGCAACTTTCCAAGCTGGAGTAGACCGACCCCAGTTTGTGAGTGTGCCGACTGTACTAATCGATCTGCCCCACCCCTAGTGGGTCCGGAGCAGTCCAGTGTGCTTCCAGCCCGTCCCATGGGTGAATGTCGCATAAATGTCTACATATACATAGAAAGAGAGAGATATAACATATTATCTTGAAATATTTTTACCTAAAAAGAACCTATTGACAGTCTCGAAACAGTCAACAAACGAATTCTTTCACAATTTTCAAGCAAAGAAAAGATTAATAAAACAGTTTTGATATATACTGATATACAATATATATCTTTATATACATATATGTATATAAAGATATATAGTGATACCAATCATTCTAATATAAATATAAATTATTCTACTTGTATGTTGATTTATTATCGGTGAAAAAAAAATCGTTTCTCTGTAGAGGGTATACTTTAAAAAAGAGTTTTTATAGCCAATGTAATATTAATAAAATATATCAGTCAGCATATATTCAGAAAATGAAGTCTTGAACAATTAAAGGGTGAAATACATGAATATAAAAATTGTGGTAGTATTAATGGCGGAACTTATTTATGCTGTTATTTTATTGTAAGCTAAATTATTCGATTGTAATGTTGAATTACTATTGGAGAAAAAATGATGCCTTTCTTAGTGTAGGGTGCAATAAAAAAAACTCTTGAACTAAACCTGAACAAAAAATATCCTACTAAAAAGTTAGCAAATAAAATCTTGAACAGTTTTCAGCCCAAAAAAAGCAAGACGAATATGTAGAAATTTGTTATGGAGAAAAAAAATATCAACAATTATATGTATATTTTATGAATATAGTACATAGTAAATGTTTCGGTGAAGTGATGTTGAAATACTTGTAAAAAAATAATATATCAATAAAATGAAATATATAATAAACAAAGAATAAAACGCGAACATTTAAATCAACCACAAAAGGTCGTATTTTCAATAAAATTTAGCATAAAACTGAGAGACGAGGGAAAACAGATATCCCAGTTACAGCTGATTGGACACAGAAGCTCTCGCAGAAAACGCCCAAAAGTGTTTGAACGGCGTAACTGAATTTGGGCCTCTTTGATCTAAACGGCGGTTGTGTGTTTTAGCGGTTATGAAAGGCATTAAAAACTTAATCAAACAGTTTCGGTCAATTTGGTTAGAGGAATGATAGGGGTGGGAATAGCCTTAACAAAAACTAAACAATGAGAGAGAAATGTTTAGAACCAAAGCCCCCTTCCCAATGGGGATTTCCTCGTTGTAGGGTGCCAGACACTCGTTTAAGATCCCTTAAACATAGCACCGCCCGATTAGCCATAGAGGAATAAAGTGATTTTAAAAGAATATACAAACAACATCCCTCCTGCTGGCCTAGAGCGCCGCTCTCAGTATTGGTCATAGCAAGTCCATCGGACTTAGCCAGAAGGAACTTTCAGGGAATTTCCACCTAACATCTCTACATCCATAGCTGTAATCAGATCCGTGCGAGGAGGATTTTTTAAAGAGTGTAAAAAGTCCTTGGTTAAGCTGTACTTCGGAATGGACGTAAAATGACGATCTTGTGGCTATACGGTGCCAGGTCCTAGTTAAAGATCCCTGTGTACGTGGAATGGTAAAATCTAGGAGTTCTACCTCGTAGCATCGTCCGATTAGCCATAGCAGCATAGAGTGTCATTTAATTAATTAGCATACTTTGGTGAAAGTATAGAAAAAAAAAACCTATACCACTACAACCCGTGAAGGGTCAGTGGTTTCAGTACATGGTGGAGACTATGCTGTTTCATGGACAACGTTTCTGCAAGGAGGTGACTTGTTGTAGGTCACGTTCAACCGCCAGATTTTCCCCCTTATTTTGGGTACCCTATTTTTATAATATTTTATAGAGGCTGGGTGGGCCCCAGGAGGTTCCTAGATCATGTATGATCCATCTCCCGCTGCAAACAGACTAAATAAAAGTCATGGCCTGCAGCGGAATTTGAACCAGGACTTCCGGGATGGCAACTCAGTGCTCTACCACTGAGCCACTCCGCTCCCCAGGAAGTATAGAGATGTGTAATAATTTGAAAACCGTAAATCTCACGTAACCTACCGACGTTTTGACTGAAATTTGTACTCATTTTCATGCCGTCGTTCTGCTAAGGAAGCTACCATGCATACCTGAGTACCGCTGGGGGTTTTGAAATGTACCCTCTGGGGGTGTTGAAAGAAAGAAAGTGTACCACTACAAAGAGTCTGGGATTCAGTACATAGTGGCGACTGTTCTGTTTTTGAGTTAACTGTAGTGCTGGGTAGTGATTGGACCGAGATCACACTCCACCGCCAGGTTTTCCGCAACTGGTATAACATATTGGCTGGGTAGCCCCAGGAAAGCCCGCAGGTCCCACAAGGTCTATCTATGACAGATTAAATAATTCATCGGCCACGAGCAGGTTTTAACCTGATTTGATATGATGAAGGTCCTTGATTCAAATCTAATGGGGTATAAAAAAAAAATGACCGTTTCACCTTCCCCATGGAGAGAAGATGGATACTAACAGTATCTTTCGATGCATTACAGTCCCTGGCTAGTTCGCGAGTACTTGTGGACGGATTTGACTCAACAGCTTCCTTCAGGACATGATTAATGGTCGCCCGGAGCCCTTTTTCCAGTTTCTTTCGTATCTCCACTGATAAATTTTTCAAACAAACGCCGCGCAGTGCGCTGGTCAAGGACACCTCCTTCATATTTAATAATTTTACGAGTTGCTTCAGCGGTTGTGAAATTTTTTTTCCAGTTATGTCTTAAAATTACGAGAAATTCGTAGGACACTGTCATGTTTCTTCTTTAATAAATAAATAACTAAACTGAGGCTTTTTTTGAAGAAGTCCAGTGTTAGTAAACAAGCTTAGGGAATGCTCTAAAGGGATTATTAAGTGTTGGTAAATAATAAATACTATTAAAATATTTACAGACTTTTGAACTCCGGAATTTGATAAAATGGTAATTTTTTTATTTAAATACTGTTACCTAATAGTTTAATCTGTCAACAGCCAAGAATGGACCCTCTGAGTTCTGTTCTCTTCCTGGGTTAGCTCAGCCTCTATGAAGTGGGTGCACTTATCTGGGGAAAAATCCTGGTGGTTGAGCGTAATCTTGGACAAATCAGCTCCTTGCACAACCGTTTTACAATAACCGGATATTTCCTTCAACGGTTTTTAATGGTACAGTTTTTTTTAATAATACCATTTTTACAGGGACATTTGTTAGTTTTCGCCAGTTCCTTAAGAAATGTGCACCTTGCTTCTGTCCGATCCTATGCACCCTATACTTGCCTATATTCCTATAATAAGATTCTATTGTTTATTGTATTTCATTTGTTATTAATTTCATTAATTTTTAAATATTTTTATTTGAAAAGAAAAGATATGTTCAGGACCGGGACTCGAACCCGGGTCTTCAAGATCGCTAGTCTGGAATTCTACCATTTGAGCTATCCTTGCCCAATTAAGCACGCTTCTCGGTCGTGGCCACATCCTTTCTTTTCACTGATCCCAAGTCCCCGCGTTCTCGCATTTTTGCGATGTATACGGGGGGAAGAATGTTCTTTGAACATTATTTTAATTTGGATCTTGTTGACACACGTCATTATAATTATTATAATTTATTGTATTTTGTTTGTTATTAATTTAATTTTTATTTCTTTTCAAATAAAATTATTCTATCGTTTAATTTAACCAAAGATTATATTTCAAATCAATTCAGAAATTATAGTTCTATGGAATGGTATAAAGGACATCGATTTCTTAATAATCGATATTTTATTTATCGATACTGTTAGCTATAGATAGAAACTTTTAAAATTCTTAGAACGTTTGAGGATGTCGCCAATGATAATTTTTATTCAGATAATGAAGATTATTGAAGTGTTTGCAAACTTATTATGTAACTTGATGAATAAATATTTGTAATGGGCGTTTAAAATCTTTGCAATATCTTAACTGCTATAGTACTTTGAACTCGAATCTCTTTTATTTAACAAAAAAAAATTCAGATTTTCAACTGTATAAGTCATAACAAGTAACTATTGTTAATGATATTTAATGGCTTGACATTTAGGTTAGTAGAAAAACTACCCACTGTGAGTACTCAAATAACAGATTTAAGTTAGAAGTTCATGTTCTAATCAGAGACCTCAGATGATTATAGGGAATTGAATGAACATTGTCATGAAATGATTGATTCGGGGTTCAGGCCAAATCAGTAACTAATGGGACATTGAGGTGATTATGGATGATAGTATTCGTAAAATCCATATTTTTCCTACGTATGTATAAATCAAATGATATCCACAACCTACGTATGTTAGTAACACTGTATTGTTGGTTTTTAATTTCATTGTAAATAGCTTTCGATTTGATGATTTGGATACAAGAATGGAACGGAGGAATGAATCAAAATTCGCACCAATTAAGTTAATTGGAAAGATTTCATAAGTAATTGCAAAAATAATTATAAACCGAGCTCCTAGTGTACGATAGACGAACAATTGGTAGGATTTGGGGGCCGTTGTCCGTTTCGCGTGTACATGAGTAACAAGCAGAACAAATACGGATTAAAAATCATGATACTATGTGACAATGGCACCAAAAATATGGAGGATCGTATTCCATAGAAAAGAGAGTGAATCCTGGCTACTATGTGGAAAAGCTAGTCGAGACTATCAAATACTTAATAGGAACTTGGCTATGGACAATTGGTTTATGAGTATTCTATATAATTAGCTGTATTTGGGACCCTAAGAAAAAATATGAGAGAGATATCAGAAGAATTTGTCGATTTAAAATTTGAAAAGAGGAGAGTTTCACTTTTTTGTGATGATTGTATTTGTAATGTGCTTCGTGAAATAAAAAACTGTAAATTTAAAAAATGGGCCTTTTTATTTGACCTTAAATGAAAAAATATTTTGTGTACGTCACCAATACGTACATTAGTATTAAACGACTACTCTAAGAACGTTAGTATTCCAGGGTTATAACTACATTTTTGGGGGGGATGTTGTTGGATATAAATGAATTATAATTATATCTACTCTTTGATTTTCCTTATGTATTTTTCTTACTATAGTACATAATATTATATATCATACATATATTTATAATACATTTTAATACAAGATAAGGGAAGGATTGCTAATTGAATGCTAACCGTTGGACATATAGACAAGAAGGTATCGTTAGAGATAACTGTTCTCTACATTACATCGAAGGCAGCACAACTGGTTATATCAGTAGAACAAGGACAACCACCACTCACTGCATTCCCTTCAGCAATTCCATATTTTATTGTTATGGAATAATTATTTATTACAATTTTATATAAAAGTAAATTTAATTATAATTTGTATTTATTTTTAGTACTCTTTATAAACAATTGTTTCTCATACATTCTAATATATATTTTTTAAACTATATTATTTTATATATACCTCAAAATCGAGCCATGTAAGGTTCTTTCTACACAAAGCTTCGTGTCCAGCAGTAAAAATTGACAACAACGAAGTACCTTGTCCATGTACGTTATCTCGGATAATACTTGGACTAAAGACTTACATAGAACGCAGATACAAAATTAAAAATACAAGAACTGACTAGACGCTACAAACAATTATCACATCTTCACTTGACTTACGAAGCAAACGACTTATCTATAACAGTATACTAAAACCTATTTGAAGGTCACCTGTGGTCTAGTGGTTAGCGTAACAAACTACTAAGCCCAAGATCGCGGGTTCGTAGCCCGGCAGGTAAAAAATCCTTGGTTACGCCGTCCTTCGGAAGGGACGTTAAACGGGGGTCCCGAGCCTGTACGATGTCAGGTACTCGTTAAAAATCCATATCCTAATTAAACCTGGGTAGGCAAAATTTAGAGCTCACACTGTAGCATCGTCCGATTAGCCATAGCAGCATAAAGTGACGTTAAATGAACAAGCAAAGCCTATTTGGACATATGGAGCAGAACTTTGGGGATTAGCAAAACGAGTCAACACACACAAGATACAAACAACACAGTCCGAGATTCTCAGAAAAATTGTTAATGGAACATGGTAAATTTCGAATCACACCATACACAACGACATGAACATTCCCACTTTAAAATCTCATATTTATTACAAATACACAATATTCCACTCATTGACACAAAATCACACAAATCCATTCGTTCTTCCGCTTTCCTACTCCCTGTTACCTGGACTTGATACGAAAAGATTAAAAAGACATTGGCCAAGAGACCTACTCAGCTATTGATATTTCCAATCCAAAACTCGATTATCCTGTACAAAAGCAAAGAGAAAAACACTTGGATCAAATTTGCTGGATGCGCAATTGCAAATGAAAATTAAATAATAAATAAATAAATTAAATATTATTTTATTTATTATTCTTTTAACTTAGGGGAGAGGAGTGGCTGAGTAGTAGAGCGCTCGGTTGGCGTGCTCACGGTCCCGAGTTCAGTCTCGTTGCAGTCGCTCTGCTAGTAATCTTTATTGTCATTTAACTTGTCCTCTTCGATAAAATTTGCAAATTTCGCATCTCTGGCGATTTCAGAACTTAGATCACATAGTTATAAACGATAGATAGCCCATCTCACATCAACATGCACTGACCATACCTTTATCCAACCTAACGTTTAAGTCTTAAACGTGCAGATTTAGGTGCGCCTTATAACTCCATCAGAATGCATTCATGTCTTGTTACTTTCATGGTTGGGGATAAAAAAAAAACGGGGGAATGAATAGGACCTTCATATTCGCCTTGGAAAGGGAAAGGAAAAAATTATTATCGCAATTAAAATAATTAATATACGACATAAAATAATTAATATTCTACGTATTAAGATGAGGATTGTATCAGCGATGTTCAGATTTCCATGGAAATATTTTGTCAATACTTTCTTTACCATACTACCTGGGAGTAGGAAGTACATATACGATAAGTGATTTGACCGTGGTCAAAATCAAACGCCAGGTTTTCCCCCAATTAAGGGTACCCCCTTTATTGGGCTCGATTAGCTCCAGGAAGTTCTGATAAACACAAGGTTGTGCCAAAAGTCGAGCGATTTGTTTTAACGTATAGTCAAGATTTATGCAGGAGAGCCACCTTTGGTTTAGTAGTTAGCTAATCTACTATACAACCTACAGTGATTAGGATCGCGGATTCGCAACCCGGCAGGTGGCGCTAGGATTTTTTACAGGTAGTCAAAAATTCTTAGTCATGCAATCCTTCGGAAGGAACGTAAAATGGGGAGGTACCGAACCTTTGCAGTGTCAGATACTCGATAAAGATCCCGTTACTAATTAAAACCTGGATGGGCAAAATTTAGTATTTCCACTGTGGCATCGTCCGATTTGTCATAGCAGCATACAGTGACTTAAATGAATAAAATTTTATTTACTTAAAATATCAGGCATTTGTTTTCATTATTTGTCTAATTGGTACTTGTGTATTAACGCCACCGCAGTTATATTTTATAACAGCTATCTTCCATAACGTTTTTAAATCTATTTATTGGGGTTAGAATTTTAAATTTTTAAATAATCAGCAACAATTAAAAATCAAAAGAATTTATTTATTTTTATTTGTTTAAATATATTTATTGAAATTTACAACTGTATACAGAATACATCAAGTAAATGTTATGATTGAATAAATTGACATGAAAAGACAAGTAGAGAAACTACCCAGTGGTAGTACTCAAATAAAAAGTTCAGCTTAGAAGGTCACGCGGCCATCTTCTTTTCAGACGCCTCGGAGGATTATCAGGAATTGAAGAGGTTGCGAGGTTTGAATCTAGTGGGTTTGGATAGAAATGAAGTTTGTCATGAAAAGATTGATATCGGATTCGGGCCAAATCTGCAACAAACGGGACGTCAAGGTCATTATGGATTACTTTGTTCGTAACAAAGTAAGGAGCATTAAGGATTTTCCGAAGGATTTTGGATTGTAAAGATTGGATGCGAGAGGAATTCGATGGCTTAGTGGAGCCCCAAAGCTCTATTCCGTAAGTCCAGATGGGTCTAATGATTGTCGTGTATATGAGTCTCTTGTAATTAATTGGGAGCTTAGAGCGTTTATCCAGTAAATGTTGAAGTAGCCTGAAACGGCGAGCTGTTTCTTGTCGTTTCAGTCTAGTATGAGTATTCCAAGTTAAGCGTTTGTCAAGGTGTAGTCCTAAGTACCGGATCTGTTCTACAGGACTAAGAGGGATGTTATTAAACGATACAGGAGGGCAGGAAGTCGCTGGTTTACGACGGAGGGTAAAGGTGATTTGATGAGATTTGTGGGAATTTATTTTTATCCTCCAGTTTTGACACCAATTTTCTAGGTCAGTGAGATGGGATTGAAGTATACGGGATGCTATAAAAAAGAATTTATTTAAAAATGTAATATATTATGAATAATTAAAATAATGGATAATATATAATAAAATAATGGAATATATCATGAACAATTAAAAATCAAAATAATTTATTTAAAAAGAAAGTAGTCAATCGGATTTCGGTGGAAAATGGACCGATACAGTTTAACAAAAATTACGTTGACTAATAATAATAAACTTTCATTTCATGGGAATTGGTACATTTTCGTTTTTTTTTGATAAAATATTTGGCTCCTGAAAAAATCCAATTGCATCTTCTTCTGTTTTTGGCAAATCCCAAATACTCATTTCCGTAGCACTAAAAATAAGCATACAACAACAAATCTAGAACACATCATCAAACAACAACAAGAACAAAACTAGAACTTTCTAGAACAAATCAGCTGTTAGAAATATAACTGTTATAAAATATAACTGCTTGCGCATGCGAAGAAGATTGCTCTTTACGCAGCTACTGGTGCGGTGTCGTTAATACACAAGTACCGTCTAATTTTATTACAATAAAAAGTGTAATATGTAATCTCAAAGATTGAAACAATTTAGGAATGGTTAGGCGCTCTATGGTTTTGTTGAACTTCGTTTATAAAACAGTTATACGATAAAAAAACAAAAACAATTGGCATGTGATACTAAAGGCAGCTGCATATTTCCCATGAGACACTGCTGCCTGGATTTACCTGAGGGATTGCGTATTGTTCAGCTTGGGTTCATATTTCTTTTTTACTTTTATTTTATTACATGTTAGAACAGCGAGTGTAAAACGAACGGACATTTTGAATAAAAACAATTTACTACCATTTGTTCCTCGTTTGTGTCTCTATTTTGTTTTTATTACAACATTAAGTCAGGTTTGCAATTACTTTATACCATTAAAATTGAACAGAAAAAAATTATACTGTTGTCGTTTAAATTCAAATTGTAATTGAAAAATTGGATGAATTAAAATTTAAATCAAATTACCATTAGCAGACCAGTTTGAAAGATTATAAAAAAAATCTCAATAAAAACCTTGTTTTTAGATTGATAATTAAAGATGGAAATTTTTATTGAACTTTTTAAATATCTGCCTTATTTTCAAATCCCTTAAAGTTAACAACATCCATATTTTAAAGGATTATATTTGTTTAAAATACTAATTTTTAAATAATGCGCTGTTTTTCCTTTTTAAACAAAAAATAATTATTGAAATATACAACTGTTTTATTGTAATAAAGCTAGCAGAGAAATTACTATCTGCTCATACTCCAATAACAGATTGAAGTTAAAAGGTCACGAGGCCATCTTCTTTTCAGGAGCGTAGAATGATAAGCTAGGTTTGAAATTAGCAACAAATGGTACATGAAGTTCATTATGGATGATTTTATTCTCTACAAAGTATTGAGGATTTTGGATTGTAAGGATCGGATATGAGAGGAATTCGATAGCTTAATGGAGCCCCAAAGTTCTTCGAGGTTTAAAGCTAATAAAATCATCCATAATGACCTCTATGTCCCATTTGTTGCTGATTTGGCCCGTATCCGATATGAATGACAAACTTTATTCCCATTCAAATTCACTAGTTTCAAACCTAGCAACCTCTTCAATTCCTCATAATCCTCCGAGGTGTCTGAAAAGAAGATGGCTTCGTGACCTTCTGAGTTTAATTTGTTATTTGGGTACTACCACTGAGTGGTTTATCTACTTGTCTTTATCCATATTTTTTTGTTGTTGTTCGTTCATTTAACGTCACTTTATGCTGCTATGGCTAATTGAACGATGCTACTGTAGGAGCCCTTTTCCCTATCCAGGTTTTATTTCGATTGGGATTTTAACGAGTGCGTGACATCGTACATGGTCGGGACCCCCGTGTAACGTCCCTTCCGAAGGACGGCATAACCAAGGATTTTTTACTCCCTTTAAAAAATCCTAGGGCCACTTGCCGGGCCACAAACCCGCGATTTTGGGCTTAGTAGGTCGTCCCCACCTTTATCATTCCTGCCATTATATTTACTTGGATTTTTATAATACAGTTGTTAATTTCAATAAATAAATTTTATAAACCATTTCGTCTCACTACATTAAATGTTTCTATCAACATTATATATTAATTTTTATTACACAATGCATATATCTGACTATTAATCATAGGGAGCAGAGTAACGCAGTGGTTGAACAGTAAGTTACTATACCGAAAATCCCGGTTCAAATCCTGCTGCTGGCAAGACTTTTATTTAGTCTGTTAGCAGCCGGAGATGGATCATATAGGATCTAGAACCCTCCTGGGTCTCACCCAACCTCTTTAAAGTGGGTACCCAAACTAAGGGGGAACAGTACAGTCTCTACCATGTACTGAACCACAGACCCGTTCACGGGTTGTAGTGGCACTGGTTAAACTACTATCCATAACCCAATAAAGCACGACATTCTTCCATAATGGTGCCAGCTAGACGCCAGATGCCCAGTTGTAGAGCGAAGAGACTGTACAAGAGGCCTGGTTATTAGTGGCGTTAAGTGGGAGCATGCCACCCTTGTCATGCCACTTCACACTCGTCTCTTTGTCTCTGTCTTCCCATCTCATCTTCTTCTGGGCGGTCTTGCCAGTCTCATTATTTCCCTCATCTTGTATTATAATCATCATCATTATTACTGGATCGTTATGGCTATTATAATCGTAGCGAGGTAAAAAGAGTGTATTCTTTATTTGGAAGTGATAGTTTATGACTTTATGGTTTATTATGTATCTGTAAACGTTAGCATTACACATTAGCTTTGCACAAGGTACAACCTTTACTACCACCAATACAGCAGTTGAAGGGTATTTTGTCCAATATATGACATGGATTGTGCTGTTTCTAGGCCAGCGATTGTGCAAAGAGATTATTTCGTTAAGATCACCCCCATGTTTTACATGCACTAATTAAGGGTACTCATATTATAAAGGCTGGGTTGGCCAAGCATATCCAAATCGCGCAAAATAATATGATAGATAATTTTCAATTACTTATAAGATATATTTTATTATATTAGTTATTGATTTTATTAATTTTAAAATATTTTTATTTGAAAAGAATAGCTATGTCCAGGACCGGGACTCGAACCCGGGTCGTCTAGATCGCTAGTCTGGAACTCTACCTATTGAGCTATCCTGGCTACATCAGGCTCGGGAACTAGGACCGGGTCCAGGACATATCTTTTCTTTTCAAATAAGAATATTTTAAAATTAATAAAATAACAAGATCCAAATTAAATAAATGTTCAAAGAACATTATTCCCCTCGTATACATCGCAAACTTGCGAGAACGCGGAGACGTCGGATCAGTGAAAAGAAAGGATATGACCATGGCCGGGGAACGAGTCTGATGTAGACAGGAAAGCTCAATTGGTAGAGTTCCAGACTAGCGATCTGGTCGATCCGGGTTCGAGTCCCGGTCCTGGACATATCTTTTCTTTTCAAATAAAAATATTTAACACTTATAACATAGTGATGGGCCAGATATCACGACCTGTTATTACAAATTCATCAGTAGCAATTCCAAATTGTTCTTCACATGTGGGAACTGGTCTTCGGCGAACGGTGATTGGCGATTGAACGCGAACGGAATCGAAGCGTGATTGTGATTGCGATTAAAGTGCTTTAGGTGAAAAGAGTGATTACTGTGATCTTTATTGGAAGATTTAGTTTTTCTTCTACCTTTTAGCCATAAAAGTCTATGATACTTCTCCTCGTTATCTAGTAACAGCTTAAACCATAAGAGCGAAATTTACGTAATATAGGATATTGTAAATAATTGGATTTTTATGTATATTGATGGGATTATAGTGAATTATACAAGTGTCAAAGTAAGTATTATCCTTATAATGCGTCTTCTGTGATCGTTATATTCAAGATGTGGAATTAAGTACGCCGACGCAATCACTGTTTGTACCATTTCGACAGAATCACGAGTCACAGTTAGTAACAGTTCAGCAATCACAGGTAACAGAAATCACAGTAACCGTTGGAGCTGTTACTGAAAAGTAGCAGTTAAGCCCATCACTATTGTAAGATGAGATTCGCTTCGGTTTTTCATTATTAGTCTTATTAATCTGAAGTACAAAATATTTAAAGTTTTGTTGTTGTTTTTATTACTAAAATCATTTAAATTTCTGTTTAAAGGTATATTATTTATGTAGATTTAATTAAAGAAAATCCCCTGGGAGATTCCTTGTAGTTGTTGCTTTGATGTCTTTGGTGGTCGATGATGTGGGATGTGCAGCAATTTATCTCCGAAAATGTGACTTTCTATGTATAAATATGTAGTTAAAAATTGGTTATATGTTTTTTAGAGATGAGAAGTACGTGAACGAACTAGTTTATTGAACTAGATCCGGAAAATGAACTATAAAGAGCCCTTTGTTTTGGAGAACTATAGTTCTTTTTAGTTCACACCACTCACCAGCTACCACACTCGGATCTACTGAACTAAGTGAACTAGTTCGTCGTTACGTCGTTCTTCATTATCGGGTTTAATCGTGTTGTGTACGAGTTGCCATTTGTGTAATCTGTAATTGTTTGGGTCAAGTGAAAATTACCAATTACAAATTTTAAATTGAATAATTAAAAATAAGAAATAAAAAACTACTTGAATTTACGTATTCCTCAGATACACAACAGCTTTTCCAAAGTTCAGTTCCTCCCCCTTTTTCCTTAGTTCAATTCCTATCTTAGTTTAGTACATTTCTAGTTCTTTTGAAAAAATGAACTATGTAGTTCATTGAACTAGTTCATTAGAATGAACTATCTCAAAAGGAACGATTCAGTAAAAGAAACTACTTTGCCCACCTCTAATGGCTTTTATTAATTTATTCAAATTAAATTTTGCTTTTCCAGGTTTGATTAGGACAGGGGGATCTTTAACGAGTATTTGACGCCGTTCAGGCTCATTAATACAGCCATTATATTATTACATAAATAATTAGAAACAAAATTAAATTGTTTCAAGACAACCTTGCCTTCCAAAAATTAGGTGCTACAGGACCATACTACAATGCACATATGACGTCGTTGGGTACGATCATTACGTCATAATTCACTATCGCCAGGTATTCAGATTGTATATTTTTGTACGACTAATTATTATGAAACTCTTCCAAAACTTTTATAACCGGCAATTCAATTGTTATCTTCCCGAATACATCTCGGTCATGAAGGCCTCCTAAGACTTGCTTCAGCAGTGCTGCGTGGGTGGTACATCGATCGCTCGGCCTTAACTCAGCCCTACTTTAATTCCTCGTCTGCTCAACTTGTTACAATATATTCTCCGGGATAGTTCAGCGCAATTTTGTACTTATGTATTAGCTGGTACCCATGAAACTTTCTTCCTTATCTCTTGTAACCTCTTCTTATTACTCGTCTCATTTGAGTCATTTGTGTACGTGTTAATTAATTGTTTTTTCTTGTCAATTTTGTGTTTTTGTGGTATTCTTTTTATTATTGCTAATTTAAAATGAACAGAATAACACTTTCGTAATGTTTTCGTCGAAGGTGTACGGAAAACATGTACATAAGAACAGGAACTTGGTAGAGGGCTCTAGAATTAGCATTTTACTATTAAATTTTTTGTATTTTTCTATTTCAATATAATCTGAATAAGAAAGTCCTCTCAGCATCTGAATTATCAGTGTTCAGGTTAGAAACAATGACAGATAACATACCCTGTAGACCGGCTAATACACATAGCCGTAGTGCTTTTGGATGGTCTGAAACAATTCGAATGAGATAGTTTTTAGCTCACGTAGGGATCGAATCAAGCATACAATTATTTTGATTTTATAACTGTTAGGTATATTACTGTGGGGTACAGAGTAGCCTGGTAGGTAGGGTGCAGAATTGCCGTGCCAATTCACCCCAATTCAGCAATTTCTTTTATTATTGTTCTGATTTTTGCTGATATTCCTTAAAGTAGTGAAATATCGACGTGAAATTTTGTTTCCTGCGGTTTTCCTATTGACTCAAGGTTTTTTTTATGGATATTCTCATAATTTGAGCTACTTAAGTTATATATAATACAGTACCCTCCTTCTTGGTAAATCGATTTACCTGGTTTTTCAAAACGACCAGGCATCCACTTCGGGATAGACAGACCTACCTATCCAGCTAGCTTCAAGGCTGATGGACTGACCCCGAAGAAACCACAAAACTTCCATCTCTGGAGTCAGGTGTTCCCCGAAGCCATCTAAACCTCTCCGCATCGCCTTACCTGTGTTTAGAATACCTTTTACGTAAATTGTAAAGTACCCTGCCATCTGCGTCTGCAGTTTCACCTGTTTTTTGTTTGTTTTACTTTCGCAAACCTTTCTTTACTGGAATGTCAGCATAAATCAATTGGCTAAAATTTTACAAGGTCCAAGCATCCTCTTCTTAATTAATAATTTTTAGTAACTATTTTTGTTTTGAAGAGAAAAGATTTGTCCCGGCCGGGATTCGAACCCGGGTCGTCTGCATCTCCGGTGCAGTGCTCAAAACCACCAGGTGCTCTAACAAGGGTCGTATCTAAGTCAGACAAATCCGTTCTGTTCACCGATCCTATTTGCCCTTGTCCTCGCAATTTTTGCGATTTATACACCGGGAAGAATTTTCATTGAACATTACTTTAAATAGGAGCTTGTTGACTTACTTCAATATATTATTTATAATTTATTTTTATTAATTGTTATTTTAAAAAAGATTTGTCCTGGCTGGGATTCGAACCCAGGGGTCGTATCCATGTCCAATCGTATCCAATTTTTAGTAACATCTGAGGGGCAAACAAAGACGTAGGTGGGAGGATTGCGTTAAGAATGATATTATGATACTATTTTACTTATATAGTTTAATTATAATGTAAAATAATTATAAGGATAGCGGTAAATGATAAACTACTCAAGCTGATTGGCCGATAAAATTCCTGTACCACTACTAGGACATGACTTGCCATAGGTAACGCTCAACAGCCAGATCTTCCTCCATTATTTTGGGTAACCTATGTTTATAATATTTTATAGAGGCTGGGTGAGCTCCAGGAGGGTCCTAGATCCCATATGATCAATCACCGGCTGAAACAGACTTAATCACATTTTTTATAATTAAGTAGGTGTTAAAGTGATTCCTTGCCAATCGCATGAGGTATTTATTAACTTAATTCGCATTAAATTATTTAATGAAATTTAGAATGAAGCGGTTTGATTCATTTTTAAAATTGTAAATGAGCTCCCTTTGTTAAAATAGTGATGATATCAGCTGTTCTCTTAGTCCAATGTTGAATCAGCTGATTTTCATCTCCCATTCTTCCGCCGGGTTACTGTCAGCTTATCAAAAAAGGAACTGTCGTACTGTCACATTGTCGCACTGTCAAGATCTTGCCTAACCTATATTTTGGAAGGGCGAAAATTTAGGTATAAGAAAGTGGCTGTATTTAATTCAACATTCCTCCCTATCCTCACGTACTCTTCAGAATCATGGACGTTGACAAAGAAGCACCTATCCAGAATACAGTCAGCAGATATGAGATTTCTCAGGATGTTTGTGCAAAAGAAGAAAAGACTGAGTCCGAAACACCACTATCAGGTCGAACCTGAATGTTAAACCAGCCAACGAGGTAATAGAGGAAAACGGGCTGATATCGTTTGGACACCTCATCCGGTTGGATCCTAGTAGAATTGCTAAAGCAACAACAGACAAGTAAGAGAAGAAGAAGAAGTGGGAAGGACTTTGAGAAGAGTGGACTCCACTGAGGCAGAAGATCACAGTTGGTGGAAGACCGACAGAGCTGGAGAAGACTGTGCAGAATTCCTTCTCACACTGCTTAGGATAGGATATGATGATGATGATATCATGTATATTCTAGGAGAGTGGGACTTGTACACTCGCACACACATATAAAGATACAGTTAACGTTGATTAATTACGTATTTAAATCTCATGATTAAGAGAATTAATGATACTCTTCTTCGCTGAGTTGTGATAAGATAGCTTATTCTTTGAACTATTTTTGTGTTGAAACTTTCCCAAGAACTTTCTTCCTTTAATCCACAATATAAATATTACTGTAAATATATATTTTTGGTATTTAATCTGTCTATTATAAAAGTTTTCTAGAGAATTGTTAGGTAATTATTTCGCTGGTTGTCGCTTCGAGTTGAGTCACAACAAATTTAAACCCTTCATTCGTTTCCCTTTTAATATTTTTCAAAAACACATGTTATCTTGAGCTTTAGTATTGCAAAAATGATGTAATCATGGGGAATTTGTGTATTTTGGTAAACATTTGATCAAGAAATGATTGCAACAAACATATTTCATGTAAACTTCGAAATATTAGCTGAGATTTGTATTTCTTGTTGAAATGATTAGTGGAATCTACTCCATTAACCATATTTACATTCTCTTTTCCATACTATATACGATAACTTGTTTTTTTGAAAAATACTAAAAATGAAACAAATGAACAGTTAAAACCTGTTGTAACTCAACTCGAAGCGACAACTTGCGGAAGTGATACCAATTGTTTTATTCGTATCCACGGTTAGTCCCCAGAGAAGAAGGAGGAACAGGGCTCGGATCCTTCATAACTCCCATCTGTTAAACTCAGGATGGCCCATGGACCCGGTGGGTGGTCGGCCAGTAACTTCATAACCGCCCAATTAATTAGTGCCCAATTAAATGGCCCTTAGTGTTAATAATAATTTACGGTCACTCTCCTCTACTGGCTCAGGAGTGGAAGATGGTCCAGTGTATTATCACTCTATTATAGAAAAAAAGTGTGTAGTGGTGTAATATATTTTATCGGCGTCGCCAAGCAACGGATCGAGGGTCTACTTTTTGTTTAGCCTAATGTCGTGCTCGATCTGATAATTCAAATAATATTGCTAGATTTTAAGATGTATTATTTAAAATTTATCTCCAGCTGGTACAAAAACATGGGTTTTTGTCTCAATTAATTAAGACTAAAGTACGTCTTTTCTCCCTGTGCATTAGAAATTGAGTTAAAAAGTCAACTTTATTCCCTTGGGAATAAAATAAAAAGATGACAACCTAATTCGTCTAAATAATGTGGGTTTTGTACTGAAAAAGTTCAGGGTTAGGTTGGTACACCTGTCACACCGGCCATTAAAATCAGCTGTTGTTTCAAAACACCAAAACTGATAAACAGAAGTTCATTTGTGTAAGTTATGGATCCACCACATATTGTACAAGAAGCCAATAATGTTATTTCAAATTTATTGCCAGCTAAATCAAAATTGTCAATCAAAACCAAAATTCAAAATTATAATAATTGCACATTTAATTTCAGTTTTTGAATTTATTGTAAAGCATAACATAATATAAAATATTATAGCGTATAGTTTTCCTTTTTACATCCCATCTGGAGATAA
The DNA here is from genome assembly GCA_964056705.1 of Troilus luridus. Taxonomy (NCBI): domain Eukaryota; kingdom Metazoa; phylum Arthropoda; class Insecta; order Hemiptera; family Pentatomidae; genus Troilus; species Troilus luridus. Next base: position 6,941,775 of record OZ057414.1, on the reverse strand, counting down.
AATCTTGTATGCCCCTCGGGACTAAACTGATCATTATTCCCAGCAATACTTAACTCCCTCGGCTTGGTCTCGTGAGTAAAGATAATTATTCCCTCGCATTCGCTCGCGAATAAACTCGATTGTTCCCTCGCATTCGCTCAGGAACAAACTCGAATTGTACCCTCGAATTCGCTCGGCTACAAACTTACAGCTCAACTATCCAATATATACTCAAATCACCACAATGCACAATGAACTAGATATCCCAACAATACATGAATTTATACACCAACAAACCCTCAGATTCTTCACCTCATGCCAACTATCAGACAACATACTCATTCAAGAAATAGGAAATTATACAAAAACAACAACACCAAAATACAGACACAAACGAACAAAACACATTCTACTATAAATAATATATATTTTGTAATGTAGTTCTTCTTTAAATTAATGTTCTTATATGCAATATAATGTAGTATATAATAATAATGTTGTATATAAAAATGTTTTGTATGTACTCTTATAAATGTATATCTTTTGTATAAAATCCTATGAACTTCTTTTTTCTGTTGGGTTTTTTAAATCTTTACCAACAACAAAAACTTATTAACCAAACAACCATGTATGCGAAATCATTCTCATTGTAAGGGATTATCTCACCAATGTTTAAAATTGTATGTATATAATTTAAAATTAAAAAAAAACAAAAAAAAAACTTACAGCTGAGGGAATAATGATCTTCTTTAGTCCCTAGGTGGATAAATAACTATTATAAAGATTTATAAACAACTTAGGTATTTATATCTCTATTACATAAAAAAGTTTTTAGTGATGTAATATTTTATCGACGTTGCCTAGCAACGGATCGAGGGACTACTTTTTATTAAGCCTTTTGTGCCCTTCTCGATCAGGTAAATTATAAATATTTTTTAAAAGTAAAAAACCACAAAGCCACAGCTTCAGACTGCTGTAAGCCGTTAACAAAATTTAGCACTTTTTAAAAATTGATATGGAGTGCATCGATTGAGAAGACATAACAAGCTACTTCTTCCGTTATTTCAATACAGAGAATGCAATGAAATATGATTATGACCTTTTTGTTATAAACTACAGATTAAAATAATATAATTCGGATATCCGTAGCATTATATAATAAAAACATATAATGCAGAATATTTTACTTAAAATCTTTTTGTAACGGATTTTTACAGAAGAAATGTCCTATTTTCTAAAGCTTGGTAGATTTTTATGGCTGCGTTCCAGAAAAATATTCACCATATATTATAAGTAGTTGTTAATCTTCTGTTTATTAAGAAGATATATTTATTTATCTTTTTTTAATAATTTCTAGATCCCAAATTTGAGACCGGCTGTGGTAGGTAGTCTTTTTATTTTAGCAGTCGTAAATCCCTCATGGGTCCTACGCAGCTTTACCGGGTCACTGCTAAAATAATTTTAGTTATGGAGTCCTATCATATCGACCATATTCTGCTGATCTAGCCCCAACAGACTGTCTACAACCTTTTTCGAGGTTCGGAAAATTTTCTTCGAGGATAAATTTTTTCATAATGATTTTTAGGGTTCAGTACATGGTAGAGACTGTACTGTTTCTAGGACAACGCTTGTGAAGGGGTGTGAACTCTGAGATCGCGCTCAATTGCCAATTTTCCTCCAATTTAGAGGAGCAACCTTTCAAAGGGTGGGAGAGAAATTTGTATAACTCTTAATGGTATTTTTATTCGGCATTGTTTGTTTACTACTCTGTTCGAGCGTTGTTGTGTTTCAGTTGTTCTTTGTTAATAATACAAAATAATGTCGATATTTTGTTGTTTAGTGTTCTTTAGTTACAGCACAATGCTTATTTGGGATTTGCCAAGAACTGAGGAAGATGCTATTCGTTTTTGTCAGGAAAAAAACATTTTACAGAAAAATAGGAAATGTAGCAACTCCCATCAAATGAAATTATACGTTCGAAGAAATCGTAAGTTTTGGAGATGTGATATGACAGAGTGTGATGAGCAACTGGGACTTAGGAAAGACAATTGGTTCGAGGGAAGCAATTTGGATTCTTATTTATTAGAATTTATAAGGCGACAACATCATATTGATGGAAATAGAGACTGTTTTCAATCCATGTTGAAGTGTATAGCAACCCATTTTCCACCCAAATGCGATTAAATGTTAAGTTTTTAAATAATTTATTGAATTTTATATATATGTTCCATTATTTTACTTCCTACACTATATTCCAGTATTTATTGATCTCATTATTATATTTATTTACATTATATATTTATATTATATTACTATATATTATTTATGTTATATTATTATATATTATTTATTTATATTGTATATTATTGTTTTATAATATGTTATATATTAAATTATATTGTTATTACTTCGATTTATTTATTTCCAATATTAATACACTCCTATTTTTATTTGAATCTGAGATCGCCTCCGCCGGGCGGCAAATCTTTTCTCTTCAAAATATCCGAAGGGAGGCGATCTCAGATTCAAATAAAAATATTTTAAAAGGTTATCCAAGGTAACTGGTAGAAATGTAACTGTTATAAAATGTAACCGCTCGGGCATGCGCAGAACATTGCCCCCACTCCCACCGTGTGATATGTACACAAGTACCTTTTATTCTTATTAATTGTTATTAGAAGTCATATTTAAAAATATATGACAAATGCTGCCCTTCCTGTTCCTGGACGCCAATTAGAGATAAGGGTTGTGCAATGTTATCAGAGTCCTATCTTCTAACCAACCTTCCTATCTCGCTCTGACAGATTGTATATTGTATAATTTGTATTATATAATACAACGGTTGCATCACTTCTGTCTGCGGTTTTGTATGAAATTGACGCCTGGGAATAATTGTCTAGGCGCTATAGAAACAAACGAGACAATTATATCTCATTAAATCCGAAAATAATCAATAGTTTATCAAAATAATCAACAAGATTGGGTTTAATGTTGTCTTCCCGTCTATGTCTCAGAAGTTAACGGTTTAGTTCAGCATTGACATTATTGGCTTGTGTACCTCATACCACTGCTTGCCTAGAACTTCTAAGGTTAGTAAAAATAAATTTAAAATTACAAAAAATACTACAAGTTTTCTTACCAATATTATTGTAATACTTATGCCAACGAGGTTCAATATAATGGAGTAATATTTGTTTACAAACAAATAAGAAAAATAAAATTAATCAGTTCAAGGTTTCTCGACTTACTGATATTATTGAATGTTATTGTGATCAGCATTGATTTAGTTTTGTTGTGGCGAGGGAATAGCTCTCAGTATGTAGAGCGTTCAGTTGCTATCCTGAAGTTTCGAGTTTCAATATCTTAAACAGATTTAAAAAAAAAAACCCTGTACCACTACAACCAGTGAACGGGTCTGGGGTTCAGTACATCGTAGAGACTGTACTGTTTCATTGACAATAGTTCTGCAAGGAGGTGACTTGACCTAGGCCACGCATAACTGCCAGATCCCCCCCTTATTTAGGGTACCCAATTTTTATATTTTATAGAGGCTGGGTGAGCATGTTGTCCAATCTCATTTTTATTATAGGTTGATTTGAAATTAATGCCGGGTTAAAGGCAAATGAAAAATGGCTGAGTATTTAGAATGGGGCGTCTAATGTGTAGTGAACTACCTTACTGAGATTGGAACATTTACTTAGAAAACTAACTGTTAATGGTTAAAATTAATTTAAACTGGACACAAGCATTTAATCATATCTATAAATTGAGGTTGTTGGGTATCAGTTGCTCAGGTTGGCGGTTCGAGTTAAGTTAAAACAGGTTTTAACTGGTTATTCGTTTCCTTTTAGATACTCCGGTTTAATATTATCTTACTTTCATTTTATAGCTATATAGTTATATATGTATGTATCTTCACTGGTCATACATACGGTCGTCTATTTAAAAAAAACTGAAATGTAAAGAGAATGATTATGAATACAGGGGATCTATACCGTATGTTGCTGCTTCCAGTTGTGTTAATACGCCTTTTTAACTGCTTAATCGTTTCTTTTTTAATATTCTCCATAAATAGGAATTATCATGTGCTCTATTATACAAAAAAAAAAAAAACCTGTACCACTACAACCCGTGAACGGGCCCGGGGTTCAGTACATGGAAGAGACTATACTGTATCATGGACAACAGTTCTGCAAGGAGGTGACTTGTCCTAGGTAACGCTCAACCGCCAGATTTCCCCCCTTATTTTAGGTACCCTATTTTTATAATATTTAATGGAGGCTGGTTAAGCCCCAGGAGGGTCCTAGATCCTATATGATCCATCTCCGGTTGCAAACAGACTCAGTAAAAATGTAGCCCGCAGCGGGATTTGAACCAGGATTTCCGGCATGGCAACTCAGTGCTCTACCTTAAAATGATAAATTACATAATCTGTTAAAAGCCACCCTCCTGAAGTTCACCCAGCCTAAATTGGACGAAAACGTGGTGGTTGAGCCAGATTTCGGACAAATCCGAGAAAAACAAACGTTGTTATAGAAACAGAACAGTCCCTACCATGTATTGAATTAATCCTATGTACATCGATTTGGTTTGAGGTTAATAGAGTTGGACAAAGTAGTTCCTTTTACTGAAGCGTTCCTTTTTAAAATAGTTCATTCAAATGAACTACATAGTTAATTTAAAAAAAATAATAGAAATGTACTCAACTGAGAGAGGAATTTAACTATAGAAAAAGGGGGAAAAACTGAGAGGTCAAATGAACTAGAAAGGTTCTAGAAAAAATAAAAAACACTTCTATCTTATTTCTACATTTATTTTATATTATTTACATTTTTTAATATTTATGATATATTTACATTTAGTATGTTTATTTTCTATATCTTATTATACACTTAATTTACATTATTTACGCTAATTATTTTGCTTTGCATTAAATAAATAGAATTTTTGATAAATTTAAATTTTATATTAATATTTCACTTCTCTGCCTGTCATACATGAGATTCCTATTCTTTACTTTCTACAATATTCTTCTCTATTTATTCTTAGGTATCATATTTTTTAATTCATTTTCTTTCATTTTACTTATGTAACTCCCTAGGAGTCTATTTTCATACTATTTTTTCTCTGCAATACAATTCTATCTTTATTATACTAAGTTTTCCATACTCATTATATTTATATCTTTTTCATTTTATTTTTTCTGTTTAACTTCATTTCTCTCTTTGTATTTTGTTTTGCATTATCACCTTTCTATACATCTACTATGTAATCATCTTTATTCATATATCCTTTCATTATATATCCTTCACTTTTTTCACTCAATTTTTCTATATCTCTACATTTTGTTATGTTTTCTGTATCTCTATCTTATGTATTTTTACAGTCTATTCTGTTTTTGTCTGTTTTCTCATAGCCCTGAAGATGACCTACACAGTAGGTCGAAACGTCGGCACATATAAAATACAATAAGTTTCACTTATTTGCTGTGTTTTCTTGACTGCACCCCCAACTAATTACATCCTATTAAAGTATCTACCAGTCAACGAATTTCTTTCCTACAAGAATTTTTGATAGTTTATTTGATTTTAAACGGTTTCTTTTTTTAGCCATAACCTGCCCAGCATTGGAAAAGCTCTTGTGTATCTGAGGAATAAATTCAAGTAGTTTTTTATATCTTCTTTTTAGTTATTCAATGTAAAATTTGTAATTCGCTGGTAATTTAATCAAGCAAAATATTTGAATTTTCACTTGATCCAAACTATTACAGACTACACATATAGCAACTCGTACACAACACGATTAAACCCGAAAATGAAGAACGACGTAACGACGAACTAGTTCACTTAGTTCAATAGTCTTTCGATCGTAGGGTAGACGCCGACGGACCCTGTCCGAGTGTGGTAGTTGGTGAGTGCTGTGAACTAAAAAGAACTATAGTTCATTTTCCGGATCTAGTTGAATGAACTAGTTCACGTACTTCTCATCTCTAGAGGTTATCAATGTGATGAGGTAACACAAACAAAAATTAATTTTTTTTATATTAGTAGATCAGAAAGGCAATCTCTTCAGACCCTCATGTTCTATTTTAATGACAAATGTATAATTTTAATTTGTCTGTATTTTGTATATCTAGCCCTGTAGAAGACCTGCAATGCGGCTCGAAACGTTGGATTTCCAACAAACAGTTCTCCCTATTTTTTTTTTTACCTCCACCCGGACAAATATTTTCTCTTAATCTATGCATATTATAAAACAAAGTCCTCGGCCGCGTTTGTTCGCGGTAAACTCAATAATTACTTCACGAATTTTCATGCGGTTTTCACCAATAGATAGAGTGATTCACCAGGAAGGTTCAGGTATATAATTTGTCAAGGTTTTGTGTAAATAGGTTGGAATATCGATGGGTTTCACCTAATCCCGTGCAAGATAATAAATTCGTATATAAAGAAATATTTGGTTTTGTTTTTATTTTTATAATTTCTATATAATAAAGTACATTAGCTGAGATGGGAAGAAAGAAAATTAAGACTCCCAAAGAAGCCTAACCAATGATATTCGCGTGGTCCTTAGTGGGCGGTACGTGATAAAAAAATATGCCTTATTACCCGAGCAAAGCTGCGGTAGGTCGCTAGTAGACTATAATTTTATCCATATAAAGTCCGTGTCAATATGACGAAAATATAATGGACACTATAAAATAACAATGGAATTAGATCCTGCAGCCCGCATATAGAAGAGTATCGAATATAAGAAGACTGAAGCGATACGGCTCAAGGAGGCACATCAATCATTCACCGGAGACGCCAACACTCAACCTTAGCCTCTTCCGAAAGGGCTTTAATATTTTATTCGCCTCGATGGGACTCTGAGCCTTGTCCTGTATTACCTTTATAATGCGGGACCTCTATCCATTATTAAAAAGGTCCTGTGCCTTAACTGAAGATCAGGATATTTTTAAATATTATTATAATTATTGTAACCTATATGGACTTATGGATTAGAGCTTTGGGGCTCCACTTAGCCATCAAATTCCTTTCGTATCCAATCCTAAATCTTTCGTAAAATCCTCAAAGCTCCTTGTTTTGTTACGAGCAAAGTCATCCATAACATTGGGTTCGGTGACTCCTGTTTCTAAGCTAATGGTCCGTTGTGATTTTGCCTAAACTACACTCATATTAAAATATAAGTTGAACTAAAAGCTGTGCAAAGTATTTTGCATATCTATAATTATTATAAAACAAAGTCCCCAGCCGCGTTTGTTCGCAGTAAACTCAATAATTACTTCATGCGGTTTTCACCAATAAATAGAGTGGTTTACTAGGAAGGTTTAGGTATATAATTTGTCGAGGTTTTGTGTAAATGGGTTGGAATATAAGGATAATTGTCGGAAAAAGTATATCCTCCTGGGAGGTTTCATCGATGACGCTGGCTAATGCCTTTGTCATATAAGGAAACAATGCATGGTGGAATATTCCTCTTTTATTGATCTATAAAAAAGTCTGTGATAGCATCATATATCTATATCTATTTGTCCTGGCCGGGATTCGAACGCGTGTCGTCCGCATCTCTAGTGCAGTGCTCCAACCGTCTGAGCCAGCTTGGATACGACCCCTGGCAGCTTAGATGGTTAGAGCACTGCACCTGAGATTCGGACGACCCGGGCTCGAATCTAGTCCAGGACAAATCGTTTCTCTTCAAAATAAAAAAATTTAAAAGTTATATATTTTTTTGTTACTTCATCACTTTTATTACCTCAAAGGAAATGGATGAATATAATGTATTATAATATTTATATTTATAATATAATATTATATATATATATATATATATTGTATCGTATCGCTTGATAATTTGTCCATATCAAAATTTCGTTTACAAAATCAGAAATGTTGACAAGCTAATAAGAAAACCCAATACATATTCGCATGACCATTTTATAGCTATATATTAATATAGCTATAAAATTAAACTAATAATAAAAATATTTTATGTGTGTGTTTGTATATATATATATATATATATATATATATATATATAAATTAAACTAATAATAAAAATCTTTTATGCACGTGTGTTTATATATATGTGTGTGTGTGTGTGTGTGTATACCGAAACAATAGAGATATCGATTCCCCAGGAGTGCCTTTTAAATATAAATGGTCAGTGACCGAAAAAATTTGGGGCAAATCAGGTCTACCTCCAGCGGGCTATTGAGCAGAGTCAGGCTGCCATAGTAAGGAATTTATACATGCTACATATTTATATATGGCGGTTATGTGCATATATATATTTATCGTAAATATGTAATGTTTATTACTTCGTTTTAGGTATAAAACATTGATTTATAAATTGTTTTCAATGTTTCTTTTAGAAATAATCAGCTCTATGTTACGACAATTTTTGTTAATTCCCTTCAAAAGTAGTGTCCATTGTTCCTTTTGATATTTCCTTCCTGACTGGGAACTATATTGAAATCAGATGAGCGAAGAATTCCTTTCAAGAGAGATAAAATGGAATGCTCTTGTCAGCGAATTCCTCAGAGGCCGTAAAACGTAGTTGGTTCTCTAGCGCGTTCTTTTTTATGTTTCAGTGTAGCACATTCTGTTGTGGCATGCAGATAATTTATTGGTTTATAATCCTTCGTTCGTTCATTCGGAATCAGCAATCATGATCTTGCTCATCCAGTCGCTATATTACTCCATTGCCCAACCGTTGAATTTTAAACACTACAGTCATTCCCATGTACCTGAACCCAAGGTACATCTGATGTAGGGTTAATTTTTGTAAATATTTGTACGAAGCTTTTGATTCTCTTTTTATCTAAATCAACGAAAATATTTGTGTTGAGTCATCTGTGAATGTGTGTATTAGTCACAATATCCTGTAGGGAAGGCCATACAGATAAAATGCAGCAGTGTTCTGTCAAAGCGTATTCATGTGGGAGTAACGTGATAGTAGCTGTCACAGTAGTTAAGTCGCTACTTTATTGAACATAGCTCTGTTATGACGACTTTCATCGTATGCATCTTTATATATAATAAAACAAAGTCCTCGGCCGCGTTTGTTCGCGGTAAACACATTAACTACTGGACGGATTTTCATGCTGTTTTCACCGATAGATAGAGTGATTCACCATGAAGGTTTAGGTATATAATTTGTCGAGGTTTTGTATAAATGGGTTGGAATATCGGTGGCTTTCACCTAATCTCGTGCAAGGTATTAAATTCGTATATAAATAATTATTTGGTTTTGTTTTTATTTTTATAATTTTAAATATTATAAAGTACATTAGCTAAGATGGGAAGAAAGAAAAGAAGCCTAAATAAAAATACATAACACACTCAAATTAATAATATTCCTTATTACCCGAGGAAAGCTGGGGTGGGTCGCTAGTATCAAATAAAATAAATTTTCAAATAACATAATATGTCCACTAATCCATTATACATACAAAAAACTTAAATGTGCCACAATAACGCATTAAGGGTCTTGGGTTCAGTACATGATGGAAACTGTACTGTTTCGAGGACAACGATTTTGCCGGCAGGGGATTTCTCCGAAATCATGCTCAACAGCTAGGTTTTCCTTCTATTAAGGGTACCCATTCTTTAGAGACTGGGTGAGCTCAACTAGAGATTTTATGAAATTACCTAGTCCTGATCAGATTTAATAAAATGCCTATAACACTACAACCCATTAAGGATCTATGATTCAGTACCTGGTAGAGTCTGTATTGTTTCTATGGTAACGTTTGTGCAGTGAGGCGATATTCCGTGATCAAGCTCAACCGCCAGGTTTTCCCGCAATTTACAGAGGTTGTGTGAGTCCCAGGAAGGTCTGTAGATCCCACAACACCCATTTGTTACTGTTAACAGATTAAATAGTTTTATCTGCCACAGCCGGATTTTAACCCCTAGACCTTCAGCATAGCAACTCAATGCGCTACACACTGTGCTATACCGACTCATTATGGGTTTATATCACATAATTAACTTTAGCTTATATAATGTGGTATGTAATAGGGATGGGTAAGGTTGTATCAATCTGATACTTTGTATCTGATACTAACAAGTAGTTGATACAAGTATCAGATACAGTCGAAATGTACATGATACTTTTGTATCAATTGATACAAGTATCAGATACGGTCAGATTGATACAACCTTACCCATCCCTTGTTAGAAGCATCAGCTATTCAGTATTCACGAATATATTCACTACCTCATGCTACCTTATGCTATTTATTACTATAACATACGAATTAAAACTGGTTTATTATTTTTTAGTATCTACTTTGTGAATCAAATTGTGGGATTTAATTTACCATTAAACATAGCTCTTAAACATTATATTGTATATATATATATATTGCTATGTTTCTACTCTTAGATATATTTTGGACATTCTATTTTATTTTGGGATGCCCTAGTCTTAATTGGATTCTTTTCCAGAGGTCTATTCTTGTGTTTACCAATTTACTCAGTATTTAAACCTTCAATATATTACTCATAAATAAATAGTGCATCTGGGGTAAGTAAGCACCAAAAGAATTATAATGGTTACAGTTTATTAATTCAATACATATGTTTTAGAGGTATGTTATTATTTGTTTAGAGCTAATATGGGTTCATTAATGGATATATCTATACCAGAAAGTAAAGGCAATTGACATAAATGATTGACATCGGGTGCAAAAAAACAAATAGCTATAGCGTTTTAAAGAGTATAGCGTGCGGCGGCGGACAGATAAATTTTGTATTACAACCCAAATTCTACGTGTCTTGGAACGCGAATAGCAAAAGTTTGAGGTAGGGTTAAAATCTATTTTTTATTGTCAAATTCCATAGCTTTCAAAAAATAATTAACCAATAAAAAAATGATTTTAATCATTTGATGCTTTGTGCAGGTTACTATTTCGGCGAATAACTCTTTTTCCTTTAAAAATGAAACAAAAACTGATGCTCCAAGAAAGGCTTCTGTCTAGCGTATTATAAGAGTCGGGATATCTGTATTCAACTACAAAGGTATCAAGTAAAAGTATCAGATACAGGACAATCCAGTATCTACCCATCCCTAGTATATAATCATGTAAATAGACTAAGTTTATAAGAATATAATCCAATTTAATATTGTGCTTAAATTTGCTGCCACTGTATGCGGCTGCATATACATAGATATGCATATAGATGAGGCTTTGTTAGACAGAACTGACGCACATGATGTATGTAGCATTATATCATGCGCTTTATTTACATTATGATGTATCGTTTTATGCTAAATTAGTTTCGTTTCTCATTAACCCGTCCATCCTCCTTGCAGCTGCAGTCATATTATTATGATACTGTAATATAAGATAGTATCTCGTATTATTTATATTGGAATTCTATTTAGTAATTATTAAAGATTATTACAGAAGCTTCTATTTATATTTATTAATTAAGAATTGATTTCAATGTCCACAAATTTTCTTGAATGAGTTCGTTTCCAAAGGTGGTTTGTGTGCTAGTTTTCAGGTCCGTTGGCTTTCCGGTAAACATTTCTCCCTTTTTAAGAGATTTTTTTTACCTCTACCCGGACCATTTTCTTTCTCACTTATGTAAGTTCAGTTAAAATTTTCAAGTTATAAGGAGCGTTGTGGCTCAGTGGTATAGCACTGAGTAGCCATGCCGAAAGTCTTATCTCACGCTGCTGGCAGGACTTTAATTTTGCCTTTTAGCGGCCGGAGATTTATCTTATGGGATCTGGGTCTCACCCTGTCTCTATACAGTGGGTACCCAAAAATAACGGGGAAAATCTGTCGGTTGAGAATGATCAAGAACAAATCACCTCCCTGCACAACTGTTATCCATGAAGCAGTACAGTCTTTACCATGTACTGAATCCCAGACCCGTTCACGGGTTGTGGTTAAGGTTTTTTCTCTTCATTATAAGAAACGTTAGTGATCACCGTATTATATTACATATAAGGTGGAATGATAAAAATAGGTACTAAAAATTTAGTTTAACTGATATATCATATTTTATCATGAATTATTAGACTTGAATTTTTTTTTTATGCTTAAACTATATTGAAAAAATAATACAATCTGAACTACAGAATATATGTAAATTACAGTTTTACAATTTGAGATAGACGAGAAGCACAATTAAGTGAAGGCCATTTGTATAATAAGGGCCGGTCCGCCGTTAGGAGGTACCCCCTCTGGGTTATATTAAGGACCTGGAGCTGCAGACAGTTATCCAATACCTGTACCAGTTCGTCATCTAAGAATAGTCAGGGGGTTCCCCCAACTTCGGGGTCTTTCAAGAATATCTTCTCTGTCTGTCCGCATTTCTATATAAGGATTATTTTTCTGCCAGTTACGATTATCTGTTCCATAGATTGTCGCTTCGAGTTTTAAGCCGCAATAAGTTTTAAGTGGTAATTCATATTATTTCCCCTGCAACTATTGAGTAATGCTATCCATTACTCGACTAAAACTGGTGTGGAAAGTCCCACTTTCTCTAGTGAGGAAAAGTAACAGCCATCTAGATCGAATTTGACAATCAGCACTCTGTTATTTTAAATGTCAAATGGCGGTATTATAATATTATTCATTTTATGTTCCTAAAATGTTAAAATAAATAATTTTAGAACTATTTCAAGATAGATTTTATTTATTTTGAAGTGATTTTATAGAAATATTTAATATAGCCTTAAATGTATTAGAATCTTCACACATCAGAAATTTGGAGATCTAGCATTAGCATTACCCACTAGCGCTAGTGTAGTTTTAACAAATCTAAATTTTCACCTTTAATTTTTTAATTTTTAAATGGTTGCAGGAAAAATGTAATATTTAGCACGTGAGAAAAGTGCTTATAACACCCTCGTTTAATTAGCAGACTCGCCTTCGGCTCGTGTGGCAAAATTCAATCGGGTGTAATAAAGTAGCACTATTCTCACTTGTCGAATACATAAATATTTTTAATATTTTCCAAAAAAATACCAGTTATCATAGTATAAGAGAGTGTAATTACGGGAAATCCTTATATTTAGGTAATTATTTTATCAATAAATGAACGTTTCAACTAACATACACCATCTATACTTCGAAATGCTGGTTGAAACGTCAATTTCTTGATGAAATGGTTACCGAAATACACATATTTACCATAATTACACCCTTTGTTTCAAACTAAACCTAGCGATTATTTTTATTTTCGAGAATGTAAAAATGGATACGGTTGAAAAGTTAAAACTTCTTGTAGTCTAACATCGAAGAGACAACCTGCGGAAGTGATACCGAGGTTACTTAGTGAAAGTTTCATTGTGTGTGACACTTGTGCATGTTTTGTAGTAGACGTAATTAATTTTTTTTTTTCAAATCAGAAAGTCAATATCTTTGTATGCTTGCTTGACTTTCTTAGATGGGTTTGAGTAGTTTTTGAGTTTTATGAGGAAATATTTTTTTTAACTTAGTTTTTTTTCTATTTTTAGTTATTATCAGGAAGATAAAGGAAGTTAACCGAAAAGAAATCGGCAGCACGAGAAAATAAAAGAATATATAGGAGGTTATTATTATTATTTTTTAATTTTTTTTTATTATTATTTATTAGAAAATATTTGACGTTTTTATTGCTTATAGTTAAAAATAAAATTTATTCTTTTAATTATTTTCTAGAACATTTGTATTCCCCTTATTAGCGGACACATTCTTCAAACCCAGCCGTGTCAGTAGTAGAAAAGCTTTTTTATATTTAATTAATATTAGATTTTTCTATTGGACATGTTTTTTACGTAACATATCCCTAATGTGTAGGTTCATTATATTCGTAATAAAAAATTCTAAATATTTACAAATGCATACATTTTCCATGATAAAGAGGAAAATGGTTGACTGGAAGATGGTAATGAAGGATACAATTTGTCAGGGGGTGTAGTCATTAATAACACTACATAAGGTTAACTTTATTTATTATAAGTGCCGACGTTTCGGTCTACAGTGTAAGCTATCTTCAGAGCAAAAAAAGCAGAAGCGGCTGAGCGAACTGTCAACAATTCAATGTGTTGACTAGATATAGTTTAGAGTTCGCTCAGCCGCTTCTCCTTTTTTTGCCCTGAAGATGGCCTACACTGTAGGCTGACACGTCGGTACTTACAATTAATAAAGTTAACCTTATTAAGTGTTATTAATGACTGCACCCCCAGACAAATTGTATCCTGCATACACTTTTCGCATATCATTTTTTTTTTTCCTGTACCACTACAACCCATGAAGGGTCTGGGGTTCAGTACATGGTAGAGACTGTACTGTTTCATGGACAACGGTTCTGCATGGAGGTGACTTGTCCTAGGTCACGCTCGACCGCCAGATTTTTCCCCCTTATTTCGGGTACCCTGTTTTTATAATATTTTATAGAGGCTGGGTGGGCCCCAGGAGGGTCCTAGATCCATCTCCCGCTGCAAACAGACTAAATAAAAATCATGGCCTGCAGCGGGAATTGAACCAGGATTTCCGGCATGGCAGCTCAGTACTCTACCACTGAGCCACTCCTCTCCCTTTTCGTATATCACAATATAAAATTACAGTTAGACAGTTAAATTAAAATTGAATATTGGTTGACCTTATAGATACGAGGAAGTAATTAGTCCAGGTGGAGGTGAGAAATATGCCTCTTAATTAGTGAGAAATGTTACTTTAAAGCCGACCTATTGACCCACATACGCAGGTCTGCTTTAGGGCTAAATATACAAGATCCATGTAAATTAAAATGATATATAGTACATAATAACAATATACATAGTCGTCTAGGGATATGGGTGATAAAAAATAATAAAAATGTGGACCCCTATAGGTAGATTTAACAGAAAAGAGAAAACCTGCAATTTGGGCCAAAACTTTGTCTTTAAAATAATCAGTTCCTATTGTTTTTTCTGACCTCCACACGGACCAATTGTTTCTTCATATTATAATATCAACAAGTATTATTCAAGGTTAAATTTAATTTAAGTCTAACTGTAATTGTATATTGTGATATACGATAAATTTATGCATTAGTAATTAATTTTTTATCGTCTACAGGTTTTTATGGTTTATTTGACTATATTAAATTTCAAACCATCGCGTTATCTTTTGTGTGCCTCTAGTGGAGAGGAAATTGGAAGATAACCAATTTCTACGAAGCATTTCTTTCGAACTGTCATATTTATTTTTAATTTATCATTTCAGTTTTTAAATGACCTCATCGTGTGTCATTTACTTTTTTTTTTTTAAATAATTCAAGAAATAATAATTCAAATTATTTTTTATTTTTTTACACGAATCGGTCAGCAAGGTCCACGCGAATATAACTTAATAATCTTCTTCACACTCTCCGCCTTCTTTCTACTCCAATACTCTCTCATCTTCTTGGACTGTTCCTCTCGCTCTTCCTTAGTCCAATTTCTCCCTCGTCTCTCCTTCCTTTCTGTGAGATGTAAATTTCATGATATAAGTTAAGTTAGGGTCAGCTAGTTCTGACAGGTATACAACTAGGGTATTTAGTTCAGAATAGAGTATCCAGCTGGACCACGTGGAGGCACGCATCCTTAGGAACGTAGATGGAAACAAAAGGCGTTCTTAAGGATGCCGAAACATCAAATTTTTAATTTATTTTATTTTATTTGTTACTAATTTTTAAATATTTTTATTTGAAAAGAAAAAATATTTCCAGGACCGGGACTTGAACCCGGGTCTTCCAGATCGCTAGTCTGGGACTTTACCAACTGAGCCATCCTGGCTTTATCAGGCTCGCTAGTCTGGGACTTTACCAACTGAGCCATCCTGGCTTTATCACTGGTCCTGGACATATCTTTTCTTTTCGAATAAAAATATTTAAAAATTAGTAAAAAATAAAATAAAATAAATTATAATGACGTAAGTCAACTAGATCCAAATTAAATAATGTTCAAAGAACATTCTTCCCCTCGTAAACTTCGCAAAATGCGAGAACGCGTGGACTTAGGATCAGAGAAAAGAAAGGATGTGACCATGACCGGGGAGCGAGCCTGATGTAGACAGTAAGACTCAGTTGGTAGAGTCCCAGACTAGCGAACTGGAAGACCCGGGTTCGAGTCCCGGTCCTGGACATATCTTTTTTTTCAAATAAAAATATTATTATATTTATTTTGTATTAGTCTAAAGTTCACAGTAAGTTCAGTGAATTTGTTAAAGGTATCTGTTCCGCATGTTTTCGCTTCGAGTTGAGACACAACTTTTAAGTTTTTCAAAAATACATGTTATCTTGAGCTTTACTTTGGAAAAGATAATGTAATTACGTTTCAACATACGAATATCATCTATACTTCGAAGTTTTAGTTGAAATTTTTCTTTCTTGATGAAATGATAACCAAAATCTACTCATTTCCCATAATTACATTCTCTTTTCCATAATAAAACTCACGATAACTTGTATTTTTATAAAATTTTGAAAATTAAACGGATAAACAGTTAAAACTTGTGACACAACTCGAAGCTACAACTTGCGGAACAGATACCGTTCCATCTTCTATCTTAAATATTCAGGATATTTATCAATCTCTGGCACCATTCTTTGTCTCTCGAGGACATCTCTCCTCGATGGTTGAGGCTAACTTTAATGAGCACAGAGATCAGATGGAATAATCTTTTGTTCTCTCTAATTTGATGGTTCCTTTTACGAGCGAAAGGGGAGTGTATTTTATAATTAATTTATGTAAATTAAATGCTGATTAATTAATTTATTAAGTTAACCAATTACTCTACTAATTGTTACATCACGTCCGGAAATAAAATTTATTGGAAACATGTTTTGTAAAAAATTTCAAATGGTTGAGGGTCATTTATCCGAACTGGCTTCGTGGAAAAGATTCAATTTGGAATCGACATTGCGATTTCTAGAAAATAAATATGAAAAGTATCTTGTTCTTCTTCTTTATCTCCCCCTTCTGGAGGAGCTCTGTCCATCGGAGTCATCCTTGGTCTTGACACTTTTTCTTCTTTGTCCTTTTTCTTCTTTATCTTCCCCTTCTGGAGGAGCTCTGTCCATCGGAGTCATCCTTGGTCTTGACACTTTTTCTTCTTTGTCCTTTTTCTTCTTTATCTTCCCCTTCTGGAGGAGCTCTGTCCATCGGAGTCATCCTTGGTCTTGACACTTTTTCTTCTTTGTCCTTTTTCTTCTTTATCTCCCCCTTCTGGAGGAGCTCTGTCCATCGGAGTCATCCTTGGTCTTGACACTTTCTTTTCATCTGGGCCAGAGTGTCCCCCCTTCTTGCTCTGATTCTTTGTATGTGTCCTTAATACAAGATCCTTGGGCGACCTTCTGCCCTATGGTCGGCGTCCATTACCTTAGTTGCAGTTCGTACCACTTCCATTGTCTCTTTTCAATGGAAGTCTTTAGTTCGGGCACTTGAAGTTTGTCTCCTATTGTCGCATTCCGAACACGGTCTATCATTGTTTCACCGACTACTCTGCGAGGGTACTTCATTTCTGCATTTGTAATGCGTTTTATGGTTTGTCAACCATGGCCCAACTTTCACTGTCATATGTAAGTAGAGTAATTTCTATAAAATTCAATTTCCTAGTACTGTGTTTTTTGCAGATTTCTTCATTCTTGGGTCTACAACCCATCAATGTGAACAGTGCCCTTCCAAGTCTGGACATTTAGCAGCCTTTTCACTGACTCCTACAGCCATCGCAGCTTGGGACGCCCTCCTCTACTTCTGGGCCCTTCAACAATTGCCATTCTGGCCAAATGGCCTCCCCAGCGCAACCTGCCAAGCCTTATTGCTTAGACCACGTCCGGGGTCTGGAATATACTTGCCAGCTCCGCATTGGTACGTCTCCTTCATGCTTCCCCCTCTCTAGGTCCATCAATAGGTCCATAAATTCGACGCAGAATCTTCCTTTCAAAAGTATGAAGTAATTTTTCATCGGCTTTCTTTATGACCCAGGCTTATGAACCTGAAGAAAGGTCGAATGAGCGTTTTGTTGAGAATCGTTTTCGTATTCCAGGGCAAAAGTTTGTTTTTTAAATGTTGATTTATCCCGAAGAAGCATTTATTTATCTGAGCCACTCTCTTCTTGACCTCTATCGAGACATTATTGTCGCTCGTTATTGTGGTTCCCAAGTAGGTAAAGGAGTTTACTCTTTCAATATCAAGGCCTCCTATCTTAATAATACCAGTCAGCTCCATCGGTCCTCCTGCGTGCATGGATTTAGTTATGGCCAGATAAAAGTATTTGCTATTATAGTTTCATTATTATATATTATTTTATTTTGATCCTGTATTCTAATTATTTAATAATAAATTTTATGTCATTGTCTATCGAGCCCGGAAGAATGGCTGGAGTGTGGGCCGAAGCGAGGGTATCTGTATCAATAAATAGTTGACTATTATTGCTGCTATTATTTATTACACTTCCAAGTTGACCCTTTTCTTCTCCATGTTTATACGCTCAAGTAGTATTATTATTCAATATCATCATGAAAATTATTTATCAATTATAATTTATTTTTTTATTCATTATTATAATTTTAAATATTTTTATTTTTGTAGAAATAAGATATGACCAGGGCCGGTATTCGAACCCGGGTCTCCCAGTCTCGTACCTCAGTCAGACAAGTCCATTCTCTTCACTGATACCATATCCTCATGGTCTCACAATTTTCGATGTATACAAGGGGAAGAATGTTCATTTGACATTACTTTAGTCAGGATCTTGTTGACTTACGTAATTATATATTATTGTAGTTTTTTTAATTTTATTTTCCCGGCCTTGGCATATCTTTTCTCTTCAAAAATAAAAATATCAAATCATTTATTCTGTATGGTATTTTGAAATATTATACTTTTGCTTATTAACTTTTTTCAATGTATTTATTTTATTTTAATGATAATTATATCTGTGCATATTTAAAAACTAATTTCGTACTATCTCGATGTACAATCATACAGAGTGTACCACAAGGTACCGTCCTAATGCCATTTATTTCCTCTATGTACAAGAGATGCCACAGCCTTCATCATCATTAATACCCTCATTTCCTGGCATCCATTATCCACGATCCTGCATTCCGGTAAATGTATTCAATGCGCGCGCTATGTAAAATAGCTCTTTGATAATTTACATTTAGTTGCTATGGAGATATATTAAGTTACTATGGAGATATGTTAAACTGCTATGCAGATATATTTGCATTCTCCTGAATTAGTTAGGCGTTTTAATTGGGATAGAGTTGTCATTCACTTTGGAATCTTAATGTATAATATTTAGCATATAAAGTGTATAAACTCATTCATTCATAAAACTTAATATTATGTTGAAGTCAACTATCTTACTTTTTTTTTTTATCTGCTTTATACTGCACAATATTTTTTCTTCTAATAATAGGGAGCGGGCTTACTCAGTTTATAGAGTGGTGATTTCCTTTGCTTTCGGTTCCGGGTTCGAATCCCGTTGTGACAGGTAAATTATTTAATAGCCAAGGATGGCTATCGTTGGATCTACAAACTACTCACAAAGCCTCTATTTAAGGAACAACTATCGTTTGAGCATGATTCTTTCCTGCTCAACTGTTGTCATAGAAAACGTACAGTCTGTACCCTCAAGACTCATCTACGATTGCAGAGATATAGGTTTTTTTTCATTCCCTCTACTAGCATCGCACATAAGCAAAAAATCGTTTTATTAAATTAGTTCTATTTTGAGATATCATACCTATATAATATATATATATATATTTCTGATCTAGCCATCTTTACCTTTTTGCAAATACAAAGAAGATTTTAGGACTATCTGGATAAAATTGTTTTGAGATATTGAGTATTATGCATTAACTAAAATATATATTTTTTTTTGTCGGGCTTTTACCACCTTTAGTCATATGCCGGAACCCAGAACATTTTCTCGCCAATACTCTTGGTCTTCCCAATCTCCCTCCGCCAAGCCTCTTCAACTCCTTGGAGCCAGGTTTTCCTTGGGCGGCCTCTTTTTCGTCTCTCCTCTGGGATATTGTCCAATATCATTTTCGGCCATCTCAGGGGCCCATTGTTCTCAGACGACCATACCACTGGAGCTACTTTGTACCAATTTTGTGCATTATCGTTTCCGCTTTTACTATATCTGTTATGACAGAGTTTTTCACACGCTTAATTCTAGAAATGCGACAACTTCTCCAAAAATCCATTTCTGCAGCTTGCAGCATATGTGCATATGCTGCAAGCTGCACCCACATTTCTGAACCAAAAAGGGCAACACGGGCTACACCTTCAAAACAGGAATGAAAAATTCTCTTTTTGGTTTCTAGCAAAACACTTGGGCTCCACAGTATGGAGTTTACCACGCCGATAACCTTCTCCTAGTCTTGGCTTTAACAGCTATTTTTAAATAATATTTGGTTAAACCTTCTTTCTTCTTTGTACTTACCCCTTCCACGTTCCATGTAACAAAGTTTATTGTCCGTTTTCGTAGCCTTTGCCATTTGTTCCGTCCGACAAAAATAATGATTTTTTTATATTCTGTTTATTTTACAAATAAATTTCTTTTTTGTAGAAAAATCTTATTTCACTGCATTATATTGAAATAACAGTACTAAAATCTAAGTATTGGAATAAAATATAGCTTGTTTTATTTTTCAAATCGTTTCTTTATATCATTTTCATTTTAATTAAAAAACAGCGCTATATTTTGTGTAACTGCTTAAAGAAGTCAGGAACAGTGGATTTGTGATTTGCCAATTTTTAAAGATAATTCTTTTACAGCTGATCGAGCCCGACAAAAGACGAAACAAAAAGTAGTTCCTCCATCCGTTGCTAGGCAACCCCGATTAAATATTACATCATTATACTTTTATTATGTAATAGATATTTATTACGTCGGGGCTATATTTAGACCTCGATGAACTACGGAATCTTGCCGTTAACGATCCTTTAAAGTTTATTATAACGTAATGCAAATAATAATCCATAACTTGTTTAGTAGTTTATATTATATTAGTATATATGCATATGTTACTTACATATAGTACATATATATTAGTTATGAATTACATATGATGACGAAGATCGCTGCCTCGTGGATATTAGGGCTCTTGCTATGAGATGTGTGTCGGAAGGAAGAGATGTTCACAGTTGGTATCCCAAGCGTGCAAAACAGTTGGTTGGGGCTACCATCCTGGAACCACTTTTTGTTTTATCGTGTTTCCCATCATTCGCGCGATGAGATCTCCTCATTTCTGTTTGAGCAAGTAGCGGCGATAAAAATAGAAATTTATGTCTTTTGCCGTTATAATAAGCTGTATTATATTTATATTGGGAAAGAGAGAACCATTTTGCAGTCATTATATATTCTTAATCCTTATTGATCATTTGAGACGTTTCGGCAACACTCAGTCATTTTCAATCTTTTACATTTAATTTTCTGCATCAGTACAAATCATTTATATAACTTTATAACAGTTATAAGTCTAAAAATTCTGTAGAAAAAATAATAACTATACTAAAATACATAATTTGATAAGTATAATAAAGTGTCCAGAATAACTAGTAATAATTATTAAAGTATAGATACCTCAAAGTCACATTCATTTTAAAAATTTCTATAAAACACTAGGGGATCATTTGTCCTCCATGAAGATTGAAAATGGCACAGAGTTGTCGAAATGTCTCAAATGATCAATAAGGATTAAGAATTTATAATGGAAAATGGTTTTCCCTTTCCCAATATAAATTCCTAAAGAAATGAGTCTAGTTTATAAGAATTTTGTTTATAAAAATGAGCTGCATTATATATAAAAAAAGAGTTCTCGAAGTGTAATAAATTGTTGGTAATCGTGCGGAATAGTATAATTAAAGCTCCGTTTTGGCTTTTATATATAACTAATTAGGAAAGGTACTTAGGCCTCGGTTTTTTTATGAAAATGCCACTATGCGTTCTCTCTCATTGCCCCTTCAATCCCTTCGCGTTTATTCTTTCTAAGGAGTTAGACTTGTCTGTAAATATTTATTACTTTCCTCGTATAAGATTAGGGACTATCCCGTCAATTCACCGTTACCCTCCGTCCTAAACCATTGACTTCCTCTCCTCCTGTCTCGTCTAATAACATCCCACTTATTCATGTAGAATAGGTCCGGTACTTAGAGCTACACCTTGACAAACGCTTAACTTGGAATTGTCATACTAGACTGAAACGACTAGAAACAGACCTTTTGAGGCTACTTCAAAATTTACTAGACAAACGCTCTAAACCTTGAATTAGTTACATAAGACTTAAATGGATGACAATAAGTCAGTCACATATTATATATATAGACCACATATTCATTGAAGAATTGTTTAATAGTAAATAATACTAGTCTAAAACGACAAGAAACACTCGCCGTTTCAGGCTACTTCAACATTTACTGGACAAACGCTCTAAGCTCTCAATTATTTACAAAAGACTCATACACATGACAATCATTAGACCCATCTGGACTTACCGAGTAGAGCTTTCGGGCTCAACTAGGCCATCGAATTCTACTAGTATTCAATCCTTACAATCTAAAAACCTCAATGCTCCTTACTTTGGTATGAACAAATTCATCCAGTATGACTTATTTTCACGGCACACCGTGAAATAAATCAAGTTGGCACAGGAAATGGGAAATTCAAGTCGAAACTGGCAGCCCCACGTAAAGTCTCAATTGTTCGTCACAATTATCTTGAGGGATACGTCTTGAGTAAATCCAGGGCTACCCAGACTGAAGAATGGGGTGCAGAAGAGAATCGGCCTAAGAAATGCCACGAAAAACCAAAATCCACCTCAACTTCAACTGTGTAGCATGTATATTTTCATTTTTCTTTCATGGTCACAAACTGTGTAAATTAGTTCAATTAAAAGTTATGTTTTAAGTTTCAATACAGTCCACCACATGATTTCAATCAGTCCACTACATTCTTTTAATACAGATCCGGGAATCAAAACTAATGGTAATATTTCCATCTTAACGGGATTACCTTAATCGAACATTTGGTCCTCCGGGCCGGATTCTTTAAAAATTTTGTACATTTGATTCTAGCAAGCTTTGTACATAGCTTTTTCTAACAATGTTCCATTTATTTCTGATTTGGCTCGAATCCGATACCAATCTTTTAATGACAAACTTTATTCCCACTCAAAGCCTTTAAACTTAGGCTCCTCAATTAGAACCTCTTCAATTCCTGATATTCGTGTTGAATTTTGAATGTTGAATTTGTTTTTCGAATACTACCATTGTCTAGTTTCACTACTTACCTCTACCTTTGCCATCATGTATCATTCATGTCAATATATTTACTTATTGTATTGCTATAATGTAGTTATAAATTTCAATACATTAAAAAAGAAATCCCTATCCTAATTATACCTGTATGGGCAAATTTAGGACTCCTTCTGTAGGATTGTCCAATGCACCATAACATGACGTAAAATGGACAAACGTAGACTATTTTTCATACATTTCTGCCTATCCGCTGAGGATTGAACAACGCGCAGAGGCTGTCGATCTGGTTCCTAACTGGGTCAGAAGGACACCCGAGGAAGAATCTACTTATTTTTACATTTTCTTTTCTTTTCCATCCGCTTGTGGCCTTCAAGGACTCACCATCATTATTCCTTCTTGTTTATTTCTATTATGTTCTTTCTTCGTAGTGATTGGTTTTTTAGGAACTGCGATTTTCCTCTAGTTGTTTTTGGTTGTGGGTGTTTTTATTTATTAAAAAAATATATTTATTGAAATTCCCAACAGTATAATACATACATAAGTATAATAATAATACATAGGAATTTCCGACACAATTAGGAAAATAAATTAAATGGACATATCCTGAAAGAGAGTAGGCTGTCTAATAGAATATTTAAATTCCTTAGAAATAAAAAAACTAAACCGAATTGATTACGGAAACACAGAGGGGCATTAGATAATTTGGGGTTACGAAAGGTATGCTCAGAGATGGAACTGCTAAGAGCGTGACCGACAAGAGGATGAGGTTTGAGGAGAGAACGAAAGGGGCTATCAAAATCTCCGATGAAGAAAGGAATAATAGATCGGATAGGATGGAAGAAAGAAATACTGTTCGGAGAGAAAGTGATGAAATATATATAGTTGATTGATCCAAATTTGGGTGAAACTGGAAATTAAAAAAAAATACTTTAATGAGTTAGTTAGTTGTTTATGTAACGTCACTTTATGCTGCTATGGCTAATCGGACGATGCTACAGTGGGAGCTCTAAATATTGCCTACCCAGGTTTAATTAGGAAAGGGATTTTTAACGAGTACCTGACATCGTACAGGCTCGGGACCCCCGTTTTATGTCCCTTCCGAGAGACGGCGTAACTAAGGATTTTTTACTCCCTTAAAAAAATCCTAGGGCCACCTGCCAGGGCTACGAACCCTCGATCTTGAGCTTAGTAGTTTGTTACGCTAACCACTAGACCACAGGTGGCCGTATAATTTAATGACATAGTATATATAGACACAGTATAGTAACTATCCAAGTAGTACTCGAATAAAAAATTAAACTTATAGTCACGAGGCCATCTTCTTTTCAGACTTCTCGGAGGATTATCTAGAATTGAAGAGGTTGCCAGGTTTGAAAACTAGTGGTTTTGAATGGGAATAAATTTTGTCATGAAAAATATTGAATTCGGGCCAAATCAGTAACTAATGGGACATTATGAACGACTTTTGATTGATACGACAAAGGATTGAATACGAGATGATTTCGATGGCTTAGCGAAGCCCCAAAGCTCTACTCCGTAAGTCCAGATGGGTCTATTGATTGTCATGTATATGAGTCTTTTGTGAATAATTGAGAGGGTTTGTCCAGTATATGTTGAAGTTGTCTGAAACGGCGAGTGTTTCTTGTCGTTTCAGGCTATTATTATTTATTATTAAACAATTGTCCAATTAATATGTGGACTATATACTGCAGAAACGTAGTCTCCATATAGTTATATATTTACTGCCTGGAGAATGAAAAACTATTCAGGAACATGTTCACCACCTTAAATTTATACACAATACAGTGGCTGTATAAAAAGACTCGGTGTTTGCTCTACGTGAGTGGAATTTGACTTAAAATCCATCCTTTATCTCACAAATGTAATTTTAAAATAGGTTATAGGTATAAATTTGTTTGTCCTATTGTCGAAAAACAATAATAATAGAATATGCTGTAAATATATGATATATTTATTAATTAAATTTTATACTCCTTTTATATACATACATTTAGAACTTTGTATGTTGATATAAATAAGAAATAAACCATTGGCGCTCATGAAGGCTTAGTAAATGGTAGAGATGAGAAGTACGTGATCGAACTAATTCTTTGAACTAGATTCGGAAAATGAACTATAAAGAGCGCTCTCTATTTTGGTGAACTCTAGTTCTTTTTTATAATTTTAAATATTTTTATTTTGAATAGAAATGATTAGGCCCTGGCCGGGATTCGAACCCGGGTCTCCCGTCTCTCCGTGGTAGTGCTTTTACTATTTGAGGTACCAGGGGTTGCCTCCAATTATTAAATTATAAATAATATAATGACGCTAGTCAACAAGATCCTAATTAATGTAATGTTCAATGAACGTTCTTACCCGTGTATACATCGCAAAATTGGGGATATGGGATCGGCGAAGAGAACGGATTTGTCCTGACGGAGAGTCAGAGGACCCGGTTTCGAATCCCGACCAGGGCCAAATCTTTTCTCTTCAAAATAAAAATATTTAAAATTAAAACAATTAACAAGAAATTATAAATAATATAATGACGTAAGTCAAGAAGATCCTAAGAGCTGTGCACTACCTGTTTTTGCCCGGAGATAGTTCCCATATTCGCTCATTGAGTGCAGCACAAACGTGACTGTGCGATATAAAACCGACTTGGAATAGTTGTTTTGATTGCCTTTATTTCATTTTAACTTAATTTTAATTTAATCTTTTAATTATTGACGGAGTTTTTATATCAGAATCCCGCGGTTAGAATCATAAGAGATGTGAAAAAATAATCCCGGTAGAAATAATTCTTGGAGTTACAACTCTCTGAGGGTTACGGTCTGCCCCGCGAATAACTACTGTAAAATTAAATATTTCACGGTCTCTAAAAACTTTTTAATAGAGAGGTATTAAAAATAAATATTGATTTATTTTGTTTTTTGTTTCAGGTGAGTAGCTCCAGCAATTATAGATTATTCCAGTATGATGGAAAATGAAGCAGGCTAGTATGCATGTACCTTTTTCTATTATATTATTATATATTAACAGAAAAGACCGAACGGTCAAAAAGTGATACAAAATGATTGTAAGAGACACTTCTTCTTGTGTGACTCTACAACCCATCAATGAGCCTTGGCCTCCTCAATACGTTCCCGCCAATCCTCCCTGTCCGGTGTAGCGGCCTTCCACTTCCGGATGTTGAGAAGGCTCCTGGAGTCCTCACTGACTCCATCCAGCCATCGAAGCTTGGGCCAAGCTTTATTACTTTGACCACGTCAGGGGTCTGGAATAGACAGCTCCGCATAGGTATAACTTCTCCATGCTTCCCCCCTCTCTAATAGGTCCGTAAATTCGCCATAAAATCCTCCTTTAAAAGCAATTTTTCATTCGATTTATTTATGACCCATTTTTTTGACCCATATAGAAGGACAGGCCGAATGAGCGTTTTATATAGAATTATCTTTATATTCGAAGACAAGTGCTTGCTTTTTAAATGTCTATCTATCCCAAAGAAGCATTTGTTTGCCTGAAAAGAGAAAAAAAAAAACCAAGAAGCATTTGTTTGCCTGAGCCCCTCTCTTTTTGACCTTTATTGAGACATTATTGTCGCTCGTTATGGTGGGTCCCAAGAGAGACTAATATACAAAAAAGAAATATTAGATCAGAAAAAAAAAGATTGGAAAAATAAAACCAATTGATATTACAAAAGGGAAACAAAATGCAGTACATTATCAAAATCACTATCCAAAAGCCTTAAAGACAACAATTAAGGATTAATTAAATCAGCTGATAATAATAATAAAAAAATAATATATTATAAAAATAAGGTAGCTCGTTGATTACTGCTGAGTTGTCATGCCGAAGATCCTGGGCTCAAATCAGGCTGTGGCAGACAATTTATTTAGTACGTTAAACGCTGGAAATGAGACCTGTGGGATCTTAAATCCCTCCTGGGGGCACCCAGCCTCTGTAAGTAGGTACCCATAATTGGGAAGGTGGGAAACCTGGCGTTTTAGCGTGTTGAACCACCACCTTCCTGCACAACCGTTATCTTTGAAACAGTGCTGTCTCTAGCATGTACTGAACTCAAGACCAATGTGGGTTTTAGTGATACAGGTTTTTTTTAAACATACAGTACATGAAACGTCTTTTTTTCCCGAAATATAAAAGTAATAATTTATAAAATCATCATCTTTCCAACACTTCTTAAACGTGACCGCTAACTCTGAAGAATGAACGACGTCTTGAGGTATTCGGAAATAAGTTGTTGCATAAAAAAAAAAAATGGAGAATTTAGGAGATTCCACAACGCGGAAATGCTCCCGGTTAATGTTATTCAAGTGATGGAGTCCAGTAGATTTAGTTGGCCATGTAAATTTGCTTAGTAACGAGCGAATTCCTAAAAAGATAATAAGAGCTGTACCGACTGATAAGCGTCTAAAAGGGAGGCCGAGACGTAGGTGGGAAGATTGAATTAAGAATGATCTGGCGGATTTGGGTTCGGGTTTGTAAGCTAAGATTAGGGGGGGGGGGTTCGGCATCGAGGCTTTGGGTTTCACTCAGTCTTAATATTATTATAAGAATTACTATAAAGGAGGAAAGCATTTACCTATATACAATTAAAACTTTCCATATTTAAAAAGGTTGGTATACACAGATATAAAAATCGCACATATTGAATGAACCTCTCTCAGTCATACCAGAGTCACCTTTTCCTTGCGGTTACCGTGTTACTTGTTGGTACCAGCGTTACTCCATCCTGCACATCAGTTGTGACATCGTTGTGCAATTCAAGAAATCGATTACTGCACCGTAAGCTACTCTCTACGGGATGTGGTAGACTTTCCTCGGCATGACTTGGAAGCGTGTAAGATGAAGAGATGTGGTCTTCTCATAGTCGTTTCGGCAAGTGATGAGGGTATTAGAAGATTTTTTTATTAAATGTCACGGAAAAGCCGAGAGTGCTGACATTTCTTAAGAAGGGATCTTTCTATAAGTACGTAAAATCTTGGTATTTGTTGCGCAGGTTGTTGCTTCGAGTGGAGTCACAAACTTTTCACTCGTTTCCCATTTTTTATTATCCAAAATTACAAGTTATCTTGGGCTTTTGTATGGGCAAGAAAATGCAATTATAAGAAATGTGTATACTTCGGTATTGATTTCATCAAGAAATAAAAGTTTCAACTAACATTTCGAAGTATAGATGATATTTGTTTGTTGTAACGTTCATTTCATCATGAAAAGTCTACCTAAATATATACATTTCCCATAATTAGATACTCGTTTCCAATCTAAGGCTCACCTATTTTTGAAGAATATCAAAAATGAAACGAACAAATGGTTAAAACTTTTCGTAAGGCAACTCAGTTACCAATAACTGACGCTTCAGTTCAATATATGGTAAAGTCGGTGTTGTTTCTTTGAAAACGGTTATCCTCTAATTAAGGATACTTATAGAGTCTAAGTGAGCCTAAGCTGGAGGGACGGCAGATCCCACGGGAATCATTCGTAGTTGTTATAAGATTAAATAATTTATCTGCCATAGCCGGATTTGAACCCGGAACTTATTATATGAAACATATGAAATGTCAGTGAAGGTGTAATTTAAATTATTAGCAAAAAAATATTAAACAATACTTTTATTAATCAAAATAGGATCCTTCACTTCCAATAGACTTCTCCCAAAGTGAAACAAGCATTTCTATCCTCGCTCTGTAGAAATTAACTGGCAAGGAAGAAGCGAAGTCTTGGAAGGCCGATTTGTGGGCATTTTCGTTGTCAATTTTTTTTTTAAATTATCCAAACCACGGAAAAAGTAAAATTCAGTTATTGAAAAGTCCGGAGAATATGTTGGGTGAGGAAGGTTCGCAACAGAAGTGAGGAGCACGTTTCCAATCGAGTGAGCTGCTGGGCCTCGTTTAATTCATGTGGTACCCATATTTTTTGTATTACCAATTTGTAAGTCATGGCACTTGCTCCAAGTTGTGAACCTAATTCACGAGTGGTTTGGGAAAGGCCCGATTCGACCTGCTCTTTCAACTTTTTTTTGGCATAATCCCCAGATCGAAATTTATCAAACCAACGGAAGATTTTCCTTTCGCTCTCTATCTTCGCTGTAAACAATATTAATGTTTCGGAAAGCCTCCGTGACGCTATGGCCAAGTTTAAATTCGTAGAGAAAAATTATATGAATTTCCGCGGAAGACATAATTTTATTCTTATTTATTTTTAAAACGTTCCATCACTTTCAAAAGGAAAAGTAAGACTGATTATGAAAAAGGATTAAATGATCATTCAAACGCTATACATGACATAATTGTTTTGTGTACAAATAACCTAATCCTTAATGAAAAGAAAACAGCAAATAAACGAAACTGACATTTCATCCGTTACGACCTAATATTTTACCTAATGACAAATTTTAGATGATTTGTCCGAAATCTCTCTCAAACGTCAGATTTTTTTCTTTAATTAAAGGTACCCACCTTACAAAGGCCGAGTGAAAGTTTCGCAATGTCGCATTGTGTAATCACCTAAAGTCTCGAATGGTCTCTTCCTTTTTTGGGCCGAATATTCTGCGCAACACCTTATTTTCGAATACCTTGAGACGTTGTCCATTTTTATTATGTATTGAAATGATTTTGTTAGGTATTCGTTGGACTAACTGTTCGTCTCTACTTATTGTTATTTAACTCTTATCACTACCCCCAAAGCAACTATAATATAATACTAATGTATGATAATATGTTACTATACTATACTCACGAACTTCTTCCTCCTTCCTAGTCTGAGTTGAAATTCCCCGTCTGTTTGCATGCAAAAACGTTAACTTTTTTTTGTCACTATTGTGTGTTCATTAGACGTGTAATTGTGTGTGTGTTTCTCATAACGTCTCAAGCCGTAACACACGTTGCAGGGGAAACTATTTGTTATGCACTTGTAAAAGAAAATTCACTCTAGGAATAGTTGAAGACAAAATTAGCGATTCTTTGTCTTCAAGAATATTTCCTCGTTTAGGTAAATTTTAGAAACTTTCTTTGAAAGAAATGTTTCTTTTTTTTTTTTTTTTTTAAATACTGTTTATTTTTCTCATCAAAACTTTGGCTTTTTGTCAGACATAAGGCGCCATTGAAGTGCCAAAATATTTATAAATAAATTTCTTGTCTGTATTCCTGTCATTCAGTCTCTGACTCATTTTGCCTATAGTTGAGGCCGTATGTTTATTGGTATGACAATATTATATTTTTATGATGCTACTTATTGTTAAAAAAAAAAAACTGTACCACTGCAACCCGTGAACGGGTCTGGGGGTTCAGTACATGGTAGAGTAGAGCCTTTACTGTTTCATGGACAACGGTTCTGCATGGAGGTGACTTGTCCTAGGTCACGCTCAACCTTATTTTGGGTACCCTATTTTTATGATATTTTATAGAGGCTAAGTGAGCCCCAAGAGGGTCCTAGATCCTACATGATCCATCCCCGCGTCCAAACAGACTAAACAAAAGTCTTGCCCGCAGCGGGATTTGAACCAGGATTTCCGGGATGGCAGCTCAGTGCTCTACCACTGAGCCACTCCTCTCAAGTATCTGACACCAAACAGGCTTGGGTCCCCTATTTTACGTCCCTTTCAAAGGACTGCAAAACTAAGATTATTTGCTCGCTTTAAAAAAAATCCTAAGTCCACGTTTGATTTTTTTAACCACGCCAATATTTCTTACTCATAAAATTGTCTACTAGACTTCTAGCTGCGATTTCTTCTCTGAGTTCTTATAACCATTTGTGTTAGAAGTCTCCCACATCTTCTCTTCTCAGGGCAGTATTTAAGTGCTCGAATTACCTTCACGCCTCATCCATTCTCATGACCACAGCAATCGTCCACCCTAATTTCTTATAAAACTAATTTAAGACCTACTGCAACCTGGGGATATTGTACATATTCTTTTCCAGAAATCCATTTCTAAGGCCAGTAATTTATTTTTTGTATTGTTCTGTCAACGTCCATGATTCTGACAGTTTTAACTAAGTGCCATGCAAGAAAGAGTGGTATGTCTTCTTTTTGGTTTCGATAAGAGACATTTTTATTACCATTTGTAATTTTGATATAGATACTCAAAGCAATTCTTTGAGGAAGCGTTCAATCCTCTTTTATGCTGTGAGATATAAACGAAATTTATGTGATAGTAGCGTATAAAAGGTTTTCTAATTGTGTTCAAAATGTAACATGAAACTGTTAAATATTATGTTTAAAAAGTAATAAATAACTTTCGATAAAAATCTATCTTCTGATAAATTAACACTTACGGTGGTTATGTAGTAACCAAAGTTGGAGGTGCGCAACTTGATGTTACATCAACCATTAATACGAAGTCTTGGCCGAGTAACCGTTATCAAGTTATTAGCAGTTACTTACAGAACTAGTTCATGATAGAGGAACTGATTGTCATTCATGAGGAGCTGCTACCGTTGAAATACCGCCGCTAGTTACAGCAACTCCCAACTGCTGGCTGTTGAATGCTAAGTGGGATTCGGCGTTCGTTCGAATGATGATTGCCTCTGATGATTGTGCCAGTTAAGGCGGTTTCTATCATAATATCATAATGTTTAATGTATTAGTTGGACTCGAAACTGGGCAGTATTTTTTATATTTCACAGATTAAATATTATTTATAAAACTATTAATATTGAATAAACACATTTATTATGAATTAATAAATATACACTTTGTTGCTTTTTGTTTTATTATTGTTTTACTACGTTTTCTGGATTGTTTTATTTATTTGTTTTTTCGTATAGCAATAATAATTTAAAATCTAAATTAATTTATATAACTATTAAAGGACCGCTTTTAGTCTAGCTTCAGCTTCCATTAGCCCTGAAGATGACCCTCAAAGTGGGTCGAAACGTCGGCACAAAATAAAATAAGTACCCACTTATTTAGTGTTTAATTTGACTGCACCCTCAACTATTTCCTTCCTTAATTTATATAACATTAAAAAAACAAACAGCGTGTACCACTACAAATCATGCAGGGCCTTAGGTTCAGTAAGTGGTAGAAAATAATATTGGACATAGACGCAGGAAGGTGATTTGTCCTAAATCACGCTCAACCGCTAGACTTTCCCCTATTTTGGGTACCCACTTTATAGAGGCGGAGTCAGCCCTAGAATGTCCCTAGATCCCAAAGGATCCATCCCCGGCTATTAACAGATTAAAAAAAATCTACCACAACAGGATTTGAACCCGGAATCTTCAGCACGACAACTGCGCGCTCTACCACTGAGCCACTCCTTGTAAGTCACATAATACATATCCAAATGAAATAATTTTCTAAATGTTATATTTATTTATTGACACGTCTGAACTATTGCGTATTAAAACATTTTACACTACTTACAAGTTTCATTACTGATAATAGTTTATATCATTTTTTAAATATATTAATTCTAAGTTCATCGTAAACCTACGAATTCCTGCCCTACTGTGTCCTTTAATAATATTCCACTGAACCCTGTCGAACAGATACGTTAGATAAGACTCCATCTGGACAATCGTCTCACTTTGAATCCTCATACAAGACTGAAAAGACGAGGAGAACCTGCTCGACGTTTCAGTCTACTTCAACATTTATTGGACAAACGCTCTAAGCTCCCAATTAATTACAAAAGACTCATTTACATGACAGTTATCAGACCTATTTGGACATACGGAGTTGAGCTTAGGGGCTCTACTAATCCATCCAATTCATCTCGTATCCAATCCTTCGTAAAATCTTCAATGCTCCTTATTATGTCAGAAACAAACTCATCCATCATGATCTTAACATCCCATATGTTGCTGATTTGGCCCAAACTTGAATCCGCTAGTCTCTCAACATGTTTCCTATCCCATACTATTCCTGATAAACCTCCAAGGCGTCTGAAAATAAGATGGCCTTGTAACTGGCTGTAAATAATGTACTCAAATGTTTCTTGTTACACACTTTGTTAAATAATATTAAATTAAGCAGACGAGGCAAAACATAAACAAACATCAGTATTAAGGTTACTCTCTTAGTACTGTTATACAGTGCCTCCATGATTGCTACAAATTAAAGACCTTCTACTATAGAACTTTATTGGAGTGCTACCGATGGGTAGTTTCTCTACAAGTGTTTTTTTCTGTCATCTTGTTCATATTAGCAGAATTGCTTGTTGTAATATTATTATAGTTGTAAATATCAATAAATTAAATTTAAAAAAAAAAGTGTAGACACTACGATACACAACGAAAATCCATATCTCCCCCTTTTCTGCTGCTACCATATATTACATAACCATATACTTAGTCTTATCCGAATTTACTCCCAGCCCTATGTCTCAACTTGCATTCATCAACGTTTCTGTATTTGTGTTTTATAGTTTCCGCGCCTTCCCCCAACAGTACCAAACCGTCCGCAAACTCAAGTACGTATAGAAGATACAATAAAAAAAATATTGCTTCAATCAATTAATTGAAATAAGTATACTATTGTATGGATGGTTGCATTGGAACCTATGAGGCAGTATCGATTGTAAAGCTAAGTGCATGACATGGCTGCGTGACCTATACTTTCTATTCTCCGCCAGGTAGAGACCCGCCATCTTGCTATTCGAGTACGGATGAAGGACAATGGTTGAGAATCGAACCCACACCCTGCGAGCAGGAGCTTCGTGTTCTCTAACATATGTAATGAATCGCTAGCCGATTACGTATTCGTGTTCGCGTGTTATCGTCCGCCGAGAGAGTTCCGGACGAACTGTGACTCAATGGGAAAGATGCAGGCCTGAGAACTCCTTTCACCTCGCCCATAATTTCCTCATCATCTTCAACGGGGCCTGTGAGACCAAAACATTAACAGGCGATAACAGATAAAGGCTGTGGGAGAGGCTCTTCCTCCTTCCTTTCAGATAGCGAGGTCTGGGTCATTGTCGCTTTAATGTTTTGTTTGTGAGTCCTCTTTTGTTTTATCTTTATCGCTTAGCCTTCTATTTTATATCTCTTTGCTTTAGGACGTAATATATTAGTTCAACAGTAATGGTTATTTCATGTTTTCCTTTTGATTTTAGCCTGCGTTGCATCACGGGAAAAAAATTACTTGTAGATTAGATTGATTTATTAGGCGATAAAGGTTATTTATTATAAGATTTTTTTTAAGTTAAAATTTCATTAGCCACGTTTAGCAACTTCTGGTATAGGGTAAACTAGTTGCTTCCCGTGAGCAACATGCTCGAGACTGGCGACACCTAGTGGCATGAATTATATTAGTTTCTTTTTATCGACTTTAGTTTAAAGGTTTGAATGTATATTATAATTTTACTCCAGGGTGTAAATATATGTGAAAACCATACTAATTGAGATTAAAATCGATTTAGAAATTTAAAAAAGAACACAGTTCTTCCAAAGCCTTGAGTGTTCACTTCTGTCAGCAGTTCTCATGACTGGCTATTTAATTTTTTTTTTCGAATTCGGTGGCTTAGTGGAGCCCCAAAGCCCTACCCCGTAAGTCCACATGGGTCTAATGTTCGTCATGTATATGAGTCTTTTTTAATTATTTGAGAGCTTAGAGCATTTGTCTAGTAAATGTTGAAGTAGCCTGAAACGTCGAGCTGTTTCTTATCGTTTCAGTCTCGTATGAGGATTTCAAGTTAAGTGTTTCTCAAGATGTAGTCCTAAGTATCGGTCCTCTTCTGTAGGAATCAGTGGGATGTTATTGAACGATACAGGAGGGCAGAAGTCATTGGTTCACGACGGAGGGTAAATGTGATTTGATGAGGCTTGTGAGAATTTATTTTAATCCTCCAGTTTTGACATAATTTTTCAAGTTTAGTGAAATGGGCTTGATGAGTATAGGATGCTATAACTGGATCTGCCTACTTTTAATTGTTTTCTATAAACCTAATTACTTCATAATTTCTCTTTAGTGCAGTAGCTAAAATTATATACATCTGTCAATCGTAAAGTTATTTATAATATTTTAATCATTATTTAATTTTATTATTGCATGAAAAACCGAAAACATTTAAAACGTATTTATGCCGTTATAGTACCAACCACCGACATTTTTTCCCGGACTGTATGCACTGGGTCCGTAGCACTTTAAGGGTCAAATTTTAACAGCAAATAAATTCTAAAAATTTATTACACTTATTAGTAATTAATAAATTTAGTGTTAATTAATTAATTAATGAAGCTTGGGATTGCCAGCCTAGATACGGGATGTATTTCTCTTTTCAATAATGCGATCGGGTATTCGACCCCCCAGCCGGCACGACGAGACAGACGACCCCATTGCGAGGCAGACCCAACCCGGAAGACCCGGACCAGGGACAGGGGGAATGTGGTGGGACAAGAAGATTGTACCGTTGGCAAGTGGAAGTGGAAGGGGGGGTCTCCCGGGGTTAGTTACTTTCCAGCAGCCATCTCTGTAGTCTCTCTTCCTCGGGTCTACTTTCCCACGGTTTGTCCTCTACGTCGGGAAGCCGTCCGGGTGTCAGTGATATAGTGATTCAGTCGGAGAGTTTCGGAGGCTGTGTCGCGGAGTGTGGTGTTGTGTTCCGGGAGGGTCTGCTTCTGAAGAGCTAACCAGGACGACGGTATAACGGTATGTGATCTGTCAGCAAGGGATAGCGCTTAACTGTAAATACAAATATAATTATTTTTATTTATTTAAATACAACACTATTTTTTATTAATATGGAAAATAAAATAATTTAGAGAGTATTTATTAGTGCATTATAATACTTAGTTATACATATCATGTTTGTTTATGAGGCTAATCGGACGATGCAGCAGTGTTAGTTCTGAACTTCGCCTATCAATGTATAATTATGGGTAATTGTCGCTTCGAGTTGAGTCACAACTTTTTAATTTTTCACTCGTTTCCATAATATTTTTCAAAAATACAAGTTATCACGAGCTTTAATATAGAAAAGAGAATGTAATCTAGAATTGAACATTTCAATAAACATGTATCATCTATACTTTTATTTTTTGATGAAATGATTACCGAAGTATAAATATTACCCATAATTACATTCTCTTTTCAATACTTGAAACGAATAAACAGTTAAAACTTGTATCTCAGCTCGAAGCGACAACCCGCGGAACAGATACCAAATTAAATACTTCATTGTTTAGAGCTGGCTCAGTATCCACAAAGAGTATTTCTACTTAGGGTGTAGAACATTATTGATAAGGCGAACAGTCAATCCTTTTCACTCCAGATCATATTTATTCATTTCATTTGGTGTGGAGTAATGAATGTATCTAATATCGAATCGGTAGGATTTTCCTTCTTTAAGCTGAAGTGTATGAAAGTAAAAGTTTTTTGATTCTAGAAATTTTTGGCAGGCTCTTTAAGCATCACTGGTTTTAGTTTTTAATTTAATCACTCCTTTATTGAAAAAGGATTCGAAATTATTCTCTCCAAAAAGAAATATTAAGTCTGTGTATAGTGTTTGTTTGTTTATTTTACGTCACTTTATGCTGCTATGGCTAATCGGACGATTCTAGGACAGAGTCCTAAATGTTGCCTATCCAGGTATAATCAGGATTGAGATCTTTAACGAGCACCTGGGACCGAAGAGGCTCGGGCCCCCGTTTAACGCCCCTTCCGAAGGAATTTAAAGCTGCTCCCCTTAAGCCTGCTGGGCTGAGAACCCGAAATCCTGGACATAGTAGGTTGTTATGCAAACCACTATATCACAGGTCGCTCCCTGCACATATCTTACCGATATCTTCCAAATATATTTTTTACACATTGTAATTTTTTTTGTAATGAAAATCTGATAAGAAGACATATTATCAGTTGATAACAAGTGCATCTAATCTCCGGATACTTTTTTAAAGCATTGTTATTTTGGATTCTATTTATTTATTTTTCTTTAATTGATATATTCTTTATATTTTTTTAAATTTTACACACACCTGTAATGTAGACTTTAAAATATCAGTATCATTGAAAAAATATGTTATACAATGAAATACATCCAGATGTGATCAGTGTTTACACTAAATTAATTTTTTCAATTTGTAAATATTAAAAGTTTTATGGTTCTTAAAATGTCAAAGTGGCTTATTTGAGTATATCTGAAATTGAGTTTAAGATAATCTAGGTAATTTTAATATAAATTGTTGGCCAATAATTTCTTTTAGCTGCATAATTTAATTATTGTATCATACATAGATAATATAGTCATATTTTTACTTACATCGTTAGAGAAAACAGATAGTAAAATTACATTTGAGTAAAGTTGTCAAATAAAATTTGAGGTGTGTCATACGTTTAGAGAAAACAAAACATAAATATTGAATATTATAAATAATAAAAATAATTTTATTCTGGGCGCTAGTCACTTAAGAATAAAGTTATAACAGAACAGAAGCGTGAATAAAGATGTAACAGAAGTGTACCAAATTTAATAAATATATAATCTGGCCAAAGGGCTACATTATTAGAATAGTCTGTACCACTACAACCCGTGAGCGGGTCTGGGGTTCAGTACATGGTAGAGACTGTACTGTTTCATGGACAACGGTTCTGCAAGGAGGTGACTTGTCGTAGGTCACGCTCAACCTTATTTTGGGTACCCTATTTTACTAATATTTTATAGAGGCTGGGTGAGCCCCAGGAGGGTCCTAGATCTAATATGATCCATCTCCAGCAGCAAACACACTAAATAAAAGTCTTGCCCGCAGCGGGATTTGAACCAGGATTTCCGGCATGGCAACTCAGTGCTCTACCACTGAGCCACTTCCCTCCCTATAAGAATAATAAAATATTTAAATAATAACATGAAAATAAATATAAACAAAAAGGTATGTTATGGTAGAGAAAATAAAATAACAAGAAATATGCTGAGAGAAAAAGCAAGAAATATAAATAAAAAAGCACCTAAAAATATAAAACACAATATCGTTGTGAATGAAGAATATTTGCAGTAATTCATCTATCGCTTCTGATGGATATGAGCTATTAACTGTTACAGATTAGAGAGCATCTGTTTGGTAATTTAGATGTAGGAAAAGCGTAGATTTGATTCTGGATAAGAAAGAAGCATGACGGATATCTAGTGGGAGTGAGTTGCAAAGTGTGATAGAAATATCTTTTCTACATATTTATTTTAAGATGGCTTAGTGTGAGAGAAGCTTTTTATCAATTTTGGGAGAAATATCATAGCTTTAATCTGTTAATTATTATCATTTAATACTTTACATGCTATGTCGATTATAGTGTGTCAAGGATATATCGATTGAGTAATCAATCTATTGAGCACACTTCGTAGCTATCAACCATCGATTCTAACTATTGATACAATAGATTCGATTTAATATCTCTCTTCCTCTCTATCGGTAGCGCGTGCATTTGTCCTACAAACAATTGAGTCATACTGATATGATTAATCACTTTCTCGCTATCTCGATTCTCAACGCAAACACGCTATAACAATCGAATTGTATTTCAACTAGAAGTCGTATAAATTATTCATTATCCAGTGTTGAAAGGATTAAGTGCGGCGTATAATAGACAATGCTACAATAATCATATAGTTGTCTATCAAACTTACCATGTCGGTAATTGTGGTCATAGCAAAGTACTTAGCAAGTTGTTTTTCAAGAATATCGCTACTAATATGCTATACTAATTGAATATACCAGAGTATTTTATTTATCTTTTAGGAAATAAATTCGTTGACTGGTAGATACTAATATAGGATGTAAATAGTTGGGGGTGCAGTAAAAAAAACACAGCAAATAAGTTGAAACTTATTATATTACATATGTGCCGACGTTTCGACCTACTGTGCAGGTCATCTTCAGGGCTATGGGAAAACAGAATAGACTGTAAAAATACATAAGATAGAGATACAGAAAACATAACACAATATAGAGATATAGA
Organism: Troilus luridus; assembly: GCA_964056705.1. Lineage (NCBI taxonomy): Eukaryota > Metazoa > Arthropoda > Insecta > Hemiptera > Pentatomidae > Troilus > Troilus luridus. The sequence goes on along the minus strand of OZ057414.1, from coordinate 6,902,639 downwards.
AAAATTGAGCGAAAAAAAAGTGAATGATATATAATGAAAGGATATATGAATAAAGATGATTACATAGTAGATGTATAGAAAGGTGATAATGCAAAAAAAAAATACAAAGAGAGAAATGAAGTTAAACAGAAAAAATAAAATGAAAAATTTTCCGTTTAACTTCATTTCTCTCTTTGTATTTTGTTTTGCATTATCACCTTTCCATACATCTATTATGTAATCATCTTTATTCATATATCCTTTCATAATATATCCTTCACTTTTTTCGCTCAATTTTTCTATATCTCTATATTATGTTATGTTTTCTGTATCTCTATCTTATGTATTTTTACAGTCTATTCTGTTTTTGTCTGTTTTCTCATAGCCCTGAAGATGACCTACACAGTAGGTCGAAACGTCGGCACATATATAATATAATAGGTTTCAACTTATTTGCTGTGTTTTTTTGACTGCACCCCCAACTATTTACATCCTTTATTTATCTTTGTTATGTTCATATTTTGGATCGGGGTAGCTCAATGTTAAGAAAGCTGAATGGGTATGCCGAAGATTTTGAGTTAAAATCTGGCCATGGCAGATAAAGTATTCAAATTGTTAAAAGCCATGGATGAACCCAGTGGGATCTGCAGACTCTCCCAGGGTGCATCCAGCGGGTCTGTTTCGGAAAAAGCATCCACATTTTTTTTTAGATAACTGTTATTTATTATATTAAATAAAATACTCATAACAAAACATATGTATATTTCTAAATAACCTTAAAACAATACAATTGCAGGCTTTCCCCCTTATTTTGGGTACCCTATTTTTATAATATTTTATAGAGGCTGGGTAAGCCCCAGGAGGGTCCTGGATCCCATATGATCCCTCTACCACTGAACCACTCCACTCCCTCAAATTACCTCCCTGCACAGCCGTTGTTCTAGAGTACAGTAAAATCTCTACTATGTACTGAACCCAAGACACTTCGTGGATTTTAGTGATCTAGGTTTTTAAATATATTTATGTTTTATACTATATGTGTGGAATAACTCAGTATGTGGTTACTACATGGTTCAGTAGTTACTTCGAGACCATCTGTGGCAAATAATAATCTGTTAATAGCCGTAAATAGACTCTTTAGGATATCAAGACCCTCCTGGGGCTCACCCAGCCTTTATGAAGACGGTTCCCTTAATTGTCGGCTGTCAAAACGCCTTCACAACCGTTGGCGTTCAGTATAATATATATATATATATATATATATATATATATATATATATATATATATATATATATATATATATATATATATATATATATATATATATATATATATATATATATATATATATTGTTCGGTACCTCCCATGTACCGTAAACTAAAGTCGTACGAATTTTTTTTTTAAAGTAAAACAATAAAATAATTAATACATTGGTGGAAAAATTCCAACTAAAAACTAAGTGTCTAAACTAAAATAGGAAATTAAAAATACCTGTCCAATATTTCGCCTATTCAGGCATCCTCAGGGCAGAAAGAGAATAATAGCAAACCAAAAGATGAATAATACACCCAAAAAATTATTCATCTTTTGGTTTGCTATTATTCTGTTTCTGCCCTGAGGATGCCTGAATAGGCGAAATATTGGACAGGTATTTTTAATTTCCTATTTTAGTTTAGAGACTTAAGGTTTTTAGTTGGAATTTTTCCACTAATGTATTAACATTTATTTGATGTCTCTGTTGATCGTTGCCTTTTTCAATAAAATAATTAATTTTATTTTTAATCGTTATGACCTTAATTTCATCAATATTAGGGGTTAATGATTTTGATTTCATTATAATTTTACGTATATTACTTAAATAACTTTAGTTTTTATTCTGGGACTGGGAAAGGTGAAAAAAATAAGCTTGGCCCTTCCCGTGTCATACCGGCCTTGGACTTGACCACTATTGTGAAAATTTTATTCTGGAAAAAAATAAAAAATAATGAATAATCCATTTATTCCTCACTTTATTATTCAGGTCATACATTTATTCTGAATCGCATGGCTCACGTTCCCTACTCCGTGCTCGTCATGACAAATTGAAAGTCATTTCGGAGATAGTTTATGGGATTGTCATTTCGAAGTTTCCAACTGTTTGATGTATGTATGTATTTAAAACATCTTAGAAATGCGCAGTGGTGTGTACAAGTCAAAATTACGCAAAGATACATATTACTTATATCAATAAAACATAATCAAATAATGCGATTTGATACACTATTTATGTACCAACTGGGAAGCTTTTGAGGAGTAAACCAAGGTGTAGGTGGGAGGATTGCGATAAGAGTGATCTGTCAGATTTGGGGGGGGGTGCGTATTTTGTAACGTAATTGAAATAAGATGATATTTTTTACATGTTATGAGGTTACGGAAAGTGATAAGTTATTTAAAAAACGGTTTATAATTTTTATAGTTATGATGATGGCAGATGAATTATTAATTTTTAACAGCCACCGATGGACCATTTGAGATCTGCAGACCCTGCTGGTGTCCCTCACCCAACTACTATAATGTGGTTATCCTTAATTGGGGGAAATCCTGGTAATTGTAAGTGATCTTTGACAAATCACCTCCCTCCACAACCATTGTCTTAAATACAGTACAGTCTCTTCGATGTACTGAATCCGAGACCCTTCGTGTGTTGCCTTGGTGCATGTTATTTTTTTATCGGTAGGAATGGTTTGGATTTTACGCTTTCCAATCCTCCTTTTCTGGAAGGAAATGCTAAGATTTATGGTTAGCGACTTTAGAGGCTGGATGAGCCTTGAATGAACTTGCATATTTACATGTTTATACTCTGGTTCCGCTAGGAGTGAAAAATATTTGTTAAAACGTTGCTTAGTTATAGAAATCTTGCGTAAATAATTATTATTACTATTTATAGGTAGGTCAAGGGTGTATCCGTCAATCTTGATGACGGAGATGTAATTAACGAAACGTCGAGATCCGACGTCCAGCAGATTTTCCTAATTCCATTCTACTAATGAATGGATTCCGACGAGCGTGTGATGGAATATCGCCGATGCACTCACTCATCTGATTGGCTTATCGATGCCGGGTCACTCACGTGGTCCTAATTGAACCTTCGCTCCGATTGGCTAATTTTAGCGAGGTGAGATAGTAGGCGGGATACGATTGGTCCGTACTCCCGTCCATGTTCATTGACCTCGCGGCATCCGAAGGGTACGTACGGAATAGGTTGCGGAGGTATTGATCATCCTCAGTTATAAATTGGTTGTATCATTTGACCTATAGTACTTCATTGGTAAAGGTAAGTTAACACTATTTCCAAAAAACATCTAAGCTATTCAAGAATATTACTCTATTATATAGATCAATATATAATACCTCTATAATCTGATAATTTTATCAGTGCGAGTTTTATCCAAAATATTTTGTTCAGATAAAATTTCTGTCGTGCAATAAATTTTATTTTTTTTAAATATTGTAACATATTGTAACACATAAAATGAAATATTTAGAAATGTTTTAGATTCTTATTGGAGATATTTTAATCAGTATAACATTTCTGACGTGCTATAAATTTTATATTTATATAATTTTAAAGGCTAAATACGAAATAAAAAAATGAGTCAATAAAATGGAATCTATTTAGAAATTATTTTGGATTTTTATAAAACTATTTGGGAAAAATATTTTAATCTGAAGATCATTTTATTTGTCATATTTAAACAAAGCTGTCTAACCTTTTATATTTTACCACTACTAGTTTTTAACAACGCCCACGTGGACATATTTTAATCCAATCATTTTTTTGGCCTGCAATAAATTTGATATTTATATACTTGAAAGATTACTGAATAATAAAAAAAAATAATATAAATTAGATCGAATATAAATTGGATTAGATGAATATTAAAATATTTTAATCTTTCTTTCATTTTATATGATATATGGACTTACGGAATTGAACTATGGGGCTCCACCAAACTATCAAATTCCTCTCGTATTCAATCCTTGCAATCCAAAATCCTTCTCAAAATCCTAAACGCTCCTTATTTTGTCACAAAGAAAACCATCCATAATGACCTTAACGTTCCATATGTTACCGATTTAGCCCATTCCAGATACCTATCATTCCATAATAAACTCCAGGCCCATCCAAACCCACTAGTTTCCATCCTTCCAATTCTATCCCGGACAATCCTCCTAGGCGTCTGAAGAGAAGATGGCCTCGGGACCTTATATTATAGACATGTTATTAGAGTGCTGCCAGTGGGTAGTGCCTCTACATGTCCTTTCATGTATGTAGTTAGTCATATAGGCCTTGTACTAGATGTATATATTACAGTTGTACAATTCAATAAAATAATTTTTAAAAAAAATTTTTTTATATGAAATGCCAAAATAATTTAATTTTGCCAGTATTAGTTTTAAATGACAATAATGCTAATAAGCGAGAACAAAATTTTAAACTGACAGAATTTTTGTACGTACAGTGCATTTTATATTTATATATTGGCAAATGTAATTGAATGCTATAAAAAAACAATAAACTATCTATCTTTTTTTTTAGATGGTAATACAATATGACTTTACAATTTAATTTTTTCCAGTACTAGTATTTCTTGATCACTATGTATCTATGAAAGATAACTATTTATAATACAATCCTTGACGCGCAGTTAAGATTTTATTTTACATATATTCAGATTTTTTTTGTTTTTAATTTATGCCTGGAGGAAGCTTTAAATATGTTCAGGCATGTTTAATTATTTTGTCGTTAAAGTTATTTTGATTATTTACACTATTTTGAGTACAATGACCGAGAATAAGCTCGGTGTAAACTGAAGGTTATCAATCTGAGGAGGTATCAGAAAAAAACAAACATTTACTACTATTGTTGCCTGGCAACAGTATCAATAACTTAGTTATTAAATAACAATAGGGAGGTTGCAATGATGTTATATCCATCTATTCATCAATTAATAAAGATACGGCCAGATTGTTTCCATCCCTAAGTTAAGAAACTTGCTTACAATTCATAACTTGATGTTAATTGCAACCAAAGTTATATAATTATTTGAGGATGAATAAATTTAGTTTTTATGGTTTCTTAAATATTGCAAGTACTCAATCAGCTGTTAAAATCCGCCATTTTTTAAATGTCATTAATTTTACTGTCACTATCTAGGGTAGAACATGTCGCACTATTTCACTCTACTTCAGACCACGTGTCTTGAACTTTATTGCTTATATTATTTGTTATTTACCTGTTCGAAACTAATGAGCCAGCATTGAACGATTAACACCTTAATGGCTGATTTTTCGCGAGAAGGTTTTACGGTCGAAGTTGTTACAATCGTGAAATCTTCGTAATCGGGAGAAATCAGCCAGGCTTATCATGTTCGAAATCAGCCAAAAATATTTAGTTCGTAGGTAAAAGCTATCAACTGGAGAATTTAAACGTAAATGATAAAAGGAAAATCTAGCTGGATATATTTGAAGTCAAGATATGGATTGTTGTGAACTGAAAAAACCGATAGAATTGAACGAAAAGAAGATGGAATGATTGTATAACGGTTCATATTAAAGTTTTAAATATTTGAATTGGATTTAGCGAATGGAAGATCAGCATCGAATTTCTTTTAAACAGTGGTGTTAAATCGTCAGCCATTTATTAAACAAAATAAGAATTATTTTATTGTGCCTAGGTTTCGGCTTATAATTTTGGGCATTGAGGTGAAAAGTCAAACTCCAACTGCGGAGTTATTTTGTGCAATTTATTTTTATTTGTTGTTCTTTTGATGGTGATTATTTTTAAATATTTTTATTTTTAAGAGAAAAGATTTGTCCTGGGCGGTATTCGAACCCGGGTCGTCTGCATCGCAAGTGCAGTGCTCTAAACCACTGAGCTACCAGAGGTCTTATCCAAACCGGACAAATCCATTCTCTTCACCGTTCCTGTATCCCCGTGTTCTCGCAATTTTTGCGAACGGCAATTTTTGGTGAAGAATGTTCATTGGACATTACTTTAATTGGGATCTTTTTGAGTTACGTCAATTTTATATTTATAATTTATTTTTATTTATTGTTGTTTCGATGGTGATTATTTTTTTTTTTAAATTTATTTATTGATATTTACAACTGTATAATAAAAATACATCTAGTAAATGTGCTAAGCGATACATAATGACATGTGAAAATGACAAGTAGAGAAACTACCCACTGGTAGTACTCAAATCATAAGTTCAACTAAGAAGTCACGGGGCCATCTTCTTTTCAGACGCCTCGGAGGATTATCGGGAATTGAAGAGGAAGCTAGGTTTAAAAACAGAGGGTTTGAGTGGAAATGAAGTTTGTTATGAAAGGATAGATAGCGGGTTCGGGCCAAATCAGCAACAAATGGGACATTAAGGTCGTTATGGATGATTTTATTCTTAACAAAATAAGGAGCATTAAGGATTTTGGATTGTAGGGATTGGATACGAGAGGAATTCGATGGCTTAGAGGAGCCCGAAAGCTCTACTCCGTAGGTCCAAATAGGTCGTATGATGGTCATGTAGATGAGTCTTTTGTAATAAATTGGGAGCTTAGAGCGTTTGTCTAGTAAGTGTTGAAGTAGCCTGAAACGTCGAGCGGTTTCTTGTCTTTTCAGTCTCGTATGAGGATTCCAGGTTAATCGTTTGTCAAGATGCAACCCTAAGTATCGGATATGTTCTACAGGCACCAGTGGGATATTATTAAAGGATACTGAAGGGCAGGAAGTCATTGGTTTACGACGTAAGGTAAAAGTGATTTGATGCGATTTTTGAGAGTTTATTTTAATTCTCCAGTATTGACACCATTCTTCAAGATCAGTGATATGGGATTGGCGGCTTTGGGATGCAATAATTGGATTGGTGTTGACAGATAATACACATGTATCATCAGCATACGTGGTAAGGATAGTATTAGGATGAGTTGGGATGTCAGCTGTATAAACTGTATAAAGGATTGGGCCAAGGATACTACCTTGAGGATGATTATTTTTAAATATTTTTATTTTGAAGAGAAAAGATTTGTACAGCCCGGGTCGTCTGCATTGTCTGGCTTGGATCGACCCCTGGTAGCTCAGTGGTTTAGAGCACTGCACTGGAGATGCAGACCACCCGTGTAGTGTAATTTATTTTATGCATCATTATCATTATTGCTTGTAATAAATTCATTGTAATAAAATTGCGTTTATTAAACTTTAAAAAAAAAATAATAATACGTTCATTGAACTGGTTGATATATCAAGTCACGCACTGGCCAGTCATAGTTCGTCACAACCTTAATTTAGATTTTCTAGGCCTCAAGGCTACTTCTGCACTCAATTTGTGACTCACACAAATGGCTGAGTGAGCCAATTTCCGCTCTCTAAGATATCCTCAGTTTATCTTCGTAATTGAGAGTCCAAGTGAAAGAAAGGATAGGAAGTAAGACATTGATCAGATGTTTAAGGGTGTATAAGGACACCTTATATATATATATATATATATATATATATATATATATATATATATATATATATTTATAATCTTACTTTATATAAATATTTAAGTTTTCCAATTTTATTGTTCTCAAATTCATGTCTTAACATTGAGAAAAAAAGTAGGGTATTACTGTAATTCACTAAAAGCCTTTTTTTCACTGTTAAACCATGAAACCAAGGCTTCATTAAACCATGAAGTATCGAAACTTCTCCAATAGATAGTTTTATATTTAATAACCATAAAAATCGGAAAAACGTTTATGATAAAATTAAAAACCGCTTCTAAATGTTCGGAGTATAGATCATTATTTTAATACAATATTGTTAGCTCGGCATTCCGGCTGCCCTCAACATGTTATACATCTTAGGCCGAAACATTGGCTCAATGAAATAATTCATTCCTATTTTGTGTAATCATTGACTGCGCCCCTGACCATTTCATAGTTTAATATCAAACACACAATAGACATTGTCAAAACATTTGAATTTATGTATCGCCTGCTACATACATGAGAGGATCAGAATTTTTACATTCATAATTTTTCAACTGATACTGTCTGATATGATATAACTACTCTTTGGGAAATATAAGAGGTCAATTAATAAGTTAAAGTTTTTTTTTAATTTATAATTTGTTTTTGTTTTCTTTATTTTAAAGTGCCTGAAATAACTGAAAGTAACCGACTAATGTACGAATATACTAGACCCCTATATCAAGTATCTGTGATTTTCATCCATTACGATGGCTCACAAGTTTAGGCCGAAACGTGGGCTTTCTCAATAACGCATTTTCATGGCATGCATTTCACTGGACTCTGGCTATATCTGTCACATAAAAACTTACGGGAACGTGCACCCGGCGAAGATATGTGCATTTGAATCTTCACTTACCGGTGATTTCTTAAGGTGACAGGTGTCAATTTCTTCTCCTCGACATACTCCTATACGGATCTGTTCTGCTCGCTTTCCCACCCGTAATCTCACCTGACGAGTTTCCAATGAGTGGATTGACAGGCTTAAGAGAAATTTGAAGAGAGTTGAGGGAGAGAGATATTTGCGCTGTTTGAAAGAAACCTCATGGAGAAGATTCCATAGTCTGTATTGTTAGATGCAATAAAAATTATTATACAAAGTATACAAATTCTGTAGTTTTATATATATAGCCGAATTCATGTTAAAATTTGAAGTAAGCCAACACCGATTAACTTGGTTATATCATTTTTTATTTTATTATTTATTATTTACATGTAACTTCTAGAGCATGGAACCCTCCTTGGGGTTTCCCCCTCCCTGTATAAAATGAGTACCCAAAATAAGGTGGGAAAATCTGGTGGTTAAGCGTGATCGCGGACAAATCACCCCTCTGCGTCACAGTCGTATTAGAAAAAGTACAGTCTCTATCATGTAAAGAATTCAAGACCCTTCATGAGATGTTTTTTGTCTATTTTTTTGTTTATTTAACCTCACTCTTAGGCTGTTATGGTAATCGGACGATGCTACAGTGGGAGCAGTTAATTTTGCCTATTCATATATCATTATGAAAGGGATTTTTAACAAGTACTTCGGGACCCTCGTTTAACGTTTCTTCTTCGAAGAACGGCATAACGAAGGATTTTTTATTCCCTTAAATGATTCCTAGTGCCACCTGCCGGGCTGTGAACCAGCGATCTTGGGCTATATATATATATATATATACGTTAGTATGCTAAATACTAGACCACAGGTTTTCTTATATGTTCGTTCCTAAGATGGTACGGCCATGTGAAGAAAATGGTATTTGAATGTTGGCCGAACCGAGTGCTGGATTGGGTTCCACCAGGGAGGAGAGGACGCGGACTGCCCAGAAGCAGGTGGATGAAAGGAGTCCAAAAAGAGATGGTCTCCAGGAAGAGGATTGGATGGTTCGAGAGGTGTGGATCTCTGCTCTGACAGGCTGAGGCAACCCATGTTGGAACGCCTATAATAATAAAAAAAAAAATAAGTTCGTTCCTGAAAATTTAAGTACGTAATCCATGTAATGTATTCGAAATTAAATTGAGTCAATCAAAAATTTACTTGTTGATTAGATGAATAGATTCGTTATTGTTACGGTCAGAGCGGGAAGGAGGCTGAGAGGATTAGGCGAACAATGGGATTAAGCCGGAAGTGATCAAAGGTAGACTAGACTCATCGGGATTTGCGTGGAATATTCTAGGTGCCCCCACCCCAATCTCCCTTGCCTATATAAAAAGGACAGCTGTTCTGGCCGCCAGTCAGTAATAAGTCAGTCAGTAATAAGCCAGTGAGTAGCAGTCGTTAACTAGTGGCAGTGTGTGTGAGTTAGTTAGTATTAGTATCAGTCTGTAATAAGTGCTTAGTGAGCAACAGTGACAATTAGTGCCCGTGTAATAAGTGTAATAAACTGTGGGTCAGTTTGTCATATTTGGAGAGTCTTACGGTCGGTGGACTTTAGTTAGCGAACTGTAAGTGTTAATTTGTAATTGTAAACTATAGTGTAATATTATTGTATTTGTACAAATTTATATATAAATAGTTTAGTTATTTAGTATTAGCAATATGTTATTATCTTAGAAATTAGATAATATTTAGTAGAATGTTGTTATTGTAAATTGATATTAGTTTAATAATTTAATTGTTTTAAATAATCTCATTGTATTCTTTTTAATTTGTTAATAAATATTAGATTCTTGAATTAAGTAATAGTTTGGTCCATTTTACACCCAGTAGCCCGTAACATTATCTACAGAACATTTGGATATTATACATCTGGAAAACCCTTTAGGAGATAAAAGTGCCTACAAACAGAGAGATTTTTTCTATTCATTAGTCGAATCCGCTATTTATAATTAATGTTTTATCATTATTATTTTTTTTTTTACTAGGTATAGGTTTTACGATATATGTGTTAAAAACCTCCATAGAATATTAGAATTGAAGTATCAATACTTCAGCAACATCATTAACTCAAAACCTTTTACATGTTAGAGTTATTTCACTCCTAGGATAATATAATTATTTTCTCACCTAATAATATTTATAGCCTAATAAAGATGGCGCCCTACAAACCAATGGCAATATATTGACAGGTATCGATAGGAGAAGAGAGAGGTATCGATAGGAGAAGAGAGAGAACTGAGAGGTTGGTGGGCGGACAGGACTATCTCAACCTTCATGATATTTCCTTTTAGGTATCTCCACTGTGAAGTGTATTGTCATCCAGTGTATGTGTGTGTATATAATGTAGCTATCTTACTATAATAGCCCCTTCCTTGCCTAGCACACAGTTTATGTTTAAATTAATAAAATAAAAACAAAAACTAAACCACTACAGCCCGTGAACGAGTCTGGGGTTCAGTACATAGCAGAGACTGTACTGTTTCATGGACATTGCGAAGGGAGATGATTTTTGTTTAAATTAATAAATTATTATAAAACAACGCCTATTGGAGTGAACTTCTCAAATATATTCCATGTTGCATAAAGTTAATTATACAAATAATTTATTTTTAACCCTTGTAATAGCGTCTAGTGCTTAGCATAAACTACTATGCCCAAGATCGCGGTTTTGTAGCCCGGCAGGTGGCTTTTTTAAAGCTTAACCCTAAGTTATGCCGTCCTTCGGAAGGGGCGTAAAATGGGGGTTCTCCGACTGTACGCTGTCAGTTACTCGTTAAAGATCCTAATTAAATTTGGATAGGCAAAATTTAGGATAGCATAAAGTTACGTTAAATAAATCAACACACAACAATTTAATAAAAACTATTTAGAATATATTTACAGACAAGTATGATGAAGCTAATATAGAAGTTGGACTCAACCTTTTTGCGGTTTCAAGTTTTTTTGCCTGGGGTTAGGTTAAATCACCGAGTTCCCTCAATTATGGGTATACTGGCTGGGTGAGCCCTAGCTATCACGCTCACATATTTTTGCATGACTAAAATACTAAATTTTTAGTATTAATTACTAGGTAGCATCCTCGGTCCTATCCTCTACACGGTATATACAGCTGACATCCCAACCCATCCTAACACCTTCATCTCCACCTATGCTGATGACACATGTGTGTTATCAGTTAATAACGACCCATATATTGCATCCCAATCCCTTCAATCACATTTATCAAGCCTCGAAGAATGGTGTCGGAATTGGAGAATTAAAATCAATTCCAAAAAGTCCCATCAAATTACCTTTACCCTTCGCCGAAAACCCTTGATTTCCTGTCCTACTGTATCCTTTAATAGTACTCCACTTATCCCTGTTGAACAGATCCGCTACCTAGGACTCAACTTAGACAAACGTCTAACTTGGAACCCTCACACAAGACTGAAAAGACAAGAAACAGCTCGACGCTTCCGACTACTTCAACACATACTAGACAAACGCTCAAAGCTTCAAATCAATTACAAAAGACTTATTTATGTTACTGTTATAAGACCTATATGGACTTACGGAATTGAACTATGGGGCTCAATCCATCAAATTCCTCTCGTATTCAATCCTTGCAATCCAAAATCCTTCGCAAAATCCTAAACGCTCCTTATTTTGTCACAAATAAAACCATCCATAATGACCTGAACGTTCCATATGTTACCGATTTAGCCCATTCCAGATACTTATCATTCCATAATAAACTCCAGGCCCATCCAAACCCACTAGTTTCCATCCTTGGTTGTACAATTCAATAAAATAATTTAAAAAAAAAATAAATAAAAAATATTAATTACTATTTATATAATGCAATATTACATCATATTACCTATAATATTAGTGGATAATAAAATGGCGGTCCTTGTTGAAGAGGCATCTACACCGATTTACATCTCCCTTCGCTTCCTGCTATTTTCCGCTCCGCTGGTTCTCGATGCGACTTCCAAGAAGCTCTTCTTCTTTGCGAAGAAAAGGATCTGGTTATCTTCCCTTTGACAAGATATCTTCTTGTGAACTTGTTAATATCACGCCTCCCAGCTTGGGTGGAACTCCTATGTCTTTGGATGTAATGACAATATCATGAGATATAGTGTGCCAATTCAGTTTCTTAAAATGTTTGCTTTTTCTCAATAAGTTGTTATTTAACTATTATACATCTTTTTCCATTTCTCTAGTTACTGTTTGTTTGTTATCTTTATCTAATCATTCTTGAAGACTTAATGAAAAATGTTCCAAAGAATGAAGTTCATATAAATTTAGAATTGAAAGCAATACATCTTCTGGTCTAAAGGTCTTCACTTGACGAAACAAACAAGTATTCTATAACACTATACTAAGACCTATTTTGAGATATTGGGCAGAACTTTGGGGTTCAGTAAAACACGTCCGCATACACAAGATACAAATAATATAGTCCAAAATTCTAATAAGAATTGTCAATGGTCCTTGGTTAATTTTGAATCACAGACAGACAGAGCAACATCACTTCGTGACTTTTGATCTGATACTTGGATGTGAGCTGTTATCTTTGAAAGTGCTATAGTTTCTATTTGAATATTTAAAAAACAAAACATTTATTCTGTTAAATGAATTTAATGGATATTATATCATTATAAGTTTTAAAGGTGTATTCAGTTAAAAATGTCGCTCTTTGCTAAGCGCTAAGTGATAAAAACATTTACCCGTTTCCCCAAAATTTTAAAATGGAAACTCTTGGATATGGAGATTAAGAATAAGTGTACCCCTGTGCATTAGAAATTGAGTCAAAAAGTCAACTTTATTCCCTAGAGAATAAAGTAAAAAGATGACAACCTAATTCGTCTAAATATTGTAGGTTTTGTACCGAAAAAGTTGAGGGTTAGGTTGGTCACCTGTCACACCGGCCATTAAAATCAGCTGTTGTTTGAAAACACCAAAACAGAAGTTCATTTGTGTTCGGGTTGTGTAAGTTATGGATTCATCACATGTTGTACAAGAAGCAAATAATGTTATTTCAAATTTATTGCCAGCTAAATCAAATCAACAATTCAAAATTGTAATAATTGCACATTTAATTTCAGTTTTTGAATTTATTGTAAAACATGACATAATATAAAATATTATAGCGTATAGTTTGCCTTTTTACATCCCATCTGGAGATAAAATCTTGTATGCCCCTCGGAACTAAATTGATCATTATTCCCAGCAATACTGTACTCCCTCGGCTTGGCCTCGTTAGCAAAGATAATTATTCCCTCGCATTCGCTCGGTTACAAACTTACAGCTGAGGGAATAATGATCTTCTTCAGTCCCTAGGTTCATAAATAACTATTTTCATATTGTTTCCTAACTAAGCAGTCTTTTTCTGTTATTTTTAATGTTTCTGCTTCCTTTCTCATTTGTTTCACATACCTTCCTACGCTCTTGTATTCATGGATTTTGTCAAAAACTTTCTTGTATAGTCTCCCTTGGTCCATTTTTACCATGTGGTTGTAGAATCTTAGTATTTTGATTCTTATATCAGTTATTAAATGTTTATTTTTTATGTGTTTTTTAAAATGTTTTAATATTAATATTTCTTTACATCGATGGAGAGGAGTGGCTCAGTGGTAGAGTACTGAGTTACCATGCCGGAAATCCTGGTTCAATTCCCGCTGCAGGCCATGATTTTTATTTAGTCTGTTTGCAGCGGGAGATGGATCATATAGGATCTAGGACCCTCCTGGGGCCCACCCAGCATCTATAAAATATTATAAAAATAGGGTACCCAAAATAAGGGGGAAAATCTGGCGGTCGAGCGTGACCTAGGACAAGTCACCTCCTTGCACTGACCCTTCATGGGTTATAGTGGTACACGTTTTTTTTTTTTTTTTACTTCGATGGTTCCATCATGAAGGTTTTTTGTGCCTACTTCATGATACTAAGAGCCTCTCTGCCTCAGTAGACACTGATAGGCTCCCACCCGAGGCAAAACAAACAAAATAACAAACAGCTTTATCCCTCTCTAATTGGATCGAGAAATAAACAACATGAAGGATTTACCACTGGTTAGGGTAATTGTTTGTTCGGGCAACAAATAAATAAATAATGTTTTATTTTTATTTTTGAAATACTGCTCTACTTAGATGATGCTTCTATCAGTGTGATAAAATTTCCATAAAAACGTAATGTAGCTAGTACTGCTGCCTTAATAGTTGAAGCCTTATGACGTTGTTTAGTTGTAGTGGTGGAGGCATTTTTTTTTTGTTTCTTTTCCTATCCTGCGGAAATAGTAGTATCAGTTTTGAATTCAAATTTTCTCTTTCAATGAATGAATGATGTGTTTTAATGTATACATTGGCGTGTGTACATGGGAGCGTGGGATATAAACATATTTATATTTGTATATATAAATATACTAGCAACCCGCCCCGAAAATTGTACGGGTAATAAGTCATATGCCTACATTTTTTTGTCTGTCTAATTTATTTTATTATGTAGATATTAGATAAAAACAAGACAAAACAAAATATTTCTTTATGTACGAATTTATTTTCTTGCGCGTTAAGTTTTTGCGATAACCCTTGCAAATCTTTTCTCTTCAAAATATCCGAAGGGAGCCGATCTCGGCCGAACTTTGATTCTTGTTGCCCAAAACGTAACATGGAATGTAATAATAATGGAAATAAAAAATCGAAGTAATAATAATATAATTGGATATATAACATATAATA
Organism: Troilus luridus; assembly: GCA_964056705.1. Lineage (NCBI taxonomy): Eukaryota > Metazoa > Arthropoda > Insecta > Hemiptera > Pentatomidae > Troilus > Troilus luridus. The sequence continues at coordinate 6,887,520 of OZ057414.1, read as the reverse complement.
AAATAATGAAGTATATAATGTAAATAAATATAATAATGTCATAAATAAATAATGCAATATATAAACAATTTAAAATTAAAATAATTATTTAAAAACATACTTTTCAATCGCATTTGGGTGGAAAATCCCAACCAGAATTATAAATCACCAAACAACAAAAAATGTACAATAAATCACCAAACAAACAACAAATGAGCAAGAAACAAAAATGAAAACACAACAACTCTCGAACTCACTAGTAAACAAACAATAATGTCTGTCAAAAATGTAAGGTAACTGTTAGAAATGTAGCTGTTATAAAATGTAACTGCTTGGGCATGAGTAGAACATTGGCCTGTTTCGGGCGTGCATTATATACACAAGTACCTTTTTTTTTAATAACTGTAAATCACTGATGTTATTGTTTCAATTTTTTTTTTCATTATTTTTTGTTGTTTGCTTGGCATCAAATTTGATACATTTGTAACTATCAATTGTTTCCCTTATATAATTATTGTTATCTTATTTCTATTTTTTTTGCTTTCTCTTTTTCTAATCTGTTTTTAAAATATTTATTATTATTATTATTATTAGAAGCGAGGAGATGGTTGACTGGAAGATCTGAGTAAGGTAGGAAATAGTTGGGGGTGCAGTTAAATAAAACACTAAATAAGTGGGTACTTATTTATTATGTGCCGACGTTTCGACCCACTTTGTGGGCCATCTTCAGGGCTAAGAAAGAAAAACAGACAAAAAACAACAAAATATGTTATTATTATTATACTCAAATAAAAATCTGGAAATTCCTTTGTATTCTGTGTCATTCTGTTTACATTTGTGTTTTGTTTTTTAAAAGAGTTTACCATATGTATCTATATAAATAAAAAATGAATCGCCAAATGTGTTGCAAAGCGTAAAACTCGATAACGGCTCGACCAATTCGGCTAAATATTTTTTCCTTATTTTTTTAAGACCCAAAGAAAGTACTTATATAGAGAAAAAAACGTGAAAAATGACGAGGGAAATGATAAAAACAACGCTTTTCTTGATCCCTTAATAAAAAATTACAGTTTAGTGAGGAGGTCTAATGTAGAATAATTACTAATTTTGTTTCATCAACACAATCGATTGAATACATTTTACAAAGCTGCACTGGATCTTAAAAGCCATCTGGTAATCATAAAGTTGTAATCACAGCTGGTAAAACTCCTGTAGGAGAACATGCGAGATGTTTCAATGCACCAACAATCAATGAAGTTGCCATTGGTTGGAGAAAATTTGGAAGCCCTTTGTTTTATGGAAATAGTGCAGAACAACGTCTGCCGGGACAGCTAGTATAATATAAAGATACGTAAATATATAAATATATAGATATATAAGCTGAAAGTAAGATATTATTAAACCGAAGAAAGAGAGTCGTGCGCGTTATGTTTGGCCGGATTCCATAAGACGTAGCATTTTGGAAGCAAAACCAGGTTTCTAGGTCACGGGTCATTGCCTTGTCGCTTCTTCCAATTTTTATTTTATTATTTTTTTAATTTATTCTCTGTTTGAAATGCATTTATGAAGTTTTTTTTCTTATAGTTTAGGTCAGCGAAAATCAGCAAGGATCATAAAATCACTTACGTGTTGAATTCCTTACTGAGCGTTGACCCCTCGTGCTTCAATGTTTCAAAATGTTGGATTCCTCCGTTGATTTTTTTTTTTTTTAAGTTTATTTATTGAAATTGACAACTATATTATAATAATACAAGTGAATAGAATGAATAGGGCACTATTCAGAAACTCAGAAACGTGACCATCTTTTCAGACACTTCATAGGATTTTCGGTAATTAAATAGCTTGCTAGGTTTGATGCTAGTGGTTTTGAGTGGGAATAAAGAACTCATATTTGTCGGGTTCGGGCCAAATCAGCGATAGTTTTCGGAATTAAAATAATAACTCATTGGTATCCAAATAAAGTTTTTAATTTGTTTTGAAAATTTTTTATTATGTTGACTTGAACAAATTAAGATCATTCTAAGTTTTGAAATATGATTTTTTGTCTATAAAATATTTTTTAATGGGGTGTATAAAAAAAATGACCGTTTTATCAAATTCCAAAAAGAGTTCAAAAGTCTATACATATTTTAATGCTATTTATTATTTACCAACACTTAATAATCCTTTTGGAGCATTCTCTATGCTTGTTTACTAACACTGGACTTCTTCAAAAAAAGCCTCAGTTTAGTTATTTATTTCAAAAAAGAAACATGACAGTGTCCTACGAAATTCCCGTAATTTTAAGAAACAAAATTGCTGAAGCAACTCGTGAAATAATTAAATATGAAGGGGAAGGAGCCCTTGACCAGCGCACTGCGAGGCGTTGGTTTGAGAAATTTAGCAGTGGAGATACGACGTTGGAAATAAAGAAGGGCTCCGGGGGACCATTAATGGATATTTATCAGGTTCTGAAGGAAGCTGTTGAGTTAAATACATCCACAAGTACTCGCGAACTTGCCAGGGGAGTGTGGTGTGTCGAAAGATACTGTTAGTCGCCATCTTCTCTCCATGGGGAAGGTGAAACGGTCATTTTTTTATATACACCCCATTAGAATAATGGTCAACCATTTATTCTTTAAGATTTTCTTTTAAAAAGAAATATTAATATTTTTTTTTTTTTTAATGTATTTATTGATATTTACAACTGTATAAAAAAAAAAAATACATCTAGTAAATGGGCTAAGCGATACAAAATGACATGTGAAAATGACATGTAGAGAAACTACCCACTGGTAGTACTCAAATCACAAGTTCAACTAAGAAGTCACGGGGCCATCTTCTTTTCAGACGCCTCGGAGGATTATCGGGAATTGTAGTGGAAGCTAGGTTTAAAACCAGAGGGTTTGAGTGGAAATGAAGTTTGTTATGAAAGGATAGATAGCGGTTTCGGGCCAAATCAGCAACAAATGGGACATTAAGGTCGTTATGGATGATTTTATTCTTAACAAAATAAGGATCATTAAGGATTTTACGAAGGATTTTGGATTGTAGGGATTGGATACGAGAGGAATTCGATGGCTTAGTGGAGCCCCAAAGCTCTACTCCGTAGGTCCAAATAGGTCGTATGATGGTCATGTAGATGAGTCTTTTGTAATAAATTGGGAGCTTAGAGCGTTTGTCTAGTAAGTGTTGAAGTAGCCTGAAACGTCGAGCGGTTTCTTGTCTTTTCAGTCTCGTATGAGGATTCCAGGTTAATCGTTTGTCAAGATGCAACCCTAAGTATCGGATCTGTTCTACAGGCACCAGTGGGATATTATTAAAGGATACTGAAGGGCAGGAAGTCATTGGTTTACGACGTAAGGTAAAAGTGATTTGATGCGATTTTTGAGAGTTTATTTTAATTCTCCAGTTTTGACACCATTCTTCAAGATCAGTGATATGGGATTGGAGGCTTTGGGATGCAATAATTGGATTGGTGTTGACAGATAATACACATGTATCATCAGCATACGTGGTAAGGATAGTATTAGGATGAGTTGGGATGTCAGCTGTATAAACTGTATAAAGGATTGGGCCAAGGATGCTACCTTGAAATATTAATAATAAAAAGGAAAAGTAACATTATACTAAAATAAAAAATATCTTATTTATAATTTATTTTATCTTATTTTTTTATTAATCGTTGTAATTTTTAAATATTCATATTTTGAAGAGAAAGATTTGTCCAGGCCGGGATTCGAACCCACGGGTATAAAGGATCGGTGAAGAGAATGGATTAGCCTGGCCGTGTTACAAGCCAGGTTAGCTCAGTTGGTTAGAGAACCACGCTAGAGACGTGGGTGACTCGGGTTCGAATCCCGGCCTGGACAAATCTTTTCCCTTCAAAATAAAAACATTTAAAAAATATCTTAATTTCAGTATATGTATTATCGATAGTATATCCATTGGTATTCTTTTCAATATACCCTAACTTCTTGATGGACCTTAATCGTTGTTATTATGTTTATCATTGTATAGAAAAAAAACCTGTACCACTATAACCCATGAAGATTCTTGGGTTAAGGACGTGGTAGAGACTGTTCTGTTTTTTGGACAACGGTTGTGAAGAGAGGTTATGTCATTTTCTACCTCTTTTAGATGTTTAGAAAGGGAACCCTAAGGCTCGATGCCGATACCACTAATATTTGCTTAAAAACAGATCATTCTGCAATCCTCCCAACTACGCTTTGATAAATCACATGAAAGTAAAACCAATCGGCTCAGCGCTTATAAAAGCGAATCTCAATGTTCGTGACGCTCAATGTTCAATGATAACCGATTACAGGCTCTGTAATTCCGCGTTTGCAATCTCCTAAATTCACTTGTGGCCTATCTATCTTTTTCGGACCTAACATTCTACGCAAATAGTTATTTTCGAATACCTTAAAACGTTGTTCATCAACGTTAAGGACAGGGTTTCACATCCTTACAGCACAGTTGGAAGAATGATAATTTCATTAATTTCAAGTCTAACTACAAAAGACTCATATACATGACAATCATTAGACCCATCTGGACTTACGGAGTAGAGCTTTGGGGCTCCACTGAGCCATCGAATTCCACTCATATGCAATCCTTAAAACACAAAATCCTTCGTAAAATCCTTAACGCTCCTTACTTTGTTAAGAAAAAAGTAATCCATAATGACCTTAAGGTCCCATTTTTGCTGATTTGGCCCGAACCCGATATCAATCTTTTCATGACAGACTTCATTCCCACTCAAACCCACTAGTTTCAAACCTAGCAACCTCTTCAATTCCTGATAATCCTCCGAGGCATCTGAAGAGAAGATGGCCTCGTGACCTTCTAAGTTGAACTTGCTATTTGAGTACTGCCACTGGGTAGTTTCTCTACTTGTCATTTCATGTCATTGTCTTTATTTATTCTATTTCCTTGATGTATTAATATAATACAGTTGTAAATTACATTGAATAAATTATTTAAAAAAATATATAAGATAATTAATTAATATATATTATATATTAAATACAAGATAAAAGGCCCGATCTTATTAATTTCGAGACCGAAAAATAACTAAGATTTTCCGCCTTTATTTACTACGTAAATAATTATAATAAATAAATAATATTCATAAATTTAATAATTATTTAGTATGTACATTTATATTTTTCGATATTTACATTTCTTACTTTCTGATGAACCTCACCCGTTATTATTATCATTATAAAGTCAAAATTAGATATGTTGACTACAATTCTAAATTTAACTATAATTTTCCTTAGCCTATAAATCTTCATATTTTAAGATATTTAATATAAATATTTGATGTATTCTTAGATCGCCTTATGCAATCACTAGAGATAAGCTTTATCTTAAACCTATATCCAACAACAAATGTTAACTCATTACATCTTTTGACGCACAAAAACTTTTAATTTTTCCACCTTCTTATTCAAAAAATAGCCAACTAAATTCAAATAGAAGTATCTAATGGTAATTGATAAAGGACCTAGGTTATTTATGGTGCAGACTCACTAACTTCTGTACCATAAGTGAGATCTGGTAGAAAAATTGAGGAAAATAAAGATTAAAGTAAGAAAGGGGAAATTCTTGGCCCAATTAAATGATTGTAATTGGCACTGTTTGAGCTAGAAAATGGATATTCCCTTGGCGGGATATGGTATCTCTGATTAGTGGATTGTATATTTATATAATTAGATAGAAATGAAATGAAATACGTTATACTGTACATATTATAATGATTAGAAATACAAACTTCCTCTCGTATTTAATCCTTACAATCCAAAATCCTCCGTAAAATCCTCAATGCTACTTACTTTGTAACGAACAAAGTAATCCATTATGACCTTAAGGTCCCGTTTGTTGCTGATTTGGCCCGAATCCGATATCAAACTTTATTTCCACTCAAACCCACTAGTTTCAAACCTGGTGCCTTTCTGGACATTGCTCAGGCATTCGACCGAGTATGGCACGATGGCTTGCTTTTCAAACTAAAAACCCAATTACCCCAATCCTTATATCTAATCCTTAGATCCTATCTCTCTAACCGTTCCTTCAGAGTCCGCTGTGGTCCAGAGTTCTCCACTTGTTATCCAATCGAGGCCGGCGTACCTCAAGGAAGTGTCCTAGGTCCTATCCTGTATATCTTGTTTACAGCCGATATACCTTTAGATCCTGTTACCTTCCTTGCATCCTTTGCCGATGATACTGCCATACTATCAACCCATTCAGACCCAGAACTGGCATCTGCCCATCTACAACGACACCTCTCCTTAATCGAACATTGGTGCGCCAATTGGCGTATCAAAGTCAACCAATTCAAAAGTAAGCACGTCACCTTCACCCTCCGTCGCAGATCCTGTCCACAAGTTCATTTTAACTCTATACCACTTCCCAGTTCCGACACAGTCCAGTACCTGGGTTTCCTACTAGACAAAAGACTTACCTGGAACCCACATACTCGACTTAAAAGACAAGAGCTCAACAGAAGATACGGACAGTTATATAGACTACTGAACAGAACATCACAACTTTCCGTTGAAAACAAACTATTAATTTACAAGATTATTCTCAAACCGATGTGGACCTACGGAATTGAACTATGGGGAGCTACTAAATTTTCGAACATCAAACGTATCCAATCCTTTCAATCCAAAGTCCTTAGAACAATAGTCAATGCTCCCTTTTATGTTACAAACAAGACCTTACATCACGACCTCAAGATCCCTTATGTCCTTGATCTCATCCCATCCAAATTCTCAACCTTCCACCAGAAACTTGCTCTTCTTCCTAACCCCCTGGCACAATCCCTATCTAGTACCAACCATCCTTATAACCCTCCTCGTAGGTTGAGGCGGCAGTGGCCGAGAGATCTCTTATGAAAATACATCTGGAGTGCTGGCAATGGCCAGCTTCTCCACTCATGCCTGAGAGTGTGTGGCTCTAGCGTCCTCACTCAGTCTCCACTGGCTAGACTGGTGACGCGGCTGACTGAGAGGCGCTGGGATCTCCTGGCATTGTGCCTCGGCACCCACTTCTGGGTGTAGGGGTTTGATTCGGAGTTCCCAGGGGCAGTATGTAAATATTGTATATAGATATGAATGTGGCCAAGATTATTATTATTATTTTATTTTATTTTTATTGTTATGTACATATGGAATGAATGGTCTCTTTTAGCTCTAATACTCATTGCCCAAGATAGTGGCAGAGTGTATTATTTCTCAATAAAGCAATTATATATATAGTTTCAAACCTAGCAACCTTTCAATTCCTGATAATCCTCCGAGGCGTCTGAAAAGAAGATGGCCTCGTGACTTTCTTAGCTGAATTTTTTATTTGATTACTACCACTGGGTAGTTACTCAAATTGTCTTTCATGCTAATAAGGACTAATCATTATATTTACTTGTTGTGTTATTTTGATACAGTTGTAAAATTCATTAAATAAATTATTTTAAAAAAAATACAAACTTTAACAAATATTATTACATGTGTATTAGCTATTGTTTATTGTACATCTGTAAAGCTTTTCTTGGCTGTGGCTTCCTCCCAATCCTCCTGGCTCTCTGCGTTGATGTCTACTCCATGGTATAAAAGGATCACATGTTCTTCTCGTACCGTTCCTTATCTACCTGAAACCTGTAACCACTACGACCCGTGAACGAGTTTGTCTGGGGTTCAGTACATGGTAGAGACTGTACTGTTTCATGGACAACGGTTCTGCAAGGAGGTGACTTGTCCTAGGTCACGCTCAACCGCCAGGTTTTCCCCCTTAGTTTGTGTACCCTATTTTTATAATATTTTATAGAGGCTGGGTGAGCCCCAGGAGGATCCTAGATCCTATATGATCCATCTCCCGCCGCAAAATGACTAAAAGTACAGCCTGGAGCGGGATTTGAACCAGGATTTCCGGCAGGGCTACTCAGTGCTCTACCACTGACCGCTCCCGTTCCTTGTCTACTACTGTACTTGTACTATCACTGGTAAATGGCCATTTTGTGCCCAGCGGTTGGCCAATGAATCCACAGAGGGCACTTCCTCTGGTACCAAGAAGTAGAGCAGGTTGACTGAGAAGAGCGCTCGTTTTGGATTAAATAGGGACTTTGGCAGTATTGAATTTGGTACCAGTTTGTTAACATTTCGAAGTATAGATGATATATAGACATATATATACCCATTTCCCATAATTACATTCTTTTTTCCATACTAAAACTCATGATAACCTGCATTTTTGGTAAATATTAAAAGGGGAACGAATGAAAAGTTATAACTTGTGGCTCAACTCGAAGTGACAACCTGCGGAATAATAACCCTGAAATTAATTAACGCTACATTGAAATTATAGTATATGTGTATGTATATATATATATATATATATATATATATATATATATATATATATATATATATATATATATATATACACACAAACATACATATGCACAGATTCCTGGCCAACACTAACTCCGAGATCAGTTTAGGTAGGTCATTCCCTGGGCACATTCCTCCGAAGGCTTCCCACGCCTTGTGTAGTGTAACCTTACGGTTCTCAACACTGTGCTCCATTTTATGTCCCATTTCCTCCACTTATGGCACTTTAGCATTATTCTGTGGGTTTGTTGTTGTTGTTTTGTTTTTTAAATTAGGAAAACGTATCGGTTACTAACGGAAAATAGTATTCGATGAAGTGTGAAGAATGTATTAATCATAATTATTCATTGGGAAATTCGTTGACGTGTTTGTTTTTTCAAAAATTATCAGAATTATTTCGCATTTCCTACACTTCATTTATCTATATATTTCATACTTAGTTACTAAGACAGACTAGTGTATATTTAGTGAATTTTAAATTTTTTTTAAAGGGCAGAGATGGGAATCTAGAAAAAGAAATCATTGTGCATACTCTCCATAGTTTTTTTAGTATTGTAGTTCTATATTAAAGAAGCGGAGTGCCTGAATTCTATTTAATCTGTTAGCGCCCGGAGATGGATCCTAAGAGATCAAGGAGGAAAATGGTGGACAAAATCTGGCGGTTGAGCGTCACAAATCAGCTCCTTACACAACCGTTGTCCGAGAAACAGTTCAGTCTCTACTACGTACTGAACCCAAGACCCTCCATGGGTTGTAATGGTACAAGTTTTTTTTTTTAAGTTCTTGCTCCAAGGCAGCAAGGATATTGAAAAAGTATATATGTTAATAATATGTTTTTGGAAAATCTTGTTCATATATCACATACATCATGTATTCCTTTACGTTAAATAGTTTCACCAAATTTCGGGGTTCAGGTGTTCTTTTTTCCTTTACTGATTGATTGATTGACTGAATACTAGCGAAATAATTAAGTGATTGGGATTCTAGCAAAAGAAGCTTTTGATAGTAATTTTGTAACTTGGATTTTTTTTTTCAAGTTCATAAAATTGCAAGGACAGGAGTTCAATTTTTATAATTCAATATAAGACGTTGATGACCGTAGATGTTCTGCGTATAGAATCAATAAAACTTAGCCTCAATATTTATGTTTTCATGGCCATGAACTAGAAGACTAGATATTAAAAATATATAAAAATCTGTACCACTACAACCTATGAAGGTTCTTGTTTTCAGTACATGATTGAGACTGTACTGTTTCTAGGACTATTATTGTAAAGGGTGATGAATGGCTCAAACCTCCAATTGTTTCCTATTTATTTTTCCTCTATATACACAGGGTCTATTCGTTGGCGTACAATTTTATCATAGATAAATAATCCATCTACCACGAGAGGAAATGATAAAAGAATTAAGAGTAGAGATAAAATAAGAATATTTAATAATTATTCTTGGGAAAAGACCAAGTGATTGGCATTCTAGCGAGTGAAGGTTTTAGAGCGGCAGAACAAATTTCACTTGGCTTTAAAATCAAATTCGTGGGATTAGAAACGCCCGGAAACAATTTGACTTAAGAAACGAAAGTTTCTGTTATCCCACGGCTTAACATATCGCCGTAATCAGTTTCAAACGTGTATGTGTAATATATATATTTATGCATAAATCTCCGGCTCCGGTGAATATGTGGTTAACTCGAATTTTGTTTGGAGAGAGTTAATTGTATTGAGGGGAGCGGAATTGTGTAATTTCTCATAGATTTTGGTTTGAAATGGAGTTTTAATATAAACAATAACTCAACTTCAAGCCAATACCTCCCTTAGCCCCTTATTCACTACGAAAATAAGGCGATTCCGCTTCTCTAAGTACAAGAAACTTATTTTGGAGAAAATTCGACTTAACCACTTATTCACCATGTCTGTCTGTAGGGGGCGACCTGTGGTCTAGTGGTTAGCGTAACAAACTACTAAACCCAAGATCGCGGGTTCGTAGATAAAGGGAGTAAAAAATCCTTAGTTACGCCGTCCTTCGGAAGGGACGTTAAACGGGGGTCCCGAGCCTGTATGATGTCAGGTACTCGTTAAAAATTCCTATCCTAATAAAACCTGGATAGGCAAAATTTAGAGCTCCCACTGTAGCATCGTCCGATTAGCCATAGCAGCATAAAGTGACGTTAAATAAACAAACAACAACACCATGTCTGTCTGTCTGTCTCTCTCTCTCACTCTCTCGCTCTCTCTCTCTCTTTCTCTCTCTCTCTCTATCTCTCTCTCTCTTTCTCATATATATATATATATATATATATATATAGAGAGACAGACCAAAACCGCAGTTGTATATGAAGAAGGTGCCATGACAAGTTAACGTGCCAGATCCAAGGACACAGTCGATAGCCGTGTCTGATCCTGTCTGGGTTCGTGGCTTTGTGATAGCATAGTACTGTATCGTATCTACTGTACTGATGCTAGCAGGATTAAAGATGTCAGAATACAGATATATAGTATTAATAAATAATAACAATGAAATCACAGGATGTATCCACAAAGCAAGAAAATAAGGAGAAGAATACTGGTCTAAAAAGAGATAGAACTGGATGAGGGAATTGAATATTTGGAAAAAGCAATAAGAAACAGGAGATTAGAATTCTTCGAACACATGAAAAGTATGAATCAAGGAAGGTTGAAGAAACAGATATTGAACAAAGTGATGGAACTAAGAAATATCAAAGAGGATATTTCAAACAGATAAAAGAGGTTAGAACAACACTTGGTTTCACAGAAAATGCCAGGGCAGACAAATATTTAAAAAATATCTTAAGAACCTTGTCGAAAATGAGAGGAAAGAGGGAAATTGATGGACATAAAGTAAGAAAAGGAATGAATGAGTGAAAAGATAAATATAATATGGGCAGTAAAAAAATCCTTGGTTATATCGTCCTTCGAAAGGGATATTAAACGGGTGTCCCGAGCCATTACGATGTCATGTAAAGATCCTTATCCTAATTAAAAGTGGAAAGGCTATAGGGCTTAAACTAGACTTTAAAATTTAGAGCTCCCAAAGTAATATCGTCCGATCAGCTATAACAGTATAAAGTGACGTTAAACGAATTAACACAGAATATGGGCTAAAAGGAAATCTAAGAAATTATTACAGTGCAGTCCTTAGGCTACACCTACATTGGATCCGGTGTGATACGATGAGGCGTCGCTAGTAAACCAAATGACTGAAATATATCGAGAGTTATAACATTTGGTTCTTTAAATTAATAAAATGAAGATTATTTATTAATTATTTTTAATAGATTTATATTTTAATATAATGTATAGTAAAATATGTATAATGTATACACCCCAGCATCGTATGTGATAGAATCACATCGCACCGAATCGGATCCAATGTAGGTGTAGCCTTAGGCGGCAACTATCAGCGACGACTCCCCTTTATCAACTTGTATATGTCTACTTCTTCCTTCTCTCTTCTATTCCCTTATCATATTCTTCACTATATTTATAGACGCATCTTGTAAAAGAGGCCAGTTATAAAAGGGCGGTTCTATTCGCGAAGAGGAAGCACGAGGGAGAAGAAAATGAAAGGGGGAAAACCTGGCATTTATTGGGTTCTAATTTTATATCTTCCCTTTTATGAGCCCTCAAAGTAAACCAAACCCCCTACAAGATCCGGTTTTATCTTCGAGATAGAACAGAATCTCTCAACTTATTAATGTTCTCTCATCTTAATTCGCTATATATGTATATACATTTGCTTTTGTATAGACGTAGAGAAAGATTCATTAAAATTAATATTTGTTGAATAATATTAGTTGGAGTTATATTATATATTATATATATATAATTGAACTATGGGGCTCCACCAAACCATCAAATTACTCTCGTATTCAATCCCTGCAATCCAAAATCCTTCGCAAAATCCTAAACGCTCCTTATTTTGTCACAAAGAAAACCATCCATAATGACCTTAACGTTCCATATGTTTTCCGATTTATCCATTTCCAGATATCTATCATTCCATAATAAACTCCAGGCCCATCCAAACCCACTAGTTTCCATCCTTGCATCCAATTCCATCCCGGACAATCCTCCTAGGCGTCTGAAGAGAAGATGGCCTCGGGACCTTCTATAACAGAAATGTAATTAGAGTGCTGCCAATGGGTAGTGCCTCTACATGTCCTTTCATGTATTTATTTATTCATACAGCCCTTTTACTAGATGTATATATTACAGTTGTACAATTCAATAAAATAATTTAAAAAAAAAATTATAATATTAGTATTGAGTAAAGATATTAAGGAAGCATATAACCTTTATATATAGACTAAACAAGGTATGTTTCTGTTTACAAAATAATATAATGTACTAATGGATTCAATGTCGATGCTATCTTTGGTTTGACTGTGAAATTTGGTTGTGCCTTTATTATATATATTTATCGGAATACAAACAGATTGTATCAGTCGCAGAGCACTGAGTTGCAATACATATACAAAAATAGGGTACCCAAAATAAGGGGAAAATATCTGGCGGTTGCGGGTGTAATATATATAATAAAACGGATGGTAAATCTTTTGGTGGCCGAAAAACCGCTAAATTTTCGGAGTTATTTTAGTTTTTGGCCTGTATTTCCTAATCGGTGCTTTTTGGAAAAAGCCCCAAGTAACAATTTTAAAAGCACACAATTCGCTAAATTTTGAGCCCTACCGCAGCTCTGTAGGTCTAATAGATTCTGAGTTCAGTCCCTATCATATAACAAATAACCGGAATCTTATCTGTATATATAAAAATCTCCTGTCACAATGTTTGTCCGGGCTAATCTCCGAAACTACTGTACCGATTTTAATGAAACTTTGCACAGATATGTAACATTGTCCTACTTGAAATACTGTCTGTTTTGTTTCGATTAATGACCGTGATATTTTTTCGCAAACATTTTTTTGTTTTAACCTTCTTTTTTTTGATCTGTTGTAAAGGCATGTCTTGATAGTGTAAATCCAAATTTGCATCAGAAAAAACGGATGGGAAAACTTTTGGTGTCCGAAAAACCTCGACATTTTCGGAGTAATTTCAGTTTTTGGCCTGTATTTCCTAATCAGTGCGTTTTTGGAAAAAAAACCCAAGTAACCATTTTTAACGTAGATTAAATTTGCTATTGTACAATTTGAGCCCTACTACAGCTCTGTACGTCTAATAGATTCTGAGTTCAGTCCCTATCATGTAACAAATAACCGGATTTTAGTGATATTATTATAATTTACAACAATATAACTATCCACAATTAAAAATAAACCATTCTATACCTCATTTATCAAACTAATGTTTGTATTTTATCAGTTAAGAATTTGTTTTTTTTCTATTCATCATATACTATACTTAGACATAAAATGATAAAATGTAAAATCCAAAATGTATTTAGTTCTTTTTTTTCATTCATTCAAATTTTAACGTAATATTTTTCAAAACTATTATAACAGGCCAGCTAGTATATATATGTGGAAGAAAATATATATTGTCCAAATGAGAGCAGATTAGTATCTCGTACTTTGGGGGGGGGGGGTTAATAATAATACTAAGGCTTAGCGAACCCGAAGGCTCTATGCCGATACCAATCTCTGCCTACAAACTTCTGTCCACGGACTCTAAACGGAATCCTCCCACCTACGCCTCGGTCTACCCCTCAAACGCTTCCCAGTCGGTTTATTCACATGTCAGGAATTCGTTCGTTACTAAGAGCAACAAGTTTACAAGCCCATCTTAAACTTCGTGACGGTATTACTTGGATTATAAAGCAGTATTATTTATATAGTGCCTCGTGGTTATAACCTTTACTGATAAAAAAAACCTGTTCCACTACAACCCATGAAGGGTCTGGGGTTCTGTGCATTGTAGATACTCTACTGTTTCATGGACAACGGTTCTGCAAGGAGGTGACTTGGTCAAGCTCAACCGCCAGATTTTTTCCCCCTTATTTTGGGTACCCTATTTTTATAATATTTTATGGAGGCTGTGGGGGGCCCCAGGAGGGCATATGATCCATCTCCCGCTGCAAACCGACTAAATAAAGCAGCATTTCCAGCATTGCAACTCTGTGCTCTACCACTTAGCCACTCCGCTCCCTTTTGTTTTAGTTTTTTTAAATGTGGAACGCTTCAGGATATGCGTGTCATGCTGATCTCTGTATCTTTCCAATTTTATTATATGTACCGCTTAAGCGAGTACACCTTTACTAATAGTAAGAAACAGGTGAGCAAGCACACAAACTTCGCCCCCCTTTTTCACCCCTGTACGGGTAGAATTTCGGAAAATCTTTTCTTATCGGATGCCTACGCCATAGAATGAACGCACCTCCAAGTTTCAGATCTCAAAGATTAGCGATTTAGGCTTAGCGTTGATCCCTCAGTCATTTAGGACAAACCATTTTATATGTATATATAAAACAAAGCTAAATTAAAAAAAAAAATGTATCTACTGAAAAATACTCAATATCTCAAAATTATTTTAAGTGAGTACTCATATTTAAATAGGCTATAATAGATACAAAAGAAACACTAAGCTCTACTTAGATTTCTACAATAATATCGACTCTTCTAAAACGTTAAGCCCCTTCTGTAATAAGTACAAAATAAATGCATCTTTAACATTTCTTATTGAAATTTATGAATATAATATGTTAAATATTAAATTATAAATAAAACATAAACTCGAACGTCAGCTGAAGAAAACGTGATCAATATTTTCCTGAATTAGAGACAACTGTTTCTTATCTTAAATAAATACAAATGTTTTATTTCATTATTTTTAAATCGATTCTTTGCTCCTTTTTTTTCTTGGTTAATTCTATATGATTTTATCTATTGTTATAATATATATAAAAATATATGGGGTGTATAAAAAAAATGACCGTTTTATCAAATTCCAGAGTTCAAAAGTCTCTAAATATATTAATGCTATTTATTATTTACCAACACTTAATAATCCCTTTAGAGCATTCTCTAAGCTTGTTTACTAACACTGGACTTCTTCAAAAAAAGCCTCAGTTTAGTTATTTATTTCAAAGAAGAAATGTGACAGTGTCCTACGAGATTCTCGTAATTTTAATACAGTATTGGAAAGTGAAAATTATTAAATATGAAGGGTAAGGTGTCCTTGACCAGCGCACTGCGCGGCTTTGGTTTGAAAAATTTATCAGTGGAGATACGACGTTGGAAAGAAAGAAGGGCTCCGGGCGACCATTAATGGATATTGATGAGGTTCTGAAGGAAGCTGTTGAGTCAAATCCGTCCACAAGTACTCGCGAACTTGCCAGGGAGTGTGGTAAAAGTATAAAAGATGCTGTTATTCGCTATCTTCTCTCCATGGGGAAGGTAAAACGATCATTTTTTCGTATACACCCCATTACATATACGAGTATATATGCAAAAGTACTTTTAATTGTGCATTATTATTCAGCCAGTTTATTCGAAAGTGAAATGATGAAGTGAGGTAAATCCGTTTTAAATAGTATAATATGTTTTGCATTTCTTATGCTAATTCCTCATTAATTCAAAGCGTATATAATTTATGTATGTGTACGGGGTATGTAAATTACGGAATGTAAACATGTATAATTTATGCTTCTCTGTTCCAGAGAATGTGGAATAGAACTGACACTTTAGTCAGTAGGATCCAGGGTATCCCAGTGTGTAGAACGTTTAGTTCCTTTGCTCTAAAGATCCCGGTTTTGAAACCGGCTGTGGTAGATAAAATATGGTACTTGTGTACATAACGCACGGCCAAAGTAGGCCAATGCCCGAGCGGTTACATTTTATAACAGTTACATTTCTACCAGTTACCTTGGATAACCTTCCATTTTGGAAGGCCATCATTGTTTTTTTACTACTGTGTTCGAGCGTTGTTGTGTTTCTTGCTCAGTTGTTGTTTGTTAATAATACAAAATAATGTCGATATTTAGTGTTTTGTGTTGTCGGTATGTAAATAATGTCGGTATTTAGTATTTAATGTGTTGTTTAGTGTTTTATAATTATACGACAATGCTTATTTGTGATTTGCCAAAAACCGAGGAAGATGCAATTTATTTTTGTCAGGAGAAAAACATTCTACAGAAAAATAGGAAATGTAGCAACTCCCATAAAATGAAGCTATACCTTGGAAATCCTAAGTTTTGGAGTTAAATTCTTATTTATCAGAATTTATATGGCGACAACATCAGGTTGATGGAAATAGAGACTGTTTTTAACCCATGTTGAACTGTATAGCAACCCATTTTCCACCCAAATGCGATTGAATGTTATGTTTTTAAATAATTTATTGAATTTTAAATATTTGATATATGTTCCATTATTTATTAATGTCATTATTATATTTGTTTACATCCTTCACTTATTATTTATGATTAAATATACTTATTATTCATTTATTATACTTATACTTTTAAATAGTTACTTTAATTTTAAATCGTTTATCTATTGCAGTATTTATTGATCTCATTATATTTATTTACATTATATACCACATTATTTTATAATATGTTATATATTAAATTATATTGTTATTACTTCGATTTATTTATTTCCAATATTATTACATTCCTATTTTTATTTGAATCTGAGATCGCCTCCGTTCGGATATTTTCTACCCGGCGGCAAATATTTTCTCTTCAAAATATCCGAACGGAGGCGATCTCAGATTCAAATAAAAATATTTTAAAAGGTTATCCAAGGTAACTGGTAGAAATGTAACTGTTATAAAATGTAACCGCTCGGGCATGCGCAGAACATTGGCCTGCTTTGGCCGTGCGTTATGTACACAAGTACCTAAAATATTTATCATGTTGACATGGATACCCAAGGGAGTTCACCCAGCTTCTATAAGTGGGTGTTGTAAGGTGGACGGATGAGCCTGATCTCGTACAATTCACCTCCTTGCACAACCGTTGGTTAACAAACAATACAGTCTCTACCATGTACTGAACCGAAGGCTCTTCATGAGTATTAGTTATGTTAGTTTTTCTTCTTCACACTTTGGCGTCACCCCCTGGTCTGTAAATTCCAATCACAGCCCCCCTTCCACGCACACCCTCCGTAACAATTTGGCGCAGGCCATTTCCGTTCTTATTTAATTTAGTTACCCCTAAACATCTAAATGACTTTCATTGCCCCATGTTTTCCAATCTCATCCTTATTTAAGGTTGATTTGAAATTAATGCCGGGTTAAAGGCAAATGAAAAATGGCTGTGTATTTAGAATGGGGCGTCTAATGTGTAGTGAACTACCTTACATTGGAACATTTACTTAGAAGACTAACTGTTAATGGTTAAAATTAAGTTAAACTGGACACAAGCATTTAATCATATCTATAAATTGAGGTTGTTGGGTATCAGTTGCTCAGGTTGGCGGTTCGAGTTAAGTTAAAACAGGTTTTAACTGGTTATTCGTTTCCTTTTAGATACTCCGGTTTAATATTATCTTACTTTCATTTTATAGCTATATAGTTATATATGTATGTATCTTCACTGGTCATACATACGGTCGTCTATTTAAAAAAAACTGAAATGTATAGAGAATGATTATGAATACAGGGGATCTATACCGTATGTTGCTGCTTCCAGTTGAGTTAATACACGTTTTAACTGCTTAATCGTTTCTTATTTAATATTCTCCATAAATAGGAATTATCATGAGCTCTATTATACAAAAAAAAAAAACTGTACAACTACAACCTGTGAACGGGCCTGGGGTTCAGTACATGGTAGAGACTGTACTTTTCATGGAAAACGGTTCTACAAAGAGGTTACTTGTCCTAGGTAACGCTCAACCGCCAGATTTCCCCCCTTATTTTAGGTACCCTATTTTTCTAATATTTAATGGAGGCTGGGTAAGCCCCAGGAGGGTCCTAGATCCTATATGATCCATCCCATGTATTTATTTATTCATACAGCCCTTGTACTAGATGTGTATATTACAGTTGTACAATTCAATAAAATAATTTTAAAAAAAATTATAATATTAGTATTGAGTAAAGATATTAAGAAAGCATATAACCTTTATATATAGACTAAACAAGGTATTTTTCTGTTTACAAAATAATTTAATGTACTGATGGATTTAATGTTTATGCTATCTTCGGTTTGACTGTGAAATTTAGTTGTGCCTTTATTAGATATTTTTATCGGAGTACAAACAGATTGTATCAGTCACAGATCACTGAGTTGCAATACATATAAAAAAATAGGGGGGCCCAAAATAAGGGGAAAAAATATGGCGGTTGAGCGTGATCTAGGACTTCATCTCCTTGCAGAACCGTTTTCCATGAAACAGTACAGTCTCTACCATGTACTGAACCCCATACCCGTTCATGGGTTGTGGTGGTACAGGTTTTTTTTTAAGAATAAGATGTAGGATGGTAGTATTAATTTTAAAATCGATGCATTCCATTTTTACCATTTAGATTTAAAAAAAGAAAACAGTGTTGCATTTTTTTAACGGCTTTAAAAACACTTTGATATTTGAAATTATTATTATTTAATAATGTCCAGTCTAGCATCAGCTTCCAATAGCCCTGAATATGAGCCACAAAGTGGGTCGAAACGTCGGCACATAATTAAATAAGTACCCACTTATTTAGTGTTTTATTTGACTGCACCCCCAACTATTTCCTTCCTTACTTATTATTATTTAAAGTAGGAAGCTCGATAGCTGAGTGTTTAGAGTGAAGTTTCTTGCCTTCAAATCCGGCTGTGGGAAATAAATTATCAATTCTGTTAACTGCACCGATGAATCCTGTAGTTCACCCAACCTCTATGATATAACTTTAGTTGGGAGAAAAAGATGGTCGAGTGTGATCTCGATCAAATCACCTCCGTTGTCCTAGAAACAGTTTAGTCTCTACCACGTAATGAGCCAAAACCCTTCATGGGTTGTAGTGGTACAGTTTGCAATAAAATAAAACTATGCTTCGGTTTATTGTTGAAAGATTTTAATCATAATCAAACATCTAGTTTTTTATTATTTAAAACAAAAATTCACAGCTATGTATTTATTTTTTGTACTTCTGTAATATTTTTTTATCTTAATATTTTAAATATAACTAGTTTTTTTTTTTATGTTGCAGGTGAGTTTTCCCAAGTGTTGACTGAAGATAAGACACAGTATCAATGGCTGCAGTTATCTCATTAGCAAGTATTACGATTTTTCATGTTTGCTAAAATTAAGTCAATACATCGTTTTAAATAAACATAGGGAGTGTGCTATTGTTGATTCTCCTTCTAATACAAATCCAAATTTAGATCCTACCTTGTCCGGACCCTCCTTAAGTCAAAAACATAGTTATGCTCACTAAGATCTAGGAAATTTATCCTTAGACTATGTGTAACACGAAGATTAGAGCCCTAACTAATTAAATGCACAAAAAAAATCACTGTGGATTAATATTTTCTAAAAAACGTGGAGGGGTCCCGTAACGACCCCACCTGGTAGTTAATGTTAGCTGAATTTCAGATGCCCGAATTCACAGACTTCAGGCTCTTTATATAATTTCCTGGAAGAATATTTCCGTTTGCCAGACAGCCGAGAAGAAGCCTGCGGAATAGGAGAAGAAGAGGATGAGGAAATAACATCTGACTCCAATGATACTGTTGAGGAATTCCACGATGCAAGTAATTTTTTTACTTACACGCGTTCTCTCTAATGGTGAACTATCATAATAGCATGGATAAATCCAATGAATGATGATGTAATTTATAAAGCAAGCGTAAGCAGGGAAAACAAAATAATATCGCCTCCAACCAAATAAAAGATTGAATAAATAAAACGCTCCGTCGTAAACCGATGACTTCCTGTCCTCTTGTATCGTTTAAAAACATCCCACTGAGTCCTGTAGAACAGGAGCGGTATTTAGGACTACAACTTGACAAACCCTTAACTTTGAATCCTCATACTATACTGTTACGACAAGAAACAGGTCGCCGTTTCAGGCTACTTCAACATTTACTAGACAAACACTCTGACCTCTCATCATACATGACAATCGAATTCCTCTCGTATTCAACCCATACAATCCAAAACCCTTCGTAAAATCCTCAATGCTCCTTACTTTGTTACGAACAAAGTAATCCATGATGACCTTAATGTCCCATTTGTTGCTGATTTGGCCCGATTCCGATAGCAATCCTTCATAACAAACTGTATTTCCACTCAAACCTACTAGTTTCAAACCTGGCATCCTCTTCAATTCATCATAATCTTCCGAGAAGTCTGAAAAAAAGATGGCCTTATGACCTGTTAAGTTGAACTTGCTATTTGAGTACTACCACTGGGTGGTTTCTCTACTTGTCTTTATTCATGCCAATATGTACCATCCATCCTATTTACTTGTTGTATTGGTATAATACAGATGTATATTTCATTAAATAATAAAATTTAAAAAAGGTGAATTATTAAATTTTAAGAGTGTAAAACAGTTTAGAAAAATAATAAAGATATCAACACATTTAATCGACAGAAATATATATATATATATATATATATTTTTTTTTTTTTTTTTATTCCGATATAAGGGTATGTCACATACCTATGCAAATATCGAACAATATAAGCCGGTTAATTTTGACGCAGATATAACCAATACTTATAAATAAGTATAAAGAAAAATAAAGAAGAAAACATAAAATAATTTTTAAAATATAGATAAACATCTTAATAAAGAAGAGAAAGAGATGGTTTGATGAAAAAATTTCATCAGTGTAAAATATAAGAAAATATACGAAGAAAGATTAAAATTGCTCCAAGAATGAACCGAGGCTGAAGAAGAGGAATATTCATCTCTAGACTGAAGAAAAGAAAAGAAAAGAAAATAGGACAAGTTAAAAAAAGAAAAGAAAATCAGTTGGTCGAGAGATCTCCCAGACGAACTACAACTATCATTCTAAAGCCAAAAAGATATTCGAATAACCTTTCAATGTGTAATATAGCATTAATAAAATCATTAAGTGTTTAATAATTTTTAAAACAAAATATATTTTAATTTATTTTTTTATTAATTGTTATGATATTTAAATATTTTAATTCATATATTCTTCAGTGGACTCCAGTCTTTTAATAACCCTAATCAAGCAAGCAAAAACCTATATCCAGTCTACACAATTTTTTATTTAAACGTTTCGACCATTTGTCATTATCATTAGCTAAAATATAAGCATTATGTATCCAACCAACAACAAATATAATACATCTATAAAGCATTAGATAAGTCAAAATTAATCTCAAAAGTGAAAATTTTCGAATCATTACTAGACAAGCAATTAACCATGCGAGATAAGTTGATACTTTGATGATGATAATATAATTTGGAATTTAATAATATAGTTACAGCTGACATCCCAACTCATCCTAATACTATCCTTACCACGTATACTGATGATACATGTGTATTATCTGTCAACACCAATCCAGTTATTGCATCCCAAAGCCTCCAATCCCATATCACTGATCTTGAAGAATGGTGTCAAAACTGGAGAATTAAAATAAACTCTCAAAAATCGCATCAAATCACTTTTACCTTACGTCGTAAACCAATGACTTCCTGCCCTTCAGTATCCTTTAATAATATCCTGTAGAACAGATCCGATACTTAGGGTTGCATCTTGACAAACGATTAACCTGGAATCCTCACACGAGACTGAAAAGACAAGAAACCGCTCGACGTTTCAGGCTACTTCAACACTTACTAGACAAACGCTCTAAGCTCCCAATCAATTACAAAAGACTCATCTACATGACCATCATACGACCTATTTGGACCTACGGAGTAGAGCTTTGGGGCTCCACTAAGCCATCGAATTCCTCTCGTATCCAATCCCTACAATCCAAAATCCTTCGTAAAATCCTTAATGCTCCTTATTTTGTTAAGAATAAAATCATCCATAACGACCTTAATGTCCCATTTGTTGCTGATTTGGCCCGAAACCGCTATCTATCCTTTCATAACAAACTTCATTTCCACTCAAACCCTCTGGTTTTAAACCTAGCTTCTTCTTCAATTCCCGATAATCCTCCGAGGCGTCTGAAAAGAAGATGGCCCCGTGACTTCTTAGTTGAACTTGTGATTTGAGTACTACCAGTGGGTAGTTTCTCTACTTGTCATTTTCACATGTCATTTTGTATCGCTTAGCCCATTTACTAGATGTATTTTTTTTTTTATACAGTTGTAAATATCAATAAATAAATTTTTAAAAAAAAATAATATAGTATGGCATTTTTGAGATGAATTTTGACTTATAACCTTATAGAGCAATATTTGTGGTTGGGTGGATACATAATGCTTATATCTTAGCTATTGATAATTACTAATGGTCGAAACGTTTAAATTTAAAAAAAAATTATGTTGACTGGATATTGGTTTTGTCTTGCTTGATTATGATAACAATGTTTTAAAAACCGAAATATTTTCCGGATCCATATCATCTGGAACTCCTCTCTTAATAATAAAACTCAAGTGATAATAAACAGAAGTGAAATACATTCTAATTACTTAATGATAAATTTAAAATGATAAATCTAATTACTTGATTACTTAATAAATGATAAATTTACATTTAAAGTTGACAGTCAGTATTGTTATTATAAGTGGCTCAGTTATAGAGCGAGTTGCTGTCCTGGGTTCAAATCCCGCTCGGTGGCAGACTAGGACCCTTCTGGGGCTCACCTAGCCTCTATAAAGTTGGTACCTAAAATAGGGAGGAAATCTGGACGTTAAGCGTGCTCTAGGACAAATCACCTCCCCGCACGACCGTTGTCCAAGACACAGTACAGTCTCTGTCACTTACTGAACCCAAGACTTTGTAGTGGCATAGTTTGTTTTTAATCTCGCTTGTTGATAAATATTAATACAAAACAATTGAACCCTTGGGTACCCACTTTATAAAGTCTGGGTGAACTCCAGGAGAAACTGATTATTCTACGCAATACTTTATTTTCGAATACCTCAAGACGTTGTTCATCCTTCAAGGATAGTGGTCTTATTTCACACCCGCGTACAATAATTGGTAAGTTTAACATATTTTAAATTTTTTTAAAATATATTTTTCTTCAATATTTTTAATTATATTTAGAATAAAATATGTTTCTATATTAATTAAGATGACTCAATTGAAACATCATGTCGTTACATATAAAATGGTTTGTCCTGAATGACTGAGGGATCAACGCACAGCCTAAACCGCTAATCTTTGAGATCTGAAATTTGGAGGGTGTGTTCTTTTTATGACGTAGGCATCCGATAAGAAAAGATTTTCCGAAATTCTACCCCTAAGGGGTAGAAAAAGTGGGGGGGGGGGCAAAGTTTGTATGCTTGCTCACGTGTTTCATACTCGCAAAATTTAAATATTTTCGCTGAACAAAACAAATCAAGTAACATTGTTCACTTCTTTACCGAAAGGTAATAGAAGGCTTTTGTTTATATCGAAGCATTTGGAGGTATTTATTTGTAAATTGTATATGTATTGTAAATAAAATCTTAGAGGATGAAAAATAAAATAAAAAATAATTTCACTTCTCGCTGCTGCGGTACGACAAGTGAAATCGTTGTACTAAGTAATCCTTTCCAATAGATTCAATAACATTACATACTAATCCTTTACTGACACGAACACCAGTAAACTTCTGTCCGTCCCATTTGTTAATCAGTGTCAATGTATGTTTCACGGCTGTGCTGATCCGTCTGTGATGAAATTTGATCTGGATAACCTCAAGTCTGGGGAAGGACATAGGCTACTTTTTATCAACATACCACACAGGCGAAGTTTATATATATAACTGTATATTGTATATATATATATATACCTGATTTACTAACACATACAGCGGTCAATACACAGCAGAAACCACTGAACTTAGCATCTTGAAATTCGCAGATAGGTTCTTTGTATAGGCTAAATGAGCACTAAGAAAGAAATTTGGTCCATTTCACCCCCAAGGGTTTCCCCTCTTAATATAATAGGGGTTCAAAGATTGTATGGAATCCGTCATTTTTGAAGTTCGACATCTGAAATTTCTGATGTACGAGTAACTTAGTTTAAAAAAAAATAAATTATTTATTTAAAATGATCTGTCACGAAACTATATGTGCCAGACCGAATTCCACGCGAGCGATGCCGTGGGGAAAAGCTAGTTAGTCGATATATCGCTTCTAAACAAGAAAAACTGAAAACTTACTAAGAGAAAGCAAGGTAATGAAAGCAGTTCAAATAGTTTAACCGCGAAATGTGATTTTACGCTATTCCTTTCTTAAAATCACTAATAACTTCTTAACTGTTGGCTGTATCGTCACAGTTGTTATATCATTCGTTTCAACCAGAAATATAATTTTTTTTTATTGGAAAATAAAAGCGAAAAACTGTATCGGGTTGAGAATATAGCTGGGCGATCCTGAGGTGGTCTGCAGAAACCACAGAGTCGATTAAGAACTGGATTTAAGAGTTTACGATACAATAATCGGTATCTGTTCCGTAGGTTGTTGTAGATTTCGGTAATCGTTTCATCAAGAAATAAAATTTTCAACTAGCATTTCGAAGTATAGATAATGTATATTTGTTGAAACGTTCATTTATAGACGAAATGATTACCAAAGTATGCACATTTCCCATAATTACATTCTCTATTCCATACTAAAGCTCATGATAATTTGGATTTTTGTAAAATATTAAAAGGGATACGAATGAAAAGTTGAAACTGGTAACTCAAGTTGAAGCGACAACCTGCGGAATAATTACCCAATAATCTAATAATAGTTTTAACAGATTAAATAAACTCTCTGCGACAGATGTTTTAGAACTCAGGACTGTCAGTAACCCAACACCATTCTGACTCATTTTATTGATCATGACATGTAATACAACAATACATGAAGTGTCTGGGGTTCAGTAAAAGATAGAGACTGTACTGTTTTTTTGCTTGTACAAGGTAATTAACATTAACATAACTTGTATTGTAGGCTAAAACAGCCTTAATAACATCTCACTGATTCCTGTAGAACAGGTCCAATACTTAAGACTTCACCTTGACAAATGCTTAACTTTTAATCCTCATACTAGACTGAAACGACAAGAAACAGATCGCCGTTTCAGGCTACTGCAACAATTACTAGACAAACACACTAAGCTGCCAATTAAATTACAAAAGACTCATATACATGAAAATTATTAGACTTATTTGGACTTAAGGAGTAGAGCTTTGGGGCTCCACTAATTCCTCTCGTATCCAATCCTTACAATCCAAAATCCTTTGTAAAATCCTCAATGCTCCTTACTTTGTTACGAATAAAGTAATCCATAATGACCTCAATGTTCCGTTTGTTGCTGATTTGGCCCGAATCCGATATCAATATTTTCATGAAACTTTATTTCCTTTCAAACGCACTAGTTTCTGATAATCCTCCATGGCGTCTGAAAAGAAGATGGCCTCATGACTTTCTTTGTTGAACTTTTTATTTGAGTACTGCCACTGGGTAATTTCTCTACTTGTCTTTATTCCTGCTAATAAGTACCATTAATCCTATTTACTTGTTGTATTAGAATAATACAGTTGTAAATTTCATCGAATAATAATAATTAAAAAAAATTCACACAAGTGCATCCAGAAAAAAGTATGTAAATATATAACGATCAAATATAATCGCTTGTTATCATAAGTATTGTTTGGTTATACACTGATACAGTCGCTGTTTGTACACTAGTGTACAGTGTATGTAATGTACACTATGTGCTTTGAGTGCACACCGCACATGACTAAGTAAACAACCTCCCTTCTGGTGTGAGGTACAACTCGTGTACTGGGTCGATTGAGTACCTGGTTTTATGGTGAGCCTGTCTAAAGAGATTGAAGGTTTCCTTGGAAGAAAGTAAGCACTATATTCTAAACGCCTTAGTATTTCAAACACTTATTCTCTTTACTTAAATTATAGGTAATATTTTTTTTTCAATTACCACAAAAAAAATCTGAAGGCCTAATTGTGGTAAAAAGTAAAAATTCGATATTAATCAATAAAATAGAGCCAAAACTCAAAACGAAGCATTAAATTTTATTAGAATGCAAATGGAAAAAACCGCAAGCAGAGCCTTATGTTTCAAATCTGGTGTAAAAAACAAACAATTACCAGTCGACGTTTCGCCTATTCAGGCATTATCAAGACACAAATAAGAGTAAGATCAATCACATCTCAAAGCAGAAGTGCAATACATCCCAACGAATAATCCCTCAAATAGGCTCATAACCTGAGACCGCAACCTCCACCCCAAGACGTTCAACCCAAAACTGAGCTACAAAGTTATATAAATTACTCTACTTTGTGTCTTGAAAATGCCTGAATAGGCGAAACGTCGACTGGCAATTGTTTGTTTTTACTCCAGATTTGAAACATAAGGTTTTGCTTGTGTTTTTTTCCATTTGCATTCTAATTCGATATTAATGCTAACCATTAAATTAAATTAGATATTAAACCATTGAGTGAAGTATTTATTTTATTTTTTTTTTATTTATTTGTAGAAATTATTGAAGTTTTCGATGAGTTGTTAACATTAAAATCTGTTAACCCTTGATAATAATATCATAAATGGTTCACTTGTAGAGGAGTAGTTAGCATTAGCACATTCTATCCCCCCGGTCCCAGGCTCGAAGCATTGCATGATGGGTAATGATTTTTAAATGAATTAAAAATTCTCATATAGGCCCTCCTCCTTAGGGGGTGTAAAATGGCGGGGTCAGAAACACGTTAAAGACCCATATCTTAATTACACATTAATTATTAATAATTCATCTTTTTATATATTTATTTTTTATTTGGTTGGAGGCGATAATATTTTCTTCCGTACTGCTTAGCCTTGCTTAGTTATTTTTAGAATTTTCCTATAAATTTCCTCATTGTTTATCACATTTATCCATGCTCTTTTAATAGTTCACCATTAGAGAGATCGCGTGACCGGGTCGTTTTCAGGATTATCAGTACTGAAATAATATCCTAAATAGCTCCGTATCTATCAGGTATAATCAGGTATAATCAGGTAATTGATAATGATATAACCCGGATCAGCTGGCAGGAGAGAATTACCTTTGACTATCAGTAATAAATAGGTTTAGTTGGAACAGGATGCTTCGGTTTACTAACTGGACCTTAGGTTACCTTGTTAACCTAACCGACCCTAATAATACCATTCTCCTAATAATATTATTCAATCACCAATAGATTTATTATTCTATTGAATTACTAGATGATTATGTTATCCGATTATTTTTCAATGAAGATCAAATATCAGTTTATTTTGAATCAGATATCGCTTTACGGTGTCTATAGTATAATGCTTAACATAACAACCTACTAGAGGTGGGCGAAGTTCCTTTTAACGATTCGTTCCTTTTGAGATAGTTCATTCTATTGAACTACATAGTTCATTTTTCAAAAGAACTAGAAATGTACTAAACTAAGAGAGGAATTGAACTATGGAAAAAGGGGGAGGAACTGAGAGCTCAAATGAACTAGACAGGTTCAACTAGTTCACTTAGTTCAGTAGTTCGTCTTTTGATCGTAAGTCAGACGCCGACGGTCCCCTGACCGAGTGTGCTAGCTGGTGAGTGGTGTGAGAGCGTTCTTTATAGTTCATTTTCCGGATCTAGTTCAATGAACTGGTTCGTTCATGTACTTCTCATCTCTACAACCTACAATATCCAAGATCGCGGTCCACAGTCAAGCAAATGGCCTTAGGATTTTTTAAAGGGGGTAAACAATCTGTATTTATGTTGGGGCGTAAATTTATATCCCGATTCTTGTGAGATGTCAGGTACTCCCTAAAGAGATTTATCCTAATTATACCTGGATGTGCAAAATTTAAGACTCCTACTGTAGCATATTCCGATTAGCCATAGCAGCATAAAGTGAAGTTAAACGAAACAAACAAAAACATGTTTTCTGTTCATCCAGGAAATGGAAAAAGAATCGATCCAAATCGATTTGTCGCTATCCTTGAACCCGATTGTACTTGTACGTGGGAAGGACACTGATGAATCGATACAAAGGGAGTGTTTATGGAGCTATTGCTATTATATCGTTTAACCATGGATACCGCCATGGTATACTCTAACCTGACATTGGATGTCTCCCCAAGTTACGTACGTCTCTAAGTAAGTAGAAGATCATACCTCGAGGCCAAATGCCTGTATGTTCTATATCGTTAACCGAAAAAAAAATGTATTGCTGTATTGCTCAATAACCATTAGCTGTCTTGGATTCAGTACATGATAGGGACTCCGCCCCCGGTTTAGGATACCCACTTTATGAAGGTTGCGCGAGGCTTAGGAAGGTACATGTAATGCTGCTACCTGTAATGCTCATGATTATTATTTCTCTGAAATTTTTCTAGAATGTACTGAAATCATTAAATTCATTCAATTTTAATGCAAATAGAATTTTAAAATTAAAATTTCATTATTAGGGGATGTTTATTTTACTTGCGAAGTGAGAATTCTTTTTTTAATTTTTCCATTTCAATTACCATTATAACAATTACACAGGCCAACATAAAAATTTTCATGAAAACTTTTTTAACTTTAATAGCTGATAATAAGGAAGGAAACAGTTGGGGGTGGAGTCAAATTAAACACTAAATAACTGGCTACTTATTTTATTTTGTACCGACGTTTCGACCCACTTTGTGGCTCATCTTCAGGGCTAAGAAAGAAAGCAGGCGAAACATCAAAACTATAAAAATACATTTTGTATATGATAAAATAAAAAAAATATATATGTAGAGTAATAGTAAATGTACAGAAAGGGGGCGATGCAAAAAATGTTTTTTTTATTTATTCAATCTAGGCCTGAATAACTACAACTTTTACCTGGAACGTTTTATTGAATTTATTTTTGTTAAAAATTTCAAAACGTTTGATCCACTTGAAATGGGAAACCCTGTATATATATATGTATACACACACACACACACACACACACAATTGATGGGTTATCAAATTGACTGGAGCTGACGTCAGGAGTCAGCTAATATCGATAAAGGCTTCCTGGACTCCGGTTGAGTCACTCTGAAGTTACACCCAACAGCCCAGGATTTTAGAAAATAATTTACTCTCTCTGTTATATATAAAAGATTTAGTGATGTAATATTTTATCACTATGTGCATTTTCATATTTTAATAAAATCCACCTCTACAAACATTTATTGTTGTAATATCATAATGATTATTGATGTCTTGGACAACTTTATACCGAAATGATTTGGCTTTGATTAAAATTTTAATTGGAATTCTATGTTGAAGAAAGAAAAAAAGTCAAAAATGTTTTCCCTGGGGTAGAAGTTAATAAGCTACAAGCGAAGTTTAAGCCCAGAAACAAAGTTGGGTCGACTTAGTCCCAACTTTCGAAACAAATGATTAAACTTCACCGCGCTTAATCATCAAATTCCGCCTGAAGAGTTTTGGCTTAATTTGTTATGTTTTAAAAATAAAAATTCTCCTAATGAAGCAAGATATTTATTAAATAATTAATGTATAAAAGCAACATTGAGAAATAGGAATTTGTTAATAACCTATTTTTTTTTTTATTTATCCTAAGTTTCCGTTTCGCAATTGTGAACGAAAGGTCTCTTAATGTCCACTGCTAAAGTTGTAGTCATGTAATCCCAGCAAACGGTTTTACACGTAGAAGATATGGCAGTCATTATTAGATGTGTGTTAGTCCCGGGTCCCGGTAGGGTTTGGCAGAACCCTTAGGGTAGACCCAAACGAGCACCTCACACCCAGAGCCTCGGAATTGCAATTTTATATCCCTTCAAAAGGACGGCATTACTATAAACTTTTTACTCTCTTAACCCTTAGAGCTCTATGGACGCATATATGCGTTTGGCGAAAGTCATCCGTGAGGCCTACGCCCGCATTTATGTGTTTTCTCTAAGTCATCGGCCTGGACTAAGGACGCATGGAATAGAATAGAAAACAAACTTTATTCTGGGACCAAGTCCCTTTAAAATAACAATAATGAACAATTAAAATAAACATAATATTCATCTGGCCAGAGGCTACATAATAATACAAATCATGAAGTAATCAAGATTGATAAAACATAATAAAATCAGAAATAGAAAAAAATATATATGAATAAATAAAAAGTACGAAACTTGACAGGATTTTAACTAATTGTCGCAAATAAATAAAGATATTTTTATTAACAAAATAACATTAATACAACAGTTAACAACGAAATTGCTAAATAAAATAAGTAAATGGCATAGCATGCGATAAAGTATTTACAAAGTCTGTATCTTCTTTGTTGTTGCAAAAATAAACAAAACACGTATATAACGAGATTGAGTATTCAATACTAAATTATTCAAGTGGAAGATTGACCTGCCTGGAGAGCGTCTTTTTGGGATGCCAAGAGATGAAGGAAAAGCAGTGATTTAAATGAAGCCAATGAGGAAGAATGGCGGATGAAAGGAGGGATTGAGTTCCACACAGTGGTGGAGCGGGCGAGGAAGGAACGCTCGAATGCCTTAGTTATGTGGGATGGAATGTAGAGATCGGAAAGGCGGGATCTTGTTTTGTGGTGCTGGACAGAGGATTTGAATTGAAGGAGACTATAGATATATGAAGGGTGTGGCGAGTTAATGGATTGGTATAGAAAAACACTAAGGAAATATTGTCTACGAATGGGAGGGAACGTCTCGGAGTACCAAGGACAAATCTTAAAGCGCAGTTCATTATTCTTTTTAAGCGGGCCTCCAGCATTTTCAAAGGGCCCCCGTATATCACACTACAGTAGTCAAAGTGGGGGAAGATGAGGGATGATACGAGAAGCTTCCGGGTTGAATGTGTAAGGAGATGCTTTGATCGATGAAATAATTTCAGGGAACTAATTGATCGTCGGGATATTTGCGTGACATGGGGCTTCCAGGAAAGGTTTTTGTCAATGGTAATGCCTAGGTTTTTAACGGTGGAGTTGAAACTGATAGGGTGGTCGTTTAGGATTAATGTTGGGAGGGTAGGGATAGTTGTAAGGAGGAAGTTATGCGTATATATGGCGGGTTTTTTTCAATCAATGTGCTGTGATTTTCGTGCAAAATTAATACGGGGACAATCGTTAGTAATTTGCTTTCCTCAGGTAGCGTTCGGTCAGTGTTAGGCTCATCAAAATCTCCGGGAATTTCCGAAATGGAAATCCCATTTTACGTCTCACTCTTTAACCAAATAGATTTTACTGTATTTTCTTTTACTGTGTTTTCCCGACTCAAAATGACTCAGTCACCAGTATCGTTTTGCCATCGTAACAACCTCACGGTCTCGCTCGTGTCAACAACGATAGTGCCGTATATAACTTGTTTGATTATTTTTTATTCGTGACACCCTGCAAAATGTCAAATCTTGAAGAATATTTCACAAGGGACGACAGTGAAATAGAATGTAGTGAATCACTATCATCAGACATTGGTCACATTGACATCAGAAGATTCAATTGGTGAAAAAAGAACAAATAGAAAACGGCCTAGGAAGTTAAGGACATCATCGGAAGAGGAAAATTGAGAATGGGATGGAAATATCGAGACTTCCCACCAAGATGGAATATTATTCTGGTCAAAAAGGAACTCAACTCCTGTAATACATATCTTTGGATATTATATTATCTAAGGAGTCTTGTTCCGACTTCCGAGGAGTGAGGATCGCGGTTTGTCCCTTTGAAGTGCAACAACAAAGGGTTCCTTGTCCAGTGTGGTCCCTTTGTGAGGAGAGTGATACCGACCTGATAAGTTTTCTTTTATATATATTTCTATTGTAAATTCTCTATTATTTCGTAGTTTTAAACTTTATTTAAAAGGTTTTTCTTTTTTGTTTTTCTATCTGTTAATTTTATACATATATTTAAAAGTGAAAAAAAAAAAATTTTTTTTTTTTTTTTTTTTCTTTTCTCTTTTTCATATAATTGCATGATTAAGCCTAAAAAATGGCTGAATCCCCACCTTTGAAAAGAAAGAAAGGTAGATTTAAGTTTGCAACTATAGGGAATAATGAACAAAGGAAGAACTGTGTCAAGTTTTTAATTATAAAAAGGCTTGAAACAGAAAATGATAGTAATTGCTCAGATTTTAAAAAGGTTTCACCCTTTTTAATACATAAAAGTTTAAAAGCTATAATAGGTGAGGCTAAGTTAATAAAAAAATTGAAAGACGGAACACTTTTAGTGGAAGTATTTTCTGACACTCAATCGGAAAAACTTTTAAAATGTAACAACTTATGTTATAATTTTCCTATAAAAGTAGAGCCACATGCAAGATTAAATTTAAGTAAAGGGATTGTGTGGTGCCCGGATTTGAATTATGTTGACATAGATGAAATAAAAGATGAGCTGAAACCCCAAAATGTTATTGACGTCAAAAGATTAACTTTTTTTAGAAATAATGAAAAACTAAACAGTCACAACTATCTATTAACTTTCGATAATCCCTCTTTACCCTCTGAAATTAAACTAGGTTTCCATAATGTTGTAGTAAGACAATTCATTTCCAATCCAATACGGTGTTACGTCTGTCTAAAATTTGGCCATACAAAAAGAAACTGCAATAAAGAAGCATTGTGCAAATTTTGTGGAAAAACAAAACATGAGGGGTCAGAGTGCAACAATCCGGTAACTTGTGTTAATTGTTCTAGTAATCACGAGGCTTTTTCAAAAAACTGCCCCGTTTTTATTAAAGAGAAGGAAATAAAAAGAATTCAAGAGGCAGAAAAAGTAACATACTTTGATGCAAAGAAAAAATACGATCTTTTGCACCCAATAACAACACAAATATCTTTCGCTAATATTGCTAAAAATAAAAAATCTGTTAGTGTACAAACTGAACCAATTATTGAAAATCAATTATCATTTAGAAAATCTGTAGCAACAGCTACGTCTAGTAAGACAACTACGCCTATTGGCAGCACCAGCATTACTGATATCTCTGTTCCCCCCACCCTTGTCCCACCTCCCACCACACCTCCTTCACCTCCTCAACCAACTTCCTCCTTAATTTCCTTACCCTCCGTTTCTAAAATCCCAACTTCCCAAAACTCCCGATCCTCTGGTGGGATATCCGAAAAAAATTCGGAAGCCCATTCCTCCAAGTTCGAAGTCGCCTCTGAACCGAGGATTTTACCCTCGGTACAGAAGTCGTCTGAAGAATCTTCCAACCCTCACAAGTGTCCTAAAGGTCAACAGACCGAATGGACAAAAGTAAAGGGAAAAACAACTAGAAGTACGACCAGGAAAAAATCACCAAATTGTGAACAAAGTGTAGAAAAAATGGAAAGCAATTAGTAGGTAGTTTTTGATTTTATTATAGGTTTTCCATTTTATTTATACTTAATAAATTTAATCTAATCAACGATATTCTAACCTATTTACATTTTCTTTTTTACTATGACAACTCCAACCAACATAATACAATGGAACTGTAATGGTATAACGGGAAAATATGAGGAACTGAAACTTATAATTAATAAATACCAACCGGTAGTTTTATGTATACAAGAGAGTAAATTACCCCTTAATAAAACTTTTACCCTGAAGGATTATAATATTTATAGAAAAGATTTTGATTATAGAAGTAGAGCTTGTGGTGGGGTTTTGATTGCCGTAAATAAAAGGGTTGTATCTGAGTTAATTCAGATTAATACCTCCCTCCAAGCAGTGGTAGTCAAGGTCATTCTTCACATTCCCATTTTTGTTTATAATGTTTATCTTCCCCCTGATAATTTTGATGAGGTAGAATTAGTTAATCTTCTGAATAATACCCTTTCTCCTTTTATAGTTATGAGCGACGTAAACGGCCATCATACCTCGTGGGGTTCTTCGCACTGCACAACACGAGGAAATACTATTAGGCGAATTATAGATGGTACCGACTCGATAGTTTTAAACTCAGGACAACCAACATATCTAAGTCCAGCATACCATTCATTCTCGTGCATAGACCTGACATGGTGTTCACCTAGTTTATATACTCATTTGGATTGGCAAGTTTCTCAAGATCAGTATTCTAGCGATCATTTCCCCATAATAATCACTTTCCCATACATTAATACGCGGGTAACAAAACATGCGAGATGGATA
Source organism: Troilus luridus (assembly GCA_964056705.1). NCBI lineage: Eukaryota > Metazoa > Arthropoda > Insecta > Hemiptera > Pentatomidae > Troilus > Troilus luridus. Next base: position 6,853,031 of record OZ057414.1, on the reverse strand, counting down.
ACAGAAAAATCCGACTGGACAACATTTCAAAACAATATACTGATATCTACCTCTGATATATCAACCACAAACAATAGCGATGAAAGCAATCATCAAATTACAAAATCTATTTTAGCAGCTGCGGAACTTTCAATCCCAAAAAGCTCCACTATTGTCAAATCGAAAAGAGTCCCTTGGTATGACAATGAATGCAAACTAGCGATTAAGAAGAGAAGAAAGGCTCTTAAAGTCTTCCAAAGAGAACCAACTCTTCAGAATCTAATAAACTATAAAATGAACCGCTCGCTATCTCGCAGAATAATCAAGGAAAAGAAGAAAGAATCATGGGAACAATTTTTGAACACCATTTCATCAAATACCCCACCCAGAATATTTTGGAAAAAGATAAATAATATTATGGGAAGATTTGTTGACTATCAACCGACCCTTCTAATCAATGACAAAATAGAGCAAAATCCCGATATATTGGTCGAGCATTTTGTTGAATATTACTCAAATATTTACTCCACCCAACCACAACCGACAATAGAAACCGAGACAGATAGTATTGACGATCAGAAAGAAAACTCTTTTAACTTACCATTTACCAAAGCAGAATTACTTTCCTGTTTAAAAGAGCTGAAACCATCCTCACCAGGGGTGGATGAAATACATAATGATATGTTGAAAAATCTACCAATACCGGCAATAGACGCGCTTCTTGCATTCTATAACCAGATTTGGAGCACAGGGAACTTTCCTGAGATATGGAGGAGATCAATCATAACACCAGTATTAAAAACTGGAAAAAATAGGTTGTTTCCTTCAAGTTACCGGCCCATCTCACTCACAAGCTGCATATGCAAGTTGCTAGAAAAGATGGTTTTAAAAAGGCTAAGTTGGGTACTAGAAAAAAATAATTTATTATCGAATGTACAAAGTGGCTTCAGAATAGGACGCTCTACAATAGATCATCTGGTAACAATGGAATATGAAATTCTCAACAGCTTTGCTGAGAAAAAAGAATGTATAGGTATATATTTCGACATCGAAAAAGCCTTTGATAATTTGAAAAGATCTCTCGTCCTGCAACAGCTACGTGAATGGGGAATTGGAGGTCGGCTACTCATGCTGATCTGTAACTTTTTACGAAATCGGACCTTCCAAGTTAGAATAGGTAATCACCTGTCTTCAGTAAAAGAAATGACCAACGGAATCCCACAAGGAAGTGTCTTAAGCTGCGCTCTCTTTGCAATAGCTATAAACAAAGTTACAGAGATTATTCCTAAACAAATCAAAACATTTTTATTTGTAGACGATCTTGCTCTGTTACTGTCATTTAAAAATGTAAATAGAATGCAAATATTACTACAAAATTGTTTAGCGAATTTAGAAGCATGGTCTATGAAATCTGGTCTAAATTTCTCCACCGAAAAAACTAAATGTCTACTTTTTTCTAAACGCAGGACACCTACTCCTTTTCCAACGCTAACCTACAGAGGCATGAACTTACGTTTCGAAACAAAAGTTAAATTTCTAGGGCTAACTCTTGATTGTAAACTTAACTGGAAAGAGCATATTAGATGTCTAAAAGAAGAAACACTTAAGAGACTGAATATTTTAAAAGTTCTGGCTGGACGTTCATGGGGAGCGGATAGATCAGGCATGCTTAAGGTATATACCAGTCTGATAAGATCAAAGCTGGACTATGGTAGCTTTGTTTACTCATCGTCGAATCAAAATCTGCTTTCAGCTCTTGATTCAGTCCACCATGCAGGCATCCGTCTTGCTACTGGAGCCTTCAGAACCAGTCCAGTGATTAGTTTATGTGTTGAATCTGGTATTGCTCCTCTCGCTTTGAGAAGACACCAACTCGCCTGTGGATACATTGGAAGGCTAAAAAATAGTAATAACAACCCAGCATGGAAACCCATTTTCAAACCGAATAATAGACGATTTCAAGAAAACCGTAGACTACCTGCTCCATTAGGTATTAGGGCTGGTAAATATATAGAAAAAATCAGCTGCTTGGAACCAACAACTAATGAACTTAATTACCCACCTTGGACTACAAAACTACCTGCAATAGATTTAACGCTTAAAAAATTCACTAAAAATACCACTACAGGACACATGTATTTAGCAGAATATAAAAAAAATTAAAGGAAAATATAGTAATAGAAAACAATTTTTTACAGATGGTTCTAAATTAAATAATAATGTTGGTTGTTCATTTGTATCAGACTCCAGGATCGGCAAGTATAAACTTCCCTCCCTGGCCAGCAACTTCACTGCCGAAAGTTATGCGATTTGCGCGGCACTCTATTATATTATGCAATGCGAAGAAGAAAACTTCGTAATATACACGGACTCCCTATCTGCTCTTATGGCACTTAAAAACATTTATAGTAAAGACCATCTTATAAGGAAAGCACAAGTTTATGCATCAATGTTAAAAGATATGAATAAGAACATATCTTTAGTTTGGATTCCATCACACGTGGGGATTGATGGTAACGAAGCAGCAGACCGGGCTGCCAAGGAAGCAGCATTGTCATCGATTGATATCACAAGTATCTACACCTCATCAGATATATGCCACTTTTTAAAATATGGAGTAAAACAAGATTGGATTCAGCTTTGGGAAAACACCGAGGAACGAAATAAGCTTAAAGCTGTAAAAAATGAATTAAAAATATGGAAAAGTTCCAACCGCAGTAATAGAAGGGAAGAGGTCGTTGTAACAAGACTTAGAATAGGCCACACCCGACTTACCCATGGTTACCTTATAACAAAGGACAGTCCACCGAAGTGCACAACATGTAATAACGCACAACTAACAATTAGACACATACTGGAGGACTGCCCCCTCTGGGATAGTTATTTTCATGAAGCTCAATTACAAAGATTCCTCCCAACTATACTAGGCGATAATAATAAAAATATAGACTCAGCCATCAAGTTTCTAAAAAAATATAACCTTTTTGACAAAATTTAAAAAATGACAAAGAAATTTAAAAAATGACAAAGGACAAAGGAAAAAAATAAAAAAAAAAAAAAAAATAATAAAAAAAAAAATAATAATAAAAAAAAAAAAAAAAAAAAAAAAAAAAATAATAAAAAAAAATAAATAAATAAAAAAAAAAAAATATATATATATATATATATATATATATATATATAGATTGAACGACGGACACTGAAGACCCTTGATGTTGAGTGTCCATAAGCAGTTCTACCTACCTACCATATCTTTGATTCCGGAGTAAAGGGAAATTTAAATCCAAGATCTTAGACGCTTTTACGATGATGTTGCCGGAACTTTCATATCAAAAAAAAATATATCAACTAATGTTTTTTAGATGATGGTAGAATTTAATGTCTTAAAATTTTAATGTTTATAATATTTGGACTTACGGAGTAAAGCTTTGGGGCTCCACTAAGCCATCGAATTCTTCTCGTATCCAATCCCTACAATCCAAAATCCTTCGTAAAATCCTCAACGCTCCTTATTTTGTTAAGAATATAGTCATCCATAACGACCTTAATGTCCCATTTGTTGCTGATCTGGCCCGATCCCGGTATCTATCCTTTCATAACAAACTTCATTTCCACTCAAACCCTCTAGTTTCAAACCTAGCTTCCTCTTCAATTCCCGATAATCCTCCGAGGCGTCTGAGAAGAAGATGGCCACGTGACCTTCTTAGTTGAACATGCGATTTGAGTACTACCAGGGGTAGTTTCTCTACTTGTCATTATATCATGTCATTATGTATCACTCAGCCAATTTACTTGTTATATTACTGTAATATAGTTGTAAATATCAATAAATAAATAATAAAAAAATGTTTATAACACATAATTTTAATACTAAAAAATAACAGTCTTTAATTATTTAACCTTCTACAATAGAATTACTATAGTTTATGACTATTTGCGCCTTGAATAGTCACTTCAGTGTGGCGAAAAAGTATTCCGGCCCCAGCGATGCTCAGCGCTAGCCTCGCTCCGTCCCTGCAGTTTCGGCCAGGAGTATTTAGAGCTCTAAGCGTTAAAAGGGATTCAATGTTACAATTTTATAAACAATACAATTACATTGCAAGGTTTATATGGAGTAACCCAGTGTTTTGGCATTGTTTATGATTTAAAGATTTAAAAATTACATTGTCAATCTTAAAAACGACTATTGTTTTCTCGAATTATATATTTTTTTACCATACACACTTATGATTACAAGCATAGACATGCCCACGTATAATATTCTTATTTAATTATTCCGTATATCTTATTTTACTCCTAAGTTGTTTTAGGTGGGTCACTCATTGTGAGTTGCTGTGCGGAAGGTTCGAATCCGGTCGTGTCAACAGCCATTGGTGGACGTTTAGGGATTTACGGACTCTCCTGGGTCCATACAGCCTCAATAAATTAGGTACCCTTCATTGAAGGAAAAATCTTCCGGTGGAGTGTGTTATCGGACAAATCACCTCTCTGCTCAGCTGTTGGCTTAGAAACAGTACAGTCTCTACCATGTACTGAACCCAAGACCTTCATGGGTTCTTATGGTACATATTATTAGTTTATAATAACTTTTTCTAATAAAATTAAAGCGTTCTAATCTACTGCCTATTTTCAAAGTACGAAGGTGGTCTGAAAAGTTTCTGCCGAACATCGCCAAAGTTCACCAAATGACGCTAGACGACCGCCAAATTAAATTGAGAGAGATAGCAGAGGTCATGAACATATCAAAAGAACCTATTTGTTATGCATATATTAAATCAACATTTAGATATGAGAAAGCTGTCCGCACGTTGGGTCCCGCATGAACATTTCCAACGCTCTGTTTTTAGGCGCAATAAATCCGAGTTTTGGCGCCGATTAATTACTGTAGAGGAAACTTGGATACACCATTATACGCCCGAAACAATAATACAGTTTAAACAGTGGACTGCAAAGGGGGGATCGGCTCCAAATCAAAAACTGTTTTCTCGGCTGTGAAAGTGATGGCACTGTTTTTTGGGGTAGTCATGGAGTTATTATAATCGATTATCTTCAAAGAGGAAAAACCATTACAGGAGCATACTACGCATCATTTCTTGATATTGCGGGAAAATGGCCACATTTGCAGAAAAAGAAAATCCTGTTTCACCAAGACAACGCACCGCCTCACACCTCAGCGGTTACCATGGCGAAAATCCATGAATTACGGTTTGAACTGCTTAACCATCCGTCTTACTCACCAGATCTATCCTCAAGCGACTTCTTTTTGTTCTCTCATCTAACAATTTCGCTCGGAGGACAGACATTTTCGTCAAATGAAGAGGCATTCACCTTCGTCAACAATTATTTTGCAGAGAAAAACGCCGAGTACTTTTTGGACGGGTTACAGAGATGGGAGCATCGCTGGGAGAAGTGTGTAGAGTTTCAAGGAGACTATGTTGAAAAATAAAATAAAAATTTCAGAAAAAACGTCTTGCATTTTTGTTAGGTCGGAAACTTTTCAGACCACTCTCGTTTATGTATGATAATATTTAGTGTGTTACCACGACGCCATGATTCCATACTATTGACGTGTGGGGTATCGTATGGGTTTTCTTGAAATTAATACATGTTCTGGTACATGAAGAAGTGTTCTAGCAGAAATTACCTCATTGCGTGTTAACACAAAGACAGTATCGAAACAATTTCTTCAGTGTTATCATTCTCGTTCCGTAGGATAACCCATCCTCGAAAATAACTCGGCCGAGCATACATTAATAGGCATTTCTCTCTCGTTTCCATTCCGGGTGGGCAACTTCGTCAACTGGCGGAGAAAGCGACGTAGCGGAGTCGAGAGCAGATATCTGCAAGTCGTTGCTTTCATTAGCAACTCTCTTGCCTACTCAGTCATGCGTCGTAAGGGGTGGATACAAATTATCGAAATGAAACATAATTCATTTGTATAATTCATTATAATTTTATTTTGAAGAGAAAAGATTTGTCCATGCCGGGATTCGAACCCGGGTCGCCCACGTTACTAGCGACATTAAATGTCATCAGTAAGTGGGTTCATCAATTTCTACAGTCATCCCATTTCCTCCTATTCTGAATGAGAAAATATGCACAAACTTCCCTTAAATAAAACAGGTCTTCAAAAAAAAAAAAAACTTTTTTAAAAATTGTTTTGTTTTAGTTGACTGATCTTTATGTAGTTTTTTGCGCTGATTTAAAAAATGACATTCATTCTAGTATCAAAAATGATACCAGGAAACTGTTCACAAAGATACTTGAAACTTTTCTTTGAATATTTTCAGGTAAAATTTGTGACTTATCTAAGGGTGATGGAATTTTTCCGTAATCAGCGCAAAAATACTGTTAAACCCACTAGTTAAATACCTATGCTACAATTTTTTTCATCGCAGATCTGTGTAATTCTTCCAATTGGCAGCAGTTGCCGCAGATATACTTAATCCTTCTTTACAAAATAAGGTTGTTGTATATTTTCTTTTCCAAGCATAAATGAAAGCCGTATTCAATGGAACTTTTGAACCAGTAAACCACGTACCTTCTCTAACCATGAATTAATGCGGGTATTAATCGAAAAAGACCCTGGATTTATTTATTTTTTTATTTCTCATCAGATATTTAATAATTTATATTTTAATCTTTTGTAATTCTTATCATTTATTTTTATATAAACTTTTATTCTTGTTTGGTACTCCTATGTTTATATATTTTTTTCTGTTTCTTTTTTTTGTTGATCTTTTATATAATTTTTATTATAATTACTAATGATGTAGTTAGTGTATATAATTGTTAATCGATAGTTATATACTAACTTGAGGAAGAGGATTGAGGGATAACGGGATATATATATATATTAATAGACTGCCTTGAGCATTGAACCGTAGCCCAATTGCCTTGCATTAGTTCTCTCCCATCGAATTTAGGTCAGGCACATCTTTAGTCTCGTCATATCTCTGGATCAATTAATTACTAGTAAAATAATCTTTATTGGTGATAAAAACAATTATATCATTGAATTATTGCTATCAGTAATAAATATTGTAACTTTGAAATCTAGCTATTATTTTGTTTATTTTTTTTTGACATCACTTTATGATTCTTAATCGAGCCATGTTAACTTCTGTCTAAGGAAGCGTTGTGCACAGCAGTGAAAATTGAAAACAACGAAGTACCTTCTAAAAACTATGTACGTTGTCTCGGACTATACTTGGAAAAAAGACTTGGAACGTACAAAATCAAAAAATACACTACTAACAACTATCACATCTTCTGGACTTAGGAAACAAACGAATAATCTATAACAGTATACCTAGACCTATTTGGACATATGGAGCAGAACTTTATGATTCAGCAAAACACGTCCATATACTTAAGATGCAAACAACACAATTTCCTACAAATATTATCATTGATCCTTGGTTTATTTCGAATAACACAATACGACATGAAAATTCCCAATATGAACAAATACACAACACTCCACTCACCTGAGTTCCCCAGAACTAGAAGTATTTTTTTTACAATTTAATAATTAAAGAAAAGACCTTTCTACGAATCTGACCTCCATAGTTTTAAAATAACGTGCTGGTATTAATTAATTAATTAATGTTTTGTGTCCTGAGCTTTGTAATTAAGTATATTTAGCGTGTAGATTGTGGATACTCCTCCAAACGTGTGAACACTTATACATTAACTAATGTTTATTAATATTTAAGGGAATTAAGGGAGTATTTCTGGAAAAAAATTTCTTTTAGTTCTGTATCTCTACATTTGACTATATTTTGCAATAAATTCACACAGTTACATTCTTGGCGTTCCAGCCTAAAATAACAAAACCGACCATAAGGTATGGGGAATTTTTAATAAAATCAGGATGAGCATCAGGTGAAGTATTTTCTATGGAAATATACATGGAAACAACAAGAGGACCAAACAAATATATTTAAACACTTCCTGAAAAAGTATATATTTTTTTAACGCAAAAAATAAAGAAAATATTTTAAAATCAATATCATTTTATTCATTCTGTGTGAAATTTTTTTTTCTTTAAATTTGTTGGGCGTGAGTACAAATGAAATACTTACTGTTTCTTAATGCAATAGTGTAAGAAGTAAAGCTTAGTTAACCCGGAGGTTCGATCCCGTAGTACCAACTCCCACTTACACCTTGGTCTATTATATTCACTCAATGCATGATCAGCTATTTCTAATTTTGTAATATCCTAAATTCTATAATGGTATTATCCTATTTAGGATCGACTGTTCATAAGAAATACCTTATTTTCGATTACCTTAAGGCATCGTTCATCTCACAACGTTAACGGCCACGTGTTCTTTCTTTTTTCTCTACATATCCAGCGCTAATGTCAAGTATGAACTTAGGTCTTCCTCACAATCTCCTGGCGTTCCTTTCCATTGCCTACATCCTCCACGCAGACTCTCCAAGATCCCACAGGAGTACACAAAATCCTGCCGTTCCTTTCCATTGCCTTCATCCTCCACGCAGACACTCCAAGATCCCACAGGAGTACACAGAATCCTGCTGTTCCGTTCCATTGCCTTCATCCTCCACGCAGACACTCCAAGATCCCACAGGAGTACACAGAATCCTGCCGTTCCGTTCCATTGCCTTCATCCTCCACGCAGACACTCCAAGATCCCACAGGAGTACACAAAATCCTGCCGTTCCGTTCCATTGCCTTCATCCTCCACGCAGACACTCCAAGATCCCACAGGAGTACACAGAACCTGCCGTTCCGTTCCATTGCCTTCATCCTCCACGCAGACACTCCAAGATCCCACAGGAGTACACAAAATCCTTCATCCTGGTTGGTCTGCGGCGCCTTCTCCTTTTCCCCTCAAAAAAACCTATTTCATCATCTTCCTGATCATATGTTCCTTTTGCAACCCTTTTTGTGTTTATAAACATCAATAAGTCTCAATACCCTATGACGTTATAACTCTTTGGTCTTGGTGAAGTTCCAGATGCCTGAGCATATCTTATCTCACAAAGATCCTGAGGGCTTTCTAGTCTGAGACTTTCAGCGTCTAGGTTTCTGCAACTTAGCAATACAACCGGTCTTTTGAGTCCTTTGAAGGGGACGTTAAATGGAACCCGTAGCCTGTGTGCCATCAAGTACTCGTTTTTAGGAAAATTTTTAGGACTCCCAATGTACCTTTGTCCGATTAGCTATAGCACCATAATGTGGCGTTACATGAAGAAAGAAACAAGCAATTATAAAAAATAAAAAAATCGAAGCCCTTCCTGAACATTGGAACAAGAAGTTTATACAAATGTCTCAATTTCTGTAGATGATCGAACAAATGAATAACGGCCCGTGGTTACGTAATATTCTTTGTCAACTTGTTAATTAATTATGTAATTGGATTCGATCATTACCTATTGCGCAAGTCAATGCGATGACGTAATATAATAAAGTCCCGTGAGATACTTCTTTACTTGTTTCTTATTAAAGCAATCGATTATACAACGGAATGGAACGAATCGATTATACAATTATTTTACATCGATTGTACAGCAGGTGGTATATGTACACTTCACTACACCATCTGTTCCTATCGATCCTGCCTATTCCAACTATTCAAAACCTACGTAATCATAAAAACCTTAAATTATAAATATAGGTTTTACTGGAATAATTTTTAGTAACAAAGTGTTAACAAAATAATTCTTACTTGAATGTATCGAAGCTAATTAATTATGTAAATAAACATCACAAAAAAACCCATGAATTGAGACGTTTGTTTTCAACGGGTTTCATCCATTTTCAGGAATGATGTAAAAAGATACCAAGCAGTCTACAGCAATATATACAATGCTTTCTCTTAGGCAAATTCTGCCCCCATGGGGTTTTGCTAACTCATCTCTTCATTTTCTTTATAAGATATTTCTGGATATACTGGACTAACTTCTTGATCTATACAATTCAATTAAAACCTTATTCCAGTCAACAATTTTCGTTAAAGAATTAACAAAAGATTTAAAAAAACGTTTCGACATGTATTCGTCATTTTCAATTTTAGTTGTTCTTCACAACATCCTTCAAATTTACAAGTCCATTCATTACTTGAGGTCAAACAAATTAAAAAATCAATTATACATAAAATCCTGGAACTCAACTTTCTTCCATGGTCAAATATTTCTTCAATGTAATGCATATTGTACTCATCTCTTCTTGATACGAAGTGATAAAAGTGGCGCGGACATGTCCTCTCATTACTATTTACCACGGGTTCGATTCTCTGTTCCAATTAGTAAGTTCATGTAACAGATTCATTTGTCACGTTAAGACTAAACTAAGGTTTAGAGCCAAATTAAATCCTTTAAAATGCACATCATGGCATGGGGAATTTTAAGTGTTGATTTAAATTCGGTTCTTAGAACTACACCTTGACACACGCTCAACTTGGAATCCTCATACCAGACTGAAACGACAAGAAACAGCTCGCCGTTTCAGGCTACTTCAACATTTACTAGACAAATGCTCTAAAATTCAAATTAATTACAAAAGACTCATATACATGACAATCAATAGACCAATCTGGACTTGCGGAATAGAGCTCCACTAAACCATCGAATTTCTCTCGTATTCAATCCTTACAATCCAAAATCGTTCGTAAAATCCTCAATGCTCCTTATTTTGTTAAGAACTAAGTAATCCATAATGACTTCAATATCCCGTTTGTTGCTGATTTGGCCCGAATTCGATATCAATCTTTTCATGACAAACTTCATTTCCACTCTAACTAAACTAGTGGGTTCAAACCTCACAGCCTCTTCAATTCCTGATAATCCTCCGAGGCGTTTGAAAAGAAGATGGCCTCGCGACCATCTAAGCTGAAATTTTTATTTGACTACTACCTCTGGGTATTTTCTACTTGTCTTTGTCTCTGGGCATAATTTATCTTTCATTATATTTACTTTATGTATTCTGTATACAGTTTTAAATTTCAATAAATACATTTTTTTTTTAAATCCGGCTTCGGCTGATAAATTATTTAATTGTTATCAGCTACGAATACACCGTGTGGGATCAGGAGACCGTGCTCGGGCTCACTCAGTATAGATAAAGTGGGTTATTGGGGAATAACCCTGGCGTTTGAGCTTGAGCTCGGCCAAATCACTTCCTTACACAGCAGTTGTCTTAGAAACGGCAGACCACTGGAAGAATAGGTTCCGGAAAGCTATAAATACCGAAGGATAGAAGAAAGGTTTTAGTCCCAGCTTAAGCCCTCAGGGAGCTAGGAGTATGGGCAGCGAAACGTTGGCAAAGAACTTGACCACACTCGAGTCGAAACTAGAATAAAATACGTGATGAATGGATTATAAGTAATGGCGCGGGCAATTTAAGACACTATTTAACATAAATATCTGTTCATTTATTTTTGCAAACCGGCCAATAAAGAGCCATGCAGGTATCTTGTTTTTAGGTCCTTCTTTGTTCTTTAGTTTCTTCCTTCTCTCTGACTGCTGCATTCTGCTATCCTTAGTCCACTCCCACGCCCCTGCTTCGTATACACGGTTCTTCCGATATTACTTATGTGTTTTGTATCGATATTTTTTCATTCGATACCGACATTTTTCTTTCGATTTAGTATCGATATCGGTAAAGACTTGTAAATATTTTTTTTGACAAATCTTGATAAAAAGTAAATTGTAACTTTTTTTCGTTCACTAAATGGTATTGGTAATGTATGTAAAACTTATTATTAATTTGTAATTTTATTTTGTTCCATTTGAAAATACCTCTGTTTTAATATTCCTGTATATTATTTTGTAATCATTTTAATTTTTAAATTCTAATGAATATTAAAAACATTGTACACTTATTAGATTACCATAACCCCTTTTGTCAGTTTCTCACCAACATCAAGTAATATATGACACATCCAATGACTATGAGCAACCTTCGATTATGGGAAGGTTCATTCCAGAGGTTGGCAAAGTAGTTACTTTTACTGAATCGTTCCTTTTGACACAGTTGATTCTAATGAACTAGTTCATCGAACTATGGAAAAAGGGGGTGAAACTAAGGTCAAATGAACTAGAAAGGTTCTAGAAAAAATAAAAAAACACTTCTATCTTATTTCTACATTTATTTAATATTATTTACATTTTTTAATATTGATGTTATATCTACATAATTTAATAATGAAGAAAAAACCTTATTCCAGTCAAAAATTAAAGTAAGAGATTATAAGATCAAAGTTTGGTTTTTAATGTAATACCAGTTGTATTTGACCATGGAAGAAAGTTAACTTTCCAGGAGTTTATATATATTTGACTTTTTAATTTGTTTGACCTCAAGTAATGATTGAACTTGTAAAGTTTAAAGGAGGTAGTATGAAGAACTACTTAAATTGAAAATGACAATTAAGTGTCGAAACGTTTTTTAATCTTTTGTTAATTATTAACCACAATTTTTGACTGGAATAAGGTTTTATTCATTATTAAATTATATATATCAAGAAGATTAGTCCAGTATATAATAAATATCTTATAAAGAAAATGATATATTTACTTTGATTACGTTTATTTTCTATATCTTATTCTACACATATTTTACATTATTTACTCTTATAATTATGCATTACATTGAATAAAAAGAATTTTTTAAAAAGAACTATCTCGGTCCGGGACATATCTTTTCTTTTCAAATATAAATATTTAAAAAGAACTATAGTGGGATATAGATAGTCTGGGGGCGCAGTAACAAAAAAACACTAAATAAGACAAACTTATTTATTGTAAGTGCCGACGTTTCGACCTACGTTGTCAGCCCTGAAGATGGCCTACAGCGTAGGTCAAAACGTCGGCACTTATAATAAATACGTTTGTCTTATTTAGTGTTGTTTTGACTGCACCCCCAGACTATCTATATCCCACATTAGATCTTCCAGTCAACTATTTTCCTCTCAATCTCAAAAAGAACTATAGTTCACCAAAACAGAGAGCGCTCTTTATAGTTCATTTTCCGGCTCTAGTTCAATGAACTAGTTCGTTCACTTCATTCTCGTCTCTAGTTTATTCATCACCTTAAAATCTAAATTCACCCGTTCCCGTAAAAAAACAAACAATGCTTTAAAACTTTTATTTGTCATACTTTGATTAATTAAGGAAGTTTTTATTGCTTTTAATGAACTAGGCAGTAGTTTCTAAAATAGATAGCTTTTGTTTTGTTGCTAGGGAACACGCTATCTCATCTCTGCTACCATATTTGAGATTTTTTTTACAATGTTTATTACTTAGTTAAAAGATGTTGACGTTTTTTACCTTGCTTGTAAACAACTATTAAAGTTTCCGATATCGCGTGATATCGTTACTTTCTTTCGATATTATTGAAACATCGATACTTGATTCCGTTGTATCACGAAGGGTTGATATCGATATTTTTGGGTATCATTCGCAATATATTTATTTAATTTTATAACCACGCGAATATCACTACTTTTCTTTTCTCATTTTCGTCTTTCTTTTTTCCCTGTATTTTCTTTTCATTTCTGCGTCCATTTGCTTCCTTTCTTCTGACTTCTGACCACGCAGTAGTACCATTCCGTTTGTCTTTATTTTCACAAGAACAATTGATTTGTTTTAATTTCTCTCTTTAATATATTTATTTTATATTTTAAACATTATTACTGTCAAGCAATTGGCGAAGCAGCCTAAGGTATAGGATCATCAGCTGTTTGCTGTAGGGCTTACCAGCTAAGTCACTAAGTCACTCGCTCAGTCTCCAGGATCAAAATATTGAGCCGGATATCAAGGATTTGCTGTGCCTTCGAGTGAAAAGATGTATTTCCTTGGAAGGGGGTCCTATTTCCTCCACTGAAGATCCTGTAGCAGAAGGATATTGGCTTCTATTCTCTATCTCTTTACCTAACATTGAATGGATTCATTGGCTGGAAAAGTTTTGAGGATACATTTATATCTTTTTATTTATTATATTTTGTATTAAAAAAAAAGGGAGAATTTCAGATTATTGCGCTTTATCAGTTAAAGGCGCTGCGATAGATACTGCTATTTAATACATGATACATAATAGTTGTTTATTCATTAAAATTACTGTTGATTTATTATTGATATTGATATTGATATGCTAAGGAAATAGGCCTGGAAATAAATTTCACCGTATAATAGAATGTTCTTCAGGTTTATCGAGGACTTTTTTATTAATTTAGTTTTCAAAAATTGGTAGATTTGTGGTAATTTTATTATGTGCGGTATCATGAATTAGTAAATATATATATTAACAATAATTAACTTAGTGGTTGAGCATGGTTTCGGACAAATCACCTCTCTGCACAACCGTTGCCCATGAAGCAGTACAGTCTCTGTTGAAACCAAGACCCTTCAAGGGTTGTAGTGGTACAAGTTTTTTTATTATAATTATTATGCTTTATATTTACCCTAGTAATTACAAACATTGTAAGGACTACTAGGTACCAAATAAAAGTACATTGTAATATTTTTTTAAGAGCATGGTATTCTTTATGTATCAACTTTTACGACACTGAGGGAGGGAGATCCAGGCGTAGAATTTTATGGCACTTTTTCCCTTTACCTTCCTGGTTTACATAAACATAACAAAAAACTTCCTCGGAGTCATTTTATTCCATGTTCTGTGCTTTATATCTTTTTTTTTTTATGGTTGAATATCTAAATAAAATTTTGTTTTTCCCCATCCACGTCTATAACTTTCTACCATAAGCTATATCAATATTTTGCTAGAAATGAAACTATTAAATTTAATTAAATTGTATCTTGATAGTTCTCAGGGATATTAAAAAAAAAATTTAAATCAGCAGTCATGAGGACAGCCGAAAGAAGTGAAAACTCAAGACTTTGGAATAACTGTGTTTTTTTTTAAAATATTCTAAATCAATTATAATCTGAATTATTTAAATTTATAATTTGTGAATTTAAATTATTAACATACAGAGTAGAGCTTTGGGGCTCCACTAAGCCACCGAATTCCTCTCCTATCCAATCCCTACAATCCAAAATCCTTCGTAAAATCCTCAATTTTGTTAAAAATACCGTCATCCATAACGACCTTAATGTCCCATTTGTTGCTGATTTGGCCCGAACCCGCTATCTTTCTTTTCTTAACAAACTTTATTCCCACTCAATAATATATTATATATATATGTTTTCTTGAGGATTAGCTTCCCTCTATGGTGCATTGTTTATATTAAAAATTATAATATTATACACATACTACATATTCTCACGAGAAAATACTAGAAATAGCTTCGTTTTCTCACAAAACGACATTTACATGATATTTAAAAGAATGTCCGGAATTTTTTCCGGAATTTTTTCCGGAATTTTCATTTTTTGATCTGGTAACCCTACCCGGAGCCCTTCTTCCTTTTCAACGTCGTATCTCCTCTGCTAAATTTTTCAAACCAACGCCGCGCAGTGCGCTGGTCAAGGACACCTTCCCCTTCATATTTAATAATTTCACGAGTTCCTTTGAAATTTTTTTTCCAATAATATCTTAAAATCATGAGAGTTTCGTAGGACACTGTCATGTTTCTTCTTTGAAAGAAATAACTAAACTGAGACTTTTTTTGAAGAAGTGCAGTGTTAGTAAACAAGCTTAGAGAATGCTCTAAAGGGATTATTAAGTGTTAGTAAATAATAAATAGCATTAAAATATTTACAGGATTTTGAACTCTGGAATTTGATAAAACGGTCATTTTTTTTTTTTTTATAGACCCCATTATTTATTACATAAATATACAACTTATATAAACCATTGTATTGATTTAGACTCATATTACCACCATGAATAAAGACAGCCACACTGACGGATTTAATGTATGGAGAAAATACTTTCACGACAATTTTTTCTCTAGAGAAAGCTAATAATTTACAAGAAAATAGAAAAGTTTATGACAATTGCTCTATGACCTTTTTGTTCTTAACTTTCTTATTACTAAAGAAAACCCTGGCTGAGAGGATGTTATCGAGTAATAGCAGAATAATTATATAAATAATTATTAGAAATTAAAAAAAAATAAAATTATTTTATTTACATTTTGAATACTTGAAATTAAACATTTATTTTTATATAAATAAATACCTATAATATATATTCAGGGTGTCCCATTTCAAGTGGATCAAACGTTTTTAACTTTTAAACAAACAAAATTCAGAATAACGATTCAGGTAAAAGTTGTAGTTATTCAGGCCTAGTTTGAAGAAAAAAAACAAAACATTTTTTGTTTTTTCACTTTAAATGGTCAATATCGACCTTCAAAAAATCTAGTTTCCTCTTGACTCCCATTTATTTTTATTTTTCTGAAATGTACAATACAAAACATGGAAAAAATGTATGTAACATGTATGTATGGAAAATGTAGAAAATTAACAATTTTAACTATGAAAACGTCGAAACAGAATTTCTACTTCACCTATGAAAGATGGAAAATAAATGTTACATACATTACAACTTTTACCTGAATCGTTTTTCTGAATTTTGTTCAGTTTCAGCTAAATTTTCCTTTAAAAGTTAAAGTTGATCCACTTGAAATGTCACCCTGTATATCGAAATATTAAATATTCAATTAGGTACAGAAGATAATAAAAATAAAATGCATAAAATAATTAAAAAGGGAAAGTAACAGTACAGGATAGAAAGCTCAGGACAAAAGAAAAATCCCAAGAAAGAATTATTTATAAAGAATTTATTTAGTTAATATGTTATTTTATTGCGCTTATAACATACAAATTAAATAATATAATGGAGTTTAATTAAAAATTTTTTTCCTGTACCATTACAACCCGTGAACGGGTATGGTGTTCAGTACATCTTAGAGACTGTACTGTTTCATGGACAATGTTTGTGCAGGGATAGATTGTCCTAGATCGCACTCAACCGCCAGATTTCCCCCCTTATTCTGGGTACCCAGTTTATAGAGGCTGGATGAGCCCCAGGATTTATTAATTTAAACAATGGACCATTTAAATTAAACTCCATTGATTAAAGAAAGATTTTTTATTCATTTCGTCCTTTCTTTTAAGGAATATATTGTATGTAGTTTTGTAACTGTGTGCATTATGTTTTAGGTATAATTATTTTATTTAACATAACTACTTTTTTAATCTGTTTCATGTCCATTTTAATTTTTCTAATTCTATCTTTTTTTTTTGTTTCAGGTGAGTCGTGTTAAAAGATGCAGCCTTTTATAAACTTTGCAGTTATACTAAAATAGTATCAGGTATTAGAGTAAAATAGAATAAGAAAAATAATTAGAATATTCCATCCGAAAGAAAATTTTGGACTATTCGGACTTATGGAGTAGATCTTTGGGGCATACATATTTTTTTATCACAAGATAATTTATATTTACGTTAGTTGCCGTTACTTTAATCCATGTTGTATTATTAATATATTTACCTCTAATTGCGCAATATATTAAATTAACAATGGCGTGATGAAGGTTGCCGTGCAGTCGGTGAACCCAAGACCTCACGGAAGGGTCTCGAACCAGCCTGGATTGATGTGTGATGTGGTCTGGTTTAGTGTGGTATTGTGTGGTGTAGTGGAGTGTAGGGTTGGCCCGATATTCGATAGTGGGGACTATCGATAGGCCGATACAATCGGCTGAAAAATATCGATTATTATCGATAGCTTTTCGATAGCTGCTTCTTTTTTTTTTATACCTATTCAATAAAGAATTTAAAGTAATAATTAAATTCAATTACCTACCTACTATTTGAAAGTTGCAGAATTAAAAAATATAAGATTATATCATAAAGATGAAAAAAAACTACTAATTTATTTGAATTTTAAAAAAGTATTTACCATTTACTTGTTTACAATAACAATGAACAAATCAAATCTTCAGAAAAGAAAAATAACGAAATAGTTAGGTTCAAGAGCCAAGTCTGCTCCTTGAGCCAGATATTTCCCGAAAGAAAAACTGCATTTCTAGTTAAACATTTAAGAATTGTAGAAAAAGATCCCTAATTAAAGAGGAAGTTAAGGTTATAAAAACCTAGCCAATGCTAGTTTGGTTTGTTTGCACAAGTGTGAGGCTACGTGTGCTGCCCAACAAAATGTAATTTGTAATTTCGGAGAATTTAATAATGACACGTCAAGTGCGGCATCAAAGTTATATGGAAGAGAACACTTGAGCTCTAGGAATTCCGAGTTCAATATCAAAAGAACTCGACACTGGGCAGAGACAGGTCAGCATATTTCCGAGAGTTTCAAAACTTGAGAGTAAAAAAGATCACAACTATCGTTTGTGGCCATCGATAAGCATGACATATCGATATATCGTGAGTAACTATCGATTATCGCCCAACCCTAGTGGAGTGAAGTCTGGCGGCCTTCAGCGCCAGTTAGTGAGTGTTGGTCCCGTCTCGTTGAGCTCAACTGTTTAAATATTTGCTCCCGTTCCTTTTTTATTAAACAGATCAACAATAACTCGACAACATATGAAGCTATTTATAGTTAAAAATTATTTCTGATACAAGTTTACTCTATTTCAAAGAAAAGTATATCCAAAATACTAAAACATTTCACCGCACGTATACCGAAATCGTTCGTTGTAGGATGGAATAAGTTTGAACTTGGCGAGAAGTTGAAATATTAAAGGTTAAATGGTAACTAGGAAAATCGAAAATCAAGAGGAAATAAATGCAGTAAATGCTTTTTATTATTCGATCTCTTCGACATTACTAACCTCGCGTTTGTCACAAAGTCTAAAAATCAGAATCTATAAAACCATCATCCCCCTACTCATCTTTAGCGTGAAACATGGCCGCTAACGCTGAAGGATGAACAACGTCTTAAGGTAATCGAAAATAAGGTGTTGCCGTAGAATATTCTATCCTAATAAAAGCATTGCGAAGCATACTCCCGGTTAATATTGTTGAAGTGATAGGCTGAGTGAGCCCGAGGAGGGTCGCCACGGCTACAGTTTTAATAATTTCTCTGACAGTCGGATTTGAACTCGAAATCTTCGCTTTATCAGCTTCATCATCATCATAATCATAACATGGCGCTAAGGTCCATAGAGGACCTTGGCCTCCTCAACAATTCTCCTCCACTTTGACCGATCTCTCGCTGCTCTTCTCCATGTTCTTACCCCGAGGAGCTTAAGGCCTCCTTCCACATCGTCCAGCCATCGCATTCTAGGCCTTCCTCTTCCTCTTTCTCCGTCTGGACGTCCCTCCAGAATCAGCTTTGGGAGCCTTTTTTTGTCCATTCTGTGAACGTGCCCCAACCATCACAATATTGCTTTTTTAATACAAGAAACTATGTCAATCAACTTCATACCCACAAGTAATTCTTAACACCAGGTTTTCCTCCTAGAGTGGGTTTGTCCTCGGAGGGTACTAAAAGATATTAGCTCTTTTATTATAGTAGCATTATTATTATAGAGGGGTCTAGAATTTGCATTTTATTATTATGTTTATTAACATGGTAGGTATCAGAATTATTAGGTGGGCGAAGTAGTTCCTTTTACTGAATCGTTCCTTTTGAGATAGTTCATTATAATGAACTAGTTCAAATGGACAACATAGTTCATTTTTCATAAGAACTAGAAATGTACTAAACTATGAGTGGAATTGAACTATAGAATAAAGGGGAGAAACTGAGAGGTCAAATGAACTAGAAAGGTTCAACTAGTTCACTTAGTTCAGTAGTTGATCTCAAACCCGGGTCGCCCATATCGCTAGTCTGGAATTCTACCAATTGAGCTATCCTGCCTCAACCAGGCTCCCTCCCCGGTTGAGCCAGGATAGCTCAATTGGTAGATTTCCAGACTAGCGATATGGGCGACCCGGGTTTGAGTCCCAGTCCTGGACATATCTTTTCTTTCCAAATAAAAATATTTAAAAATTAATAAAATCAATAACCAATAAAATAAAATAAATTATAATAATATATAATGACGTAAAGCAACAAGATCCAAATTAAATAAATGTTCTAAAGAACATTCTTCCCCTCGTATTCATCACAAATTGTGTGAACGCGGGGGCATGGGATCAGTGAAAAGAAAGGATATGGCCATGACCGGGGAGCGAGCCTGATTGAGTCAGGATAGCTCAATTGGTAGAGTTCCAGACTAGCGACCTAGCGACCCTGGTTCGAGTCCCGTTCCTGAACATATTTTTCCTTTGAAATAAAAATATTTAAAATAGAACTATAGTTCACCTAGACAGAGAGCGCTCTTTATAGTTCATTTTCCGGATCTAGTTCAATGAACTAGCTCTTTCACGTACTTCTCATCTCTAATTATCAGTGTCCAGGTTATAACCAATGGCAGGGAACAGTCCCTACAGACCGGCTAATACATAAGTATAGTGGAACATCGATTATCCGAACTAATGTTGTCAGGGGTGGTTCGGATAATCGAAATTCACTAAAAAATAAATACCAACCAAATGAATAAAAAGGGATTTGGAGAAACAAATGAAATTACCTAATTAGGTTTATAGCTCTTAATAAACAAATACCTATTGAAGTTCATTTTTTTGCTGTTTCCGAGAAATGATTAGGGTCCGCTTATGTTCATGGAAAAAATCATTTTATTTTTCGTCAAATTTTATTTTAAGTCAATAATTTTAACATTACAAACAACTAACTGGATGATCTGATCAAACTAATTAAAATTATATTTAAAAAAAATAGTTCTGTTAATTTAACGTTCGGATAACTGACATTCGGATAATCGACGCTCCACTGTACCTATATTTGTAAATAAAATATTAGATAAATCCAGAAGGTCGCCTCGGAGCTGATAGGGTGCGCTGAACTCACCTAATGACCTCGTGCGATCAAACTGCTAACTGTTCCCTTCTCCGCCATTGACCCCACTGGATGTATTATAATTGTGATTAGCCACAGAAACGATTTGCATTCTTTCCAACAATGAATGGGATTTTAAAGGAAGTATACGTTTATTTCGTAAATAATAATTTAAAAATCTCATTCATACATTTTCCTCCTAATTGTTTTATTCTCGTTTAACATGAATTATAAAAATCAAGATTTTAACGGGCTTGGCGTGTAAACTCCCCGAAAAAACGAATTATTTGAAATGGGTTTGTATTAATATTTCTGAACGGGCCAAAGAGATTTAAAAAAATAAAAATAAAAAACTTATACCACTGTAAGTCATCTTTTAGAGTCTTGAGTTCAGTCCGGTGTAAAGATTGTACTGTTTCTAGGACCACTGTTGTGCAGGGAACTGATTTGTCCTTGATATTGGGTACCGTCAAATTTACGATACCCATTTGTACGAGGAGGAGCGGAGTGGCTCAGTGGTAGAGCACTGAGTAGCCATGCCGGAAATCCTGGTTCAAATCCCGCTGCAGGTAGTTGCTTTTATTTAGTCTGTTTGGGGCGTGAGATGGATCATATAGGATCTAAGACCCTCCTGGGGCCCAGCCAGCCTCTATAAAATATTATGAAAATAGGGTACCCAAAATAAGGGGGGGGGAAACTGGCGGTTGAGCGTGACCTGGGACAAGTCACCTCTTTGCAGAACCTTTGTCCAGGAAACATTACAGTCTCTACCATGTACTGAACCCCACACTCGTTAACGGGTCGTAGTGGCTACAGGGACAGCCCCAGTAGGGTCCCAGATGCCAGAAGATCCATTCTTGGGTGTTAACAGATTAAATCAAATCTGCCACAGCCTGATTTGGACCCGGGACCTTCAACTCAGTGCTCTAACACTGATCCACTCCCAAAGAAATAATTCAATATATTTAGAAATAAAATAATGACCTTGGTTTATCGTAGAGCGTTGATAACAGATTGATAACATTATCACAACATATCACTGCCAGTATTAAATAGTTGTTTATAATATTTTTCAATTTTTAATTTTTTACAAGTCCTTTTAAATATCTTGCAACAATGTAATCTGTAGTTTTTCTTTTCACTGAATTATAGTAATAGTAAGGAAACCACAAATTCGACTTATCCGAAGGTGTAAAAAATATATAAATAACAATGAAGAGATTCATATTAAATAATTAATCACCGTCACGTCTCATTCCTTCCGCTTTTGTATTAAAATTCTTTATAAAATTTTATTTTATTATATGACAATTTTGTTTGGTTTTTTAATTTCAAAAGTATCTTTTGCCCGGACTGGGAGTTGACCCCATTCCGCGACCCCCGAGTACAATGGGAGCCACCAGGGCGTAGGATTAAAACCGGCATGATGAATTGTTACAGCTCCAATATATTTTTTTAATTTGTTCTTTCTTTTATTATTCAACAATGTCACGGATAGTCCCAAAATAAATATTTTTATTTATTGAACTGGGAGCGGAGTGGCTCAACAATTTTAGTGAGTTGAATTGCCGTGACGAAGGTCTTGGGTTCAAATCCCGCTCGCTGGCAGACTTTTATTTAATCTGTTAGCGCCCGTAGATAAATACTATGGTCCCTAGTATCCCTGGGGCTCAACCAGCATCTATAATGGTCGTTGATTGTTATCCCATGAAACAGTACAATCTCTACCATCTGCTGAACCCCAGACTCTTCATGGGTTGTAGTGGTGAAGGTTTTTTTTTTTTTTACACTAATCTGCCAGCAAGGGCCACGCGAATATCACTTAAATCTTCTTCACACTCTCCGCCTTCCTTCTACTCCAACACTATCTCATCTTCCTGGACTGTTCCTCTCGCTCTTCCTTAGTCCATTTTCTCCCTCGTCTATCCTTCCTCCAAGAACCCCAACTTCTTTTAGTTTTTTTCCGGAAAGCTCTCTGTCTAAGCAGTCCTCAGACAGTACTGTACTGTTTCACGGACAACGGTTCTGCAAGGAGGTGACTTGTCCTAGGTCCTAGGTCACGCTCAACCCCCCTTATTTGGGGTACCCTATTTTTATAATATTTTATGGGGGCTGGGTGAGCCCCAGGAGGGTACTAGATCCTACATGAGGGTGCCATCTCCGGCTGCAAACTGACTAAATAAAAGTCTTGCCTGCAGGGGGACTTGAACCAGGATTTCCGCCATGGCAACTCAGTGCTCTACCACTGAGCCACTCCGCTTCCTGTATGAAGTACATTGTTTGTTTTATTTTTTAAATCGTTACATTTATTTATTTTTTCATTTGAATTAAAAACCAGTGCTATATTTTTTGCAGTGGCTTAGAGTTGTGAGGAAAAGTGGTTCCTCAATTCGCCCTGCGATATAAAACCAACTTGGATTCCTTTTTTTTAATACCTTTGTTTTATTTTAACTATCTATGAGTTATTTAAGGAGTTTTGAGACCAGAATCGAGCGGATAGAATGATAAAATATACGAAAATGTGGAATATATCAGGTTTTGGGATGAATATTTCTGGGAATAAGAAGTGTAGTTTCTCCGTTACGGTCCGTCCCGCTTAGATGATCGATAAAAGTATTATCTGGTGTCTTGGTGTAGTAAAGGAGTTTATTCTATGTGTCATTATTATGATATTTTCAAGAAAATAATAAAATCCAAGGTGCTGAGGAAAAAAAAAAAAGTCTTTATTTTTTTTGTATAATGGTGGAATAAGCTTGCCAATCTTCGATCATTTTATTATACTTTAAACCTGAACCTGAAAACGCAATCTTATTTTTTAAGCCGATGGACTCGTACAAATGGATTCCTTATCATGGTCAAAATAGTTTGAATTCTGTTGAAATGGTATTATTTGTCATTAGTCCATTAATTATTGAGATATGTTAATTACTGAAAAACTATAAGATAACAGAATATGATAATGTTTTAGACGAACTCTGGGGACATTATGGAGATATTGATAGTTACTAATGTGTTTGATACAGTCACTTCCATGTTAGATAAAGCCATCTTACGAGTTAGGCTCTGTCAAAACAAACGTCAGATGAATGTATCATTTAAAGTCAGCTGCGATTCGTTAAACACGAGCTATCTACGTGGCAATGGCATTGGCACCATAAGCTGACTTTTAGATATGTTAATGGATGCCCCAGGTTGACGGCAAAGTCTAGAACATTTATCAATAGAAAACAATATCTTTATTCTGGGATGACTTATCTCAAGAACTAGATTGTATTACAATAAAAAAAAACTTTTCTAGCCAGAAACATTTATATTACAATAATAAATTAAAATTAGGAAAATTATTTTTGTGAAGCTTAGAAATAGATTTAATTATCAATAGAACAAAGAGAGAAAAGAGACTTAAACAAAAACTTGGTAGAGTCCAAGTAGTCCAGTAGTTAGAATAAAACCTGATATGCACAAGATGGCGGGTTCGTAGCCCACCTCGTGTCCTTAAAATTGTTTAAAGGGAGTAAAAAATCCTTAGTTATGCCCTCCTTCGGAAGGGACGTAAAATGGTGTCTTAAGCCTGCCTTTACGATGTCAGATACTCGTTAAAGACCCCTATCCAAATTAAATCTGGATAGGCAAAATTTAGAGCTCCCACTGTTAGCTATAGCAGCATAAAGGTACGTTAAATTAAGAAACAACTACTGTCATCCAAACATAAATATTATAAATTTTAATACATTAGTGGAAAAATTCCAAATAAAAACCTTAAGTCTCCAAACTAAAACAGGAAATTAAAAATACCTGTCCAATATTTCGCCTATTCAGGCATCCTCAGGGCAGAAAGAGAATAATACCAAACCAAAAGATGAATAATGCACCCAAAAAACACACATCCCACCACCTCCAAGGCTCAAATGCAACTACTGAATCATAGGGAAGGTTACTAGATTCCCAGCCGGCTAAGGTTAGATAAAAACAGCTGATAAATACACCAGATTTGAAACGCCAATATACATTCACCAAACCCCAAAAAACCCAACAGGAAAACAAAATAAAATAAATAATAGTAACAAACAACACAAGAATAGAAGACAAAAAACTATATGAAAAAATGAAAGTAAAAGTGCAAGAAAAAAAGAGAATTTATAAAAAACCAGTGGACTTATGGTTATTCCACAAAATATATATCGAAAAAGGGAACGGTCAACAGAGACATCAAATAAATGTTAATACATTAGTGGAAAAATTCCAACTAAATTTTAAACTACATTTTGATGTATTAGGACCAGACACAAGACACACTATAGTATGAAACTTAAGCTATATTTCAGATTATCTACAAAAACGTGACAGAGAATAACATAGCATAACATGGGAGGTTACACACAGGCTATATCTCAGGCTTGAGCGGATGGTTGTCATGGATAATACACAAATCGATTATCCAACACTAAAAACCTTAAGTCTCCAAACTAAAACAGGAAATTAAAAATAAATAGGAAATTATAAATTTTGTTAAATGATAAAAAATCGTATGCGGGATATATCAAATATACAATGAAGGAATGAATATAACCTGATCCTGAAAAAAATCGAATTCCTGTCTTTCTCTAATACATATGTTCGTTATTGTTTACTAGCGACCCACCCCAGCTTTGCTCGGGTAATAAGGCATATTATGCCTACATGATTTGTCTGTGTAATGTTGTTTTTATTATCGCGTAGCGGCCACTTAGGAACATGCGAATATCATTAGTTAGGCTTCTTTGGGAGTCTTGATTTTATTTCTTCCCATCTCAGCTAATGTACTTTATTATATAGAAATTATAAAAATAAAAACAAAACCAAATATTTCTTTATATACGAATTTATTATCTTGCACATTAGATAATTGCACGGGATTAGGCAGCGTCTTCGGTGAAACCCATCGATATTCCTACCCATTTACACAAAACCTCGACAAATTATATATCTAAACCTTCCTGGTGAATCACTCTAGCTATTGGTGAAAACCGCATGAAAATCCGTGCAGTAGTTATTGAGTTTACCGCGAACAAAGGCGGCCGAGGACTTTGTTTTATAATATAAATAGATATACACATGTAAATCGGCATTTTTTTTCGATATCTGCATCGAAATAGCAGGCAAACCATTTCTCCGGTGTAGCGATAGAGTTCAACACACAAATATCCGTATAAAATTATAATTTTTAGCGTTAACATGATTCAAATTGTGTAGTTGTTATGTTTTGGTATTTCCAATTTCATTACAAAAATATCTGCCCCTCGTGATTGTCACAATCAAGAATCGCTACAAAAAAAATCGTGAGACATGACACTCCAACTTACTGGGACAGACACATTACCACAGAATCCGACAAGGATACTGAAATGTCTCTGGAGCAAGGATTTACTACAGTGAGATGTATGAACCACGCTAGGAGTGCCTTCAATGGGAGGTTTCTCCATACCTTCTTATATGATCAAAAGAGAACTAGCTGATAACCTTGTATTCACCTGTGTTGATCCGCCTTCCTTTACCGGGGCCATCGATGTATCGATATTTTTAAACATTTTAAGTTCGATAATTTTCATTGTTAGTGATTATAGAGGTATATTAAACCATAGAGGCAGGAGAAGGGAAGAGATGCAGTAGTCGTTAAGATAGTGGCCACTTCCCTTGTCGTCTCAGTCTTATCTCTTATCTTGATTATTATTCCAGCCATCTATAAGGCACTGGTTCTTATCAAAGCGAATTAATTAAAAATGAAGATTATTTTATAGAAAGTATCAATAGATATTTACAAAAAGAACAAAATTGTAAAATAAATACTAATTACCAAATTCTAACATCTTGTTTGAAGGGCAACTATTCTCCAAAAAGTGAAGCTTGAGCTATACTAATATACATTCGAACAATAACTACCCTAGCAACTTATGAAGGGTCTTGGATTCAGTGCATACAGACTGTCAGTATCTTTCTAACAGTTGTGCAGAGAGGTGATTAGTCCATGATCATGCTCAATCCCTAGGTTTCCCCCTCATTAAGGCCACCCACTTTATAGAGGCTGGGTGAGCCCCAGGAGGGTCTATCCGTGGTTTGTTGTAGACCATATAGATCAGCACCAGACTGCCCCAATACAGGATATCATAATCTCCGGGGACTATTGACCAGCGTACACGCAGGTTCAAGGACAGTGACATATTGGTGTAGATCCATGGATTATGGCTGTTAAGGGGTCAGCAGGCACATGAGTACATGTATTTTCTTCATCGAAACTGTTTCCACATCCCTCCGTACCGACCTCCTTCCCCCATGTGGAAAATGGAACTGATCGGTTTTGCAGTTCTAAGTAATCCTATAGTCATGCTGGACTATCTTGGAGAAACTATTGTCTATTTTAGCCAGCCGACTTTTGGTGTGCTCTTTTTGTTCTTCATTAATCTGATCTGAACAGTAACTGAAATAATGATGCCAGAGATTTATATTATGTATTTTAAAAAACATATAATTCATTTTTGGTTCATACCATATTGTTTGGAATGGTCTGGTTAAAATCAGTGTGATATATTTATTTATTAGCTCTCAGTTCTTGACACCTCTCCGATAGAACTAGCCCTGAGGATGGCTCTTTGATAGATTGAATGTTCCCTCAATATTTAATCCATCTTATTAATTACAGTTGACCATCAAATATCAATAATCATATTGTTTAATATTTTCATTTTTAATACCTGACGTTATTATATATATATATTTTTTTTTTCAGGTCAGAAGTTCCCTTTTCCTGTTTTGTAGTTGCATCTGGATCTCGTGATGATTTCTGCGAGTGAGGTTAGTATATATATATTTTTTTATAGATTTATTTTTTTATCAATTATAATTTGCAACAATTGTTACATTAAAATTTATTTTTCATATTTTGAGCCCAGGGCTAGAAAAAAGACAAAAAAATTCAGCCTCACTTTTTTTTTTGCAGGAAACTTTTTTCTAGCATAAATTACTCTTTTTTTTATCCTGAAATCGGGCGGTTATGACCACTGTGAAATAAATTTACGTATTAATCAATTCATAAATTTTAGCGGAAAGTTTTTGCTACTTTTTGTATGATTGATGTTGATTGTGATATAAACATGACATGGCAAAATGTTAGTTTTTTAGTTGTATCTGACCAGTGTGTTATAGTCTGACAATTTAGAAAAGAACCTGCAAAGAAGTAACCACGGGCCGGCCGCCCAGAGGAGAAGGTTCCCTCAATCCCCCACTACCTAAATCGCTTTACTCTCCCTTCACTCTTATAGTGACCTAGGTTGCTCTTACTATTAAATCTCTGCTTTCTCTTGGAGTTATTATTATTGTTTTGCGTTGGAATCAGCTGCTCTTTGACTTGAACTGTGGAAATAAGACTATAACCTCAATGATTTTGTAAATTGGCCATTTACCTTTCTTTTTTTTCTTTCTAAATTATTTTGTATTTTGATTCAGAAGATGGAAAGGATCCCTGAAATGACAAAAATATCTAATTTTAAGATAATTAGTTGTTAATTGTGACCTGGATACAAGATTTTGTAGAAACCCTTAAGCAGGGTGCGGCAGCACAACTTCCTTTTTCAAAATGCACGCCATTCAATTGGTTGATGTCATAGTAGAGGACTAATCTCCCAATTTGTCCGCTTGTGATTTTTTCTAGGGTTTCTTTGAAATCCTAGGTTTATCTGAACCTTCCAAAGACCTTAAAAGATTTGAATACCAACATCGAGGAAGAAATTGCCAATACGTCTGCTATGCTGGCAAGAGTCATGAGAAACGCAAGAAATCAGTTTACTCAGCGTAATGTGAATGGGGAACGTCACCAATCTGATTTGATCTTCAAAACTATGTAAATCAAAATTTCAGACATGCGCCTACATTAGAAAAATCGAGTAAAAATGTTCTGATTCATACAATTATTTAGTTTTGAAAAAATTAAGTTATGCTGCCGCACCCTGTATGTAGCAATACTAATAATAAGGGTTAGCCAACCTGAAGGCTCGATGCCCATACCATAAATCTTTTCTTACAAAGTTCCGTCCACTCCCCACTACCCAAACCCATATCTGCCAGATCACTCTAAACGCAATCCTCCCACCTATACTTTGGTCTACCATTTACAGCCAATAATTATAAATAATGGAATGATACTTTTATGTTTTCAGAATGGAGGATAAGAAGGGAGGGGGTAGAGTTTCTCAGATAGCCAACATATTCTCTTGCGGAGGAGGTGCCACTCGTGCGATGTCGCCAGGGAAGCTGGAAGGAGAGGTCGAAGGAGGCGGTGGTGGAGGAGTCACCGTCGTTAGGACCGAGTCCCACCTTGCACGCTTCAATAACGCTCGAGCGCTCTTCGAGAAATTAGGATCTACAGGTCAGTATTAAACATGACAATATTAAAAAAGTTAATTTTTTTTAATTTGTATTATTTAGTTTACTAAAATTTTATTCTATTTAAGGTCCTCTATATAAAGGTCAATTAATATTATTCATTATTATTTATTTTAAGTTAAATGGTTATGTGGCATTCGATATTATTCAGTACAGCTGAACTAATACTTAGGTATGTTTCATGTGAAGGGGCTATAAATTTAAGAGATTTTCTAGTTGAAAAACCAATATTTTAAAATAATAAAATGATGTTTTAAAGGAACCCAAGAAGACCCACCTCCCCCAGTTAAACCAAAGAAAATTATTGTAACTGAACCGAAGATAGAACCTAGCCAGGTAATGGAATGTATATATTTTTAATTCTATTTAAAAATAATCAACATACATTCATGATCTAAATTTTGATTATCTTTTTATTAGGTATTACGTCAGGTAAATGGAGGAGCTATTGTTCGAGGATTACACAATGGAACGACTGGCGAGAAACCCGCTAAACCTGAAAAACCCGAAAGAAAACTCAATTCCAGGGAGCTGATAGAAAAACAGAAGAATTGGACCTCTCATTTTACAAAATCGAGAACAAATCTTCCAAGGTATTTTCAGTGTTGATGAGTATGGCTATAATATAATACGAGTAATTCCAACATTTATGGATATAAGAACTGTTATAAAAAGTATTTATGTGCCTTATCCATAAAAAAAACAACAATAAGATTAAATTAAATTGAATCATTGAATCTGGTGTTTGATGCTTAATCATGCATCTAAGATGTATCATAAAAAATCTTAATGGAGTTATTTCATTTACATTTAATATATTGTATAATAGTGTTACATAGTATCGAACTTATGAGACTATACTTGTTTTGGTTTTCAGATTAACTATTGTATAGTGACCATTGTTAGTCACTGTATATTTTTGAAAATCAGTTTCTCCTTTTTTTCATAAGACAAAAATTGCCATTTTTCTGGATATGGTAGAAATATGGCTTTGTGTTGGGATCTTTTTAAACCTAAAAAAAAACTGGTTTTTACAGTATTCCAGGTTTGATTTTGGATTTGATACTTTGGTTTGGAATCAATACAGGCGCCATATTTAACAAAACTATATCAATATAATAAAATCACTTCAAATATTTTAGTAATGTGCTTTTTTTTTTTCTTTTCTTTTTTGTGAATACATTACACTTTTATTATTAAGTTTTAATAATTCTGTGTCAAATAAATTTTTTATTTAATCAATATTAAAGCTAACAAGATATAAAAGAGACATTGATACACTCTCAGATAAATTTTCAAAATTATGGAAGCCCTTTGCTTTTTGTGTTAACACGTCTTTGAATAAGGCAATACAGGCATTTTTAAAATATTATCTTTCTTATAGATTTTTAAACAAAATCCTACTATTTGTCATAAGAATACTTTTCATGACTGCAAAATCATCGTGCATTTAAAATCATTTTTATGAAATTTTCAAAACTACCAAGAAGTATCAATAAATACTTTTACGATATTAGTATAATTTTGGCTATTCCTGATAAAAAAGCATTACAATGTTTTTCATTTTAATTAATATTGTTTTAGGTACAATAGTGATCCTAAGTGTGAAAATAAATCCCCAATCAAAAAAGGCAATGATCCCACGAGGAGTTCGTCTTTTAATTTACCAAACCGAGAAGATCCGAACAGGTTTGAATTATTACTATTATTTTTTTATTATTATTGAACTTCTTATTATATTATTAAAGGGAACAATTGTCCTTACCAAAAGCAATATTGTTCACATTTTCTTTAACTTTGCTCTTTCAGGCTCACTGTCGTATATATATCTGGAGCACCAGTGAATGAGTGGTTAAGTCAAATTTTGTTCAGAGAGAGCTAACTGTATTGAGGGAAGTGGAATCGTGTCATTCTTTTAGTTTTTGGCTTGAAATGGAGTTGCAGTGTAAGCAATAACTCCTTTTTTTGGCTTGAAATGGAGTTGTAGTGTAAGCAATAACTCCTTTTTTTGGCTTGAAATGGAGTTGTAGTGTAAGCAATAAATCCTTTTCAAGCCAATGCCTGACTTATCACCTTATTCACTATGAAAATAATGCGATTCCGCTTCCCTGAGTACAAGAAACTTATTTTGGATAAAATTAGACTTAACCACTTTTTGACAGGGGCTGTAGATATATATATATATATATATATATATATATATATATAGTGAGTAAAGCTTATTTTATAAATTTTAAATTGCGCTGAATTACCAATTTATTCCATGTATATATTTTTTAATATTATTAGGGCTCCTATCATTCAAGAAGAAGTAGCAGCTGTAAGAGAAAGGCTCATTGCGCCACCAGCTCCTCCAGAAACTCCTCCGCGGGTCTCCCCTGCTGTTAGTCCTCTGAGGGAGCATTTGCCTATTACGAGGCACCCACCTCCTCCACCACCTGTTATATGTATGTATTTTGTTCATTTTATTTTAATTAACACCTTTAAAAAATGATGTAACACTGGACTGTAAATTTTATATTTTTTTAAAAATGGAGAAAAAACAATTTATCCAGTCTGTATATATATTCTTCTTTTATTAAATTAGTAGACGTTTCGACAAAATTTATGTCATTTTCAATCATTCTACAAACTTTTTCTGCATCAATTAATAATCAAATATAACTTTAAAAAGTTATAAGTCATAAATCTTATAAAAAGCATTTTTAATGTCATAAATATTTCTATAGTATATATATATATATGTTTTCTTGGGGATTAGCTATCTTTCATGGTCATTTTTAATACAGTAGAATCCCGATAATTCGTATGGTCACGGGACTGAAGATTTGGTACGAATTATCGAGAATACCAATTATCGGGAGTACAAAATAAAAATAAAAATAAATGTATTAATACAATTTTTTGAATCTATCGAACCTTTCATCACTTGCACGAAATTCTTCAATTCCCATTTTTCTGTGAAAACTCGGGCTTTTTCCCTTCAAATATTACCTCCAACTGGTTTGAATTCCTTGCTTGTACGAACCACTTTTTTAAGTTCTCTATAAGTCTGGGAAGTGATTTTGTCCTTGTTCTTCACAATTGAGGTGATCGTGGAACCAGGGACGATGAAATGCTTGGATACGTCAATTAGCTTACAGCCACTGGTCACGGCGTTTATGATTTGTTGTTTCTCTTCCATTGAGAGGCTAACGTATTTTGGAGGCATGATAACGTGTCACAACGGTAACAAAAACGAGACTGAATTGTAAATAAAAGTGTGATTGTAAGAAAAGCTTAATAAAATTCCTAGAACTCCCCTCATTTTCTTTGAGTGAAAACAGTACGAATTACTTATGAGATTTCTAAGAAAACTTGCCTCTCTCACTCGCTCTCCCGTAAAAAACAATAGGATCTACTGTGCCTCTAAACAATACAAACATACTTGTGTGTAAAACCAATACAAATTGAGTGATTTCCTAGAAAAGATTTATTCTCATTCTGTTCCCTGGCATATCTGTTTCACTGTTTTCTCCCTCCCTTTCGAAAACAGTACTAACTAACGAGATTTTAAAGCTGGAAATACGAATTATATGAAGTTGTAAGTGACCTCGAGCATAAAAATAATACGAATTACCGAGGGGTCTGAAATGCATTGATTTTATACCATTTATCGGGATTTTCTCTAGGGACCGGCAAATTTGTACGAATTAGCCGGAAATACGAATAATCGGGATACGAAATATCGGGATTCCACTGTATTAACAATGACCATGGAGTATAGCTAATCCCCAAGAAAATATATATATATATTATAGAAATATTTATGACATTAAAAATGCTTTTTAGAAGATTTATGACTTATAATTTTTTTAAGTTATATTTGATTATTAATTGATGCAGAAAAAGTTTGTAGAAAGATTGAAAATGACATAAATTTTGTCGAAACGTCTACTAATTTAATAAAAGAAGAATATATACAGACTGGATAAATTGTTTTTTTCCCATTTTTATAACACCTTTATTAAAATATGAAAAAAAAATTCCCATAGGGAGTCATCACGTCACCATGAAATTCCCTTTCTTATTTATTTATTAAATGTCAGTTAATGCCTCTATGGCTTATCGGGGGATGCTACAGGACATACCGA
The DNA here is from genome assembly GCA_964056705.1 of Troilus luridus. Taxonomy (NCBI): domain Eukaryota; kingdom Metazoa; phylum Arthropoda; class Insecta; order Hemiptera; family Pentatomidae; genus Troilus; species Troilus luridus. The sequence goes on along the minus strand of OZ057414.1, from coordinate 6,819,710 downwards.
TAATGTATGAAGAAGCACTGGGCAAGACTAAGGCTAAGTGAGGACAGTTGAAATGAAATGATCCTTATTAGACCGATATCAAAAAATAAAAATAAAAAGCAATAATTATTAAATGTATTTATATTTATTAGGAGCGGAGTGGCTCAGTGGTAGAGCACTGAGTTGCCATGCCGGAAATCCTGGTTCAAGTCCCGCTGCAGGAGATGACTTTTATTTAGTCTGTTTGCAGCAGGAGATGGATCATATAGGATCTAGGACCCTCCTGGGGCCCACCCAGCCTCTATATAAAATATTATAAAAGTAGGTTACCCTAAATAAGGGGGAAAAATCTGGCGGTGACCTAGGACAAGTCACCTCTTTGCGGAAACAGTACAATTTCTACCATGTACTGAACCCCAAACCCGTTCACAGGTTGTAGTGGTATAGGTTTTTTTTATTTATTTATATTTATTAACAAAAACATATACAAAATATTTTTTTAATTGTAAATATTATATCTTATTTCTGTTAATAAAAGGTAAAAGAGAAGAAAAAGAAGTTGAAGAAGTCAAACCTGTCCCTCGTGAAAGGGTTTTCATTTCACCTTCGAGAGTTGTAAGTTATTACTATATGTTAGTTTATTTTTGTTTTGTATCTAGTTTTTGTTTATTATCATAGTTTCTTTATCAGCCATTTATATTGTCAAATAATGAATTTTATTTTTTAGAGTATAGAAGACCTCAGCCGAGATAGGAGGGAACGTTCCAGAGATGGGATTTACCAGATTACTCCCGCGACTGTTTTGCCCGCCTCCGTCGAGTCGAATATTAACGCTTATCCTTCGCTCGATTCTCATTCGCCAAATCTTAATGATGTGTATGTATTTTTTTAAATTGCTATTAATATGACCGATGATCAACATATTTTTTCTGAAGATATTTTTTATTTTTTTATTTTATGTATGACATTACATTAAATTTAAAACAGTCCTTGTACCTTTAAGATGAAAACAGAATTTTTAAAAGTTAAATCATTGTGGTTAGGATATAATTGATTATTGTAAAAATAATGCTTATTGGCTGCCTTTTGTCTACACTAGGTGTTTCTAATTTTTATAAAAGTATATCAACTATTTCTCTCTAGGGTCTTCCTTTTTTATTCAACCTTATACCATCACTTTTATCTTTGTGGGTGGTTTAATTCTGTAATTTAATTCTAATTATCTTGAATGATAATTTTTGAGCTCAAGGGCGGATCCAGGATTTTTTTCTGGGGGATCACAACGGGTAGTCGGGCAAAATAAATCAACAATAACTTAGAAATAAACTTGTAGTATTTATATTAATACAAAGTGGGTTGAAACGTTGGCACAAAATAAAATATGCAGTATTTATAGAAAGGTTTCAAAGGTTTATTAAAATATCAAAACAATAGTTTCACTCATGTTATTTCTGTTATTTTATTCATATATTTTAACAACTATGATCATGTGATTTGTCTATAAGTATGTAATGTAATGTAATTAATATTTCTCCCTATTTATTAAGAGAAATTTATTAACCTCCACCCGGAGTATTTTCTTCCACATAATTTCAATTATGTTCAATGCATTACTAATGGTGACACTGGTCTTAACAGTTTACAACAGGGTTTTAAAACTTAATTCATTCAACATCATAATTAAAAAAATTCCAATGGCACCTGCGCTGGGCTGCGAAACCGTGCTTAGGCATAGTAGGTTGTTATGGCAACTACTACAACATTCGTGGCCCTTAAGTTTTTAAGATGATCTTCTTCCTTTAACTTTTTTAAAGGTCATCTAAGCCGTAAAATCTGAAGCACCCTTCCTCGTGCATAGGAAATAGATGACAGTGATTAAAAGGGAGAAGGCCTCAATCAAAATAAATAAACTTAAATCAAGAATTAATTAACTCAGTTAATCAAGCCTTCCTTTATCTGTCTAATTAAACAATACGCAGACCATTAGTGATAATGCTCTAAGCAAATTTAAATAATATTGATCTTAAATAACAGACAAAATACATTTATAAAATCTCTTGAAAAGGAATTGGATATTAATGTAAATGTCTGTTACCCTTTTATATTTTGACGAATTTTATTTTTGAAACAGTCGAGAAAAAGTTCAGCAGCAACCTGAAGAAGACGACAGCTGTAAAGGCGTTAAGTTTGCCGTTGGAGAAGAGACTCAGGTTGTTCCGGGCAGCGGGACGATGATGAGTGGTTCCCTCTCAGAAGAAGACTCTGGGTTCGCCAGCTCTGAAACTGTTCCCGCTCAACAGCAAGCGATAAAAGAAGCGGTAAGACTAACTTTAAATTTTAGTGCTATTTCAAATTCTTATGCTACCCGCGGCTTCTCTCTTGGACTTCCTGGACACCTAAAAAGGGCTGGGAGAGGTAAAAAGGTATAGGCACATATGGAAAACTTGCTAAAGAAATAAACCCAAAACTTCCTCATATCAAAAATAAAACACAACTATATTAAAACAAATTTATAATAAAATTACACTCATCAACTAATAATAATAATCCTAAAGGCACTAATAAAAATTATAACTACAATTGAAAACAAGATTCACCATCCCATCTGCTTAGTGATAGAAATGTTACAAACAAAAGAAAAATGAAATGAGAGAAGAAAAAAAAATTTTAATTGTCAGACTAAAGTAAAAGTGATTCCTACCTTGACTGTTCATCTTTCTTCCAGTCGGGTGTACCCATCTTCGAACTCTGCCTTATTGGAAAAAAAAAGCACATTTTAAATAAAAAGGTTAATTCCCGCTATCGTAAACATTTTCAGTACTCTCCCGTATAATACTGCGCCTAAGCAGCTATATTTGCCTAATTTCTTTCTTTCCTGTGGAATTATTTACAAATCCTGACAATGTCTGGTATAGGAGTCTGCAGCGTTTACAGAACCTGGTTGTAGGAAATGATTGGATAGCATGTCTCAACCAGAGATGAGAACTTTAACAATGTAATTTCTTAATCTAATTACAAATTTCATTCTTTTTCCTCTTTAGTTTATTACACTCATCATAATTAAAAATATTATTGATTTATTTTATATTTTATAATAACTCTAATTTTGTGTTGTTTTGGCCTTTTTTGTAAATTTTATTTTATTGAAATAACTCGACGATACTCACAAATCAGTTTAATAATGCTATATTATTTATAAAATTACAGGAAAATACAGAGAGTTGGGTGAGCGAAAGCTGCCTAGCTACTAGCGATTCGAGGGAACTACTATCATCCGGCCATACACCAATCGAAGATAAATCGGATGAAATTCAGTTTATTGATCAGGTAATTATCCATTTTTTGTTTTTTTCCTCATTACCGAGATTATGGTATCCATATAGGTTGTGAAAATATTGGTCCTCAGGAATCGAAAACTTCCACTTGTGTTTGTAATTATATCCTTGTTCTTGGGATACCACCTATGGCCATCTGATTGCGATGAAATTTTCTTCATAGATCAAAATATCTAAAATTTATTTTTTTATTTTATTTATCTCTAAAAACTCTGGTGCATTTACCTTATTGATTTATTTATTTAGTTTACATTTATTTTTATAGCCATATTTTGATTCCAACAAATAATGTAACTACAGAAATTAATTATTTAAAAATATCAACCATGTCTAAGGATTATTTTACTTGTACAGTTGTTCAGATTTATAAAATTTAAATAAAGCTATTTTTATTACAAGTTAAATTGTACCGTTATTAAATGAAGTCATAAGCTAAGCAGAAACAAAACTAGCTATTTGAATTAATAAAATAATAAAAAAGAAATACATGAAAATAGTCTTAAATTGTATATTTAAAAATCTAGCAAATATTGGCTAATCAACTTAAAAAAAAAAATAGTGTTCAAGATATTTATTATTTTTTATTTTTACTATGAATTACTACCTTACAGAATGATAATATGATTTTTTTGAATAACCATGATGATTATAATGCCTACTACATAATCCAAAAGTGTCATTTGTAAAACCTTCGTTTAATGTAATTTTTTTGTTTTTGTTTTGTAATTTAAGCTAATATTTGTTCAAACATATAAAATCTTAATAACAATAATAGTATTAATGATAATAAGGGTCAGTGAACTCGAAGGCTCAATGCCGATCCCCCCCCCCCCCACCAAACTATGATTACAAACTTCTGTCCACTTATCACTACTCAAACTCAAATCCGCCAGGTTATAAAAAAATATTTTATTAAAATCTTTAATTATTAAAAAATAAAAAATATAGTGTCCATGCTTTATGTACTAAAAAAAAAAACCTGTACCACTACAACCCATGAAGGGTCTGGGGTTCAGTACATGGTAGAGACTGTACTGTTTCATGGACAACGGTTCTGCAAGGAGGTGACTTGTCCTAGGTCACGCTCGACCGCCAGATTTTTCCCCCTTATTTTGGGTACCCTATTTTTATAATATTTTATAGAGGCTGGGTGGGCCCCAGGAGGGTCCTAGATCCTATATGATCCATCTCCTGCTGCAAACAGACTAAATAAAAATCATGGCCTGCAGCGGGAATTGAATCAGGATTTCCGGCATGGTAACTCAGTACTCTACTACTGAGCCACTCCTCTCCCTTTATGTACTAAAGATTAGTGATTAATTTATTTTTCTTTACAAAAAAAAAAATTATTTGAACTGTATTTCCTATATTCTATTGTACATAAATTTATTTTTTATGTTAATACATTAGTGGACAAATTCCAACTAAAAACCTTAAGTCTCTAAACTAAAACAGGAAATTGAAAATACCTGTCCAATATTTTGCCTATTGAGGCATCCTCAGGGCAGAAATAGAATAACAGCAAAGCAAAAGATGAATAATGCACCCAAAAACACACATCCCACCACCTCCAAGGCTCAAATGCAACTACTGAATCATAGGGAAGGTTACTAGATTCTCAGTTTGCTAAGGTTAGATAAAAAAAAAACTGATAAATACGCCAGAATTTGAAACATCAATATACACTCACCAAACCCCAAAAAAATCACAACAGGAAAACAAAATAAAATAAATAATAGTAGCAAACAACACAAGAACAGAAGACAAAAAACCATATGAAAAAATGAAAGTAAAAGTGCAAGAAAAAAATATATCAGAATTTATCAAAAAAACAGTGGGCTTATGGCTATTCCACAATATATATTTTGTATATGCTGTTATTCTCTTTCTGCCCTGAGGATGCCTGAATAGGCGAAATGTTGGACAGGTATTTTCAATTTCTTGTTTTAGTTTAGAGACTTAAGGTTTTTAGTTGGAATTTTTCCACTAATGTATTAACATTTATTCAATGTCTCTCTTGACCTTTCCCTTTTTCAATTTATTTTTTATGTATGGTTAAATATAAACCATAATTAAATTGAGCAATGTGAAGTTCATTAGATGAAAAGGTTCTGTAACAGCAATACAGTTATAAAGATGGAAGGGTAATAATAAGTAATAACAGGAACTTGTTGCTAACATAATAAATTATAAATTAAATAAATTGAAACAATAAAGAAAGGAAATAGATTCAATATGGCGCTATTGAACAAAGAATTGACCATATTAGTTCTATTTATATTTATTCATTGTATTGTCTTACTAAAACTTCAACAGTGGCTGTTTAAAGCCTTATAAATACCTTTAAAAAAATTATTTTGTAAACATTCATTTCCTCTAAATCAATTTAGAGAATCAACAGTAATGGTTTAGTGGTGATAACTATTTTATTAGAAAGAATTGGACAGTAACATGCAATTCGTAAATCGTTTTATGATTCGAGTGAGTGCTAACTAATTCTGATAATGATTTTGATATTTTCTAGTGGTTATATTAAATGACTGTGTTTTGGGTAAAATTATGTAGTGTCATATTGTTAATTTCTGGTTTTGCATCTATATAGTTCATAATGTCATTTAATATATATAATTAAATATGTTATTATACTAATTAATAGAAAAAAACTTATTTGACTTATAAATTCTCTACATTTCTTCAGTAACCATAATTGAAATCTACTTTCTAAACATTTTTAGATATATCAAGTTGGCTTTGGAACAATGATATAAAATGTCAGTTTTAGAAGTAAAATTAATAGAATATGATTTATTTACCCTGCTGCCAATTAGGTTATTATTGGGATTAATTTTTTGGTCTCAGTGGGTAATAGCCAGAAAAATTTTAGAATTTTTTTTTTTATTATGTTATTAAACCATATATAGAATGATCGATACATTTTTTCTTAGGTTTACCAAGTTTTTAGAAATAAATAAGTATATACGTTTTGAAATAACTCATCCTCAACTTTTTCTACATTATTTAAATAAATATTGTACAAATATTTATATAAAAGAACATGATATTTTAATAAATAAAAATTATGTATTGACTAGAATTACTTGTAATCATATTGTATAACAAAAAAAAGAAGTATCCCTAAAACACACGTATTATAAATTATATTTTATTCATTTTTATTTGATGGTGATTATTTAAATGTTTTTATTTTGAAGAGAAAAGATTTGTCCTGGCCGGGATTCGAACCCGGTTCTTCCGCATCTCTAGCACGGCACTCTTCCAACTGAGCTACCAGGCTCCTAACGAGGCCAGACATGATCGGTGAAGAGAAAAAATTTGTCAGCCCTGGTTATGAGCCTGGTAGCTCAGTTGGAAGAGTGCCCCACTAAAGATGCGGAAGACCCGAGTTCGAATCCCAGCCAGGACAAATCTTTTCTCTTCAAAATAAAAATATTTAAATAACAGGTATTTATAAGTTTATAAACCAGTAATTATTCTTTGGGTTATTGACAAAATTATTAAATTAGTTAAAAAAATTAGCTATTTTTAGTATCAGAATTTTAGTTTTGAAGTGACTCTTTTTTTGGGGGGGGGGGGGTTACACTAAAAAACCATCCTGAGTTTTACCCAACACCGAAAATGAAAAAAAAACCTAATATAAATTGTTTTTATATTATTTTTAATAGAAATCTGTTGTGTAGAGTATTTATAGACTTGATTTCCATGGCCAATGTTTATTGGCATTCTAATACTTTCTTAGCCCAACATGTTGTTTTGGTCGGTTTTTTTTTATAAAGAAATATGTATATTATATGAGACATCTCATTGCCAAACAAACAGCTAGCCTAGACCCAGAGCTGGCACTATTTAGCAGTTCCTAAATATATCATAAAGAGGCTAGAGATTTATTCAAAAGTTTAGAATGTGCTGCATCACAGATGAAGTAAGGTTGGCTTTCTTTCTTTTAATTAAATATTTCTTGAGCAAAAATTTCCTTTGTTTGATTACAAGTTTTCATCTACTTAATATTTGTTATGGCTCCAATTTTTTATGTCATTTAAATGTCCAAAACTTTAAAAGTTTAGTGAGAATTGAGTTCAAAGTGTTCTAATGATTGTTTTATTACATTTGAAATCTATGTTTTCGGTTTGATTATTAGTAATAAACTAACTAATTAAAGAACTGTTATTAAATGAAAATAACAGCTGTTATTTAATAAAATATATGTAAAACTCTTAAATGAACATATGTTTTATTTGATAACAGTTTTTTTTGTATTATGGATGTGATATTTTTTAAATTTATATAATTAGATTTACTAAACTGTGCATTTTTTATATTTTTCTGTTTCTAAATCATAAAACTTTTTAAAAAATGTATTTATTGAAATTTACAACTGTATAATAGTAATACTTCGAATAAATATAATGAAATATATAATAACATAATGGCATGAGATAAAGTAGCAATTAGAAAAACTAGAGAAACTATCCAATGATACTACTCGAAATCATATAACTTAGATTTTTTTACTTAGAAAGGGAATTGCAATACAGTAATTTGAGTTCTAATAATATTATTCTTTCATTTGTTCCTTATCATTTTTATCAGGATTAAAGGAACAATTATTCAATTAAAAAAAAAATCAAAGTATACTTGTTTTATGGAGATTTTTTTTAATTGAAGATTGAATCGAATCAAACCACAAACGATATAATAAATGGACAAATTGGTATTTTCAGATTAAATAAAATTCAGAATGAAGACAACAAATAACTTTATTTACAGATTGTTAATTATACCTACTTTTAATTGGATTAAGGTAATCATATTTATTTGCTAAAAAAGTAAACAAGGGACTTGTTTATGATCTTATAAAATAAATGAATACCTAAATGATATGTATAGTCAGATTAATTTATATTTTGTTTAGTAAATTTTTATTGGTTTTGACAATTTTTTTTATACCAAAATGCATTTAGTATGATTATTATCATTTTATGAGTTTAATATGTTCCTTCATAATGCTGCTCAAGTTTTATCTTTTAAATAAAACATTTTTATCCCGAGAATCTGTACTATTCCTAGTCAAAATTGATTTTATTTGATTTTGATTTAGATTTATATATTACTCTTTACTTTAGTACCAGTGAAAGATAGTTAAAATTAAATGTGGTATAATTTCTTGAATTTCCTGAATGTATATTTAAGTTTTAAAAAAATCATTAATTTATTTGATCAAACCAGAAATCAATCTAATAAAAATGATAAAATTAATATAAAAGTATTATACGAAAACTAATTCATTATAATAAAATTTAAATTTTTATAGTAAATTTGATCGTATAAAATAAAATTTAAATTAATTTTAATTAATTAATTTAAAAAATGTTATCTATTTTAGTTGACTTTTTAAAATTCTTTTGTTCCGTATGTATCAATGAATAATAAGTTTCATATTTTCATCAATGAATAGTTTAACTTTTTTGGCTGATAATTTAAGTATATAGATTAGGTTATAATAATATTAGAAAATTATTTTTGAATTCAAGCTAACCTTCACTATGTGCTCCATAATCATACTGAAATTAGTTTAAATTAATTCAATTTTTAATTAATGGTCTAATCCACTGTTAATGAGCTAAGGAATAACAGATGTACAATTCAGAGCACAATCGGAGCGTGAAATACAACTAATGTCGAGGTCTCATTTGCTAGTTAATTTATTCTTCTGCTTGAATCCAAGGGGATTCATCTGTAAGCTCTGCATTGTTTTGTCTTCTTCAACTAGTTAAATAACAGTTTTTTTGTAAGTTATAGCTAACAGAAAACAATCAGTTATTTTAAAGTAAAATACGTATATATATATTTTTTTTAATTTTGCAGGAGCAGGATGACGATAAGGCCGTGGATACTTCACTTATGACCCCAGCGGAAGCAGATCAACTTCTTAGTACAAGGTAAATAACGACTATTTTAAAAATGCTCTTAGCTTTATATTTCAAATAAATTTATGAAAATCGCTAATATTATTTAGTCTTTGACGAATCAAACTAGCTTTATGATAACTAATATTTATTTATTTCTATGGCTATGTACCATTAATGTCAGCTGTGTCTAATATTATATGCTAAGTGTTCTTGTTGTTTTTCATTTAATTTTAATTTTATCAACACATTGTGGTAAGGCGTTTTGAATCAGTGCCTTATGGCTGGAGCGGGTAATTTATTAAAAAATGTGCGTGAATTTTAATTGTAAAAAAAAATGACTACATTTAAAACAGGTCATATATTTTTTTTTTTGTTATTAAACTTTTGTATTCTTAGCTTAAAATGTATTCTATATCGTTATTATAAAGATTAAAGGCACTTTGATCTTACCAACAATCTATCTTAGTTATTGTTTTATGTATGTTTGAATTTCGTAATACTACGTATGAGAAAGGGCATCAGCGAACATCGGTAACCATTATAGCTTTATTTTACTCATTCTACCTTTCATCTATTTAAAAAAACACATCACTATGTCAGGTGTTTCTAGTAAGATAAATGGTTTTTTTATTATATTTTTAATTTAATTTTAATTTACATGCGTTCTAAACACAGTTTGCAAAATATATATTTTTACATGTCCTAACCACAATCTATTAATATGTGTTATATGTATTAATAAAGTTCTCTAGATTTGTGCTTAGACTTGGCGCTTTTATTAAGTTTGTTATTTGCTTGATTTTCATTTATTAATTTAATTTTTTTAATATCAATTAAATAAACTATATTACTATAAACTTATCATGAAGTAATATTAACATTTATTAATAACATCTGTTAACTATAGTCGTTTGTTTTACTCTATCTTTTTTTAAATTAAAAAATGGATCAAAGATGATTTTGAAGCAACTTAATATTTAAATTTTTTTTGGTTTAGCTATCTTCAAAGTTTAAAAAAAATTATTGGAAATAAACATTTTTCTTCCATGAAAAAGTAAACTGCCTCAATACTTAAAGCATTCAGAGTTTTTAATTTTGACGTTAAATATATTTTGACGATTTAAGTTAATTCAAACTATGTGTAATTAAGGTTGGTTCCATCTTGTGTAATGCCATTTGTGGATTCACATTTTAATGGTGTTAAGAGAAATATTTTTCTCAATTCCTGGAATATTTCTTATTACAGAATTGGACTGTATTTTAAAATAAAAAATAGTGTTTTACATTGAAAATATTTCCCTTTCAAAATAAATGAGCGTAATCTTCATTGTAAATACTTTGGAGAAATACATGCCTGGTTAAAATTAGTAGCTAAAATTATAAAAAATTTAAATCTCTCTTTGGGCGTTCTTTATCGTTTCTTAAAATCATGATTTTTAATCCCTAAAATATTCTAGTTTTAATTAAGTAATACTTCTTTCTTTTTTTTTTACAACAAAAAAAGTAATTGTATCCATTTTTGATTTGAGTTGTTATGTACTACAGATAAGAGTGTTTTATGTATTTCAAAATTACCATAAACAATTTAGCATCTCATCAAACTTTTTCATTGTTCATTATTTGAATCATGCATAAAAATCTTTTAGCTTTGTAAATCTCTGCTAACTAATGTCCTCGCACATTTCTAGCAGATTATTTAATGTATGTGTATGTGTATGTATAAAGTCTGCTTTATGTGCTGCATGTAATTGTTTACTAACATTGCTTGTTTTTTTTGCTGCTTCTCTTTCTCGTCTCCAGGATAGTGGAAAACAGGACAGGGTAAGTTTCACAGATTATTTATTATTATTGGCAATGTTATGTATAAAAGGTAGTTGACTGTATCTTCTGTGGTTATCAATATCCGACACTGATATATTTCTGAAAGTTTATAAATTGAATTTGGTATCTGTTCTGCAGGTTGTCGTTTCAAGTTGAGTTATGACAAGTTTTAAATGTTTATTCGTTAATAAAAGTTATCGTGAGCTTTAGTATGGAAAAAAGAATGTAATTTAATGTTAAAATAAAACAAACAAAATTTTTTAAAAATATTTCCAAATTAATTTTAAACTTGGTCTGATACGTTTAACTTAAGTCCATTTTTTAATTTTTTTTTTCTGGTAAATGCATACAAAACAATGTTACTCATCATTCAGAATAAGCTTAACTATGCAAATTTAAGTTTATGAAATAATTAAATGATTTTAGTAAAACCCAATGTTATATATTTTTTCGCCATTGAATGTATAATAAACAAATATCCAATATTTTAAAATAAAACATCTGGTTATTGGAGAAAGAAAACATAGAGCTTAATTAAGAACATTTTTTGAAATTTTAAATCTGTAATGATTAAATTTTACTTTTTCGTTGTACAGGGGTGTTGCCGAAAGCTTACTGTCCGACGAAGAAGCTCAAGAAGTAGTGAAACTTCTTTCACCACCGTCAGAAGAAGTTCAGGAGCCGGAGTGGTTGAAAGATGTTCTTCAGGCTTCTCAATCTAGGTTAGATATTTTTTTATATTAGAATTTATTTAAAATGTGTAACCATTAAATTTTTGTTACCGTGTTCTTTGAGCTTGGGCAAGAACATTTCTTTACATAATCTACAAAAATGGAAATTTACTTTTTGTTCAACAACGTTTTATTTATGAAGTTATAACCTTCTTTTCATTACACCTTTTAATATGAATTTGCCATGACACTATATCTAATATTTATATACATATAAAATGTTAATTTTTTTTTCATGGTTTGTTGACACTCGCTTGTAGATGGTTAGTTTCAGAAAGGTATTCACATTTATTTACTATTTTATCAAATGGTCTCGGTTATTTTCTCAAAAACATTTCATTTTCTGTTCAGCAATGAGTTTTAAACAAAAATTAATTTTTTTTCTTCAGTTTAAAACAGTTCTGTCCTGTTTAAATGTTTTCTAACAAAATTGATTAATTGAAATGGAAATCTTTCATTGGTAACATGATTGTTGAGAAGCATAAAAAATTAAAACAACAAAGCAATTGGAGATAAAATGATCAGAAATTCCATTTATGGGAATAATTATCCCATTTTCATTTTACTTGAATTGCTTGTGTGGGGCACTTTTTACTTTTTACAGAAGTATACAATTTTTTTTAATTAAAAAAAAATAGTTTTGTTACTTACATCAAGTTTAAAATACATTTATTTAGTTAAATAATCCTGATTGATTAAATTCAGTGAGTTTTTCACAAATCTTGGAGGTTGAGACTTGAGACTGACTTTATTGAATGATTTTTGGCCATTATTATGTTTGTTTTTCTTTGAACATATGATTTTCTTTCAAAAATTTTCTATCCAGGCTTTGATATGTTAAATTGCTTTGAAAAACATTTTTAATTTTTTTATTAACTCATACATTTAAAATCTAAAAGGCTTTCTTTATTTTCATTAAAGCTTGCTCAGCTCAACAACGACTCAAGGGGACAACACCGCGGGCATTGGTGACAGCCTTGACGAGTGGCCTAGTCAACTTACGGAACCCGATCTCTCTAAAGGCGAGGAATTGTCAGTGAACCAGGAGGAAGCAGAACCCGAACCCGAACCTGAAGCCGAAGAAGAACCGGATGAAGGAGATGCTAGTAGTCCTTCTAGGCCGATTCCGTATCGAGAAGTGAGTATTCTTTCTGTAGTGTTTATACTTTTGATTGTTAAATGTGTAACTGTTTAAAATAATAGTTTTTCCAGGTTTCATATGCCCATATATGTTAGGAAAATATAAAATGTTTTGGTACCATTATACGAAAACATTTTTTTGTATTTACTGTTTAATTTCCATATTTCAGGTTCTCGAAGAAGGAGGAGTACATTACCTAGAAGATGGTCATTACTGGTTAGAGGTCGCTGGTTTGGACAATGGTGATTCCGACCCCGAACAGTGTACCGTCAAGGTCAACAGAAAAGTTCAGTTTAGTCAGTCTCCTATCAAGGTATGTATTTTAAATGTCTTTTGTATTACTAAATTGTGTTTTAATATAGCGGCTATATAATGAGTAAATAACATTTCTAGGTATACAGTACGTTCTCAGTCTCTGAATACGATAGGAGGAACGAGGATGTAGACCCTGTCGCTGCTTCTGCAGAATATGAATTAGAAAAGCGCGTGGAGAAGTTGACAGTTTATCCTGTTGAATTAGTGAAAGGTCCAGACGGTCTAGGGCTATCAATCATAGGTATAATAATAATAAATAATCAATAATAAATCATAATAATTATACTAAAATTTATTATCATTGTTAATTTTAGAATAAAAAGAAATTAAGAAAAAATATTTAAATCTATTTTATGTTCGTTTAATTTTTGTATAATATTGTACAATGATTTTTACAATTTTCTTATTTTTTTAAAGGCATGGGAGTAGGGGCAGATGCTGGTTTGGAGAAATTAGGGATATTCGTCAAGACGATAACCGAAAGGGGAGCAGCAGCTACAGATGGTAGAATTCAGGTACATGTCTCATCAATCTTCTTTACAATAATAATTATATTGTATGTAAAGATTTAAATTTGACTTATATTTTTGGCTTGTAGGTCAATGATCAAATCATTGAAGTTGATGGCAAGTCTCTAGTAGGTGTCACGCAGGCGTACGCAGCATCAGTCCTTCGTAACACGTGCGGGAAGGTTAGGTTTCTCATCGGCAGGGAGCAGGATCCAGAGTCATCAGAGGTTGCTTTGCTTATAAAACAGTCTCTGCAGGTAATTCTATTATGTAAATTATTTTATTTGTAAGTAACACTAAATAATCTATAAATATATCTAAACTAAATCCAAGCTTTACCTGTTGTAGTTTCTTTTTTTTCACTTTAATTTAAATCCCTGAGAAAGAAAAAAAATTATTTTCTCATAATTAAAAATGTTCACAACTATTATTACTTAAAAATGTTAGCTTTTGAGAGTAAAATATATATTTTTCTTATCGAAATAAATAATATATAATTAAGGAATTTATATTGAGTTGTCATGCATGAATTTTCCAATTTTTTCAATCCTAATTTTTAAGAAGAATTTTTAAGCTTCCCAAAAAAATATTTTCCATCTATAATGATTGATAATTATTTATTTATCATCAGTGTCTGTTTTTTTTAAAGTAGCTGTTAGTTTAATTTCAAACGTGACAGTGGAAACAAACGATTTCCAAGTTATTTTTTTATGAATTCTAACTTAGCCATTCTGTTGTCTAGGTTTAACTTGGAGTTAATTTTATTATTAAGGAAAAAACTGTTGAGAAAGACAGTATATATCTCTCCTCTCCATTACATATATAAATGTTTTTAGTGTTGATTTAAAAAATGAAACAAACTGCATATTATTACGATATTTCAATTTTAGGACTAGGTTATTTCAATCCAGAGAATGAAGTGAAAGAAGATAAAGACATTTTTCTTGTAAACTATGAATTAATTTTTTTTAATCTATAAAACAAACCTAAAATAAAAAATTCATTATTTTGTTTATTGTAAAATACTCAATATCTCAAAACAATACTAAGCAGGTACTATTAAATATTTTAATAGGTTCATCAGGCTATAGGATCACAAAATAAGTAATAAACTGAACTTTAATAGGTAGAAGAATTCCCGGGATGGCTCTACTAAACCATTAAGTGCTTATCGTTTTACAATTGGTACAATTAAATGAATGAAGACTTGTATAATTTGTAAAATGGGGTTTTATGGTTGTCCGCAGATAGGCAGGCAGATGTCATTGGCCTAGTTTTTTTTTTTTATGTGGGCATAAAATCTATTGTATGCGATTATTATAATCTAAGCTTAGCTAAACCCACAAATTTCAGTATACTTGCTGGGTTGATTAATTCGACCTGCCTAGGGTTAGTGACTCTGTCCTGACCAAAGGTTGCGAATCTTAGGTCGGCAAACCTATCACATAGGCAGATAACATGATAGGGTGTTTCGTCCTTAGTACGACAAAAGCGGCATGTGGGAAACTTCGCCAGTCCCAGCCTGAAGATATGGGCGTTGAGTCTACAATGAGCCGTATATCCCGCTATAATTGTTTTTAATGCTTCCCTGTCCAGATCCGGAAGAGGCTGAGACATGTCTTCTCATTGAAGCTGTCAAGGAATAGTTTAGAATGTTTTAATCCTTTTAACATGCACCAGTATTGGTACGATTTCCTAAGGTAGATGGCCTTTATTCTACTCTTAGCGTAGCTGAGAGTAATGCCGCATACTGGTTCGGGAGTGCATGGAATGTTATCCGATCCCAGCCTGGCTAGCCTATCAGCTTCTTCATTGCCAGGGATGCCAGAGTGTCCAGGAACCCACTCAATGCTAACCCTGTTGTTCTCCACCAGTTTGTTGAGAACTGCATAGCAATACCATACAATCCGTGAATTTGTACTGTGCCCACTTAGTGCACCAATGGTAGCTTGACGGTCTGTGAAGAAGGTTATTCTTCTGGAAGACATCCGCTCCTCCAGTAGTGACCGTACACTCCGCCTAGTGTAAATTTTAATAAAATTTAATTTCTCCCTTTATTTATTTATTATTTTTTTTAAAAGGTTATTTGAAGTGTGTCGACCCAATACATTATGAATATAAAAATGTATATTCTTGGTCCTTTCAGGCTGACAGGGAAAGAGAAGAACAGAGAAGAGCGCAACAGGAACGACGCTACAGCGAAGACAGCCAAAGCACTAATTCTGAAGAGAATAACGCCACGCTTTCCTCGTTGTTGCAAGAGGTCAGTATCTGATGCATGTTTATTGCACTTATTGATTTATGTTATGTAAATATTAGCATGCTGCCAGAGCATCATTGTAAATATTGGCATCTTTTCCGCAGGTTCTTGCTTCCAGTTGAGCTACAACAAGTTTTAATTGTTTATTCTTTCATTTTTAATATTTTCCAAAAATAAAAGTCATCTTGAGTTTTAGTATGGAAAAGAGAATTTAATTAAGGGCAATGAGTAGATTTCAATAATGATTTCATTAAGAAATAAAAGTTTTGACTAACATTGCGAAGTATAGATGGTATATGTTTTTTGAAACGTTAATTTCTAGATGGAATGATTTCCTAAGTATACACGATTCCCATAATTACATTCTATTTTCCATACTAAGCCTCATGATAACTTGTATTTTTGGAAAATATTAAAAGTGAAATGAATGAAAAGTTAAAACTTGTTGTTACTCAACTCAAAACGACAACCCGCAGAATTATTAACCAAATTGATTAATAATGTGATAAAATTGATTAGTTATTCAATTCTAAAGTCAATCTGAGAATGTTCTAATCTTAAAAATATTGCTTTGTAAAAACTTCAGCAAAATTTATGACTGCATTAATCCTATTTAATTAAGCAATTTTATAATTTTTCACCATTTTTGTTTTTTATACATTTATTAAGGCTCCTTTAAAAAAAAAAAAAAATTGTATGTTCTAATTTATGCATGTAAAAAAATGATGCTCTGGCACGCTTTAATATTTGATTATGCTATGTTACAAACTTAAGTCTGAATTTATTGAAAATGTATATATATAATTTTAATAGCATACTATTTGCTGATTGGATGTATTTAATTCACTGCTTTAAAGATTTTAAACTTTATTTTAATTTTATCTTTGTGCAGAAAATTCAAACAGTAACTACTGTAGGTTTTTTTTTATTAGGTAAATAAAAAAAAAATAGAAAAAAATGAGGTAGATTAGTGGTATGGTACTGAATTTCTATGCTGAAGATTCCGGGTTCAAATCTAGCAGTAACAGATAAATTATTTAATATTGATTTATGGGTATCTGTCCCACAGGTTGTCACTTCGATTTGAGTTACAAGTTTTAACTGTTTATTCGTTTCATTTTTAATATTTTCCAAAAAATACAAGTTATCCTGAGCTTTAGTACGGAAAAGATAATGTAATTATGGTTAATGAGTAAATTTCGGTTATCATTTCATCAAGAAATAAAATTTTTAAATAACATTTCAAACATGATATATGTTTGTTGAAACATTCATTTCTAGATGAAAGATTACCGAAGTATATACATTTCCCATAATTATATTCTCTTTTCCATTATTTTTTTGGGAAAATATTAAAAGTGAAACAAATAAAAATTTAGAACTTGTTATGATTCAATTTGAAGTGACAACCTGTGCAATAATTAATCACTTATGGAATTTATCGGGCATTTGTGAATTATTTATGTCGCCCTATTTTTTTTTTTTTTTTTATATATAAGTCTATTTTTAAGTTGGCTTATCAGGTTTTTGAACTTGAATTGATGAGCACAGGTACAAGTGTTGAATGATTTTCAGAGTCAGATGAAACAAGCAGCTGCGGAAAACGAAGTGTTGAGGTTAAAAGCGAGGGTGAGGAGAACAGATTAATAATTAAAAGAAGTAATAACTAAACTTTGGGTGCACATTCACTAATGCTTCATAACCTTTTATAATAATGTTACGTAGCATGGTTGGTAGAACTGCTTTTCTAACCTATCTCTATTTCTCTCTATGCTCTAATAGGCTTTGGAAGCTTTCTTAGAACATTTGCATCGTACAGATACATATATATATAAACACCAAAACACGGCATAAACAGGTGTATACCGTAGATATGATATTTTTGAAGGTGTAGCTTAAAAACACTTACTAACAATATTTACTTGGGTAACTGTTTAGCAGTAATAACAAATGTTATTCTAATCTGAATAATTTTACTGGTTTATGGATTTTATATCGTTAATGTGTAAATGTGTATATATTTATGTTTACCCTTAGTTATTTTCACATTTAGTTTATTTTTATATGAAACACTGTTGTTTGTTGTATCTTCCCCTTCCAATGTCTAGTTTAAAAAAGTTAATAATCATTCATCAAATGTTTCTTTCGAAGGTTTCGACCGTGTCATCAAATCCTTTGCCAATGTTTCACTAGGGGTCCAGGGGAGGTGCCTATTCTTCCAATGATCTGATTGGCCACTTTTTGTAAGAAAAGGCTTTGTCGCTAGACCTGAACCGGTATAAATACTGAAGGATAGAAGGACACCTTCAGTCTCAGGTTAAGCCCTGAAGAAGCTAGCAGCTTGTCTAGTGAAACATTGGAAAAGAATTCGACAACACGGTCGAAACCAGAAGAAACATTTGATAAATGGATTCAAATTATTGGCCGTGGCAATTTGGGTATTTAAGTTTATAATTATTCAAGAAACATTTTTTGGATATTATTACATCTACTTCATAATTGACTCGTAGAATAGTTTAGGTCCTTGTGAGCTAGCTGCTACATGACACTCTTAGTATTCAAATGGCAAAAAAAACAACAATGAAATGTTACAACATATTTCTTTCTCTTATCTGATTTCGGTACACCTTTTATTTTTATAAAGGTATACCAATATAGACTTTTTTTTATTAAAATGAAATTTCATCTCTAAATTGGATCCTTTTTTTTTAGAAGCATGTTGTCAAGCAGACCTAAATTTTTATCCATTGTCAAGCCTTGTTAGAGCAAAAGGCTAATAATTGCTGTTTAAATGCTTGTTGTATAAAAAACAGCTTGTGATGGAAAATTAATAAAGATTAATCTTTCGCTTTAGTAGAATTCTATTAGTTGGGAAAACTTCCTTCTGCTGTTTTATTATTTTTATAGTAAACTTATTTGTCATTAATTTATTTATTATTGGCTAATAAAACATTTATTTTTTATTTAATTAAAAAAAGTTTGTTAGTATCGGTTTTTTCTCATCTTTAATTCCATAACTAAAAATTCTTTTGTAAATTCGTGTTAATTTATATACTTTTTTAATTTGATTTTTTCGACTCAATGATTTTATCTTAGAATAATAATTATTCAAGTTGATCTTGGTGTGAAAGTTCAGGTCAACATCTCAAGAGATTTTTATTAAAAAAATTTCTTCTTTTTGATTCTTCTACAACAGCATCTAGTATTAACGAATAGCAAATCATGGGTTTAAAACCTGTCAGTTGGCTTCCGGATTTTTTAAAGGGAATTAATGGTTATGCCATCTTTTAGAGGAAACAAAAAGTGAGGGCCCTGTACCAGATCCTTGTCAAAAATCCATATCTCAATTATATTTGAATAGATAGTGTTCCTTCTGTTTTAATAGTTATATTTTTTGGAAATGTGATATTTTCGTGATTTATTTTTGCAAAATCAGGAATTTTAGTATGTTTCAAATGTATTTCTGTCAATTTTCAAAGTGAGTTTCTCTATTTCTGTTTAGTGGAAATTGGTTTTGCCATGGATCTTTGCATGCTGTGGTATCAGTGGTAATGAGGTAGTGGAATTACCATCTTGATCCAGATAATTTCAACCACAGATTGATGCCCAAATTTCATCTAATGATGTTAAATTCATTAAAAAAGCTACGATAAGATGGCGCCTAAACAACTGAAAAGAACAAGTTACCTCATTTAGAGACTGGTCGAACTATAATAGACTAAATTCAGAACAGGAAATAGTCTTATGAGAAAATATAATATGTGTGAGGAAACTGAGAGTCAAGTATTTTATTCAGAATTGTATCCTCCTTGATGAAGCTAGAAGGCCTTGATCTTCTTGAAGCCCAAATCGACAGATATCAAACTCTACATGACTCTAGAAGAATTAGAAGAAAAATTGATTTATTTTATTTTATCACCAGGCATGTAATCTGAAGAATGAAGAAGAAGTGAAAGTTTTAGGAAAACAAACAAATGAAAATTTTTCAAGGTTGTCAAAGTCTGAAATATGTTTGTTAAGTTCCATAATATATAATAATTATTCTAAATTAAAACAATACAAGTAATACTTTGGCTCTCAATAATTAAAAAAAAAAAAGTGTCCCGTTCAATGCCAATATACCTTTTATTTTTAAGGTGATGAATGATTTAATAAAATCTTTTGTTTTTTAAAGAATATAAACTATTATAGGAACATTTAAATATTTGTATTAATTATTGAAATATCTCGACTTTAGCTCGAGGAGTTTGAAAAAGGCGCCAGAGAAGACTTAGGTGAAAGATTAAGAGAGACAACGCTGAGGCTGAGAGAAGTCGAAAGGAACCTTGCTGGGATAAAGAAGGACAACGCTAACTATCAAGACATGCTTCATCAGACACAAGTGAGTCGTTTAGTTTTTTTTTATCGTTTTTTATTTTATAAATATTTCTTAATTCTTTTTAATGATTTATTTATATGTTTAAGGAACAATATATATCTTTGGAGAAAAAATATGCAAAAACCAAGCGTTTGGTGAGAGAGTTCCATGAAAGAGAAGCAGAATTACTTCATAGAGAAGAATTTTATTTGGAAACTCTTCAAGAAAAGGACAGGGAATACAATGCCCTCGTCAAAGCATTAAAAGATAGGGTAAGTATCATTTAGTATTCAATATTTATTCTAACCATTGTAAGTTACAATCTATTTCCTACTAGTAGGAGTGAATACACACTCATCATAAGGAAAAGAAGGGAGTTTACATAAATCTGATAAAGAAAAACAGCTGATAAATAGAAAGAATACAAATAAAAACAGCTGATAAATAAAAAGAATAAAAATAAAAACAGCTGATTGTCAGAAAACAGTAAAACTCTTTTCCTCCAGATCTGTAAATCTATCTTAGCTAAAATGCTTGTAACTTGAAGACAAGATGTGCAATTCATTGAAATATAGAAATAAATATTTAAATTTCATAATATTTTATATGATTCATGAAATAAAATAAATTATTTTAAAACTTTTTCAATAAATGGGGTTATATAAAGATTAATATGAATTTAAACTTCTCTAAGTTGATCTGTTTCATTATTACTTGTTTTGAAAGTTTGATTATATTATTGTTTAGATAATTCAAGTAGAACAGGAGTTGATGGAAACACAACGAAGAGCGGGATTGCCAGTTCACTTGCCACAGTGCGCGGAAGGTACTTACCTGCGACTGAACACACCACCGATGACCAGGAGGCCTCCACCAGTCACACCCCTCCTTGAGAGTCTCGGAGTGGAACTGCCACAGTCAGAGTCAGAGAAGACTTCGACTGTCGAGAGAAAGGTTAGTAACAGATAATGTTTACGTTTCTGTTATTTTATTTTGTTCTTATCTTTTACAGACACAGCCTAAAAGATTGTTCCTTCTTTTTATTTTGAATCCTTTTTTCTTTTATTAAATTATAATAATAAGTAAATATGCAATAAATAATGGTTGAAAGAAGTTTATTAACACATTGGGGCAGTTTTGATTTTAAAATAAAGTTACTTCTCAGTTAGACATTGGTAACTAAATTCAAATCTGGAAAAACACTAGTAAACATTTCAAAAAACATTTTTAAATAATGATTTTTATTTTAGGTAATTTTTATGAACTAATTTTTCTGATATCCTTATTCTTTTATTATAGTGTTTTTTGATTTATGTCAGCATTTTAAGACATTTCTCCATTTTCAGAACAAACTTCTCTCTTATATAACATAATGAAAGTTCAGATAAATTATTTTAAACATGGTCAACATTTAACAATTGAAAATAATTTAAAGTAAATAAATGAACTTCTATAACTATACAACTTAATAGTGAGTCAGGATTTCCTGTAATAGCCAACACTAGGTGTGACAGTCTTGTGGAGCCACTTTCCAATTCTGAGTTCCAAGCTGGCATCTTGCTTGCATCATATGCCAGCTTGCAACTTTCCTATTGGTCGTCCTTGTTGTGAAGTTCCATTTTTCTTTTTGTAAAACATTTGTACTTATTGGCTGTTAATTCTTAAATATTTAACATCGCATAACAGTAGTGCAAAAATTAAACAAAGTTTTGTCCTTTTCAATGTTTCTTTAGTTTAAAAAAATAAAATTGATGTAGTATTGTTTTAAAAGGGACATCCTTGTATATCTAATTCCAAAAAATTGTATTAAAAGGCCAATGGTATAGAAAAAAATAATGTTGGATAATATCTAAATTTGTAATCTAATGAGTATTTAAAGATATTTTTTATTAAAATATATTGTAAGATGGTTTACACAAAGGGGGTGGACATTTCGGTTGTTTCAGATGTTCCTTTACTTTTTTTGTTTGCTCTGACAAATGCATGTTTTGTATAAGTTAAGAAAGTATCGTTTTGATAGAATTATTCTATCTGAATCTCCAATATATTTGTTCATTAGTATCTGTGAAATTTAAATAATTTAATAATGCTAAAATATTGGAAATTATTATTAGGAATACTAATTGCTTGGATATATATTTTTTATATGATATATTGTGTATGTTAAAAAAAAAATATGATACTAACCACATGCATGATTATTATCTATCGTCCGTTGCCTGTGATACTCCCCTAACAATTTGTCTATGAGATTTGTAGTGCCCAATCATTCCTTCTCCCTCTTAACATGATGGCTGAATGGAAAGAAGAAAACAATTTGCATGCGTGAAAACGATTTTGCCGAATGTGATAAAAATACAAAATGGGATCTAATTTATTTAGCAAACGGGAGCGAAGGAGGAACTAGATGACGCTGTGCCCCCTCACAACCTCCTCGACGTGTCCGCAACCAGGTCCAAAGCTGAGCTGGCCACTCGTGGTGGTCTCGGAAATAGGCAGTTACCTTCCCAAGCCAAGAAACACCATTCATCTTCTTCGCTTCCTTTGTCTAATTCCAGCTCGGTAAGTTGGTATTTTGTGAATATAACCATTAAAACCTGGTGTCGGAATGGGATATTTCATATTATGTATTTAGGAGTAACTAAAAAAAAAAATGACAAAAAACACAACTACGTGTCAAAACTATTGATTCCTATATATATGCTAATAACTAATAAATTAAGAAAATATTGTGAAGGATGCATGCAAATTGAATATTATGATATTTTTGATTAAAAACATATTTTAATCATCTTTATTATGTGTTTAATCTAGTAATATATCCATCGATTGTTGTTATTAATATTTCATCATACCTTGCTTAACACAAACTGAACATTCCTTAGTGGTTTGCGAAAATCAAAAATCTTGCTTAGGACGATTTCATATTACCCTTCTCACCAATATTAACTAGTTTAAATTTTTAATTAAATTTTCTGACCTTTTTCATTTTGAAATATTCATTTTTAACATATATGTTTTACATTTTAATGCCATTGCACATTTTCAAGTTTTAATAAGATGGAACTGTTAAAACTAAAGGAAAACAAAATTAAATTCTACTCCAATTTAAGATTCATAGATATTTTTTTTAGAAAATGAGGCTAATGAATAAGCTAAATAAAAAATGAAAAAAGAAAGATAGATGGGGGGGGGGAGCTATATCAAGTCTAATTCAATTATGTCTTCAATTCATTTAATTCTTAGAATAATATAGAAATAGGTTTTTCAATAATTACATTATTAATAATGGAATTTGTAACTTTTAATATATATATATATTTTTATTATGAGGAAGAAAATGGTCCGGGGGAGGTAAAAATTGTTTCTTAAATAGGGAGAACTGTTTATTGGAAAGCCAACGTTTTGACCCATATTGCAGTTCTTCCTTCTTAAGGGCTAGTTGGATCAGGAGTGGACACTAGACTCTTTAACAGTTCAACCTATTTAAGAGAATTTTTTTTTTACCTATACCCGTACCATTTTCTTCATCATATTTTTTTATTAATTTAAATGCAAAGTATATATATATAATTTAAAACAAATGTAATTATTGATAGGTTGTTACGGTTTATATTAAAACTATCTTAAATAATGAAAAAGTTACCTTTTTGCGAATTAATTAAATAAAAGAAGTTGTGGAAAGCAGGGTAGGAGTGTTTTTTAGGATTTAAGAATAAAGTTTAAGTTAACCAATATGTTTTATGTGAATTGGCTATTGCTTTTTTTTTTTTTTTTTTTTTTTTTAGGTCTGTGCATAATGAATTATACTAATAATTGTTTCAGGATTACGGTTTGACCACTGACGAGAGTACGGAAAGCTCGGACGTGGAAAGCGAGAGAGATCACGCGAGCCCCGATCCTTGGGCCAACTCGACTACAGCTCCACCGAGAGGTTAGTTAACAGATCATAGCTTATTACCATAGCAATTATCATGGCAATAAAGAAAGGGTTTTCTATTGATTTTTGTTACATCCACAGGTTCACTAGCCGAACAGCTGAAACAAGTGCTGGCCGAACGGGAGAGGCGGATGTCGTCAGGAAGCTGCGAGCCGAACCAAACACTCAATAGCTCGATGAACAGCACGACCAGCCTGGGCAGCAGCCAGTCGAGCGTGCCTCAGTCGCTGGTCGAGGAGATCAGGCACGCTGTTGCTCAAGCGAACCTCAAAGGTAGCTGTTGGTTTAGCTGTGAGTTTTATACGATTGAAGGCATTCTTAGTTATCATCAATTGCTAACTTAATCATAGCACAATTATTGAATAGGTCTAAGCAAATATTAATCTGAGATTGCTATTATTTTTTATTTTTGAATAAGACAAACTTCTGTCTGGCTAGACATAGAGAAGCCATGCCCTTTCCCCTACTACCTAGCTCACTTCCTACACCTTAGGTCCTCATTGTGACCTAGTTTGCTCTTATTATACCTTTGCATTCTCTTAGAGTTATTATTATTATTATTTTGCATTCGAACTGACAACCTTTGGACTTGTTATTGTTATTATGTTCTTGGCTCGCCTTTATAGGACTCTATTTTGGATTTTTAGGGTTATTTGACCCTGCAATGGCTAGGCTCTGGGAAACTCCCTTCCCCCCACCACACTTCCAGAGCCCAGCCTCCTGTTTCGCAAAAGATTAGTTTTCTGTATTGTCCGACAAAAGTAATATTACTATTAAGAAAATTCAACAGAACAACAAACTTCTTTTTGTCATGACATTTGAATTATATTGTTTAAAAGGGTTAAAGAAGATGCAACCTCTACGGATTGTGGTGTTCAAATTTGAAATTTTATAGAAACAATATATATTTTATTATATTCGTTATTGATTTTATTAATTTTTAAATAATTTCTTTTCAAATAAAAATATTTAGAAACAATATATAGCTTTAAAATTTTTTAATATTCTGAGATATCTTACGTGTTTGTTTATTTAACGTCACTATATGCTACTATGACTAATCGAAATGTGCTACAGTCAGATTCCTAAATTTTGCCTATCCCAGAATAGGGATTTAACAAGTACCTAACACCGTTCAGACTCAGGATTGCCATTTCTTAGGCATAGAAGGTTTTTATGTTAACCACTTCACCACAGGTGACCCCCTTCTGACATATCTGGTTACTAAACTAATGCAGTAATTTTATAAATGAAATTATTTGTTAAAACATATTTTGCTGCATTATGTTACCAATAATAATTATGGGCTTTTAATTTCAATTTGATTCAAGATTACTTTTTGAACAACCAAAAGATAATTTATAATATAGCGCCCAAATCTGATGTTTTTTTTAATGTCATTATTGTTAATTTGGTCAATAAATATTTCAATAACATGGACATGTTTATAAATATTACTAGTGAATAAATTTATCAGTTCTTTTTCCAGTAAAGAAAAGTTGGCCTCAGGGTTCTCCTTCTTCGTCCGGATCTGTTTCCCCTGGAATCTTAACCGCAGATCCCAGCCCCAGTAAAATTGGATCATCAGGTAATAATCGATTTATATTAATTAATCAATTTATAATTTATTTTATTTCTGAAATTATAAAACTTGCTAAATTAATTTATTCTTTTAGATTCGAGTGATGTTTGGATACCGAATGAAGAACGTCGGTTGCTAATATGCCAAAATACTCCCATTCCCGAATGGACCAGTGAACAGGTTGGTTCTTTGTACTAAATATATATTTTTTTAATTGATCTATTGCTTCTAGGGATTGAACTATATTTTGTTTATTATTTTGCCATGTACGATCAGTTAAATAATATAGATCTTTATTAACCATTGGCTACTCACAAAGCCACAGTTCCTGACTTCATTATATTATTATATTATATTACATTATATTATATTCGTTATATTAGACAAAATATAACATTGGTTTTTAATTTAAATAGAAAAAATGGGATGGATCGATTTAAAAAAAAAAAAAAATAAAACAAGCTACATCTTATTCCAAAATTACGATTTTAGGATTGTCAATTCAATTCAGAGAATGAAGTGAAATAAGATTAAGATATTTTTCTTATAAATTATTTGTTTAATCTATTATACAAACTTATTAATAAAATAAAAAAAATAAAAACATTTCATTATTTTCTTTAATGCGAAATCCTCAAGATATCAAGCCAATACATACGTACAAAATAAATTCTAAATTGAAGTTCAGTTTCCGTCTGTGCTGAACTGCTATTTGCCTTCTATTGCACTATTGCAATTAAGTGAACAGCTGTATAGTTTCTTAAATGGGGGTTGGTTTGCCATTAAGTGTACAGAGGCCTTAAAACTTAAAACAAAAAAGTATTTTTCTATACAAATTTTAAACATTGTTCCCCATTGATTGTTCAAGTGCTTTAAGTATATATAAACATTGAAATTAATTAATTTTATCATTCGAATTTTAGGTTAGTTACTGGTTGACATCGGTTGGCTTAGAAGCTTACACAGAAACTCTCTTTGAGAGCGGCGTCACCAACGGTACTGCACTGCTCTCGTTAGAGCCTAGTCGTGTCAAATCGCTCGGTATAACCGGCCAAGGGAAGTCCCTCGTAAAAAAGAGGCTGAAGGAGCTGCGGGCTAAGGCTCAAAGGGAAAGGAGGCAGTCGGAGAAGGAACGGAGAGAGAGGGAGCGCTTACTCAAGAAAGCGGAAAAGATGTTGGAAAAACCTGTCAAAAGGAAATGAGTGAGTCAATTTATCATAAAAATTAATTAGGTTATTAGGCTTAATGTAACACTAACTATATAATCAAGTTTAGGTAGCAGGGTGCCTCAGTGGCAGAGCATTGAGTTGCCATGGCGAAAATTCTGATTCAAATCCCACTGCTGGCAAAACATTCATGTAGTCTGTTAGCAGGCAGAGATGGATTATGTGGGATCTAGGAGCCTCTTGGTGGCTTAAGGTGGGTATCCAAAATAAAGAGGGAAAATTTGGCGGTTGAGCGTGATCTAGGACAAATCACCTCCCTGCACAACCGTTGTCCATGAAATAGTACAGTCTTCCATGTACTGAACCCCAGACCTGTTCACAGGTTTTGTGGTGCAGGTTTTTTTTAATATATATTAATAATAACTGTTCATATAGTAAATCATTTCTAAGTAATGCATAAATTGGTTGGGGAAGGTTAAATAATTGTATATAATTAATGGGATCTGTTCCGCAGGTTGTAATTTTCAGATGTGTTACAGCAAGTTTTAACTGTTTATTTGTTTCATTTTTAATATTTTCCAATATAAATATAATTAATTACAATATGACCGAGCCTTAACTATATCTTCTTCATTTTATTTATATTACTGTTTAAATAAAGTTTATAAAATTACTCTATAGATTTTTATTATTATAAAGTTGCATTTTATATTTAAAATATAAATAGAATATACATTTTATATTTTAACCATCTTATCTGATTTATTTTTTTTAGGTTTAAGTTCCTTCTGTAGCACCAATGGTTGTGAGAAAATCAGAATAACAACGCATCAGAGAGATTAACTCTCCGCGCTACTTTTCTTTTACCGATTATTTCTTTTTAATAATGAGACAAAGTAGCGTTGTATACTTATATCAGGTTGTATTGTTGTATTTATTTGTAATATTGTTGTTAGAAATTTTATATATATATATATATATATATATATATATATATATATATATATATATATATATATATATATATATATAATTATATATAAATATTTGTAGAAAGATAACTTATTTATATCATTCACATTCCAACACATTTTATGATTGTAAATTGCCTTGTTTTTATTTAATTTTTATATATATATTTTTTTGTTTTGTATTTCATTTTTTTTTTGTTAATATTCACAACGGCAATAAGTGTAAGGTTAGGAATGAAAATATAAATCAAAGTTAACTTATTATTGGCTGTGCCATCGGTATTATTTGTTGTACAGTTATAACGTGTTGTATATCTATAATGTTACAATATTTATTATTACTGTAGGCTACTGTAGAGATATTGAAATGTATTATGCTAAGTAGGTGCCACGACTGGAAACAGTATTTAGAAGAATTTTTAGTTGGCATTCTAATTGTTCGTAGTAGCTGCCTGTTTCACATTTTATTTCTTTACTATAGTTTTTTTCATTTTTAAATGTTAATTATTTAAATACAATTTTTGTATAAAAATCGAAGGTCCCTTGAATTTTTTTTTCATTATTTATTAAGAAAAATTGTTACATGATTAGAAATGATGTACATATTTTCATTTTTTTCGTATTTAAAGCATTATCTTTTCCACTCAATATTGATTTTTCTTGAACTCCATTGATTGTTTTGAACCGTTCCTGACTTGGAAGTTAAAATCTGTAATCATGAGCTATGTATTTATATTGAATAATATTAGTTGAGCTAAATATATATAGGGAAGAATAAGGTCCTGATGGAGGTAAAAAACAATTATCATAAATAGGGAGAACTGTTTATAGGAAAGCTGATGCTTGGAGCGACGTTGGAGGTGCATGAAACCCACCTCGACCTTTGACCCCATTATAAGCCCTGAAGAAGACCTGCAACGCGGGTCGAAACGTTGGCTTTAAAATTAATAGTTCTCCTTATTTATGATCATTTTTTTTACCTCCACTCCGAGGATTTTCTTCCTTATGTATTTATAATTTTTTGCTGGGTATTATTTATTGTCCATTTAATTGTGAGCTTCAAAGAGTTTGTTCTCTATCATTTTTAAGAATTGATTAAAATAGATATGATTCGTTACACCCTTTTCTTATTTACATGATGTTTATAAATTTATAAAATAATTTTTTTGTATATTTTAAAAATTGTTTGTGATTCATATTAAATTTTTTCTAATAAAAACTCAAGGTTCCTTGAAAAAAAAATTCAATGGTTTCAGAATTTAAATAGATATATATATATATAGTATTTCTATTGTAGACGATTTATTCCTTTTCTTTTTGTTATGTTTTTAATACTTTTATGCACTTTTTATAGCTCTGCTGTATATTTAGCAATTGTTCTAGATTTTTTTTTAATAATGAAAAATTGTGTTCAATTACGTAATAAATAAAAAACTATTACTTGAAAAATTGGTTGTGAACGTGTTCATTTCAGATATAATATTAGAAAAACGTTTTGTAAACAAAGAGTTCTAAAATTGTAATCAGCCAAATATTTTATTTACATTTTATAATCAATGCAGCTCTGATAATATTTAGCAAATTGTTTTTGGAAAAAACTCAAGATCGATTTCCATTTTTTTATTGTAGTAATTTTTTGAAAATTAGTTATGGGACCCACGCTCTTCGATGCATGATATAAATAATGCAGGGCTAGAGATATTTTTTACCGACAATTGTTAGTTGTTGCTCATAATGAAATTTTTGGAATGTTCATCATAAAAGTGTAACATATAAGTTTGAAATCGCAGGCAGCTACAGTGTCTTTTAAGAATATTCATTGTTTGATATTATGAGGAACCTGCACCATCGTTTGAGTAAGTCGATGCTCAACTAATCAATATTACTGGAGATTTTAAATTGATCTTACGAATCGAAAAGATGTTTAGTTTTGAATAATTATGTAAATATATATTACAATTGAAATTGAATTTATAAAATATTTGACGAGAAAGAGGCCTAGAATGTGTTAACATTAACTATTTATTACCGATTCAAAATGATTTTTGTTATTACACTATTGTAAACAAAAATTAAAATAAATGAAAAAAAGAGACAAAAATACGAGGAGTCAAGTTATCATTTTGTAAATGTCAATTGTCATTGTATAATTAAGTCAAAACAAAAAAAGTTTGTTGTTGTGTGGCCATTTGTAAAATTGTGTGTATTAGATTATACCCTGTACTTATCTTATAAGGGAACCAGATTGTTGTGTAAGACTTCCATATGTCGGGGTCTTACAAATTTATAATTTAAATTTAATTATAACTAAATTATTAATAAAAATTTTCCATGACCTCTGTTGTCTTTATTTCTTATATATTATTTTTTGCATATTTAATTAACTGGTAGACTACCACCCTTAAGTGAACGTCTTGCTCTAGGGCAGATATTATATATAACATTCATATTCCCTTTAGTACATGTTAGTGGCAGTCCCCGATTGAACTAGGAAGAGGCTGGCCGATTCCCTGCGCATCAAAAACTTGTGATTTCACAAAAATAAAAAATCCTCTCACTGTAAGGTTTTAAGTTATATTCAATTAGGTAAAGGCCCTAATAAATTAGGGTTAATAAGGTCTTTTACAACCTTTTTCTGATGGGTTAAAATTATTTTTTAAGGAATAAACTTATCCTTATAAATCAAATTACTTAATTTATTACATTCTCCGGTTTTTTTTTTACTTATATCTTTTTTGTTATGATCTTTATTCCCCTTTTTGGTAAATATTTATAATTATAATTATGGTCTTTTATTTTTTATGGTTTGTACTGGTATAGGTGTTTATGGGGTTATATTATCAGGTTGATCTTCTAATTCTAATTAAGGCAGTCTACGAGAATACATTACGAGATGAATATGTTTATTTAAAGGAAACCTCAATGTTAGGAAACCCTTTAAAAAATAGGTATCAGTTCCAAACGTTGTCACTTTGAGTTAAATCAACAATTTTTAACCTTAAATAATCATGAGTTTTATTAGACAAAAAAAAAGAGTATAATTATGGGAAATGTGTATATTTCGGTAAACATTTCATCAAGAAATTGACGTTTCAACTAACATTTCGTAGTATAAATGATTATATAACCTAAATACAAGTATCATTCAGTAAAAGTTTTTATTATTTTCAAGAATATTAAGAAGGAAAACAATGAAAAATTAAAACTTTTTGAGACTTAACTTGAAGCAACAACTTCGATAACTGATGCCAAAAAATATATATATATTCCCAATACCAGTTGACATCAACAGGAATGATAATTATATCATTCTTCTTATATGCAACTTCCGGGATGGACCATGTCTTGTTGATGTTATGAACCAAGCTTTCGCTCATCGTGCTGTGAGCTTCTTCAGGGTTAGTCAGTTAATGAAGAGCGGATGGTTGGAGTCGGGGTATTTATACCTGGGGGGCGTGGTCTGGATCGAAGTCGGCCTTCCCATTGGTTCGCTTGTGTCGGTCGTGTTGTGTTCGGGTGTGTTCGTGTGTGTTCGGTGGGGTGGGGTTCATCTGTATGTGGATGGTGAGGTAGTGTATGGGTCTTGCGTTGGATGGCCGGATACCAGTTTTTACTGAGCTTATAGCCATCTTCCCTATTGAAATTGTTGGAAAGTTTGAGTCTACTCTACTCAACAGAGCCGAAACGATAGCTGAATCGTCCCAGCTTCCGAAGGAGAAGAGGCACTTGAGAACAGCTCTCCTAAAGAACGGATACGACCGAGAAACCATTAACAGGGTAGAAAACAAACGAAAGCACAAAAAACAAGACAAACACCAAACAGACAATGAACCTGTAACTCAGACGACCATCCCCTACATTAAAGGTACTTCGGAAAAAATTGCCAGAATCCTAAAGAACCACCACATCAAAACCGCATTCTCTACAGACAAAACAATAGCCCACATCCTACAGAATCCCAAAGACAAGTTGGGGCTACGTACCCCAGGCATTTACAGTATACCCTGTTCCTGCGGCAAGGTCTACATAGGACAAACAGGAAGGACCATCCAAAAAAGAATCAAAGAGCATATATCTTGCGTCAAAAATTTCAAGAAAGAAAAATCGGCTGTAGCAGAACACTTTTACAACACCAACCACCACATACCCTTTGAAAACACTACCATCCTTACTAAAGATTCTAATTACCATCTCCGTAACATAAGAGAAGCTATCGAAATTGTCAAACAACCCAACAATTTCAATAGGGAAGATGGCTATAAGCTCAGTAAAAACTGGTATCCGGCCATCCAACGCAAGACCCATACACTACCTCACCATCCACATACAGATGAACCCCACCCCACCGAACACACACGAACACACCCGAACACAACACGACCGACACAAGCGAACCAATGGGAAGGCCGACTTCGATCCAGACCACGCCCCCCAGGTATAAATACCCCAACTCCAACCATCCGCTCTTCATTAACTGACTAACCCTGAAGAAGCTCACAGCACGATGAGCGAAAGCTTGGTTCATAACATCAACAAGACATGGTCCATCCCGGAAGTTGCATATAAGAAGAATAATAATGACCGTGGAAGCCTACGTGAACATAATTATATCAGCTGAAAACATTAACGTATTATATAATTACGATGAATACTAATTTTAGACTTGAATACAAAGCATATAGTTGCTTAAAATTCTACTAGGTGGTACAAGTGCAGTGCCTTAAACTGACGACTTTACTATTCTGGAATGGACTTAGTATTACTAAAAACAGATAAGAAAATGATAGATATAACAGAAAAATCAAGGACTTCCTATATTTAGCAATTGTTTTAGATGCCCCATGGGTGGAGGTTTGTAAGTGCAGATAGGTGGTATGGCATCGAGCCTTCGGGTTCGCTAAGTCTTTATTTATTTATTTACTGGGGATGAAGGGATTTATTTTTCTGTTATCATCTGTGGATTGATTCTGTAGGATCTGAAACTCTCCTGGTGGTCACCAAGCTTTTTATAAGCGGGTACTATTAATTCGGGGAAAACCTAGAGGTTGAGCGTGTTAGATCATGAAGATCTTAGGCCTTGCAGATATATATTGCTCACCTAAGTTCTTGAACTAGTTTCATCAGAGGCGATTCACCTTTATTCTTCTGACCAACTTACACTCGGATCGAATGAGTGACAAATCAGGCTAGATCCACGGATTATGACTGTTCATGGTTAGTCTGGGTAGTAGGATCTATCTTTCTCTGTAGCCGTTTGTACCTTGCCCGAATCTTCGGGCGCACAGTGGTCAGAATGCCTTAATTATGCGCCCATTTGGACAAAATATTTGTAACGAGAAATTGTCATTAATGGAGTTGTTTAGAAAGCCAAATGTACAATGTGACCGATAATCACCCTAAAAACTGCTTTCTCATAACCTTCTAATAGTGCTGAGTCATTAACTGAGTCTATTAGCTAAATATTGCTCAGTCATTCCAGTAAGTTGCTATCATAGGTTGTGTTTGGTTGGTAAGTGAAAACAAGTGTTGTGGTTGTCTTTAAAGGAAAAACTGTTATTACATCATGTCTACAGACTTTAGGTAAGCAAATAAAATATTATTAATTTATATTAAACATTTTTTGGTAAGAATATACGATCATTACTGATGTAGAAAAAAAAATGCTTAAATTAAAAATGCATTCAACTCTTCTTTCTTGGTCTGGAATAAAAAGTACCATTTCTTTCGGGCCAATTTTTTTATAATACCAAAATACAGTATCTACACTTCGTAATATGTATATAATATATAATATCTATGGGTCGTAAACACTCGGAACTAATTTTTTTTTCCATAACAGATCGTAAAGGGGTTGTTACGAGAATGCAATTATTTGAACTTCTTCTCAAAGATTCATTGGTTTATCGAGCAAAAACTGTTTCTGCAAGAAAGCTGATGGTTAATTACGTAAAACAAAAGAACCCCCAATTCCCAGAAAAGCAAATTTAAAATAAAATTTCATTATTTTCTAATAAACTTTTGTTACGATGGACATCAAGTGGAAAAAATAAAAAAGTGTTTTTCAAATCGGAACTGTGACTGGTTGATTGAAGAAATATCTCTAGATCACTCTCAGGGAAACTTTTGTGAGCAAACTAATCAAAAACGATTTAATTTGAAAAGGAATGATATGACCAGGGCTGAGACTCGAACCCGGGTTTTCCACGTAACCGTCGTGGGGCCCTGCCACCTCAGCCATCCTGATTCGCTTCTCGGTCAGACATATCCTTTCTTTTCGCTAATCCTATATCTTCGTGTTCTCGCAATTTGCGATGTATACACGGGGGTGTATTCGAATCCCGGTCCTGGTCATATCTTTTCTTTTCAAATAAAATATTGAAAAAAATTGTAGCATCTAACAATAAAATAAAAGAAATAAATTATAATAATATATAATGACGTAAGTCAACAAAATCCGAAAATAAAAGTAATGTTTAATGAACATTCTCCCCGTGTATACATCGCAAATTGCGAGAACACGAAGATATAGGATCAGTGAAAAGAAAGGATATGTCTGACCGAGAAGCGAACCAGGATGGCCGAGGTGGCTAGGACCTACGACGGTTACTTGGAAAACCTGGGTTCGAGTCCCGGTCCTGGTCATATCTTTTCTTTTCAAATAGGTCAACAAGGTGACGAATAAAAGATTTAGTATCTGCACACTCGCCGGACGAACTAGTTTTTGCTACTGAGTCAAGTTTGACAAAAAAGGAGATAGAAACGTAGCAGGAGCTCTTCACAAGATGTCTGCGCTAGTTCACGAAAACTAACGCTATTTAAAACTGAGAAGGTATTTCCAAAGTGCATTAAAAAATACACGCCCGATAAAGCCCTAGCTTTGATGATTGAGACAAAATTGTCAAATTGTCAATATATTAAAATCAGCAAAAGACAACAATTGTGACTTATATCCTTCCTATTATGAGGTTTTGAAAGCCAAAAAAGATTGCTATCCTGAGGAGATACATGTAACTGAAACTATTACTGAAATAAAGTTACAGAGTTTAGTAAATCATCCGGTCAAAGGCCTGACTATCCTCCAGGAGGAAGTTATATCAAGTCCAATTAAACAAGGTTTTAGTAACATGGAAATGACTTGCAAGTGGGGTTTTGACGGCAGCTCTAATCATTCCCTTTGTAAACAAAAATTACATGAAAGTTGTCAAGCAACAGATTTAGATTTACTGTTAACATCTGTTGTTCCCATAAAGTTAACAGCAAGGAATGGCAAAGAAGAAAAAGTAATGTGGATGAACTCGCGTACATCAGCAATAAGATTTTGCATGGTCATAAAAATCCAGTTCATTAAAGAATCACGACTTGCCATTTCTCAAGAAAATGAATATATTGAACGACAAATAGCGGATCTTAGATCAACTCCAGTAATTGTTCAAGGAAAAAGCTTTAGCATAAATCACACCTTACTAAAAACTATGATAGATGGGAAAGTTGCTAACGCGATTGCATCCAATCCGTCAACTCAAAGCTGTTACATCTGCGAGATATCGTCAAAAGATATGAACAATTTAGAAAAGGCCCAGCAAACTTTAATACTTTCAACTATGGTTTATCATAAGGTTTTTCGAGTGTTTGCTATACATATCATATCGTTTAGATTTAAAAGTTTGATGTAAGGAGCCCTGAAAATAAAGCTATTGTTGGTGCAAAAACAGAAGAAGTAATTTCTATTTTTCGTCGGGAAACCAGGTTACTTATAGACACTGTAAAACAGGATACAACAGGCAACACCAACGATGGAAATACCGCCCGAACATTTTTTAAAGATCCGCAAAAGGCCGGTGAAATTACGAAGATAAGGCGGTTTTCTTATATTTTATTAGCTATTCCACGCGGTTACAAAATCAATACCGAAAATTTCCAAATATATTCGAGTGAAACAGCAAAACTTTTTGTGGAATTATACGGCTGGTTTAGGAAGCCAGCTTGTCTTCAAAAAATCCTAATACGCGGGGCTGATGTCATGGACTCACTTTTATTGCCAATAGGCCAACTTAGTGAAGAAGCCTTAGAACCAAGGCACAAGCAATGTCGATATTTCCGTGAACATAACACGAGGAAA
The DNA here is from genome assembly GCA_964056705.1 of Troilus luridus. Lineage (NCBI taxonomy): Eukaryota > Metazoa > Arthropoda > Insecta > Hemiptera > Pentatomidae > Troilus > Troilus luridus. The sequence continues at coordinate 6,783,557 of OZ057414.1, read as the reverse complement.
ACAGGGGGGAGAGAAAATTTAGAGGACCTGCTGCACGCACTTCTCATTTCATCTGACATATTGGTATCGTCAATGAGACCATTACCTAAAAAGAAATTGACTTCTTTCCCAAATGAGGTGTTGGAGCTGCTTCAGGCACCTGATCTGAACCCTTCAACAACAAGCACATGGACTTCTGAATATCAACTTGAGGAAGACTTGAAGAGTGATTTGGATATAAACATATAACATATAAAATACTATGTGATTATTTTAAATATATTTTATATTAAATATGATATTTATTATTTAGATCTATCCTTACGTATCATTAAACAATTAAACTATTTGATAAAAGAGGTTTAATAACTTTGTAATACAGTAATAAATAATTATAGGTAATTTAGAAATCAGTTACCAACAATTTTGAGAAATGTCCCCCTAATATGACAAAATTGACCACTGTGGGGCGGCGACTTGACATCTTGGAAAACCAGGATATATGATCATATCCCTTGACAATTGAATTAATTGTTTTTTTACTACATGCTTTGTATTTAGAAGGTAAATAAGAGACTCCTGCTTATACATCATTATAATTTACTATCAAATACAACTTTTTCATAATTTAAATTCCTACACTGGCAGAGTTCTGATTGGCTATGTCGATACCGTCGCCATTTAGCTCCGTTCCTTGATGGGACCCACTTTTTCTTAAAATTTTGAGTCCTGGGCTGCGAACTATTAATTCACCTGTGGGTATTTTGTAAAATTCAGTTTATCAAGTATCGTTAATGATTTAAGATAATTTGTGGTATTATGAAAATAACTAATAAAGTGTCGATACTTTTATTTGGGGTCTATTTTTTTTCTCGTCTTAAATGAATATGCTACTTGATTTTTATTCACCAATAAAATCCAATAAGAAAATTAATACTCACTAATAAAATATCCGGAGAGGGCAGACTGTAATACTGAAGCGCAGAGTAATATGACAAAAAAAGTACTCATCTTGCCTTTTTGACTTCTTACTTATAAGGACCGCTTATTTATCTTAAGGCCTAACTTTAAGGCTAATAAAGAGAAGTCGTCAAGGCATTTAAGGTAATTTAAGCTGAACATTTAAACGACACTATGGTAACAACCAAGTGATAAAAAACCGGGGAGGTTATTCTGATTTCTGTTTTATTATTGAACAACCCGACGTTTCAGGCTACTTAAACATTTACTAGACAAACGCTCTAAGCTCCCAATTAATTACTAAAGACTCTTTCTTATACATGACCCTTCTAAATCATTAGACCCTTCTGGACTTACGGAATAGAGCTTTGGGGCTCCACTAAGCCATCGAATTCCTCTCTCATTCAATCCTTACAATCCAAAATCCTCCGTAAAATCCTCAATGCTCCTTACTTTGTAAGGAACAAAATAATTCATAATGACCTTAATGTCCTATTTATGCTGATTTGGCCCGAATCAGATATCAATCTTTTCCTGACAAATTTTATTTCCACTCATACCCTCTAGTTTCAAACCTAGCTTCCTCTTCGATTCCCGATAATCCTCCGAGGCGTCTGAAAAGAAGATGGCCTCGTGATCTACTAAGTTGAACTTGCTATTTGAGTACTGCCATTGAGTAGTTTCTCCACTTGCCTTATCTCGTGTCATTGTTCATCTTTCATTATATTTACTGGATGGATACTATTATACAGTTGTAAATTTCAAAAAATAACATTAAAAACAAATTATTTAACAACGCAAAGAAGACGATTTTGCTATTAGTTTGTGAAATATTAGCTTTGAATTTCGTTTCTTATTTTTTAGGTAAGACTGTATGATAAAATGAGTTATTAAAATCAGTTAAAGAAATATATATTGTTATAATAAAAATAAATTTACTTATTCTACAGAGAAAATCTGTTTAGATTTTATTTCGACATACCACACTTAGTGTTTGATTCTATCATCATTATAAAATTAAATTAAAAACTAATATTTCTTTAAACTGTTAAAAAAAAAAACACACATCAGAATAACCTCTCCGGTTTTCATCTCACAGCTGTTACCATAGCAACTGTATCAGTAATATTCAAATGAATGACGTGTGATGTACGTCTTTTACATATAATATATATATATATATATATATATATATATATATATATATATATATATATATATATATATATGTATATGTATAATTTGACGCGGATTGTTCTTATAATTTTCCTCGTTGACTTATTCTGGCGTTGCGGAATGGAAACCTTGAAAGTTCGCAAACCCATTAATACTGTTTTTTTATTTATTTATTTTTTAAGTATTCCTGTTTTTCCAGTTCTGGATCTAAGTCCAAACCATATGTTCAGGAATATCCTGAAAAACCTGTCCTTTCCTTCCGTAGGATATCCCGGTAGAGAGGTTGAATAGTTGCAAGTACTTCAAACTGTGTGAGTTCAATTTAGAATTTTTTCTAAACAAATAATTTTTAATATGATTTTATATATCCTAAGATGATTGAAACCAATAAATTTGATTAAACATTAATTATATTTATTTTAGTATACTAAACTTCAAAAAATTTCATGTCTTGCTGAAAAACCCGAATTTACTAGTACAAGCATTACTGACTTACAAATTACCACAAAATCTGACAAGGAGACTGAAATGTCTCCGGAGCAGTGATCTACTACAGAGAGATGAACCACTGTATTGAGTGCCTTCAATAGGAGGTTTCTTCATGCACCCTTCCACTAGAATCCCTTAGGGGATGTTTTTCAAAGAAGATCGAAAATACAATATGTGCCAAATGGCATTTGTATAATTTCTTTAAATAAATATATTATTATTATTATACTGCAATATATTACAATTGAAATGTTATTGATAGAAGGAAAGAAATGTGCATCGAAAGTGCATTCCCGGCAATCACACTTTCATATATATGATGGAGATCATACTTAATCGCCAGGATCTCCATCTATTTAATGGTACCCACTTAATTGAGGTTGGGTAAGCGCTAGGAGGGTGTCCAGATCACATAGGATCGATTCAATGCTGTAAACAGAATAAATAACTTATCTGTCGCAGCCGGTCTTGAATCTAGAGATTAGTAACTCGCACTGTGCTAGACCTTCCCTCATCCGTTTATATATACAATAAAATTTTGTAATTATGTTCATCATAAGCATACAATATGTTAATATGTTATTACCATAATACACGGGAAGTATCCAACTCCGTTGGTTGAGATTTAGTAAATCACTAATCACATTGATCTAACGAATATGATATTAACTATATTTGCAGGGGGCCACCTAGGGTGAATTGGTTAGTCTAACAAACTTCTATGTCCAAGGTCGTGTTCACAGATCGGTATGTGGCCTTAGGATTTTTTAAAGTCAGTAAAAAATCCTTGACCGTCTTTCAGAGCGGACGTAAATTGGCGGTCCCGAGCATATGCAGTCTCAGGTACTCGTTAAAGAACCCTATTCTATTCATACCTGGATAGGCAAAATTTAAGACTCCAAATGTAACATCATCCGATTTGCCATAGTAGTATAAAAGTGCCGCCAAATCGACAAACTACAACTGTATTATCGATTCTTTCTGAACTTAAAATTGGTTGTAAAATTCATTTTGGTACAACTGAAAAATACTGTCGCCTTATCGAATCACTCCATCTCACTACCTTGTTGGATACTAGTGCAGAGTGGTCTCTAGATCTTTTGAAAGAATTAATAATTAACTACTCTTTTAAATTAATATTTTTAATCCATTAATCACGCTTCTGGTTTGTACCGTGTCGTCAAGTTATTGGTTTAAGTTTCGCTGCCCATACCGCTAGCTTCCTCAGGGCTTAATCTCAGACTGAAAATGTTCTTCTATACTTCGGTATTTTTAGCTTTCCGGATCCGGGGCGGAGCTTATCCGTATTCTGATTGGCTTGTCTTTTTATTCAGGTTTTTTGGTTTATTTGTTGCCACTGGTTTGTTTGGAAGCTAGAATTTCTTAATTTATATCCATCTTCTCTCTTGAAATTTTCAGGGCACTTCGCTATTTCGATTGCTTCTAATATCTTTCATTCTTTAGTGTTGATACACTTTTTAACACTTTTAGTTTGACAAAATTAGCTGATTGGCCAACAAAACGTCGGCAATGAACTTGACGACATGGTCGAAACTAGAGAAATAGGTGATGAATGGTTTAGGAATATATAATTTATCAATCACTACCGCTAGGTCTGGGGATAAAGGGCAGTAATCACGAAGCTATCTAATCCGCTAGCCTCAATTATTACTTAACACCCAAATTTGGACCATATTATTATGCAGATCATTAAAAATAAAATAAAATCATGTAAAAATGTATTTTTGGGTTAACTTACAAAAACTGTTTACATACCAATAGTTATATCTAAGATATTTCATTAAGGAACGATAACGAACTGGAAAAATTATTTGACCTCAGTTAATTATATCGCTGTCCTTTATATAACTGCCTTGTTTTTAACTTTCTGTTTGTTCTCCTTATCGAAACTTTTTTTCAGTTAGTTTTATATATATGTATTGTTCTATGATATTTTTTTATTATTAATTTGTTGTTTTCTAATATCTATTAATACAAAAAACAAAACAAGAACTACTAGAGCCCATTGAGGATCTAAGCTTCAGTAAATGCAAGAAACCGTACTGTTTCAAGGATAACGTGATTATAGGATAAGGATAAGGCTGCTTTTGTTCAAGCTCAACCGTCAGGTTTTCCCTGTAATTTAGGAAAATATTTCCATTTAAATTTAAAAACAGTACTGTTACGGTCTACTGGGTTTAAAATGAATTAAACTATTACTAAATTCAAGATACTAATATTTATTAACAAATTAAAAAGAATACAATGAGATTATTTAAAACAATTAAATTATTAAACTAATATGAATTTACAATAACAATATTCTACAGATTATAACCTAGCCCTAACTGTTATCTAATCACTAAAATAATATGGAAATACTATAAGATATTACTAATACTAAATAACTTAACTATTTACATAAATTTGTACAAGTACAATAATATTTCACTATAGTTTACAACTACAAATCAACACTTACAGTTCGCTAATTAAAGTCCACCGACCGTAAGACTCTCCAAATATGACAAACTGACACACAGTTTATTACACTCACTTATCACTGACTCACACATATTACTCACACTGACGGTCACCGCCCACTGTCACTGACTGATACTAACTTACTACTGACTACGCTTACTTCCAGGCCGAAACAGCTGGCCTTTATATAGGCAAGGTTGGTCGGACACCTAGAATATTCCACGCAATACGCGATGTTTCTAGACCGTTCTTTAATCCCACAGCTTGTCTTAATCTCTCCAGCTCGTTTAATCCTTTCAGCCGGTCTTTCTCTCTCTTCGACCGTAACAGTACTATAATTTGAGTAACAGCTTAAAGAAGTCGGGGTGAGATGGTGGCCTTTGGGGAATACATGTTTGAAGAGGTCTCCGATTTTGTATATATAGCCTCAACGGTGACCAGGAGTAACCAAGTAGATGTTGAAGTAAGAAGATTTGTCTCTGTCAACTGATGCTACTTTGGTCTGAGGAAACAGCTTGGTGGCCGCATACTCTCTCGGCAACACAAGACCTCTTTCTGTGTTTGAGTGGAATATCCTTCGCAGATTGGAGGAGTGCTGGTGGATGGAGACGCAAGAACCAGGAGCTACGTATCTGACGTATTCAAAGAATTGAATATTGTCCAGATCATAAAACTAGGCCGATTGGGGTGGCTCGCCCAGGAAGCTGCTGACAGACCCTGTATACAGGACAAGAAGACGAGGAAGACCCAGGCTTAGGAGGAATGACGGAGTGGCGGCTGATGCAGGAAACATCCTTGGCGGAAGCTGCTGGTGGAGGCCAGGACTCATCACTGGGTTGTTGGACCGAATTAGTAGTAGTAGCACGATGAAGGACTAAACAAAATGGGGCTCCTCGTAGTACATTACTACAACATTTTTCCATTGTTCATTACTACAACTTTTTTATATAGTAGAGAGAAAATGGTCAGAAGAGTAACTAATTTAGAGAGGCTGGGTGAGCACTAGGAAAACATTCAGATCGTGAGGATCACATCCATGGATGTTAAAAGATTAAATAATTTGTTTGCCACAGCCGGATAAAGCAGTCTACAGATTAAAGCACTGAGCTGCTCCCATTTGGAATACAACAATTTTTACATTCATTCATCACTAGATATTTAAAATATATTGAAATTAAAAATAGTTATTTATTTGACAAGTGAGGAAAGTGCCACTTTATTACACCGGAGTGAATTTTGCCACACGAGCCGATGGGGAGTGTGCTAATTAAACGTTAGGGTATTATAAGGACTTTTCTCACATGTTAAATATTAAATTTTTCCTGCAACCATTTAAATATTAAGAAATTAAAGCTGAAACTTTAGATTTGTTAAAACTACACTATCGCTACCTCTTACAATTTTCTATTACTAACCATGCAAGTTATAACTCTAGGACTGTTTGCTCATTGAAACATTAATTTATTATTATTTAGAAAATAATATTTTGATAGCACATACAAAAATAAAATAAACGTATATTATTATATCTTGATTTATATTTATATTTCTCTTCATATCTGACTTTAGATGTTTTTGGTAAAAGTTGATTTATTGCCTGTTCGAATGGAGGAGTAAATTCTATGAATTCATCACTATCTATTTACATTTTTTATTTTGTTAGTGGTCTGATCACTGTTTTAATCCTAGATCTCCAAATTTCTGATGTGTGGAGGTTCTAATACATTTAAGGTTATATTAATTATTTCAATACAATCGCTTCAAAATAGATAAAATCTATCTTGAATTAAATATAAAATTATTTATTTTAACTTTTTAGGAACACACAATGGATAATGTTATAATACCGCCATTTAACATTTAAAATAACAGAGTGCTGATTGCCAAATTCGATCTTGGTGGCTGTTACTTTCCCCTACTAGTGACGGAAAGTGGTTTTCCACACCAGTTTTAGTTGAGTAATGGATAGCATTACTCAATAGTTGCAGGAAAAATATATTTTGTATAAGAGTATATCTACTTTATTAATGAGTACATGTTATCCGGTACCCAAACTTACTGACAGAAACATTACCACAGAATCCGACTAGGAGACCTTCGTAGCAGGGATCTACTGTGAGATGAACCACGCTAGGAGTGCCTTCAATGGCAGATTTCTCCATCCATCCTTATATATGAATCCCTTAGGGGGGGGGGGGTTTCAAAAGAAGATCATTAATACAATATGTGCCAAATCACATTTGTATAATTTCTCAAATAAATATTTATTATTTTTATTTTATCCGGTTAAATGTTTGTATAAACTATCACGATTTTCATTAAAAAATAAATAAATTAGTCACATATTATGATTAATGATTAGCCACTCTTCAAATGATACAGGATACCTTGATGGTCAACATTAATATATGTCAAGATGTGCCCCAGGAGAGTCTTTATATCCTACAGTAAAGTATAAAAAAAAAAAAGATCCTACAGTGTCCATTTATAACTGTAAAAAATTGAAATAATTTTGTTGTGCAGTTAGATTTGAACCCGGGACCCACAACAATCTAATTATTTATAAACTATGGTGCTGAAGATATAAACAATGTGCACCATGAGTGGAGAGTATGTAACATTTGATAAAAAAAACAAAAACCTATCAACACAGTACAGTTTACCTTCAAGGTACATGTATAAGATGTACATATATCTTCTTCCTTGTTGGAAGGCTTGTACATGTTAGGTAGTATCGTATCATCTAATTCTGGAATCCAGGAAATAACTACAGAGAGGCATCCACTTAGCAGGCCAGGTGTACTTGCAATTCTTTCCTTGTAATGTTTCATCACCCGTTGTCTTGTTATATACCATATATAGGCTAATATCTGTTCTTAGTCTATTAATATATATAAAATATAAGTATATTTTGAACGATTTTGGAGTAATCTGCTAACTATTTTTGGCGTGTCTTAGATATAAGAGGGAACGAGGTGAAACCGTGTGTAGAGTGCAGATTCGCTAAACTCACGGGTTCAAATCCGACAATGACAGATAAATCATTTAAACTGTTAACATCCACAGAGCACTCTGGGCTCTTTGGAGTCTACAGATCCTCTTTGAAATAGGTACTTTTGAATTTGAAGGAAAAATCTGGCGGTTGAACGTGATCCCAAGATTGTCCAAACAAATCATTTCCCTACCCAACCGATCTGCAGACTCTTCTTATAGACGCTTACCAATCCTCGTAATGTAGTTATTGTACCTGGCGGTTGAGCGTGATCTCGAGCAAAAACATCTCTTCGTCATAGAAACAGTACAGCCTTATACCATGTGGTGAACCCAAGACTTTTCATGGAATGTAGTGGTATAGGTATTTTTTTAATTATACGTACATTAGGATGATGTATGCAGTCCTAAAGTTCACTAACTATAAGTTCAGTGCATTCAGAGCAAGTAAATTTGTATAGCTTTTTATATAATTTTTATCATGTATAGCTTAGCTATGGAATGAAATTTTGAACTGTTTCGTTCAACAATATATTATATAACATTATATATAATATTTCAAGTGATCTTGATATATTGATGTGAGGTATGCGTCTCTGCTTTTTTTTTTCAGAATCTCAGTGCGTGCACACACGGTCCGTTAAATCCCATCGGAAGGCGTAAATGGGGCTTTTTTTGTATGTTTAGAATAAAACACATATTTGATATAAAAGAATCAAAACTACAATACGAAACATTTTAACAGGCACAATAAAATAGAATAGAAAAGTAACTTTATTCTGAGTTTAAGTCCCTGTAGAATAACAAACATGAACAGAAAAATTAAAAAGAACTTATATTTTATTTTTATTTATTGTTCTTTTGATGGTGATTATTTTTAGATTTATTTATTTTGAAGAGAAAAGATTTGTCCTTGCCGGGATTCGAACGCATCTCTAGTGCAGTGCTCTAAACCACTGAGCTACCATGGGTCGTATCCAAGCCAGACAAATCCATTCTCTTCAACGATCCTATATCCCCAGTGGTTTAGAGCACTGTACTAGAGATGCAGACGATCCGGAATCGAATCCCGGCCAGGATTAATTTTTTCTCTTCAAAATAAAAATATTTAAACAAGAACTTAAATGAGGCCAGAAGGCTACATGTTACATAAATATCATCTACAGTTAAGCAGTTTATAATTTTGTTTGGTTAGTTCTGGTTATCATTATATTGGTGTGAGGTGTGCTATCTCTGCTTTTCATTTATCGAATCTTAGATTTCACAAAATGGCCCGACATCCATTTGACCATTTTTGAGCTGATCTACTTTGTACAGTTAGTTTTAGAGTGCAATTGCAGAACAGTTCTTATCAGTTTTCTCATAATGTTATCAGTTCATGCGCTATCTATGCGGATTCACGGTAACTAACCGCTCTCAATTCAACCGTGAAATTCGTATCCGTTAGAATTATTACTACTAGAAGATTTTATAATTCAATATAATTATTGTTGTTAACTTCCAATCTGTAAGACCTCAATAGATATCTTTTAAGATAGAGAAGTGAATTATAAATCTAATTTTAATTATTAATCATATGCAAAAATTAAATTGAGATACAACTAGAAGAGAGAAAACTAATATCACTGCTACAATTTCAGCCCCAACGTTCGTGTTAAAATCGTTAATAACGAAATTCGACAACAGTTGTAATTTTTAAGGCAACTAATTCGAACTTAGGTCTGGTGGGATTATTTCTCGAGGTGGTGAGATATTTTCCATGGTTGGTTACTTGCTGGACTAAAGAGGTTAGGATAGCTTAATTTATTAATATATATATATATATATATATATATATATATATAGATAATTTTAACTTCTCCTCTTTTAGATACTTCAGGATTTCTGTTCGTTTCTCTCTTTCTTTTTCTATCCCTCTCTCGCTTGCTTTTTTTTTTATCAATCTCTTCTATTCTCTTTCTCTGTGTTTTTAGGATTTTACGGTTATAGAAGCTTGTATATGTAGGGTGAAATATACGTTTCTTAAAATAAACTTCATGTCGATAGCTTGATTCAGGAAAAGATTAATGACATCATAGGATGTGATTCACTCTATAGATGCCACATTCTTTATGGTACGTTATGTACCTTGGGGAGGGGATTTGTACGAGCAGTCTTCTTTGTGGCTGAACTGAGGAGGATGATGACCGCAGAGGGGCAAAGGCTGAGTGCAACCAACGGAAGCAAGTAAGTTGCCAGAATATATTAATGCACTAAAATTTATAGATTTTTAAAATTTAAAATGGAAATTTACAACTGCTCTAATAATAGAAGTAAATATTTTCACGCATACATAATTTTATCGCATTAATGCAAGTAGAGAAAGAACCCAGTGGTAGTACTCGATTAACAGATTTAAGTTAGAAGATCACGAGGCCATCTTCTTTTCAAACGCCTCGGAGGATTATCGGGAATTGAAATTGTGTCTAGGTTTGAAACTAGTGGGTTCGAATTGTAATACTTGTCATGAAAAGATTGATATCGTATTCAGGCTACGTCATACACAAGTGGGATATTAATGTCCTAATGGATGAGTTTCTTATAGAATTATATAATTTAAGTAAGAAAGCAAGTAGAATTGAAGAATATACGAAGGATTTTGGACTGTAAGGATTGGATACGGAAGAAATTCGCTGGCTTATTGGAGTTCCAGAGCTCTATTCTAAAACCAAATAGGTTACTAAAAATAATAAAAAAAAAAAGTTGCATATATGAGGCGTTGAGATGGAAAAGGTGGTAAATACAAATTTGAAATTTTTTCAGGAAACACAAACATATGCATAATTCATGTTATTATGAAATGATTATTTATTTGAGACAATTATTTTTAGAAAAATTAAATTGGCTTTGAATGTTTTGAATGCTGAACCGCGTACCACTGCATTGAGGACGCTAAATTTGTGAAAAACATTTTAAAAAAATATGGATTTATCCCTTTTTGCATTTCCACGCCTCATATGGAAAATTAACAAACAAGGAGGCTCAAAAACCAAAAATGACCAAACACAAGAAAACAAAATAAATAAATCTATATTTTGTCTATTAATCTGTCAAAAAACCATTTAATTGTGCATCACTGTGAAAGGACTGTAAATAAAGAGAATACGTCCTCCAATCAATGAAGGTTATAGGATAACACACGAGTAAGGTTATATTTCAGAAGGTTTCCTTGTTTTCTTGTCATGTTTTACGTTTGAGGATTCTTAAATATTGTTATTTATTAGGATAAAAAAATATTGTTATTTTTTGGTCTCGACATTTTTTGTCCAAAGCTCTCGTTTTTCGTTCCACAATTTAAAAATTTATTAAAAACTATTATGCATCCGATTATTACAATTGAAGTGATAGTGGATCGGGTTAGTTATGGATTTAGTACCGGACGAAGCACTAAACAGTTTCTAAGCGCTATGCAGACTGGTAAACGTCTGAGAGGGGTAGACCGAGGCGTAGTTGGGAGGATTGTGTTAATATTGGTCTAACGGATATGGGATTTGGAGGTAATCCGTGGATGAAAGTTATTAAGCAGAGAGAGAGGTTGTATCGGCAACGAGCTTACGGGTTCGCTAAGGCGTTTTTTAATTCTTATTTTACCACTGGATATATTTCGGTAGTGGCCTGTAGAAATAAACCGTTCTGACGTGGAGTAGAATAGGCAGTTAAATATAAATAAAAACGATCTTAAACAAATTTGAATGTTATAATCTTTAAGTGAAGAAAATAATAAGTGTGTTTCCCACGTTAGACATTTTACTGAATAAATATAAACAATGCTAAAAGAGAGACCTGCCCCCCAGAAATAAGAACCAACCTTATTCCATGAGTTTTCTTGAATGATAACAGTTGACCTTGATAATATATGTGGAAGAAAATGGTCCGGGTAGAGGTCAATAAAAAAAACAAAAACAAAAAAAACCCAACTTTATTTGCAATTTTACATATACAAGCAGCATAAGTGTGAATACATGTTCCGGACTACCTTTACGTGTTTAAAGAACAGTGATTTTAATTAATTACAGTTTTAAAAATAAGTTTTACAATAGCAGGAAAAATGTAGGAAAAGCCCGCTTAAAAAAAAAAAAAAAAAAAAGACTTATTTACATGACAGTCATCAGACCTATTTGGGCATAAGGAGTTGAGCTTTGGGGCTCTACTAAACCATCCAATTCATCTCGTATCCAATCCTTGCAATCCAAAATCCTTCGTAAAATCCTCAATGCTCCTTATTATGTCACAAACAAACTCATCCATCATGATCTTAATATCCCATATGTTACTGATTTGGCCCAAACTAGATACCTATCCTTCCATAACAAGCTCCATACGCACTTGAATCCGCTAGTCTCTCAGCTTGCTTCCCATACTATTCCTGATAACCCTCCGAGGCGCCTGAAAAGAAGATGGCCTCGAGATCATCTACTATAGAACTTTATTGGAGTGCTATCGATGGGTAGTTTCTCCACAAGTGTTTTCATGTCATATTATACATTTTTGCACATTTACTTGATATAATACCATTATAGTTGTAAATATCATTGAATTAAATAAAAAAAAAAAAATAAAAAAAAAAAATAATAATATAATAAATAAATAAAAATGATAATAATAAAGTAAATAAATATTATAATAATAATTAAATAGAAAATAAATAAACAATTAAAAAGAACTATAAAATAAATACAGATAACTTGATTACAATACCTGCAAATAGTGATTTATTAAGAAAGGAGTATATGTTTTGTTCTTTTGTGCGTGTAGCGTCGTAGCGAATGTTTATCATAGTTACCGATTTCTCGGATTAATGGGTTTTCTGAAGCTGGAGTTTTTTCGAAGTAGAAGTAAATAAATTTCTCTTTGATGTGTAGAAATGTATATTAATTAGCCAACGTTTCGAGCTACTTTGCAGGTCTTCTTCAGGGCTAAATATGCAAAAAAATACAGACAATTAAAAATTAAAAAATATTTTTAAAAATTGCAAAGCATGGTAAATAAAAAGGTTCAAATACAATGGTAGTAAAAAAATATACTAAAGAATACAATAAGAATAAAACAGAAAGTGTTAAAAATCAAAGAATAAGGTAATAAAGATTAAAATTAAAGATTAAAATGCGTAAATATTAAAGTAAAAATACTAAAGTATCAGGTTTTAGAGTGGTGAACAAAAAAATGGGGGAGGGGAGAGAACATGAGATATATATCAATAAAGAGCAAGGATGATAACCATAGCAAAAAATAAATTAAAACTACAGTAAGTAATAAAATGGAAAATACAATATGTAATAAATAAATAATTACTTATTTTAACACTGCACTGATACTTTTGTATTTTCACTTTAAAATTTACCCATTTAATCTTTAATTTTTAGCACTTTCTGTTTTATTCTTATTGTATTCTTAAGTATCCTTTTTACTACCTTTGTATTTTAACCTTTTTATTTACCATGCTTTGCAATTTTTTTTTTAATTTTCAATTGTCTGTATTTTATATAATTAGCCCTGAAGAAGACCTGCAAAGTAGGTCGAAACGTTGGCTACTTAATAAACATTTCTCCACTAGAGAAATTTATTGACCTCTACCCGGACCATTTTATTCTATATTAGTTTTATTGTAAGATTTTTATATCAATACTACTCTTTATAGAGAGCGGAGTCGCTCAGTGCCACTGGCGGATTCAGGAGAATTTTTAAGGGGGGCCATGGGTCAATATGAATTTGTTATCAATGTATACGATCCATATACGAATGAAGATGCATAAAATATCAAATTTTAATTCAAGACAAATGAGGCCAGAAAGCAATAACATGGATAAAACGAAAATACGATCCTCAAGTTCTTATAAATAATAAACTCTGAAAAATTGAACATAAAGCATTAGCTATCTAGAAACCTGTACCACTACGACCCGTGAACGAGTCTGGGGGTTCAGTACATGGTTGAGACTGTACTGTTTCATGGACAACGGTTCTGCAAGGAGGTGACTTGTCCTAGGTCACGCTCAACCGCCAGTGTTTTCCCCCCTTATTATGGGTACCCTATTTTTATAATATTTTATAGAGGCTGGGTGAGCCCCAGGAGGGTCCTAGATCCTATATGATCCATCTCCGGCTGCAAACAGACTAAATAAAAGTAACTGCCCGCAGCGGGATTTGATCCAGGATTTCCGGCATGGCAACTCAGTACTCAACCCACTGAGCCACTCCGCTCCCTAGCTATCTAGAGGTGAATGAAAAACATAACAGGTTTAGGAATCGCCGATTTTGGATGCACCCATTGAGAAAACATTCGATACAATGAATAATTTTGGTCTGTAAAACGTGTTTTTTTTCTTGTTGAAAACCAACTAAAATTCAGGTCAATATCAACTAATAAGAACTCTAAAGGGGGGGATGCCCCCCTCAAATTCGCCAATGCTCAATGGTAGAGCACTGAGTTGCCATGCCGTAAATCTTGGTTACAAATCCCGATGCGGGCAAGAGTTTTATTTAGTCTGTTTCCAGCCGGAGATGGATCATATAGGATCTAGGACCCTCCTGGGCTAACCCAGCCTCTATAAAATATTATAATAATAGGGTACCCAAAATAAGGGGGAAAATCTGGCGGTGGAGCGTGACCAAGGACAACTTATCTTCTTGGAGAAGCGTTTTCCATGAAACAGTACATTCTCTACCATGTACTGAACCCCAGACCCGTTAACGGTGGGGGTTAAACCGTCTTTCGGAAGAGAAGTTAATACGATGTCAGGTACTCGTTAAGATCCCAATCCTAGTTGAACCTGTTTAGTCAAAACTTAAGCTTCCACTGTAGCATCGTCCGATTAGCCATAGCAGCATAAAGTGACGTTCAATGAACGAACAACTGAACAACTTGCTAAACATATTATTATTTCATCAAACAGATAAGACTAATCCAATATAATTATTTCATTCGTATTATGTCATATTTTTAGTTTGACATTTATTTACTGGAAGGATTGGTTTTCCTGAATCATCATGCATCATGAGCAAACATTCCTTAAAGATAGTGAAATGAGGAAAAAATGTTGTTTACATGTGAATTTCGAGGAAGCTCGACAGTTGCCTTCTGTGATTCATTGGACTAATACTGATGCGACCGTTTGCAGCGGATTAAGTGTTTGTAAACTTGTTCACGTAAACTTAGTGGGTTTATCGGGTTCAGCGTCACATCGTTTATACCATGACAGTTTTCTGCCTTGATAATAATGTCATGACAGTAAAATAATGTTGCAGTGCGGCAATGCCTTATACATTGATTGGGAAGATGACGGGCGAAGAACAACAATTTTCTCGGTCCCAATAGGGATGATGTAATGAGTGGGTTTGGGTTAAAATTTATAAAAATTCTAACCCTCCAACTTAAAATTCATCTTTCCAATAGTTCTTTATGGACTTGGAACAGTTTAACTGTGATGAACAATGTTTAAGGTGTTTGAAAATAAGGTATCGCGAGAAATATTCAGACGTTCGACAACGAACAGAGCATTCGATTAATATAGCTGAAGCGCCGCGAAAGTTGAGATTGGTTTGTAAAGTTGTTGGTTTGGTTACGAACGAGTTTCGAAAAAGTTAATAAGCGCTGTGGTTTGGTTTGCGTTAAGGATGGCCTGTAGGTTTTGGATTTGGTTATTGGTCTGTGGATGGATGTTTGTAAGCAGAAATTGTTGGTATCGGCATCCAGGCTCTTCTTTTTTTACTACCACCATTAAGCATATCACTTTTAATTGTTATCAATGTATTTTAAGTGCCAATTAAAGATATTAATATAAAATATTAATTATATCACTTTAATTAATATTACAATTAAAACCATATAGAATTTATACGAAAACTAAATTTAATATATAAATATATATTTATTATTAGTAAATATTTTGTGATATGCGCACTCATGTTTTTTTAAATAAAATTTTAAAGTATTAATAAAATATAGGATAGAAATAGTTGGGGGTGCAGTCAAAAAAACACAGCAAATAAGTTGAAATCTATTATATTATATATGTGCCGACGATTCGACCTACTGTGTAGGTCATCTTCAGGGCTATGAGAAAACAGACAAAAACAGAATAGACTGTAAAAATACATAACATAGAGATACAGAAAACATAACATAATGTAGAGATATATAAAAATTGAGCGAAAAAAGTGAAGGATATATTATGAAAGGATATATGAATAAAGATGGTTACATAATAGACATATAAAATAAATATGGTTACATAATTTATTCATATATCCTTTCATAATATATCCTTCACTTTTTTCGGTCACTTTTTCTATATCTATATATTATGTTATGTTTTCTGTATCTCTATGTTATGTATTTTTACAGTCTATTCTGTTTTTGTCTATTTTCTCATAGCCCTGAAGATGACCTACACAGTAGGTCGAAACGTCGGCACATATATAATATAATAGGTTTCAACTTATTTGCTGTGTTTTTTGACTGCACTCCCAACTATTTCCATCCTATATTAGTACCTACCAGTCAACGAATTTCTTTCCTATATTAATAAAATATATATCAACGCCATAGATCAGCAAATATGGTACGGATTGCTGGTAAAACAGTTTATAAATGTAAATAAACAAATTAATAATAAACTTAATGAAGATTATAAATTAAAAAATATAATAACCTATTACAGACCTGCGCTATAGCGAATATCTTATCTCTGATTTTTTGCAGGTCTGTTTTTCAAAAACTACTAAATCGTCAGAGATTGGATAAGCTGAGGACTCAGATAATGGATTTCCGATTTGAACTTTTGCTATAAAGATTAAGTTTTTATATATTTTTATTTGAAAAGAAGATTAAGATAAAGTTTAAGATATCGTTAATCCTATTTAGATTATTGAAAAAAAAATCATAATTTATTGGATTGTGAAGCGCTGTTTCCATGCTTCTTGATTCTGCCATGGCAGTAATCTGGGAATTGTGACAGTTGTAAAAATACAACTAATATCCATTAAATAAATAAGGGCGCTACTCTAAATTATTGCCGCATTATAAAACCGTTGCACTTCTTCTACCGCCGTCCTTCGAAAGGGACTTAAAACGGGGAGCCTGTGGGATGGCAGGTACTCGTTAAAGATTCCTATCCTAATTATACCTGTATAAGATACCCAGCTGGATGACCAGTCCTTCGCAGTATCCTAATTTTTAAGGAGTAAACAACATCTGATTTGTTGAATTTTGAGTAAACTTCTTTGTTTGTTCTCCTTCACCAGTTTCCATCAAGGTTTACTCCACTGAAGATTCTTCGGAGGTTCTTTCTTTGAAGACTAGGCGAGAACACTAAACTGGGTGGATTAATCATGTAGGAAAAGTAATGTAGTTTACATCTTATATGGGTGGATTAATGTTTCATATGGAGCTTGGTCTGCTGCGATAGAAGGCGTGAGGAGAATTCCTTGCGTAGACCAAAGTAACATCTGTTGGCCATGCATATTCTGTTCTTTACCTCAACCTCAGGTGCATTACCCTATCATTATCAGTCACTATTGAAGCCGATTGAAAGTTGTGTAATTTTCTCAAAGATACAGGGGCATCATATCATATTATATCGCATAATACTTTATCGCATGCCATGCCATTCATTTGCTTTATTTAGCAATTCCGTTATTAACTATTATATTAATGTTATTTATTATTATTTTGTTAATATCAAACCTTTATATATATGTTTTATTTTTATTTATTTATTTTTCTAGAAAATTAGTTAAAATCCTGTAAAGTCTCTTACTTTTTAATCAGTTATTTATTTCTTTATTTTTTTTTTCTTTCTCTATTTCTATTATGTTTTGTCACTCATGATTACTTCATTATGTAGCCTCCTGGCCAGATGAATATTATGTTTATTTTACTTGTTCTTTATTGTTATTCTAAAGGGACTTGGTCCCAGAATAAAGTTTGTTTTCTATTCTATTCTATTCTATATTATATATGAGCCATTCCTTTCCAAAACGTCCTTTATCCATAAGATGAAAATTTTGGCAAAAAACGAAATAAAGCCTATGAATTTAAATTAGTGCATACCAATTTGGAAATAGTATCCTTAAATTAAAAAATAATGCTGGATTTATTTGTTTTTTATTCAAGAATGATATCTTACATTGTTATTTAGTTATTTAAAAAAAATGTTTGGAAAAAGGTCGTTTTGGAACCAAAAGATGGATAAGAGAAGGTTTGAATCAAATACAAAGGACAAGGGACAGTTTGAGTAAAACAACTTTACAAAAACAGGTTTATTCTTGTCTAACCTTAAAATAATAAAACTATTATGAAATAATATAAACTTGTCAACATGGTTGTAATTGAAGGGAATAGTCCTCAATGTAAACTTCTTTTAAAATTCTTGCGCATCCTCCTTAAGTCCACTTTCGTTTCCATCATCTGACTGCGGAGTATCATTTTCTGGATTTTCATTTCCAAAAATACTGTTTTTCTAAAAGATTAAAACTTCATTATCTGCCCAATTTGAAGTTCAAGAAGATTCTTGACATCTGCAGCCTTAGCAGTCTTGACAGGAACTCCCGCTAAAAGAAGCGGCAGTTCAAAATCTTGAGTTTTAAAACCAGGATTTATGACTTTTTTACATTGTCCAAGATTCGTGTTATACCAGGACTCTCCTGAGACAAGGACTTGAGTGTTGGGCACATTGCTTTTAGTAATTATAAACCTTTTAGCAATGGCAAATTTAAAGTGCCAGGATTGCGGTTTCTTCTGAAACTTATCACAGGCTGTCTAACTATTCCAGTTTTCAATGTAAATTCCAGCATGAATGAGTATAATACTGTTGATACTTGATTAAATTCACAACTTGAACTATTAAAATTGTATGTGGAAGAAATTGGTCGGGTGGAGTGGTCAATAAATTTCTCTAGATGTGGAGAAATGTTTATTAGAAGGATCACACGTTGAGCAGTTCTCCACATCTAAGAGAAATTTATTGACCTCCACCCGAACCATTTTCTTCCACATATATCATCAATGTAATCTATTATCATTCAAGAAGAATATTAAAATTGTAATTAGCTAAATACTGGCTTTAAAAAGAGAGTACACACTTATGAAAAATCTTAAAAATACTCAACACTGTAGTATGGAAAACAGTGTAATAACCATCAATTTAAAAGGTGCATAAAAACATAACCTTTCGTCAAAATTAGCGAGATATTTTTTCAAGCTGATCAGTAGGTCTACCACAACAAATTTCAGCTTTGAATTATTGGACAAAGATGTATAAATTAGTATTAAAAAGGAAAATATTACTCAACTACGTTTGGCATAGACATTTTGAAAACAAAATTGAATACATCCATTTATTACAATGTGGGATAGAGGACGATTTGAAAACAAAATAGTTCCTGTTAGGTGGTGGCCATATTGGATTGGATAAAGGACGTTTAGAAAGCAAACACGAATTTCTGACAACTTTGAGATTTATTTTAAATGGTTTAAAGGACGTTTTGCAACTAGATATTTGGTTAATTTTATAGGAAAAACTATATAGATTGTCATGATGACAGTAACTCAAATTCGAAAAAAATTGTATAAAGGATTTGGAAATGAGCAAATCATATTATATCATATATTGTAACGCTTCTAACTTCAGTGACGTTAAATGAATATACAAATAGTCGTTGTACGAGGAATTCGTGGTAACTAATTGGATTCATCATGTATTCATGCATTATATTATTTTACGTATTTATTGAAATTTACAACTGTATACAGAATACATCAAGTAAATATAATGAAAGATAAATAATGTCCGGACTAAGGCAAGTAGAGAAACTACCTGAAATAAAAAGTTCAGCTAAAAACGTCACGAGGCCATCTTCTTTTCAGACGCCTCGGAGGATTATTAGAAATTCAAGAGGTTTAAAACTAGTGGGTTTGAGTGGAAATTAAGTTTGTCATGAAAACATCGATATCGGATTCGGGCCAAATGAGCATCAAACGGGACATTAAGGTCATTACGGATTACTTTTTTGTAATAAAATGAGCAGCATTGAGGATTTTACGAAGGATTTTGGATTGTAACGGTTGAATACGAGAGGAATTCGATGGCTTAGTGGAGCCTTAAAGATCTACACCGTAAGTCCAGATGGATCTAATGATTGTCATGTATAAGAGTCTTTAGTAATTAATTGGGAGCTTAGAGCCCAAAGGCTAGACAAATCTAGTAAATGTTGAAGTAGCCTGAAACGGCTAGCTTTTTCTTGTCGTTTCAGTCTAGTAGCATTGTATTCGACCGTAAAATTCGTATTTATTGGAATTTTTAAAATCATTGCTCCTGTTCAATCTAGAATAACCATTCATTTTACTGGAATTCTCTACCTCTTTGCTATAGACGTGGAGCCATCTTTAATGCTTACCCCTTCAACTAAGAAAAAATGGCCTTCTAATTCTACAACAGCTAGAAGCAGGATCATGTGCTCTATACACACTGAAGTTCATCAGATTAATATGGAGTAGAACAGCCAGCCAGAACAGGGTAAGTAGGAAATCAACAACCACCGAGATGAATGCAAAAGCTTCCTTGATTTGATATTACTTAAGAATTATTTTTACCGTCGACTTCCGCTTGTTTGAGGAAGTTGTGTTTAAAGGAGTAACCAATTCTCCCCCTAGTAGGAGTACCCAATCTATAGAGACGGGGTAAGCCCCAGGAGGGTCTGCAGATCTCACAGTGTTTATATACGGTAGTTAAAAAAGTAAATAATTTATCTGTTAAAGCCTGATTTGAAACTGGAGCCTACACCATAGCACCAAGCGCTCGACCATTGAGCTATCTCGCTCCTAACTGCTATGCATTGATTAATTAATAAATTTATAATTATCATCATCATCATAGTCGTTCCTCTATACCGCTCTGCAGTGTGAGGTTTCTTTCTGTATGTCCCGAACCACACCATACGATATTCTACCATTTCTCTCCTTCTATTCCATTCCAGACTTCTCTTTGCGAAGCTTTCCTTAATACCATCTTCCCAGGTACGTCGTGGTCTTCCTCTGGACCTTCTTCCTTCAACCTTAGCCTCGTATGTCATCTTGGCCAGCCTGTTATTTTCCATTCTTAAAACATGTCCAAACCATCTTAGACTGTTTTCTTCAATGACTTTTTCCGCAGGGTCCACTCCGAGGCTTGATCTAATGATCGTGTTGCAAATTCGGTCTCGTCTTGTTTTCCCCTCTATCTTCCTAAGGAATCTCATTTCTGAAGCCTGGATCCTTCTTTTATGTTTGGTGGTTAATGCCCAAGATTCTGAAGAGTATGTTAATATGGGGAGATTTACTTTGTGTCCTTGGATACTTCTCTTTTATCCAGGAATATTTTATTTAGTGCATGGAACAATTTACCAGCTGAGTTGACCCTCTCCCGGATTTCATTGTCCATGACTCCATTCTCATCAAGGTGTGCTCCCAGATATTTAAAGGTTCTCACCTGTTCGATGGGCTTTTCCTTAATTCTTATGACTCTCATTTTTCGGTGAGGCATCCTGCCAATTCTCATAACCTTTGTTTTGTCAGGGTTTATTTCCATATTGATCTTCTCTAGTTCATAATTATCATTCAAAACTAAATTATTTTTCTCCTAATTTTGAAATAGATTTCCTGTTCAATAGCAAGCAAAGCATCCTTCACTCCCGGGTATGCATGTTGGGCTCGCCATACTACTGGAAGCAACTCAGAAAGACGTATGGCGTGAGAGTGACGACATTTCACCCTGTAAATCTTTCGGAAATAACGTTGTTGCTTTCAATGATGAGCCTGCTGACCCCGAGCAGTCATAATCCTTGGATCTAGATCGATTTTACACTATCCTTGAACCAAAATGTACATCGGAAGGAAGGACACTGATGAATGGGTTTTAAAGGAACTAATTACGGAGCTGTGGGCAGCCTGCTGTTGCACTATGGAATGCTTGATTTTCTCACCACAAGACATCTTCCAGGCTGTCCCAAAGATATACATAGTCTATAACGTTAACCGAAAAATCTGTGTATATTTTTTTTCACTAGGTCCATGGAGAACCCTGGCCTCCTTGACAATTTTCTTCCACCGATCTTCCGTGACTCTTCTCCGTGCTCTCACAGCTAGGAGCCTAAGGTCTGCTTCCAAAACGTCCAGCCACGGGCTGCCTCTTCCTCTTTCTCCATCTGGATGTTCCTCCCTTGGGGATACTTTTTTTTATCCATTCTATGTACGTTGCCGAACCATGCTGTATTGATATCAGAAACTATACATCAACCCATAACTATATGAGTAAAACACTATTCAGAACTATCGAGAAGAACTATCCAGATGAACTAACAAGAACTATCGAAAAAGGTGGTTCCAGAAAAAAGATGATCTCGACCTATGATGCGGTGAAGGCGTTTCTTCTTATCTCGCTGTTATGTTATCACTGTTATCAGCTGATGAAATGGGCACCAAGCGGAAAATAGAACAAAAAAACAATTGATAACTGACCTGACGTCAGTGTATAAAAAAGATTATTTTTTAATCTTGATGATTCGTGTTAATTTTTTCAGATAAAAATTAAAAGTTGGTGATTAACAGAAAAACCTTTGCCACTAGTTCCAAAACAATTCATGGTTTTTGGTTCAGTACTTGGAATGTAATTTTTAATAGTAGTGCAAAAATCGACAGACATTCGCGCCCAATTAACGGTTGTTCTTAGGGTATAAATATGTTTTACATATTCTATTCCTTTCATAACAAACTCTATTTCCACTCAAACCCTCTACTTTCAAACCTAGCTTCCTCTTCGATTCCCGATAATCCTCCGAGCGTCTGAAAAGAAGATGGCCACGTGACCTTCTTAGTTGAACTAGTGATTTGAGTACTACCAGTGGGTAGTTTCTCTACTTGTCATTATGTATCACTTAGCCTATTTACTTGTTATATTATTGTAATATAGTTGTAAATATCAATAAATAAATAATATTTTAAAAAAAATTCTATTAATTTCTGGATACCAGAGTAATAATTTAAGATAATTAATCAACTTATTATTTATTTTAATTTACTAATCAGACAACTCAATACCTTAATTAAACCATTAATATAGTATTTATAAATATATTGTGCATCTGGGTTAAGTAAGCACCTAAAGAATTATAATAGTTATACTTTATTAATACGATTTCTCATTTGTACTTTCAGTTAATAAATAATGAAGGATGGAATTATTTGGGGGGCGGGGGGTTGGAGTCATAAATAACACCAAATAAGTGAAACTGATTTTTTATTAGTGCCGACGTTTCGAAGTACGTTGTAGGTCATCTTCAGGGCTATGAGAGAAAAACAAACAAAACAAAAAATTGTAAAACATCCCATACTTATATTATCAAACACTTACATCACTAACTGTAATTGAACGAGATTCCAATATATTAGTTTCTACAAATTTCTTCTGTATTTATACTTTAACATCATATTTTGTATTAATTTTCATTCATATTTACTTAAATAACACTCTAGAAGTAACTTCTCATACATTTTACATTTTATATTAATACCTGTGATTTAACTAGGTTTTGCATACTTTTATATATCACCTTTTTATATTTATAGTTTTCATTTTATATCTTTCTGCTTACCTACCCATATTTCTTTCTCTTTGTATTTCTTTGCATTATCACCTTTATGTACAGTCATTCTGTAATTTTTTTTATTCATAATATATAATATATCCATCGCTTTTCATTTTTTATTAGTGCCGACGTTTCGAACTACGTTGTAGGTCATCTTCAGGGCTATGAGAGAAAATCAAACAAAACAAAAATAACTATATAAAACATTGCAGTACCAAGAAAGAATATAATAATATATAGAGATATAGAAAAGTAAATAAAATAGCGATTGATATATTATTAAGGATATATATGAATACAAAAATTACAGAATAAGTGTACAGAAGGGTGATAATGCAAAGAAATACAAAGTGAAAGGAAGATGAGAAGGTAAACAGAAAGATAAAAAATGAAAAGTATAAATATAAAAAGGTGATATATAAAAGTATGGAATACCCAGTTAAATTACAGGTAATAATATAAAATGTAAAATGTATGATAATTTACTACTAGAGTGTTATATAAGTAAATATCTATGAAAATTAATACAAAATATAATGTTAAAGTATAAATACAGAAGAAATTAGTAGAAAGTAATATATTGGAATCTCGTTCAATTACAGTTAGTGATGTAAATGTTTGATAATATAAGTATTGGATGTTATATAAATTTTTGTTTTGTATGTTTTTCTCTCATAGCCCTGAAGATGACCTGCAACGTAGTTCGAAACGTCGGCGCAAATAAAAAATAAGTTTTACATATTTGGTGTTATTCATCTTCAAGGTAGTATCCTTGGCCCAATCCTTTATACAGTTTATACAGCTCACATCCCAACTCATCCTAATACTATCCTTACCACGTATGCTGATGATACATGTGTATTATCAGTCAACACCAATCCAATTATTGCATCGCAAAGCCTCCAATCCCATATGAGTGATTTTTAAGAAAGGAGTCAAAACTGGAGAATTATAATAAACTCTCAAAAATCGCATTAAATCACTTTTACCTTACGTTGTAAACCAATGACTTCCTGCCCTTCAGTATCCTTTAATAATATCCCACTTATGCCTGTAGAACAGATCCGATACCTTGACAAACGATTAACCTGGAATCTCATACGAGACTGAAAAGACAAGAAACCGCTCGACGTTTCAGGCTACTTCAACACTTACTAGACAAACGCTCTAAGCTCCTAATTAATTACAAAAGACTCATCTACATGACCATCATACGACCTATTTGGACCTACGGAGTAGAGCTTTGGGGCTCCACTAAGCCATCGAATTCCTCTCGTATCCAATCCCTACAATCCAAAATCCTTCGTAAAATCCTCAATGCTCCTTATTTTGTTAAGAATAAAGTCATCCATAATGACCTTAATGTCCAGTTTGTTGCTGATTTGGCCCGAACCCGGTATCTATCCTTTCATAACAAACTTCATTCCCACTCAAACCCTCTAGTTTCAAACCTAGCTTCCTCTTCAATTCCCGATAATCCTCCGAGGCGTCTGAAAAGAAGATGGCCACGTGACCTTCTTATTTGAACTAGTGATTTGAGTACTACCAGTGGGTAGTTTCTCTACTTGTCATTATGTATCATGTCATTATGTATCACTTAGCCTATTTACTTGTTATATTATTGTAATACAGTTGTAAATATTTATAAATAAAGAAAAAAAAGGTGTTATTTATGACTGCACCCCCCCCCAACTAATTACACCCTTTATTAGATCTTACAGTCAACTATTTTCCTCCCTAACATTTATTTTTTTATTTATTTATTTATTTATATTTTTTTTATTATTATTTTTTTTTATGTTGGCTAAAGACTTCCTTTGGAGTCCTATACAGCCCGATATCTTTAATTAATTAATTAGTATTTTCTTTGATGCCAACAGCACGCGGTCTTCCCAGGCGGTCACCCATCCAAGTACTAACCACGCCCGATGTTGCTTAACTTCGGTGATCGGACGGGGGGAACCGGTGTGTTCAACGTGGTATGGCCGTTGGCTCCCTAACATTTAATATATAAATTGAAAAATTACGATTAATGATTCGAATAAAATATAGGATTGTCATAAAATACATACATATATTTAATTATCACTTATCTGGTAAGGCAGGGGTATATCTAGGATATGTCCATGGGAAGGGTTTAGGGTTTTTAGGCTTCTTTGCCAGCATCTGCTGCTTCCGGCTGCTCTTCAAGAAGTGCCTTCTTCAGCATGTCCTTCGACTCTAGTGTCCCTTCTCTCTTCCTCTTTCATCTCTCTCCGACCTCCTCACCATGTTGTCTTGCTACCTGCATGAATGACCTAGTTCTTATAACCGCCATTTGTTCATTTTGTAAATTCATATTTATCTCTATAATAATGCTTGGAACGATATATAAGATGGTACCCACTTTAAAGAGGCTGGGTGATCCCACTGAGCTTCTCCTATTCCCAAACATAGTACATAGGGTTACAGTTACGTTCGAGACCCTACAAGCTATATAACATTGTTATCCTTAATTGGTGAAAAAACTCCACCGGTTCAGTGCAGTCCAGATCAAATTATTGCGATTCTGGTGGTATAGAAACACTACGGTTTCTACCATGTACTGAACCCCAATACCCTTCGTGGGTTGTAGTGGTGTTGATTGTTTTATTATAGTATGGATGAATGTTAATAAAAAGCAGACCATTTATGGAAACTAAAAATATTCTTTTTCGCAGTTCTTTGGGAAACTTGCCTCCTACAACTGTATTTCGACAAACATTAATTTTTTTTCTTCTTACATTTCTTGCAGTTTAATCATTTTTCCTTTCAGTATCTTTCCAGTCCTTAAGAGCCGAAGTACAAATACATCTTTCTCTTTCTCACTATGATGATTCACTTGTCCTCCCGAATAATCACTGAACATAGGTCGTTTTGATTGATAACCTGGCGCATAGTGAAAAATAGGAAAGTTAAACTGAATGTTATCAGCAACTATAATTACCTTATTTGAATAGAAATAAAAAAAAATTGATGACCTTTCGATGATGTTTTGCCGTTGCGCAAGGTCACGCTATCAATCCATTGTCCTATAAAATGATTTGATAAGGTCTCCTAGCAACAAGACCTTCTCAAGTACGGATGTTTCACCAATGATGTAAAATTTAAAAGGGTCGAATAATGGTGAAATTAACATTTACTTAAATTTAAGACAATTGCCGAATATCCCGGGTTCAAATCTCGTCTTTATCCTGTCTTAATTAGTCGACAAATGGAATATAACAAGACAACAGATGACCACACATTACAAGGAAAGAACTCCAAGTATACTTGGTCTGCGAAATGGATTCTTCTATGCGGTTATTTCCTGGATTCCAGAATAAGATGCTTTTACCAAAAATGTACAAGCCTTCTAACAAGAAAGAAAAGTTAATTCAAGTACCTTTGAAATATTCTACACCATTTCAACATATTGATGTTTTCCAACAGATAGATTATTGCGCTGAGCTCCATTAATGTGTTTGTTATAAATTGAAATACTGCCCCACACCCAACGAGCCTCAGGACCTGGAGGAAGGTGTAATCTAGGCCAAATCCTCTCACTACAAACCCATTGGCTTAAAAACACTACAGTCTCTACTATGTACATAATCCAAGGTCGTAAGGATATTTAAAATAACATAGCTATTTTCGTACTTATAGTTATTTTTTTTAATACCAAACTATTCAGTAAGTTTTAGAATTAATGCTCATTGAGAATAATATTGAAGGAAAGTGATTATTACTACTTAATTGTTTTACTCAAGGATATCTTCGGGATGGGCAAAATTATTACTAATATTGTAAACTGTTAATTCAACATCACCATTATAAACAATGTGGCTACACCGAAAATGCGACAAAACTTAACAGAACTGCAATGAATAAACATATTTCTATAATATCAATTATTATTAGTAATATATCAGGAAGAAGCAGAGATATCTAGTACACCCGCTCTCGCAAGGATTTATTATATATATATTAATACGTAAATACGTGATATGATTTGTATCATGTAGCTTTCTGGCCAGATATATATTATGTTTCTTTTTCTGTTCATGTTTGTTATTCTATAGGGACTTAGTTCCAGAGTAAAGTTACTTTTCTATTCTATGCTAAAAACCCGTATCCACCCAACGGCGGACCAACTGTCATTTTTCAAATTATACAACTCTTAAACTAATTGTCGGTACTTAACATTTAAATACAAGCCCAAGGTCGGGTTCATAGCCAGGCAGGCGGCCCTAGGATTTTTTAAAGGGAGTAAAATAATCATTGGTTATGCCGTCTTTTGGAAGGGACGTTAAACGGTAGTCTCGAGCCTGTACGATGTCAGGTACTCGCCGAAAACCCTATCCTAATTAGAATGGAATAGAAAAATAATTTTATTCTGGGACCAGGTCCCTTTAGAATAACAGAGATGAACAAAATTAAATAAATATTTATCTGGCCAAAGCCCTACATCAAAATCAAACAATATTTACATAATATCTTGAAAGTTAATAACTAAACAGGTATGTTTTGGTAGAGAATCAGAAAATTTGATACAAAATTAAAATAAAAAAACAGATAAATTTACAAATTATAAAAAGAAATAGGCTTATGGAAAAATAAGTGAATAAATAATAGCAACTAATATTTAAAAAAATGATATCATTATGAGTAAGGAATATTTACAGTAGTTCATGAATCGATCAAGTTGAATATATCTATAAATTATTTATTGATAATAAAGCATCTGAGTGGGAATTTAGAAGATTTAGGAAAAGTTTGGATTTGAATGAGGTTAAAGAAGACGCATGGCGGATATCGAGAGGGAGTGAGTTCCAAAGGGAGATAGAGCGGGCGAGAAAGGAACGCTCGAAAGTTTTGGTTCTATGGGAACGGATATAAAGATCGGAAGGGCGAGATCTTGTGCTCTGGGATTTGAATTGTAGGAGACTATAGATATAAGATGGATGTTGTGAGTTGGTCGTTTGGTATAAGTAAGAACCAAGGAAATAGAGTCTACGGATAGAAGGGAAAAGCCATTTTAACTCATCGTAACGGCGGGACACATGAGACCTCCTCGGGGCGTCGAACCTCTCCTCGAGCCTGGTCTAGAGGCCACCATATGCCACACAACCATAGCCAAAGTGTGGAAAGATAAAAGAAGTGATGAGGAGCTTACGGATAGGTAGTGTTAGAAGATGCCTGGAACGATGGAATAATTTTAGAGAGCTTATTGCTCGGCGGGAAATATGGGCAAAGTGGGGTTTCCATGAGAGGGATTGGTCGAAAATGATTCCGAGGTTTCTAACAGAGGAACTGAAGGCAATAGGGTGATCATTTAAGGTTGATTGGGGAAGTGAGTTGATAGATTTAAGAAGGATGTTAGACAGCTTATTCAAGTTTGCTCAGGCACTGATCCTATCTAGGTCACCTTCAATATTGGCAAATGCAGCTATTATCTCAATTAAACCTGGATAAGCAAAATTTAGAGCTCCTACTCTAGTATTGTCCGATTAGCTATAACAGCTAATCAAGAGGCGTGAAATTTAACTATTTAAACAAAAATGTTAATAGAAGTATTATGATACAAGGGCGGATTTAGAGGGGGGCACAGGAGGCACGTGCCCCCAGACGGTGTTTTGTGTACTGTGGAGAATCCATTGAAGTACATACTTAGGTATATATATATAGGCAAATCTCATGATCATAGTTGTTAAAATATATGAATAAAATAACAGAAAGAACACGAGTGAAACTATTGTTTTGATATTTTATTAAACCATTGAAACCTTTCTATAAATACTACAAGTTATTGTTAATTTGTTTGCCCGTCTGGCCGTGGTGCCCCCCCAGAAAAAATTCTGGATCCGCCCTTGCTCTGATATATTATTCTAGAAATAGTTAGAATGAAATTCAGTATAGTACTTATTTGGTACACCCCCCCCCCCTAGTGAGGTTATTAAAATATGAGTCCCCATCTATTATTGCTTTGAGGTAGCCTACAGTCGAAATATTGGAATACGATGTTGCTTGTTTTATTATTAATCGATGCATTCCAATTTTTCCGTTAAAAATAGTGCTATATTTTGTGTAACGGCTTAAAAAATTCATGAACTAATGAAATTAATGATTTTCTAATTTTAAAACTAATTTAACTGATTTTACACGACAAAAGACTATAGAAAAATAAGTTCCTCGATCCGTTGCTAGGCAACTCCGATAAGAAATATGAGTATTAACGATAATGAACATTAAGTTTAATCTTAATATTCCGATTTCTGCCAGCTGATTGGACCTCATCCTAATTATGTGACGTATCGATCACGTGGTCCTATCATGATCGATGTTTTAATCACTTTGATTAGCAATTATATAATTCAATAATTATCGATAAGACCTCTCGAAAAAATTGCCCCCCATGGCCTTATCGATGACGCGACATTTTGACAAATCACTTTTCTTTCTTTTATCATTATTTCACAATTAATTATTAATTAATTGATTAGTTATCAGATATGAATATACGTCAGAAACTACCGTGAAAGGTAGATTAAAAAGTTAAAAGATAACAGGAAAAAATGCAGCAGCCTTGAGAAAACACAGTAAAAAGTTACGTACCCTCCTAGGGCTCACCCAGCCTCTCTAAACTGAGAAAAAATCTAGCGGTAGAGCATGGTTTAGGCCTAATCACCTTCTTGCACAACCGTTGTCATAGAAACAGTAAACTCTCTACCATGTATTGAGTTCAAGAACCTTCATGGATTGTTATTTGTTTATTTTTACGACTTATGCTGCAATGGCGAATTGGACGATGCTACAATGGGAGCTCTAAATTTTGCTATCCAGGTTTAATTAGGATATGGATTTTTATCGAGTAGCTGAGATCGTACATGCTCGGGACCCCCGTTTAACGTCCCTTCCGAAGGATGGCATTACCAAGAATTTTTACCCTTTAAGTAGGTAATGCTAACCACCAGACCAAAGGTCGCCCATTCCATAGGTTGGTATGATATTGATAAATAAAATATTCTGATTAAAGTGAAATATACAAAATATGCTTACTTTATAAGCGATAAATAGACGTTAAAAAACTAAAAAAAAATAAAGTTATTTATTGAAATTTACAACTGTATAATAGAATACATCCAGTAAATATAATGAAAGATAAATAATGACACGAGATAAAGGCAAGTAGAGAAACTACCCAGTGGTAGTACTCAAATAACAAGTTCAACTTCACGTCATTCACGGGGCCATCTTCTTTTCAGACGTCTCGGAGGATTATCAGGAATTGAAGAGGATGCTAGGTTTGAAGCTAGTGGGTTTGAGTGGAGATGAAGTTTCTCATGAAAAGATTGACATCGGATTAGGGCCAAATCAGCAACAAATGGGGCATTATGGATTACTTTGTTCCTAACAAAGAATGGAGCATTGAGGATTTTACGAAGGATTTTGGATTGTAACGATTGAATACGAGAGGAATTCGATGGCTTAGTGGAGCTCCAAAGTTCTATTCCGTAAGTCCAGTCGGGTCTAATGATTGTCATGTATATGAGTCTGTTGTAATTAATTGAGAACTTGGAACGTTTGTATAGTAAATGTTGAAGTAGCCTGAAATGGCGTGCTGTTTCTTGTCGTTTCAGTCTATTATGGGGATTCCAAGTTAATCTGTTGTCAAGGTGTAGTTCTAAGTACCGGACCTGTACTACAGCAATCAGTGGAATGTTATTAAACGATACAGGAGGACAGGAAGTCATTGGTTTACTACGGAGAATTAATCCTCCTGTTGACAGCATTCTTCAAGTTCAGTGATATGGGATTGAAGAGTATGGGATGCTGTAACTGGATCAGAAGCTAAACAATTAAAACATCAACTAAAGCTATTAAAAACATATTTTTTTTTATTTCATCTTAACTTAGGATCACGCAACAACTTTACTTATATTATTTTCTCTGGATTTTTCTCTGTCCCAAATATTCTTTCATGCGTTCAATGGCACGTTATTTTTGATCCTCCGTCCATCTTCGTCCAATACTCTCTGGTTATTCTTCATCCTAAAGCCCTTCTTGTACAATACCTTGCAGGATATCTGGATACCTCTACTAAAACGCTGAGTTCTTATTGCAAAAAAATTAAATGAACAATTGAATAATTTATTTTTATTTATTGTTCTTTTTTTAGTGATTATTTTTAAATATTTTTATTTTGAATAGAAAAGATTTTTCCTGGCCGGGATTCGAACCTGGGTTGTTAGAACACTGCACTAGAGATGCGGACGACCCGGGTTCGAATCCCGGCCAGGGCAAATCTTTTCTCTAAATAAAAATATTTAAAATGAACAGTTGCATAATTTGGGTATCCCTCCCAGTATCTATAAAAGAAAATTCTCAATGTGTGTAAAATTAATATCTTGGAAGACATTGTCCCTAACCTTCAGTACGTAAACATCGGTACGTGATGAATCAGTTCATTTAAAGATAATTAATTTTTAATAAAAATTAAAATAACAAAGATATTTTTTTATTTCAATTGTTGTTAAGAAAAACACGTCATTAGAATGACTAAGGGGAAATAAAAACTGACTAATTTTATATAAAAATGTATTTTCAGCGTAAATATTATCTTCATCATGGTTTTGGATTTGCCACTGAGGAGAGCAGAGCTGATGATGAGGAAATTCCAGCTGCGAAACAGAAAACTTCAACCTGTCAAATTTTCCTTGTTGGCCTCTGCTAACGTCATCGTCTTACTAGCTGCCAATGACCGACACTTCCAACATAACATGAATGTATTCCAAGAGCAATTATGGACAATAAACATGGAAATATCTAATAACTTCTTATTTATATATCTTAATAATAACGAAAGCGGATTATACATTGACAAAGAAGTGGAGCAAATAATTGGAGCAGCGAGGAAAATGTTTAATATGACGGCGGTTCCTGGGAAGAAGAGAGATGATAAGTCAGAACCAAACTGGCGGCATATAAATCGACCTTTCTTCCTATCCTATCTTACTCTTCGGAATCGTGGATCTTGACCACAAAGCACACAAGTCGAATTCAAGCTATGGAAATGCGGTACCTGAGAAAAGGAGAAAGGAAAACTCGGAGAGATAAGATACGGAAAACAGCGGAGACTATCATGGAGGAACACAAACTAAGGGCATCTACTTAGGATGGAACCATCGAGAATCGCCAGGAAGACTTACGAGGCCTGAAGGAAGGAAAAAGAGGAAGGCTTCGCGTATCCTGGCAATACAGCGTTAAGGGAAGCTTTCGAGTGGAGAGGAAATCTGCTGGACTGGAACCGAAGGATCCTCACACTGCACAGAGGTAGAAGAGGGAAATAATATAACAATAATTTAATCATACCATAAAAAGTAACATAAACCTGGGGTATCCTTAACGGCGGACCAATCCCTATTTTACAGATAACACAACAGATCATTTAACGTTTAAATGGAGGTAACCCGAAATTATTCTAGAAATTGAAGTTCAGTTGACCACTTATTTCGGTATTCCCCTAGTCAGCTTTTTAAAATAAGAGTACCTACTTAGATTACATTTATAAAAAACCTGTACCACTACAACCCGTGAACGGGTCTGGGGTTCAGCACATTGTAGGTAC
Organism: Troilus luridus; assembly: GCA_964056705.1. Taxonomy (NCBI): domain Eukaryota; kingdom Metazoa; phylum Arthropoda; class Insecta; order Hemiptera; family Pentatomidae; genus Troilus; species Troilus luridus. Next base: position 6,750,193 of record OZ057414.1, on the reverse strand, counting down.
TGTTTCATGAACAACGATTCTGCATGGAGGTGACTTGTCCTAGATCACGCTCAACCACCAGAGGGGGGGATCTGGTATTTTGGGTACCCTATTTTAATAATATTTTATAGAGGCTGGGTGAGCCCCAGGAGGGTCCTAGATCCCATATGATCCATCTCCCGCTGCAAACAGACTAAATAAAAGAACTGCCCGCAGCGGGATTTGAACCAAGATTTCCGGCATGCATCATCTTCCCAATTCCTCCTAAGTCGTCCTCTTCCTCGTTTTCCCTTCATTTTGGCTCGGTAGGTTTCGCTAGCAATTCTGCTAGGATCCACTCTCAGGAGGTGTCCAAACCGTCTCAGTCTCTTTTTCTCTATTTGCTCGTTGGCTGGTTAAAGATTCAGGTTTGACCTTATAGTGGTGTTCCGTACTCGGTCTCTTTTTGTTTCGCACTATATCTTCCTGAGAAATCTTATTTCTGCTGCTTTGATTCTGGATTGGTGTTTCTTTGTCAGCGTCCATGATTCAGAAGAGCACGTGAGGATACGGAGAAATGTTGACTTAAATACAGCCACTTTCGTTCCCTTTTCTACTTCTATTCGGTTAAGAAATCCACTCTTAACCGCTTCAAACATCCTGCCCGCGGCACCGATTCTCTCGGTCACTTCCAAATCGATGTATCCGTGTTCGTTTAGATGCGCTCCCAGTTATGAGAAGTTCTCCAGGACGTTGTTCCAGGACTTTATCTTCAACACTAATGACCCTTGTTATTCTCCTTGGCTTCTTTCCTACCCTCATCACTTTTGTTTTATTAGGGTTTATGATCATATTTATAGCCAGCAATTCTTCTTTTAATCTGCTAACATTGTGCTGGAGGTTTCTGTCATTCGCAAATGCCAGGAGTGAGAGGCTTATTGGGGTCAGATTGGCACATCTTAGGAGGAACTTCCTCATTTTTGTCTTGGCCTTTCGAAGAGCTGAATCCATGACCAAAATGAACAGTAAGAGACTCAAACTACATCCCTGCCGGATTCCAATGGTGGTCTCAATTTCCTGAGAAGTGTAATTGGCGAATCTTACTACAATCCTCGTTTTCTGATATAAACTTTCGACCGCTAGTATATGACCTTTATCCATCCCTTTTTCTCTTAAGGCTTGCAAGATATCAGTTTTCCTTACACGGTTAAACTCTTTTGTGAGATTTCCTTTTCCTTACCTTGGACTTTTTCAAAAACCTGTCTCATTGCAAAAATCAGGTCTTGGGTGCTCCGGTTTTTGACGAAAGCCTTATTGTTCCTCTTGGAGCAATCCTTCGACTCGTCTTCTTATTCTCTTTTCCAAGATTTAGGAATATATCTTGCTTGTCACACTTAAGAGGGATATACCTCGGTGATTATTACAGTCCCTGTTGTCTCCTTTCTTAAAGATTGGGACTATAACACCCACTTCCCAATCCTTTGGGATTTTCTTCTGTTTCCAAACTAAATGTAGTAGATGAAGCATAATCTCCTTTCCTTTAAGTTCCATATATTTTAACATTTCGGGACTTATTCTGTCAATGCCTGCGGATTTTTCTAGCTTCATGCTTAGCAGGGCTTCCTCTAATTCGTCCTCATCAGTATAATCCTCTTCCTCCCCGAGATCTCCATCTCACTGTTCTTCACTTAAGTGTGGAATCTACGTGTTTCCCTCCAATAGCTCTTGGAAATATTCTTTCCACCTTTCCATTGTTCGTTCGTTATCCATGAGAATAAACTATACTTAGTTTAAATTATATACTTTGTGTTGTTTTTTTCAAGATAATAATTTATTTTTTATTTTTAATTACTTTTTGGGACTTAAATAATATCTTTTTTTTTTAATTTTTTATTTATTGATATTAGCAACTATATTACAATAATATAACAACTAAATAGGCTAAGTGATACATAATGACGTGATATAATGGCAAGTAGAGAAATTACCCACTGGTAGTACTCAAATCGCATGTTCAACTTTCAGACGCCTCGGAGGATTATCGGGAATTGAAGAGGAAGCTAGGTTTGAAACTAGAGGGTTTGAGTGGAAATGAAGTTTGTAATGAAAGGATAGATAGCGTGTTCGGGCCAAATCAACAACAAATGGGACATTAATGTCGTTATGGATGACTTTATTCTTAACAAAATAAGGAGCGTTGAGGATTTTACGAAGGATTTTGGATTGTAAGGATTGGATACGATAGGAATTCGATGGCTTAGTGGAGCCCCAAAGCTCTACTCCGTAAGTCCAAATAGGTCGTATAATGGTCATGTATACGAGTCTTTTGTAGTTAATTGGGAGCTTAGAGCGTTTGTCTAGTAAGTGTTGAAGTAGCCTGAAACGTTGAGCGGTTTCTTGTCTTTTCAGTCTTGTATGAGGATTCCAGGTTAATCGTTTGTCAAGATGCAACCGTAAGTATCGGATCTGTTCTACAGGCACAAGTGGGATATTATTAAAGGAAACTGAAGGGGAGGAAGTCATTGGTTTACGACGTAAGGTTAAAGTGATTTGATGGGATTTTTGAGAATTTATTTTAATTCTCCAGTCTTGACACAATTCTTCAAGATCAGTGATATGGGATTGGAGGCTTTGGGATACAATAACTGGATTGGTGTTGACTGATAATACACATGTATCATCAGCATACGTGGTAAGGATAGTATTAGGATGAGTTGGGATGTCAGCTGTATAAACTGTATAAAGGATTGGGCCAAGGATACTACCTTGAGGAAATAATATCTGATTTTTATTTTGTTAATTTTTGGCCAGGTTTTTGATTGTTATCCTAAAGAGCCAGAATGTAAGTTTTTTTTTATTCTATACATACAATCAACATTGAATATTTCAAATTTCGATTTTTGCGATTACAACACAACCTCTACAACATACAAGGAAATAAAACATAATAATAGAAATGATGTTAGCCTTTCATTTTAAAATTACAGCACATTATTTTGTATTGGACTTTCACTGAAAGCAGTATTGAAAGTCGTCAAAGGGAACACTTGAGATATTTTTCTTACAATATGAAAGCTCAACTCCTTGACCTTGACCTTGTTCTGCTATTGAAATGGAAACCTTTTGTTTTTATTTATATCCTGAAAGAAATTTATAAATAGAACTGAATAAATTAAATGTATATCTGTCATTAATTTTTTATTTGTTTTTCTAAAAGTGAACCACACCTACCATGGTTTATTTATTTACATATATACGTGTGCACAAACAACCCATGACTTCCTGTCCTACTGTATCCTTTAATAGTACTCCACTTATCCCTGTCGAACAAATTCGCTACCTAGGACTCAACTTAGACAAACGTCTTACTTGGAACCCTCATACAAGACTGAAAAGACAAGAAACAGCTAGACGCTTCCGACTACTTCAACACATACTAGACAAACGCTCAAAGCTTCAGATCAATTACAAAAGACTTACTTATGTGACTGTTATAAGACCTATATGGACTTACGGAATTGAACTATGGGGCTCCACCAAACCATCAAATTCCTCTCGTATTCAATCCTTGCAATCCAAAATCCTAAACGCTCCTTATTTTGTCACAAATGAAACCATCCATAAATACCTTAACGTTACATATGTTACCGATTTAGTCCATTCCAGATACCTATCATTCCATAATAAACTCCAGGCCCATCCAAACCCACTAGTTCCATCCTTGCATTCAATTCCATCCCGGACAATCCTCCTAGGCGTCTGAAAAGAAGATGGCCTCGGGACCTTCTATAATAGAAATGTAATTAGAGTGCAGCCAATGGGTAGTGCCTCTACATGTCCTTTCATATATTTATTCATTCATACAGCCCATGTACTAGATGTATATATTACAGTTGTACAATTCAATAACATAATTAAAAAAAAAACATGGTCTCGAGGCCATCTTCTTTTCAGACGCCTCAAAGGATTATCAGGAATCGAAGAAGTAGCTTGTGGGAAGTTAGAAAGTAGTGGGTTTGAGTGGGAATGAAGTTAAAAAGATAGATATCGGATTCAGGTCAAATCAGCAACAAATGGACACTATGGACGACTTCATTCGTAACAAAGTAAGGACCATTATGTATTTTACGAAGGATTTTGGATTGTAAGGATTGAATACGAGAGGAATTCAATGGTTTAGTGGAACCTCAAAGCTCTACTGAATAAGTCTTAATAGGTCTTATAATAGTCAGGTATATGAGTCTTTTGTAAGTAATTGGGAGCTTGGAACGTTTGTCTAAGGAATGTTGAAGTAGCCTGAAACGTCGGCGGTGAATCTCCCTACTCTGCAAATCTAGGTCATTCAACGCTTGTTTTCATGGAATTATTTATCTCTTCAGATAGTTCTTGAATCAATAATAATAACAAGGATTGGAAATAAGATGCCTGTATCTGTAACCTAGATTAAACATGTTTTCCCCCAGCCTATGACCTTTCCATAAGACATTCCAGAAGGATCAGAGTATCTACTTTTATTGAATAACAATCTAAGCTATTTTCAGTACCTTCATTTGTTATCTTTGATTATTGTAAAGTATAAAAAGTATTAAATAGTCTTGCTATCAATAACTTTTAATAAGAATGAAAAATATTATTTCAAAATCATCTCATAGTGGTCATGTTAATGACAAAAATATATATTTGATAGGTTATATCTATAGCCCAGGTGGATTTTGTCCAAAGAGAGTTGACTGCTTTTAGATAACCGGAATCGTATCATTCTCAATCTTGCCTTGTAACGGAGTTGTAATATGAACAATAACTCATTTTTGAGCCTTACTTAGCCCCTTATTCACTAAGAAAATAACCCGAATCCGCTCACTTACATACAAGAAACCCATTTTAGAGAAAATTAGCCTTAACCACTTCTTCAATGGGGCTTTAGATATCTCGAGCCCCGTTATGGCCAAGTTTGAATTCATAAAACGAAAATCACACTTTGACATCCTAGTACCGGCTGAATTATTTCCAAGTAGCAAAATTTTACAGAGTGAGAAAGAAAGAATTACCTCTGGAAAGGTTTTTTGGAACACGAATTTACACATATACATTCCATAGCTTGTAAAAAACTGATAAAAGGTAACCATGAACTGAGAAGGTTATATAAAGAGCATGTGTGACACAGATAACATGATTTACTACGCAGAGTAATTCACTTCACTTCACTATTCACCTGATAGAGACTGGGCGAGCCCACGGAGGGTCTGCAGATCCCAGAGGATCCATCTATGGCTAAGTTATATATTAACATTTTCGTTTCAAAGAGGATTAGCAAGAGTTTACATATACATATATAAACCATTTACTATTTGGCATAATTTAAAGAAAAAATAAATTCCGAACAACCCAAATAATAAATTTCGGCCCGAATGCATTTAATTCATTAATAGCCTTGATTTTGAAAAGTTGGCATCAAATTTTGAAGATAAAAAGAATTTATATTCAGTAATGGGAGTGGAGTGGCTCAGTGGTAGAGGCACTGAGTTGCTATGCCGGAAATCTTGGTTCAAATCCCGCTGCGGGCAAGACTTTTATTTAGTCTGTTTGGACCCGGGGATGGATCATATCGGATCTAGGACCCTCCTGGGGCTCACCCAGCCCTATAAAATATTATAAAAATAGGGTACCCAAAATAAGGGGGAAAATCTGGCGGTTGAGCGTGACCTAGGACAAGTCACCTCCTTGCAGAACCGATGTCCCTGAAACAGTACAGTCTCTACCATGTACTGAACCCCAGACCCGTTTACGGGGTGTAGTGGTACAGGTTTTTTTTTAACCGTTTTTTAAATTACTTTCCGATGATATTGATTATTTATTCATTTATTATTTATCGGGAGTCCACAATTGGATGGGAGCAGCGCTCAACAGAGACTAATGGCGGTTAATTAATTAATACAGCAGACATGAAATTATATTGAGATCAAGCTAAGATGACTGGTCATAATATCTGATATACTGCTCATAGAGAAAAATAAATAAAAAAGCCACCATCGTCGAAGTTAGGGTGCCTGCTGATGATAATATTTTTAAAACATTAAGCGAAAAAAATCGTAAATACCAAGAGCTGTGGGAGGAATTAAGACATCGTGTCCTGCAATGGTTTGATTCCTGAGGAACCTATCAAATCTATGAAGGCGCACGAAATAAGCTGGGAACTTGAAGAAGTGCAGAAAGCGGTTATGCTGGGAACTGCCAGAAAATTACTAAATATTCCAAATTAATTATAAAATAAAACATTATAAACCTTTTGTTTTACTTCAATTCTGCAGAGCAAGTGGAAATGTTTACAAAACATTTAATGTATGTTATTACATATTTATAAAGAGAGATGGAGATATAGTAATTTGTAAATCTGGCAAATATATTGCGCCAAAATAGATTAATTAATTGTAAATATTTTTATTGAATCCAGTAATAATTGAAGTTAAAATGAGAATCGAAAACCGCTACCACTAAAGCACATGGTCTTCGGTATAGTATATGGTAGAGAATTTACTGTTTCTAGGACAACGGAAAGAAATTGACTTGTCTGACATGCTCAACCACCAGGTTTTTTCCTTAATTAAGGGTATTCACTGGATACAAACTGGGCTAGCCCCAGGGGGATCTGCAGATCCCAGATAGGGTTGCCATACGTCAGGAATCTTCCGGAATTTTGGACATGTCCGGAAATATCGGTCCAAGCCCGGAATGCGTAGGGATTTCTAAGCCGTCCGGAATTTCTACAATTCAGGTAAATAAATAAAATAATCAAATGAACTCAAGATTTTTATTAAAAATCAATCTTACATTATAATAAATTATACATTATTATTAAGATCATTGTTCTTATATTTTGTGCTCGGAGAAATAATTTTTAACACTTCCGAATCGATCATAATAGTTTTATAGAACATTTCACAGGACATATTTTTTATTTTAAAACGATATAAAATAATCGACTATAAATCTTCAATATTCATAAAAAATTGTTTAAAAAACATTATCCAGTCTGTATATATTCTTAATTTATTAAAATTATTAGACGTTTCAACAAATTTATGTTATTTTCAATCTTTCTAAAAAAATTCTACTGCATCAATTAACAATCATATATAACTTAAAAAATGTAGAACTTTTTATATATGTTTTCTTGAGGATTAGCTATCCTCCATGGTCAATTGTTAATATTAAAATTTTAATATTCTTCGAGAAAATACTAGAATTAGCTTCGTTTTCTCACAAAGGACATTAACATTATTTAAAAGAATGTCCGGAACTTTTTTCAAAAAGCGGAATTTTTCCCGGAATTTTCATCTTTTGATCTGGTAACCCTAATCCCAGATGATCCATATATCCCCATGTCCTCAGGATTGGAACTCACTGCTCTACCACCCTGTCGTTGGATATAGATGAATATGCAAGTTAAATCCTAGAAATTGATATAGCAATATCTAAATGGCTTAATATTTAGAATGTATCTTAACAAGGGCGATATCGAACTCATTCGCGTCAAATTGAGTATCGAATTGCTTGCCAATTGATATCTCGGCAATTCTGATAGGTGTTGCGTCATCGCTTTATATCGAGAATTATATCAGCATTCAATTGTTTCTTTGTTTTTTGTTTTTTTTTATAATTTCCTCTCCTTAAAAATAAAAAATAAAATACGTTTTATTGAATTTTTTTTTCTCGTCATACAGTTCGTAGCAAAAATTTATAGGGATCTCGAAAAGTAAAAAATGTGAACTTGAAAAAACCTGTACAACCCATGAAACGGTCTAGTGTTCAGTACTTGGTAGAGACTTAGCTGTACTTGGACAACGATCCGCCAGAGTTTTCCCATTATTTTGGGTACCCACTTTATAGAAGCTGGATGAAAATAAAAATTTCATAATTGTAACTACAAAATATAGAATACGCTCTTCAATAGAAAGTCCTATCATATTTGACTATGCCTCTTTAACTCCTAATTCTTTATTAAAACATTTTTTTAAATGTTGTCCTCTTTCTTTTTTAAGGTTATCTTAGGAAAGTTCGATATCCTTTGCAATTATCCAACTTTCCCATCCTTTTCCATTACTGACCGTAGTCATTCATATCATTTGCTCCTGCACTTTTTTGTTATTCTACCAAACATTTTTTAAAAACCTTTTCCTAGGTCATTATATTTAAATTGTTCATGTTGTTTTGTTCGGGTCGTCTTTCATTGTTTATGATTTCTGTTAGGCATCTCAGTTAAAGGTTCTACGATATCCAAGCAAGCAATTTATAGTAATAAGATTTAATTAATTGTAACTTGTTTTGGTATTCTGTTAAAACTTGAGATTGAGGCTGTTCGTCTAGTTACTTGATCTTTCAAGTTGTCTGTTGCCGGAAGTTTTATCTCTATGCTTTGCAGGAACATCAAGTTTTGTAATTGATCAATAGTTGTTGAGCAAGCCTCGTGGCCATTCTCGTTTTACCCTCCTAGGAAGGCCGGGTAGCAGGGAGTTGGAAACAGAAAGAATAAGTGGATTTTGTGCTGATTTTTTGTGAATATGTGATTTTATAGCGGGGATGTTCATGTCGTTGTGCATGGTGTGATTCGAAGTAAACCAAGGAGCAGAAACAATTCTTATTAGAATTTTGGACTGTTTTGTTTGCATCTTTGCATGTATGTGGATTTGTTTTGCTGAACCCCAATGTTCTGCTCCAAATGTCTAAATAAGTCTAAGTATACTGTTATAGATTAGTCGTTTGTTTTGTAGGTCAAATGAAGATCTGTAGTCCAGAAGATGTGATAGTTGTTTGTAGTGTCTAGTCAGTTCTTGGCTTTTTAATTTCGTATGTATGTTCCATGTTGGTCTTTTGTCCAAGTGTAGCCCGTAATAACGTATTTAGAAGGTACTTCGACGTTGTTAATTTTCACTGCTGCACGTAAAGCTTTCCGCAGGGAGAAGATTACATGGCTCAATTTGAGATGTTTATTTTGATCTGCCATTTGTAGAACCACTTTTCTGAATCGAATATATGATTTTGGAGAGATACAGTGGTCTATCTTTGGACCAATGTGGGAAAAATATCGATATTTAAATTCATAAACGTTCAAATAAATTCCGAAAATGTCTTTTATCCCATCGAAAATTGCTAGTTAAGAGCGTTTTGAAGTACATTAACTATTAATACGATTAGCTCTTTAATTTATTTTCAGTCAAATTTAATAGAAGCATTTTTTTTTAATTTTATTTATTTCTAATATAATTTGCTACAATTCACAAAAGTAATATGCTGTACCAACCAGACCAGTCTCAAACTTAAAAAACTTCATAGTCAAATTTAAATGTATCTATAAAGAATCACATATACAATGAAAGAAAAAAAATTATACAAAAAAACTATCAGCAGTGAGGAAAAAAAAAATTATAATCAAAATAAACAAAAATTGTACCTATACATTCTTAGTAATTTATATACATCTATATGAACAATAACAATAATATAAGATAATTTGGTATCCTATAGTAATAAATGCTTTGTTCTTTTATGTAATAGAAGCATAATTGTTTTTAGATTTGGTATCATTAGTTGGTAATTACTCGTACAAACTGCAAATCATTTTCATCGAAAGAATAACTTTAAATGATTGGCTTATGAAACCATTATTTAGCAAGAAATTATTTGTAAACAAACTTGAACAATTGTTAATTTTGATATTGAATTCATGTACATCATATTCAAAAAGATACCGATCAATAAACAGTGTACTCGAGATTTACAAATACAATAATTAAAAAGATATTACTACGATATGGTTTGGTACAAGTAGTGGAGGGGGACCGAACCGAAACCAGATGGTTCGAAGCCGATAGAGAAGAAGCAGTACTCTCGATATCATCTTGTTCGGAATGTCCGCCCAGGTCGCCTTCAGGAACGGCCCCACGCCGATGGAGAGTCTTGCGGAGGAAGTAGGGAACATCCGCAACGTCTCTGACTTTTGCAGGTTTTTAAAGCTTTGTCTTTTTTCAATAACTAATAATATAATATAATTTATTTTTATTTATTGTTCTTTTAGTGGTGATTATTTTTAAATATTTTTATTTTGAAGAGAAAGATTCGTCCTGGCCGGGATTCGAACCAGGGTCGTGTACATATCTAGTGCAGTGCTCTAACCACTGAGCTACCCGGAGTCGTATCCAAGCCAGACAAATCCGTTCTCTTCACAGACACTAAATTCCGTGTTCTCGCAATTTTGCGATGTATATACGGGGAAGTATTTCCATTGAACATTACTTTAATTAGGATCTTTCTGACTTACGTCAATATATTATTTAAAATTTTTATTGATTGTAATTATTTTGAACAGAAAAGATTTTCCCTATATAGAATTGGTGTCTCGATACAGAAGATAACGTATTTGTCTGATTTAGATGAAGAAGACCCGGTTTCGAATCCCGGCCAGGGCAAATATTTTCTCTTCAAAACTAAAATATTTAATAAAAATATAATATTTGTATCATGAAAAACAAACTAACATACATTACTTGTATCCCTTGATTTATTGATGCCTAAAAAAAGACCTATAAAACTCCAAACCCATGACGATTGCAGTATATTTTTAAAGACTGTTCTATTTCTAAGAACGGTTGTGAAATGATTTATCCGAGATTACGCTCAAGCGCGAGGTTTTCCTCCAGCAAGGGTACCCACTTAACTGTGGCTTGATGAGCCCAAAGTAAAAGTTTACGAAAAAAAAATGTATCAATGCAACCCATGAAAGCTCTGGAGCTTAGTACATGGTATAGAGTGTACTGCTTCTAGGTCAATATTTGTGCTGGGGGCTGATTTGTCTGAGATAGCGCTCAACCGCCAGGTTTTTCTTTAATTATGGACACCAACTTTTTAGAGGCTTGGTGGGCTAAGAATGGTCATTATATCCCGCAGGGTCAATTCATGGGTGTTAATAGATCAAAAACATTTATCTGTCACAGCCTGATTTGAACCCCGGACCTTGAGGGTAGCAACAAACACTGAGCTATCCCGTTCTTATAAAAATCTTAAAAGAACTTTATTTCCTTGTTTTGATATAAATCTATTAATACTTCTATAATTGGTTTTCAAAGTTCAAATTAATATTACTCATACTTTTATCACTCCGTTAACAATTTCATTTTGAAGAGGCTAATGAAATCCTGATTGATAACCAATTACTTTATGTCTATAATATGAAAAGGTTTTGAGTGATGTAATATTTTATCGGCGTTGCATGGTAACGGATTGAGGGACTACTTTTGTTTAGCCTTTAAACGTGCTCGATCAATTAAATTATAAATATTTTTATTTGAAAAGAAAAGATATGTCAGTAAAAAGAAAATATATGACCACGACTGAGAAGCGTGCTTGATTGGGACCAGGATTGCTCAAATGGTAGAGTCGCAGACTAGCGATCTGGAAGACCTGGGTTCGAGTCCCGGTCCTGGATATATCTTTTCTTATCAAATAAAAATATTTAAAAATTAGTAACAAATAAAATAAAATAAATTATCATAATTATTTTTGTTTCGAAGGGAAAAGCTGCCATGAAAAAATTCACTCTGGCTGGGATTCGAACCCGGGTCGTTTGCTTCTCCTTAGCAGTGCACTAAACCACTGAGCTACCAGGGGTCGTATCCCAGTCAGACAAACCGTTCTCTTCACCGATCCTGTATCCCTATGTTCTTGCAATTTTGCGATGTATACACGGGGAAGAATGTCCATTAAACATGACTTTAATTAGGAGCTTGTTGCTATGCGTCAATATATTATTTATAATTTTTATTTTTTATTAGTGTTATTATTTTTAAATATTTTTGTTTTGAAGAGAAAAGATTTGCCATGGCCGGTATTCGAACCCGGTCGTCTGGGTCATCGTTATAAAAAATAAAAATTCCTGACTTCGTAGACTGTTACACGAAATATAGCAGTGTTTTTGATAAACTAATCAATCTTTCTAAATCCACGGATGGTCCTCTAATTCCTCAGAGATCTACCGATCTTACCAGGTATCTTATATATTATAGTAACCTACAGGTTGTCTCTACGAGGTACTGAACCCAGCATGGGCACAGGTTTTCGAACAAAATAATTACCACTATTATCTGTATACCTTTCTCCGAAAAAGGCCACCCCCGGACCAAACCTTCGCACAGCTATTGGGCAGCCTGTAAAACCACAACGCTATTCCCGATAGATGTACACGAGGTAGAGTCTTTCTTACACACAGTTCTTTTGAGTTTTTTGCAGTATGCCGCCGGGCTTACTCAATGGGAAATGCTTAAAGAATCTACAGGTTTATAAGCATATGCACTTCTCATCGACTTTTTTTCGGTTTTCTTTTCCTTATGAAACTTTCGATCTACGTATCATTTAAAGTGGTAAACAATAATCTGTAAAATGCAATTAAAATCGTGAAAACTAATATTTTATTAAGTGTGTTGTGATATACACGAGAATATCAGCTCTTGAAATTCGAGAGCCTCTTCGTAATTTAAATTCCAATTAATGATTAATAATTAATGAAAGTACTAATAATTATTTACTTTAGATAATTTCATCACAGAATTTTATTACAGTTTTTTTTAATGTAGATTTCCGAAGGGGTTTTGGATTATGTTCGCTCATTCATTTAACGTCACTTCAGATCCTTCATCGCGTCCTGATTTCGGACAGGGTTCCCAGCAACCTGTCTTATGGTAACACCTTCCAGCAAGCAAAATAAGTCATTTTAAAAGGATGTAAACTGGACTGAATTTATCTAATAATTCCTTCTCCCAATGAAAATCTTTTTCCAGTCATTTATGAAATACAACTTTTTTATATGAAACGTTTCGACAACATGTCATTTTCAATCCATCCAAGAACTTATTTTTTTATCATTTCATTTTTATCGTCATCTTGAAAAGAGTTACAAGTCACTTATCTTTTTATTATGTATTGTCATTTTTTAATAATATTTTACTTGGAGGTCCACGGAGGACACAACAAAAGGACCATGGAGGATAATGGACCTCTAAGTAAAATATTTAAAAAAAATGACAATAAATAATAAAAAGGTAAGTGACTGTTTGTCGAAACGTTTCATATAATAAAGTTGTATTTCATAATTACTGGAATGATTACTGGAAAAAGGTTTTCATTGGGAGAAGGAATTATTAGCAAAATAAGTCTTAAATCGCGGGGAAAGATCTTCATGGTCTACAGTGAGAGCTGAACAAATAATATATTTTTTTTTTTTAAATTATTTTATTGAATTGTACAGCTGTAATATATACATCTAGTACAAAGGCTGTATGAATAAATAAATGCATGAAAGGACGTGTAGAGGCACTACCCATTGGCAGCACTCTAATTACATTTCTATTATAGAAAGTCCCGAGGCCATCTTCTTTTCAGACGCCTAGGAGGATTGTCCGGGATGGAATTGAATGGGCTAAATCGGTAACATATGGAACGTTAAGGTCTTTATGGATGGTTTTATTTGTGACAAAATAAGGAGCGTTTAGGATTTTGCGAAGGATTTTGGATTGCAAGGATTGAATACGAGAGGAATTTGATGGTTTGGTGGAGCCCCATAGTTCAATTCCGTAAGTCCATATAGGTCTTATAACAGTAACATAAATAAGTCTTTTGTAATTGATTTGAAGCTTTGAGAGTTTGTCTAGTATGTGTTGAAGTAGTCGGAAGCGTCGAGCTGTTTCTTGTCTTTTCAGTCTTGTGTGAGGGTTCCAAGTTAGACGTTTGTCTAAGTTGAGTCCTAGGTAGCGGATCTGTTCAACAGGGATAAGTGGAGTACTATTAAAGGATACAGTAGGACAGGAAGTCAAGGGTTTTCGGCGAAGGGTAAAGGTAATTTAATAATAATATTTTAAAAACTCTCTTAAATTGCCACGGCCAATATTTTTAATCCATTCATCAGCTGTTTCTTCTGGCTTCGACCGTGCAGTCAAATTCTTTGTCGACGTTTTGTTGGCCATACTGCGATCTTCCTCAGGGCTCAATAAGAAACTGAACCTCATTAAAAGGTTCAGAAGAAACACCTGATGAATCGATTAAAAATAATGTTGTAGAGTTACAGTGGAAGATATATTTTTCATTTTTTAAACAAATATTTATTTATTTTTTCGAACATTTAATTCGAAAAATTGAACTTGAAATTTAATCTCCTTCATGTAATACAAAATAATATCAAATCGAATCAAATTTCAAAAGCATAAATATATAAGATATGATAACAGATAAGGGCCATTGAATCATAAATCACGAAGTGGGGAAAACCTGAAGATACTTAAATGATTATTTTTTCTAAATAATATTGATTAATATATAACAAAAAGATAAACAAAATATAAATAACAAAATATATACATATATCACATATATAATTAATATATGTAGTATATGTACAAGTATAATATAGACTTATTATACATTGCAATAAATATAGACTATAATTTCTTAAAATTTTACTCAAATATGGAAATATTAACATGAAAAATAATAAAAATTATTGTAATTTTTTTCTTTATGAATCATTTTAAGTACGTTCAATAAACAAATGAATAAAATGAAAATAAGAAATAAGAAAGAGACTAGATCGTTTTAGTCGTATTTCACCTAAAAAATAATCGTTCATCAATCATCATAAAAATTTGATGACTCAGTTTGAATATTCTTGGAAGGACAGAGGTGGTGCGTATGGTATTATATTATTTCACATAATTACACAATTATCGACGTCTTGGAAATTTTCGAAACATATATATGTATACTACCTGACCCGACCACGCGTTGCTGTGACTTTAATAATGGTTTCAAAAATATTACGTTAAAATTTGAATTAAAAAAACATAATGAATTAAATTGATTCTTAATTTTAAATTTTATTCATTTTATATCTAACTATTGTATATAATAAACAAAAAATTCTAAACTGATAAAATATAAACATTAGTTTAATGAATGAGGACTATAATGGTTGATTTTTAATTGACATCGAAAATGCAGCAGGTTAGAAAAAAATAAAATTTTGCAAAAAAAAATATCGCGGTCATTAATCGAAATAAAACATAGCCTGTATTTTAAGTTTGATAATGTTACATATCTTTGCGAAATTTCATTAAAATCGGTCCAGCAGTTTCGGAGATTAGCCTGAGCAAACATCGTGACAGGAGATTTTTATATATATATATAGATAAGATTCCGGTTATTTGTTATATGATAGGGACTGAACTCAAAATCTATTAGACGTACAGAGCTGCAGTAGGGCTCAAACTATAGAAATTTGATCTACTTTAAAAATGGTTACCTGTATTTTTTTTTTCAAAAACGCACCGATTAGGAGAAACTGGCCAAAAACTAAAATAACACCGAAAAATTCGGGGTTTTCCGGCCACCAAAAGTTTCACCATCCATTTTTTCGGATGGAAAACTGGATTTACACTGCTAAGACATGCACTTAAAAACATATAAAAAATGCTGCAGGTTTAACAAAAAATAATTTTGCAAAAAATATCACGGTCATTAATCGAAATAAAAAATAGCCAGTATTTTAAGTTGGACAATGTTACATATATGCGCGAAATTTCATTAAAATCGGTTCAGCAGTTTCAGAGATTAGCCCGGACAAACATCGTGATAGGAGATTTTTATGTACATAGATATATTCTTTACTACATTTGTTTGTTGATTTGGAGAGTACATTTCCTCCGAAATAGACACTTTTCTCCTGATTTATGATTCGCACACCTCATAAACCTCTCCGAGCTCAATTTTTCTGTTCAAATAAATTTGGTTGCTTTCTTCAGCACCTTTTGTGTTCAATTAGCTGGAGTATTTTTTCTCCTCTACTAATTCGATTGTTTAAGTATTTTATTTCATCCCAATACTACCCTTATCATGTATGCAGTTGACACATGTCTATTATCAGTAGCGATGTGTCGGATATCCTTATCAGTATCGGTATCCGCGGATATCCGAGGGAGAAGAAATATCCTTATCCGTATCCGTGACTTTTACTTTATTAATTTTCAAAACATAGATAAAATTCTATATAGGGTTATTTTATATTCACTGCAAAACTCTTAGGTACGTGTTAGTAACCCTATAAACAGCAACTTTTGTTCTGACAACGTCGAAATGAAAAACATATCAGTCCTCCATTCAAATGATCGATAATCTAATGTTGTCGATAGTCTAATGATGATATTCTAATGTTGTCGATGTATCAGTAAATTTAAAATAACCCTTCCTCAAGGTAGTATCCTTGGGCCAATCCTTTATACAGTTTATACAGCTGACATCCCAACTCATCCTAATACTATCCTTACCACATATGCTGATGATACATGTGTATTATCAGTCAACACCAATCCAATTATTGCATCCCAAAGCCTCCAATCCCATATCACTGATCTTGAAGAATGGTGCCAAAACTGGAGAATTAAAATAAACTCTCAAAAATCGCATCAAATCACTTTTACCTTACTTCGTAAACCAATGACTTCCTGCCCTTCACTATCCTTTAATAATATCCCACTGGTGCCTGTAGAACAGATCCGATACTTAGACTGAAAAGACAAGAAACCGCTCAACGTTTCAGGCTACTTCAACACTTACTAGACAAACGCTCTAACCTCCCAATTGACTACAAAAGACTCATATACATGACAATCATTAGACCCATCTGGACTGACGGAATAGAGCTTTGGGGCTCCACTAAGCCATCGAATTCCTCTCGTGTCCAATCCCTACAATCCAAAATCCTTCGTAAAATCCTTAATGCTCCTTATTTTGTTAAGAATAAAATCATCCATAACGACCTTAATGTCCCATTTGTTGCTGATTTGGCCCGAACCCGCTATCTATCCTTTCATAACAAACTTCATTTCCACTCAAACCCTCTAGTTTCAAACCTAGCTTCCTCTTCAATTCTTGATAATCTTCCGAGGCGTCTGAAAAGAAGACCCCGTGACTTCTTAGTTGAACTTGTGATTTGAGTACTACCAGTGTTATTTCTCTACTTGTCATTTTCACATGTCATTATGTATCGCTTAGCCCATTTACTTGTTGTATTTTTTTTTATACAGTTGTAAATATCGATAAATAAATTAAAAAAAAAAAAAATAAAATAACCCTGAATAAAGGTTATTTGGTAGCAGTGAAAAACTATTGACATTTAACATTTGACTCAGGCTATCCTTTCAAGGTTTAAAGAAAAACGTCTTTGTTGCCAACTTTATAACTCACTACCTAACACAAAGGTTATCTATGCCGCCCAGCAGAAGTCCAAAACTGGAAACATATTCCTAACCTACTGCCCTGTCTGCCATTAAAGGTTATTAGGTAGCAGTGAATAGTTATTTATTTGAGCAGTGAGGAAAGTGTCACTTTATTACACCCGAGTGTGGTAATAAAACGAGGGTGTTACAAGCACTTTTCTCACGTGTTAAATATTACATTTTTACTACAAACATGTAAAAATTAAGAAATTAAAGGTGAAACTTTAGATTTGTTAAAACTACACTAGCGCTACCTCTTACAATTTTCTATTACTAACCATGCAAATTATATCTCTAGGACGGTTCACTCATTGAAACATTTATTTATTATTATTTAGAAAATAATATTCTGATAACACATACAAAAATAAAATAATCGTATATTATTATATCTTGATTTATATTTATATTTCTCTTCATATCTGACTTTAGATGTTTTTGGTAAAAGTTGATTTATTGCCTCTTCAGCCTGTTCTTTTATAAATGGAGTAGTAAATTATGTGAATTCATCACTATCTATTTCCATTTTTTATTATGTTTGTGGTCTGATCACTGTTTTAATGCTAGATCTTCAAATTTCTGATGTGTGAAAGTTCTAATACATTTAAGGTTATATTAAATATTTCTATAAAATCGCTTCAAAATAAATAATATCTATCTTGACTTAAATATAAAATAGTTCTAGAATTATTTATTTTAACATTTTAGGAATATAAAATGAATAGTATTATGTTACCGCCATTTAACATAAATAACAGAGTGCTTATTGGCAAATTCGATCAAGGTGGCTGTTACTTTTCCTCACTAGTGGGGGAAAGTGTGACTTTCCACAGCAGTTTTAGTTGAGTAATGGATAGCATTACTCAATAGTTGCAGGAAAAAAATATTTAATTCTGTTCAGATTACTTTTTGTTTCTTAGATCAAATATTTGGGACTTTTATGTTGCAAAGATTTACCGTACTACAGTATATCAACTAGGTAGGTCGTAGGTACTAAATCAAATATCTTTATAATCAGACCAATCAAAAATATTTGTGATAAGCTTATTAAAGTAATGAAATATTTAAATATTATAGAAACTTATAACATCTATGCATGTTATAAAAAAAAGTCCTCGGCCGCGTTTGTTCGAGGTAAACTCAATAACTACTGCACTGATTTTTATGCGGTTTTCACCAATAGATAGAGTGATTCACCAGGAAGGTTTATTTATAGAATTTTTTTGTAAACGGGTTGCAATATAACGATAATTGTCGGAAATGTTGGAAAAAGTATAGCCTCCTGGGAGGTTTCATCGAAGGCGCTGCCTAATGCCTTAGTCATATAACGAAACAATGCATAGTTGAATATTCCTCTTTTATTGATCCATAAAAAAGTCAGTGACAGCATATATCTATATTTTAAGGAAAGCTTACTATACCCATTTTATCTTCTAAAAAATTGATCACGTACAATGCGGTATTTGGAAAGCTATTTAGATGAGTACAGTATTAAATCATATCAAGTTATATACTTTAGTTACCGTAAGTATTTCATGCGCATTATTAAAATATTTTATACCATATGATTTAAATGAGTATCTTATGAGTTATCGCAAAAACAACGCGCGAGAAAATAAATTCGTATATAAAGAAATATTTTGTTTTGTTTTTATGTTTATAATATCATAAATAAAATAAATTAGACGTACAAAACATGTGGGCATAATATGTCTTACTACCCGTAGAATTGTCGGGGCGGGTCGCTAGTATCTTTAATAATGAGAAAACCAATTTAAATCATCGTAACCATTTAAATTCTAATTAAAAGATGATTCTAATTAAGTTAACGAATACTGCGTGGCAAAGTGTTAACATTAGCTTAAAATAAAAACAGTAACAATAGTAGGAACTGAAAAAAAATTATAAGTCATAATTGAAGTTAAGTATTGGTAAATTGTACTTCGAAAAGAGTAACTTGGCAGCTCTGTCCCCCGAAAGTATGTTACAATGAGGATCGTAAACAATTGCTGCTCCACTGAATTTTTTTTGTGGCAGGTGATGATAGGTATGTGCCAGTAATATGATTGAGACCTCTAACATTTGTATTGTTAATCTGCCAATACTTTAGCTGGTCTTGATCTCTTGGTAATGTTTTTTCTGACATAAATTATAGCAAATTAGCTTTCGTATCTGATATTTGATTTTCAGATTGCTCATTGTCATCATCACTACCTAACATAATAGCAATGACTCTTCTAGACACTGACAATATTATTTTCCAACAGTAATTGGTTCGTCTTCAGTACTTGCTGTGTGATTTACTTCAATTTCATAATTAAGATCCGTGTCCATATCCGTATCCGCTGATCTTGACACCAAATATCCGTATTCGGATCCGTATCTGCGGATATACTTTGCTAACGATCCGGAACATCACTAACTATTAGTCAACAATAATCTACTTTAAGCATATCATATCAATGACCTTGAAAAATTGAGTAAAACTGGGGGATTGAAATAAATTCCCACAAATCAGCTTTACCCTCCGTCGTTAACCAATGACTTGCTGTCCTCCTGTATCGTTTAATAACTTCCCACTGATTCCTGTAGAACAGGTCCGGTATTTAGGACTACACCTTGACAAAAGATTATCTTAGAATCCTCATACTAGACTGAAACGACAAGAAACAGCTCGCCAATTAATTACAAAAGATTCATACACATGACAATCATTAGACCCATCTGGACTTACGGAGTAGAGCTTTGGGGCTCCACTAAGCCAATGAATTCCTCTCGTATTCAATCCTTACAATCCAAAATCCTCAATGCTTTTTACTTCGTTACAAACAAAGTGAACCATAATTACCTTAATGTCCTTTTTTTTTTGCTGATTTGGCCCGAATCCCATATCAATCTTTTCATGACGAACTTTATTCCCACTGGAACCTCTTCAATTCTTGATAATCTTCCGAGGAGTCTGAAAATAAGATGGCCTTATGATCTTCTAAGTTGAATTTCTTATTTGATTACTACCACTGGGTAGTTTTTATACTTGTCTTTATCCATGCCATTATGCATCATTCCTGCCATTTACTTGTTCCATTGTTATAATACATTTTTAAATTTCAATGAATAAATTAATTTTTTTTTAAATACTTAATTTAAAACAAGATATTAATAATATATATATATATATATATATATATATATATTAATATTTTCTATTAAAATTATTTTTATTTCTGTGATTCCATTCATACCATTTGTGATAATAACAATGAATATAATTGTCATTAAAAGGCCGTTCTTTCATTTTTTTCCTCAAATCCACCGTTTCGTCACTGCCCATTTGTATTTTATTCTTTTTTATCAATTAACCAGCCTGGATAAGGGAGGCCTGCTAATAGATCAAAAAAGAATAACAAGGATAATAAATAATAAAAAATAAAATAAAATATAATATATAGGCAATGTAAATTCTAATATTGAGGCTACATTAGGCTAATTCATTCACAGTTTATAAAAAAACTGCCACCTCGTTCATTCAAATATTGAGATGTTTACAGTTAAATATATTTTTAAGGAATGTATTTATTACCTTCTGACAATAAATATAAGTATAACTAGACACAAATTTATCGAAGGCAATTGGTGGCAGCAAAGCCACTATTACGATTGTATTTTATTATATTTTTATGTTTTATTATTATTATTATTTATTATGCTAAACCACATCAGCAAAAAAATCTTCATCTGGGCACCGGGACATGTAGGTATTGTCGAGAATGAGATGGCTGACAAAGCTGATCGAGCAGCTCTAACCCTCCCAGGTAGAGGCGCAGCTATTCTAAGAGCCCAAGAACTTGCTTGTCCCCTTAAAGAATGTATAGATAAAAAATGACAAGCAATGTGGGATGAAAGTCCAGCCAGTAAATTGAAATATATAAAAAGGGAAGTAAAGCCCTGGGCTACATCTAATCGTAGTAAACGTCATGAAGAGGTGGCTATTGCTCGCCTTAGAATAGGACACACACGGCTTACCCACGCACATCTCATTACAAGGGATGCACCACCGATATGCCTTAGGTGTAATAAAAATCTTTGCATCAGACATATGTTTGAGGAATGCTACTCCTATAAAAAAATATTAGATCAGCTCAAAGTACCCCCCGATGTTAGAGAAGCACTTAGAGACAGCAAATCTGAAATCGACAAAGTGGTGAAATTCATTACAAACTGTAAATTAATAACCAATATTTGATCATCCATTGTCCTTGCTATAGATGCATTTGTTGTTTTTTCCGTTTGTTTTATTTCCTTGTTATAGATATATGATTTGTTAGTATGTGTGTGTATATATATATTTTTTTTAAAAAGATAAATAATTATAAAAATCAAAATTCTACAGGCGTTGATGACTCTAGGGTTTTACGCCTCTAAGCAACAACAAACAAAAAAACGATTGTATTTTTATTTTTTAAAGTCACTCACATATAAATATACTTTTTTATCAAATTGGGTCTGAATTGTTCAATCAGGTACTATTCGTGTATGTTTGAAATTAATCTACATAATATACCTAAGCTTAAATGCCAAACCATATGCGACCATAATATATAGGCTTTATGCCTTTAAGCACATACAAACAAATTCTAAAAAACCTCGACAATTCATATTAATTCTTCAATCATATTAATTATTATTAATTTTTAATGATATTTATATTTTTAAAATGATATTAATATTTTTTTAATACGTTATATACATATATATTTTTTAAATTGGAGCGGGTTGGTACCTAAATGGTCAAACATAAACTTTATCAAATCACTTTCGCTTACGCACGGGAATATTAATTCTGCTAGATAGGCCTATATTCCGATTAGAACCAAGGTTATAGAGATGAGTTAGAGATTAACGTAGAATGGTGTGGTATCAATTTTATCAAATCCTATCTTTTGATATCATTTACGCTTGACGTATTTTTTTTTTCCTTTCAGTAAGGTTAAGCTCATATTTTTACCAAAGAAATTTCATCATAATTTCGTCATTAATCTTTAGTAATTAATACAAAATATTTTAAATATACATGTAAAGATTAATAAAAGTAGGCTGGAGGAATATCAGATTTTATTAGTCTGTAAAGAATAATTATAAGAATAAATAAACGAAAATGGTTATAAGTGAGAAGCGAGGGATCGTTGACTGGATGATGTAAGGAAGAAAATAGGTGGGGGTGCAGTCAATTAAAACACTAAATAAGTGGATACTTATTTAATTAAGTGCCGACGTTTCGACCCACTTTGTGGGTCATCTTCAGGGCTAAGAAAGAAAAACAGACAACATACAATGAATACAATAAAAATACATTGAGGACTAAGTATAAGATAAATGAGAAAAAATATATATGTAGGAAAAAATATATGTGAGAAAAAATATAGAGAGGTAGAAATTTAGAACAAAAGTGAGGGATATATATGAATACAAAAAATCACAGAGAAAATGTACAGAACGGTGGTGGTGCCAAAAAAAAAAAAATAATAAAAAATAAATAAATAAAAAAAAAAAAAAAAAGGTTATAAAAAAGAAAATGGTTATAAACAATAATACTCCAATCCCAAATAAATCCCAAGATAAATAACCAGCCTATTGTATTGACAATAAAAGTTATAACAATCTAATAAAGGTTACACACTCAACAGCGGGTGGTCGTTGTGGCAATAAAGAATTGATTAAGGATGCTCTGTAGCAGGGAACTTACATAAAAAGCCAAAGGTACGATATATAAAAAAATAAATAAATAGAGTAAAATAACCTGACCATATTGCCTACTAATAGATCTTATAAAATAAATATTCCAATTTCATATTTTAATTAAAAGATATAATTAAAATTAAAAAAAAAAAAGAGTTATTGTTGTTTTGTAGATGCTTGATCTTAAGCATTATTTAATATATTTATATTTCACCATGGAAGAAAGTTAAGTTCCAGGATTTATATATATTTCGACTTTTAAATCGTTTGACCTCAAGTAATGATTGGACTTGTAAATTTTAAAGGATAGTTGTATGAAGATCTACTTAAATTGAAAATGACAAAGAAGTGTCGAAACGTTTTTTAATCATTTGTTAATTTTTAATAACAATTTTTGACTGGAATAAGGTTTTTTCTTCATTATTAAATTATATTTATTTATTTATTATTTAATTTTCATTTGCACCTGCCCAATTGCGCATTCAGCAAATTTGATCCTGTGTTTTTCTCTTTGCTTTTCTACATGATCTCCTATATGATGATGGAGTAAAAATATCATTATGTGAGTAGGTCTCTTGGCCAATGTCTTTTTAATCTTTTCCTATCAAGTCCAGGTAACACGGAGTAGGAAAGCGGAAGAACGAGTGCATTTGGACGTTTTTGTGTCGATGAGTGGAATGTCATGTATTAGTTATGAATATATGATTTTATAGTGGGAATGTTCATTTAATTTTAAAAAATATTCAAAATTACTTAAAAGAGATATAGTCTTCCAAGGATCAAAGTTTGGTTTTTAATGTATTTTCTTGAGCATGTAGGATATATGATCCCCTAGAGCTTTTATTTATATAAAATTTAAAATTATTTTAATTTGGAGGTATCTATACTTAATTCATTACTAGTTATTTTGGACACTTTATTATAGTTATTGAATTACATAATTTAGTGTAGATGTTATTGTTTTTTCCACAGATATTTTAGACTTGTAACTATGATAAAGTTATGTAAATGATTGGTTACCGATGCAGAAAACAAAATGTGATAAGATTGAAAATGACACATTTTATGCAATATGAAGCTGATTTCATTTCATTTAGTATCTCTAGTTAAAAAAAAAAAACCTGTACCACTACAACCCGTGGACGGGTCTGTGGTTCAGTACATGGTAGAGAATGTACTGTTTCATGGACAACATTTCTGCAAGGAGGTGACTGCTCCTAGGTCACGATCAACCGCCAGATTTTCCTCCCTTATTTTGTGTACACAATTTTTATAATATTTTATAGAGGCTGGGTGAGCCCCAGGAGGGTCATAGATATATGATCTATCTCCCGCTACAAACAGGCTAAATAAAAGTATTGCCCGCAGCGGGATTTGAACCAGAATTTCCGGCATGGCAACTCAGTGCTCTACCACTGACCCACTCCGCTCCCTATCTCCCCATCAGTATCTCTAGTTTTAGTATATAATAAAACACCATGAGGGGTCTTGGCTTAAAGAAATGTTTCTATGGCAACGGTTGTGCAGAGAGGAGATAACGTCCAATATCACGCTCAACTGCACACTTATGGGGACCTACATTATACGTCCTGGAAGAGATCAGTAGACCCCACAGGATATATAGGAAGGCTGTTAACGCAGCAAATAATTTATCTCTCACAGCAAAATTCAAACCTCAGCACAGCAACTCCACTGAGCTACGCTGCTCCCTATTAATATCTAATATTTTTAATTATAACTTGAAATGTCCCACCAACTTTATTTAATATTTAATACCATAACTTTTCTAAAGAAAGAAAGAGCAAAAGGAAAATTATCATGAGCGAAAAATAAACTTCTAAGTATAATCAGCTGTTTTGCAACCGTCATTTTTCGAACTACCACGACAGTTTACAGTTAAAGGGTCTGTAATAACGCATGCAGATTACTTATTCGATAATTATGATTACTTGTGTGAAATTACTCCATATGTTTGGAAAATTTAGCGTGTAATCTAATTATAAATCCTAATACGATCTGGAACAATATATTCTTATTCTAGGAAGGCATATAAGGGAATAAAGCAAATTGAAGCCATGAGGTACAAACATAACGTTATTAACAATTAGAAAAATTTTGTTGACTTAAGCACAGGTTCTCATATCCAGAGAGTGGAATCACTTTGGGTTTCAGTCAAACGAAGAAACACAAAATAATGTAGAACGAGTAGAAATATGTTGGATTTATATTTATGTGAATTCATATGGAGGAGAAGGTACGGGAAAGAATGTCTGTTTACTAAGATTTTAGAAAGCATTGCTGATTTTTATCCACAAATTTAATTTAAATTGTTTTGAGGTTATTTATAAATATACACATGCTTTTTTATGAGTATTCTATTTAATTGCATAAATATCAGGTATCTAAAAAATAATCTGCATGTGTTTTCCGAAACAGAACCCAGTCTTAATGCATACAAACACTGTCACAGCTATCGTGAAAACATTACATTGCAAGGTGGCGGCTTCTGTCACTTTGATAGTGAGTTTGATTGAGTAATATATTTTTTTTAATATTAAGTTATAGTTAATCTTATACTAGATATAAGATTTTGATCACAAAAGATTAAAATTCGTCAATAGAAGTCGAAAAAATATTTTTGTGAATTTCAATTGTAGGAATCTAGTTAACCTTGACGATGTACAGAGATAATTATTATTTTCTTTATAAGATATTTCTTATATACTGGACTAATCTTCTTGATATATATAATTTAATAATGAAGAAAAAAACCTTATTCCAGTCAAAAATTGTTATTAAAAATTAACAAATGATTAAAAAAACATTTCGACACTTCCCTGTCATTTTCAATTTAAGCAGTTCTTCATACAACTATCCTAGAGTAATTCATATTATATTTGACCATGGAAGAAAGTTAAGTTCCAGGATTTATATATATTTGACTTTTAAATCGTTTGACCTCAAGTAATGATTGGATTTGTAAATTTTAAAGGATAGTTGTATGAAGAACTGCTTAAATTGAAAATGACAAAGAAGTGTCGAAACGTTTTTTAATCATTTGTTAATTTTTAATAACAATTTTTGACTGGAATAAGGTTTTTTTCTTCATTATTAAATTATATATATATCAAGATAATTATTATTAAGTTTGTTGATTAAAGTAAAGTATTTTGATTCGTAAATCAGTTATTTCGTTGTCTGTATTCATAATTATTGTTTTTGGTAACTATTCCGCAGGTTATCGCTTCAAGTTGAGTCACACCACTTTCATTGGTTTCCATTTTAATATATTCATATAGAGTTACGAGTATCATGAGTTTTAGTACGAAAAAGAGATTTTAATTATGGTTAATGGGTAGATTTAGGTAATTATTTCATCTATAAATGAACATTTCAACAAACCATAGATCATCTATACTTCGAAATGTTAGTTTAAACTTTTTTTTTTTGAGGAAATGATTACTGAAATCTACTCGTTACCCGTAATTGTAACATTTTTTCCATACTAATAACTTGTGTTTTTAGAAAAAAATTAAATATGAAACGAATAATCAGTTAAAACGTGTTGAAGTCACAGTCTGAGGAACAGATACATTTTTTTATATTGAAAATTCCTGAGATGCTACAGAATGATGCAATTTTTTTAATCACCTCATAAGAGTAGAGAAATGTCTTATTATTCAAAAAATACTTCGACCTATGACACAGTCCGAACAACAATAACAAAAACATCGAATAACATTCGACAAACAGCCCTTACGACACTGTATAGTTAAAAAAATAATAACAATATAAAAAAAAATAGCGTACATCGAGAGATGAGGAAAGAACGGGCGGTGGAGGGGGGGGAGCGTATAAGACAGCGATGAGGCAAGAACCGGCCGCACAACTAGAGCTGTACTCCTGGAACCAACCTTGATCGAGATGTCCACCCAAACCGTCCTCAGGTACAACGGATCTGCAGAGAAGCACTTTCCAAGGCAGAACAGCCTTTCGGAAAAGACGGGCTCTTTACCTCTCAAGAATATCGGCAACGTAGCAGATTTCACAAGGCCGCAGAAGAATAAGTGAGTTAATCATTAATTAACCACCAATAAAAATAATTAAATCACATTTAATTTAAAAATTATGTTGTACAAGTCGCTTTTGTTCGTTGTTAGTTTGGGTAATGTTCTATGAGTTATTAATTGCTATTCAATTTATTTACTTTTATTCCAATATTTTACATAATTTTCAATGGCATTATTCCTTTTAATAATGTTTCTACTTTATTCATCTATTTAATTTTATAATTTATTAGGTTAACTTGGGTACAGCTCATGTGGAATTGGTTATTAATAAATTAATTAGTGATTCATCTATTTATTTTATGAATTTTTGTAATTATTAATTTTCTGAATTACTTATTTTGATACGTTCTATATATATCTTTAATTTATTTATTTCATCGTTAATTCTTATATACTTGGGTATACAGTAACTATTCCATTATTATCATTTCACTGTTTTTATTACTATTTTTTACACTTTAATATTACTTAATGAATTAGACGTTAATGATCTACGTTTTTTTAATTCTAAATAATTCAGAAATAAAATAATTTAAAATGTTGACTAGTATTTACAATCTCTTCGAAATACATTTATTAAAATTCAATATGATATTTATAACTTTCGGAATTAATTTAGATCATTACGTAAACTAACGATGTTTACTATTGTATGTTACTATGTAGAATATATTAAAAATAAATAAAAAGATATTTATTTTTTTTATTTTTAATATATTCTTTTTATTCAATGATTTTTTGAAAAAGTAATTATTCTTAATTTTCTAATATTTAAGCCATTATAGAACATTTAATAGAAAATATTAGATGTTAGTAACAAAATTAACAAATATTTTCAGTAATATTAAATAGGCATTTAGAAGTTTATACTGTTTTCATTTCGTGACTAAATATTTTCCTAAGGTTTTTATTTCATTGCTACTATGTTATTATTGACAATATTTGTTATAGTTATCGGTTAATAAAATATAATATTTTTCAGTATAAATCATTCATGAGTTTTATAAATATGTACACCATAGTGTTTAAAAAAGAAAAAAATATAAACTTTTATACAAAATATTAAATGCAACAAGTAAGAGAGAATAATTAAGATGATGAAATATTTGTTTATATCCAAAATTGTTTACATAATATATTTCTTACTATCCCACCATATGGTATGCAGTTCTATGCATCTATTAGCATGTTTTAATGTGGCCTTAATATTGCGAGTTATTAGTAACATAAACTGAATACAGATGTAATTAAATTAATTATTTCTCGACTTATAATTATTATATATTTCCTGTGGATGTTGAGAGGTTCGGTAATCAAATATGGATTTACATTTTAGCAAAGTTTCGAGTATTTATTCTTATCAAATTCAATAAATTATTCATTTATTTATCCATCTTATGATTAATTATTTAAGAAAAAAATATATAAATACAACTACAGCCCGTGAAGAGTCTTGAGTTCAGTACATGGTAGAGACTGTACCGTTCCAAAGACAACGGTTGTGCAGGGAGGTGATTTGTCCAGATCACTCTCAACCGCCAGGTTTTCCCTTATTAAGGGTACCTACTTTATGGAGGCAGGATGAGATAGCAATTCAGAATTCTACACACCGAGTTACGTCTCTTACCATTTAAAAAAAAAAGAAGAAGCTTTTGGTTGTAGGGAATCAGAGGAATAAAATTTCGAGAAATCGTCAAAATATAGTAGAACAGTTAACAGTTGTAACCAATTAGTTTATTCCAGATGGTAAATTTGAAAAACTAAAATATTAATTTAAAGCTTATATTAATGAAAAAAAAATATACATCGAAATTAGCCTTTAGAATATATGTGTATAATTATATGATGAACTTAATCTTATCATATATCTAAATAAATCTTTATTTAACATAACTAAACAGAGTAAAACATTTTGAATCCTTTGAGCAATAGTTTGCGAGTTTCTCAGCTTTTTTTCTTACTATACTATTAATTTAACATCTAAAAAAAAAAAAAATTCATGTATTTACTCATAATAACTTCAAACCATAATAATATATCTGTTTTTTATATCAACTGTTTATATATATTGGCCCGTTACTCTGTTATATAAGTAAACTTTTAATCGAAACAGTTATGTCCTTTTGATAGTGTAAATGGTATTATTGTTACGTATTACATAACAGCTAAAAGGAATCGAACCTGCCCCTTGGGTCGGACCATTCTAGACCCTCACCGCTACCTAGGGGTCCCTAAGAAATTCCTGACTTTTAATGAACCAGGAACCAAGCTGAATACACTGAAAGGACTGTATATATATATATATATATATATATATATATATATATAACTACATAGTCTTTTTAGGGCATAAGATAATAAGTTTCATCACTCATTAAGCTGTACAGATGTCCTTTTTTTTATTAAAATAGGTTTAATTTAAAATAAGTGAGTTTAATCTTCTTTGAAATGGTAAGAATTAATATGTGATTTTTTAAAAATCTTTATAGAGACTAATATTAAATACTGATAAAATTTCCTCATAATTATTTTGTTTAAATACGATTTCTTATTTAACCATTACATTATTAATTATTCAAATGAAATAATAATAATTCATATTATCTTTTGCAATTTGTTACGTCATATTATTCGTTTAATAACAGGAACTACTGTCCTTCTTTTTATTTCTTCAGGAATCCTTAACCACAATCCAGGCTGTGCCCTCCAGCTCTTCACCTTCCGTTCCTTCAAGAATATAGACCATCCTATTATATTTTATTTTATTTTTATTTTATATCCTTTAGGAAAAAAGGATCCTTTGTAACTGTTACTTTTTCCCTTCAAAATTTAGGCCCCTGATTGTGGCTCTCTCTCTGATTCTCTAAACATTGCTAGAAATAGTTGTATGTTAGCTAAAACGTCGAATCTAGAAAAATTCAAAGCCTGATTTTGAACTATAGAGAGAAGTTCGTATGCAATTTATCGTGAAATATGTCATAGTGCTTTTACGAGATAAATATAAATAATTTGAAGGGAATTGATTTTTGAAACATTGCTAAAATAGAGTTATATATTTGGAACCCCCGGTGAATAAGTTATTGAGTCGAATTTTGTCCAAAACAAACTTTAATTGTATCTTTAATCCTCACACGAGACTGAAAAGACAAGAAACCGCTCGACGTTTCAGGCTACTTCAACACTTACTAGACAAACGCTCTAAGCTCCCAATTAATTACAAAAGACTCATCTACATGACCATCATACGACCTATTTGGACCTACGGAGTAGAGCTTTGGGGCTCCACTAAGCCATCGAATTCCTCTCGTATCCAATCCCTACAATCCAAAATCCTTCGTAAAATCCTTAATGCTCCTTATTTTGTTAAGAATAAAATCATCCATAACGACCTTAATGTCCCATTTGTTGCTGATTTGGCCCGAAAGCACTATCTATCCTTTCATAACAAACTTCATTTCCACTCAAACCCTCTGGTTTTAAACCTAGTTTCCTCTTCAATTCCCGATAATCCTCCGAGGCGTCTGAAAAGAAGATGGCCCCGTGACTTCTTAGTTGAACTTGTGATTTGAGTACTACCAGTGGGTAGTTTCTCTACTTGTCATTTTCACATGTCATTTTGTATCGCTTAGCCCATTTACTAGATGTATTTTTTTTTATACAGTTGTAAATATCAATAAATAAATTTAAAAAAAAATTGTATCTTAGGGAGGAGGAATCGTGTCATTCTCGAGGTGCATACGTGGCTGTCAGGTCATGTCCTGAAATGGCGTTCTTGTATATATTGTAACCATATTTCAAACCAAATACTATTAAATGCTGTCTAATTAAAATAATTTACAATAATCACCGTGAGGATTTTACTCAAGGAGTTCGTCGAATCTCTTCAATTAGGTGAAAGTTAATTATCTAACAAACAAATTAATATCGACCTATAATCATAATTAAAAGCGAAATCATAATTGTAAGGTAAACAATAATTATTTTGACTAATTACGCCATTATACTCATAACATAATGTGAGAATACTGACGGACATAATACCTCACAACATTCTTGCGTTGAATATCTGGATACAAGTGATAAGACTATTTAACCAAAGCAGCAATCTAAAATAAAGTTATATAAGTACATATATGTATGTTTATGTACATGAATGTATAAATAAATTCGCCTTCCCCAAGCTATACCTCTGAGTTTCGTCACTTGCAAAGATATCTCGAATCAGCTCATACGTCAAACACTTTATCAAATCGAATGATGATAGAAAAAATTATTTGATAGCAACTCATATGATAATAATCTGAAAAATCAATATAAAAAATAAAATAAAAAATCGTTATTGTTTTCAACGAATTTCAATCGAAACGCCTTTCAAGTTTATGTTTTGCAAGGTGAAAAAAAATTATTCACAGTGTTTTAACTAGTTCTATAGAAATTACTTTACGATATATAAACAAAACAATAATAGTTCCATAGAAGAATAATTATCTAGCTATATTATTATCTTTTAAAATCTAAATAATAGTTTAATTTTATACGTGATACAAACAATGACTCTTTGTATTGTAAAGAACGCCTGTCTTAGGAGTAGACACACCTTTTCATACATTTTTCTATATAATGTCTGTTGTCTGTTAATGTCTATATAACGTCTGAATATACTATACAAATAAAAGTTGAGGATGAAATTAAATAATAATTATGACAGCAATGTAAAATAACAAATAATAAAAGAAAATAACAACAAAAAAAAATAGAAAAAAAAAACCAGAGCACTCCACCAACATAACTTAAAATCACGTACTTAATCAAACTGTAACCTTCCTGAATAACAACAGCTGTGAAGGAAAATAAAAACAGCTGGTAATAATAAAAAAAACATCCAAAAATTTACAAATGGCTAAAAGAGAAAAAATATATAACAAAAATAAAAATGTAATAAACAAAATATG
Source organism: Troilus luridus (assembly GCA_964056705.1). Lineage (NCBI taxonomy): Eukaryota > Metazoa > Arthropoda > Insecta > Hemiptera > Pentatomidae > Troilus > Troilus luridus. The sequence goes on along the minus strand of OZ057414.1, from coordinate 6,718,165 downwards.
TAACATTAATAATTGAAAACATTAAAAACTCATCCATTATTTTGTTTTTATTATCCGTGGTACGTTTTAGTTAGATGGTATCTTTATTTTCATTTTTTTATTGATATTAGCTGTTTTTATTTTAGTTTTCATTGCTAATATCAATTAATAAAGTAAGCTTTTTTTAACTTGAATTTGGGAAATGTTGTCCTCTCATCTTTTTGAGATTTAAGTTTTCTCATTTTTTAATACATTATTAAAACTAACACAAGCCGTTGAGTAAAATGATTGATCACAATTTGTTGGTGAAATACATGTATATAGGTATAATGATTGCCTTTCATTTGATCCATTATTTTAATAATTTAAAGTAAAAAAAATATCGCATAAAGAAGGCATTGAATAAACCTAGAGATAAAAAAAGTTAAAGAAAACGAAAACAGCATTCATGCCTTGAATTCGGTTCTTGCTCGTGTAAAGCAATTCTAAAATTATTTAAATCAAATCTGCCTGCTTGGAATTGCATATGCTTCTTGCCATTCTCAATTTCAAAACGAGAAAATAATCAGATGGGTGTTGTTTTTGATCTTCAACAAAACATCTTACTATCCAATGTTTGTAACATAATGACAAATAATTAAACGATACAATTGTCATCCTATCAGATGATTACATTAGAAAAATGATGAAGGTAGGGAAACAGTGTGATATGAGATGCTATATTGTTAAACAAATGCCATAACAAATAACCTACTTCATTTTTTATTTATTTACATATAAAAAAAAATTTAATGACGAATAATGAAATATGAATCACTGTGATAGTGAGGCGTGTCATTCATTCTCTACTTCCCAAATAGTTTGAAAATTTAGTGTTTTTTTAAAGCTATAATTATAGTAAAACAGTTCCAAAAATTTAAAAACAATACCAATCCATTTTAAGTTAAATTTTAATCGATATTAAAGAGTATTTGAATGAAAAGTTCGAAAACAAAAAAGTATTTTCGGGAAATTTTATATTTGTTTATATTTCTCTCAATAAATTGTGTGCTTTTAAAAAAATAAAAACAAATTTATTAATAAAATAAATAGAAAGTATAATTCTATTTAAAGAAATTGATATATTTAGTTTATTCATGGTGGTGATATTTGTACAAGGTTGTTTTCTTGACCAGTTATATAAAACAGGTTATTAATCTAATCTAAGATAATTTCCTCCTAGATATTCCTGTACAAGGCAATACATTAAATATAAAAAAAATACACTTATACAACTTCTGAAAGTTAAACGAGACGAGTTTTTTCTCTTTCAGTAAAGGCCAAGGCGAAATCCAATAATAGCTACAACTCCATAAATCATCAGGGTTTTTTTCTGAATGTGGCAATTATTTCGGAGCTTTAAACTCTCGTGAAGCGTACATACTGGCTAGTATCGAAGGAAGAAAAAAAATCGATAGTGTTTATCCCATAAATCGTAGTATCGATAATAAAATTTAAAGAAGGAAAACCAGTATTTTTCCTCCATCAAAAATAAAATTAAACGTTTGACCATCAATGGGGGTTTTGATTGACAAACATGAGGTGTTATTTTACACAATGGCTAAGTTTCTGTAAATATCGGATGAATATCAAACAATAGAAATAAATTGATAAAATATCGTCATTATGATACAGTTTAAAAATATATACATAATTTTGGCCGAGAGTTTTTATCAAATAAACAAATAAATTGTAACATCTGAATAAAATTTTGAATATCAATAACAGATATTTTCTTAAAAAGAAAAAATCCATACAATGCTTTTCAAGAAAGTCCAAATAGAAAAACAAATGTAATTTTGGATAGTCTAATAAAAAAAAAAAAAAAGATAAAAATGAATCACCACTTGTATGCACAGCCACATAAATAAACAATGAAACCGAGGACTATCTTTATTCTATATTTAGGCTTGCTAAGTGGCTGAAATTCGTAGTGAAATCATTAAATTGATTTATGTTATATAATTATACAATTATAAATATATAAATATTTAACTTTACCGAAGCTTGGTAGAGCGAAGTGCATATCGAGAACGCTGTGGAATGCAAGAGTAAACCAGTTTTCATCAGAAGGGCGAGTAACAGTTCTTCACTTGTCGATGTTTTTTTACCATTACGTAATTCTTGAGTTTGTTATTATTAACTGTTGCCATGGTTACTGAAACAACATTAAGTCTTTGATAAACAAACATTAGATACATTTACAGGGAAGAGAAGCAAGTTATGATGGGCGCCAAAAATAAAGATAAAGTTTTTAAAAAACAAACCATTGTTTATTAACGTTTTACTAATATTATTATAAATCAAAAGAGAGCGCCATATCTCTAGATAGTTTTCGAAAACTCATTCCCTCATAACCCAATTATGAACATTCATGAAATTATACCAGTAATACATCAATTTTAATTACTTATTTATTAATTAATTTCATTAGGTATAATCAGGATATGAATCTTTAACGAATACCTGAAACCGCACAGGCTCAATAGACCGATTTTACGTCCCTCCCGAAGGATGACGTAACCAAGGATTTTTATGGAAGGAACTTAACATTTATAAAGATCAATAATTTTTCAATTGTATAGAAATAGCTAATTATCAATAAAAAAAAAACGATTTTTTTAAAAGATTTATAAATCAAAAAAAGGTTTACCTTCAATTAAATGTGTAAGAAGTGAAGTTTGCCTGTTAATTAATTTAATGCCATTTGTACTGATATAATTAGGATAAGGATCTTTAACGAGTATCTGACACCGCACAGGCTCGGAGCCGCCATTATAAGTCCCTCCCGAAGAACAGCGTTATCAGGGATTTTTTTCTCCCTTTAAATAAGAATAAAACTTTTTATTCGTTTTTATACGTTTTAAACTTGGAATAAAAAATGAATCTGAATATTTTGTGTGTTAGGTTTAACATAATCTTATGGGGTGACTTGTGGACCAGTAGTTACCATAGCAACCTAACAGACCCAAGAAGCGGGTTCGTTGACCGGCTGGTGGTCCTAGGATGTTTTAAAAAGGGAGTGAAAAATCCTTGGTTTTCCCGTCCCTCGTAAGGGACATTAAACGGGGGTCCCGAGCCTGTACGATGTCAGGTACTCGTTAAAAATCCCTATCCTAGTTAAAGCTGGATAAACAAAATTTTGAGCCCACCAGTGTAGCATCGTCCTATAAGACATAGCAGTATAGAAGTTTTAAGAATAGAATTTAGATTTAACGAGACTATTAAGAACTTATTCCAAAAGTGCACTTGACTTGCAACACATCAATGAAAATCGCATTTCTCTGCGGCCTTTTAATATGGGATACGTCACGATGGAAGATTTATATAGAGATATAAAAAAAAACTGTTATCACCAATTATATAATTGTTTTCTTTTTCGATTGTAACTTTCTTAATTACATGATAACCTAATGATAAGTTATCACTGGTGTCACGAATAGATAAATAGCACTTATCTAGGTTATTATCCGTTATATCCGACTTTTTTATTGCTCAGGAAAATTTTACATATGGAGAGAAAGAGACAACTACACTTTCACGGAATCGTTCTTTTCCTCTCTTTTAGTCCATACGATCTTTTTTTGTTTTAGGTATCCAGTTACTTTTACTCGTTAAAAAGTAACTGTTTTTCCTTCACAAATGTGACAAAATGCACTACAATTCACATTTTCTGTAAAAAATATTTTTACTTATCAAAAAGTCTCTGGCCCTTTTTTGGTTTTGAATTAAGGAATATAGCTTCAGAAAATTCATTTTTAGAAATAACCATATATCTTCATAAACAGATACAAAATTTAAAAAACAGTTACTCATTAACCAGTAAAAGTAGGAGGTGTACCTAACTTAAAAAAGACGCAGAATACAATCTTCGAACATGGAACAAAATGCAGATGTAATTACTTATTTTAAATTATGACATAATTTACTGATTAAATGTTTAATTATTAATTTAAAATATTTTTCCATTATTAAAATAAAAACATGCTTTCTTCTTCAGAAATTCGAAAGAGAAAAATTGAGCAGCAAAAGTTTTTTTGATGATTTGAACTTGATGTTAGGCAGGAATATATTTTATTTAATAACAATTATTCCATCCTTTGGAGACGTTTTAAGAATTTATTGTATTCATATTCTCTCCTAACAGTGAAAAAAACAAAACAGACTTTACGTGAATTACAGTAAACTAGTTTAATTATAAAACATTGCAATCAGACAAAGATTCAAAAGACTTTTTTGAAGCCGAAAATTCTACTTATAAATTTACGATGAAACATTTTTTTCTATATCACTCTATGCGCCGATAGTGTTATATTTTTTCACTAAACCCCAAGAACCTGTAAAAAGTGGATATATATTATATATATATATATATATATAGTTGTAGCAGTAACATTATTTTCTATAACATTAATGGAAGATAAAATTGACTTGTTTATATGTTTTTTTAAATTTATTCGTATCTTTCTTATTTTCAGATATACCTATGAAGTTGTAGAAGGTATCGCCAAATGGCTGCAAGAAAGAACATCAATAAAACCAAAGATTGGAATCATTTGCGGAACTGGACTAGGTAAGAAACAAATTTTTTTTAAATGTATTTATCGATATATGACTATACAGTAAAAGAAGGAAAAGATGGTCCAGAATAAAATGAAATATTTGTTTGATTATTATATTTCAACTACTGTACCTATTCATTATTGTAGCTACATCAAGAATGACCATGTCTTTTCTTAGCCTTACTTTGATGACTTGGAGAGTTGATTGAAATGTAGGCATCAAATAATTAGTAATAAATATTTAATTTTAGTCTCAACTGTAAACCTTACCATCTTTTTATAGTTATTTCAAATATTCTCTATTTTATAATTAAATAACACAGTGATTTTGAATCAAATTTTAAAATGATTTACAGGAGGGCTCACAGATGAAATAATTGACAAAGAAGAATTCCCATACACAGACATTCCTCTTTTCCCATCAAGTACTGTCGCTGGCCATGCAGGAAAGCTTGTGTTTGGGCGCCTAGAAGATAAGGAAGTCATCTGTTGTAGCGGCAGATTTCATTATTATGAAGGATACAATAACTATCAGGTATTGTATATTTATATTATGGAGTATTTTCCATATTTTGTGTTTTTTAAGTCTTACCTATATGGATTTTTTTAATCAAAGGGTTAAAGAATGAAATAAAGAAATATTTATTTCTTCTCGCATTGTGGCCTGATTACCACTCGGCAAGAAATAGAAATTTTCCTATATAAAGGGGAGGTGTGAGTGAAGCTAGGTTCAATAATAAATTTAACTTTTTATTTATTTTATGTCAATGTTTTGGCCAATTTTAGAATTAACGTTTATTTTCTGCTCACTTTGTTTTTTTCTCAGCCTTAATGATGGCCTAAAAGTTAGGCTGAAACATCAGGACACAATATACATTGAGTTATACTTATTATTGGTTGAATTTCTACATACTGTAAAAGGATTCAATAGTTATTTAATTGATATTATTAAATATTTCCTTAATTTCTTCCTGCAATTATTATTAAATTAAGATCAATTTCATAACTCTTAAATATTTTTTTTCTATTTATAGGTGACATTGAGTATAAGAGTGATGAAGATACTTGGAATCACGCATCTCATTATGTCAAACGCTGCCGGAGGTCTACCAAATGACTACAACGTAGGCGATGTCATGATCCTGAAAGATCACATCAATTTCATTGGATTGGCCGGTGGAAGCCCACTCAGAGGACCTAATGATGAAAGGTATTATAAATTAATATAATAAAGAATACATTTTTTTAAAAGTATTAGTTATGGTATCATTTGGAAAGCAGAGAAAAAATATTGTTGGTACAAGTACGGATTACTGTAGAAATATATCTGCTGCAGTGAGTAGTTAAGTTGAATTTTGTCCTAAATATGAGTGTATTGAGGGAAGCGTCATAGTGTCATTCTCGTAGCCTTTGGTTGAGTTATAATATAAGCAATAACTCCATTTCAAGCCAAAGCGTGACTTGACCACTTATGCATCAAGAGAATGACAGAACTCTGGTCCCCTTAATACTATTAACTCCTTTTTGACAAAATTATACTTAAGCACTTATCCACTGAGGTTGCAAATATTAGTTGGGGGGAGAGTGGTTAGTGGCCAATGATGAAACACAAAAATAACCAAATTAATTAATCGTTTCCAGACAAAATAAAAAATATAATAAAAAGGCATATACTGATATAAGAAAAATTTATAAAGAATGTATATAATAAAAAACAGGCCCATAATCAGAGCTAAAAAATATAACAAAAATCTTATAAGGTTATTATCACCTGTGCAAATTTAGCTTCTATAATTTGTTTTTGTAGTATAGTAATATCTATTATAAATAATTGTTCTTTGTCCTTAGATGGGGTGAAAGGTTTATTTCTACAACTCACATTTACGACAAAGGAATGCGGGAACTAGCAAAGAGAGCCGCCGAGGAATCTGGTCTCGGGCCATACCTGAAGGAAGGTGTTTACTGTATGGTCGGAGGCCCACATTTCGAAACGGTAGCCGAATGCCGCATGCTCAAACTCCTGGGAGGTGACGCTGTCGGTAAGTTCCAAATAAAAATTTAATACTAGCCAATATTTCAATTATAATAATTTTTTTAAAGATCTTGTTCTTAAAAATGGTATTAATTGTTGTTATAAAAAAATTAAAACACTCACAACAGGGACACCATCCCCACAAGATAGGTAATATTTTAAGTGAATTGTCATAAATAAATACTACGATCAATACTTCCACTTAGGAATATTGAACAATTTCCTATGAGCTGTTTCTGTAAGTAACAAAGAAACATATTTTAATAGTTCAATGTTGTAGAACAAATACAAAATTTACAAAAATGTGAAATGATGTCCTTTACCTCTGGGGTACAGAATTATAGCAAAAATTAAAAAAAGAAGAAGTCTCATTATTTTCTATTATTTCTTTTTTGGTCTTGTTAGAATCAAGCAAAATATAAATCATAATAAATTTTGATATAAATAGTTGTAGATGTTCTTGATTGAAAATGAAATTCTCTTTGAGATGGGACAAAATGCAGGGCCTTAATCTTTGAATTACTAAATGCTTAAGATTAGATGTAATGTTTAATCTAGGAATATTGGTTTTCATCATCCCCAAACTGCAAATCCAGTAGAGTGTTGTTAATCTGAACTAATGTGGTTCGGATAACCAAAACTTTGGCTGACTAAAATTTACTTAAAAAAACAAAATGCCAAACGATCACTATGTTTGTATAAAAACATTTTTGTTGCATAATTCATATGTCTCATAATCAGTCCCAACTTGACTCCACCAATTCACATATCTTTGATGCGCGGTGATAATGACCTAAGTCCAAATGAGTCAATAATACAGAATCAAGAATGATCAGACAAGAAATAAATGTATGCTTTAAATAAAATTACTACTATATTGTTAGTAAATTACTACTATATTGTTTTATAAAAATAAAATTACAAATAATATCAATTATTAGATTTAACCTTATGTTTTGCACTTTGCTGTTGCTCTCCTGAAAAATTCAAAATTTTTAATTAAGCCCTTATGATTGCACATCAAAAATTTATTGCATCTGTATAACTTATAATTATTTTTTTTTTAAGCTTATATTTGAAATAAAAATAATCTAATGTATTTTAATTGTTTACGATAGGTATGAGCACTGTTGCTGAGAGTTTAGTCGCGGCCCACTCAGGAATTACAGTCTTCGCTTTCTCCCTCATCACGAACATGTGCTGCATGGAATACGATGATCAGGCGCCACCGAATCATGAGGAACATCTAATGATCGGGAAGCAAAGAACCAATTTGATCCAACCATGGATCCGAAACCTTGTTGGAAAGATCCAGTTAAATTAAGGATAATTCGTACTATAATCTTTTATGACGATATCATCGGTTCAACTATAAGGTGTTTATCATCGTAAAACTCCAATTTTCAAGATATTTAACATTTATTCTTCATGTAATAACTTTTGAGCTGTTTGGCTAATCATAAACTTTAATCTAATTTTTTTAATTCATTAAATTATTTATTGATTAAATTTTATAATAACAAAATCCCTTTAATGGTAGGCTCTCTAAATAAATAAAAAGTATAACTGTTAAAAAGTGTTGAAGTATAACAGAGTAGAAATTTCTTGAAATAATACGATACGCAAACATATCCCAATGTCCCAATGTTAGGGATAAAATTACAAACGTGGTGTAAAAGGCCATCGTGGTTGGGAGATTGCTTGTTAGAAGTAGAAGAGTATAAACAATTGTGTTAAAAGTATTTTTTTCTATTTATTTACCTCTTAGCGATTATAAAATTAAACTTCATTATTTTAATGATTTTATTAAAGGCTTGTGATGAGCAATTTCATAGATTAGACTGATTATGCGAATGTTGATTATTTGTATATTTTTGTGTTTATTTATATTTAAAAAAAATTGTATTGTAGATTCATTCTATTTAAGTGAGAATTTTTTTTTTAGAATTTGTATCTGTAAATATAACAGAACAATTATTTTTTTTAAACATCTACTTCTCAGCATTGAGCAAGTTCCTGTAAAATCTAAATGAATTTTTAAAAAATAAATGTTTTTTAATAAATAATTTCAATAGTTGTTATTATAAACCAATCTTCAAAATGTTTTAATAATTTAATACAACTAGATGTTTTCAGAAAGGGTAATAAGGTAAGAGATGAGGAGGATTAGTTTACTACTCATTTCCAGTTAGTCAAGATATACTAAACCTAATTTTAATGACTAATCCATTTATAAATGGTACATTCCTCTCTTGTTATGTTCTTCATTATTATTATTCATTTATCTTTATATAAGATGTAAATCCAAGTTTTTATAATATAATTGATTTTATTAGCTTATTTTAATGAGTACAGATTTCAAACAGTTGCATTTTTTAAATATACAATATTTTTAATTATAAAGGCTATCCTTTGATGTAATAGATATGTTTTAATTGTCTCTCCCTCTCTCGCCATACAGCCCATGAGGTATTGTTACTAGAACAACGGTTATGCAGAGAGGTGATTTGTCCGAGCTCCATGGGCCCCATAGAGTTTCCTGATCCCATAGGGTCTATCCATGGCTGTTAAAAGATTAAATAATTAATCTGCTACAGCCGAACTTTCGGCACAGCAGCTCAGCGCTCTACCACTGAGCCATCTCCCTATTTATACATACTTATTTATCAGAGATGAAATTCGGTATGTTGAGGATTGTCTCCTTGGTACATCAACTCACTGGAAATGAATTTCATTATGAATTGACGAATTTCATATAACATTTCTCTGAAATGCCGCTGTTTTAACGTTTTGGCCACGCTTATATGCAAGTGTAATGCACTAGGAGCGGACTACTCCAGGTGGTAGAGCACTGGAAGAGCAGCCGGAGAAGGATCCTATGGGATCTAGAGGGCTCACCCAGCCTCTATAAAGTGGGTACCTAAAATAAGGGTCGATGAGCGTGATATAGTACAAATCACCTCGCTTACACAATCGTTCTCCAAGAAGCTTAGAGATACAGTTTTTTTTTCCATATTAAGATATGTTCATCCAAAATTACATATTGGTACTTAGTTTCTTAGAAAACTTTAAACATTTTATTAACATAATTTTATTAATTGTCTATTGATATCTATCTTTCCATCTATTATTTTAAATTTCTAATGGAAATCACGCCATGTCCACGAAATAGGTAATTAGGTAAATTTCCATACTCCCAACTATCAAGCCAATAAAAATGTGAACAATATCGATTAAGCTTTTTCTACAAGTAATGAAGAAACAATTTTAAAAGTTCAAAGTAATGGATAATTGGCACTCCTGGAAAAATACAATAATAAGTAGTATAAGTAACTAATAATAAATAACATTACAAATTTGTGTTTATTTTAATTGTTAACCTGCTCACTGGCCTTTGTAATAGATTTATAATATTAGTAGTGTGGTATTCAGTATTCTGTGGTATGGTCCATACAATATGGAACATACTGTACGGAAGTCCCATGTTGAGTTTTTAAAAAACAGGACAGTTTACACTTGTCCCGTTTTGAGGCAAAAAATAAATGTTCAGTTTACATATAACCCATCTCCGGCTGCTAACAGACTAAATAAAAGTCTTGCCTGCAGCGGGATTTGAACCAAGATTTTCGACATGGCAACGAAATGCTCTACCACTGAGCCACTCCTCCCCCTTTATTATTTATTATAATTGTTTAAATATTTAACACACTTTAACATTTATTTAAAAAATCTGATGTGGAAAACACCTGACAAATACATGGAATGAAATTAAAATTAAATCTGTGAGTAATGTATCAAATACTATTAAATTAACCCTTATAGCATATTATAGAATACAAAATCTACAATAAATTACACCATACAATAAATTACTCTACAATTAAGTATTTAACTTTAAGAAATGTTCCTTGTTTGTTAAAAAAATAAATAAATCTAACAAACTCAGAGCTTAGACATTTTTAAATATATTATATTGTATTATAATATATTAGTGATGAAATATTTTATCAGTGTTGCCTAGCAACGAATTGAGGAATTAAGTTTTGTTTAGCCTTTTGTTATACTCGATGTCAATAATTTGAAAGATATTAGTGCAAAGATTACTTATTATTATTATTTATTTATTTAATTTTTTTAATGAAATATTCATATATTCAAATAAACATTATTCTAATTTGAAAAAATTGGTCTGATTAAAATACAATAATTAATTATAAATTACATATTATAAATTATCTATAACCTTACCCTATGGTTATATCAATTATATCTATTTATGTTTAAATTTTTTTCTAATGACTTCTTTACATTAAATATTCAACAAAAGCTTTTTTTCTGTATATTTTACTTTAAAAAATAGTTAACTCATGCAAAGTACGATGAGCTTTGAAATAAACGATATTTTGAAAGCAGTGATTTTAATTAATTTAAAAAAAATGTGTATAGATGAGATAAAATTAAATGGATTTATCAGATAAAAAGAGAGGGGCCTAACATAAAGATAGTGCAGAAGCCAGTGATTTGTCTGTTTTTATAAAATTACAATCTACATGGACGATTTATCAAAGCCGGGATTATTCAGGTGGTTTATATAAATAATTATCCTATAATGTTTATCTACTAATAATGTCATAAGTATTTTAACGATAATAATTAACTAAGATTTAAGTACAGGTTATAAAATAATATGTGGCTATATTAAAAGTATGAAATAAGGCTGTTATTGATATATTTTATTATATAAAGTCTCCTCCAGACATATAATGCACATAGAATGTGCCGACCATGTGCTGAACCCAGGACCTTTCATGGGTTGTAGTGGTGCATGTTTTTTTTTTTATATTCAGGGTTCCACATCTCCAACCTTACAAAAAACCTTGTCAATATTTTTTTAAAGTAAAGTAAATTCCCAAAACTCTGAGCTCTTTATCAAATTGACTTTAATTTTAAAAAAAGTATTCACAATGTATTTCACAGCATTAATAGCTTTCAATATGTTGAGTAACAAATTAAATTTATTAAAAATTTAAGAGTTTTTCTTGAATAAAGGAATCTTATGATAATTGAAATTGTTCAATGATTGTTTTAAGCACAAATTGTATATCTTATATATTTTTCAGGAATAAGTAGAATATTTTTTTTGTTTGGAAAAATAAAAAAATAACTTAAAAGCAAATATTAAAGATAAAAGTGGGATTTTTTAAATCATTTGATGTAAAAAGTTATTAAAAAAAAAGAAAAAGAAAACTTTAAATATATCCAATGCATAAAATTGAGTTTCTAGATTTAAAAATAAATTTGCATGAATTTAAACTTAAAATTATTGAGATATTATTTGTTATCGTAGATTAGAGTTTTGTTTAATAATGTCGCATGAATAATATAGAAGTATGTCTCTTCCTGCTTATGCTTATGCTATTTGGTGGTTGATTGTTGGAACTGACATAAGTATACAAATTTACATGCCCCAAATTCTTTGAAATGCTTTGTTTGTAATTAGAAGCCTTAATGGATGAATGTTATGGTAAAAATACATTTAATTTACTACATAAAATTATCAGCATCAATTTTAAAAAGTATACAAACTTAATAGTTTCTATCATTTTAATTAAAACTTAAACTTTTAATTTAATTAAAACTTAATTCCTCAGATTTAAATACTTTGGTCAACATAAATTTTAGTTCAACAAGAATAAAAAAATTTATAAAATAGTCGAGAGTAATATAAAAAAAATATATATCTTATTTAGTTCAGGAACACTTACTTTGTGATTTACAAATTTTAAAAAGTATTTATAATTTATCTGATCGATCTCGACAAAACACTAAAAGAAAAGCAGTTCCTCGATCCATTGGTAAGCAACGCTGTCATAATGTTACATCTTATCTTAAAAACTTTTGGAGAATTAAAATCAATTCCAACAAGTCCCATCAAATTACCTTTACCCTTCGCCGAAAACCCATGACTTCCTGTCCTACTGTATCCTTTAATAGTACTCCACTTATCCCTGTTGAACAGATCCGCTACCTAGGACTCAACTTAGACAAACGTCTTACTTGGAACCCTCACACAAGACTGAAAAGACAAGAAACAGCTAGATGCTTCCGACTACTTCAGCACATACTAGACAAACGCTCAAAGCTTCAGATCAATTACAAAAGACTTATTTATGTGACTGTTATAAGACCTATATGGACTTATGGAATTGAACTATGGGGCTCCACCAAACCATCAAATTCCTCTCATATTCAATCCTTGCAACCCAAAATCCTTCGCAAAATCCTAAACGCTCCTTATTTTGTCACAAATAAAACCATCCATAATGACCTGAACGTTCCATATGTTACCGATTTAGCCCATTCCAGATACCTATCATTCCATAATAAACTCCAGGCCCATCCAAACCCACTACTTTCCATCCTTGGTTCCAATTCCATCCCGGACAATCCTCCTAGGCGTCTGAAGAGAAGATGGCCTCGGGACCTTCTATAATATAAATGTTATTAGAGTGCTGCCAATGGGTAGTCCCTCTACATGTCCTTTCATGTATTTATTTATTCACACAGCCCTTGTACTAGATGTATATATTACAGTTGTACAATTCAATAAAATAATTAAAAAAAAAAAAATCTTAAAAACTTTATATTAATCTTCATAATAAAATAGAGAAATAAATAATATTCCCTAACTACTATATATAATATACGGAGAATCTACGAGTATTTAATGAAAGTGTAAGTGAACAAGTTATATCTTAAAATTTGAATTTCTGTCTGCTGATTTGGTCCCATCAGAATCATGCGACTTATCCAATTACGTGGTAATATCGTGATAGATATGATAATCACATCGATTAACAATTATATTTAATAATAATTTTAAGTATCGATAGTGCATCACGAAAAAATTGGTTGCTCACCCGTGGCCTAACATTATAACTATATTATTATACATTTTATTAAGTTATGATTTCTTTATAATTATTAATTTATAACTATGATACAAACAAAGTTCTGATTAATTTTTAATAGGCCATCCTTTCTAGCCCTGGAAATACCTACGAGGCTGTCGAAGAGATAACAAAATGGATCAAAGCAAGAATTAGTATTCGTCCAAGGATTGGCATTATTTGTGGAACTGGATTGGGTAAAATTCCTGTTTTATTTTAAAGCAATATACAACATTAACATTAACATAACAGCCAACAAGAAATGAGGAGGGTGGGCTATTTTATTTAATTACAACACAGTGTTGATGCTGATATAAAATAAAAATAGTCTAGTCCAGCCTCACCTTCCATTAGCCCTGAAGATGACCCACAATGTGGGTCAAAACGTCGGCACAAAATGAAATAAGTACCCACTTATTTAGTGTTTAATTTGACTGCACCCCCAACTATTTCCTTCCTTACTAAAATAAAAATACATTGATACTTTTTTTTTCGATATCGATATCTCTTCAATGTCGATAATTCGTGAAATGGTCGAAACTCTCCTCGTTCAAAGCGACCAAAAGCCTTATCATCTTAGCAACCTCGAACAGGACCCACAGAATAAATTCCAAGCTTAATAAATTTTCACTGAAAATTTTTCTTTAATAACACAATGTGTCTTAATAAAAATATTAATTTTACTTAATTACATATTTATTTTTCAGACACTTTTCCAAATGAAATCACAAACAGAGAAGAACTGTTTTACACAGACATTCCAAATTTCCCGAAACCAACTGTCACCGGACACCCAGGGAGATTGGTCTTCGGCAGGCTGGAAGGGGTAGATGTAGTCTGCTTTACAGGGAAAATATTTTTCTTTGAAGGCTATGATAGCTTCCAGGTATTTAAAATATATTAGCTTACAGGAATATTATCATGTACATATATACAATACAGTATTTAAATACTAAGAGTCCCATCGAAAAACTCCCAAAAAAAAGCCTTAAGTATTGAAAATAACTAACCACTTAGCGTTTCGTCAGCTGATCAGCAGGGACTGAAAAGAAAAAAATAATATCTTGTCGACTGCCACGAATGTATTTTTTATATCATAAGAAATATTATTATTGATATTGTGGAAAATGAATTAGGGTCGTTTTTAAAAACAGTTTCCACCTGTTATGGTAACTAATGGGAATATTTTCTTTAGCAATTTTTTTTTAATTAAAAAAAAAATGTCAGTACACCCTCAATTTTTTTTAAGATTGGGAGTGAGGAAGCCACACAACAGGTAATCACTAAACGACAACCTGAATACCCTCAAGGGTAGTAAAAATGTTTATGGTAACAATGTGACAGGAATAAAAAACATACCATATTTTTTGAAGATAGTTCAAGGACACAACTGCAGGCATCAGTTCACTTCAAATTAATTATGGAGGTGGATTATTTATTATTTATTGTGATTATTTAAATATTTTTATTTTGAAGAGAATAGATTTCTCCTGGCCGGGATTCAAACCCATCTCTAGTGCAGTGCTCTACCAACTAAGCTACTGTGGCTCGTAACTGTAAATGTACATCTCAAAAATTGCGAGTACTGGGGATGTGGGATCGGTGGTGAGAATTGATTTGCCTGGTTACGACCCCCTGGTAACTTAGTTGGTAGAGTACCGCGGTAGAGATGCGGAGAACCCGCCCAGAAGAAATCTTTTCTCTTCAAAGTAAAAATATTTAAATAATCTATAAAATAAAAAAATAAAATTATTTTTATGTTAGTGTACGATAGCAGTCCGGGTGATGAGGCTTCTGGGAATATCCCACCTGATTCTTTCCAACACCGCAGGAAGTGTAGACGAGAACATGCGACCTGGTGACGTTATGATAATTAAGGACCACATCAATTTGGTCGGCCTGGTTGGCCTAGGACCCCTGAGAGGACCTTCTCCTCAAGTAGACAGGTAACATGCTCTTATTACACAGGTTATCACTCCTTATTACTGTCTTATTTGTACATCTAAAATAATATGATATTGATTATTTAGAGGAATAGTGTAATAGTAAAACGGAAACGGAGTAACTCAATGAGTAGAACCCAGAGATGTTGCAATGGAGAGTCCGTTTGTGAACAATTATTTCAGATAAATCACTTTTTCTTTGCGGTTTTGCAATATTTATCACATCCCCATCCTCAATACACCTTTCCTCTAATATCTCCTGTCCACCCAACCATCTTCTGTCAGACCTCTAGCTGCCATATCTTCTCTCACCTACTGAGTCCACTGTTTTTGATGTTTCCTACGCCTTCTCCTCTTCTGAGCGGAGGGGCCAACACTTCTTATCCATCATCAAATCAAGTAATCTTGTTTCACTTATGCCATTGAGAATGCTGAGTTTAGCACCTACCCCATTTCTAGTAATCTCATTTGGGATCTTCTTGATGATTATAGATAGAGACACTGATAGATAGCATTAACAATATTTTCGTGAATTTAAGTGATAAACGGTGTTTTTAGCGATGAATATGTTAAAATGCAAAATAGCACCGATTTTGACGACAAAACTCAACAAAAGGCGATCTTTACAGTAATTCCAGCAAAAGTTTGCGGGCACAGTTTTCTTTTCTCTCTCTAAAGTTCATGGTCCATCTTATACTTATATTTATTACAGAACACTTGGTCCATCTCACGCCTGCATAACTATTAATGAATTCTTAATTATTTAAATCTTTAATAAAATATTGCTATACTAATAATTAACTTTATTCTACTTAACTTTCTTTCCAAGATGGGGTGAGAGGTTCGTGAGCCTCGGGGAAGTGTATGACCAGGGCCTGAGGAAGCTTGCGGAAACAGCGGCACAGGAAGTTGGCCTTCGAGATTACCTAAAGGAAGGAGTCTACATGATGACAGGTGGCCCTAACTTCGAGACTGTCGCGGAAGCAAAGATGATAAAGCTTTTGGGAGCCAATGTTGTAGGTGAGTCGGAACAAAGGTATATTTAATTATGAGAAGCGAAGGGATGGTTGACTGGAAGATCTGAGTAAGGAAGAAAATAGTTGGGGGTGCAGTCAAATAAAACACTAAATAAGTGGGTACTTATTTAATTATATGCCGATGTTATATATTTAATTATGTTTATTAAATATGTAGAACGAGGTGCCTCAGGAAGTAGGGTGCTGGGATATTGAGCTCGAGGTTTAGAGATCGTAACTGGGTCTGGCAGATAAATTAATTATTCTGTCTGGAGATCCTCCTTGGCCCAATCCAGCCTATTTAAAGTAAGGTACTCTTCGTTGGAGGAAAAGTAATTCCACAGCCTTCTTTTTCTTCAAGGCATTCGTTTTCCTCTCGAAATCTCTGGAACCTCCATTGAACAGTGCACTCACATTGCCTTCGACCAGGCATTCTCCATTGACATTTCTGGCCGTTTGGGCTCTGTTCCAGACGCGTTAGAATTCTTAAAACAAAATTATGCAAAAATTACGCTTTGAAATCTTTGTAAAGATTGAATTATTTCTAAGTAGCAAAATATTACAGGGATAATCAAACTTTTTTGTTTGAAAGAGGATTAATAAGTGTTTACATTTATAAAATTCAGAAGTCCAATAAACAGTTTACTATTTGGAGGGGTATAGTAAAGAATATATTATTGCATTATTTTCCGGACAACACAATAATACCTACTATTAAGTTAAGTCTGTCAGGCCTTGTGAAGCGGATAGTGAGAACATATAAGTGCAGCCATGTTGTTACATACCTTGTCCACCAATTAGTATTAAATGGGTCTGAATTGGCTCTTAGAGGAGTTCCGGAACACTATGGAATTGGACTGAAGGAGAATGCCATCAAGCTCACGAACAGGATTGGCAAAAGGATATCGATTGGCCACTTACAGACTCGCAGTGAGGCAAGGGAAGGGAAGGAAAGACCCTCCATTTTACATGTATAGATAATTTATTAAATTATTTTTTTTTAATAATTGTTATAATTTTAAAATATTTATATTTATTATTCAAAATAAGAATATTTAAAAATTATTACAATTCATAAAAAAATAAATTATAATAATATATAATGACATATGCCAACAAGCTCCTAATTAAAGTAATGTTCAATGAACATTCTTCCCGTTGTTTATTTATTATTCAAAATAAGAATATTTAAAAATTATTACAATTCATAAAAAAATAAATTATAATAATATATAATGACATATGCCAACAAGCTCCTAATTAAACTAATGTTCAATGAACATTCTTCCCCTTGTATACATCGCAAATTGCGAGAACACGGGTATATGGGATCAGTGAAGAGAATGGATTTGTTTGACCGAGGTATGAACCAGGATAGCTCAGGTGGTAGAACACCACAACGGAAATGTTGTGGACCGGGTTCGAATCCCGGCCCTGGGCATATTTTTTTCTCTTCAAAATAAAAATATTTAAAAATGATAGAATTTATAATGTATAATTAAAAAGTTGTGGAGGGAGGTGGTTTGTTCCAGATCATGTTCAACCACTAGGGTTTTCTCCTTAATAAAGGAATTCTTTATATAGGGCAGAATGAGCCCCTGGAGGGTCTGCAGATCCCACGTATAGCAGATTAAATAATTTATCTACTATAGCTGCATTTGAGCCAAGGACCTAAAGCAAAGAAACTCAGCATTCTAAACACCAAGCTATAAGCTCTTCATTCTTTTTACACGTATGATTTATAGTTCAAATACCATTGTTGATTTATTATAATAACTGAAATATGCCCTAGGTATGAGCACTGTGTCAGACGCTATCGTTGCAGTACAGGCTGGGATGAAAGTGTTCTCATTTTCGATCATCAATAACATGTGTTTGTTGGACTACAACACTAGCCACAACATAGACCACACAGAGAACATGGCCATAGGCCGCTACAAAGCACTCCTTATAGCAAAGTGGATCAGAAAATTAGTTACTAAGATTGTCAACCAATAAGCTTAAGGTTATTTTGTATGTTCAAGTCTTATCAATAAGGTAATAATAATTAATTTAACAATTGTAGAAGATATAAATGTCATTCCATTACTAAAACGCCAAAATATTATGTTATTTTCCTCGAGTAGTTTAGATTTTGAAAAATGGAATAATAATATTTCAAGAAATGGTAATGGGTATTTAAAATACCCTTTTTCAGTATTTTAGTTTTCCAGAAAAAACTGAACCTCAATATCTGTGTGCACAGTATCAAGTATTTATAAATCTTAGCTTAATAGTTATTTAAAAACACTAAACAATATGTAAAAAATAACAGTTACAATTAGGAAGCATTTCCTATCATCTATTTTTATGTAATTTTATTTATTTGTTGTATCTACAAATATTCCTTAAAGTATGAAACTCTCTTATTATTGTAAAGAATTAATTGTATATTTTAATGTAAAAAAACACAAACATTTGTATTTCAACGACCTATTGTATTTAAGGTTAAATTATATAGTTTAAAAAAACTACTATGAAAATTTATAAATAAACTGCAAGTTATCATGTTCACTGTTTTCCTTCAGTTCCGTCCTTTGTAATTATTTTGTAAAATATGATTACCTACTTACTATTGTTTTGAGATATTGAATATTTCTCATTAAATAAGATCAACGGTGTCGTCCAAGTTGCTGCGGAGAACTCACTTCAGTATCGAAAGACGAGTCCTGCCACGTAGTGGCCTTAATAACCATAAAGAGAGACCTGTACGAGAAGTGAAGATGATGTAGATGAGATGAAAATTTAAAAAAAATTAAATCCCGTCAGATCTTTATTGCCAAGGAGTCTGTCAAGAACACCTGGAATATTCCCTACAGAGTGGTTATGGCGAGTTAACCGCGCCGAAGATAATGGAAGCCTTCAGGCATTGATATGGATATATTTTTGAAGATACAGACAATTTCTCCATTGCAGCCATGAACCCTAGGGACGATCCATCTCAAGACGATGAAGAAGAGGATTTATAGACGAGCGCCAGGTACTTCGGAGGTAAGTATCACTCATGATGACCATGTAATCAAAATGAGAGATATGCAACTAGATATAAAAATTACGAACTAACGGTTAACTGTGTTTGAGTTATAAGAGTTACAAATCAAACAAATATAAATAAAATATAAATATAAAAACAGAAGACAAATTTATCTTTAGCATAGGACAATTTTTAAGTTTTTAAACTGTAAAACATAGTTTATAACCAAACAAGCTATTTTAAAATTATTTATTTTTAAATTAAAAAACTTATATAAGTTACAGGTCCTGATACATAAAAATAAATAGAACAATTCAGGGCAACTGGATTCTGAATGAGATCAGGTTTGTGAGAAATCAATGACTCTCTAGTATTTAGTAGGGGCAGCGTACAGGAGAGTTTAAGTTTTGTTTACTCTATGTCCTCTCTATATAAATTTTATATATTCTCTATACACTATACAATAATAAACCATATATTTCTGCAAACATAAATAGCTATATTAGAGTAAAATGGAAATTTAATTACTAATGATATCTTCAAATATACTGTTGAAGTTTGAATTTTGCTGGAAGTAAAAAAAGAAACCAGATTTTTTTCTTTTTAGATCCAAGTTATGAAATGAGTAAGTATATATACTTTTAAACCCAAACAGAAAATTTTAAGAGAATTTAGATAAATAAAAAAAAACAGTGTAAGAGTACTAGAAAAAATAATAAATAAACAACTTCTCGATAATTAAAAAAAAATATTATTTTCATGGGGGCTTCTGTACTTGTGACCACTAAACCCTGAAAAACTTCAGCATCAGGTAAAAAATGATTTCTAATTAATAGTTTCACAATTTAAGTAATTATTTTTTGACCTTCGCCCAAACAATATTCTTCTCTATAGTCATATTATAAACTAATAATTAATCAAAATAAAATTGTTAATTATCTTCATTATTATTCCGACCAGAGTATATTGATTATTTTATGGAGTTCAAACTTCAAAGCATACTTTTGAAAAAACACCAAATGGAGACCTAATTAAACGATTTATGAAATTAAAACAGCTGATATTATTTAGGCAGTCTAAATTGTTTAGATAATAAACAATACAATATTAATTTCTTCTTCATATTTAATTTTTATTTAAATCCTTTAAATACTGAAGTGAGTTCTTCGCAGCAACTTGGACGACACTGTTGATCTTATTTAATGAGAAATATTCAATTTCTCAAAACAATAGCAATTTTTTATTTTTATTTTTTTAATAGTTTCTAAAAATGACCACGGTAGTTTAGTAATACCAAAGGAATAAGTGCTTTGTAAGAACACAAAATAGAGGCCTGATTAAATGGTTTCAAAACAAAACAGCTGGATCTAGCCAGTCTAAATTATTTAAATAATTAACAAAACAACATTAGTTTCTTCTTCCTATCTAATTTTTATTTAAATCTTCAAAGGAAACGAGTTGATAAAAAATAATAATGATTTATTATTACTATTTATTTTTTATAGTTTAAAAATAATTTTTATTAGTAGTCTAAAAATGACCACTGTAGTTGAGTAACACCAAAGGAATAAGTGCTTTATAAATGGCTTGGAGTCAAGGTGAAATGATTTCACCCAACCACAACAATCTTAGTGAAAGGCGAATTCAGTGAAGGGTAAACCTTTAAAAAATCATTTGATGTAAAGAAATATCAATGCATCTACACATCAACATATTCTAAAAAAAATATATATTTCAGCATTACTTTTTTTGTAAGAACCATAATGTTAATTTTGCCTGGACCAATAAACTATCTTCTGATCGAAAAAAAATCAAGTTATAAAGCTTTGAAAAATATTCTGCTGTAAGCTACTCTTATCCGCGTCTTTTGAAGATTTCCATCTGCCCATGTAAAAAAAAAACCCATACATACATTAATAAAATACACATTTCCACAAAAAAAAAAACAGAATCCACAAAAAGTTGTGTGTATTATTAATTTATTTTTATGAAAAAAATTGTGCTGAATCTCCTTTCGTTTCTAATGAATTTGGCCCTCAAGGTTTCGCTAGCAATTCATCCGTGTCCAAGCCATCTCAGTCTGTTTTCCTCTATTAGCTCGTTGGAAAGTTTAACATTCAAGTTTGACCTTATAGTGGTGTTCCGGACTCGGTCTCTTTTGTTTTGCCCTCTACCTTCAAGAGAAATCTCATTTCTGCAGCTTGTATTCTGGATTGGTGTTTCTTTGTCAGCGCCCATGATTCTGAAGAGTACGTGAGGATAGGGAGAAATATTGACCTAAATATAGCTACTTTCGTTTCCTTTTCTACTTCTCTTCGGAACTGCTTCAACATCCTGCCCGCAGGAATGATTCTCTCTATCACTTCCAAATCCATGTATCCGTTTTTGTTTAGATGCGGTTCCAGGTATTTGAAGTTCTTCACTTATTCCAGGACTTTATCTTCAGCTCTAATGACCCTCATTATTCTCCTTGGCTTCTTTCCTACCCTCATTACTTTTGTTTGATCAGGGTTTATGGTAATATTTATAGCCAGCAATTCTTCTTTTTATCTGTTAACATTGTGCTGGAGGTTTCTGTCATTCTCTGAGAAAACCACAATGCTAGCAGTGATTATTGGGCTCAGATTGGCATATCCTTGGTGGAATTCATTTTTGTCTTGGCCTTTCAAAGAGCTGAATCCATGACCAAAATGAAAAGTAGGTGACCCAGACTACATCCCTGCCGGATTCCAATGATAACTCAAATATAAGAAAAAATTATTTTTTAATAGTGCCATGTAGTCAACTCAGAGTTGACCTAAGATGTTTTATTATTCCTATATTGTGTAAATATTATGTTTTTTATTCCTGTTCATATCTGTTATTCTAAAGGGACTTTGTCCCAGAATAAAGTTACTTTTCTATTCTATTCTAAGATAGTTAGACGTTCCTTACATCCGAATCTCCCTCTATTTGCCCTGAAGATGGTCTACACCACAGGCCAAAACGTTGGCATTATTAAAAAATAAGTTATTCTTTTTTTTGTGTTATCATTGACTGCACCTCCCTGACTGATTCTATCCTTCAATAATAATAGAATGTGAGTTTCTACCCATATTCAAATAAAACATGAAATATTTTTTTTATTTGGAGATTATTGAAACTAATTATTCATGGTTATTTCTTTATAAGAGTTAAATAATTCAAATTTATAGAGATGCCTTTAAAGTAACCCAATGAGAACTACTGATTATTTTAATAACAAAAAAATATTTTGGTTTACTTTGTGATACACAAACATAACCTTATCTGATAACAACTTGATTAAATAATGTTTTTGCTAAACCAAAAACAAATCATAATTGCAAAAATTGAATGTACTCACTACAATGATGATAACTTATAGTTGAAAATGTTCATTTTTATTATATTTTCAATAAAACTTATGCAAATTTTTTCAATAATCTTTACAGTGAAAATGATATAGTAGTTTGCTATAAAATAGAAAAGGAATGGGATTAATAATTACAGAATTATCACTGTTGGTGTTTATTTGTTGAAAAATAATTACACATAATAATATGAAGTTATAATATTTCTAGCGGGTATTATAATAAATAGATCTATTTCGATTACATGTGGGATAGTAAAAAAAGAAAACGGGCAAAAATCAAATACAATACAAATGACTTGTTATAACTACTTATATAACATTATTATTTATTATAAAACATCTTGTCTTTTTTTATTATAACTATATGAATAGCATTATAAGTCATAAAACATCTTGTAAGAATATGAGCCATTCATAAGTGTGTCTGACTAAATCTATTCGGTTCAAAGTGAATTTATGAAAAACAGTTTAATGAGCATTATTACTTTGATTTTTTTTTCCTTTTTTTTTACAAATGTGTCAAGCAATACTCAGCTAAAAAGATAAATAATAAAATGACTACAGTAAGGATCACATGTCTTACTGATTAACACAAAAGTTGGAAAGTATATCAGTTAGGTTAGCGTTAGACTGGCTTATCAAAAACCCCATAGCAAACCACTTTCTAATAATCTTTAACCTTAAGAGTAAATAATAAAGCCATCATATTTAAGGATAAATCAATATTTCTCCATCCCTAGGCACACCACACACCCTTTTCAGTTTTTTTCAAAGGAAAAACAAATATATATTAAAAGCTTAATATAATACAAACAATATAAAAAGGAACTTTTAAGCACATATAATATGGCATGCATACAGGAATGGCAAAAAAAAAACAAAAAAAAACATGCAAAAATATAAACTCTGTGCATGTTTTAACAAATATTAATACTTCCGATAAAAAAAAAAAGAACATAATAATAATTACAAAATAATGACTTAATAACAATCAAATGATTTTCAATCATATGAAAAAGATTTAATAAGAATCGCTTATAACTAATGTCGATTTATTTTATTTATTAAATAGAAAAAAATACAATAAAACAAGAAAATATAATTTAAAGGAATGCGCAAGGGGGGATAGAATAAATAAGATAGATAACAATTATTTACAAGCGTGCTTAGCAAAAACGAAATGAAATTAAAAATAAATAAATTAAAAAAATTAAGCATCATTAGTCGGCTCTTCTGGTGAATCGGGTTCATCTGATGGTGGTTCGGGTTCTGGTGGAAGAGGTGCAAAGAATTCTTCTTCGGGACAAATTCTCTTGAAAATCTCTTCTGCTTTCCTGATTTCTGCATCGAAATCAGTAGCAAAATCGGGCCCCGGACAGGCATGTATATTCTCTGGAAGTTTGCCGGTACATTCCATCTGGTGAAGGGTGAAACGAAGGCTGTAGAGGATCTTTGGTTTAGAATCATCTCCTCCCTCGGAAAACAGATTCTTGATTGCTTCTTCCAAACAATTTCCCACTACCTGTACGATAAAGAGTCCTTTAGGTACAGAGCAGGTGTTACCGCTGAGTTCGAGGATAGTAGCAGCAGAGTCGTCAGTGGGATACTGGAGAAGAGAGACTCCTTCTTTGCCTTCTGGAAAAATACTTTTGTCAGTGATTAGAACAGCTCGCTTGACAGAAGGGCCTGTTCCTCTGAACTGTTTTGGCAAAAGGGAGTTTGAAATCACAAGATGTTCTGATTGCAGTAAAATGCCATTGGAAGTACATCCGTAATATCTGTCGCCTTCGACAGCTATAGCTTCGACTTCTCTATTGAGGCAGTAAATACCACTGAATACGGCACATTGCCGACAAAAACCCTGCAATAATTCTGAACTGCCATACAAGGGCCATAGGAACGGGGAATTGCCATAATAGCCTAGGCAGCCGAGGAATTTCTTCGCTTTCTGCACGCCCTCTAGGCAAGGTGTGTTCTGATCACCAGCTGCAATGGAGTAAAGAATAAAATTAGCAAATTTTTCAGGAAGATTAGCTTTCAAATAATCGAGGAATGTCTTATTTTCATATTCTTGAAAGAATGGGGATTCCTCTGTATAGCTCTGAATAGAGGTCAATACCTTCATCAGAAGCCTCTTGTCGATAACATTAACACTTTTGGAAGAAAATACATCAGACTTAGAACAAGGAACTCTCTCAATAGCATCATCAATGTAGATTAAAATATTGTTAACATTAAGGAATTCAACATACTTAGAAACTTGTGATTTAATCAATATTTCGACCATAGGACCTTTAGCAAACAGCAATTTGGGGGCAAGATCTATATTGAATTTTCTGGAGACATCCCTAATTTTCTTGATACTATATTCATTCCCACTAGCATTCTCTTCCTTAGATTCCTCCTCAGTATCGGGTATTTCTTCTACTATATTCCAATTAAAGGTGAGATCTGAGATACAATCTCTCTCATCTTGTGTTTCGTAATAGTTAAGAGCTTTGTCAGAAAGGCTTTTGAACGCTTCTTCCCCTTTGAGTGCTTTAGCGTTCGATGTTCCCGTTTTGGCCCACAATTCGAAGCTGTCGAGGCTCAATGTTGCCCACAATTGGCCGTAATAAGTATTCGGATCGAGGTGCAAAACTTTTTTACCTGTTCGTGCGACGGCAGCTGCTACGATGGATTCCACCATCCCAGTGCCGAGGATGATAACATCATAAGAGCTAGGAAGATCGTCAGACATTTTAGTTAATCCGATGATCGGAGTGTCCAGGAATCCAAGTAAAAGAAACTTAGAAAAAAGGGCAGCTGCAGACACTAGCAATAGCAAAAGTCAATACGTAGCTCACTGAGGTTTCACTCGGTTATACAACTACCTACAACTCGATCTAATCGAAATGATCGATTACTTTGATAGGCTGATAACTGTGTCTTTTCTATTATTATCCCTTAAAAGTACCTAAAATATACTATTTTCCGAACTATTTGACATTAATTTTCTTAATAATTAATTTTTAAAAACAAATAAATCCTTAAAATGTCAAATAACACTAACGATGTAATGAATCGTTACACTTCAATTTCATTAGCTATGGTGATGGCATAAGTTCAAGGACTGAGACAAATTATTATGTCTGTGGGCAAATTTTCCGTTAATTAGTTTGTAACTAACAATTATCACTAATTTTACCAATGGCCTTTTCTTTAGTTTTTAGCATTAAGTAATTGACAATACATCGTTTATAAGTTTTTAATATTAAAAATAATAATATATAATGCCTTAATTTCATTTTCAAGTCCTTTTTTTCATTAAATGTAATAAAAAATATTGAATGTTAACTGTTTTCTCAAAAACCTAACTATGATGTCCTTCTGATATTTACTATTTATGTTCATTGAATTTAATATTTTATTTATTAAGAATTAGTCCATTACAAAAAATATTAAAAACATCTTGTAGAAAACTTGACAGAAAACAAATATAAAACCTCTTTAGTAAACTTGGAAAATCATCATATAAAAATCATGGTTTCATAGGAGTAGTGAGGTCAGATTTAAATACATAATCTGTTTTAGTTATATTGGATTTCTTAGCCATTTAAAAAAAAATTCACTTATTGGCTGGCCATCTCTTAGAAATCGGTAAGGAAATAGTTGGCAGGTTAATTATTGTATCTGTTATGTGGGATCTACTGGCCTTCTATGGCCCACCCAGGCTCTTAAAGAAGGTACCCTTCATGGAGGGAAAAACCTGGAAGTTAAGCTCGATCTTAGAAAAACCACCTTCTTGCACAACCGTTCTCTTTGGAACAATACAGTCTCAACCGTGCTCTGAATCTATGATCCTTCATGGGTTTTTCAATTTTTATTTAACAGTGTTCAAGAGTAGAAGAAGCCTTGTATTTGAAAATACATCGGTAATTTAAGATTTGCTGTTAACACATTTAAAATAAAATATATGGAAGCTGGTCAAGCTAGAAGCTAGAGTTTTTCAGATTATTTGAACAGAAATGTTGATAATTTTTATCAAAATTTATTAATTACTTTATCAAAAATTACATTTACTTACAAAAATATGGACATTATTAAATCTGATGAAAGAGATCTCATAACATTAATTAAACATATTTATGGCCAATTTAAAAATGATTCAATATGCAGACTAGGGAATATATTCTTTGTTTAATAGAACAGGGGAATAGTTAAGGTCATTAGTTCTTATAAAAAAAATAAGTTCTTGATCTGAATCATTACATCTCATGAAGAGGGTTGCCATTTGGGTTCTATAGATGGCAAAGACTATATCAGTAGTCACCAATCAACTTCTTCTAAAAATCTTACATAATTTGTGTTATTTTATTTGTAATCATTCAATTAGTATCAAATAGCAAATTCTAGAAACTTATGAAAAGTATAAGTTAAGTTTTAACAAAAAATATAAACAAAATAAATTGGATGTTCTTTATATGTTTCCTCTTTTATACCCTACATAGTAAGACTCTCAAATCAAAAAACAGTGATTCAGCATTTGGAAAAATATCATCTGATAAAAAAAAGTTCATATTTTTTTTTGTTTTTTTTTATATATAAAGCAGAGACTAATATCACTGGTCTAAAAAATTTAACTTTTTATGTGCCTTTCAATTGAATACTTTATTTCTATACTGCTTTGAGGTTACTGAATACTGAATGTATAATTAACATAATTATTTTGAAAATACACCTAACATACAAAATTTGCCTTTTATTAACATGTTAAAGTACAAAACAATTTATTAATAAAAAACTATATATATTATTATTTATACTTTTTATATAAAATTGGGAATTTTGAAATATTAAATAAATATTTAAACCGGTTTAATTAAGATTTTCTCTTCTTTTTGGTTTTTCTATTGTAATTGCTTTCAGGGGTATCAGCGTCAGAAGTCTGCTAACATTGACGCATTCCATAGACCCTGGAATCTCTTTTCCATTGTCGAGATATCTTGGTGGAATCGTTCATCATGTTCGTCACTTACATCACCGCAGTTAGCAGGAAAAAAATCAAGATGAGAATGAAGAAAATGATTTTTTAGAAACATATTGCAACCCAACTGTTGATACTTTTGAAGGAGATTGTTCACAAGTTTAACATAATTTTCATTTCTCTTATTGCCCAAAAAACCATGAACAACTGGTCTAAGAGATTCCCATGCTTCTTTTTCAAAGCCCTGTAGAACTGAATCAAAGTTTTGGTCCTTTAGAATCTCTTTTATTTCAGGTCTGATAAAGATTCCTTCTTTTATTTTGGAAATTCACCTCGCAAGTATTTGAATGCTGGTCCATCCTTGTTGGAAGCCTTTAGTCCTACTTTAATATGTAAAAGTGGTAGAAGAATTTTTTGCGAATTTACTAGAGGAAGGTGCTCGACATTCTTTTCTCCAGGATTCAGGCTTAGTCTTGGATTCCAATTTTTTTTTTGTAATGTAAAGATCTAAACGTTGAGTTATTGAGCATCTTTGGTTAATATGGGTCACCTTACCACATATTTAGTAAAAATTGCCTAGACTATTAACACATTTAAACGACATAATGAAAACTGTAGATTTTTCACTAAATTTGAAAAAAAAAACGATTACAATTTCACGTATTAACTGGTAAACAAAACACAGTCAGCGTTAGACGCAACAAACAAATAAGAAATAATAAAGATTCCGCGGGTAATCCCTAAATACTTGGAATTATCATCATTAATGTGATAAATCTATCGCGCTACCCTCTATTATATTAAATACGATACAAATGAACAATAAGAGCTAACTATGAATTTTAACTTGTATATTTATCTCCAACGAGTGAAATACTATCAATATAGTACATTTTCATGTAAAAGGTAATTTTGAAGTAGACCAGTGTATTTATACTTATAATGTCTATACAGTATTGATATATATATATATATATATATATATATATATATATATATATATATATATCCTTGACGACTTCTTAATTTAATTTATATGTATAAAATAATTTATATTGATTTCTATGTAATCTTTGTTCTTTTGAATAAGGATTATAAGGCAGTATTGTAGGATTTATTTATATATTTAAAGATTAATAATTGATAGGTAAGGAACATGAATGAGAAGTTGCCACTAAGTAATTCTTTTCACCATCATCATGCCTTTTGATATTTTGTTTTCATTGTATTTTTTATTTTAATCACATTCATTATTTATCAGTAAAAGTTCTTAGTTAAATAAGAGTAACAGAGGTTACTTCACTTAAACACCTCTGCGTATATATTTAAGGCTTTGTTTTTGCAACTTTCCAACTATTTATTTACTATGAAAAAGAGGAAAATGGTTGACTGGAAGATGGTAATGAAGGATACAATTTGTCTGGGAGTGCAGTCATTAATAACACTATAGTGTTAGCTATAAGGCTAACTTATTTATTATAAGTTCCGACGTTTCGGCCTACAGTGTAGGCTATCTTCAGGAGTGAGAAGGAAAAACAGAAGGAACAAAAAAAACACAGAAGGAAAACTGTTTTTCCTTCTCAGTCCTAAAGATAGCCTACACAGTAGGCCAACACGTCAGCACTTAATCTTATATATAATATAATATATAAGATTATTATATATAATCTTATTATATCTTATAGTAATAAATAAGTTAATCTTATTTAGTGTTGTTAATGACAGATTGTATCCTTCTTATTTAATGACTTAGATTCTCTCTTATATCTTAATATGTTAGACCACCCTCCCTCTTTCAAACACTTCAGCCTCAGTTTTAAAAATAATTTTATATCTTAAAGATGAATTTCCTCCTTCTGATTTCTTACTCTATTAAAAATTAAATATATAAGCAAGTAACGAAATAGAGCATGTAGTCCGATTTGTCAAAGAAAAGTTGGAAATTTAAGGTTAGTGTTTGTACTTTTATATTAGTATATATTATCTTTTTTGTTTAACAGATATACTAAAAAGCCGATCATTAAAAAATATCTTGCTATTCTGCAAATGAACAATGATCCATATGAACTTTTTTGTTGCCAATGAGGTAAAGAACCGGTCTTTTTGTCTGGAAGATGTAGAAGAATGCTGAAGTAAAATACACCCATACTGTTTAATTTAATAATAAATTTTACATAATTAAATTAACAAATTTAATTCACTTATTTATTTTTATTTTGTTGCCTCTATTTTGTAGAGCTATAAGGTTAGCCTAATGTGACCACTGATAATTTACTACATTTCAACTATAAAGTGGAATAATTATGGATCATCACCATCATCATTGATCATGCATTCCATGAACACATCATCTGTGGCGCTCCTTTTTATCATTTGTTGTTATATATGTAAATAAGTAATATATATTAACTTACCAACAAATATTACCACTATAACCCATGATGGATTTTAGGTTGAGCACATGGTAGAGATAATATAGCTCCCAAGCCAACAGTTGTGCAAGGAAGTGATTTGATTTATAGATCACCAGGTATTCCCCCAATTAAGGGTACACATTTTATATAGGCTGTGTGAGCCCTGGAAGGGTCTGCAGATCATACAGAGTCTATCCATGGCTGTTTACAGATTAAATAATTTATCTCCCGAAGCCAGATTCAAGCTAAGGGCCACCAGGACAGCAACTCAGTATTCCACTCACTAAGTTAATCATCTTCTTCTATATTTTGTATTTATTCACCTTTATAGTTTTTCTCATCAAATTTTTATCTCGAGCTTCCATGCAATTACGAAGCAGTCACTAACAATGTTTATTTTCATTTATTTATTGCAAAACTTAGGGAGCGGAGTGGCTCAGTGGTTGAGCACTGAGTTGCCATGCCGGAAATCCTGGTTCAAATCCCACTGCGGGCAGTTACTTTTATTTAGTCTGTTTGCAGCCGGAGATGGATCATCTAGGATCTAGGACCCTCCTGGGGCTCACCCAGCCTCTATAAAATATTATAAAAATATGGGTACCCATAATAAGGGAGGAAAACCTGGTGGTTGAGCGTGACCTAGGACAAGTCACCTCCTTGCAGAACCGATGTCCATGAAACAGTACAACCTCAACCATGTACTGAACCCCCAGACTCGTTCACGGGTCGTAGTGGTACAGATTTTTTTTTATTGCAAAACTTAGGATACTAGATTTATTTTCATGTCTGTCATACATGATCATTGATAACTTTTCATAAGTTGTAATTTTCAATTCAATTCTAAATTACTATTGAAGAGGTACCACTGAGTATTATTGTTCTTCATGCTTCTTGTATAATTTTGTTTTAATTCACAGACAACCAATCTTCTAATTGTTTGTGCTTGACTGGAGTGGATACAATTATAAAGAAAAACAAATAACAGGCTTTACATAATGCTCTTATTGTTTCTTAAGATCAATTATACGTGCCATAAGTTGCTATTCCATAGTCATGACAGTCATTTTTAATGAAAATATCTATAATTTAAATTAAACAAATCTATACTAAGTTCCACTCTATTAAGTTAAAAAGTATTGAAAATTAAGGGTTTTCATAGAATTATTTATTGATCGCAACTGTTGTGGGATAGGCCACAGAGGAGGAAATTATTTTCTAAGGCCAAAATCACAACGATTGAAACCAGCTGCAATATAAGAAAAAACTGTGAAATTTTTTCTTTGTTTTTGAGGTAGTTTCAATTCAAATTCCATTTATATTTACTGTTACACACAGGTAGAAAGGAATATAATGTAGGTCACTAATATTTAATAAGAAAGAAAGAATTATAATTCAACACACCCTGGATCTGAAAACAATATAAAAAATAAATATTTCATTTACGGCTACTTCTTGGTCATTAAAAAAATTCTAACGATTTGGCATGTGAGTCACATTAAAATATGTAACGTTCGCCTGGGAGGTGGAAGGGAGCTTTAATCTATCAATAGATGTTATCAGTTTAAGCAAATAAAGGATTAAATAGATAATTTATTTTATTATATTCGTAATTGATTTTATTAATTTTTAAATAGTGGACATATCTTTTCCTTTCAAATAAAAATATTTAAAGATTAAATACACACTTCAATATTAATTCTAACAAGATATTTACTGTACGTAGACATATCAACAACACCATTATCCACTGGCATTAATGACCTAAGGTTGGCCCGCCAAAAAAAAAAAATGTGAATATTTCAGTTTGGGCTCTGCCAAATATAAAAATAACAAGATATAGATGAAACAATAAACCATATCTATATGAGAAGTTTGTAATTTAGAAACAATAATTTTATAAATGGGTGTGTCTCTCAAGAATATTCAAAATATTTTAAAATAGAACTTTAGGTTAGGGATATTAATTAATAAACCATTTTTTTTTCCAAAAAATTGGTTTTCCAAAAAAATACCTGAAAAATTTAGTTATCTGGGAGAGACTTTACAGGAGAATGGATTAAAAAAAGCATCTATTAGAGGTAAAATTACAAAAATGGAAAGAGCATGCCATGCTAGTAAATGCATAAAAGAATATTGGAGACAGAGAAAACTCCAGCAGAGAAAAGGAAAGATATTAAGTTGTTGCATGCTCCAAAGTGTTCAATACGAAATTACAAAAAAAATTATTACCATTTTTTTTTCAATATAGAAGAATTAACATGAAGAGTAAATAAAAAATACATTGAACTTGAGATTTATTTATTTATAATTAATATTACAATATTTATTTGTTCACATTAATAAAACTAGGAAAAAAATACTTTTATTTGAAGTTTATGTATTGAAGGGAATTTAGATACATTGATCCAAATCGACTCTATTAATGATAAATAAAATAAAGCTAAATTCTCATTTGATTAGTTGAATTTAATTGCTATTCATAATTCTATCACTATTGTAAAATTATAAATTTTTAATAAGAGGAAGAGAATGCTCCAGGTGGAGGTCAAGAAAATTCTCTCAAATAGGGAGAACTATTTATTTAGGAGCCGACGTTTCGACCCACATTGCAGGTCTTCTTTAGGGCTAAATGTACAAGATAATAAAGTTTTAATAAATAACAAATTTTGAGTTATTTAATTTTTATTTCTTAAAATCAAAACTTTTTGATCGAAACTCTCACTCTCTTTTTATCAGGCTCTAGTTTAAATAATTACCCTCTCTCTCTCTCTCTCTCTCTCTCTCTCTCTCTCTCTCTCTCTCTCTCTCTCTCTCTCTCTCCAAAAACGATCAAAGCCTCTATTTTGACTTTAAATAAAAGACTATCAATTGCTTTAATAGTAATTTATAGTACTATTGTTCCTGAGCCTTATCCATTTTGGATGTTGGCTATTAACATGGTAATCTTAAATTTTTGTTTGCGGCACTTCAAAATGCCAGTGAGATTGTAATTTTATCACCGCCTGTGAGTATCTGTCAATGAAATATCATTGAGGGTACTATTTTTCCGTCACCTTTGTATAGTTATAAATTAGCTCCTGTAATGTGGCATGTCCTCCTCAGTTGATCCGCGGGTGTTTATTTTGCAAGCATTATTCACACCTACCCTGGATATCTGCAGGGAGTTCCCTATCAGCCATTGGGACGCGCCATGTCGGGGTCGAGGTCTTCCCCACCCGAGTCTTTACGAAGTATTAAAGGTTCCCTACTTAGTTCAGATGCCTTCCCTCAAGGAAACTAAGACCCGGCACGGTTAGTTGTTATTGTTACTGTTCTGAATTATATTTCACCAGTTTGAAGAGGTGACACCAAACGAGAATGCTCAGCCATTGAAGCGAGCCGCCTCCACGTGCCGCGACATCCCCTACAGCAAGATATGGTTCGGTACCGCCTCCGAAGCGGAAGTGAACATATACAGATCTTTGACCATCACTGACCTGGAACAGCAGTTAACAGTGCCTTTGGCGCTGCTACACTCGCTTGTAACAGGAGACATGGCATCTTGGGTAATGCTGGCTGACATATGTCATCATGTCTAGATGCTACACTCAAGATTCTTGAGAGTGTTGTTTCTTGTTCCATCGGACTGACATAGAGGATGCAATGGCTATCCTCCTGCAGCTAGTAGCGGACAGAACGTTGAGGTTGCCCACTCACGTGACGCCAGTATTGACTGTAAAGGATCACTGGAATCCAACTTTATTAGAACTTTATTCTTTATTGAAATATCTTATGGATTATCTACATTTTTCAAAATCTCTTGAAATTAAAATAAAATCATTTGAGATTTTCATGTATGAAGTTTAGGCCTTTTTTTTATTATAATACTACTATTATTTAATCCCATAAAACACCTGGACTGAATTACCTATTAATTACTATGTAATTTTTAATTTTTAATAAAAGGTTCATAAGAATTATATGACTATATCTTGTTCATACTATTTATAAAGGAATAAAATTAATAAACTAAAAAAAAAACCAAACAAAGTTGACAACTAATAGGATTATTGAACTCAGTCTTTGGACTTAAAGCAACCTGCTACACTTCTATCTATAAATTGCGGTATCTGTATTCCTTTATTGTCTTAAAATTGTTAAAGATAGTTCGATATCTCTATTATTCATTATTGTGGTAGGATCAATGAACAGCTTCACCAAATTCGGATAACCTGGTAATATTAATAGTCATATTAACGGGACAAAATCTATTGCTTCATCCCTGTGATGTTACTACTGTAATCGTTGACAATAATTTTCGTGCACCATCAAATGGCACTGTCATGATTTCAACGAGCCCATTGCAGGCCGGTTGAAGCAATATCCCATCATAATTATGATCTCTCTGAGCCAGACCAGCACCACAATCCACTAGCACATTATGTAGGCTATTATAAATAGGAGTAATGTAAATGTAAAACTGGAGTGTTGCATTTGTTATCTTGGTTATTTACTCAGCCTCCAGCAAACATTAGAGTAACAACTGGCTAAATGCTGTTGAAGTAGGATCTAACCAACTTTTTCTGGATCTTGGTAATTGCCTATAGGTTGAACAATATCATGAGGCCTGCCGTGGAACTGCATTTATTAAAAGAATCCTTCATTTTTTATCTGAGAGATGCAAATCCACATCGATGAGAAACAATTTTGCAATAGAAGAATCAGAAGCAAGATGTCCTCATCTCATTTCAGTTATTGATGTTTGCTTGTAGCATCAGGATTTTGAGAGATTTTCCGATTTTGACCCTTACTCAGTGAGTATAAATAATCTGCCTGATCAAGCAATAAAGTTTGCTCCTCAAAGCGAGAACTCAGGACAGTGCTTTCAGTTTATGACCTAACATCTTACAGCAAGCCATCTACTACATCATTGGATCCTCAATCAGCTGAAATATATAACTATATATAATAAATTATAAATATATAAGCAATACATTATAGCCTTCCTCAAAAAGATTTTTGTCTTTTGAATAAACAAATTCCTCGTGTGTCTTCAGAAAACTAAGAGAAGTATTTGAATCACAGTTTCTATTCCTTGTAGACTTGTGGGGCTGTACATCGATCCATTTGCATTTGCTCCTATTGCAATTTTTACTCGAATCATCAAATCGAAATGCCATTCCTGAAACATAAATTGGCCATTATAGAATTAATAATAAAGTCATTATTTATTCTGGGACAAGTCCCTTTAGAATAACAATGCAGGTATTGTAAGCTATTATGCCTTAGAGTGTAAAATAATTACGTTTAATTAATTATTACAAATAATTTAATAAGTGAGAAAGAATAAAAAAGAAAAAAAAAATGCGGATTACCTCAAATAACAATCCACTTCGGACCAAATATGACACTGAAGGAGAAGTGGATAGTTGTAAATATTAAATAATAGTTTAAGGTAATACAATTTTTGAGAAAATACTCTTCAAACTTTATTTATTTATTTAAAACTGTATGAATACCAATGCCAACCTCTTCTTGTATCTTTTTCACGAAACCAGTTCGATAATCGAACGTAGCTTTCCTTCGATTATCGAATTGACATTTGGGATAACCTTAGCCCTACTCTCTTTTATAATCATTATATATATATATATATATATATATATATATATATATATATATATATATATATATATATATATATATATATATATATAATCGGTTAGTCGCTAAAATCAATACTAATTCTATAGATGGAATTCAACAATCTGCTGTATATTTGATTCAAGCAGAAGATTTTCACTCACTATACAAAGGCACTGTTGGAAAGCAATCCTAAAAATAATCTAGATACCCGGTGTTTGTTAGTTAACAAAAACATAAACAACAGGAAGAAGGCTAAGGTTATATTTACCTGAAAGTTTGATGAAGTTAATGGATCATGAGTGAAGCACTGTTAGCACATTCGGGCTTTGATTGTACTCTTTTAGAATTAGTTAGAACCATATCATCTCAAGTTATATTACCAATTTGTTTGTGTCACAACCTTGATGAGTACGTCCATATTTTTATTAAAGCTTATTTTTTTTAACTTGTGTCGTACATAATAAAGTATTTTTTTTCCGTATAAACGTAATAGTTATGGATTTAAATGTAGGATGGAAATAGTTGGGGGTGCAGTCAAAAATTACACAACAAGTAAGTGGAAACCTATTATAATTTATGTGTGCCGACGTTTCGACCTACTGTGTAGCTCATCTTCAGGGCCAATAGGAGTGGCTATTCGGTGCAAAAAGTAACTCACTTAGAATTACCTACAAAGTAGGTCGAAACGTCGACACACATAAATTATAATAGGTTTCCACTTATTTGTTGTGTAATTTTTGACTGCTCCCCCAACTATTTCCATCCTACATTGATACTTACCAGTCAACGAATTTCTTTCCTACATGTATAATATGGATTATTAAAACCACACCCTACAATATATTTAATTCGGACAATTGAAGTATTTAAATTTTAAAGATACCTCCTATAAGATCCTCAGATGGTCTCTACGGTGATTCTACAACGATTGGCTGGAAAAGTCACTACTGCCGTCACGTGACCAGGCGTGACAGTGTCAACTTCTAGGCACTGTCCGCTACTAGGTGCACGAGGAAAGCCATTGCATCCTCTATGGCGGTTCGAGGGGGACGAAGAGTCATCCATTTCGATTGTCTTGAGCGCAGGGTCTCGCCCTGTTGTCAGGTGTCGACCTGCATTACGCAAGATGACATCTCCTGTCACTAGCGAGTGGAGCAGCACCAGCAAGAGAAATTGATGGCCGCTGGATACAGGTCAGCGATGGTCGCAGGTCTTTATATGTCCCCTTCCGCTCCGGAGGCGGTACCGAACCATATCTTGCTGCAGGGGATGTCGCGGCACGTGGAAGCGGCTCGCTTCAATGGCTGAGCATTCTCGTTTAGTGCAAACTCTTCAAGCTAGTATTAGTTCACAAGAGTACCTTGAATCAACAAAAAATAAAATTAATTATTATTAGCTAAACATACTGCAAAGAATAAAGCCTAGAGATTATTTTATCTTATTTACTAAATGTATAACATTGATAATATAAACCTTCTTTGTACACCTTAAACAAAATAGTTAAATCAACTAAAAGAATCGAAGAGTTAACAAACGGAGGACGACTTATATGATAGGTTTATTCAGATATTTAACAAATATAATATGATATACAAGAGATATTATATGAACAAGGTGACTCATTGCTATTGACTATCATTAGAACTTATGGATTATGGACGGTAACTAACTAAAAGAATACTCTCTTGCATGCTGTAACTTGCCGACGTTTCGCTGGGCAAACCTCCACCTGCCTCAGAGGTTAATCTGAGAGTCTCATAAGTATAAGTAATGCTCAGTTCTTAAAAGGAGAGATGTGTATTTGTATACCAAATTTATTTGTGTGAATTATTGGGAAGGGAAGAAGTTCCTTAATGTTGAAGACAGTGAGAAATCTTGTTCCATTTACGTACGTATATTATTTGTAGACAAACTCATGTAGGTTTTTAATCATCATTATAATTTGTTGCGTGAAGGCCCTATTGTAATATTTTTACCTGTTCTTATATTTATGGGAGGCAGTAAAAAAAAATCTCAAATAGTTAAAATTATTGATTAAAATCCGAAATTCTGACCTGTGCTTCATCATAGCTGATTGTCTACTAAATCATGAATGTTGATAAAACATATATACAGGGTCTTTCGGAATTGCACGGCACTAATTTAGGTATGTGTTCTCTAACACAAAATAAACAAAAAAGTTCATATTAACATATATCTCAAACTCATTTATTAAACAGATATCAAAGGTTAAAGATTTATTATTATGTTTTTCTTCTCAGCATTGCTGGTTGACATGTCTTAACCGGACCATGGTCAAGGTTAAGCTTAATCGTCTTATTTATCGATATTTAGAAATTTCCGTACAATACTAGCAGTTCCTAACCATAGACTTCATCCAGCCCCACACACAATAATCTAATGGCGTTAAATCCGGAGATCGTGGTGGCCATTTAATAGGTCCGTTTCGACCAACCCATCGGTCTCCATAAGTTGCATTTAAATAATCAGCGACACTATGAGACAAGTGAGGTGGAGCACCGTCATGCATAAACCACAGCCTTTGCTTAATGCCTAGCGTAATATCTTCTAGGAGTTCATGAAGATTATTTTGCAAAAAACGCAAATAAGATATACCTGACAGCCTAGGTGGCAAAATGAAGGGGCCGATGATGTCGCCTAGAAGACCGCATCAGACATTTAAAGAAAAGGTATGTTGGTAATGTCCAATGGTATTAAACAAGCAAAACTTTGTACATTGAGTCTTAATGTAGTAAATAAATAATAAATCTTCAACCTTTGATATCTGTTTAATAAATGAGGTTGAGATATATGTTAATATCAACTTTTTTTATTATTTTATGTTAGAGAACACATACCTAAAATAGTGCCGTGCAATTCCGAAACACCCTGTATAGTTAGTGTACAACTACTCAAGATAAAATCTGACAGTGCTGGATTAGGCTGTTAGAACTAAAAGATTTGCAAGACTAACAGGAATGAAACAAAGTTATTTTTGTTAAGTAGAATTAAATCTAAAATGCTTCAATTATAATGTTTTAAATTTAATATTCGTGTCGGAATTGGAGAATTAAAATCAATTCCAAAAAGTCCCATCAAATTACCTTTACCCTTCGCCGAAAACCCTTGACTTCCTGTCCTACTGTATCCTTTAATAGTACTCCACTTATCCCTGTTGAACAGATTCGCTACCTAGGACTCAACTTAGACAAACGTCTTACTTGGAACCCTCACACAAGACTGAAAAGACAAGAAACAGCTAGACGCTTCCGACTACTTTAACACATACTAGACAAACGCTCAAAGCTTCAGATCAATTACAAAAGACTTATTTATGTGACTGTTATAAGACCTATATGGACTTACGGAATTGAACTATGGGGTTCCACCAAACCATCAAATTCCTCTCGTATTCAATCCTTGCAATCCAAAATCCTTCGCAAAATCCTAAACGCTCCTTATTTTGTCACAAATAAAACCATCCATAATGACCTTAACGTTCCATATGTTACCGATTTAGCCCATTCCAGATACCTATCATTCCATAATAAACTCCAGGCCCATCCAAACCCACTAGTTTCCATCCTTGGTTCCAATTCCATCCCGGACAATCCTCCTAGGCGTCTGAAGAGAAGATGGCCTCGAGACCTTCTATAATAGAAATGTAATTAGAGTGCTGCCAATGGGTAGTGCCTCTACACGTCCTTTCATGCATTTATTTATTCATACAGCCTTTGTACTAGATGTATATATTACAGTTGTACAATTCAATAAAATAATTTAAAAAAAAAAAAAAAAAATTTAATATTCAATATATTTATTTGTTATAAAATTTTATTTTACTCTATTCTTATTAGTGAATAATCTTCGTATCTACAAAATCTTTATCCCTTCTCCTGCCTTCTACCTTCTCTCTATCCTAATCTTACAGCTAGTATATATAAAAGAAGGAGGGAGGACAAGCTGACAATAGGGATGCATTGATGAAACTTCCTTGTTTCAAAACTATTTTATTAAACAACATAATTAATGCTATTGACTGGTAACTGAAGCCAACTCCAAGAAGTGGAGATGAGGTTCGAGAATTGAGAGCAACATTCGGAAAGAAGTACCAGAGGAAGAACCAGAAATACATGACAAGGGTAACTGAGGAAGGCTATGGAGAGGTGAGACGTGGATTGGAGCAGGCAGAGTCACCTGGTCCGGGACCGTTGTTATATGGATCAGGCTTAACATTAAGAACCCTGAAATCTGATCAATATATAAGAAAAGAATTATTTCATTCGAAGTTGTAGTGAATTAATACTTCAACCGGTGGATGCTATACCCAGCTTAAAAACAAGATTTGAAATTTCTGCAGCAAACCATTATTGGGTTATGGGAGAGGAACGTTACGAACGTGAAAAGATGGGGCGACATTTTTGGTCTAATGGTTAGCATTAGAAACTACATTTAGAGCTCCCACCGTGGCATCGTCCGATTAACCTTGGCAGTATAAAATGACGTTGGATCTTTGCAAGTTGTTGTTGTTTGTCCACGACGAAACTATTTAAAATGGATTCAGGAGTGGTAAAAATTGAAACATACGTTGATAACTGAAACTTGGTGTCATTACAATATTCACTTGTTTGTTTTATTTTTTATCTCATTTGTTATTTTTATTTGATTTGATTGATTATATTCATTTAACTCTACTTTTTGCTACCATGGCTAGACGGACGATGCTACAGTGGGATTCCTAATATTTGCCTGTACGGGTATAATTAGGAAAGGTTTCTTTTACGAATACCCGATACCGCATAGGTTCAGGACCACCGTGCTTTGCTCCCTCCAAATGATGAGAGAATCCTTGTTTTTTTTTACTCTTTTTAAAAAAATCAATGGCCATCAGTCAGTTTAGAGAGTAAGAGCGTAATTGAAAGAAGTTACGAGATAATTCACGAGTTAATAAAAATGCTAATTAATAAAACTTATTAATATAATTTAAAATTTATTTTTTGAAAGAAATAATAAAATTATAGTACATTCAAGAGAGCAGCTTCCAGCGCACAAGGCGGGATGCCTTGTTCAGCATATATGCGATCCAGCGGCCAACATCGGTAGACCTGCCTCCATTGCCGGCAGTGCAAGGTCTCCTGCTGGAGCCTCTTAAGCTTAGGCTGTAAAAAAAAATTTTAATTTGATTTAGACTGTTTTATTTTATCAATCGATACATTGTATTTTTTCTATTTACATTAAAAAATCCACTAGTTTCAAACCTAGCAACATCTTCAATTCCTGATAATCCTCCGAGGCGTCTGAAAAGAAGATGGCCCCGTGAATGACGTGAAGTTGAACTTGGTATTTGAGTACTACCACTAGGTATTTTTTCTACTTGTCTTTCATAATAATATGTACCAACCATTCTATTTACTTGTTGTATTAGTATAATATACAGTTCTAGATTTCATTGAATAATTTTTTTTTTTTAATTCAAAAACATTGGGTATTTTTTGTAATGGCTTGAAAATGACTTTGTGATTTATTAATACAAATTTAGAAGTTCGACCTTAATCAAATAAATTAATTTTACCTTTCTCAATCTAAGGAATGAAATAAAAATAAGAAAAACAAATTTTAACAGTAAACCTTTGGTGTTTCTTTTTTAAGTGGCGATGGAAGGAGAATAAAAACAAAAACAACTCTAGAAAACATAAACGGGTTGTATTATGTAATATTCCGTAGCTATACATACCAACAAGTAGTATTTGAAGCCTATAAGTGTTGTGGTTCTTGTTACTCAGCCCAACCAAATGAATGTTTCATCGAGAATTATTTATATTTATACTCAACGACGGAATCGCTATCTTATAAGCTGGTACTTGAGATAACATTTAAAGTAAATATGAACTAAATAGATAGCGTTTACTAAAAATAAAGTACTTCACAAAATAGACGTTTATTTTAATAAGAAAATATTGAAATTGTTAATAATTTCAATACGTTCTTTATTAGAATGAAAAACAAACAACAATGTTTAAATAATATAAATATGCTGTAATAAATAATAAAAACTTTTAATAATAAATTATTTATTTATTCTGTTAACAGCTGTTATGGACACCGGACTCAACCAGCCTCTATTCGCCTTTAATTGAGGAAAAAACTGGCAATGAAGAGTGATACCATAAGTGCCTATACCATTGCCTTAAAAAATTACAGTCTCTAACATGTATTGAACCCAATAACCATCATGTGTTGTAGTGGTACAAGCTTTATACCTATAGCCCCGGTGAATAAGTGGTTAAGTCTAATTTTTTCCAGATTGATTTGGTTGCATTGGGGGAAGCAAAATCGTGTTCTCATAGTTTTTGGCTTTGTATGGAGTTGTAATATAAGCTATAACTAAAAATCACCCATTTAAAATATTCTGATATCCAACAATATATATCCTAAAATACTTAATATATACATTTTAAATAAGCTTTGAATTGTGTTATATATTTTTCTATACTATTTTAAAAATATAAATTTCTGCTTTTAGCCGCTTTTCAATGACTGATAAAGGAGTAACGATAAGCGATAACCAAACACTCAATTAAATATCGATGCCTTAGTTCACACGTGCGTTAACTGCCGAAAACAAGATTTTACAGGAGTCAACTTTGATAATAATTTAACACAAGAAATACAATTCAAGTTTAAGCACACAATATATTTTTGTAACCTTTACAGCTTCTCTATTAAGTTTATACCAACAAATGATCTATGACTTCCAGATCACAACTTTACAATGTTATTTATAT
Source organism: Troilus luridus (assembly GCA_964056705.1). Taxonomy (NCBI): domain Eukaryota; kingdom Metazoa; phylum Arthropoda; class Insecta; order Hemiptera; family Pentatomidae; genus Troilus; species Troilus luridus. Next base: position 6,675,468 of record OZ057414.1, on the reverse strand, counting down.
AACAAAATCCATTTTTGAAAAATTTGCACTTAACAAATTTGTGAACTAAGGCATCGATAATATGTTTTTTTTTGTCATGAGATTATTGTTTACGTTAAAAATACATTTATAAAAAATATTAAATTATTTTAATATATAATACATATTGTAGGAAATGTCGAAACAGGAACTCTTTGAGCATTTTTATTAAATAATAAGTAATAACAATAAAATTTAAAATAGGCAGTCATGACCACCGAAAGAAATGAAACATCAAGACTTTGGAATAACTGATGTTTTATGATTTTTTTTTTTTTTAAATTTATTTATTGATATTTACAACTGTATAATAAAAATGCATCTAGTAAATGGGCTAAGCGATACATAATGACATGTGAAAATGACAAGTAGAGAAACTACCCACTGGTAGTACTCAAATCACAAGTTCAACTAAGAAGTCACGAGTCCATCTTCTTTTCAGACGCCTCCGAGGATTATCGGGAATTGAAGAGGAAGCTAGGTTTGAAACTAGAGGGTTTGAGTGGGAATGAAGTTTGTTATGAAAGGATAGATAGCGGGTTCGGGCCAAATCAGCAACAAATGGGACATTAAGGTCGTTATGGATGATTTTATTCTTAACAAAATAAGGAGCATTAAGGATTTTGGATTGTAGGGATTGGATACGAGAGGAATTCGATGGCTTAGTGGAGCCCCAAAGCTCTACTCCGTAGGTCCAAATAGGTCGTATGATGGTCATGTAGATGAGTCTTTTGTAATTAATTGGGAGCTTAGAGCATTTGTCTAGTAAGTGTTGAAGTAGCCTGAAACGTCGAGCGGTTTCTTGTCTTTTCAGTCTCGTATGAGGATTCGAGGATAATCGTTTGTCAAGATGCAACCCTAAGTATCGGATTTGTTCTACAGGCACCAGTGGGATATTATTAAAGGATACTGAAGGGCAGGAAGTCATTGGTTTACGACGTAAGGTAAAAGTGATTTGATGCGACTTTTGAGAGTTTATTTTAATTCTCCAGTTTTGACACCATTCTTCAAGATCAGTGATATGGGATTGGAGGCTTTGGGATACAATAATTGGATTGGTGTTGACAGATAATACACATGTATCATCAGCATACGTGGTAAGGATAGTATTAGGATGAGTTGGGATGTCAGCTGTATAAACTGTATAAAGGATTGGGCCAAGGATATTACCTTGAGTTTATGAATTTTTAAATTAATTATAGCCTGAATTGTTTAAATTTCAAACCCGTAATTATTAAATTATTAACATTTATTGACACTAGGAACAGTCGTTTGTTCGTTCATTTAACGCCACTTTATGCTGCTATGGCTAATCGGATGCTACATTGGCGATGCATTGGGGAGTTTTAAATTCTGCCTATCCAGGTTTAATTAGGATAGGGATTTTTAACAAGTACCTGACATCGTACAGGCTCGGTACCCCCGTTTAACGTCCCTTCCGAAGGACGGCGTAACTAGGAACAATAATATTAATATTGAAAAGGGAAAAAGAGGCCTTAAATAAATAATGAGCAACAAAAAGCCCTTAAGTCTCCAAACTTAAATAGAAAATGAAAATATCTGTTCAATATTTTGCCCGTCCCACCACCTCCAAGGCTCAAATGCAACTACTGAATCATAGGGAAGGTTACTGGATTCCCAGCTGGCTAAGGTTAGATAAAAACAGCTGATAAATACTCCAGAATCTGAAAATTCAATTTACACTCACCAAACTTCAAAAAACACACCTGGAAAATAAAATATATAATAGTAATAGTAATAAACAAGACAAAACATAAGACAAAAGAACATTATTAAGAAACCAGTGGACTTATGACTATTCCGCAAAATCTATTAGTATTGACCTTAAATAAATGTTAAGGTAGTGGAAAAATTCCAACAAAATCCCTTAAGGCTCCAAACCAAAACAAAAAATTAAAATATCTGTCCAATATTTCGCCCATTCAGGCATCCTCAGGGTGGAAAGAGAATAACATGAATAATGCACCCAAGAAACATCCCACCACCTCTTGTAGTGAGCCCTGAGTGGGCAAGATATTGGACATATATTTCATTTTCTGTCTTAGTTTGGAGACTTAAGGGCTTTTTGTTGGAATTTTTCCACTAGCTTAATAGGAACAATAATTGTATAGATTTTCAAGTAGTTTATTTATTAATCAAAACATATGATGGGCTGCACAAGCTCACAACAAAAATCAATAATTTAATTGAAATAATAGAGGACTTGGATATTAGAGTCGTGAATATAAAACTTTGCTGATTCATGGCTTTAACAGAATTCATAGCTGGTTACGAATTTAAGATGTTAGTGAATCTTCCGTGGCCTCTGAAAAGAAGATGGCCTCGTGACCTTCTTAGTTGAACATGCGATTTGAGTACTACCAGTGGGTAGTTTCTCAACTTGTCATTATACCATGTCATTATGTATCACTTAGCCTATTTACTTGTATTATTGTAATACAGTTGTAAATATCTGTAATTAATAAAATTAAAAAAAAATGTTAGTACGATGATAGCTACCCATTTTTTTCACTTTTAGCATTATTATCATATTCAAGTTCAATAATCCTTTTAATTCAATAATAATAATCATTAGCACTTTCATTCATTTCACAGAACAACTCATTTAAGAGTTCAATTAGTTATAGATATTTTAATCTATTATTATAATTAATTTCACAACTATTAAAATATAATTATTCTTATATCAATGGAGTTATTCTAACCTTTAACCTAAAATATATTCAAAGGAATCGTGTAAAGCATGCACAGGTCGCCAGTCTCGAGCATGCTGCTGACGCGAACCAATGAGTGATTCCTCTACCAAAAATTCGCTTAACGCGACTTTTCACTAATGATAATAAACCTGTAGCACTATCACCCATTAACCCGTCCCGTACGACGCACTGAACCCGTCTTGGGTTCATTTTAGCATTGTAGAAACAAACCATAACCTGTACCCCTTCAAACCATAAAGGGTCTTTGGCTTGGTCCGTATTATATCGTTCTGTTTCTAAGAAAACAGTTGATTAGGGAGTTGACAACTTTATAGAGGTTGGGTGAGCCCAAGGAAGGTCTCCAGAAGTAATATAATAATAATAATTATAATACTAACAAGTGTGCAAGGATTCCGTATCGACTTCCGCTAGCGATTAAGACGTCCTTACAAGCCTACAACCGCCTTTGTATGCATCAACAACAACAATTTAACGCTCTCTCTTGGCCGATGGGAGGCAACGGATGGACCCATCGACGAATCCTCTCAGTTGTTTCCTTCCTAACTTCACGGTCGACCAATAACGGGAGTTAAACGCCGCTGTGACGTCACGGGATTCCACGGATTGATGGTCATCGGGTACCTCCATGCAGATATTCGCAACGGTCCGGCTAACAGTCCAGTGCCTTAGTAGCCGCTACGCGTCATAATGGATGTAACCAAGCGGATATAGGATTTTTCTTAAGGCGGTAAGCAATAAATATATAATAGTCTATGATCCATGGTCCTTTTTTTCACTTGATTACTATCAAGCTGAATCTTCGTGAATATCTTCGTTTCGATAAGACTCCCAACAAATTCCTGTGCGAAAATTCTCGATTGTGGTAGCTAACAGAGGTAGCAAGGATATGTCGATTTGATGATTCTCAAAAAATTATTACTAACAGGTTTTTTTTTTGGTAAATCTCAAGATATTTATCTAAAATATTTGTCCTACAAAATGTATGGTTTGATCAAAGAGTCTCCTCTTTCCAATATAAATGGAAACAAAAAATCAGCTGATTAGTAATCATTTTTGATGACCTCGTTATCGATACACGTTGGAAGGAGGGGACTCTTTGATCAAACCATACATTTTGTAGGACAAATATTTTTTCAAATAATTTAGATAATTATCTTGAGATTTAATAAACAAAAAAAAAACCAAGTTAGTAATACATTTTTGAGAATCATCAAATCGACATATTTTATCCTTGCTACCTCTGTTAGCTACCACAATCGAGAATTTTCGCACAGGAAATTGTCGGGCGTCTCATCGAAACGAAGCTATTCACGAAGATTCAGCTTGATAGTAAAAAAGTGCAAAAATGGACCATGGATCCTGGAGTATATTGTATGTTCTAGTAAAGTGTATAAATTAAAAAAATACATGAAAGTTCTTGGTTTCAATAAGTGGTAGAGACTATATCGTTTAAAAGAAAAAGTTGTTACAAGGAGATAATTAGACCGAGTTCACGCTAGGGTTTTTCTTCTAATTAAGGATCCCCACATTATAGAGGCTGAGTCCCGGAAGGTTTTTCCGGTCCCTATTCAGGGTACCCACTTAATGTTTCAGCTTACTCTATACTAAAGCCTATGGTTATACCATCTTGCAAGACTAGTACAAAGTTAATTGATATGGGAGACTTTTTAATTTTTCCGAGAGAAATAAGTCGGTTAAAAAATATACCATAGAAGTTTGAAATATGACATAACAGGAAGTATAGAAAGTGTTATCACTATAATCCATGATTATAGTTATGGTTCAGTACGTGGTAGAGACAGAACTGTTTCTCAGATAACTCACGCTTAACTACCAGGTTTTCCCTCAATTAAGGGTTAGAGGCTCGGCAAGCCCCCTACAGATCCCACAAGATCCATCTTGGCAGTTTACAGATTAAATAAATTTCGACCTGACTTGTAGGTCTTTCCTGTCTACATATCTGTTTTATTTTCTTTGGTACTGCCCTGATGATGTTTTTCCTCTGTCCTGTTAATGACCTAAATATTAAGTCGAAACGTTGGCATATAAAAAGTATGGCTTCGAGTAGAATTATTTGAGCACACCATCTCCCATTTTCTACATTTCTTTATGTTTTGTAACAGAAAAATGTAAACTTTTAAAGAAAAAAGCCTATTCTTCATATTAACCCGTAAACTTCCGAAAAACTGGGACAGAACAATTTTATAGTGCAAGAAACATACGGGAGTGCAATTTCTACAGTTTGCCCAACTTAATTTTTTCTTTATTTTCCTCAAATCCAGGAGGCCGTGCATAACCTTTTTGGTAACACCTTCAGGACTACAATAGAATCCTTCGTTCCCGTCGAAATATGTAATTTATCCTTCAAGGACCTTTCACGCCTGTCCCGAATTCGCGCTTGCTAACTCGCGTTTAGTTACGTTGTGAGATTCAAGGTAGCACACGCGGAGCCTGAAGGTAGCAACTTCCGACATAAGAGGTATTACTTTTACTACAGTAATTTTTTATATTTTATTTATATATATATATATATATATATATTTATATAATACATTTGTGTATTTAGCAGGTAAGACTAAGTATATAGTTAGTAGCGGAAAAGGCAGAAATTTTGGTAGGAGGCAGCGAACCCGTTAAACTTCAAACATGTGGAGAAGTTTAAGTACTTAGGGACTATGGTAACTAGATAAAACTAAATTCAAAAGGAAATAAAGGCTCGTTACATTCCTAAGGTAGCTTCTTTTGTTCCAAAATCTTTTTTTTTTTAAATATATTTATTGAAATTTAGAACTGTATACAGAATACAACAAGTAAATATAATGAGTGAATACATTGACATGAAAAGACAAGTAGAGAAACTACCCAGTGGTAGTACTCAAAAAGTTCAGCTTAGAAGGTCACGAGGCCATCTTCTTTTCAGACGTCTCGGAGGATTATCAGGAATTGAAGAGGGCGCGATGTTTGAAACTAGTGGGTTTGAGTGGAAATGAAGGTTGTCATGAAAAGATTGATATCGGATTCGGGCCAAATCAGCAATAAACGGGACCTTAAGGTCATTATGGATTACTTTGTTCGTAATGTAAAACAAAGTAAGGAGCATTGAGGATTTTCCGAAGGATTTTGGATTGTAAGGATTAAATACGAGAGGAACTCGATGGTATAGTGGAGCTCCAAAGCTCTACTCCGTAAGTCCAGATGGGTCTAATGATTGTCATGTATATGAGTCTTGTAATTAATTGGGAGCTTAGAGCGTTTATCTAGTAAATGTTGAAGTAGCCTGAAACGGCGAGCTGTTTCTTGTCGTTTCAGTCTAGTATGAGGATTCCAAGTTAAAGGTTTGTCAAGGTGGAGTCCTAAGTACCGGATCTGTTCTACAGGACTTAGAGGAATGTTATTAAACGATACAGGGGGGCAGGAAGTCGCTGGTTTACGACGGAGTTTCCAAAATCTAAAAATCAGAATTTATAAAACAATCATCCTTCAACTCTTTTTGGCCGCTAACGCTGAAGGATGAACAACGTCTTCAGGTATTCGAAAATAAGGTGCTACGTAGAATATTAGTTCCAAAATAGGATGAGACCACTGGGGAATATAGGAGATTACATAACACGGAATTGCGAAGCATGGATCCAGTAAATATTGTTCAGGTGATAGCGTCGCGAAGATTAATACGGGCCTGTTAAGTTGCAGGGCTTAGTAACGAACGAATTCCTTAGATGTTAAAAGGCGCTGAACCGACTAGGGAGCGTCTGAGGGTAGACCGAGGCGTAGGTGGGAGGATTGCGTTAAGAGTGATCTGGCGGATTTGGGTTTGGGTAGTGGTCAGTGGACAGAAGTTTGTAAGCAGATATTTGTGGTATCGGCGTCGAACCTTCGGGTTCGCTAAGCTTTATTATTATTATATTATTTATAGGAGGACCGTTACCAGGTATGAACACACCATTGGCGGGCCTTAAAATTTGCGCCCCCCCAATTGTAATGGGGGTCCTTCCACCGATATTTACAAATTATATATGGAAAGTTGTTGGTTTGCGATCCAAGAATCTCGCGTCTTTATCAAATACCAACTTCGTGGAGGAAAGGGGTGGAAATGAAGGTGTCAATGGTCAATTAGAAACCAACCAGCCGGATTGTTCACAGTAATAGCCATGACTACGCACCACTTTACGCACAGAAACTTTTAAAATACTGGAATGACATTAATTTACATTTTTTTAATGGCCAATTTGTCGTCACACTCAGGTGGCTAGTCAAGTTACGGTCCTGCGTAACAACTAGTTTTGTAAATAATTTCTCAATATCTCCAACTAGGGGGCACCACCTAATTTGAGTTAATAATTGTTTTTATCTCCTACTAGGGGGCACATAGCTACATTTGCTAAAATTTCTTTATAGCTCAAAATCATGGGACATCCTTCTAGTTTTGCTTAATAATCGGTTTTTAACTCAAACTAGGAGGCGCCCCCCCCTGATTTGTTTAATAATTATTTATCTAATGCTAAGGGGTAAGGTGCTAAGGGGTGTAGTCTTTTTGATCCCAAAATCAGGGGGCAACCCCTTTTAGTTTTGTTAAAATTTCTTACATGTCAAAATCAAATACAGATGAACTAACATATTAATAATAATAATTATATTAAATTAATATAACTAATATTTTATTATTATTTACTGAACACTGACGTTAGGACCCGGGGATCTTCGTAGAGACCTCACTACAAGCTCTGAAGAAGATCTACAACGTGGGTCGAAATGTTGATTTCCAAATGAATAGTTCTATGTTTTCTCCTTTAATTTTTCAAGTTCATTCACACTAAAACCCTCTAGTTTCAAACCTAGCTTCCTCTTCAATTCCCGATAATCCTCCGAGGCGTCTGAGAAGAAGATGGCCACGTGACCTTCTTAGTTGAACCTGCGATTTGAGTACTACCAGTGGGTAGTTTCTCTACTTGTCATTATATCATGTCATTATGTATCACTCAGCCAATTTACTTGTTATATTACTGTAATATAGTTGTAAATATCAATAAATAAATAATAAAAATAAAAAATTTTTCAAGTTAATTCTATAGTTTAAGTGAGAATTTATAAGTTACTTTATTTCCAAACTTAATCTTAAACAATCTGCTAATGGACGCATTGCAACTGACCCCGCTCTTCGGGATCTTCTGCCCTTGGTTCATCTTACCAAACAGGATATCCTCCGTGGAACAAAGAAGATGGCATCTTGCTGGAAATCCTTCTCCATGGAAGATTTTTTTTAAAGATTCTAATCAATTGCTCTTTGTAAACGTCGGAGGGGCATAATAACTCACCATATCTCCATCATCTTGTTTCTTTTTAGCATTTAGTCGCTTTATCTAGATCCAAGTCTATGCTTCATCACTTGTACTTACATTAGCACTAACACATGCAAAAGTATGTGTGATGTATTTTTACAATATTTTTAGTTATGCCAATAGTAGATTATATTGGAAAAGGGAAAGGTCAACAGAGACATTAAACAAATGTTAATAGATTAGTGGAAAAATTCCAACTAATATATTAATAGTAGATAATATTTGATATGGCCCAAGTGGTGGTAAAAATTTGTTATGCCTAAGTTTTGACCCACGTAGCAAGCCACACAGGCCTTTTTATCATATGAAGAAAAATATACCTAAAAAACAAGGCGTGAAACAAGACTCCCTATTTTGATGACTGATCAACGTCTAAAAGTATTTCGTACAATGTTTGGTCCGTTAAAGGACTAGTCCACTGAAGAACTTAACAAGTCCTTTATTCCTCATATTATACAGGCTGTTTCAGAATTGCGCGGCACTATTTTAGGTATGTGTTCTTTAACACAAAATAAAAAAAAGGCTCATATTAACATATATCTCAAAATCATTTATTAAACAGATTTCAAAGTTTAAAGATTTATTATTTATTTACTACATTAAGACTGACTGTACAAAGTTTAATACCATTGGACATTACCAACATACCTTTTCTTTAAATGTCTGATGCGGTCTTCCTAGGCTGTCAGATACATCTTACTTGCATTTTTTGCAAAATAATCTTCATGAACTCCTAAAAGATATTCCGCTAGGCATTAGGCAAAGGCTGTGGTTTATGCATGACGGTGCTCCACCTCACTTGTCTCATAGTGTCGCTGATTATTTAAATGCAACTCATGGAGACCGATGGGTTGGTCGGAACGGACCTGTTAAATGGCCACCACGATCTCCGGATTTAACGCCATTAGATTATTGTGTGTGGGGCTGGATGAAGTCTATGGTTTATTCTGCGGCCGTTGGTACGCAAGAAGAGCTAAGAAATCGGATCATGGAAGCCGCAGTAACATCAAGCACCATCCTGATGCTATACTAAGAGCCAGAGAAGCATGGATTCGTCGTGCTGAATGTTGCATTCAACAAAACGGTGGCCCCTTTGAACAGTTACTCTAAATGTTGTAATAATAATACGTAAATAGTAATAATAAATAATAAATCTTTAACCTTTGATATCTGTTTAACAGATGAGTTTGAGATACATGTTAATATGAACTTTTTTGTTTATTTTGTGTTAGAGAACACATACCTAAAACAGTGCCGTGCAATTCCGGAAACACCCTATATTATAACAATACAATACAAACAACGAGATTTGTAGTCTTAGCATAACAACCTACTAAGCCTAAAAAACCTTGGAAAGAAATCAAATGAAATTTAAAAGGAGTAAAAAATGCTTGGTTATGCCGTCCTTCGGAAAGAACGTAAAACGTGGATCCCGAGCCTGTGCGATGTCAGCTACTCGTTTAAGATCCATATAATTATACCTGGATAAATTTCAGGACTACCAATGTACCATCGTCCGATTAGCCAATGCAGCATAAAGTGACGTGAATAAACAAAATAAGATAGGATATTGGAACCGCCAAAGAAGCTGTTATTTTCAGGAACCGAATCCTTTAGGTAGTAACCAGTTACATGTAGTGAACTATAACGCGCCGGTAGATGCATGTACTCCCTTTCACCACTAACCACTATCACCTCCCTGGACTTTCACAATGGAAGGTAGGGCACTTGGGTTCAACTCGCCCTACAATTTTCTAGTTCTTGGAACACAATTATAATTTCTTGAGGAATAAGGGATACAATTATTATTAATTGTCTATAACAAGAGGAAAAACGTGACGGCTAGTTTATTACAACATGCTTTATAAATTATTAAATAAATATTATTATCAGGTCATTCGATGAAATGAGTATAGGAGGCATTGGCACTTTTTGAAGATAAGTGAGTCATTTTAACTCTTAGACAAGTTCGTGGTACTTTCTTTTTTCTTTCGGCTCTACTAGACATTATGATGGTATCTATTATATATCCAACTTTTACAACTGTATCCCAAGAAGGCGATTTGTCCTAGATCGCGCTCATCCGCCATGTATTTCACTTTTGTAATGGGTACCCACTTTATAGAGGCTGGGTGACCCCCAGGAGGTTCCTAAATCTAAAGCGAGCGGGAATTGAACCCAGGACCTTCAGCACGGTGACTCCGCTACCCTCACTTATACCTACATACATATCTTATAATCACGGATACTTATGGCTGCGTCAATTCTGCGTGATTCTGGGAATTTTATTTAATATACGAATAACCAAAGTTTATATTATCGGGAAATAATCGAGGATTCGATGCTTTCTTTAAAATACCCTCCTAATACTAAACTGTTTACGTTTGTTGGACTTTGGTATTTTATAAATGTAAACACATATTCTATCCTCTTTCACAAAAAAATATTTGTTAACCTCTGTAATATTTTTCTACTTTGAAATAATTCATTCTTTACTTAGCTACCAAAGCGTGTAATATAATTTTATTTTACGAGTTGAAACTCGTAATGATCTCAAACAAGAGATGACACTTTTCAATGGGGATTCCAGTGATTCCGAGAAGTATATTTGAGCCTAAAAGACAAAGAAGGCCGGCGAAGAACCCTTGGTGACCATGTTCACAGCGAATTGGTGAAAGAAAATCCCAGAACAACTGTTCGAGAGCTGGAGGAGAAACTCGAAGTCAGCTAATCAACCGTCGATGGCCATCCCAAGGCGATTGGGATGGTGGAAAAGCTTAAAAGTTGGCAGAGCTTCTTCCACAGCCTTCTTTGTGTTCAATGCTCATGTCTCGCCTCTCGAAATCTTTAGAACGTTAAATCTTGGAATCGTTGAACAGTGCACTCACTTACGTAGTAAGGTCCAAAAGTTTCCGGCCTGGGATAGAAGGAAAGGTGAAAGAAAAAAACTGGTCTTACTGTTTTTCAATATATTCTCCTCTAAGTTCAACACACTTAATACAAAGCTTTGGCAACATTTTCTATACCATGAAAAAAATAATTTTCTCTTTTGTTGCAAAAATGTTCTTCCACATCTGCTTTAAATCGCCTGAATTCATTGCAGCAGTGATCTCGTTCCTGTTTTTGAGCAGCTGAAAGAATTTTTGGAATCCAACCAACCTTGTTCATGTGCAAATGTTCTTTGATGATCCTCAAAACACTTGTTTTTGAAAGCCCCAACCTCGCTGCTATTTCCTTGGCTGTCAGTCGCCGGTCAGACATCAATTCAGAGATTCCACAAAATGGATTGTCTCAGATGTGACAGCTTCCAATGGGCGACCAGGACGCGGGCCATCTAGACGTTCTCTCCTTAACTTAAATAATTGTGCCCATTCTTTCACTGTGGAATACGAGGGGAAGGACTCCCCGTACCCACAATCCAAGCGCTCTTTAATTTGCGCAGGAGTAAAAACCTCTTTACAAAAGCATTTAATAACCGCACGGTACTCGAGTTTGAGCATTGTAAAAATGGGGAGTTTCCTTCTAGGCTGGACACTGACTGACAGGACTGAGGAAGTGCGGGCGATGAGTATGGAGTGAGCAGCCATGGAGCTGCACAGGGAAGCAGGACAGGCCGGAAACTTATGGACCTTTTTACGTATTAATATCATGTATTGTTTCACATGTTTGCAGGTTCAAATTATTATTATTGAAAACACCGTCCATACACATAAGTTACAAACAACACAATCCAAAATTATAAGAAAAAATGTTTATGAACCTAAATTTATTTCGAATCCCACTGTTCGGATAAGCATTAAAGAAAAGAAGAAAAGGTTTCACCAGGAAAAAAAGTAAACATAAAGTTGTGTATAAATTTAAACCAGAAAAATAACGGTTGATAGGTTTTGATAAATATTATACTGCGTGTTTGTTGTAATAAATAGTTCATTTTTCTCATTATTGTGTTCTTATTTTGCAAAAAAATTATACGTGATGGATATTTATAGAAGTTATTTTTGAAATCGGAGTACTTTATAACATTTTATTCAGCAACAATATCTCATGCAGGTGAAAAGATTTTTTTTTTTTCAGACCTGTGTTATCGTTATTTTTTGACACAAAATATATAACCTCGTCCTAAATAAATATATATAAATAAAAAAAATATATATATATATATATATATATAAAACCTCGAAACCTAAACCTTCCTGGTGAATAAATCTATCTATTAATGAAAACCGCATGAAAACCCGTGCGGTGGTTTTTGAGTTTACCGCGGACAGACAGAAAGACGCGGCCGAGGACTTTGTTTTATACTATGTTTAGATAAATTATAACCTATACACCACCTTTAGCTACTATCCTTATTCTTCGCTGACGACCAGGTCGTGTTTGCGAGGCGGAAGGCCTACCTTGAAATGATGGTGTATACCCTAAAGATGTGCTACGAAACGGTGGGCTTAAAAATTAACTTCGAGAAGAACGAGTATATGGCCGTTGGAGATCCTGATACAAATGCGCTTCTGTTGGACAGGGAGGCCTGTAAGAAAGTAAATATATTTAAGTACCCGGGATCTTATTTGGATACTACCGGGTCGTCGGTGTATGACGTCAGGAAAAAGGTGGAGCAAGCCCGAAAAGCTACTAGAATGCTGCATCCTGACTTATTCTTCGGAAACCTGGACTATGAGCTCCTGTCTATACTCAAAGGTGCAGGCGGTCGAAATGGATTTCTGGAGGAGGTGTCTCCGTGTCCACCAGGCTGGATAGACTAAGAAACGAAGAGATTCGACAGAGGATTGATGTGAATATATCAACAAATGAAAGAATCGGGACACGCCGCCTAAGATGGTACGGCAATGTGAAGAGAATGGCATTTGAATGTTGGCCGAACTGGATTGGGTTCCACCAGGGAGGAGAGGACGCGGACGGCCCAGAAGCAGGTGGGTGGAGGGAGTCCAGGAAGATTGGTGGATCGAGAGGTGTGGAGCTCTGCTCTGACAGGTTGAGGCAACCCATGTTGGAACGCCTATAATAATAAAAAAAAAAATAGTTTATAATATATGTATATTGCAAGCAAGCTCAATGAGTTTACACATGTTGGTGAAAAATGGAATACTAATCTATCTTGCTCCTCTTATGTATTTAGCATGCGTACGACATCAAATAAACTATATATATTAATATATTACAAAAAGATAATTTGTACTTATTTGTAAACAATAAATTGACTACATCCTCGACCATTTTCAATCTCTTTCAAGACACGTCCAGTCTACCATTTTCTCATCAATACAAGAAAAAAGAGTAATATGGGTGAATAAAAACAATAGAAGTTGGTGCTTAGGAACGCAAGGCGCCTCATACAGAATGCAACGATTAATTTAAATTAAAAAAACAAAAAACACATGGTATAATATTTAAAATAGGCAAAATTCAAGTATAAAAAATGTAGAATAATATTCCTTGCTACTCATCCAGATATCCCTCTCCAGCAATGGTTTAATGTCATGATGTTTCTTAAAGTTTCTATATTTGAGTCGGAGAAGATACTGAACACAATAACATGCAGAACAGCAAGAAAATATCTATAAGGTAGTTTGTTTCAGAAATTGGGTGAGGAGAGAAGATGGCTCCCAAGGAGGAAATTATAATTGTTCAACAAAAAAGGTTAGACAATTATAAGTTCAGACAAGGTTAAATCTAGATTTTAGATAAATACACCTAATCTATATGTTGTCACGTAATATAAATATATAATGTTGTTGATTCAAATGCTGAATTTAGTGAGTGTCGAAATAAAACTAAAGCTAGAATTTTTCTCTGTAAAAAAAGTAAATTAATTATTATTTTTTAATGAACATAGTTGACCTTGATGAAATATGTGTAAGAAAATGGTCCAGGTAGAGGTCAATAAATTTCTCTGAATATCTAGAAATATTTATTCAGTAGCCAACGTTTCTACTTTGTAGGTCTTCTTCAGGGCTAAACATGCAAAATAAAGACAATTTAAAATTAAAAAACTGTAAAATTAATTTTTTTTTTCTAATTATAGGAAATACAGAATGAAGATTAAAATGAATGAGTGTATAGTATTAATAACCAAGTGACAGGAAGGTAGTGAAATACATAATAGAGATTAAAATAATAATAAAACAGAACAGGACATGTTAAAATTAAAGAATAATAAGGTATAAAGAATAAGTTAATAAAGATAAATACTAAAATAAAATGGGTAAATAGTAAAGCTGAAATACAAGTACTGATTGGTGGACAATAAAGGTGGGGAGGGAGAGAAAAATAGATATATATTAATACAGAGCAAAGAGGATCATGTGGGGGCATTAATAACCATAACAACGAGAAATAAACACTATAAGATAAAATTATGTATGATAAATAATAAATAAAATATATGTAGGCAATAAGATAAGGTAAGAGTTAAAAGAAAATTAACAGAAATAAATAAATATAAAGTTTTACAATTTTTTAATTTTCAATTATCTGCATTTTGCATATTCAGCCCTGAAGAAGACCTACAAAGTAGAAACGTTGGCTACTGAATAAATATTTCTAGATATTAACAGAAATTTATCGACCTCTACCCGGACCATTTTCTTCCATAAATTAATTTTTATTACAACAATTATTTCCTGTAACTGATTTACAAACTAATTATTCTATACAGTCTTACCTGTAAAAAAAGAAGCATTTAAAGTTAACATTTTACATACCTTTTACAAAACTGTTTTCCATAAACAAAAATCAGAATAACCTTCCCTCACACTTGTTACCATCGCAACCGTATCAGTAGCATTCAAATGAAAGACCTTCAGTGTAGGTCTTTTGCATATATTTTCCCATACACGATCAGTATTACTGACAGTATAGTCAAATACTGTCAGTAATACTGATCGTGTAAGGGCAATACTGATCTACTGAAGTAGGGTATTGATGAGTGATGTTCCACTCCATCATTCCTTAGCTCAACCCGGCGTAGGGGAGGGGATACTGACAGTATTACCGATCGTGCAGGCTCGTTTCTTTCATTCCTCAGTATTTTGTAGCTGTTGAGTGCGACGCATCGACTGATTTCCGGTGCAATAATGAAAACATATTTTTCATTTTTCAAAAGTTATAAATGATTTATGTTTTTCTTAAAACTTCACTTTTTTCTTATAAAAACGGGATGGAACTTAATTTTATACGTAAAATGATGTATTGTATATGGAAAAAAAATTATATTTTTCCTAGTGTCTAAATGAGAGCTTCACAGATTTCTATCACAATCCGGCTGAAAACTTTAAGTCCTCAAAATTTCGGCCTGTTGCTGAATAGCGTAGGGTAACTGGCAACCGCTGTTTTGGGCATATACTTTCCCTCATATTTGTATCTTGATTTTTAATATGAGGAGAAAAACTATTCAATAAATTATTGAATACGTTTTCATTCATCCGAAAATAATTATAGTAAACTGATTGTTTCTTTACTGAAATCTCGTTGATAAAGTTTAAATGGGTGAACTTATCCCTGTTCAATAGCCAATCCTTCACACACAAGCTTCTTTTCCTCTTTTTTATTCCAATGCCATGGCGATCACAATTGCTAAACACGCTCTATCCATTAAAAAAGTAGGTATAAATCTGCGGGAGAAAAATATGACTGTTCTTATCCCGAGCTAACTGTGAACTGAGTTTTTAAATTTATTTATTTCTGATTTTTACATTAGTAAAATACAGAAAGAATTTGGTTAAAAGTTTTACAAAAATAATAGTACATAAAAATAACAGAATAGTAAACATACAGAAAAAGAAAGTAGATAATTATAATACTAAACATTGTAATGAAGATAAAATCAAAAATATAGCCCTGAGTCGACACTACATCAAAATATGGAAAATGAGTTAAATACTGACAGTAATATTGATCGTGTATGGTGTAAAAATACTGAAGGGTGACTCCTCAGTATTTTCGTCATTCCAATACTGTCAGTAATATTGACCGTGTATAGGCCCATAGATGTTGGTATAAATAAAGTGAAAACATCTAGTAAGGGAAGAATTCCTGAAACTAAGAACAATATGAAACTGCATGGATGTTGTTCAATAATTACATTAATAAATATAAATACCTGTTTTAATGCGTTAATATAAATATTTATGTACGTTTTTCCTCAAGGTAGTATCCTTGGCCCAATCCTTTATACAGTTTATACAGCTGACATCCCAACTCATCCTAATATTATACTTACCACGTATGCTGATGATACATGTGTATTATCAGTCAACACCAATCCAGTTATTGCATCCCAAAGCCTCCAATCCCATATAACTGATCTTGAAGAATGGTGTCAAAACTGGAGAATTAAAATAAATTCTCAAAAATCGCATCAAATCACTTTTACCTTACTTCGTAAACCAATGACTTCCTGCCCTTCAGTATCCTTTAATAATATCCCACTGGTCCCTGTAGAACAGATCCGATACTTAGGGTTGCATCTCCACAAACGATTAACCTGGTATCCTCATACTAGACTGAAAAGACAAGAAACCGCTCGACGTTTCAGTCTACTTCAACACTAACTAGACAAACGCTCTAACCTCCCAATTAACTACAAAAGACTCATCTACATGACATCATACGACCTATTTGGATTTACGGAGTAGAGCTTTGGGGCTCCACTAAGCCATCGAATTCCTCTCGTATCCAATCCCTACAATCCAAAATCATCCGTAAAATCCTCAACGGTCCTTATTTTGTTAAGAATAAAATCATCCATAACGATCTTAAAGGGCCCGAACCCGGTATCTATCCTTTTATAACAAACTTCATTTCTACTTAAACCCTCTAGTTTCAAACCTAGCTTCCTCTTCTATTCCCGATAATCCTCCGAGGCGTTTGAAAAAAATATGGCCACGTGACCTTCTTAGTTGAGCATGCGATTTGAGTACTGCCAGTGGGTAGTTTCTCTACTTGCCATTAACTCATGTCATTATGTATCAGATAGCCTATTTACTTGATGTATTATTGTAATACAGTTGTAAATATCAATAAATAAATTTTTTAAAAAGTGTATGTTTTTGTTCGCTTCAACTCCAAATAAGTCATTCAACCTTGAGAACTGATAAAAAAAACAAATGCTAAAGAATGCCATTATAGATAGTGGGTAAACAACTAATTAGTCAAAAACAGGTGAGCCAGGTTCTAGGCTAGTTGAAGCAGGTAACCAAGTGGTGGAGTGGTGTTGAACATTTCTTAAAATTCGGCCGAAACCTAGATTGGTAGTGTGGTAGAGCGCTGAGTTGCCTCGCTGTTGGTCCCGGGTTCAAATCTGGCAGTGGGAGATAAATTAATTATACTGTTAACAGGCGGGTGTAGATCCTGTGGGATACGGAAAACAACCTGGGGATCACCAAGTCTTTATAAAGTAGGTACTCTAAATAGGGAAAAAACTTGGTTGAGTGATCACCTTTCCGTACACCCATTGTACTAAAAATAGTACAGTCTCTAACACGTACTGAACTAACCCTTCATGGGCTGTAGTGGGAAAAAAAATGTTTTCTACTATTCATGTATCCTTGGTATATTTGTCATTGGAATTATTTCTCTCTATTATTATTATTATTATTAATTCAGGGCAACAACACGTGGTCGCGTCCAGGGCCTTCTCAATCGTTAACCGCCAGTAGTCTCTGTTGTCTCTCTATTATATAAAAAATATTTTCCAACGTGTATTAACTTTATGCAAGTCGTGCGGGAAGGTGTAATATATGATACATTGGGAAAGGTATTTAGGCCTGGTTGTTTTCAGAAAAATGGCACCACGCTGTACCGTCCCACCAATTTAATCCATTTGCTTTTATATTGTGTTTCGATTTAGGAGTTATTGTTATTTGTGAACTATATCATTCCTTGTATGTTTAATTAGAAATTAAGTACATAATATCAAGCATAAAGATGCAAGCGAATAACGATTTACTTAATTATTTAAAAGAGATATCCTAAATTTAAAGATACTCTATTAAAATATTATGCACTATATTTTTGCTCTATTTATTTATTTTACCTACTTTGATTAATTAATTTTTTTTTTATGTAAGCATATTGCTAATATGTTGGTAGAAGATTGTTGACTGGCGTTTGTGGGCTGTAAAAAGTCCCTCTATCATTATAATAATAAGGCTTAGAGTACCTGAAGGCTCGATGACGATACCACCAATCTTCGCTTAGAAACATCCGTCCACGGACCACTACCCGAATCCAAATCCGCGAGATCATTCTTAACGCAATCATCCCACCTACGCCTCGATCTACCCCTCAGATGCTTCCCACGGCACAGCGTTTATTAATATCTTAGGAATTCGTTAGTTACTAAGTCCAGCAACATTACAGGCCCATCTCAATCTCCGTGACTCTATCACTTGAGTAATATTTATCGGATGCATGCTTCACAGTTCCGCGTTTTGAAATCTCCTATGCTCCCCACCGGTATCATCCTTTTTTGGATTGAATATTGTATGTAACACCTTATTTTCGAATACCTGAAGACGTTGTTCATCCATCAGCGTTAGCGGTTTAGTCTCACATTCGTAATGAAGAGTTGGAAGGATGATCTCTCTATCATAAATATATAAACAAGTTTCCGCGTGTAATCAATATGTAAATATATATATATATATATATATATATATATATATATATATATATATGGCGGAATAAAATAGAAATGGGCCATTGAATGATTGGATTTGATAAAGAAGGCCAAGAACGCGATTTGAGAAAGAAAGAGTGGTTCGCCGTTAGGAGGGAAAGGGGTACCTGTCTAGTTATTTATTTTTAGCAAAGACTGTACTGTTTCTAGTACAACGGTTTAGCAGGGAAGTTATTTGTCCTAGATCAAGCTCAACCGCCAAGTTTTCACCTAATCAAGGGCACCCACTTAATCTTGATCACCAGACTCTTAAATTATCAGACTAAATAAATTACACTGTTCTGCATCAATATCCTCTCTTCATCAAAAATGTTTTTTTATTATGTTTTGAAATGTGCTGAACACGAATCAGAAGTCAGAAAATTTCCATCAGGGACCATTATTTGTCAAAACTGTGTTGTAGATCGAAAAATGTGGTGTTTTTAGACATTTTGAAAATTTTTTGATCACTTAAAACTTTAACGAAAAATTAAAAAACCTATTTAATTCTGAAGCTATTATTATGTATTACTAAATGAAAGAATTGGAAGAGCAAAAGTATTAGGCTTCAGAAATTTTGGGCTAACATTCACAAATGAAGGGACTGTTGCCTACTGGCGGGCTTCCTCAGGTACCTGCCCCAGGCCCTCCTCCTAAACTTAACTGTTCCCCCACCCACTATCCATTGTTCAGTCATCTGGCAGAGAGGTTAGTCCCCAACAAGTCTACAGTCTTATTTGAACTTAGATACGGACCAGAACTTTTTTAGTTTTAAGTCTAATATGCCGCGACAGTGTAAAAACGACCCTGACTGTTTCTGTTATATTGTGGCGAAGTGACATTCAAGTGTAGTCGGAAATCACTGATTCCATTGATAAAGAAGGCGTATGATTTATACTTTGGATGCCAAGTAAGTGATCAGGATAAACCGTGGGCACTAAAAATTTGTTGTACTTCATGTAGTCGCACTCTCAGCGGTTGGCTCAAAGGAACATATAAATCAATGCCTTTTGCTGTTCCAATGATTTGGCGAGAGCCAACAAATCATGCAAATTTAATGGATGAATACCATTAAAGGTGTTACTTCAGCCAAAAGTAAGAAGAAAATAGTATATCCTAACCTTCCATCTGCCATGAGACATGTTCCGCACGATGAGTCTAGAAGATGCTTGCGGACTTCTGTGGGGCACTACAGCGGGAGACAGGTGATGAAGAGTAAAAAAGGAAAATATATACACATTAATTGAGTACAGAATTAAATAATTTATTATTTTATATATTATTGATTTTCACAAAAAGAATTTATTAAATTTATGAAAAAAGGTTTGTTTTTTTCAAATACAACCTCCAATCTCTAAAAAATAGTGCTTGGTAGAATTTTTTGACTTCAGATTCGAATTGAAAATGATGAAGAAGATGAGCACACATGAAAGTATAAAAAATCAGGAACAACTTCTCAAGGGAGCAAAACATTTTTTTTTTTTTACAGAACAGGGTTATCAGCGATTGCAAATGATTTCTCAGGCAGAACTTCAAATTATAGTCACATTACTAAAATAGAAGGTCATGTGACTAATGCATTTCGTCGCGTAACATTCCTATTTGGTCACGCGACTAAAAAAGAGGGTCACTTGACTAATGTATCAGCTCTCGTGACTAAAAAAAGAAGACCACGTGACTATTAAATCAGGTCACGTGACTTCTGTATCGGGTCACGTGACTTATATAAATGATCAACTGACTTATGCAACTAATTGCGTTACTTCTGTATCAGGTCACGTGACTTCAGTATCAGGTCGCGTAACTCGTGTATCTGGTCATATAAGTTATAAAACAGGTTACGTTACTTATATAACTGGTCACGTGTCATTTTAATTATTTCGCTGATCACGTGACTAAAAATAATCTGTTCACGTGAATATTAAATCTAGTCATATAACTTATGAAACAGGTCACGTGACTTATATAACTGTATATTTCTGTATTTGGTCAAGTGACTTACCAACATGGCTTATTTCTCAGGTTAAGTGACTACGAACATTTATTGCGACATGCAATTCAGCATTCTACCACTACGTTACCCATTTATTAAATGAGTATATAAATGTTATTGAAACCGTTTTTATGACACTTTTATTATTTTTTTCTTGTTAACAGTTAAATTTCTGTATCCTGCCGAAGAGACATCATGGCATCAAAAGGAATCATCGCTTGCACATTGCTCCTCCTGTGTTCTATTCCAGCTAACGGGTATATTCTTACCTTTGTATAATAAATACTAAGAATCTAGTAAATATATAAGAATATAAGATTGAAAAAGGTAGTCAAAATATCCAATGGATTCCTACGATTAAATCTGGAACGGGTGAATAAGTGGTTATTTCTTTTATTGAGGGATGAAGAGTCGTCTCAATCTCGTTTCTTTGTGATTAGAAAAAAAGGACGAAGTGGAAAATTTTCTTTTCAGTTATTTAAATTTCACTAGGGCTAAAAAAATATAATGAAAAATATTGATGATAGTCTTTGGTTCAAAATATGACTTTTAGAATTTGTAGATTTTAGATTTGGACATCAGGACTTCTTCGTCTACTACAACTAGTACTCTATGGCATTGCAACTCGGTAACGAGTCCTGGCGCCCTCCACCAGCTTCTTCCAGTCGTCTTTGTTTTGCGCACCCATCATCCAGCTCCTGATTCCCAGGATATCCCTCGCGTCTCTGTCCACACCATCCACCCACCTCATTTTCGGCCTCCTTCTTCTTCTCGCTGAGTAGAGAAGTTCTGTCAAAACCTTTTAATGAATTTTCTCATCTTTCATTCCAGCCTCATGACCAGCCCATCGGAGCCTTCTAATCTTTAAGCAGAAAACAACATCTGATTCGTTATACATTGAGTAGTCTTCACTATTTGTTCTCCTTCGCTAGTTTCCATCTAGAAACTCTTTCGAAGACTAGGAAAATCAGGATCGTCTAAAGTTATATATTGTATTGTTACCTAGGGGGGCAGGGGCCAAGGGCTGGGAGAGGACAGGGTATAATCGAGGGCACATAAGGGAAACTGGGTGAAGAAATAAACCCCAAAACAATCTAACAAACATAAAGCGGTATTATTACTTGAAACGAAAAGATATGTCCAGGACCGGGACTCGAACCCGGGTCGTCCAGATCGCTAGTCTGGAACTCTACCAATTGAGCTATCCTGGCTACATCAGGCTCGTTCCCGGTCATGGAATTACACGCCGGGCAGTAGCTCTATCTCAGCCAGTTCTCAACTTCTCGACTCTCGAGAGGAAAACGGTCGGGTATTTGAAGGCTTATCCGAGCTAACGTCAATATTCTTATACCGGGGTCAGTGAGGTGGTGCCACCTAATGGTCATCATTATCACAACCACTCGCGAATAGAATTTAACTTTTTAAATATTCCATCAGATCGAATCGAAGTGCTGTGTCATTTCCGTATCAGACTGATGACTTGGCTTCGCCACAAGCAGACAAGAGCATTCTAATAAAAATTCATATTTAATAAAATATATCTAAACTAAATGTTAAGGACCTACAATGCCCTTTAACCGAAACCATATACAAAGAAAAATTATGTAATCAGTCACAAAAACAAATAACATTAGCAAATCTTATTTGGCATAGGATAACATATACGTACATATTAAAATCCTTAAAACCTAAAATCTTTCTAAAACATCTTAATGAAAAGAAGCAACTAAATGCTAATCATACTTTATAATGCGTAAAACTAAAAATAAACTTTTGACTTCAACTAATAAAAGACTTCTTTTCGATCACAAATATTAGAGTACAATTCTTAACACAGGTTACTTTCATTCGAAGTGTTCTGATTAAATATAACATTCGCTAACATTTATAGCCTTGAACTTAGCTGTAATTAAGGCACATTAACTAAATATATATATTTAAATAAAATTTTCCTCAGCCCGTTACAGTATTAGTTCACAAATCCCGCAAGATTCTATATTAATTTAATTATTATACAGTTGAAGATATAATTGTAACAGAATTTTCAGTTTTTTCTTTTTCGGTCCTTCAACGAGTTCACCCAACTGGGATGTCCTCATTTTCGTACAGAACTGGCCCGAGTCGGTCTGCGACAAGTGGATGAACCAGAGAGGTGGGAACTCTTGCAACAGATACCCCAAGAACCATTGGACCGTCCATGGGATATGGTGAGTAATAATTTAAAATTATTATTACGAAAATTAATTTTATTGCAATATTCATTATAGAAGAGAGCAGGATAGCTCTGTGTTTAATGTGACTGTCCTGGTTGGACTCTGTGCATGATAACATTCATTGGGATAATAAACCAAGTTATTCAGTGCGATCTTCGCCAAACCACCTCCATGCATAACCATTGACTTTGATACGGCACAGCCATTACTAAATCCATTGTAATAGTTGAAATGTTACATATTCATATTTAAATATTTTTGCGACCCACATATCAACTTGGGCCTAAGGATTCGACTACTTAAATGTTATGTTTGGTATCAGCACTAATATACGGAGCAGAATCATGTAAACTCACAGTCCCTGCTATAAATAAATTAGAGGCTTTCGAGATGTGGAATTACAGAAGGATATTAAAAATTCCCCGGACCGACCATGTAACAACTAGACAGGTTCTAGATCATTTAAACCAGGAAAGAGAATTATTTGCTTACGACGTAAGCATCCGACAATAAAGGATTTTCCGAAATTCTACCCCTCAGGGGGTGAAAAAGGGGGGCAATGTTTGTATGGTTGCTCACGTGTTTCTTGTTCGTAAAATCTACATATTTTCGCTGAACAAAACAAATCAAGTAACATAGTTACTGCTTACTCGTACTGCTGCCGTACGACAAGTGAAACAGCTATACTAATCCTTTACTGACACGAACAACAATAAACTGCTGTCCGTTCCGTTTGTTAATCAGTGTCAATGTATGTTTCACGGCTGCGATGAAATATGATATGGATAATCTCAAGCCTGGGGAAGGACATAGGCTAATTTTTATCAACACACCACACAGGGGAAGTTTATAAAAAACTGTAACCTGATTGACTAACGCATCCAGCGGTCAACGTACACCAGAAACCACAGAACTTAGCATCTTGAAATTCGCAGATAGGTTCTTTGTATAGCTAAAATGAGGTCTAAGAAAGGAATTTGGACAATTCCACCCTAAGGGTTTCCTCCTTAATATAATAGGGGCTCAAAAATTGTATGGAATCCGCCAGTTTTGAAGTTTGACATCTGAAATTTCGGATGTACGAGTAACTTCTAGTTAAAAAAAAGATTATATATTTAAAATGATCTGTGAAGCTGTGGGCAAAAGCTAGTTTTTTATAATTTTGCAAAGGCTAAGTGAGCCAGAGGAAGTCCCCGCACGGCATTGGGTCGAGTCACATTTATAAAAAGATTAATAATTTATCTGTCATAGCCTGTTCTAAATCGGAACCTTAACATTGAATAAATGAGTTAATAAACATTAAGCATGAGTTAATTACAGATAAGTTATCAATATTTTGGAGAGAGATAGTTCTACATGGAGAGAGCTCTGTTTACTGTTCCCCCTGGACTTGGGTTTGAGATTGGCCCTGGCAGTTAAATTTCTAATTCGGTGAATCGACCATGACTATTCTTACTTGGTGGAATTCGAAGTGATTGAGCTTGGTCTTAACCAAATCAGCTCCCTTCAAAACCGATAGCTTAGAAATATTACAGTCTCTACCATATACTGAATATAATACCTTTCATGGGTTGTAGTGGTACAGTTAGAACATTGTAGCCGTTACTTCTTAGCGTTGTATAGGAGTCACTCTTGAAAAGCTGAAGGTCCGTTTTTGTTTAACACTGCGTTTTCGATAGTTTTAGAATTAATTAAATGATTCTAGTAATGGTATTATTTTAGCTATATTGTTATATAGTTACTTCGAAGTTGTTAATAATAAACAATACGGCACTTGTGTAATAACGCCACCTCACGCCATCTTCCCATCTTGTTCGCATGCGCAAGCAGTTATATTTTATAACAGTTATCTTGGATAACGTTATTAAATCTATTTATTGGGGTTAGAATTTTAAATTTTTTAAATAATCATCAACAATTAAAAATCAAAAGAATTTATTTAAAAACAAAGAATATCCTACAATAAAATATATACCCACCCCTAACCAGTTTTTTTTTTTAAGCCCCACTTGCTCATAAAACTGTCTTAAATTACATTTCCAAAAGTTACGTTGACCAAAATAAAGTTTCATTTCATGGGAATTTGTACATTTTCGTGTTGTTTTTTTAAAAGATATTTCGCTCCAGAAAAAATGAAATAGCATCTTCTTCTGTTTTTGTCAAATCACAAATACGCATTATTATATCAATCGTAGCACTAAAAATCAGCAAACAACAACAAATCTAGAACAATAAAATATAATTGCTTGCGCATGCGAACAAGAGTACTCTTTACGCAGCTACTGGTGAGGTGGCGTTAATACACATGTACCAACAATACATATTCCAGGCCGACACGCGGAAGGATGGGGCCCCACAACTGCGATTCGAGGAAGTTCAACCTTGCAGAGATAGGCGATATGGAGAGGGATCTGGACGAGTGGTGGACGCCGATCCAGCTCAACGCGAGGAAGACGTACTTCTGGGAGCACGAATGGGAGAAGCACGGTACCTGCGCCGGGCCGGTGATAGAATCGCAGTACCAGTACTTCAAGCAAGCGCTCGACTGGGTGAGGCAGTACGAGATGGGGCAAGTCTTCAGAACGTCTGGGATCGTTCCTGGGGGCGACTACTCCTATCAGGATATAACGGATGCCATCCGGAGGGTGCTGAAGAAGAACGCGCAAGTCATCTGCTACGACGTGAGTTGTACATTTTAGTATATGTGGTGAGCGTGAAATTTTTACGAGTTACTAAAGATATTGGGTTGTCCGGAAAATAATGCTGGATTTTATGTTTTCTTTAAAATACTTCTCCAAACAGTAAACTTTTTATGTTTGTTGGACTTTTGGCTTTTATAATTGTAAAAACTTATTAATAATCTTTCAAAAAACGTTAGGTTACCTCTCTAACTCGGCGAAAGGGACCCAAACATTCAGAAATATCAACGAGAGGGAGGCTTGAGCCTTGAAGACAAAAAAAGCTGTGGAAGAAATTCGCTCCTACATAAAGATGTCATCAGAGTTTTGGTGGAAGAAAGTCCCAAAACAACTGTTCGAGAACTGACATGGAAACTCGATATGCATATGTTACAAACAACACAATCCAAAATTCTAAGAAAAAATGCTAATGAACAAAAAATTGTTCCGAGGTTGTTCCAAAATACCTTTTCATAAGTTTATCTTCATATCAGATTAGATATTTTAAACTTCATTGAGTGGGTTGTGGGGTTTTCTTTTTAGTACATCTTCTTCGTGAATCTAGCAATTGGTAAAATGTCCTGCTGACTTTTCACGTGCATTTTTTAAGAAATCTAATGAGACCGTAAAATAATTCCTCACGAGGATTAGTTAGAGTAAATACTGACATAAATAATATGTTCTCCTATATTGCACTTAAGTTCAATCTCATGTTTTCTCCTATATTGCACTTAAGTTCAATCTCATGTTATGGATATATTGCACTTAAGTTCAATATCATATTTTCTCCTATTTGCACTTAAGTTCAATCTCATGTTATGGATATATTTCAGGGAAATAGTGGCTCGGTGTTGCTTGAGGTTAGGATGTGCTTCGACCCATCGCTGCAGCTGACCGACTGTAATGACTACTCCAACTGTAGACGAGGAGGCATGATACGGTATCCAGAAGCCCGATAGTCATCGATGAGCTCAGCGCTGGCTTTAGAGTCTTGTCCTTACAGATGAAGCAGGGCTATACTCGCTATCGTGAATGAAGGAATAAATAATTTTACCCAATCACTACTCATTTCTCAAAGATTTGCCCTCCCCCTCCCCCCCAACGCCATCATAGTTACTGTTAATTATCATCAGCTGTAACTGAACTCACCGAACGCCGAAACAAAAGTTCCCAATTAATTACAAAAGATTCATATACATGACCTATTTGGACTTAAAGAGTAGAGCTTTGGGGCTCCACTGAGCCATCGAATTCCTCTCGTATCCAATCCTTACATTCCCAAGTCCTTCTAAAAATCCTCAATGCTCCTAATTTTGTTACGAGCAAAATCATCCATAATGACCTAAATATACCATTTGTTACTGACTTGGCCCGAACCCGATAACAATCCTTTCAGAACAAGCTTTATTCCCACTCAAACCCACTAGTTTCAAACCTAGCTACTTCTTCGATTCCTGATAATCCTTCGAGTCTGAAAAGAAGATGGTCTCCTGACCTTTTAGAGCTATTCGTCTACTACCAGTGGATAGTTTCTCTACTTGCCTTTGTCTCATGTCATTATATACCTATCGTTCTGTTTACTTGATGTATTTTTTAATTTTTTTTTACACGAATCGTCTTGCAAGGGCCACGCTAATATCACTTGATAATCTTTTTCACACTCTCCGCCTTCCTTCTACTCCAATACTCTCTCGCTCTTCCTTAGTCCATTTTCTCCCTCGTCTCCTTCCTCCCTACAAGAACCCCAACTTCTTTTATTTTTTAAAGCTCTCTACCCAAGCAGTCCTTATCCTTGATTTTTAGCCTATCCAGCTCCTCTTTATTTGTTTCACATATCCACCTATACTCTTATAGCTTAAGACTTAGTCGAAAATTTTTTTGTTCAGCCTCTTATTGTTCAATTCTGACCATGTGGCCGTAGAACCTCAGTCTCCTGGTCCTGATGACTGTTTCAAGATCTTCCAAATTGTATATTTCTTCGTCGGATTTTCGCCTATACCCCTCTTTTGTTACTTTGGGTCCATGAATCCTCCTCAGAATTTTTCTCTCGATCTTCAGGACCTTCTCCAGACTCGGAAGGCTGACTGTTTCCATACCATACAGCAATAGCTGGTATTGTACTGTAGTGTCTTATTTTTGCATTGGAGGACAAACGTTTCTTGCTGTACATGAGAACAATATCCATTAATGGTCGCCCGGAGCCCTTCTTCCTTTCAAATGTCGTATCTCCACTGCTAAATTTTTCAAACCAACACCGCCCAATGCGCTGATCAAGGACACCTTCCCCTTTCATATTTAATAATTTCACGAGTTGCTTTAGCGGCTGTGAATTTTTTTTTCCAGTAATGTCTTAAAATTACGAGAATTTCGTAGGACACTGTCATATTTCTTCTTTAAAATAATTATACTAAACTGAGGCTTTTTTTGAAGAAGCCCAGTGTTAGTAAACAAGCTTAGAGAATGTTCTAAAGGGATTATTAAGTGTTGGTAAATAAGAAATAGCATTAACATTTTTTTTATACACCCCATTAATACAGGAGCTGAATCCTTCTCAGTTAAATTTACATTAAAATTCCAAATTAACCACATGATTTATTTGTAAATTAAATTTACACCATAAGAATAATATAGACGATACAATAGTTTACTTACATAACAAACATCATGTAATCATACAGTAACAATCGAAACGCAATATGTGGATGCATTGAAGGCCAGAGCTCAGATATTGCGTCCAGATATCATTTGATATCCGTGAATAGGACATCAATGGCTTTTCAATGGTAATGTTATTGTTACGGGCTACTGTATGTAAAATGAATTGAACTACTC
Source organism: Troilus luridus (assembly GCA_964056705.1). Lineage (NCBI taxonomy): Eukaryota > Metazoa > Arthropoda > Insecta > Hemiptera > Pentatomidae > Troilus > Troilus luridus. Next base: position 6,646,985 of record OZ057414.1, on the reverse strand, counting down.
CTAAATTCAAGATACTAATATTTATTAACAAATTAAAAAGAATACAATGAAATTACTTAAAACAATTATATTATTAAACTAATATAAATTTACAATAACAATATTCTAAAGATTATAACCTAGACCTAACTGTTATCTAATTACTAAAATAATATACAAATTATATAAGATAATGCTAATACTAAATAACTTAACTATTTACATAAACTTGTACAAATACCATAAAATTTCACTATAGTTTATAACTACAAATTAACACTTACAGTCCTCTTATTAAAGTCCATCGACCGTAAGACTCTCCCAAATAAGACAAACTGACACACGGTAATAAACGGAAACAGTTTATTATACTCACTTATCACTTATCACTGACTAGTTCATCTCACTGACACTGACTTAGTACTCACCCACAAAGCTGAAGCGGACGGTATATAAAGGCCCGTCGAAGGTTCTAGACTGGAGGGGAGTAGGGGCCTTCCCGGCCCTTCCGGATCCTTCGCGATCTTTCTAATCTGTTCTTAATCCCTTCAACCCGTCCTAATCCCTCTGATTGTAACATTATATATGACTTCCTTTTCTTTTTTTTTAAACTTGTTAAAACAAGTAAGTAACTAGAATAGTCGTTATTATCGTAGAAAAGTTTTTCTCATTTTACTGACTGTCAAATATCTAAGAAATTATAACAAAAATGATTTAGCAATGTTTAGTTTTAATTGAATGATTGGTCAAGTACGTTCCACCTGGTCGGTGAATAAATGGTTAACTTTAATATCTCATTCCAGATACGACCAATCAAATTGTTGTTGTAATAGTAAAACATGGACACCATTCTAGTGATTTACCCAAAATTTCAACCATCTAACATAAAACCCTGATTTAAAGGTTCAAAAACTTTAAAAGCCCTGCCCTGAAAAGTGGACAAAACCGAGTTAACCACTTACTCACTGGGAATGTAGATATTATCATCTATACATCGAAATGTCTATTAAAACGTTCATTTCTAAATGACGTGACAACTGAAATATACACATTTCCCCAAATTACACTCTTTTATTCATACTAAAACTTCACATTATTTTTATTTCCGAGAATATCAAGAAAGAAACCAATGAAAAGTTAGAAATTGCTATGAGTTAACACGAAGCGACAAGCTAAGGAACTAATACCGAAATCGTAAATCTCAGTAGCTCTCAACGAAGAAAATGATTATTTTATGTCTCATTTTGAGTTTGGACTTTATTCATTAAAAAATTATTACCGTTGAAAATTTTTATTGGTAATTCCGCAGACTGTCGCTTAGAGTTGAGTTAATGATTCAAGTCTTTATTCGTTTCATTGTTAATTAAAAAAACTTGTACCACTACAACCCATGAAGGGTCTGGGGTTCAGTACATGGTAGAGACTGTACTGTTTCATGGACAACGGTTCTGGAAGGAGGTGACTTGTCCTAGGTCACGCTCAACCGCCAGATTTTTCCCCCTTATTTTGGGTACCCTATTTTTATAATATTTTATAGAGGCTGGGTGGGCCCCAGGAGGGTCCTAGATCCTGTATGATTCATCTCCGGCTGCTAACAGACTAAATAAAAATCATGGCCAGCAGCGGGAATTGAACCGGGATTTCCGGCATGGCTACTCAGTGCTCTACCACTGAGCCTCTCCTCTCCCTTTTATTGTTAATATTTTCAAAAAATACAAGTTACTATGAGCTTTAGTATGGAAAAGAGGATGTAATTATGGGTGATGAGTAGATTTCGGTCATCATTTTATGAAGAAATAAAAGTTTCAACTAACATTTCGAAGTATAGACGATATATAATTTATTTTTATTAATTGTTATTTTGATGGTGATTATTGTTAAGTATTTTTGTTTTGATGATAAAAGATTTGTCCTTGCCGGGATTCGAACCGTATTCCCCGTGATAGATACGACCTTTGGTAGCTCAGTGGTTAGAGCACTGCACCGGAGATGCCGGCCAGGACAAATCTTATCTCTTCAAAACAAAAATATTATAAAATAATCACCATCAAAATAACAATTAATTAAAATAAATTATAAATATATATTGACGTAAGTCAACAAGATCCTAATTAAAGTAATCTTCAATGGACATTCTTCCCCGTGTATACATCCCAAAAATTGCGAGAACACGGGGATATAGGATCGGTGAAGAAAACGGATTTGTCTGACTTGGATACAACCCCTGGTAGCTCAGTGGCAGCGCTAGAGACGCGGGCGACCCGGGTTCGAATCCCGGCCATCTTTTCTCTTCATAATAAAAATATTTTTAAAAAACTATTTGAATCGTTTATCAATCGAATGAAGACTTGTGATTTAACTCGAAGCGACAACATGCGGAATAATTACCCTTTATTAGGTTTGATAATACATAGAATAAAATTATAAATATAAACTGTATCGTATATATCTCATTTTTTCTTCATATACTTCTAAATTTCTGTTATTATAATATTCTAGTCATTGTTCTGTTCTATATTAATTTCGTTTGTGTTGTAGAGATGATATATGTTCAAACGTTCATTTCTAGATGAAATGATTACCAAAGCATATACACTTCTATGATATATTCCCATAATTACATTGTCTTTTCTATACTAAAGCTCGCCATAACTTGTATTTTTGGAAAGTATTAAAAGATAAACTATTTTTATGGAGAGTTTCCTCAAAGTTGAGGTTTTCTCAACCAAATTTTAGAGTAATATTTTTTTCCAGGTTTTCCTGTCAAATGCGTCCTCTTCAACAAGGTCTCTAGTGCATTGTCATTTTGGGTATTCTATTATTATCCATCCTAATGAGGTGTCCAAACCACTCTGATCGCTTTATTGTGATTTTTTCGAGCATGTTATTCTGAGCACCCATTATCTCTCGCACTACTGAATTGGGAATCCTTTCACATCTAGAAATTCCGGCTGCCCTTCTTCAGAAATCCATTTCCGCAACTAGAAGTTTCTCTTGGCTTCCATTTCTCAATTTCCATGTTTCACACCCATATAACATTATAGCCATTATAATAGCATGGAAAATCATTTCTTTTTTTTTTGTAGTTTTTAGGATAGTTTTACTCCACAGTACAGAATTCAACATGACAATAGCTTCCCTCCCTTCTCTGGTTCTTCGGGCTGTATCCCCTGTCAAATGTCCCCTTCAGATCACCTAACCCGTGGCATGGTGAAAGCTATCGGGCGCGTACACCGGGTTGCGGGATGGTAGAACAGCCTTCAGATATGAAGGTCAGCAGCGAAATAAGTGGCTGAGTCCAATGAATAAGGCTCACTCAGGTCCTCCAGTTTAGGGTTAATGAGGGGGCTTTCTCCTCCGTCATGTTAAAACACGTACAATGCAAAAAAAAAACCAATATCATATGGAGAGAAACTAATAAACAGTTAAAACTTGTAACTCAAATCAAAGCGACAACCTAAGGAAGATATATTTTAATTTTATAGACCAGCAGACTATTTGTCATTCCTTTCTTACTGTTGGATCTTTACTCAACCCACGGTCGAAGGCCTTCTCCATTGACAATACTCGGGCATTGAAGTCTCCCGAAGAAGTCGAAGACTGCCGAAGAAGGCCGACTTGGGCCGAGGAAGAGGCAGGCTCAGCTCATTCCGTTCAGTCTCAACTGCGCACTCAGTTCCGTAGTGTCTTGTAGCAGAATCTCAGGATCTTCTGGACCATCATCTCGCCCGACTCTGCAGGATGGATTCCATCTACAGGTGAGTTCATTTATGTCATATCCATCTAGTCATCTTCAGTTACGAAGACGTACAAATCTTCTGTACGTACCATAATGTTCACAGCAAAACAATAAAAGTAATATACACCAATATCAATTAGATATTTACATCTACAAAAGAACAATATCTTAACTCAAAAAACCCAATCGAGGTATTTGAAAGTTCCATACGAGTTAAAAAAATAAAAAATTGGTTATTGGTAAAGCAAACCATTTTACTGTAAAGATGGGATTTAAATTATTTTATCAACCATTAAAAACTTTTTTAACGCACGAAACTTTTTTCATTTTAACTTATTGAATCGAAATAATGAAAAATGACATAACTGGTTTTTGGTTGTATGGTTTAAACATAACATGTACGTACCATAAAGTCCACAACATACCAATTTTACTGTTATGTTGTGGACATTATGGTACATAAATTCAATTATAAATAAGACGTACAATGAACGAAAAACAAATTTTGCGAAGCGAGTTTAAACAATACATATTTTTACGAAAAAAAATATATCTCGTGAAATTATTAATTCTTTATTAGGTTTTTAAATTTGGATCTGAATCATTCCTCAACTATGAATAACTTTACAGCAATTAAAATTTATTTTTCTCACGTTTTAAACAAGTTTAAGTAGACAATTGTAATTCGCTCAATGCTAAATTCCTATCAAGGTTTTTAATTTTTTTCTCTGAATCATGATGTATTACTTAATGATGATTATTTTAAAAGCAATAAAAATTATTTATATTTAATGATTCGAATTTATTTATTCGAAGCATTTATAACGTTATAATATATAATATAAATTTTAATTAAGCTTTAAAATGATCTGAAAAAATAACAAAATAAGTTAAACAATAAAATGAAGACCGAAGGAGGAGGATCAGTTCAATTATAAATAAGAGTTAAAATTAATTGAAATAAAAATAAATAAATTGTAACGAAAAATAATATATCAATTTAGTTTTACACAGTTTTAAAGAAAAAAAATTGTAAGGACCGATTTTATTAATGGACATCTGAAACTTGAAGCATTCCTCAATAATGAATATTATAAAAGCAATTAAAATTTTTTTTTCTTAAGGATAATTTAAGTAATAATGTCCTACATAAGCATTTATATCTTTAATATCAATATAAATTCTAGGTAAGACTAAAAATGAATCGAAATAATAAAAAAAATGGAGTAAATGGAAACCAAAATTTCAAACTAGTTTAACATACATTTAGTTTATGTATCGTTTATTAAAGCAATACATATTTCAAAGAACAAAAACTCGTCCAATGTTATACCTTTTTTCTTTAAGTTACCTCTGAAACGAAACATTCCTCAACGATGAATAATTGAATAGAAATTAAAAATTATTTTTCTCACGAATATATTAAATAATAATGAAATTCTTAACCATAAAGAAATAAATATATCTGACTTTATTTTAATCTCTTTTGTACTTTTCGTAAAATTCTCCAAATCAAAATTTTGAGTAAAAATACTCGAAAGTACGATGATTTTACCACATGTAATTTCTTTGAATCAAAGGTTAAATATAAAGTTGTACAATAAATTATTTACAAAATAATATTGGAAAAATACTATCCAAAAAGTATTGTTTTTATGTTTCTTATCAAGTTCGTTAAAACAAATGGCGTTCTTTACATCTCTACATTTATGTATCTATGTAAGTAACTATTTATCAACAAAACCAATTTGTCCACTCAAACTTTTTTCGATTTGCAATAAAAAAAAAATTCAATTTAAAACTTAAATATTTTAATTTTATAAATTTTCATTTTGAAGAGAAAAGATATGTCCCGGGTCGGGATTTAAATATTTTAAAATTCATTCCATCATTAGATTGTTTATATCACTATTATGGAATAAAAAAGCACTGTAGATACTTTGAAGGTTATATTAAATTGATAACAATTATAGCACTTGAACATAAACATGAAGTAAAGGTTATAAGTATTTAAAGTAAGTCTAACAACAGCTGGAACCTTCTGGCCAGGGTTGGTTGCCATGGATACATCCAGTGCTGACTGTATTAGGAAAATGACAATCACTATCAGCAACAGTTGTTAAATTACAGAACTATGGATTATTACAGATAATAATTATGTATAATTATAATAAAACTAGCTTTTGCCCGCGGCTTTGCTCGCGTGGAAATTGGAAACACAAAGTTTCGTGATAGATCGTTTTAAATAAATAAAATTATTTTTTAACTATAAGTTACTCGTGCATCCAAAATTTCAGATATCTAACCTCAAAACTGGCGTATTCCATACAATCTTTGAACCCCTATTATATTAAGGAGGAAACCCTTGGGGGTGGAATTGTCCAAATTCCTTTCTTAGTGCTCATTTAGGCTATACAAAGAACGTATCTGCGAATTTCAAGATGCTAAGTTCAGTAATTTCTGCTGTGCGTTGACCGCTGGGTGTGTTAGTCAATCAGGTTACAGTTTTATATAAACTTTGCCTGTGTGGTGTGTTAATAAAAATTAGACTATGTCTTTCCCCAGTCTTGAGATTATCTATATTAAATTGTATCACAGACGGATCAGCACAGCCTTGAAACATACATTGACACTGATTAACAAACGGGACGGACAGAAGTTTACTGTTGTTCGTGTCAGTAATGGGTTAGTATGTAATGTTATTGAATTTATTTAAAAGGATTACTTAGTATAGCTGTTTCACTTGTCGTACGACAGCAGCGAGAAGTGAACTATGGTACTTGATTTGTTTTGTTCAGCGAAAATATGTAGATTTTGCGAACAAGAAACACGTGAGCAACCAAACAAACATTGCCCCCCTTTTTCACCCCCTGAGGGGTAGAATTTCGGAAAATCCTTTATTATCGGATGCTTACGTCATAAGCAAATAATTCTCTTTCCTGGTTTAGATGATCTAGAACATGTTTATTTGTTACATAAGTTAACATACATACGTATACACAAGTTTATTATCCTTCTATATGTCCACGTCTCAAAAGTTTATTTATGGCAGGGACTGTGAGTTTACATGATTCAGCTCCATATATTAGTACTGACCAAACGTAACATTTAAGTAGCCGAATCCTAAGTCCCAAGTTGATATGTATGTCGCAAACATATTTAAATATAGTATAACGGTTTTACTTGTCGTACGGGAGCAGCGAGGAGTGAACTATGGTGCTTGATTTGTTTTGTTCTGCGAAAATATGTGGATTTTGCGAGTAAGAAACACGTGAGCAAGGATACAAACTTTGCCCCCTTTTTTCACCCCCTTAGAGGAGAATTTCGAAAAATCCTTTCTTATAGGTTGTCTACATACAAAGAACACACCCTCCAAGTTCCAGGTCTTTAAGATCAGCGATTTAAGCTGTGCGTTGATCCGTCAGTCAGTCATTCAGGACAAAGCATTTTATGTGAATAGATTTTGACCAAATTACACAAAATCACTATAAATTGTAGCCTATGTATTATTCTGATGTATAACCTATATTACTGTAAAGTTTTATCCAAATTCTTTCAGTAGTTTTTGCGTGAAAGAGTAACAAACATACATACAAACTTTCGCATTTATAATAATAGTAGGATTAATAGTTGAAGTATTATTAAACGATTAATCTATTGTTTATTTCTGGAAGTTGCCTATATTTTCTAGAGCTGTGTTAGCTGATTCATTGAGGTTGTGCAACGAGTTTAGATCATCGCTTCACCTCGACTCCCACTGGGATCTCGATCTTTATGAAAAACAGGTGTTGTAAATACATCTGTAGTACAATAAGTTTGTTTATACCATTTAAATATAAATTATACCTATTCGATTAAGAATAGGAATAAACAAAAATAGCGTGCTTTTGTTAATATTTTTTTAAAGAGGCTTAAATAAATAAATATTTTTATAACACTTTATATGACAATACTACAGATTGTCTTATTTGCACTAGGAAACATAGTATACTGGAAATACTCAAACTGTTTTTTTGTTTATTCTTGATATTAATAAATCTTAATAGTTTCCGTATATATTTTTTATTAGTTTGTTAGTTTCGTTTTTTTTGCTGAGATGCTGTTCTTATAACCTCCCCAGCTTAAAACAGCTGTCCGTGGCTTACCTTCCTTTGCCTTAATTGTCGATTGAACGTCTTGGCTGTAGGTAGCTGTTTCTGAGTGATAAGTCTTTTGGACTGTCGATGTGAGATGTTGTGCGCTTGATCTTCTTTAGTGTGATTTTTCTTTCGGTGTATGTCCTGATGAGAGCTGACATGCCCTAAGTCCTGGGTTTAAATGGTGCTCACTGGCAGCGTTTTATTTAATCTGTCAGCGGCCGGAGATGGATCCTATGGGTTTTGGCATATCATCTCCGCGCACAAGCATCCAAGAAACAGTACAGTCTCTACCAAGTATTGAACACTTCACGGGTTGTAGTGGTACAGATTTTTTTTGTAAAAAGCTTTTTAAATAGTACATGCATATTGGAATTAGGTATGTTATTTTTTCTTTTATTCACTGGTTTAATGTTTTATTGGGAGTGAAAAGAACCCTTGCTTTTTCCAAAATGACAGTATTTATAAGACAAATTCTATACCATATAGACAAATACGGTAACCTAGCATTTCATAAACATATTAATTATATAATAATAAAGTTACTACTTAAATAAACTGAACAATAACGAACGAACCCAAAACAATGTAGGTATTGTTGAGACACCTGGGCCAGCTGAGCAGCACACCATCACTAATTGTAATCGTCACTATTTGTGAGAAAGTTCGCGCCCGTTCGTGACAGCCTGAGTCTACCCTAATTGGAATCTGCAACCCGGGTTCTCAGGGTTTAAAGCTACCCTGTATTATCTAATACCTGGGTATTGATATAACATCTAATTCATTATTTTATAACAGATCTCACGTATCGGACAGACAGTTAATAGGAATAACTTAATCTAGGGGTACTACAAATTTCGTTTTTACTTCCTCGTGTGTGCGGAAAAAAACAACAACATGTAACGAACAAACAAATTTCCAAGCAAATATCTATTTTATTTAGCAAAGGATGAACCCTGTGGAATCAACAGAGCCACCTATGGCTCACCCATCCCGTATTAAGTGGTCATTCTTAATTGAAGGAAAAATCTGGGCGTTAAGAGTGATCTAGGACAAATCACCTCTCCGCACCATCGTTGTCCATAAAACAGTATAGTCTCTACCACGTACTAAACCCCGGACCCATGATGGGTTGAAGTGGTACAAGTTGTTTTGTTTTTTTATTTGTGGCAGGAACGATTGTCATGACAACAGTAATTATTAACCAAACGAGTTTAGTTCTTACATAATAAGTTTGGATTTAAAAAAAAGAAAGATTAAAACAGTGATTCCTAACCTTTTTTGTACCAGGCCTCCCCTGTTCAAATTATAACCTTCCACCCCCCCCTGCTCACTTAAAATTCCTCCTACGCCTTCCTTGCACAATAAATTGTATGGGTTTTATGAAAAAACAAAACAATATGTATTACATTGTAAACAAACATTTAGTTTTACCATAACAAGATACAACATTATAAGCTTCAATTTAAGGTTAAAATGTTCTGGTAAGAGAAAAACAACTAAAATTAAGCCAGAATTTTTCATTTTCGACTGGTCTCACGCCTCCTGGTTTAAATTTTTTTTTAAATTTTACTTCAACTGTGATATTTCTCACATTTCGAGGCAAGATCACCTGCCGAATGGACGATAATTACGATACTGCTTTAGTTACTATATTTTTTAATTGATTTATTTTTTGTGGCGCTTTTTCGGCATAAGAATCATGACGTAATTCGTGCGATCCCAAAGACACACAGAACTACACACCCGCTAACAAAAGCGGAACAACGAAACTGTCTTGGGCGACTGCCATTGTTGGAAAGTCTCGAAGAAAGTTAATTTCCATGCTGGTGCCAGTGAAAGCACTGCCCGGGTCATGGCTTATGAGCTAGTCCTGTCATGAATATGGATGTGCATGTGCGCCTCTGTGATTCTTGGAATGTATGGAGCGGGGCGTTCCAAATGGATTGGTGGACCCGGCACGAGAACATATTCATTAATATAGTATTTGTTCTTATGACATGGGTACCTCTTAGGGGAAGAGGAGGAGTATCTAAATTGTGAACATTTCTTAGAAAAATATTTAATACCATTCAAAAACTATTTTCTATTTGACTGTTATTAAATTATTTATTTATTCGTTGCACCTATTCGGACATTTGGAGCAGAACTTTGGGGTTCAGCAAAAAAAGTCCACATACACAAGATACAAAAAACACAGACCAAAATTCTCAGAAAAATTGTTAATGCACCATGGTATATTTCGAATCACAGCATACACAACGACATGAACATTCCCAATATAAAATCATATATTCATAACAAATACATGACATTCCACTCATCGACACAATATCACCCAAACCCACTCGTTCTTCCGCTTTCCTACTCCCTGTTACTTGGACTTGATAGAAAAAGATTAAAAAGAAATTGGCCCAGAGACCTACTCACCTATCGATATTTTTACACCATCATCATATAGTTTTATGATCATAGAAGATCATGTAGAAAATCAAAGTGAAAAACACTAGGATCAAATTTGCTGAATGCGCAATTGCGCAGGTGCAAATGAAAATTAAATAATAAATAAACATAAAATTAATTTATTCGTTGCTTGTTTATTTAAGTGGGAATTCTAAATTTTGCCTTTCCAGGTTTAATTAGGATGGGATTTCTATCGAGTACCAGACATCATACAGACTCGGGACCCTATTTTACGTCCATTCTGAAGGATTTTTTAATCCCTTTAAAAAAATCCTAGGGCCACCTGCCAGGCTGCGAACCCACGATCTTGGGCTTAGTCGGTTGTTATTCTAAAAAACTGGACCACAGGTCGCTCATTATTTATTCGTTCATAAAGCCTAGAGGCGATTAGAAATCCATAATGAAATTCCAACAAAGGTTTTGAATAATTGTGACCAAGAGTGACGATTAAGAAATTTATTATCGGATCACCTGTGGTGTAGTGGTTACTGTGGCAACTAACTCAAGTCCAAGATCGCGTGTTCATATCCCGTTAGGTGTCCTATGGGTTTTTTAAAGGGAGTGAAAATCCTAGGTTTGGCCTTCTTTAGGATGGGACGTAAAGTCGTTGTTCGAAGCCTGGTTTCAGATATTTGTTAAAGATCCCTAATTAAATCTGAATAGATCAAATTTAGAACTCCCACTGTACCATCGTCCGTTTTGTCATGGCAGTATAAAGTTACATTAAATGAACAAACAACTTTAAAATTTATTAGAGATGTTTTCAACGAATGCGTAGGAAAATAATTAAGATCTGAGGAGGGGAACGTGGCTCTGGGGGCTTATAATTAGCATTTTACTATTGTATTATGATAATTTAAATTTCCATTAATATAAATTAGTTGATAGGGGTTATCAGTATTAGAATTATCATTATTCAGGATATATAAACAAATCTGGATAGCATTCGCTAGCTAATCCTCAAGTACCGAGTAATCTGTACGTGATAGTAAAATTTTAAGAAAATTTTTAAATGTGATGTCTAGGTGAGAATATAACAAACGACTATCACTTAAATATCATTGGGCACGCCTGTCGTAGCCTAAACATCAAATCTATACAAAACCGTAACAGTAAACAACAAATGGAAAGGTAGGCCCGAAGAACGGAATGTCCTTAGAAAAAAGGCCGGCTGGCGAAGACATGGAAGGCCGGTACCATGGAGTCCGCGGACCGTTACAGAACGTGATTCAGTTCTTTTATCTTTTTCCTCCAGGGACTAAACTAAAGAGCTATTGTACTATCTGCGGCTATACCAGGCGGCCTCTTTGTAATCCCTATATATCCATATATTACCAGAGTAGTTATATATACATATATCTCTTCTGTATTTATACATGAGACATGCATTTTATATAATAATAATAAGGCTTAGCTAACCGAAAGAACCTAAATCCGCCCCTCACAAATCATTCTAAAGGCAAGCAGTCCCTCACCTACGCCTCGATTGATTTATAATTTATAACCTCATTTAATTTATAACCTCAAGTGTTTGATTTAAATTGCGTCTGGCTGACAGCGCAGCGATCGCGGTATGGAAATTTGAAGTTTAAAGAATTTAAATTTTGAAGATAAGAAGCTTTTTATTTGTTAGCTTTGTTAGCTGTTATTAAGTTGAAAATATTAAATTAATGTATAAAGTACATTTTGTAGTTTTATGAAAAAACATATTTTGTGTAAATTTGTAAAATGTAATATCGCGGTGAATATTTAGCAAGAATTTCCATTAAATTTCATTGTGTATTGAATAACAATAGACCTATCCTTATAGCTAAATTAATGAAATAAATAGATTAAAATGAAGTAGAAAATAATAAATATCTATTATTTATTTATAAAAATATTCTGTCCTTGTGTATATCACACTGAACTTAAGCGTTTGGACCTAATGTATTTTGACTACTGCTCTACCCAGCGCAGTGTTGTATAGATTATTAATTAATATATTAATATAACCAAATTTATTACATATCCATTTATAGAACCAATCCTCCTAAAAGGGCAAGAGATTTTCTTCAGGAATGGTCGAGATTAATTATTCCATCATAATTGGTTTTTGATTCAGTCTTATATTAGCGAGATATGATCTAGATGGCAGAATCAGATTAGGAGGTTATGATTTAGATAGCAGTGCGAGTTGGCATTGCAGTTGATGAAGTAACGAAAACGGATAAAGGAAGGTCGTTCCTAATTTGATTATATTTGAGATAATTAAAATAAAATTTAAGAAGATTCTCTTTCAACAATAAAACCTATATATTCGAGGGGGGTCTGAAAAGTTTCACTATCGATAGGCCGATACTATCGGCTGAAAATTAACGAATGCTATCGATAGTTTTTTGATAGCTGCTTCCTTTTACCAAACCCATTCAATAAACAATTTCAACTAATTTAATTAAATTCAATTGCCTACCGACTATTTGAGATTTTCAGGATTATAAATTATAAGATTATATCATAAAGATTGGAAAAAAAACTAATTTATTTGAATTTTAAAAAAAGTATTTACAATTTACATGTTTACAATAACAATGAACCAATCAAATCTTCAGAAAAGAAAAATAACGAAATAGTTAATTTCGAGAGTCAAGTCTGCTCCTTGAGCCGGATATTTCCCGAAAGGAAACTAGCATTTCTAGTCGAACATTTAAGGATTGTAGAAAAAAAAACCTAATTAAAGAGGAAGTTAAGGTTATAAAAACCTAGAAGAGCTCATGACTGCGAATTTGGTTTGTTTTCACAAGTTTGAGATTACGTGTAACAACCAACATAATGTAATTAGTAATGTCGGAGAATTAAATAATGACACGTTCCGTGCGGCATCAAAGTTATATAGAAGAGAACCATTGAGCTCTAGGAATTGCGAGTTCAATTTCAAAATAAATTGACACTGGACAGAGACAGGTCAGCATAATTCCGAGTTTTAAAACTTAAGGGTAAAAAAGATCTTTCGATAGACGACACTATAGGCATGACCTATCGATATATCGATTGTAACTATCGACTATCGCCCCACCCTAAATAATAATAAGGCCTAGCGAACCCGAAGGCTCAATGCCGAAATCCTCCCGTAATCTTTTTTGGACAGAATATTCTATGCAGCAACTTATTTTCGAGTACCTTAATGGGTTGTTCATCCTTTAGGGTTAGGGGCCTCGCTTAACATCCATAAAGATAAGTTGGAATGATGATGGCTTTTATAAATCCTGGTTTCGTGACAACAGGCGCGAACACAGAGACCTAATAATAACAAGAATTTCCTGCTTTTAATCGTCTTTTTAAATAATTATTTATCCATTGAATATTACAAATGTATAATAACAATACAACAAGTAAATAACAATAATGATACATAATGTCATGTGTAAAGGCAAGTACAGAAACTACCAAGTGCTAGTACTCAAGCCTTTAATCGAGACTTATTTTCCTCTTGAATTTCGTTTTTTATAGTTACCATAGAGATCTCATTGGTAACTAATCTTATGGATAAGTTCAAAATTGTTCCCTTCCAAAACAAAAGCCCCAAATCACCCCAAGTTTTTGTTACTATACTTACCATTACTTAGTTTTATCCGAATTTACTTCCATCCCAATTTCCTTACCTGCTGTAATCAACGATTCTGTATTTAGTATTATGTAACAATGTGGTCAGTAAATATGAACAGTACATTAGTAAAAGTCACCGCCTTAAGTGACATTTAAATATTTCTCCTACGATGTCCTTCCCTAACCGCATTAGATATTCATAACAGTAGGTGTCCCGCAAGGTTATACCGTGAGGCCATAACTGTTTTAAATATCGGTAGGAGGTTTTGGGCCCTGTCATTCCTGCTTTTAGCTTGAGCAAACATTTACTTAAGCAAAATAATTTAAAATGCTGTTCTCACACAGAGCTCTGAGTAAGTGGCATATCTTAAGTAAATCTTGTTAGAGAATACTGAATTACGTGTATAAAAACAACATAAAAGTACTTATTTGATATTTTATTTTATTGATTTTAAAATAGAATACATGCTACTACTTAATCGGAGTGCAGAAGGTAGGAAACGACGAGTAAGACCACGAAAAAGATGGATACAAGGAATTGAGGAAAGCTTGCATGGCCATGGTCTGAGAGAGGAAGATGTACAAGATAAAACAGAATGTACTATTAAAGGAAAATTTCGGTTGAAGGAAACTTCAATCTGAGGAAACTCTCAGAGGAAAAAAAATGAACTAATTTGTTTGAAAAAAAAGTTTTTAAGTCATATATTTTTAAACATGTAATGAATTAGTCCAACGGACGGGATAGAGGAACATTTCTCCACTTTTGCACAACACATGTGAATCTATCTGATAACATCATATAGTAAATGTGAGTTAGTTGTTGTTACATTAGATGTAATTTATGCATAAGAGCGAAAAGCCATCTCGTACATGGTGTGCATATTGAACAGTAGAAGAAGCATTCTGAGAATAATTTATCACCTTTGCTTTCTATTTTATGTATCGTATTCGAGATCAAAAAGAGATGCACCACAAGATGTAAAATTAACCTCAAATATGAATATTCATCTCTCTTCAGGTAATAGCTTTTGATTTATGTGAAAGACGAACAAATATACAAACAGACATTACTTTGTACTAATACAATTAGATTAAGGGATTGTCAAAATCGATATTTCCATAGAAATGTAACTTTAAAAAACAATGCTGTGTTTACCATAGTGTTAATGGAGCCGAGTGGCTCAATCGTAGAACATTGAGTTGCCGTACCGATGGTCCTGGGTTCAAATCCTGATCGTTGGCAGAGTTTAATTTAATATTTTAGCACCCGGAGATGGATCCTATGGGATACAGGACCCTTCTGGGGCTCACCCAGCCTCTATAATTTTGGTACCCTTTTTAGGTAGTGTGATCTTGCGCAACCATTTTTTCCCAGTTGTCTTAGAAAAGGAATAGTGTACTGAATCCAAGAATCCTCTGGGTTGTTGTAGAACAGATACAGAAACGGTGAAATCCACTTTGTGAGTGATACCTCAGGAAGGCAGGAAAACCGAAAGAAACGCCTTAATATAGTTACCTTAAGTTTTGTATTATTACGTAAAAATAATGTACATATCAGGCAATCAAGAAAATGCATACCTTCACTATTTTAGTCGAACAATTTTGTCTAACACGGAAGTTTGCAGCTTTACTTCTCATGGTTTCAGTCCGGTTCTTAACCTCAAGTTGTGAGAGAATAAAATTGCTTTACTAAACTAATGGAATTGTTTGTCTAAACTAACTCAAAATGAAAACAAAAAGCTGAAATACGTTCCACAATTGAAAAATAAAAAAAAATGTACCATTACAATCCATAAAGGGTTTTGGGCTCAGTGCATTTTAAACACTGTTTGTATCTATTTTTAGGATAACGGTTGTGCAGGGAGGTTATTTGTTCGTGTTCAACCATCGGGTTTTTCCTCAACTGAGGGTATAGTTGGAGGTGTGTCCAAGTTTCATCTACAGTAATTAATAGGCGCCAAAACTCGATTTTATTGCGCCTAAACTTCGCCAACATAGCGTTGGAACATGGAATGACAGCTTTCTCATATCTAAACGTTGATTTAATATGTAACACGTTCTATTGTCATGTTCATAACCTCTGCTATCTCTCTCACTTTAATTCGGCGGTCGTCTAGCAACATTTGGTGAACTTTGGCGAAAACTTTTCAGACCACCTTCGTATATAGGTTGGTGAGCATACCATATACCATACATGATATTTATACCATATGTGGTGAGCATTCCATATACAGCATACCCTGGGCGGTATGCAGATCCCACCAGATCCATTTGCGGCTGTAAACAGATTAAATAATTTATTTGCCACTGATAGACTTGTGACTTATCACTCAACACGTTGTGGTATCGCACTTTCTACAGACTAAAAAAAAAGGAAAAACCTGTATAGATGAGTTTTCTTTATACATCGTTACAATTTAGATAAAATTTATTATTTTAATTAATGATATTTAAAAATATTTTAAAATTATTTTCCCTCTTAGCCACATTTATTTTATTTTAACACGATCCTTCGAATACACTTTCACCAGATCTATTTTTATATATGGCTACAAGGACTGTTATATAGGAAGTAATGTTTAAGGAGGCATGAACAACCTTTGTTGAGACCTATTGTCAGTTATACGGCCTTATAATACGGCGTCTCAACAGGGGCCTACGCATGTCGGATCTACACTGTGGGAGGAAAATCCAACGATACGCCTAGTTACCGTATCTTTTTGGTTTTGTAGTATTATAGGAAAAAATATTATACAACCTCGGATAAATAACATATTTGTAGATCATATATGTATATATATATATATATATATATACTGAATCTGTTAACGCATGGATCCTATGGGATCTGGAGGCCAGCTGTGGTTCACCCTTTCTCTATAAAGTGGTACACTAAATTTTGGAGAAAAAAAACCTGGCGGGTGAACGCAATCTAGGTCAAATCATTTCCTTGGACGAGTCTCCTAGAAACAGTACAGTCTCTACCATGTATTGAGCACAACTATTAAGTTATAGTTGTTCAGGAGTTTTATTTTTTTGTTTTTCATATACTATTTGAAACCGAAAACTCTGCACAGTAGCATTCTTTCGAAAACAGCCAGCTGTTCTTCCATGGCCTTAGATAAAGTCCATGTTTAAGAGGCATACGTCAGTACTGGCATGAATAATGTTTTCCTTATTAGTACTGAGATCCTTAGATGCTTCCTCGGCCCAAAATAACATCTATTAGCGTTGATGGCTCTCTTTTTTATGTCCTGAGAAATATCGTTTGACGAGGTAACACTTCCGAGATAAGTAAAGCTACCAGCCTTCTGGAACTTGTAAGGACCTATTTCTACAAACTCCTGTACTACATTGCTTGCAAATGCAACTGTCCTCATATAAATTAAGTTTTTTCTTCCTTGATCTCTTCTGCCGCCTCCATCAGTGACGATAATGTCTTCATTGTTTCGAATGAGCGAGCGACAATATCTAGATTATCACTGATCTTGAAGAATAGTGTCAAAACTGGAGAATTAAAATAAATTGTCAAAAATCGCATCAAATCACTTTTACCTTACTTCGTAAACCAATGACTTCCTGCCCTTCAGTATCCTTTAACAATATCCCACTGGTGCCTGTAGAACAGGTCCGATACTTAGGGTTGCATCTAGACAAACGATTAACCTGGAATCCTCATACAAGACGGAAAAGTCAAGAAACCGCTCGACGTTTCAGGCTACTTCAACACTTACTAGACAAACGCTCTAAGCTCCTAATTAATTACAGAAGACTCATCTACATGACCATTATACGACCTATTTGGACTTGTGGAGTAGAGCTTTGGGGCTCCACTAAGCCATCGAATTCCTTTCGCATTCAATCATTACAATCCAAAATCCTTCGTAAAATCCTCAACGCTCCTTATTTTGTTAAGAATAAAGTCATCCATCTATTCTTCTATTACAAACTTCATTCCCACTCAAACCCTCTAGTTTCAAACCTAGCTTCCTCTTCAATTCCCGATAATCCTCCGAGCCGTCTGAAAAGAAGATGGCCCCGTGACCTTCTTAGTTGAACTTGTGATTTGAGTACTACTAGTGGGTAGTTTCTCTACTTGTCATTTCCACATGCCATTATGTATCGCTTAGCCTATTTACTTAATTTATTATTGTAATACAGTTGTAAATATCTATAAATAAAAAAATTATAACGTTGAGAGATTGTTCTACGATAGGAAGAGATGGAGGGAAAGCTAGGCATTATTAGATTACTCAGGCAACCGGAAACCTTTCTCTAGGCCTTCGATTCCTTCGAGATATTTTACTTGTTGGAATATTTTGTTAGAAAGATGATGAAAAGGGAATGTTTTATTCTTATTCTTGTGCTTTAAAATATCCATATTCGAGCTTACCTATCCTATAAGCTGGCCACACTTAATTGACGGAGAAGGCGGTTGAGCTTGATCTAGGCTAAATCAACTCTTTGCAAAACCGTTGCCTAGGGGAAATGGGTTCTACCAAGTACTGAGCGCATTACCCTTCAACTGTCCTAGCGGTAAAGGTTTATTCGAATTATTTCCAATGAATCTTCTTCATTTAGTGCTGATGAAAACCTCCCAATGCCAATGGGTACTTTCCCCAATGATATGCAATATTTATACTGATGAAACGGTCACCTGTGGTCTAGTGGTTAGCGTAACAAACTACTAAGCCCAAGATCGCGGGTTCGTAGCCCGGAAGGTGGCCCTAGGATTTTTTTAAGGGAGTAAAAAATCCTTAGTTACGCTGTACTTCTGAAGGGACGTTAAACGGGTGTCCCGAGCCTGTACGATGTCAGGAACTCGTTAAAAATCCCTATCCTAATTAAACCTGGATAGGCAACATTTAGAGCTCCCACTGTAGCATCGTCCGATTAGCCATAGCAGCAAAAAGTGACGTTAAATAAACAACTAACTTTATACTGATGAAATTATGAAAATGGATTAGAATGGTTCAAATTTCCTAGTCTGATCTGCCATATCCTAAATTCCAATAGCTTTTTATTTCTGCTACTAAATATTAGATTGTTGGAATTCCTTCACCTACACATTGTTCTTATCATTATTATTAGCTGCAAAGCTCCCGAAGAGGAAGAGGCTTAGCAAAGATGGTTTTACGTTTCGGGCTTCTTGTTCTTCTTTTTTTTTTCATTATTGGTATTCTATTTTATCTTTTTTATAAATATTTTAAATACTATTCCTGTTTGTAGATGTAGTTGTTTATTTAACGTCACTTTATGCTGGTATGGCTAATCGGACGATGCTACAGTAGGAGCTCTAAATGTTTCCTATCCAGGTTTAATTAGAATAGGGATTTTTAACGAGTACCTGACATCGTACAGGCTCGGGACCCCTGTTTAACGACCCTTCCGAAGGACGGCGTAACTAAGGATTTATTACTCCCTTAAAAAATCCTAGGGCCACCTGCCGGGATAAGAACCCGCGATCTTTGGCTTAGTAATTTGTATTTCTGTTTGTATCTAGCTCATTCCAATTATTCGTATTTTTTAAATTTATTTTTTAATGTTTATTTTAGTTTAATATCTTGTTTATCCAGAAGAAGAACTACAACGTCAGTTTCTAATGATTAGTTTCACTATTAAAAGAATTATTTTTTTACCTCAACCAGGACCATTTTCTTCTCCATGTTTATACGGCCAACAAATTATTATTCGATTTATTTTTACCCATGTATTATATCGATATATTTGAAAGCAATCGATGCTTACTCCCCTGGTCGGTACCGGTGTATATTCTCCTTGGAGAGAGAGAAGCCCGAAGGCCAACCCGCGAGTGATTGTAACATTGACCTACTAATTAAAAGAATCACGTCCCCCAGATCTGTCTTGTATCTAGGATCCTTAGTCTTGTATGCATCCTTAACAGACAATTAATAATCCTGCGTAGTTCCGGGCATTGTAAATTTAAAATATTTATAAGTAAAAAATTCTAATGGTTCTAAAAAAAACTAAAAAAAAAAACGGGAATTTTAAATCTTTACAACAATCATATATCCTTTATTATTTTATATTTAATACTTGCATTGAAATAAACTCTTATATTAATATTAAAAAGCAAAAGCTTTTTTTTTTTATATGACTTCTTCTGCTCTGTTTTTCGAAGTTTGGTGAGTGTATTTCGCCTTTTTTGCATAGTGATTATCAGGTGTATTTTACTTAAACTTTTCCAGCTATTATCCAGTAACTTTATAGTTCCATGCCATATTTTAGTTCCATACGATGCAACTACTGAGGTGCATTTGGGCTTTGGAGATGGTGGGATGTTTCATATGGTTAATGTCTTGCTTCATTTTGAGGTTAGGATGAGCTTTATTATTGTTTTTCTCTTTCTGTGCTGAAGAAATATAGACAGGTGATTTTTTTCCTGTTTCAGTTTGTGGAATTAAGGCTTTTTGAACTTTTCCAGTAATACCATTAAAGTCCCGTCTACTAATAAAAATAACATATTGAGTTTCGGTTAATTTAGGCCTACCCAAGCTACTAAATGGGTATTAAACACTAAAAAGAGAGGACTTTCTTCATTAAAAAATATATTTAAATTGTTTTTCATTTCATCGATTCGCTCCTTCAAAAGAGCAACGACATAACAAAAAAATGTCAAAAAACAACAAGTTCAAAAATGACACAACTTAAATTATGACAAAAAATGATGAATTGGGAATATCAGATATGTCGTTCCTCCATTAAAAAGCTGCTGAAGGAAGTTTCAACTAACATTTCGAAGTAAAGATGATATATGTTTATTGAAGCGTTCTCTTCTAGATAAAATGATTACCGAATTATACACATTTCTCATAATTGTATTTTCTCTTCCAAGCAAAGAAAGCTCACGATAACTTGTATTTTTAGAAAATATTAGAAGGGATACTAATGAACAGTTAAAACTTGTAACTCTCCTCGAAGCGACAGACTGCGGAATAATTTCCAATAAAAGTAATATACTTTCCATTTTGATTTTCGTTTCATAATATATTTCCTAATAACACAATAAATAATCCCTCTCTCCTAGAGGATAGGTTACGGAAGCCTTTTAAATCTATTACTTCATTTGATCGATCATCGATGACAGAGGCTGTGGCAACACTAGCCCTATCATATCTCTTTACCAATCCCAGCGTTTGTAATTTATTTTATATTACTACATTTCAGTATGAGGATTAAAATAAAAAAGATACAGGAAGCTACCATGTAATATGATAATTTAATTTAAATGTCATACAGTTTTATTTGATTAATATTTGCCAAAACGAAGACTGATGTTCAGTTTATATAACACTGCCACATTTCAACTTGTGGATTAACATATACATGAGACAGCCACAGATTAATATTAAGATATCATTATTATATGGAAAAAAAATTAGTGACACCATGTAATATTTTATTTCACACTAGCTTTTGCCCACGGCTTCGCTCGCGTGGAATTTGGTCTGCCACATAAAGTTTCGTGACAGATCATTTTAAGTAAATAATTTAATTTTTTTAAACTATAAGTTACTCGTACATAAATCTCAGATGTCTAACTTCAAAACTGACGGATTCTATACAATCCTCGAACCCCTATTATATTAAGGGGGAAACCCTTGGGGGTTGAATTGTCCAAATTCCTTTCTTAGTGCTCATTTAAGCTATCCAAAGAACCTATCCAATCCCTACAATCCAAAACACTTCGTAAAATCCTCAATGCTCCTTATTTTGTTAAGAATAAAGTCATCCATAATGACCTTAATGTCCCATTTGTTGCTGATTTGGCCCGAACCCGGTATCTATCCTTTCATTACAAACTTCATTTCCACTCAAATCCTCTAGTTTCAAACCTAGCTTCCTCTTCGATTCCCGATATTTTAAATATTAAAATAAATATTTTAAATACTATTCCTGTTTGTAGATGTAGTTGTTTATTTAACGTCACTTTATGCTGGTATGGCTAATCGGACGATGCTACAGTAGGAGCTCTAAATGTTTCCTATCCAGGTTTAATTAGAATAGGGATTTTTAACGAGTACCTGACATCGTACAGGCTCGGGACCCCTGTTTAACGACCCTTCCGAAGGACGGCGTAACTAAGGATTTATTACTCCCTTAAAAAATCCTAGGGCCACCTGCCGGGATAAGAACCCGCGATCTTTGGCTTAGTAATTTGTATTTCTGTTTGTATCTAGCTCATTCCAATTATTCGTATTTTTTAAATTTATTTTTTAATGTTTATTTTAGTTTAATATCTTGTTTATCCAGAAGAAGAACTACAACGTCAGTTTCTAATGATTAGTTTCACTATTAAAAGAATTATTTTTTTACCTCAACCAGGACCATTTTCTTCTCCATGTTTATACGGCCAACAAATTATTATTCGATTTATTTTTACCCATGTATTATATCGATATATTTGAAAGCAATCGATGCTTACTCCCCTGGTCGGTACCGGTGTATATTCTCCTTGGAGAGAGAGAAGCCCGAAGGCCAACCCGCGAGTGATTGTAACATTGACCTACTAATTAAAAGAATCACGTCCCCCAGATCTGTCTTGTATCTAGGATCCTTAGTCTTGTATGCATCCTTAACAGACAATTAATAATCCTGCGTAGTTCCGGGCATTGTAAATTTAAAATATTTATAAGTAAAAAATTCTAATGGTTCTAAAAAAAACTAAAAAAAAAAACGGGAATTTTAAATCTTTACAACAATCATATATCCTTTATTATTTTATATTTAATACTTGCATTGAAATAAACTCTTATATTAATATTAAAAAGCAAAAGCTTTTTTTTTTTATATGACTTCTTCTGCTCTGTTTTTCGAAGTTTGGTGAGTGTATTTCGCCTTTTTTGCATAGTGATTATCAGGTGTATTTTACTTAAACTTTTCCAGCTATTATCCAGTAACTTTATAGTTCCATGCCATATTTTAGTTCCATACGATGCAACTACTGAGGTGCATTTGGGCTTTGGAGATGGTGGGATGTTTCATATGGTTAATGTCTTGCTTCATTTTGAGGTTAGGATGAGCTTTATTATTGTTTTTCTCTTTCTGTGCTGAAGAAATATAGACAGGTGATTTTTTTCCTGTTTCAGTTTGTGGAATTAAGGCTTTTTGAACTTTTCCAGTAATACCATTAAAGTCCCGTCTACTAATAAAAATAACATATTGAGTTTCGGTTAATTTAGGCCTACCCAAGCTACTAAATGGGTATTAAACACTAAAAAGAGAGGACTTTCTTCATTAAAAAATATATTTAAATTGTTTTTCATTTCATCGATTCGCTCCTTCAAAAGAGCAACGACATAACAAAAAAATGTCAAAAAACAACAAGTTCAAAAATGACACAACTTAAATTATGACAAAAAATGATGAATTGGGAATATCAGATATGTCGTTCCTCCATTAAAAAGCTGCTGAAGGAAGTTTCAACTAACATTTCGAAGTAAAGATGATATATGTTTATTGAAGCGTTCTCTTCTAGATAAAATGATTACCGAATTATACACATTTCTCATAATTGTATTTTCTCTTCCAAGCAAAGAAAGCTCACGATAACTTGTATTTTTAGAAAATATTAGAAGGGATACTAATGAACAGTTAAAACTTGTAACTCTCCTCGAAGCGACAGACTGCGGAATAATTTCCAATAAAAGTAATATACTTTCCATTTTGATTTTCGTTTCATAATATATTTCCTAATAACACAATAAATAATCCCTCTCTCCTAGAGGATAGGTTACGGAAGCCTTTTAAATCTATTACTTCATTTGATCGATCATCGATGACAGAGGCTGTGGCAACACTAGCCCTATCATATCTCTTTACCAATCCCAGCGTTTGTAATTTATTTTATATTACTACATTTCAGTATGAGGATTAAAATAAAAAAGATACAGGAAGCTACCATGTAATATGATAATTTAATTTAAATGTCATACAGTTTTATTTGATTAATATTTGCCAAAACGAAGACTGATGTTCAGTTTATATAACACTGCCACATTTCAACTTGTGGATTAACATATACATGAGACAGCCACAGATTAATATTAAGATATCATTATTATATGGAAAAAAAATTAGTGACACCATGTAATATTTTATTTCACACTAGCTTTTGCCCACGGCTTCGCTCGCGTGGAATTTGGTCTGCCACATAAAGTTTCGTGACAGATCATTTTAAGTAAATAATTTAATTTTTTTAAACTATAAGTTACTCGTACATAAATCTCAGATGTCTAACTTCAAAACTGACGGATTCTATACAATCCTCGAACCCCTATTATATTAAGGGGGAAACCCTTGGGGGTTGAATTGTCCAAATTCCTTTCTTAGTGCTCATTTAAGCTATCCAAAGAACCTATCCAATCCCTACAATCCAAAACACTTCGTAAAATCCTCAATGCTCCTTATTTTGTTAAGAATAAAGTCATCCATAATGACCTTAATGTCCCATTTGTTGCTGATTTGGCCCGAACCCGGTATCTATCCTTTCATTACAAACTTCATTTCCACTCAAATCCTCTAGTTTCAAACCTAGCTTCCTCTTCGATTCCCGATAATCTTCCGAGGCGTCTGAAAAGAAGATGGCCCCGTGACCTTCTTAGTTGAACTAGTGATTTGAGTACTACCAGTGGGTAGTTTCTCTACTTGCCATTTACTCATGTCATTATGTATTACATAACCTCTTTACTTGATGTATTATTCTAATATATTTGTAAATATCAATAAATATAAAATTAAAAAAAGAAATATTCATTTTATTTTATTTATAATCACTTTTTTAGCCATCGAATCTTAGTGCGATAGACAGTCATAGGATGTCCACAGGAAATATTTTTCTAATATTATTGGTATCCATAAAGAAGAAATGTTAGAGATTGAATGTTTCGTTGAGGTCTGAGGTGCCCATTGATATCTTATTTTCCAGATGCGCACGACTAGGTCATCGAGATGTTTACTGACCCTTCACCTATGGCCTAGGTCATGAGTGTTCTCCTCTCAAGAGATCTGTGTCAATGGAACATGCGGGCCAGAGGATACCAGTGTATTCCTTTCTCTTGTTGAGTGAAAATAATTTACGACTACCGGTATACAGCTGTATTAATACATACTGACGGTTTAAAAAAAAAGAAAACCAAATAATATTCATTCCATCATACGGGATTATGGGATCAAATCCCGCTAGCTGGTAGACCTTTATTTTGTTAGCAGCCGGAAATGGATCGTATGGAATCTAGGAACCTCGTGGGTCTCACCAAACATATATAAAGTGAGTACCCTAAATAAGAGTAATTGTGGTGATTGAGCGTTATCTAGGATAAATTGCCAAAGACAGATTAGGTTAGCCATGAATTAGTACAGTCTCTATTATGTACTGAACCAAAAGCTCTTCATGGATTGTAGTGGTACTGGTAAGATTTCTATAATTGCCCTTCACATATCATGATTCATTAAGGAATTCAGTAATGTTAACAGGTGTGATGGCCTGTAAATCAATTAGGAAAGTAAGCGGCACAAATCCTTTAACATAATCTATTTTTAATTCAAATCAGCTGTTTTCATTTAGCCTTACGTTTGGATCTGAGCTTTGGTGGTTGAGCTAAAAAACAGCTACAGCCCATTAAGGATCTCGGTACATTGTAGTGACTGTACTGTTTCTACAACAACGGTTTTAACCTAATTTGAGTTAATTCCAGAAAGATATCCAGATTTAATTTTTTAGATTCTATATTTTTTACAAACGGAGTGGCTCAGTGGTAGAGCACTGAGTTGCCGTGCCGGAAATCCTGGTGCAAAACCCGCTGCGGATAAAACTTTTGTTTAGTCTGTTAGCAGCGGGAGATGGATCATATAGGATCTGGGGCTCACCCAGCCTCTATAAATTATTATAAAAATAGGATACCCAAAATAAAGGGGAAAATCTGGCGGTCGAGCGTGGCCTATGACAAGCAACCTCCTCTCAGAACCGTTGTCCATGAAACAGTACAGTCTCTACCAAGTACTGAACTCCAGACCCGTCAACGGATTGTAGTAGTACAGTTTTTTTTGTTTTGTTTTTTACAACTACCGATAATATCTTGTTAATATTTAGTGAGGAAAAAAAAAAGAACCACACACTGAACTTAATCACTTAGCTGCACTATTGGCCTACAGCATGTGCATCCACAAAATCCAAAACTCTTCGTGTTTTGTAGTATTACCGTTCATTTTCCGTATTTAGTGACTCTTAATTACTTTTTATAATTAAGGACACTAATTTACCTTTTAAACATTCGAACGTAAGGAACTTAAAAAAAAAAAAGTCCAAGAAAATCATTTTATTATATACATTTGAAATACGGACTAAAATACTGCTTTTCAACATAATCACCATTCAAATTCAGGCACTTATCATAGCGGTGGAAAAGCTTTGAAATTCCTATGTTAAAAAATTCTGCCGCCTGTGATCTCAGCCACTTAGTAACCCGTACCTCTGGAGCTTCGCATCGTCGTCAAAACACTGTGTTGCTAGCCAGGTCTTAATTTTCGGGAACAAGTAAAAATCACTTGGAGCAAGTTCAAGATTTCTTGCGTACGGTTTGCCGCGTGAAGTCAGGCATTTTCCTCGGCGCTTGTTTTGGACAGCTCTCATGAGGTTTTGCAATGTTTTCGGTCAACTTTGGTGATCAGATCGTCAGTCACAATGCTCGGACGTCTATTCTTCTCTTCATGATGTGCGTTTGTTCGGACATTTTTTAACTGAATGCACCACTTACTGACAGAAAATTCATTCATTACTTTGATCCCGTACACCCCACAAAGTTCCCGATGAATTTATATTGGTTTTAAGTTTTTCACCAACAAAAAACGAATCACAGTCCGCAACTCACAACTGGCGGGATTTTGAATTCCCACTTTGTCTCTACTTTTTCTTCATTAGAATTCGCAATTATTCTTTAAACATTTTTTTGAGGATGAGATGCAGTATTTGGGAATCTGGAACATGGGAATGAAGTTAGGAGCGATGACTTTAAGGAAAAGCTGGTGTAGAAACGTTATTATCTTTCCAGAATGATGGAAAGGAAAAAGAGAGAGAGTCTCATTTGTGAGATATAAGCTAACTAGCGGTATCCAGAAAGCTGTGAACAGTTTGCATTCTCATTGAGGAATCCTTGAAGCGGTAACTCCCTAATTTACATTTCTGCTTTCTCTCTATTCCATAGAATTATTTTGTTTTATACTATAATTTACTAAAATAATAACAGATAATAAAGATTTTCTAGAAGTATTCAAAATTTTATTTAATATGCTCTCTTAAAGTGCTGAGTTGTAATGCTGAAGGCCCATGGTTGAAATCCGGCTGGAGCAGATAATTTAAATAATATTTTAACAACCATCGATGGATCGTATGATATATACAAACCCTTCTAGGGCTCATCCAGCCTCTGCAAAGTAAGTTCTCTGAATTGGAAGAAAACCTGGCGGTTAGGCGTGATCTCAGATAAAACAGTACAGGCTCTACTGAGTTCTGAACTCAAGGCTCATCAACTGTTGTAGTGGTAAATTATTATTTTCTTATCATATATTGATCGAGTCTTCGGGATCTCCGACAATTCTATTTAGGAAAAAAAAGTGGAAAAACATACAAATATTAATTTAAAACTTTGCTACTTCAGCGAGTTTCATGTTTGATATCTTCAATTATTATTTGATATTCCGTGAACGTTTTAAACAATTCTGCAACCTCCATGTCCCACGTGATCTATCTATAGCTGTTAACAGATTATAGTTTTTTTCAGTGAATTTCATAATTTTTTCGACCAATTTCATAATTTTTTCAACCAATTTCATAATTTTACCAATCAATTTCATTATTTTTCCAACCAATATTATAATTTTACCAATCAAATTCATAATTTTTTCAACCGATTTCATGATATGTAAGATGTCGCGGTGTGGTTGTCAGGAAATCATATAACTCAGAAAAAAGAGGTGGTACCCATCGTATTTATATACCTTACAAGAAATAAAAGAGAAACTTTCCCAGCTAAACATTAATGTTTCGATCTTCACAATTCATAGAGGACTATTTCAGTTGAAATTTACGTTAAAACGCGCAAACAAAAGAGCTTGACCGTATGAACTCGGAGTTGGCCATTGAGGAAAGAAAACAATACGCTCTAGATTTTGAAAGCTGGCTACCTCAAAATCGCTCTCTCATCGTCTTCATTGATAAATCTGGATTTAACTTACATTTAACAAGAACCTGGGCTAGGTCAAAAGATAACACGAAAGCTATTGTGACTACGCCGACAGTACGAAGGAGGGACACAACTCTCGCCTTGGCTATCAACGACCAACGGGTCGTTCACTTTTTTTTTATAGCATCTGGAACTTTTAATAGTGATTTATGTTGCCAATTTTTGTTTTAATTGCTTGAAAAACTTGATCAGCTTCCCTTCATCAATATTATTTTAGTGATGGACAATGCTGCTATCCACAAAACTGAGCAGGTTAGAGAAGTTATGGCGCGATCTTTCCATATAATAAAATACCTGCCACCATATTCCCAATGGTTAATCCGGCAGAATATGCTTTCTCAAAAGTAAAATCAAGTATATCGTTAGAATATGTAATAATTTAATACATCCAAAACTCTTTCCAAATATATGTATTATATGATTTCCTGACAATCACGCCGCGACATCTTACAAATTATGAAATTGGTTGAAAAAATTATGAATTTGATTGGTAAAATTATGAAATTGGTTGAAAAAATTACGAAATTCACTGAAAAAAGCTATATATAATTTATCTGACATAGATGGATTTGAATTTTAGGTACTCAGCATCCACCCCGCCCTCTTGTGCATTTGCTGTCATAAAAACAATACAGTCTCAACCATGTATTGAACCCAAGACATTCATGGTTTGAAGGGTTACAGGTATTGCTACATTTCCACGGTACTTGAATGATATGGTATCACTACTTTTTTCCATATTTCGACGCCTTAGTTCACATATGTGTTAAGTGCCGAAAACAAGATTTTACAGGAGTCAACTTTGATAATAATTTAACACAAGAAATACAGTTCAAGTGTAAGCAGACAATATATTTTTGTAACCTTTACAGCCTCCCTATTAATTTTGTATCAACATATGATTAATGACTTCCTAATCACAAATTTACAATATTAATTATATAACAAAACCCATTTTTGAAAAATTTGCACTTAACAAATTTGTGAACTAAGGCATCAAAATGTTTGTATTAAACTAATTTTAATTGTTTACATCAATTCAAAAAGCTCATGCTGCCGAAAATAAATTGGTAATCATAATAATTTACTTTTTTTTTTGTTTAAGTTTTTCCTCACAATGAGGTTTTCTTCAACCATATGTATTAATCCATAAACAAATATTTCTTTCAATTCCTTATTAATCCACGTATAGCTATGTTTTTTATATTCATCTCTTAAAACATAACTGTGAATGTATCTTCCCAGATTCACCTTACTATATATTTATTTAATTTACTCACTTTGGTAAAGACAATTAATTTAACTGGGCAGATGAACATAATGATGATAATGATGAGTTAAGAATGGTGAAAGTGTTGCCGAGAACTATTTAGCGCGTCCAATTTAGAAATCAGTAACCGGAACCCCAACTTTCGTTAATTGGTTATCGTTACGGAACGCATTGCGTTCCAAATAATGAAAAATAATCCTAAACGTGCGGTGAGAATTATTTTTTCGATGATAGTACCAACAGTTTTATTCAATTTTTTATTATTTGTTTGTTTGTTCATTTAACGTTCCTTTATTATGCTATGGCTAATCGGACGATACTGCAGTGGGAGCTCTAAATGTTGCATATCCAGGTTTAATTAGGATAAGGATATTTAACAAGTACCTGACATCGTACAGGCTCGGGAGCCCCGTTTAATGTCCCTTCCGAAGGACGGCATAACCAAGGATTTTTTACTCCCTTTAAGAAATCCTAGGGCCACCTGCCGGGCTACGAACCCGCGATCTTGGGCTCAGTAGTTTGGTATGCTAACCACTAGACCACAGGTCGCTCCTCAATTTTTAATTTCAAATGACCATAAACCATATTTTTAAGAAACTGTATATTTTTTTAAAATACATATATATTTTAATTTTAATAATATAGCCTACTATTAACCACTGAAGTCACTAAAAGAAAAAAAAATGAGCATTTTTTTTATATTTTAAAATATCAAAACAACAAAGGTGTTGTTCCAACATAGTGTGCCGAAGAATGTGGCAATAAGATTGAGCAGTCAAAATGAATTCAGAATGGGTTCAGTACATTGTAGAGACTATTTCTAGGACAACAGTTGTGAAATATTTCTCTGAGATCACGCTCAATCATCATGGTTTTCCTTTAAATAGAATTAACAACTCTATAGTGGCTGAGTGAGTCACAGGAGGTACTCTAGCTACCACTTGATAAATTATAATTACAGATAAATAATTGATCTGTCTCTGCAGGTTCCATCTCGGGATCTAGAGATCAGTAACCCACTTAAAGCAATACATGGTAAATTATGTTTATGGTAAATTTATACTCTATCATTTTATTTTATATATTTTCTTTGTTTGTTATATGTATGTATATTATTGTTTCTCTCTATCAGAACATTCGTTGTAGTTCATATTTAATTGTAGTATTCCAATAATGTAGTTGTTTGGCCAGACATTTCCTATTAATTTCTGTACAATTCTGTTATTCTTAAGAGACTTGGTCCCAGAATGAAATTATTTTTCTATATCTATTTCTATTTGTATATAGTGTTGTTTATATATATTGTTTATATATATTGTATATAGCGTATTTTCGGTACCTGGATAATGATCTGAGGGAAAACTTTCATTTTCAGTTGACGTGTTACGAAGGAAACGGAAAAGTTGCGTAAGTAGACCACGTTCTTTTGTAATTTCCGGTTACTGCCTAACATCGGAAGTTGGAAGAAAAGGTCGCTCTATCGGTAAAGAACTAAAACTACATTAAAAGGAAGATTTCCTTCTTCGGATTGATTGTAATGTCATCCAGCGAGAATGCTACTGTTGGCTGCTACTCTCGAGTTAATATTGTTTAGTTATATAAATATAACTATAGAGGGTGTACTGTTATATTTTGATAACAGTGTACTTCAGTTTACACCATACATATATATATATATATATATATATATATATATATATATATATATATATATATATATATATATATATATATATATATATATATATATATATATATGAGTTGCCATGCTGGAAATCCAGGTTCAAATCCCGCTGCAAACAGACTAAATAAAAGTCATGGCCTGCAGCCGGAGATGGATCATATAGGATCTAGGACTCTCCTGGGGCCCACCCAACTTCTATAAAATATTATAAATAAAAATAGGGTACCCAAAATAAGGGGGAAAACCTGGCGGTTGAGCGAGACTTAGGACATGTCACCTCCTCAAGTCCTTGCAGAATCGTTGTCCATGAAACAGTACAGTCTCTATGATGTACTGAACCCCAGACCCTTTTAAATGTTTGTAAAAGAAACTGCCTCGCTTAATTATGTATTTGCCGTTATAGCGATAAAGCCTATTTGATATAACAGTTGTTATAATTAAAGACATATGAGAGGCTAGAGTTTTAATTTACGGTTCTAAATTGTTTTTATTATATTGTTTGTTGAGCAAGGGCGGATCCAGGATTTTTTTCTGGGGGGGAGCACAACGAGCAGACGGACAAAAAAAATCAACAATAACTAAGAAATAAACTTGTAGTATTTATAGAAAGGTTTCAAAGGTTTATTAAAATATTTAAACAATAGTTTCACTCATATTATTTCTGTTATTTTATTCATATATTTTAACAACTGTGATCATATGATTTGCCTATAAGTATGTACTGTAATGGATTCTCCACAGTACACAAAAAAAATCTTTAAATTCGCCCATAGTGATGAGAACCATCCAATTCATCTCGTATCCAATCCTTACAATCCAAAATCCTCAATGCTCCTTATTATGTCACAAACAAACTCATCCATCATGATCTTAATATCCCATATGTTACTGATTTGGCCCAAACTAGATACCTATCCTTCCATGACAAGCTCTTTATTGGAGTGCTACCGATGGGTAGTTTCTCCACAAGTGTTTATCATGTCATATTGTTCATATTAGCACAGTGAGTGAATGTTTTATTGGAAATTATTGTAATTATTTAAGACTTGTAAATATGTATTGTAAAGAAATCTTTTGTTTTATTCAGAAAAACACAATGCAGTCTTTAATTCCTATTCAAATTGTATAAAAGTATTTTTTTAATTGTTAATAAAATGTGTTGTCCTTCGATTCTTAAGACTCAGTCAATACTTGTTAAAATATCTATTGGCAACGTTACGTGACTCAATTATTCTCATATTCACTCCCTAACAGTGATAAATTAGGCTTATAGTAAATTGTATTAAACAACTCACTAGTATATATATAAAATTGACACTTGTACGATGTTAATACATAAGTGGTACTTACGAATTGAGGTCGAAATGTTATTATCACATCAATCTATCAAAATACCTATTTTCGTGTATATTACATAACCCTGGTGGGAAGACTTTTATTAAATCTGTTAGCGACCGTAAATGTATCCTATGGGATCTAGGACCCTCCTGGGGCTCACCCAGCCTCTATAAACTGAGCACCCAAAATAAGGGCGAAAAATCTGGCAGTTGAGCGTTATCTTGGACAACCGTTGTCCAAGAAACAGTACAGTCTCTACCATGTACTGAACCCCAGACCCGTTCAAGGGTTGTAGTGGTACAGGTTTTTTTTTTTTTAATTTTAGTTAACATGAGAAGTTTTTATTTGATTGTTTATTCATTATTATGGATTTATTAGTTTTTATTATTGTTTTTATTTCGTCATTAAGAGTTTATTAAAATTGAATAACACGAATTTAGACTTTGTAAATCTGATTTTTATGTATATATTGGAATATGTTTTACTTGACTGCTAATATAATAAGTTATGCCCTTCGGTTCTTAAGAGTCAGTCAATAGTTGTTAATGTTAAGCTATCTATTGGCGAAAAAAGTGTTTCTGATGCTGATCCTAATTTACACTATTTCAAATACACTCTAAAACAGATCTAAACTTTACAGATTTCAATATTCAACAGATCTTGAACCTTATTTGCATGGTATATGATAACACTGTATATATATATATATATATATATATCCATTGAGCGATGTATTTGAAAACATTTTCTCGTCAATTTGTAACTACAATTCATGTACTAACATTGTATTTTTGTCGTCCAATTTTATATTTCGATTAGTGTATCATTTAATGTAATACACTAAAAGTTCGTGTTTTAACTGTAAGGGTATGATTATGAGAAAAACAGTCGGAAATATCATTTATCAAGTACTGATTGAATCTCAAGAACTTATCCATTAGAACATTCTTAAGTCAATCTTCCCACCTACGCCTCGGTCTATTACCTGTTTACCTGTCCACTTAGCAATTACTAACTTTTTAAGAATTAGTTCGCTTCTATGCCCAGCAACTTTACAAGCTCATCTCAACCTTCGCGACTAAATCGCTTCAATTATATGAATGTTACGCAATTTCTCGTGGTGTAAACTCCTGAATTCTCCTGTTTTTTATTTTCATACCGAATGTTCTGCGCAACACCTTATTTACAAATACATTAAGGAGTTTTCCTTCTTCGAAATTAACAGTCACACGTGTCACATCCATAAAGTACAGTTTGAAGGATGTAGAGTTTTATATATACTAATTTCCATATTTATACAAACGCGGTCTTAGTAATGTCGGTACCGAAAAAATAACAGGTGTTGACTTCTTTTTACAGGTTTTTTTTTTTTTAAATTTCGTTATATATTCTTGGAAGTGTATATATATATATATATATATATATATATATATATATATATATATATATATATATATACACATATACACATATATAAAGTTAGATAACAATTAATGAATGAATAATCAAGAGTAATATGAACAGTTGGTTGGAAGGTCGGTAAGGTGTGTCGTTACAAGGCCAACGCAATGAGATCACTCCCAAAATTTTTTGAATGCAACGAGAATAAATTCATAAAAATAGATTTTATTATTATTATTATTATTTTGTCAATACACTTACAAATAACATTTTTATAGAAATAGATTAATTTAATGAAAATTAGATTTGTTTAATGACATTTCATTATTTATAAAAAAGTACTATGGAGCCAGTCAGCAGAGTTTCCGAAGTTCAAACCAAACTGTTGCAGATAAATTATTCAATATTTCAAAAGCTATAAATCGACCCAATGGGATCTGCGGAATCTGTGGAAATTTTTAGAACATTCACGGGATTTCAATTAATAATTGAAGATATGAAACATGACAATCGCTAAAGTCATAAAGTTTTGTAAAATTAATATTTGTATATTTTTCCACTTTTTTTCCATAAGTAGGGACGTCTATTTTATAAGATCGTTAAGGTCCCTTAGAGTCGCTCGATGTATAACAAGGAAATAAATAATTAACCATTATGTACAACTACAATCCGTGAAAGTCTTGAGTTCAGTACTTAGTAAAGATTGTACTATTCCTAGGATAATGGATGCCCAGAGATGTGACTTTTTCTAGAACACGCTCTTCCGTTAAGTTTTCCTCCTAATTAAGTGGGTCCACTTTATAGAGGATGGGCGAGCCCCGGGAGGATCTGCAGACCCCACAGGGTTCATCCTTAGAAGTTAAAGCATTAAATAATTTATCCGCCAAAGCAGGATTTGAACCCAGAACCTTCTTAGCTCCTAAACCCGGCTACTCATTTATTATTATCAAAATTAAAATTACAAATTTTCATTTCATTATAAGATAATTCATGTTAGTCTTGTGCAGTCCACATAATATATCTACAGCTCCGTGAACAAGTGGCTGAGTCTATAATTTTCTCCATTCAGAGTTAATTTAAGGTAAGCGTAATCGCATCATTTTCGTAGTTTTGTGCTTTAAATGGAGTTGTAATATAACCAATAACTAATAAAAATATGTACCACTACAAAACCTATGAAGGACGAATCTGTACTGTTTCTATGCTAACAATTTTGCAGGTATAAAATTTGTTTTTTCTATTTGATGTGCTCAACCGCCTTGTTTTTTCCGTATTTAGGGATACTCACCTTATAGAATAGAATAGAAAAGAAAAGTAACATTATTTTGGCACCAAGTCCCTTACGAATGTCAAACACGAAATGAAAAATGAACAGAAGGCTAGATAATAATACAAATCATGATGTATTTAAAAATTTACAAAGGAAAAATAAAAATGAAATGACTAAAAACTATGATCCAGGACAGGATATTAACCAATATTAGATAATAAATTTATTAATAAATAAAAAAATGAATGGGCTACCATGCAATAATTTCTGTATATAATGCATATCTTTTTTACGGAAAAATAACAAA
The DNA here is from genome assembly GCA_964056705.1 of Troilus luridus. Classification (NCBI taxonomy): domain Eukaryota; kingdom Metazoa; phylum Arthropoda; class Insecta; order Hemiptera; family Pentatomidae; genus Troilus; species Troilus luridus. The sequence goes on along the minus strand of OZ057414.1, from coordinate 6,611,552 downwards.
AACAAGTACGCAAAAAAATCGATTATTCAATTCTGATTTATTTGTATATCGATATAGAGCCCCTAGAGGGTTTTATAGATCCCTTTGAGTCGATCAACAGATGATAATTTATCGGCCAAAGCAGGATTTGAATCTGAAACCTTCGGCCTTAATTTAAAAAAGTCTGTAACACTACAACCCGTGAACGAGTCTGGGGTTCAGTACATCATAGAGACTGTACTGTTTCATGGACAACGATTTTGCAAGGAGGTGACGTCCTAGGTTACGCTCACCCACCAAATCCCCCCTTATTTTGGGTACTCTATTTTTATAATATATTGTATAGAGGCTGGATGAGCTCCAGGAGGGTCCTAGATCCTATACGATTCATCTCCGGGTGCAAACAGACTAAATAAAAGTCTTCCCACACAGCGGTATTTGAACCATGATTTCCGGCATGGCAACTCATTGCTCTACCACTGAGCCGCTCCGCCCCTCCTTTTTATAATTTAAATTATTAAATACACAAATTCTCATTTGATTATTGATCACTTTTTGTTTATAGCTTATAGTTATTCCTAGGCAATGGTAACCTTGTTTTCGCCTTTAAGGACCAATAACAAAAAAAAAATATGCATGAAGTACCATACTAAATCTTGTAGCGATTTGTCCGAGATCACGCTCAACCACCCGTTTTTTCCCTAATTAACGATATTCACCATATAGACTCTTAGACTTAGAATAGGACATTCAAGGCTTACCCTCGCTCACCGGATTACTAAAGACCACCCGCCAACATGCGAGATGTGCATCGAGAGCATGTCAATAGCCCATATCTTCGAAAGCTGTACCTTTTACAGAAGAGCGATGGATAAAATAGGCCTACCAATATATCCATGATATTGCGAAATGAGGAACTGAGAATACACCAATCAGGTTTTTATCAAAAATAGGACATATCAAGAATATCTGATGCATGTATATATTTTTAAAAAATAAAAATGACAGTTGTAAATATCAATAAATAAATAATAAAAAAAAAATTAAAAAAAATAAAAAATGTTACTAAAAATTATTATACTACGGAGGTTTTTTTTAAAAATAAAAATTGTTATTAAAAATTATTATACTACGAAGGTTTTTTTTTTTAAATAAAAATTGTTATTAAAAATTATTATACTACTATGGTTTTTAAAAAAAAATAAAAATTGTTACTAAAAAATTATTATACTACTAAGGCGTTGATGATCAATTACTATACTACTAAGTAAAATTTGGAACAACCAACCAACCCAACGCAAGAGGGTATCGAAATTGGGGTATAGGGTGTCAAGATTCCCCAGAGTCGATCAAAATATGATAAAAGGATAAATAATTTACCAACAACACCCGGTCTCGAACCCAAGACCTTTAAACTAGAAGCTCTTACACAAATTAATAATAAAACTCGTAACTTGCAACTCTCTTAAAGTTATCCAAGCTTACGTTATTATATTTTCTTTTGATATTTAACGTTGTTGTGTTTTGTTATTTCTCTTCCTAGGCCTCCCTCGGCGTTCGCTGCTTTTCATTCGCTCCGCTTCTAAGAGAGTTCTTGATGGTCGAAGTGACCTTTAGACAGGGGCGGTAGGTCTGAGAATTCTCACAGTTCCGAGATCCACTTCATGCCTCCACAGCTTCTTAGCTGGATACAGTAAATATTTAGATATTTACAACATCAACATAGGTAGATACCCCCGTGGATATGGTAAAGTAGTATCATTAGATATGAAAGAGAGAATTATAAAGAATTTATTTATGTAATTAATCGCTTCGAGTTGAGTCACAACAAGTTTTAACTTTTCATTCAATTCATTTTTAATATTTACCAAAAATTAAAGTTATTATCAGCTTTAGTATGGAAAAGAGAATGTAATCATGGGAAATGTGTATACTTGGGTAGTCATTTCATCTAGAAATGAACGTTTCAACAATAATTTCGAGATATAGATCGTTAAGATAACCTTAATAAGATAAGCTTAACGGTATGTGCAATTCGGTTCTTTAATCTATGTACAATCAGTAATACTAACTTTATGCAGTCAGTAATCAAATTATTTTTATTTTCGAGAATATTCTGCTGGTTGTCGCTTCGAGTTGATTTCATTGTTAATATTTTCAATAAATACAAGTTTATTATGAGCTTGAGTATTCACTGGTTGTAGTAGTACAGGTTTTTCTTTAAAAGTGAAACTTTTTTTCTATCGCCCCAAAAATTTTCGTTCATCTATTGCATGTCGCATTACATTACCTTCTCGCATTACTTATTTCATAGATATATTTTATGAAGTATTTTAATTTTTATCCGGTTCATTCAATATATTTAATTTTATTTAGGCCTTCAGTCATCTTCAGATGCTTAACTACACTCTGAGCCGCCGGAAAAGATTAGTAGAGTGCTGAAAGATGTCATGCCGAGTACTAGTAGGGGTCCAGCGCCGAGTGTTGGATTTAATACGTTAATTGTTCAAAGTAGCGAACCTATATCCGAAAATATTCTTACAGAAAAAATTCTCCATCTAAATGCGGAAAGATGCCTTATTTTAGTTACCATAAAATGTTAATTACATTTATAAATTGTGATACTGGAGGCGAAGATGAAGATATTGATAGAATAATTGAAGTTGACAAATATTCAATGATTTAAATAAATATTGCTCTTACTTTTTAATATCTAAATGATTGTATTAATTATGTATTCCGTACTCTAATACGCAAATTGAAATTAAATTTTATAATTGAATATTTTGTCTACTATTGATTTCGCAATATCATTCCCATTTTTCAATAATTAAGTTAAGATTGAAAACGCAATTTTAATACCCTAAATCGAATAATTTTCCAAACATTTTTTTGTTAAATGCCTACAAATTATACCACACAACTTATTTATTTTTTTTAGTATATAAACGATAATATAACAATGGGCAATGTGAATACTTGGGTAATCATTTTATCTAGAAATGAACGTTTCAACAAATATACATCATCTATATTGAATAATAACAGTTGACCTTGTGTATATTTGGAAGAAAATGATCCGAGTGGAGGTCAAAAAATGTCTCTTAGATATGGAGAAATGTTTATTAAAGAACCAACGTTTCAGTGATGCTAGGAATTAGACGAAGCTAAACCAGGACCCCCCTCTACAGCCCTGAAGAAGCCTTGCGATGTTGGTCGAAACGTTGGATCTTTAATAAACAGTTCTCTTTACTTAAAAGAAATTTGTTTACATCCACACGGACCATTTTCTTCCACATATATATCATCTATACTTCCAAATTTTAATTAAAACTTATTTCTTGATTACCGACATCTACTCATTACCTATAACTACATTATGTTTCTATTAAATTATTCTATTTTTTATAAAGCTCTATTTTCTGTACTAACTTGTATTATTGAAAGATATTAAGAAAGAGACGAATAAACTGTTAAAACGAACTTAAGCGACAACCTGCAGAACAGTTAGATTGAGGACATCTATATAAGTCGGTATTATACGTTTTATAATTTTATATTTCGTTTCGATAAATTCTGAACAAGTTTTATTCTGGGAACATCTAAGTGGATATTCGATACTGTCAATCTATTCTGCATAAATAATCGATTGATGACGTAGAGGCAGAAGCAGTGGGCGCTGCCTCCGGCCCTCGCCTTATTAGGACCGTGGCTTAGGTCAGTAAGACTGCTTTAGAGATATATATATATATATATATATATATATATATATATATATATATATATATATATATATATATATGAAAAAGGGAAGGCTCAACAGAGACATCAAATAAATGTTAATACATAAGTGGAAAAATTCTAAAAACCTTAAGTCTCTAAACTAAAACAGGTAATTAAAAATACTTTACCAATATTTCGCCTATTCAGGCATCCTCAGGGCAGAAAGAGAATAATAGCAAACCAAAAGATGAATAAAGCACCCAAAAAACACACATCCCACCACCTCCAAGCCTCAAATGCAACTTCCGAATCATTGGGAAGGTTACTAGATCCCCAGCTGGCTAAGGTTAGATAAAAACAGCTGATAAATACACCAGATTTGAAACATCAATATACATTCACCAAACCCCCCCCCCAAAAAAATTACCTGTTTTAATCACCTGTTTTAGTTTAGAGACTTAAGGTTTTTAGTTGGAATTTTTCCACTTATGTATAAATATATATATTTATATATATATATATATATATATATATATATATATATATATATATATATATATATATATATACTGTACCTGTAAGGATCTTGGGTTCAGTACATGGTAGAGACTCTACTGTTTCAAGGACAACGGTTGTGCAGGGAGGCGTTTTGACTTATTTTATAAGCAGTCAAGCAAAACAGATTCCAATAAATACATACAAATAAGATATACAAGACCTAAATCCGTGTTATTCAAATTTAATAAACTCTTTATGACGAAATAAAAACAATAATAGAATAAAAGCCTTGAACGGGTCTTGGGTTCAGTACATGGTAGAGACTATACTGTTTCAAGGACAACGGTTGTGCAGGGAGGCGTTTTAACCATGATTAACCCCCAGGGTTTATCCCAAAAAGCTGGGTGAGCCCCAGGAGGACCTGTAAATCCTTTAGGCTTAATCCATGGCTGTAACAGGTTATTTATATACCACAGGTGATTTGAACCCTGGATCTTTGGAGTAGGAATTCAGCACTCTACACACTAATCTATCCCGTTCCCTATAGAATTCTGGTTTTTATTTATACACAATTTTAAACAAATAACCGTTTTCCTTATTTTAGCTGTAAATGATAACTAAGTACATATACTAATATCATTTCGTCACATTAGTGGTAGAAAAACGTATCTTATTTCATAAATAACAAACCTGTACCACTACAAGCCATGAAGGGTCTGGGGTTCAGTACATGGTAGAGACTGTACTGTTTCATGGACAACGGTTCTGCAAAGAGGTGACTTGTCCTAGGTCACGCTCAACCGTAAGATTTCCCCCCTTATTATGGGTACCCTGTTCTTATAATATTTTATAGAGGCTGGTTGGGCCCCAGGAGGGTCATAGATCCTATATGATCCATCTCCCGCTGCAAACAGACTAAATAAAAGTCATGGCCTGCAGGCGGGATTTGAACCAGGATTTCCGGCATGGCAACTCAGTACTCTACCACTGAGCCACTCCGCTCCCTTATATAATAAATACAATAATAAGCAATGACTTCCTGCCCTCAAATACACTGCGCAAATATCCACCGATTCCCTTAGAACAAATCCGTTACTCGGGGTAACTTCTCGACAAAGATTTAACTTGGAATCCTCATACTAGACTGAAAACACAAACGACTCATGCGCATGAGTATTATAAGACCTCGTGACCTATGTAAAATTAGTTATTTAAGTACTACCACTGGGTAATTTCTCTACTTGCATTTGCCCATGTCATTCTATTTACTTGTTATAATACAGTTGTAAATTTCAATAAATAAATTATAAAAAATGCAATGGTGATTTATGAATGAATAATAATACTTATGAAAAAAATAATATTTAATATATTTATGATATTATTATGAAAAAAATAATACCAAGCCAACCCATACGCATGATCTTGTGACTCTCTCTCTCTCTCAAAAAAAAAAAAAAACTATGAAAAATAATGTTACAACCATAAGTATTTTAAAAATGTAAATATGTCTTTTGCCATTGAGGCGAAAAATTATTTTATAGTAATTAAATACCAAAGTATCACTATTATACATACTTTGCGTGTTGTAGAAATGCCATGACTTGGCAACGTGTCATGAAAACGTTTCGTGCAACTCAAGTTTTATGAGCGTATAAAGTTATTTATTGAGAATAATGTATCTATTTTAATACATTATTTAAAATCACCACGGAGTATTACCATAGTAAATTCCACTTCTTTTTTTAATACTTTTTACCTTGTAAAATACACAGCGATCTAAGGTATTTATTTCGATACGTAGATATGTTGTATATTAATATAAATCATATATAACTGTATAAAGGCAAAGGTCAAAATTAATTATTTCAGTCATGTTAAAAGGGAAAAATTCATGTCATGATACAAACTGTATAATCATTTTCTGCACGATTTAATAGAATTTATAAAGAACATCGTTTTTGAATACTTGACAACAAATTAAGCATGCTATGTACTTAAATATAATTTAATAAGGTACAATTAAAAGATATAAACCGGAAAAGGGTGACCTGTGGCGTCAGGATAATTAATTTTTTACTGCTTGAAAAACTTTCAATTACAAAATTGCGAATATTTTCGTTAAACCATTACGGATTCAAGGTTATTATAATTATACTGGGAACGAGAAATATCTTACTTATACAAGGTTGTTTCATCATTGAATTTTCAAATGCTTTCGAGTGAGCATGTCAACAAAACGATGTCATTTTGCAAGCTTAAATTATTATGTTACATTCTTTTTTCAATATCAAATTCTCAAGAATGTATTTTCCCATTTTTTTCTCTTTTTGAATGCGGTATTGAACGTAATATTTAAAAAAAAAAATCTTCGTTAAAAAAACGGACCTACTTTAGAACATTACAGTTAGAATTTACTGACATCTTTACTAGAACAATTCGAGAAAGTTTAAAACAATTGATTACCTCAGACATTTGAAAGTAACAAAAAAAATTAGCGTAGTTATGAAATGTAGAGGGGAACTTCTGAATCTAAATTACAAACCATTTGAAATTGATTGGCAAAATATACAGCTATGCTCACTGTGTAATTTGAACGAAATTGAAAACAGTTTTCACTTCCTAGCAGTGTGTCCCGTCTTAAAATTGTATAGAAAAAAATTCTTAAAACATGAGCTGATCTCAAAACAAAAACTAATAGATATTCAGAATGGAGAGAATTTAAAGGTTTATAAAATTTCGTAAGTAATGCAGGTCGATATAGAAAATTATTAATTTCATAATTTAGTTATTCATGTCAAAAAGAAATTTAATTTATTTTTAGTTTTGTTATTGTTTATTAGTTCAATCAAACTCCCGGCAGGCGGTATAAAGTACCATGCTGTGGTTGCTAAAGTTGTAAATAAAATTAAAAAGTAAACTACTGTAAATAATTTAATAATAAAGAGCATTTTATGTCTATACCTATCTATCCATCTATCCATCTATCTAATTCGTGAATGGACTTTTCTAAGCCAAAGTTTGTTTAGGAAGGTGATTTAACTAGAGTCAACATCCTTTTTAGATGCTACTCCTATTTAAGAATACCCATATCACATATCAACGCTGTGTAGACATCGAATCATAGACAATATTGAGCCTTTTTTCATCAGATATATTTTTCTTTTCCGGGACGCTACCGAATGAACCGGCCAAAAATATTCCATTGAATATAAAAAAGTAAAAAAAAAAAATTGCAATCCTTGGATCAGAAAACGCTACCAAGGAGTATAATGGAGGGACGCCCGAACGGTTGAAGAGGAAGAGGTAGACCCAGACTAAGGTGGCTCGAAGATGTCGAGGGTGACCTACAGCTTCTGGGAGTGCGAAGATAAAGAGCTCCAGAGCATCGCTCTGAGTGGAGGAGAATTGTTGAGTAGGCCCGGGTCCTTCGTGGTTCAACAGCATAGTCACAGATAGAGATATAATAAAAACAAAAAGCAAAAAAAATATATATATACCTCTTGAACCTAAGGTAACCTTAAAGGGTATCGGACTCTGAACGTAGTAGATTTTTCCACTAATTAAAACCACCCATTTTATAGAGGCTAGGTAAGCCACGGGAGGGTCTCCAGATAGTAGGGGCTGTACTGTCTCTAAGCTAACGGTTGTGCAAGGAGATCATTTGGTAGAGATCTAACTCTGCTCACGAGTGGGTGAGCCCCTTATGAGTCTGCGTGTGATTTCAGTCGATACAAGGTTGTTAATACAATGAATGTTTACCCGACCTACATATTAGTACAAAATGTCTCCCTGTTCCATAAAGAGTTTACACTAATTTAAACTTAGCTTTGGGATAGGAGTGGCTCAGTGGTAGAGTACTGAGCTGCCATCCCGGAAATCCTGGTTCAATTCCCGCTGCAGGCCATGATTTTTATTTAGTCTGTTTGCAGCGGGAGATGGATCATATAGGATCTAGGACCCTCCTGGGGCCCACCCAGCCTCTATAAAATATTATAAAAACAGGGTACCCAAAATAAGGGGGAAAAATCTGGCGGTCGAGCGTGACCTAGGACAAGTCACCTCCTTGCAGAACCGTTGTCTATGAAACAGTACAGTCTCTACCATGTACTGAACCCCAGACCCTTCATTGGTTGTAGTGGTACAGGTTTTTTAAAATCAAGCTTTAAGTCTCATAAATAAGAAATTATACTTTTAAAAAATCCTTAGTTACACCGTCCGTTAAACGGGGGTCCCGAGCCTGTACGATGTCAGGTACTCGTTAAAAATACCTATCCTAATTAAACCTGGATAATTTAGAGCTCTTACTGTAGCGTCGTCCGATTAGCCATAGCAGCATAATGTGACGTTAAATGAACAAAAAACAGGAAATTATACTAATATAATTCGAACTTTTTATTAAATTTTCTTACTTTTGATTTGTACAGTATTTCGGAAAAATGTTCTATACAAGAAGCAATGCTTGACGCCAACGCAATACCTGCTGCAGACATAAAAACAACCATTTATACAGAGCACTCCAACATAGATTACCAACAACGAATCCTAAAAATAAAGATAGCTTTGTTAGAAATTAAAATCTAATATTCAAAGATGGCTCTTTTGTTTTTACATAAATATAAATTAACTAAACAATAATTAATTTTTTTTTAGCATCATCAAATGCACTAATGCATATATAATTTTAACTTTAAAAATCACTGATCTTGAAGAATGGTGCCAGAACTGGAGAATTAAAATAAATTCTCAAAAATCGCATCAAATCACTTTTACCTTACGTCGTAAACCAATGACTTCCTGCCCTTCAGTATCCTTTAATAATATCCCACTTGTGCCTGTAGAACAGATCCGATACTTAGGGTTGCATCTCGACAAACGATTAACCTGGAATCCTCATACAAGACTGAAAAGACAAGAAACCGCTCGACGTTTCAGGCTACTTCAACACTTACTTGACAAACGCTCTAAGCTCCCAATTCATTACAAAAGACTCATCTACATGACCATCATACGACCTATTTGGACTTACGGAGTAGAGCTTTGGGGCTCCACTAAGCCATCGAATTCTTCTCGTATCCAATCCCTACAATCCAAAATCCTCAACGCTCCTTATTTTGTTAAGAAGAAAGTCATCCATAACGACCTTAATGTCCCATTTGTTGCTGATTTGGCCCGAACCCGGTATCTATCCTTTCATAACTAACTTTATTTCCACTCAAACCCTCTAGTTTCAAACCTAGGTTCCTCTTCGATTCCCGATAATCCTCCGAGGCGTCTGAGAAGAAGATGGCCACGTGACCTTCTTAGTTGAACATGCGATTTGAGTACTACCAGTGGGTAGTTTCTCTACTTGTCATTATGTACCACTCAGCCAATTTACTTGTTACATTACTGTAATATAGTTGTAAATATCAATAAATAAATAATAATAAAAAAAACTTTAAAAATTATAGAATGTTTTGTATATGTTTATTGTAGTTTATGAACAAATAAAGGTCATTGTTATTATTATTATAATAGAATACATCAAGTAAATATAATGGAAAATAAATAATGGCACGAGATAAAAACAAGTTTAGAAACTTACAAATTAAACTTAGAAGGTCACGAGGCCATCTTCTTTTCAGACGCTTCGGAGGATTGATCAGGAATTGATGAGGCTGCTAGGTTTGAGCTAGTCAAACTAGATGAGAGCTTGACAAACAGAACCTTATGTTTTTTTACACCAGATTTGAAACATAAGGCTCTGCTTGTGTTTTTTTCCATTGGCATTCTAATAAAGTTTAATGTTTCGTTTTGAGTTTTGGCTTTATTTTATTTACATAGTTTTAACTTTAAAAATTATAGATTCTGTTTAAATTGTAACTTTTAAAAGGAAACATCATTTGAAAACAAGTGATTTTAAAATTAAAACTTCACTGCACCTGGAAGAAAGTAAACAGAAATGATATAAGTCTAAAATATCATAAACATCATATCATATCAGAAATAATAAAGAATATATTTATAAGATATAAAGAAGTTATATCGTTAAAGGAGTTTATTTATATCAGTTAAACAGAGATGTAAATGGGAAGCGGAGTGGCTCATTGGTAGAGCGGTGAGTTGCCCTGCCGAAGCTCCTGGGTTCAAATCCCTCTCTCTGGCAGGCTTCTATTTAATGTGTTATCTTTTGGAGATGTTTTTTTGGGGAACTAGAACCTTCCTGGGGCTCACCCAGTGTCTTTAAATTTGGTACCCAAAATAAGTGGGAAAAATCTGGTAGACGAGCGTAATCTAAATCCCCTCACTGCACAACCGGTTCCAAGAAACAGCACAGTCTCTGCTAAGTACTGAACCACAGACCCTTCATGAGATTTTTTTATTTATAAAATCTAATGCGTACTTCGAATGTGTACCTTGAATTACCTTACATATATTTTTATAAACCGTACAAAGAAATAAAACTAAAATATTTTATCCTACAAAATAGAATCGTGAAGTACTATTTTCATTGTTAATGTCGAGAGTCAATGAACAAGTAACGAAACACGAAACGTCCATTACCGACAATCTATATCCATTGACAGCCTTGGCTCTGACATTTGCAGTACTGTTCGGAACAATATCGATCTGTCAAAATGACTTGAAAATATTGAAACGGTATTATTATATCGATTTTAGTATTCCCATTGTATCGATTCTAGTATCGGTGCTGGGTAAGTGGGTAAGATATCGAAGGCCGGCCGGTAATAGGCACCTATAAAGTATCCGTGACAATATCAAGGGTTATTAATCGATATCGGGTGATAGAATCGATATAGGCCATGTTCGATAATATATGTTTGCTTATTGATTAAAAAAAAATCGATTACTTAGAATACATTATTTTCATTCAATACATAGAATTTATTAAGTTCAACAATCACTTGACGAATTTATGGGTAGTTCGTTTCTCTCGATTGCGATTACCTACGAATGTTTAGGTTAAATATTTTTTTAGCATAATAGCTTTCCAATGCAATACTATACGTTAAAAAAAAAAGTTTAATGAAATTTACAACTGTGTAATAGAATACGAAGTGGACCTGGACCGGACCTGGAATCATCAGAAGGAAAGCTGAAACATGGACCAGGCAGATTATGGATAGTCATCCAAGAGTGCGCGCAAGGAAGAGAGGACTTCCACCGACAGACTGGGACAAGGATATGAAGAAGAGCTGCGGAGGAGCAGCCTGGAAGAGAGTAGCATTGGAAAAGAAAGAGTGGAAACGGATGGGACAATTATTTGGTCTGGTTCCAAGAGTGAGAGGAAGAAACAACCCAACTTAAAAACTCAACTAAAGGTTGATTTTGTTTATATGTGAATAGGTATAGGAAAAAATAGAATGTTTTGTATATGTTTACTATAGTTTATGAACAAATAAAGGTTATTGTTATTATTATTATTATTATTATTATAGAATACTTCAAGTAAATATAATGGAAAATAAATAATGGGACGAGATAAAAACAAGTATAGAAACTTACAAATTAAACTTAGAAGGTCACGAGGCCATCTTCTTTCCAGACGCTTCGGAGGATTGATCAGGAATTGATGAGGCTGCTAGGTTTGAGCTAGTCAAACTAGATGAGAGCTTGACAAACAGAACCTTATGTTTTTTACACCAGATTTGAAACATAAGGCTCTGCTTGTGGTTTTTTCCATTGGCATTCTAATAAAATTTAATGTTTCGTTTTGAATTTTATTTATATGGCTTTATTTTATTTATATAGTTTTAACTTTAAAAATTATAGATTCTGTTTAAATTGTAACTTTTAAAAGGAAAAATCATTTGAAAACCAGTGATTTTAAAATTAAAACTTCACTGCACACACGAAAGTAAACGGAAATGATATAAGTCTAAAATATCTTGAACATCATATTATATCAGAAATAAAGACAAGCTAAGTTATATAAAAATATTACATTATTAGAAAATTCCTTATACATAAAAAGGAGTTTATTTATATCAGTTAAACAGAGATGTAAATGGGAAACGGAGTGGCTCAGTGGTAGAGCGGTGAGTTTGAGTGGGAATAAAGTCTGCTGTGAAAGGATTGATATCGGGTTCGGTCCGAATAAGCAACAAATGGGATCAGGTCATTATGGATGGGTTTATACGTAACAAAGTAAGGAGCATTGAGGATTTTACGAACGATTTTGGATTCAATGGAAGAGGAATTCGATGGATTCGAGGAAACTCAAAGCTATACCAATGACTTGGGAGCTTAGAGCGTTTTTCTAGTAAGTGTTGAAGAACCCTGAAACGGCGAGGGAACTATTATGATAATAAATTATAAGTTAATAAAAATAAATTAAATTAAAATGAAAATAAATTTCTCAAAGATGAGGTCTAGCGCTGTCTATAGGATTTGAATTAAACTTGTAAAATAAGCTACAACCTTATTCGTCAATTCGATTGTTCAAATCCTTTTTTTCTTCTTCTTACAAACATGCACTGGTATTTTTTATTTTTTTAAAGGATCGATATCGGTTTTTGATAATAAATTTACAATACATTGGACTAAAACATCGATTAATTTTTTTTTAATTCCACAAAGATAAATCGGTATGTTCGCTTCATCTCAATTACAAATATACTGAATGTATATTTGTTTTGTAGAGAAAAGACTTCCCCTGGCCGGTATTTGAACCCGGGGCGTCTGTTTCGTAGCAGTGCTCTAACCAACTGAGCTACCAGGGGTCGCATCTCGGTCAGACAAATCCGTTCTCTTCACCGATCCTATATCCCCGTGTTCTTGTAATTTTGCGATGTATATATGATCGGTGAAGAGAACGGATTTGTCTGATTTGGATGCGACCCCTGGTAGATCAGTTGGTTATTGCACTACTACGGAGAATCAGACGACCCGGGTTCGCATCCCGGACAGGACAAGTCTTTTCTATTCAAAACAAAAATATTTAAAAATAATAACAATTAATAAAAAGTACTGAATATCTATATTGAGTTGAACCACTATACACAGGCAAATCTTATGCTTAAAGGATTCCTTTTTTAAATAGCCTCCAGGCAATACAATTAGACTTGAAGGCATTACTTTATCGGTTTGCTCACAGTCCGTTCCGACTTACAATATTTTAATGGTCGAGTCTAGACTGTAACTATTCTAATTCCGCATCACGATTTGCATTCCTACGGCTGTAGTAGACTTCCTTCTTTGGTATGATAGTTCTAACGCAAGGCTGTAAGGTTTATGAAGTTGTTAAGAACACTGAGATATAGGAGATCGTAAAGATGAGTTTTTAATGTGTTACGGTTAAGGATGGCCGAGAAGTAAGTGGGAACATAAAAGTCTTGCAGGAGATGTAAAGAGTCGGGCACTTGTTAAGAGCATGAAGGTTGTACTAGATGGACATTTCATAGAGATACATGTTGCATATCGACTAAATAAGGTTCCGATATTAACCCATGAAAGATCTTGAGCTAAGTCAAAAGTTGTACAGTAAGGTTATTCTTCAGAGATAACACTCAAGAGCTAGGATTTCCCCCAATTTATCGCAACCACTTCATGGAGGCTGTGTGAGCCACAGAAAGGTCTACTGATATCTTAGAGAACAAATACAGAGAACATAAGACGGTTTAACAATTTACTTGCCACACCCAAATCCCAGGATCTTCAGGACATCAACTGGCCTACCTGGCTCTCATATAACCCTTATGCCAAATATAAAAACCATAACAAATTTGTTTATTTATCCAGAATAGAATACACATTCAAAAACACAATCACAATTAACTACACCAAATGTTTATAAAGCTGTGGTTGCTTGCACAGAAACAGTATTTTAATTTTAAAAAACATAGATTTATTAAACAGCTTATAATTTATTTAATACATTTTAAATTAGACTAAAAATATTTTTATTTATTATTAAATTTATTTTATTATTACAGATGAATGCTGCTTTGGGGGATCTTAAAATTACTGTAGAGGTAAATACTTATTAATTACTCATAATATGCTAGAAAATATTTTTTTTAAACCTTTACAATAATAAAAATAAAAATATAGTTAATAGATAATTTAACAAAAATATAAGTTTGTAAAGATATTTTGTAAAAATAAAATAAAAATTGTGGCTTGCGATATGTTTTAAAATAAGTATTCAATCTTAAATAAAACCCTGTGAAATTTTACTGAAAAAATCTTTATGGCTACATTGACACACATAGTAAAGCCGTGTTGTGTTAGAAAAACGATTTAAAAAAATTATTTTATTTTATTTTTTTTTTTAAATATTTACAAAATTCAATTTTACTCCTAGTTACAAAACTATTACACAATTTGTAAGTTGCGAAGTTTTAAGGCATTTGGAATACACAGCGAAGTGGAGTTTACCGATAACACGAAACGAACCAATCAGGAAATTTTTAGAGAATAATAAATTCAAACTATAATAAAATATGAGCAATAATTTTCATTTTCACGAACATTGGGAAGATGTTATGGGAAGTACAGCCTGTCCCCTAACGGCGGACCGACCCCATTTTACAAATTATAGACCTGTTCATATAATTGTACTACGGTAGGTTAGTTGAGGTGCCCTGATACGAGTTGAGGGAAACAACCCCATTTCAAGACAAAACAGTACGAGAATGATACGATTCCGACTGAAAGCAGTTAACTCTCTCTGAAAATCCGACTTAACCATTTATTCACCGGGAATGTATATATATGGACATAAGTATATTAAAAAATTAAGAATGTTAATGAATAAATATCTGTCAGTAATATCGATAGCATTCTGTTCCGTGTTTCATTCGCCTTATACGTTATGCATTGTTATTCCATCTCATTCTCTTACATATAACTGCCCTTGGCTTCAAGGAAACACCTTTTTAAGGCATGTCAGAACC
This sequence comes from Troilus luridus, assembly GCA_964056705.1. NCBI lineage: Eukaryota > Metazoa > Arthropoda > Insecta > Hemiptera > Pentatomidae > Troilus > Troilus luridus. Next base: position 6,596,451 of record OZ057414.1, on the reverse strand, counting down.
TATGTGGAATATGTTATCTTCTTATGCAATTAATTTTTTTTTAATTAATATTTATAATAACAATTTGTACTAAAATTAAGGGTTTGCAGCGACAAAGAGTTAACTCCAGTTTTTACAATTTTTGGTCGAATAAAAAAAACTGTTCAAAAATAGAGAATCCATTTGACTTTGTCCATTTATGTGTCTCCTACCACTACATGTTTCTTCAAATTCGGAATTCTAGAGTCAATTTTATTCTGGAGTTAACTCCTTTTTGGCCCAAATTATTGAAAATTTCTTACTTTAAAAAGAAAGAAATCATTGAATAAGAACAATTTTCAACATAATTGAAAATTTCATAGCAAACTATGAACATAAGTAGTTTTGGTAATTTTGCATTATTATTTTTTGTTACTGTGTTCTTTTCTTGTGATTAACCAACTTTCTTCAAAATTTTTCTTATTCAATGCTGCCTTACTTTAAAAAGAAAGATATTTTTAATTGTTTGGGCCAAAAAGGAGTTAACTCCAGAATAAAATTGACTCTAGAATTGCGAATTAGAATTTCTCAGTGGAAATTGGCCAAAATGTAGTGCTGGAGACACATAATTGGACAAAGTTAAAGGAGAAGACAAAATTGTTTACCATTAAAAATTACTCTTTGTTGAACCAAACGAAAGAATGATTTTCCCCTCCAAGAATTGGTTGTTAACTCTATTTGGCCTAAAAATGGAGTTAACTCTTTGTTGCTGCAAGCCCTTCCAATTGTACACAATGATTGTGCAGTTCGGTAGAATATTTTTCTGTTAGCCCTGTACCCTAACAACCCATGCAATATCTTAGGTGCAATACATGATAAAGTCTATAATGTTTACAAGCCAACGGTTGCTCAGGGAGGTGATTTGAATTAAATCACGCTCCACGGTCAGAGTTTTCTACTTTATATAGATCAGATGAGCCCGAGAAGGGTATGAAGATTCCACAGAGACAGACTATGACTGTTGGCAGAATAAATTTATTATTTGCCAAAATCAGTCTCTAGCCCTAGACTCTACAGCTCAGTAACTCAACGTTCAATTCACTCAACTACAGAACCTCAGTCTCCATAATTTCCTGGTCTTAATCTTTACATGACACGGTTTTCTGACCAACTTTTAATTAAGATGAAAATAAGAATTCCGTGTTACAAACGTTGTTTTATTTGGGACGAGAAACGGTAAAAATGAAATGAAAAAGAATGAAAGAAAATGAACTATTGAATATTCCATTTTCTCAGGGAGATGAGTTCGTGGGATTCACCCCATTTTCGATGAACCAGTTTCACGTATAATTTTTTAAGTGAAAACTGCTTAAGCCGCGTTTAGCGACTTTTGGTAGTGAAAAAACTTATGCGATCTCGTCGCCGACATGAGCATGACGTATTGCGCGAGACTGCTGACGCCCAGCGGCCTGTGCATTTATGCAATTTGTTTTTAATCAAGTTTAGTTTAATATTAACAATAATAACTTAAAACAACAATAGCTACTTGGACTTTTTGTTTCCTCCAAAATAATTTTAGGAAACAAGAAATGATAGAAAGTACAAATCATTTAAGTATTGTTGAACTTAACGAGGATAATAACGCTAAAAATTGAAATAAATTCTATATAAATTCAAATATAAGGTATAAATAATATAATAATATATACTAATTATAACTTCAATTAAATTATTGATATTTTGTATTATGCTTGTACAGTCCATCATATGTTTTGATTAATAAATAAACAACTTGAAAATTAATATAATTATTTTGAAAGAAAATGGTTGACCTTGATGAAAATTGTGGAAGAAAATGGTCCGGGAAGAGGTCAATAAGTTTCTCTGAATATCAAGAATATTTATTCAGTAGCCAACGTTTCGACCCACTCTGTAGGTCTTCTTCAGGGCTAAATATACAAAATACAGACAATTTAAAATCACAAAATATTTAAAATTAGGTTAAGCATGTATGTATACAAAGGTAGGAAAAAAAAAAACATACTATAGAATACAATAAAAAAACAAAAACAGTAAGTGCTAAAAATTAAAGAATAAGGTAATGTAAATTCAAATGGGATAAATATTAAAGTAAACATACAAAAGTATCAGTTATCTGAGTGGTGAACAATAAAGATGGGGCAGGGGAGAGAACATGAGAATTATATCGATATAGTAATAAATAAGAAAATGTTGATAAATAAATGTTGATTTTGTATATTTAGCCCTGAAGAAGACCTACACAGTAGTTCGAAACGTTGGCTACTGAATAAATATTCTTGATATTCAGAGAAACTTATTGACCTCTTCCCGGACAATTTTCTTCCACAATAATATAATTATTGTTCGAATTGTAAATATATTTGCGAACCAAACTAATTTTAATAATTTAAATTTACAGAATTCAGAAAAAATATTACAATTCGGACTGTAATTGATTTCGAAATTCCAAAAAGGACACAGTTATTCCACATGTCTGCCTATTATTATTTTTTTATCCTTCACGTTAGAGGAATCACGTTCATTAATCGTCTTGTTAAAATCCATTTGATGATTTGTTTCACATAATTTGATCTTCGGAATAATTCTGAACTTCTGAATATATTTCACAGCTTCTTATTTTAAACCCGGATATTCATAGAGTGTTATTAAGTTTATTTTTAATAGGAAATAATAAAAGGAATAAGGCAATAACAATTTAATAACGCACACACAAATAACTCAAACGAGACGAGTGATAAGAGGTTTCACGGAAGAAGGAGATGGGTTACATGGAGACCGGCAAATACATAAGTCCCGATCTAATATAGTACACAATACAATCGATATACAACCCAATGATATATAATCGAATGATGGTGTTGAAGGACGGGTAGTGAAGCTGCGAACTGAGAAGGCATTGCAACCTGACACTGGACTTACTCAACGCTCTGATGTCAGGTCTTTTGTCACAGCTCCCGTCTGCAGCTTTCTACCCTGCCATAGTCTACTCTAAGTTAACTTTATATAAATCTGCTTTTCATTTATATAAATATTATATTACGTTTAACGAAAGCATACTGCAACGAATACAGAATACCCTCAATATATTGGTCAGAATCAAAAGATATAAATTGGCATACTTTGGTCATGTGATGGGAAATTAAGATTGAAGACAATAGAGGTCCAGGTCGGAGAGGTCATTCCTGGTTGAGGAACCTGAGGCGACGGGGAGGACTAACATCGCTTGGTTTGTTTCGCGCAGCGGTCAGTGAGATGGATCTACATAATCGCCAGCATTAATAAATTTATTACACCTTACAATTTATTACAATATAAAAATTTGGTGCACTGCTCGCAAAAACAAGTAATGCACAACCATAATTTCAGTAAAAGTCCCTTAATTATTGCTATTTTCGAACACAGAAATTTCTTTAATATAATTTTATTTCCACATAAAAAAAAATACACTTTTTTTTACTACTACCGCTACTACCCAAGAAGGGCCTCGTGTTCACTACATGGTAGGGAATGCACTGTTTCTAAGCCGCTAGCTTTTTCCTTCCAATCAAATTACTTTCAATATAGAGGCTGGGAGATATCGAGATGTACGCGCAGGTCTAAGTTGGGGGAACCGTTCTGATACTCACATCTACACTCAAAAAGCAAACTACAAAACAGATATACAGAACTCATCTCCCCTAAATAGTTATCGTAGAGTTTGTCTGGCAGTTTTCAAGGGGTAGTGCCTCTACCTGACTCGGGGGCAGTTGACTGATTATTCTCTTTTCTTAAATCAACTAATTGTAAAAACTCAGAGGGGGCTCAGAATCACGGGTTGTCAAACCAATCATGATGATTAGTGAGCCCGAGAAGGGTATTCAGTCCCCACAGGATCCATCCCCGTCTGTTAATATATAAAATAAACAATCTGTCACAACCGTATTTTAACCCGGAGTCCTCAAAACAGACAATTATCGTTTTACAAACTCAGCTACCTCACTCTCGTAATTCCCAATTAAAAAACTAATTTTTTTTTTTTAATACTATCGTTAGTACATTTTTGGATGTTTAGTATATGTGTTTTTTTAATTTATTTGTGATGAGCTGTTGTAAATAACCTTTTCCATATGTTATCCTGTAATCTTCATTACAGTTCATAAGTTTAATATGAATATTAGTGGTCGTAGGATACCGTTCATCTTGTTGGTCGGCTTTATTTCGTTCATTTTTTCCCCTCAACACCGGGAGGTATTTTTGTTCCCTGTTGCCTTAATTATTCAAGTTTTTCCCCTGCATTTTTTCATTTATGGCTTAATATTTCTTTCAATAAAGCATGGTCTTTGACAAAAGCCCACGAGAAGAAGATCAAGATGTGGCAGAATAGGATTGAAAGAAGTATAATGAAAGTAAAGAAAAGGGACAAAATCAAATGTGAACAGTTAAAAAAAGAAACAGGGCTCAAAGACACATCCTTGCAGATAATAAAAAGCAAATGGAAATGGGCTGGACATCTCCTGCTGTGCAAGGACAACAGATGGTTCAATATAGTCACGGAGTGGACACCATATGACCGAAAAAGGATGAGAGGCAGACAATTGAAGAGATGGAGAGATCCATTTAGGCTTTTGGCAGGACCCCTATCGTGGAGAGCTGGTAAGGATAGAGATGCGCGGAAGAAAAATGGTTGGCCCTTACAAATCCCGCATCACCAAATATATATAATTAAAGCGAAAGTTAAAAATGTATGAGTACATTTATATAACAAAATCATTAAAAACGATTTATTAACTATATATTTTTCCTGCCATTAATATAATTTACTCGTACATTTTTAAATTAGTTTTCAACCTAGAAGTAGGTCCTATTTTTATTAAATTGAACAGGAGTTAATAATGTCTATGAATTAATTGATTTCTTTGAATAAATAGAAGGTTAAATCTATCACACGTTTCTTAATAATACAAAAAAAAAAATAATAATTTGATACAAAAGGACTAAAGACAAGAATTGAGCAGTACACAACTCCTATCCTGAAACGTATTTTCCTTATCCTGTTGCAATTGGTTTAAAGATTTTTTTTTTTAAATTTCTTTAAGTTAAAGCCATCATAAAGAAACTTGTATCTCTTAATTTTTTATCAGATTACTAATTCGCAATTAAGATGAGGTAAAATAGCAAAATACATACAATTTTATTCTTTTAACTACAAAATTACATTAAATACAAGCTCCAGATGTCGCTGAACCCAGCAAATTAGTGCATTGCGTGAGTAAAATGTTGATGGGGAAAATATATCTATGTCTCGAAAACATTTTTATCTCTAACCATCGAAACCTCGCGCCTTCTCGTTTCGTGTTTTCGAAGAAGAGTATCTGATTAAAACTTCCTGTAATTTCCCACACGGACACTCCTAGTCCCTCGAAACCGGACATCTAGCTTCTGTCTTCTCGGTACCAAGAAGTAAGATGAACTCTATGAGGCTTAATTCAAATTAAAATATTGTACCGGTTGATGAACCTTCAATATTATAGAAATATCAATAAAGTTCATATGATAAATCCTACTAATATTATAAATGCGAATGTTTGTATGTTTGCTACTCTTTCATGCAAAAACTACCGAACGGATTTGGATGGAACTTTACAGTAATATAGGTTATACATCAGAATAACACATAGGCTACAATTTATAATGATTTTGCGTAATTTAGTCATAATATAAATATTTCATTATTAAAAGATACTTGGTATATTATATTATTAAAAAGTACCCCTGACTTGCTCACGTGTTTCTTACTCGCAAAATCTACATATTTTCGGCGAACGAAATAAATCAAGTAACATAGTTTACAGGTACCGGCACCTTAAACTAGCCTACCACTGTAGGAAGAAACTCAGATCGGTTAGGACCAAGTCTTACAGACTTAACCACCTGCTTACATCTCCTAACTTATCCCTCCGCCTCAAGTTGACCATCTACAAGAGCATCCTAAGACCGGCACTCCTTTACGGAGCACCACTATTAGGTAACATCACGCCGGCAACAGCGAAAAAGCTCCAACAGTTTCAGAATGGCGTACTGCAACGCTTAGTGAGACACACAACATTAAACAAAACAAAAACGGACCTCCTACACACTACTCTCAACATAACGACAGTTACAGACTTCATTAAACGTAGACACATTAAATTTTTCGACAGCCTGAAATACTGTACTAACCCTCTTTTTCGGACACTCACCCCAGCAGGACGGCCACAAACGTGGCAAGATCACGTACAAAGTCTCAGCCTGAACTGAGAAATTAATAAAATCAACAAACAAAAGGAAAAGGACACGATGAGCCCCATCACCGGAAAAATCTAAAGTTAACAAATAGAAATGAATAAATTAGAACCTTCCACCTTCTCATCCTCCTCTTAAAATGTACATCGTACAGTACAAGAGATACCTCTCCGTCCTATCTTCAATTCTACTTAGAAATCTTCAAACCCAAAGGGGCTAAGAAAAAAAAAAAAAAAAAAAAGTTTACAGGTAGTAGTAACATCAAGTACATAGGTCGGAGGCACATCAAATTTTTTGATGGGCTGAAGACCTGTACGAACCCCCTATTTAGGGACTTAAAACCACCCCCCAGACCTGGGAGATGGCAGGGTGTTGTCCCCTTGGTCGATGTCCTTACATTTGATCTAGGGATGGGGTAAGTACTCCCTTGTCCTTATCCTGTTTTTTCCTTCTTCCTTCCTCCCCTTTCTTCTTTCTACAACTGTCACTTGATCCCGTTCAACGGTCCCTCACCGTTTTGTATTGTATAATGTCAGCGGCCCCGTGCCGGTTCGAGTAAAAACCGCCTTCAGCGGACTCAGCCCGATGTAACGCATTAAAATACCGAATGGTAACAGAAGGTTTTTATTTATATAGAAGCCGCAGTTTTTACTATTTGTAATTGTAATTTCATATAATAAACGAGGTTCTGAAAAAAAAGTTTACAGAAGAGATTTTTGAAGAAAAAAAAGTTTACAGGAGAGATTTTTGAGGAAAAAAAAGTTTACAGGAGAGATTTTTGAGGAAAAAAAAGTTTACAGGAGTATATTGCAGTACGTAAGTAGGACCGCCACGTATTAGAATTTTGTTTTGTTTAAATATAGGATCGTAGTGTTAGTTATTTAGATAAATTTTTGTTAGTATCAAGTAAATCGATTCCTTTTTGTTGTTATTAGATTATTATAATTTTGTTATGTTAAGAATAACGGTAAGTTTTAAGTGTAGCTAATTCGATTCTCAAAGCGGTTTATTACTTAGTACACTAGGCATAATTTTTTACTATGTTTTACTATTTTGTTTGAAAAGTAATACAAATTTTGTTTTAATTATTACTTATAAAAATGCAGCAAAAGCGTAAGTCTAATATTTGGGTACTTATTTTGAAGCCCTTTGTTTTAGGGAAATAGGGCACAGCACAATCTGCCGGTACAGCTAGTAACTGAATAAATATGAAAACTAAAAACCACCAATCTCCGCCCACAAACCTCTTTCTATCACCTTCTACAAAATCCGCCAGAGTACTCCCACCTACTCCTCGGCCTACCTCTCAGACCATTACCGGAAAAAACTTTAAGTCTCTAAAAATGAAAGTCCCAATATGACCCATGAAGGATATTGGATCCAGTATAAGTTAGGAACTTTTATGATAAAGAGGAAAACGGTTGACTGGAAGATATTAATGAAGGATACAATTTTTCTGGGGGGGGGGCAGTCATTAATAACACTAAATAAGGTTAACTTATTTATTAAAAGTGCCGAAGTTTCAGTCGCGCCAGTTTTTTACTTTCTCAATTATCTTACTTTTTATATTCCTTGTTCACACATTTTATTATTCTGATATATCTTTTATCATCTATCCTATGATATATTTCTGCACTTTTCTATACTCTATATATTATTCTATAATTCTTAGTACTCCAATGTTCTTATAGTTATTTTTTGTTTTTCCTTCTTAGCCCTGAAGATGGCCTACATTGTAAGCCGAAACGTCGGCACTTATAATAAATAAGTTAACCTTATTAAGTGTTATTAATGACTGCCCCCCAGGCAAATTGTATCCTTAATTAGGAAATGTTATGTTTTTAATCCAACGGTTGTTCAAAGAGCTAATTTTGCCAAGATTAAATTCGCACCCTAGCCCTTTCCTTAAACGATAACCACTTCACAGAGGTTGGGGAGCCCCAATAGGGCATCGAGATCCGGAGAGCTGTTAACAGAATTAACATTTTGAGCTCAACTCTATTCCTAATATGTTTTCATTATCACATTATTATTATATGTTGAATAATATATTTTGGCCTTGTATAAATGAGGAAGAAAATTATACGGGTGGAGGTCAAGAAAATTCTCTTAAATAGGGGGAACTGTTTATTGGAAAGCCAACGTTTAGCCCTGAAGAAGATCTGCAATGTGGGTCGAAACGTTGGCTTACCAATAAACAGTTCTCCTTGTATAAGAGAATTTGTCTGACCTCCACCCGGACAATTTTCTTCCTCTTATTATTACTATAGTATACTGAGTACTCCAATCATCTCCCTGGATTACCGTTGCCCTTGAAATAGCACAATCTCTATCACGTACTGAACCTCCACGGGTTATATAGGTATAGAATAGAATAGAAAACAAATTTTATACTGGGACCAAGTCCCTTTAGAATAACTATCATGAACAAAAAAAACAAAACAATATATGCATCTGGCCAGAAGGCTACATAATTATACGAATCATGAAGTACTTAAGAGTGACAAAAACATAATACAAATATAAATAGAAATAAAAAGTACGAAACTTGACAGGATTTTAACTAATTATCGAAAATAAATATATTAATACTAACAAAATATTTATAAACAAAATTAATAAAATAGTTAATAACGAAATTACTAAATAAAATAAATGAATGGGATAGCATGCAATAAACTATTTACATAGTCTACATCTTCTTAGCGAAGATTGGACTGCCTAGAGAGCGTCTTTTTGGGATATCAAGAGATGTTGGAAAAGGAGTGATTTAAATGAAGCCAGTGAAGAAGAATGGCGGATGAAAGGAGGGATTGAGTTCCACACAGTGGTGGAGCGGGCGAGGAAGGAACGGTCGAATGCCTTGGTTCTGCGGGATGGAATGTAGAGATCGGAAAGGCGGGATATTGTTTTGTGGTGCTGGACAGAGGATTTGAATTGGAGGAGACTATAGATATATGAAGGGTGTTGCGAGTTAATGGATTGGTATAGAAAAGCACCAAGGCAATATTGTATACCAATGGGAGGGAAGAGCCACTTTAACTCATCATAGTGATGTCACACCCGGGATCGCCTCGGAGTACCAAGGACAAATTTTAGAGAGCAGTTCATTATTCGTTTTAAGAGGCCCTCGAGCTTTTTCGAAAGGCCCCCATGTACCACACTATACATGTATCGTACGTGTACAACAAGACCGGTACACTTAAGAAATGTCTTTCGGAGAAGATGTTCGCTCGGTATAAGTTTCACTGTATATTTTAGCTAAATAACCTTATACCCTTTTTGAGAACACATGAATATGCACCATCAGATTTCCTCTACGAAACCCGCTGAACAAGAAGATATTCGCCAAGACGTGGGTTGGGCCGGTGACGTCAGGCGGCAGTTGATGCAGCCATATCCGTCGATAGCGAGTGGGCAGCCGCAAGGACGTTTAGTGACCCACCTTCCAAGGGCGCCAGGAGTCCTTAGTCCTTAAGGAATCTAGAAGAGAGCTAAAGGATAATAGGAATGGCTATCAGGTTACAAGAGGCTATGAGGCAAAGTACTGCTGCCTTATCGATTCACGGAGTCGCAGTACGCGACCTTTTTTCTTTTATAACCAAAACTTGATAAGTGATATTTATATAACTTCCATGAAAGCAGGAGTAATACACCTCAGTAACTAGTGTTCTGGGAAATTTATATATTGACTTCGAGACTGATACATCGCCAGGTTAATGGTTTATAGTTAGCAGCAGTTAGCAGCCTTATTTTGACCCTGTGGGATCCTGTACCTCCATAGAAGTTCGTCCAGCATCTAATGTATTTATAATAAACATTGCTATTATTTATAGTAAATATTTATTTCACGACGGATTGGTTAGTTGGCATCGTTACTAGACATTTTCAGTTTTGTCAAGTTAAAACTATGTATAATATATTATCGTAGTAATAATATTTAGGATCTGCCCTTCAAAAAGATGGAACATCTGTAGGTGATGTAGCCCGAAAAACCAGAGAAAGAATAAAAGCTAGTGGCATGCTTAGTTCTGGACTGTGGAGTAATAAAATCATAAAAACCAAAAAAAGAATGATTTTCCACGCTATTATGATGGGTATAATGTTATATGCCTGTTAAATATGGAAATTGGGAAAGGGAATCAAAGAGAAACTTCTTGTCGTGGCAATGGACTTCTGGAGCAGGGCATCCGGAATATCTAGGCGTGATAGAATACCCAATTCAGTAATCCGAGGGGTGATGGGTACTCAAAATACCATTCTCGAAAAAATCACAATAAAGCGATTAAAGTAGTTTGGACACCTACTGAGGATGGAGAGCAATAGAATTCCCAAAATGACCATGCACTAGTGTCTTGAAGGAAGAAGAAAAGGTCGACCAAGAATTTCATGGATGAACCAATTTCAGAAAGGTATGGTATCAGTTAAGAAGTTGCACTTGACAGGAAGACTTTGACAAAAATGATATCCTAAAATTTGGTTGGACAAAACCTCAACTTTGGAGAAACACTCAATAAATAAGTAAAATTCGACATAGAATTCTCTCTATTTTGAAGAGAAAAAGCCAGCCGGGGGCATGGCTGGGAATCGAACCCGGGTCCTCTGTCTTACCGTGATAGGACTCTACCAACTGAGCTACCGGAGTTGATACTATCCGGGGACAAATCCTTTCTCTTATCTGGCCCCATGTCCCCGTGTTTTCGCAAGTTTTGCAATGTATACATGAGAACGAATGTTCTTTGAACATTTCTTTAATTTTAGAAACTTGTTGACAGACGTCATATTACTATTTATAATTTATTAGTTTGTTGTTTTAATTTTAAATTTCTTAGTTCTTTCTTTTAAATTTCTCTTCTAAATAAAAATATTTAAAATTAAAACAACTAACTAATTAATTATATAGAATTCTCTCCTACAATCCCATATCACTGACCTTGAAAAATGGTGTTGAAACTGGAGGGTTAAAATAAACTCCAACAAATCCCGTCAAATCACTTTTACCCTGCGTCGTAAACCGATCCTGTCCTCCTGTATCGTCTGATAACACCCCATTGATTCCTGTAGAACAGGTCCGGTACTTGGGACTACACCTTGACAACCGATTAACCTGGAATCGTCATACTAGACTGAAAAGACAAGAAACCGCTCGACGTTTCAGGCTACTTCAACACTTACTAGACAAACGCTCTAAGCTCTCAATTAACTACAAAAGACTCATCTACATGACCATCATACGACCTATTTGGATTTACGGAGTAGAGCTTTGGGGCTCCACTAAGCCATCGAATTGCTCTCGTATCCAATCCCTACAATCCAAAATCCTTCGTAAAATGTTTCAAATTGTTATTAATAAAGTCATCCATAATGACCTTAATGTCCCATTTGTTGATGATTTGGCCCGAACCCGGTATCTATCCTTTCATAACAAACTTCATTTCCACTCAAACCCTCTAGTTTCAAACCTAGCTTCCTCTTCAATTCCTGATAACCCTCCGAGGCGTCGGAAAAGAAGATATAAACTACCACTGGGTAGTTTCTCTACTTGCCTTTATTTATTGTCATTATTCATCTTCCATTATATGTACTTGATGTATATTATTATACAGTTGTAAATTTCAAGAAATAACTTTAAAAAAAAAAGAATTCACTCAAGGTGAGTCAAGGTCAAATATCCTTCCAGCTAATGAATGATAATTCATCACATTCATTCACAAGTACCGTCATTAGGAGGTAGTATTTTTAAATTAATCGTGGTTTCAATTTTTTTTCAACTAGCTATTATTTTTTTAAAGCAAATTCCCCGGGAGGCTAACTAGTACTCACCACAAGGTTGTCAAATGCTTATTTACGCATTATATTTTTAGAAACAGATTGCTAACAAGTAGAATCAATATTGATTTTCTTCAGGTCGACATCTTGTTTCACGTAATTTATTTTGCAAATTTAAAGAAACCTATGTTCTTGGCTCTCATTTGTACACACTGTTGACGAATACAACGGTATTTAATGAATTTCCATAATTTCTTTTTGTGTCTTGTTTTTCAGCCCTGAAGAATAAATATCTGTAACGTAGGTAAAAACGTCGTGATAATATTTGTCTCTTAATCACGGACCATTAGCTCTCAATTAAGGCCTTTTTAGTTTAGAGACTTAAGGTTTTTAGTTGGAATTTTTCCACTAATGTATTAATATGTTAATGTTTAGTTTAATATTTGTTATGAAAACATATTAATATTATGATAACACTAAATCTCGAATGCTCGACTACGTTTACTTGAAGCATCCTTAAGTGCTCAAGCCTCAGATCTGTATGATAACACTGAGAACATGCAAATTCTGAGTACCTGCAGGTTCGAATTTAGGTTGCTTAACATACACACCTCAGTTACCACCTATCTACCTGTCATACATACATTAGATATCACCTATCTGTCTCTCCTCGACCCCTATATTTGCATAGTATCCGAAAATTGGACCGCGACGAATTTATAAGACTTTCACAGAGAAAAAGGTTAAGGTGAGTTATTTTCGAGGTCTTTTGGAATATTTGGAAAGTGAATCGATCTCAAGATCGTGTGGGAATTCTTAAACAGCTGTCTGGAATGCATATGTTGAAAGGTGCCCCCACCCGTGAAACTATTGTATTTTTGTAAGTACAAACATTATATGATAGGGAAGAATATAATTAAACATCATATGAGAAGGGTCATACTATTATATCAGAGATATTAAGAACATAATTTTATTTTCCTAAGGGTTTCCTCAGATTGTGGTTTCCTTTAACTAAAAGTTTCGTTTAATTCGTTATCCAATTTTTCTATCTTCTATATCTTCCTCCCTCAGACCATGTCCGTGTATACTTTCCTCAATTCCTTCAATACACCTTCTTCGTGGTCTTGCTCGCCATTTATTCTTTTCAGCATTACAATTGAAAAATAAATTGTGCATTATTTTCTCCTTAATTTTCTTAGCTCACTAGACTGGATACCCAGGTCGCTCTCCTCCAATAGTGCCTCTCAGTAGCAAGTATATTTTTTCATAATGCCTATGTCTGTGCTCCATATAGCAATATACTTTCAATTATGGACTTATATATGAGCTTCTTGGTATCTTTCGTCACATTATTGCTAAAAAGGACCAGGTTAAGCATGCCAATTGATTTGGAGGTTGTATTTATAAAAACACAAAATATGATAATAAAAAATAATATTGAATAAGTGACAAGTTTGAAAAATCACATCTTTAAAAAAATCGGTAACATTTTTTAAACATATGAGGTTGACCGAAATATTTCATATCGCGACATCGATACTGAACTAACAATCGACATTAAAACAGTTTTGAACCATTCACATAAAACTGGATACATAGGTTCCACGTGAATTTACATTTTTTTTCCAGTACCACTACAACCCGTGAATTGGTCTGGGGTTCAGTACATTGTAGAGACTGCACTGTTTCATTACAACGGTTCTGCAAGGAGGTGACTTGTCCTAGGTCACACTCGACCTCCAGATTTGTCTCCCTTATTTAGGGTACCCTATTTTTATAATACTTTATAAAGGCTGGGTAAGCCCCAGGAGGGTCCTAGATCCTATATGATCCATCTCCCGCTGCAAACAGACTAAATATAAGTCTTGCCCGCAGCGGGATTTGAACCTGTATTTTGGGCATGGCAACTAAGTGCTCTACCTCTGAGCCACTCCGCGCCGAATTTATATTGAAAACTTTAATCGTTCGCAATTCCATTTGTCCATCACTAATCAAACGAAACGAAATCGAGTCACCTTCAGTGATAATAGTTGACCTTGATTATATATGTGGAAGAAAATGGTCCGGGTGGAGGTCAATAAATTTCTCTTAGACAGGGAGTTTATTAAACAGCCAAATTTTGGCCCACATTGCATTTTTAACTTTTACAGAATTTTAATTTTGATCATTATTTACATTTTTTTTTTTTGGATTATACTCCCGTCACTTTGTTATTAATAATCTTGATACTTATACATTATAACTTTAATATTTACTATAATTTAGCAATTTTCTATTGTCGGTATTTTGGATATTTAGCCCTGAAGAAGACCTGCAATGTGGGTCAAAAGGTTGACTTCCAAATAAACATTTATCCCTATCTAAGAGAAATTTATTGACCTCCACTCGGAGCATTTTCTTCCACGAAATTGAGTCATTTATTTATATAAATTTTTATGGACGGTAAAAAGTTGTTCACGTGTGACAATAATGTGCGAAAAATATCGTGGATGAAGCCCATAGAAGCTTCGCGAACGCTTGCTAAGTCCGTATTAACGCCAATTTCCAGCTGTTGCGGGATTGAAAAGAAATTGTTCATCATAACCTGCTCGAACCTGGGCGATTGAAGCATGCGATTCAAAACAAACGGCTGGCTTCTAACAATAGGAAAGATGTCTTCTTCCATCACAACGCTAGATCCTTCAATTCTTTAGCGACGCGTCAAAAATTGAGTGCATCGCTGGGAAGTTTTGATGCACCCATTTTATAGCTCGGAACTTGCCTCGTCCGACTACCATTTATTTCTGTCTCTGCAGAACTCTCTTTACTTTACACTATAAGTTGTCTTCATAAGAGGCTTGGGGGAATTATTTTGTTCGACTTTTCGCCTAGAAACTTCAGAAGTTTTACACCGACTGAATTTTAGTTTTACCAGGAAAGTGGAAAAAGTTCATCAGTCAAAACGGAACATATATCATTAATAACTTTTAGTAATCATCATCATAGTCGTTCCTCTCTACTGCTCTGCAGTGTGAGGTTTCTTTCTGTATAGCCCGGACCACACCGTACTATCTTCTACCATTTCTTTCCTTCTATTCCATTACAGACTTCTCTTTGCGAAGGTTTCCTTAATGCCATCTTCTAAGGTACGTCGGGGTCTTCCTCTGGACCTTCTTCCCTCAACCTTAGCCTCGTATGTCATCTTGGCCAGCCTGTTATTTTCCATTCTTAAAACATGTCCAAACCATCTTAGAGTGTTTTCTCCAATGGCTTTTTCCGCAGGGTCCACTCCGAGGCTTGATCTAATGATCGAGTTGCGAAGTATTTAGTAATTCGAATGGATATATTCGCTTGGAATTACTTTTTTTCCCCAACCCAATATATAAACAATATATCCTGTGAGACGAAGCTATCCTATTGCTCTATAACGTATTACGTTACGTCGGAATTTCTTTGAGGAAAATCAAAACGAATAGAAAAGGAATTATTGTACACGAAATGGGAAACTGACTTTCGCCATATTTTGTTTACCGACGTTTCACCACAGGTCGTGATCTCTTCATCAGGTAGTAGAGTTTTCCTCCTTCAGCACGCTCCTTTGTTCGAATTATTTCATGTTTTGAATATTATATTTTAACCATACAGGATATGAATTCGGAACGAATCGATTTGCTCAGAAAAAAAGGTATTGCATAATCATACTCAAGGAGCCATATTAATAATTAAAATCGATCCAAGGTTATTCTTTGGACTATATTTGTAATCGCTATAATACAAGGACACTAAACTGTTTAGCGAATTGTAAATAAGATGGAGCAACAGGTAAAGAAAGGGCTGTCTTTTGTCATAAGTTACCATGGAGATTTATTTTACTTCAACTATTTGTTTGTTAATTTAACGTCACTTTATGCTGCTACGGCTAATCGGACGATGCTACAGTGGGAGCTCTAAATTTTGCCTACTCAGGTTTAATTAGGATAGGAGTTTTTAACGAGTACCTGACATTTTACAGGCTCGGACCCCCGTTTAACGTCCCTTCCGAAAGACGGCGTTACTAAGATTTTTTACTCCCTTTAAAAAATCCTAGGGCCAACTGCTACGAACTCGCGATCTTGGGGGCTTAGTAGCTTGTTACGCTAACCACTAGACCACAGGTCGCCCCACTTTAATTATTTGGAATAGTTGCTATGAATTGAAAAATTTGGCATCAGACAAAAACACGCATTTTTCATTTTTCGTCTTAATTTAATTTTCTACTACCAATCTTTCTATTTAGGAAGCTTTTAGGATCAAATGTGAATATTATAAATTCCAAAATTGCCTTTTTCGTTTAGTCAAGCAACGTTATGCTCCAGAAACTTAAGGTCCAGAACTGTACAAAAACCTTGAGAAGTAAAGAGGGAAAGTTTCGCCGCAAAGTCAAAAACTAGCGAAAAATATGAAAAAATCAATTTTTGAAGGTACTTGTGTATTAACGCCACCGCAGCTACAGATTTTGCGGTTTTTAAGTGCCGCCTGTATACACCTAAAATTTTTGCGACAAATCATAGAATTAATGTTGTTGTGAAGAATGTCATCCATGAAATATATTTATTGGGGTTAGGATTTTAAGTTTTTTAAATCTTGACAAACGCTTAACTTGGAACCCTCATACTAGACTGAAACGACAAGAAACAGCTCGCCGTTTCAGGCTACTTCAGCATTTACTAGATAAACGTTCTAAGCTCCCAATTAACTACAAGAGACTCATTTACATGACAATCATTAGACCCATCTGGACTTACGGAATAGAGCTTTGGGGCTCCACTGAGCCATCGAATTCCTCTCGTATCCAATCTCTACAATCCAAAATCCTTCGTAAAATCCTCAACGCTCCTTATTTTGTGAAGAATAAAGTCATCCATAACGACCTTAATGTCCCATTTGTTGCTGATTTAGCCCGAACCCGGTATATATCCTTTCATAACAAACTTGATTCCCACTCAAACCCTCTAGTTTCAAACCTAGCTTCCTCTTCGATTCCCGATAATCCTCCGAGGCGTCTGAAAAGAAGATGGCCTCGTGACCTTCTAAACTGAACTTTTTAATTTGAGTACTACCACTGGGTAGTTTCTCTATTTGTCTTCTCATGTCAATGTATTCACTCATTATATTTACTAGATGTATTTTGTATACAGTTGTAAATTTCAATAAATAAATAAAAAAATAAAAAAAGTTTTTTAAATAATCATCAACAATTAAAACTCAAAAGACTTGATTTAAAAACAAAGTAGTCAATCGGATTTCGGTGGAAAATGGGCCGATATAAAATTTAACATAAATTCATGTATTGTAATTGTTCCAATCTATAAGAGTTTTATTCGATAAATCAAGTTGCTTCTTACAAAATTTAATCGATGTCAACTCCTCGCACAAGCATTGTATGAATCTCAAAGCTGAACAAAATGGAATTCTTCTTCCCTCAAATCAGTTGTCTTTTTTAAGGCTCACTTGCTGATCAAACTGTCTCAAATTACATTTCCAAAACTTACGCTTACCAAAATAAAGTTTCATGTCATGGGAATTGGTACATTTTGGTTTTTTTTTTGGTCAAATATTTCGCTCCTGAAAAAATAAAATTGCATATTCTTCTGTTTTTGGCACATCCCAAATACGCATTTTCGAAGCAATGAAAAATGGCGTAAAAAATCAGCAAACAACAAGGAATCCAAAAGATAACTGCGTGCGGATGCGAGCAAGATTGTTCTTTATTGGCGCATTACAGCAACTTCTGCTGCGGTGGCGTTAATATACAAGAACCGTAATGAAATTTTGGAGTTACCGGCTTTTGATCCATTTGATTCTTAGATTTAGCAAAAATATACCTTGCACCTCTACCACTACTAGTCATGAAGGGTCTCAGGCGGAGAGCCGTACTGTTTACAACCTTACGATTGTGAAGAGAAGTTCACACTCTACCTCCTGAATCCCCCCCCCCCCCATTAACAGTAACCACTTTATAGAGGATGGTGAGCCCCAGGAGGGTCTGTAGATCTTATAGGATTCATCCAGGCCTATTACATTAGTTTTCTAAGTTTAGAATATCTTTATAACAAGGCATTTCAGAACACAAAATTTAATGAAATGATGTAAGACGGGCGTAAATAATTATTTAAAAATTGTATGCTGTTTCAGGCTACTTCAGCATTCACTATATAAACGCTTTAAGTTCCCAATTAACTACAAAAAACTCATAAACATGACCATCATACGACCTATTTGGACCTACGGAGTAGAGCTTTGGGACTCCACCAAGCCATCGAATTCCTCTCGTATCCAATCCTTACAATCCAAAATCCTTCGTACCTTACTGTGTTACAAATAAAGTTATCCATAATGACCTCAATGTCCCATTTGTTGTTGATTTGGTCCGAACCCGAAATTAATCCTTTCATGACAAACTTCATTCCTACTCAGATCCTATTTACTATTTAATTCCCGATTAGCTAAGGCGTCTGAAAAGAAGATGGCCTCGTGACCTAAGTTACTTTTTGTAATTTTTGAACTACCAATGGGTAGCTTCTCTGCTTGCCTTTATTCATGACATTATGTATCATTCCTGCCATTGTCTTTACTTTTTGTAAATTTTTATAAATGAATTTAAAATATATATATATATATTTAACGTATGCAAAACATCTGTTATGTGCAGTTACCCCTTTGTCTGTAACTGCATTGCTTCGTCAGGGAATAAGCCTCAAGCCCTTGTTGCTATTCAATACCACACCTCAGACCTTCAAGGCTACCGTTGTCCCATCTTCTGCAAACTAACATAATAAGGGGATATCTTACAAGAGGTAACCTACCTTTGTTAGGCTGTGTAGAAGTTTCCAATATAAAAAAAAAAAAAAGGAACACGAAATCGAAGAAAGGAGAATACTCAGAAAAATCTTGGGCCCAGTTAAAGTTGGAAATGAATACTAGCGTCAATGATATTTATGAAAAAATAACAGTTAAATATATATATATATATATATATATATATATATATATATATATATATATATAAAGCTGACGAATTTGTAAGCTAATCTTTTCTCCAGTATTTCTCTAAAGAAAAATATTTTCTCGATACTGGGTTCCACTGAGTTTTGTCGACTCCTTCAGGGAATCATTGCAATCACTATTATTTTGGCCTAAATATGATTTTTAACTATGGTTGATTTTATAAAAAAATTATAACTTCTTCTTCTACTTGCGTTTCGGGCACCTAAGGATAACGTTATTGCAACTGCTTTCTCCGTTGAGCTTTAACATTAGCCCATACCGTCGCATGAATTCTCAATGTTCACGCCTCCTCTCTTCAGTCAACTTCTTGCCCGTTTTAAATTTAGGCTTGTCTGGAAACTCCAGTGAGTTGCAAGCTTCGTCTTCAGGGGTTGAACTCCCACCTATCTCAAATCTTGGTCTACTTCAGTGAACCATGCTACTTTGGTTTTCTTTCCATGAAAGTAAGTAAAGATCATGTTTGTCAATCTCTTAGAGTTCATTCGTGTCAAATGGCCATAAAATGGAGTTCTTCTTTTTCTCATCACGTCAATGTGGTGTATAACTCATGGTTATCTCGTCTCCTACATTCACCATTTTCTTTAACCGGACCAAGGATTTTTCTTAGGATTTTCCTTTCTTTTACTTTAAATTTTAAAATTTATAACTAATGTTTATTAAGGCATGCGCATTAGAAAAATCACACTTACCCTCCACCCAACCTCAGTGACGACTTTCAAAAGTCCTCCAAGAAGATGCGGCAGACCGTGGTAGGTTAAGGAGTTCGGTCATCCGAAGACTCGAACTGGGACGCTTGGCTGGATTCTTTTTCCATCCCCTGAATCAATGACTCCTGGAAAAGAAGTATCCTAGTTGTGGGTGTACCTTGGAAGTAAACTTAAATAAGTGAGTGAGAAGTTAAACCAAAGCTTATCATTATTAATAAATAAATATGAGAAAAAAATAAAAATAGTTAAGATAATAATACAAGATAGAAAAGATATTAAGACAGCCCCTATGAATCTAAAAACATTTTATGGCCAAATTTTCAAACAGAAAAACTCTAATGACTAGGTTAATTGATAAAACAAAATACCTCAAAAAAGTAGCCAAAAAATCAAAAGATAACAAGATGAAACCAGCCTTTCCGTATCCATTAATGATAAAGTTAGTCACTATTCAACAGTAATCCACCCAGAGGCACTGAATGCGGAAGAATACATGGTCCTGAACATATTAATGCTTGATCTAGAAATCAAGGAGAGAAATATATTGAGTAAAATTTTGGAACGATTAAAGAAGGAGACCATTCCAAGAATAAGCAGATTCCAGTTCAACGCGCAACTTCGAAGAATGGACAGGAGCAGAAGGACGAAAAGTTTATTCACGTATCTTAAAAAGCTGAAAATGTCCAACACGTGGGTTAGGAAGACGGAAAAGGACACCGAAGAGCTCGAGGTCTTTCCAGATGGTATTGAAAGACGTTCTTCACTTAGGCTGAAACTTCTGAATGCTCCGGGTTTCCGAAGAAACACCATAGAGAATAACGCCTGGGTGCAATTTCGACGCAAGAGAAAAAACATAGCATTCAAATTACCACTCAGTATTATTAATTTTATTTATTTATTTAAAATCAATATTTATTGGCATCTGCAACAGTAAAACACAAAATTAATATAATTAATGATACATAATGGCAGGAGATAGAGACAAGTAGAGAAGCTATCAACTAGTAGTACTCTAAAAACAGATTCAATATAAAAGGTCATAAAGCCACCTTCTTTTCAGACGCCTCGGAGGATTATCAGGAATTAAAGACGTTGCTAGGTTTGAGACCAGTAGGCTCGAGTGGGAATACAACATATCATGAAAAGATTTGTTTGGTCGGGTTAAATCAGCAACAAATGGAACATTTTGGATACTAATGATGGCTTTATCCGTAACAAAGTAAGGAGCATTGTGGATTTTACAAAGGATTTTGGATTGTAAGGATTGAATACGAGAGGAATTCGATAGTTTGGTGGATCCCCAAAGCTTTGCTCCGTACATCCAAATAGGTCTTATAATACTTATATCTATCAATCTTTTGTAATTAATTGGGAGCTTAGAGCGCTTTTCTAGTAAGTGCTGAAGTAGCCTCGGAGGTTTATCGGGGTCGAAGAAGAAACTGGGCTTGAAACTAGTAGGTTTGAGTTAGGGTTGGGCGATAGTCGATAGTTACTATGTCGATAGGACACGGCTATCGATAGATCTTTTTTACTCTCTAGTTTTGAAACTCTTGGAATTATGCTGATCTGTCTCGGTCCAGTGTCGAGTTATTTTGAAATTGAACTCGGAATTCCTAGAGCTCAAGGGTTCTCTTCTATATAAATTTGATGCCGCACCAGACATGTCATTATTTAATTATCCAAATACCAAATAAAAATTACTAACTACATTATGTTGGGTAGGACACGCAGTCTCACACTTGTGAAAATAAACCAAATCCGTGGTATTGAGCCATTGGCTCTTCTAGGTTTTTATAGCCTTAACTTCCTCTTTAATTAGGGATCTTTTTCTACAATTCTTAAATGTTCAGCTAGAAATGTAGGTTTTCTTTCGGGAAATATGTGGCTCAAGGAGCACACTTGACTCTTGAAATTAACTATTTTGTTATTTTTCTTTTCTGAAGATTTGATTTGCTCATTGCTATTGTA
This sequence comes from Troilus luridus, assembly GCA_964056705.1. Taxonomy (NCBI): domain Eukaryota; kingdom Metazoa; phylum Arthropoda; class Insecta; order Hemiptera; family Pentatomidae; genus Troilus; species Troilus luridus. Next base: position 6,574,717 of record OZ057414.1, on the reverse strand, counting down.
AACACGTACATAGTAAATTTTTTTTTTTTAATTCAAATAAATTAGTTTTTTTCTCATCTTTATGATATAATATTTTAATTTATAACCCTACAAAATTGTAGGTAGGTAATTCATCATCATTTGTGGCGCTACAAATCCTGTAGAGTCAAGGCCTTCTCTATTGGTTGCCACTGCTCTCCAATTGCAGATTGCCAAGATAGACCTCGCATCCGCCGCCACTCCATCGATCCATCGGAGCCGAGGTCTTCCCACTCTTCTTGTCCCATAAATCCTTTCGTCTAGATTAATATCAATTAGGTAGGTAATTTAATTTAATTAAATTAGTTTAAATTCTTTATTGAATTGGTTTGGAAAAAAGGAAGCAATTATAGAAAAACTATCGATAGTATTCGACAATTTTTATCCGATAGTATCGGCCTATCGATAGTGATAACTATCGACTATCGCCCAACCCTAGTTTGATTGGGAATAAAGCTCACTATTAGTAATAATAGAAATGCTTAGCGAACCCGAAGCCTCGATGCCGATACCACCAATCTCTCCTAACACACTTCCGTCCAAGGACCACTATCCAACCCCAAACCAACCAGATCGCTCTTAAGAAAATCCTCCCACCTACGCCTCGGTCTGTGTTCCCAGAAAGCTCACTGTTACTTGTATTAATTTACTTTTTATTTCTTGTTACCTAAGTAGGATACAGAAACTTCCCTCTACAATAAAATACATTTTACTTTTAAGTATATTTCTGACTACATGATTAAAGGAGAATACGATTGAAAGTAAGAAACGACTATGCAGCACTATAGATTTATCAGATATTAAACAGTTAAAAAACATCGTTCTTTATAACGGAATCGTTATTATTTCTCGCCGTATTACTGCTCCAGGTCATAGCTTACGATGTTGAGGGCCTCAATGCTACACTTTATCACCGTTACGCGTAACGGTTATTCAAGGAACTGTCACGGGAACAAACCCGCACCTCTTTGTCGTAATTCTCCTCACTGTTATTAGAGCGTATATTTATCGATAGTATGGGAAGGCAATATAGATGTCGAATCGATGTTTATGTCGATCCCGGCCTACATGTAACTAGATGGAAATATTTATCAGCAGAATAGTAAACTTGAACTTGAGCCTTGTTTAGAATTTATTCACTTTTTACTTTATTTATGCAGGTAAATTATTCAAAACAAAGAACATATATGTAAATAAATATCTCTCAAGAGGTTTCCACTCTTCAGAAACTATCTTTAAACAAGAAAAACAATGGATGAATAGAAAAAAACATTAATAATATTATTGTAATTATAAAAATAATTTTTATAACATTCTAAAAACGGAAATAAAAAGGAGAATCTAAGATGTAAGTAAAAGTTGGGCTTAGAAACATATTCCTTAAAAGTTAATAAGATATAAGATGACTAATATACCTCCAAGAGTATACAGAATATACCGAGGCGTAGGTGGGAGAATAGTGTTTAAGATCTTTGGGATCTGGGGTAGCGGTAATCCTTAGGGGAAGGCTTGTAAACTAGGTTAGGTTGGATCGGCATCGAACATTCCGGTCAGCTTTTAATTATTATTATGATCTTGTTGTGCCTCAGCAATATTAATAGTGAATTAAATTTAAAAAAATTAGTGTAATTATGGAAAATGTGTATATTTCGGTAATCATTTCATCAAGAAATGAACGTTTCAACAATAATCTCGAGGTATAGATCATGTAATAACCTTAGCAGTATGTGTAACTCGGTACTTTAATGTATATACAGTCAGTTATTATATTAAGTCATTAATAAAATTATTTTTATTTTCTAGAATATTAGAAACGAATGTTAAAAAAGTTAAAAATTGATGTGCCTTAAATTGAAGCGACAATCTGCGGAATTGATACTGTGTGAAACGCGATTGAAAATGAGCAAAAATATCTGCTAATCAACAAAAAAATTAAACTGGAATACGGCACTACCCGGTAAGTCTTCCTCGGAAAGTTTGGCAACAAAGAAAGGAAATTAAATCAGGCAATAAAAAAAAACTGGATTACGGAATCTTACTGGGCTTTCCTCTCTTTATTGACGTCTCGTAGGTGAGTTCACCGTAGCGTCCGTCAAATGCCGGTCCTCTCAATTCGGTATGATTTGTAAGGAAAAGAGGGTGTAGGACAAGCGGATAACTGGAGGAGAAAACATGTGGTGAGGAAAAGCGGTGACCAACAACATTTAGGAGGCTTTAGAGGAAGGTTTTAATCCTGTTAAACTGTAAACAAGAGCGCACCCGGAATCATATACAGATTAATTAGAACTTTTTTTTTCTTTTTTTTATTTATTTATTTATTGATATTTACAACTGTATTACAATAATACATCAAGTAAATGGGCTAAGTGATACATAATGACATGTGAAAATGACAAGTACAGAAACTACCCACTGGTAGTACTCAATCATAAGTTCAACTAAGAAGGTCACGGGGCCCATCTTCTTTTCAGACGCCTCGGAGGATTGTCGGGAATTGAAGAGGAAGCTAGGTTTGTAACTAGAGGGTTTGAGTGGAAATAAAGTTTGTTATGAAAGGATAGATAGCGGGTTCGGGCCAAATCAGCAACAAATGGGACATTAAGGTCGTTATGGATGATTTTATTCTTAACAAAATAAGGAGCATTAAGGATTTTACGAAGGATTTTGGATTGTAGGGATTGGATACGAGAGGAATTCGATGGCTTAGTGGAACCCCAAAGCTCTACTCCGTAAGTCCAAATAAGTCGTATGATGGTCATGTAGATGAGTCTTTTGTAATTAATTGGGAGCTTAGTGCGTTTGTCTAGTAAGTGTTGTACTAGCCTGAAACGTCGAGCGGTTTCTTGTCTTTTCAGTCTATATCGGATCTGTTCTACAGGCATAAATGGGATATTATTAAAGGATACTGAAGGGCAGGAAGTCATTGGTTTACGACGTAAGGTAAAAGTGATTTGATGCGATTTTTGAGAATTGATTTTAATTCTCCAGTTTTGACACCATTCTTCAACATCAATTAAAACTCATAATAAATAAATACAGAACTAAACAGATACCGTTTCTTTTATAAGACGAGAAACATAAAATATATCATAATTTATTTTATATTTATTATTCTTATGATAGTGAAAATTTTTAAATATTTTTATTTTGAAGAAAAAAGATTTGTCCGACAAATCCATTCCCTTCAGGGTGATCTTCCCTATACACGGGGATATAGGATCGGTGAATAATGCCGGAGAGAAGGACTGTGATGTAGATGGGAGGAATGCGTTGAGGATGATCTTATGGAATTTGGTTCGGAAGATGATTTATGGACAGTTGAAACTTTGAATATATTGTGACAACGGTTAGAGGTCATCAATCTCACCTATCATCTGTCATGTCCATCCTCACATCCACGTGCTAGACAGCTGTCGTCACACAGTATCGGATTAACCGGCCGTATCTCCTTACATCGGCGTTGACGGAAGCCTTCGAAGTCTTCGGGTAGGTCATCGTTCTCAAGGTGCGTCTGGATACTTGCCTCTTCCAGATGTTGGATATTTGTAATATTAAAACTTCACGTTTAAGAATAATTTTATCTACTTGTATGCGGTGAAGAAAGTAAAGTAATTGGGAACGTTTCTTTTTTTCTGTTTTCAGGAGATAAATCCATTTTAATCTTCTTTGAATCCTATTGACTAGTATGACATAGACTGTACCGTTTTAAGAAACCGGTTTTGCAGGTAGGTGATTTGTGATTAAATTCAACCGTAAGATTTTCCCATAAGCTTAAGCTGTGTGAGCCCCAGGAGGGTCCGTAGATCCCACAGGAAACGAGCGTTGGTATTAATATATTAACTAATTTATCCACCACAGCTTGTTTTGCACCTGTGACTATCAACAAACCAACTCAGCCCTCTACACGCATAGCTATCATGCTCCGCCTCTTGTACTGCACAACCGTTATAAAATAATTCATTAGTTATAAACCAAGAACCAAGGTTTACATAGTCATCCTAGGGTTCGCAGACCCCTGAGACAATTGAAAGAAGTGGATCTGATAAGAAGGAAGAAACGACCCCTCGTCAGTTATGTTCCTTAACTGATCTTCGTCCTGGAGGACATTTCTTTTCTTTTTTATTATTCATTATCCGAGGAGATTTTTCATCTTTTAATTTAAATAATTATAAGGATAATGCAAAACATCTCAATTAGTTTATATCTAAACAAAATAATAAAATACTATAGAAGGAAATAAATATAAAGGTATAAAAAGCACATAGGAAGCACATCACACCTAATACAAGAAAATGTTTACCACCAAAACCCATGAAGTATTTTGGATTCAGTACATCGGAGCGACTGTATGCAATAATAACTGTATAGAAGACAGTTATCAGACACTCACACATCCAGCAGAGAGTGAGGTTAGCAGATGGGAACGAAAGATATACGTATAAAACGTAGAACTCCAAAACATTTATCAGGAACCCGCCATTATCAAAATAATAAATCAGGGAAGGCTGAGAAGCCAAGCAGACTCCCCTAGAAAAAGATCTATGCAAGACCAGGAAAAAGAGGAAGACCAGGTCTACGGTGGATCGATGACGTTGAGCAAGATTCGAAAAACATGGGAGTTAGAAGATGGAGCGAGAAGGAGACGGGCCGAGAGGTGTGGAGGAGGATCATCAGGGAGTCCTACTGCAAGAACAGTTGAGGCGATGCGTTAGTAAGTTAGTTACATGGAAGAGACTGAACTGCTTCTAAAACAACAGATGTTCAAGGAAGTGATTTTTCCGAGATCACAGTCGACTGCATAGTTTTTTTCTGATTAGTTTAACCAACCTTTAGAGGGTAGTTGAAGCCGAGAAGATCCCACATAATCGAATCACGGGTTTTAACAGTAATCATAAATTATCCGCCATAGATGTTCACGGATTCAGAACTTCGAACTCAGTATCACAACGCTCTACGCTGGGAGCTATCCAAGAACCTAGAGTCTATCCACACCAAATAATGGAGATGAATGTCTTCAGTAATGCCATTAGGAGATTTTGTGAGAGAAACAAATGAAGACCGTAAAGAGCACATTTAATGTTAGAAAAAAGTAAACCTTTATTATATATATGAATGGTCTTGAATGCAATTGAACGGTACGAGGTTGGTCTGAAAAGTTTCTGCCGAACAGCGCCAAAGTTCATTGAACGGTGCTATACGACCGCCGAATTAAAGTGAGAGAGATGGCAGAGGTTATGAACATGTCAAAAGATCGTGTTTGTAACATATTACATCAACATTTAGATATGAGAAAGCTGTCCGCACGTTGGGTGCCACGTTTCCTCGAATGAACATTTTCAACGCTCTGTTGGCGCAGTTTAGGCGCAATAAATCCGAGTTAATTTATTATTAACAAAAATACAGTCCAAAGAGTGGACTCCAAAGGGGGAACCGGCTCCAAAAAAAAAGCAAAAACTGTTTTTTTCCGGCTGGGAAAGTGATGGTGTCTGTTTTTTGGGATAGTCATGGAGTTATTTTAATCGATTATCTTCAAAAAGGAAAAACTATTACAGGAGCATAGTACGCATCATAAATTGACAAGCTGGAGGCAGAACTTGCGGAAAAACGGCCACATTTGAAGTAAAAGAAAATCCTGTTTCACCAAGACGTCTCACACCTCAGCGGTTGCCATGGCGAAAATCCACGAATTACGGTTTGAGCTGCTTGACCATCTGCCTTACTCACCAGATCTAGACCCAAGCGACTTCTTTTTGTTCCCTCATCTAAAAATTGCGCTCGGAGGACAGAGATTTTCGTCAAATGTAGAGGCAATCACCTTCGTGAACAATTATTTTGCAGAGAAAAACGCCGAGTACTTTTTGGACTGGCTACAACAGAGATGGGAGCATCGCTATAATATATATAGATTATCCTCCGATAAACATACTTTGGTTTTAACAACTAAATTTGGTTCCATCAATTCTGTTTGTGATTCGACTTAGATGAGAGTAATCATTCAGATCCTGCAATAAAAACCGAAAAGGATACACATACAACCGCAAAGGAAGCGATGTATACAACACTAAGTGGGCATTGTTTGTTGTTTGTTGGTGACGCAACGGCGTCCTTAGTGGTCGCCTTGCGCAAGCGCACTGGCCCTCGGCGGCGCTGAACTTTAAAAATCCCATGCCGTTGTTTCAGATTTAATGGGCCGTTTCGAAAGGCGATCACGTGCTAGTGCATTTCGAATGTAGCCCGCCAACTTATCACGGGCTGTTCGTGCCTTACAGGTTGATTTAGGACCGATTGTAAGTAAACAACATGCGCTATTGAAACCTTGTAGGTATCTGCAATAAGAGTTGTAATGATATCTTGATCAGAGAGAAGATATTAACAAGGGACGTGTTTAATAGGTTATATATTACAGAACCTATTAAACATATATTAAAATAACCCTGGATCAGTAGAGCACATAAAGGTTTTTTGGATCAGTACGTTGTAGAGACTACTGTTACTAATACAACGGTAGTGCATGCTAGGTGATTTTTCCGAGATCGGGATCTACGGCCAGATTTTTCTCCCTTGTGTACAACTTTTTAGAGACACAGGAAGGTCTACAAATTCCAGAGGATCCATTCCCGAATGTTAACATATTAAATTAATTACCGCCGTATTTCGTGCTTATCATTCCTATCAAGACTATCTCTAAAAATGTTATATTTTTAAGATGATGGCTTAAAAACCAGACTGATTGTGCAAAATTCATTGAGAACAACCCCCGACCAGTTTCTACATTGCTCAAGATTCATACAGTAAATCATTTTATTGGCTTTCTTTTACCTTCTAAAAGTCCTGTTCACAAAAAAAAACTAGGACTTTTAAGTTAATAAACAATAATATTAATTTAACGTCACGTTTTGCTGCTATGGCTAATCGGAAAATACTAGAGTGGGAGTCCTATTTTGTTCTAATTTTGTCTTCCAAGGTATAATTAGGGATCTTTTACGACTACTTGAAACCGTTAAGGTCTTGGGTATCCATTTTACGTCCCATTCGAAGGACCGCATGACAAAAGAATAGTTAGAGTACCACTACCGAAGATCTATGACAAACTGTTATTGAATTTCGTAAGAGATAAACATTCGTATATATGCCACATTGAAACTATTAAGGATGAATTCCGTGATATTCGAAATTAATTCGGGCAAAATATCGATTTGGTATTAAGGAATAAAAAAAAAAAACCTGTACCACTACGACCCGAGAACGAGTCTAGGGGTTCAGTACATGGTTGAGACTGTACTGTTTCATTGACAACGGTTCTGAAAGAAGGTGACTTGTCCTAGGTCACGCTCAACCGCCAAGTTTCCCCCCTTATTTTGGGTACCCTATTTTATAATATTTTATAGAGGCTGGGTGAGCCCCAGGAGGGTCCTAGATCCCATATGATCCATCTCCGGCTACAAACAGACTAAATAAAAGTAAATGCCCGCAGCGAAATTTGAACCAGGATTTCCGGGATGGCAACTTAGTGCTCTACCACTGAGCCACTCCGCTGCTTAAGAACAAAACATAAAATAACAATAATAATAAAAACAGGCATCACGAACACGAAGTAAACCATGAATCGCTCCTTACAAACATATATCCATGGATTAATACCTAAACCAAACCCGTAAAATCACACTTAACGCAATCTTCCCATCTACGCCTCGGTCATCCCCTCGGATGTGTTACCCATCGGCAATGCAATATCATGGGATAAAGGCATGTATAGAATCTACCCATTTATATTACTGAAATAACTAATTCACCTCAGAAGGCCACGAGGCAATCTTCTTTTGAGGCGCCTCGGAGGGTCATCGGGAATTGAAGAGGAAACTAGGTTTGAAACTAGTGGGTTTGATTGGGAATAAAGTTTGTTATAAATAAGAGTTTGGGGCAAATTAGCAACAAATGGGACATTATGGTAATTATGGATGACTATATTCATAGCAAAGTAAGGTGCATTGAGGATTTTACGAAGGATTTTGGATTGAATACGAGAGGAATTCGATAGCTAAGTGGAGCCTCAAACCTCTACACCGTAATTCCAAATAGGTCTTTCAATAGGCATGTCTATGAGACTTTTGTAATTAATTGGGAGCTTTTGCCTAGTAAATGTTGTTGTAGCCTGAAACGGCTAATCCTTATGAATACATATTCATTTATTAATATTTTCAAGTGTCGGAATTGGAGAATTAAAATCAATTCCAAAAAGTCCCATCAAATTACCTTTACCCTTCGCCGAAAACCCATGACTTCCTGTCCTACTGTATCCTTTAATAGTACTCCACTTATCCCTGTTGAACAGATCCGCTACCTAGGACTCAACTTAGACAAACGTCTTACTTGGAACCCTCACACAAGACTGAAAAGACAAGAAACAGCTAGACGCTTCCGACTACTTCAACACATACTAGACAAACGCTCAAAGCTTCATATCAATTACAAAAGACTTATTTATGTTACTGTGATAAGACCTATATGGACTTACGGAATTGAACTATGGGGCTCCACCAAACCATCAAATTCCTCTCGTATTCAATCCTTGCAATCCAAAATCCTTCGCAAAATCCTAAACGCTCCTTATTTTGTCACAAATAAAACCATCCATAATGACCTGAACGTTTCATATGTTACCGATTTAGCCCATTCCAGATACCTATCATTCCATAATAAACTCCAGGCCCATCCAAACCCACTAGTTTCCATCCTTGGTTCCAATTCCATCCCGGACAATCCTCCTAGGCGTCTGAAGAGAAGATGGCCTCGAGACCTCCTATAATAGAAATATAATTAGAGTGCTGCCAATGGGTAGTGCCTCTACACGTCCTTTCATGTATTTATTTATTCATACAGCCCTTGTACTAGATGTATATATTACAGTTGTACAATTCAATAAAATAATTAAAATAAAAAATAAAAAAAATATTTTCAAAATTATTGTTTCATAAAATTACCAGTATTATTCAATAACTCATGAAAATTACGTCAGTAATATGTGAGAAAAACTTTGTTGTAACCACAAAGCGATTACGTATGTAACCGACATTCACTTTTCCCATGTTATACAGTTTATGAATGCAGTTCTTCCAGGGAAAACGGCGGGAAAATTTCGAATTGCAAAACGACAATTAGCAGCAAAATGCGGAATAAATTAGATAAGAAAATCTTTGTTAAATAATTCAATGCGGAAACGAACGGGTCGATGGAATCTGATGAATGCGAGCCTTACGCAAACGAGGAAAGAATGGTAAGAAATTAATACGAAAAATGTAAATCGAGAGAAACGCTTAGTTAATGAGGAAAAGTAGGTATGCAGTAATTATTAAAATAGACTCATATTTTATTGATTTTATTCCTTTTATAAGCACGTTTTATTCAAAACGTGAGAGAAATGATAGGAGAGAGATAAGCCCAGAACCGTGATTCGAATCCCGGTCTCCCACATTTCCGTTGTGGTGCTCTACCAACTGAGCTATCCAGGTTCGTACCTCGGTCAGGCATGTCCATTCCCTTCATTGATCCCATATCCCCGTGTTCTCGCAATTTGCGATGTCTACAAGGGGAAGAATGTTCATTGAACATTACTTTAATTAGGATCTTGTTGACTTACGTCATTATATATTATTATAATTTATTTTACTTAATTCGAATCCCAGCCCTGGGCGTATCTTTTCTCTTCAAAAATAAAAAAATTTTAAATTATAACAATTAATAATAAAATAAAATAAAATAAAAAATAATAATATATATTGATGTAAGTCAACAAGATCCTAATTAGAGTAATGTTCAATGAACATTCTTACCCTTGCATACATTGCTACATTGCTCAAGATTCATACAGTAAATCATTTTATTGGCTTTCTTTTACCTGATATACGTTACGATGTTTTAAGAGGTTCTAAATGTCCTGTTCTCAAAAAAAAATTAGGACTTTTAAGTTAATAAACAATAATATTAATTTAACGTCACGTTTTGCTGCTACGGCTAATTGGAAAATACTAGAGTGAAGTCCTATTTTGTTCTAATTGTCTTCCAAGGTATAATTAGGGATCTTTTACGACTACTTGACAAAAGAATAGTTAGAGTACCACTACCGAAGATCTATGACAAACAGTTATAGAATTTTGTAAGAGATAAACATTCGTATATATGCCATATTAAAACTATTAAGGATGAATTCCGTGATATTCGAAATTAATTCGGGCAAAATATCGAAATTTAGTATTAAGGAATAAAAAAAAAAAAACCCTGTACCACTACGACCCGTGAAGGAATCTGGGGGTTCAGTACTTGGTTGAGACTGTACTGTTTCATGGACAACGGTTCTGCAAGGAGGTGACTTGTACTAGGTCACGCTCGACCGCCAGATTTTCCTCCTTATTTTGGGTACCCTGTTTATATAATATTTTATAGAGGCTGGGTGAGCCCCAGGAGTGTCCTAGATCCTATATGATCCATCTCCGGCTGCAAACAGACTAAATAAAAGTCATGGCCTCCAGCGGGATTTGAACCAGGATTTCCGGGATGGTAACTAAGTGCTCTACCACTGAGCCACTCCATTGCTTAACAACAAAACATAAAATAACAATAATAATAAAAAAAGGCTTCACGAACACGAAGAAAACCAGGAATCCCTCCTTTCAAACATACATCCATGGATTAATACCCAAACCAAACCCGTAAAATCACACTTAACGCAATCTTCCTATCTACTCCTCGGTCATCCCCTCGGATGTTTACCAATCGGCTTAGCGCAAATTACTAGTTCCTAAAATAAGTACAATTTTATATTACCCTAGCTCATATTTACTGTAAGTTTACTTTGACTAAACTTCCTCGCACTTAACAGATGTGGCAAAGAGATTGGCTACCCAAAGATTTTTTGTTTGTGTTTTATCTAAGAACAGGTGTTCGGGCTGGCAAGTGAAACAGAAGCTGCAAGAAGAAGAAGAGGAAACCAAAAGGAAAAGAAGAAGATGGGAATAGAATCGTGACGGAAGAACTCAACTGAGAATAATTGACTTGGTACCTCGAGGTCGTTAAGGTTTTTCTTAAATCGTCGGCATCCTGTGAGGTGCGGGTTCGAGTCTCGTCGGCTAGTGACAAAAACTTATCCAAGTCACGTGTTCTGAAACAGACGATACTGTATTAATAAGTATCTGATAATGATGATCAATATTATTTTTATGGTTATAGACAATTGACGTTTCAAATACAAGTATATAATATTTCAGAGCTACGGTCACCTGCGGTCTAGTGGTTAGTGTAACAAACTACTAAACCCAAGATTGCGGGTTCGTAGCCCGCCAGGTGGAGCTAGGATTTTTTTAAGGGAGTAACAAATCCTTAGTTACGCCGTCCTTTGGAAGGGACTTTAAACGTTGGTCCCGAGCCTGTACGATGTCAGGTACTCCTATCGCCTAAAAATCCCTATCCTAATTAAACCTGGATAGGCAAAATTTAGAGCTCCCACTGTAGCATCGTCCGATTAGCCTTAGGAGCATAAAGTGACGTTAAATAAACAACTACAATATTTCAGAGGAAGAATATGGTTCGGGTGGAGGTCAACAAAATTCTCTTATACAGGGAAAACTGTTTATAGGAAAGCCGACCTTTCGACCCACATTGCAGGTCTTCTTCAGTGCTAAATATACAAGATAATAATGAAAATAATATATGGTATGTTAACAAATAGGTACTGTTTAAATTCTGTTACAAATTTTAATTTTTCATTAATTAATTTTATAGATTTAAAAAGTACCTCTCTTTTTTTATATAATTCAAACCCTCTGGTTCTTGATTGAAGACCTGCTATGTAGGTCGAAGCGTCGGCTTTCCAATAAAAAGTTGTCCCTATATAAGAGAATTTTATGACCTATGCCCGGATCATTTTCTATGAAGCTCAGCTAATATTAATGAACATATATAACAATAGTCATTATTGTACAAGGAGGTTTTTTGTCCGAGAATGTCGCCATATAGGATTAACCGCAAGGATCTTGGTTCTAAGACAACCGTTATCCAGCGAGGTGATTTGTCCGTTCAATTATGGATATCTACTTTACTGAGGCTGGATGATCCCTAGGAGGTTCTGTAGGTCCCGAAGGGTCCATGGGTTTTAACAGATTAAATAATTTATTGGCCACACTCCTGAACCTTCAGTATAGCAAATCAGGAACCCTATAGCCATTCCCCATTCTACCTTAAAATTAACAATATAATTAAATAATAATATCTTTTGTTTCAGGTGATTACCCTCTACTGGATTCCGGGGATATTTAAAAATGAAAGTGTAAGTAAACAAAATATATATTAAAATAATATTTATTTGTTTATTGATATTTACAACTGTATTACAATAATACATCAAGTAAATAGGCTAAGCGATAAATAATGACATGAGTTAATGGCAAGTAGAGAAACTACACACTGGTAGTACTCAAATCACAAGTTCAACTAAGAAGGTCACGGGGCCATCTTCTTTTCAGACGCCTCGGAGGATTATCGGGAATCGAAGAGGAAGCTTGGTTTGAAACTAGAGGGTTTGAGTGGAAATGAAGTTTGTTATGAAAGGATAGATAGTGGGTTCGGGCCAAATCAGCAGCAAATGGGACATTAAGGTCGTTATGGATGACTTTATTCTTAACAAAATAATATGCATTGAGGATTTTACGAAGGATTTTGGATTGTAGGGATTGGATACGAGAGGAATTCGATGGGTTAGTGGAGCCCCAAAGTTCTACTCCGTAAGTCCAAATAGGTCGTATGATGGTCATGTAGATGAGTCTTTTGTAATTAATTGGGAGCTTAGAGCGTTTGTATGGTAAGTGTTGAAGTAGCCTGAAACGTCGGGCGGTTTCTTGTCTTTTCAGTCTCGTATGAGGATTCCAGGTTAATCATTTGTCGAGATGCAACCCTAAGTATCGGATCTGTTCTACAGGCATAAGTGGGATATTATTAAAGGATACTGAAGGGCAGGAAGTCATTGGTTTAAGACGTAAGGTAAAAGTGATTTGATGCGATTTTTGAGAATTTATTTTAATTCTCCTGTTTAGACACCATTCTTCAAGATCAGTGATATGGGATTGGAGGCTTTGGGATGCAATAACTGGATTGGTGTTGACTGATAATAAAAATGTATCATCAGCATACGTGGTAAGGATAGTTTAGGATGAGTTGGGATGTCAGCTGTATAAACTGTATAAAGGATTGGGCCAAGGATACTACCTTGAGGAAAAATAATATTTAAAAAAAGAATTCTAATTAATCAGTATTCTTTATTAATGCTATATGATATAAATGATACAAGTATGTTTAGAATTAATAAAAAAATTTAATATAAATAGATTACAGTTATATAAATTAGTACTATCGAATCTTACGATGGAATAAATAGTGAGGGTGCAGTTAATGTTTTGGCCCACTTGTGAGCAATCATCAGGGCCATTTGCTCCGGAAATACTGTACCATTTGTAATCCAACTGTTGTGCAAGATATAATTAAGGATAAGCACTTTATAGAAGGTTTGTGGGTCCTAATAGGGTCGATTCCCGTCGGTCAACATAATCAATAATTTATTTACCAGTTTTTTTTAATATAAAAAAAAATCAATAAATTTATTTTAATAAAGAATGCCTTTTTTAAAATAAATTTATATTTTTTTCAGATTATTATTTTTTTTTTTATTCGGAGATGGATCATAAAAGATCTAGGACCCTCCTTGGGCTAACCCAGCCACTAAAAGTGGGTACCCAAAATAAGGGGGGAAAATCTGGCGGTTGAGTGTGGTTTAGGACGAATCACCTCCCTGAACAACCGTTGACCATGAAACAGTACTGTCTCTACCATGTACTGAACACCTTCACGGGTTGTAGTAGTACAGGTTTTTTTTTAATTAAACAGGCAACAACATTCTTTTCCATTTATATTGTATACGATTAATTTAATCTAAAAACGAATAATTTTATCGAAGGGCAGCAACATCGTAGTCAGTTAAAGTCCCTTGTAGTACGATCTAAGAATATTTTATGTATCGAAGAATATAGTAATCAAATCAGTAAGTAAATTAGATATCACATTATAATTCAGAGCTTTATATGTTTATCGTACAATACATTACTTTCACTCACCTATATCTGTAAAACAGGAAGTTGTCAGCCATGTTCAACAGAAACGTGTTAGTGAATGGCGAGATCCCAAGGCAAGGACTATCGCATTATTTGCAATCTAAAGTTATTTTGACTCATTTCGTTCTCTCAAATTAACATAATGTTCAACAGTTACGTCTTTTAGTATTTGTTAGACTATCTAACTTATGAGATAAATAAAACTACAACCCATTCAGTACATGACAAAGACTTAACTGTTTCTAGGACAACAGTCGTGCAGGAAAGTTATTTGACTGGGATCACGCGTAACTGCCAGGCTTTCCCCCCAATTAATGGTACCCAGTTTATAGAGACTCGGTGTGCATCAGGAGGTCTGTATTAAATACATAAAAAGGACTAAAACAAAAATTATAAACTCAAGTTTTTTTGATACGGCAATTTATATTTTAATGTTATTTAAGAAAATCTAAATATGTTCATTTTTATAGGAATTCAATTATAATATAAATTACAGTTTTTATTATTATTTTAAATATAAATGATGCAAAAATTGTGTTTTAATTTTAACTTTACTAATGCTTTTTTTTTTTTTATTATTTAATTCAATGATATTTACAACTATAATGGTATTATATCAAGTAAATGTATAAAAATGTAGAATATGACATGAAAACACTTGTGGAGAAACTACCCATCGATAGTACTCCAATAAAGTTCTATAGTAGATGATCTCGAGGCCATCTTCTTTTCAGGCGCCTCGGAGGGTTATCGGGAATAGTATGGGAAGCAAGCTGAGAGACTAGCGGATTCAAGTGCGTATGGAGCTTGTTATGGAAGGATAGGTATCTAGTTTGGGCCAAATCAGTAACATATGGGATATTAAGATCATGATGGATGAGTTTGTTTGTGACATAATAAGGAGCATTGAGGATTTTACGAAGGATTTTGGATTGCAAGGATTGAATACGATATGAATTGGATGGTTTAGTAGAGCCCCAAAGCTCAACTCCGTATGCCCAAATAGGTCTGATGACTGTCATGTAAATAAGTCTTTTGTAATTAATTGGTAGCTTAGAGTGTTTGTCCAGTAAGTGTTGAAGTAGGCGAAAACGTCGAGCAGTTTCTTGTCTTTTCAGTCTTGTATGAGGATTCCAAGTGAGACGTTTATCCAGATGGATTACTAATGCTAAATTTAAGAGAAACAGATAAAAAAAAATTTCACATTGAAAATAAAATATATTGCTGTATATGTAATACAACAGGAGTAATGTAGATATACTATAGGAAAGCTAAAGATTTTTAGACTATTATCTAAAATATAAACAATCGTAGAAGGTGACAGGGGGGAGCGGAGGGGCTCAGTGGTAGAGCAATGAGTTGCCATGCCGGAAATCCTGGTTCAAATTCCGCTGCGGGCAAGACTTTATTTTAATCTGTTAGCAGCTGGAGATGGATCATATAGGACCTAGGACCCTCCTGGAGCTCACCCAGCCTCTATAAAATATTATAAAAACAGTTTACCCAAAATGAGGGGGAAAAAACTGGCGGTTGACCGTGATCTAGGTCAAATCACCTCACCTGCACAACCGTTGTCTATGAAACAGTACTGTCTCTACCATGTACTGGTATGTAGTGGTACAGGTAATTTATTTATTTTTCTAATTTAAACGTTACTGTGAAATTTAATAAGAAAATTCCAGTGTAAAATTAAGGAAACTATATTTAAAGTATTAAAAATTATTTCTAGTAATAAAAGTATTTTTTTTTTAAACTTTAAAAATCGTGATTTCTAGAAAGATTATAACAAATAAAAAGTAAAAATCTGCATTCGAAAATAACGAAGCTAGAAAATATTTACATGACTTAGTGAATCCTTCAAGTACACTCCTTAGATGATTTAGGCGTGTCTTCTGAGCAATGTCTATTTTTAACCAGTTACTTCATCTTCAGGAAACAGTGATGAGTACACGCCTGATAACTTTCTAATCTGTCACAGATAGTTAATTGAATAAATAAATAGTAAAAATATCTAATCCTGAGGACTGCCGACAGAAATTAAAACTCAAGGCTTTGGAATAACTGTTATTTTTTGAATTTCCAAATCAATTATAGTCTTAATTATTTAAATTTTTAATTTTAATTTATTATTAACATTACTCTGTTTTTCACATATATTGGCACTCCGAAAAGTATTTGTATACATTTTAAAGTAGTTTATTTATTAATCAAAACGTATGTATGATGAGCTGCACAAGCTCAATACAAATTAATTGAAAAAGCTATGAGGATATAGTTACATTATATATACCTTTTATTTTTATTTTTAGCATTATTATCATCGTTTTTTCTTTTAATTTAATTTATTGATTTTTACAACTATAATAATATTACAACAAGTAAATCTGCTAATATGAACAATATGACATAAAAAAAAAAAACACTTGTGGAGAAACTACCCATCGGTAGCGCTCCAATAAAGTTTTATAGCTGAAGGTCTCGAAGCCATCTTCTTTTCAGACGCCTTGGAGGGTTATCAGGAATAGTATGGGATGCAACTTGAGAGACTAGCGGATTCAAGTGTGTATGGAGCTTGTCATGGAAGGATAGGTATCTACTTCGGGCCAAATCAACAACATATGGGATATTAAGATCATGATGGATGAATTTGTTTGTGACTTGATAAGGACCATTGAGGATTTTTCGAACGATTTTGGATTGTAAGGATTGGATACGAGATTAATTGGATTGTTTAGTAGAGCCCCAAAATTCAACTCCGTAATGTAACTGTCATGTAACTGAGTCTTTTGTAATTAATTGGGAGCTTAGAGCGTTTGTCCAGTAAATGTTGAAGTAGGCGAAAACGTCGATGAGTTGCTTGTCTTTTCAGTCTTGTTTGAGGATTCCAAGTGAGACGTTTGTCCAGATGGGATCCTAGGTAACGTATCTGTTCGACAGGGTCCAGTTGAATATTATTAAAGGATACAGTAGGGGAGGAATTCGTAGGATTATCGTCGTTAAGTTCGAGAATACTTAGATCATTTGTACTTTCAATTATTTCATAATACAAGACATTTAACTATTGCAAATAAAATCTTTTAGGGAAAACGAAAAGTTATTGATTTTTTTATTAATATTAGTATCATTTGCACAAGTATTTGACCTTTTGAATCAATATAATTATTCTTACATCAATGGGATTCTAACCTTTAAACTAAAATTGATTAAAAGAGATTGTATATCTGATGCACAGCCCGCTAGGTGTCCCCATTCTCGAGCATGTTGCTAATGGAAATCATAAGTTTTTCCCTACCAAAAATCGCTCGACGCGGCTAAAGAATTCTCACTTCTATAATATAACACCTTAAAGGAAGCAAGGCTAAGGATAATGAAAGACTCGGCTGAGGCCATATCCTTCAGGACGATTCTTCCTCCGGCAAAAAGTGTCCATTAGCTGAGGAAGCATTTTGAATCCTTAATAGGAAGGAATTCTTTCCCAAGTTCGTGTCTTCGTTACAATGCAAAGAGGTTGAGGACTTAGCTCTGCACTTTGCCAAACGGTCCAATCTGCCTAAGAGAGCTTTTTACTGGAATTGATTGTGAACTGTAGCGGAAACTAACTGTCTCTTACTTAGAGTTGTGTAGAATCTTTAAATAATATATATGATAGTAAAAATTCAAGCAAGTTTAATAAATATTCATTAACTCATTATAAAAAATAGAAGAAAAGAATAGAAATGAAGAGGCTTAAAACTATTGTTCCCTAAATTTACAGAAAAAATAAAACTGTCTGTAGATATATCTCCAATTCAGACATCATCAGAAAGGGAATAATGAAATTAAAGATGCGAGTATATAAAAAAAAAATATAAAGCAAATCTAAGAAAGAGTTGAGAAATACACCAACCTGGACCATTAAATTTTCATGTGGACATGAAGGCAGGAAACATATGTGTCTTTGACAGATATAACACCTGTTAACTGTCCCTAAGATAGCTTTTATTTCCCTCATATAAGGTATAGTGATCCTACATCATTTCACATTTTTCGTATTAAGTAATGTTATATACATATAACATAAAAACTTCCTTACCTTCATTTCAACAAATATCAAACAACCATGGCTCCACTAACTAATCGAATACCTCTCGTATTCAATCCATACAATTGAAAATCCTTCGTAAAATCCTTAATTCTCCTTACTTTGTTACGAACAAAGCAATCCATAATGACTTTAACCTAACATTTGTTGCTGATTTGGCTCAAATCCGATATCAATCTTTTCATGAAAAACGTTATTCCCACTCAAACCCCCTAATATAACCTAATATAACCTATATACCTATATATATAATATAATATAATATAACCTAGCAACCTCTTAAATTCCCGATAACCCTTCGAGGCGTCTGAAAAGAAGATGGCCGCGTGACCTTTAAAGATGAATTTGTTATTTAAGTACTACCACTGGGTAGTTTCTCTACTTGCCTTTATCCATGTCATTATGTATCATTCCTGTCATATACTTGTTGTATTGTTATAATGCAATAGTATATTCTAATGAATAATTAATTTTATAAAAAATTATTAAATGAAGCTCATTTCTTTTTATCAAATCAAATCATTTCTTTCATCAATGAAGCTCATTTTCTCACCGAACCAAAAATATTTTTTTAAATATTTATTTATTGATATTTACAACTGTATTACAATAATACATCAAGTAAATAGGCTTAGCGATACATAATGACATGTGAAAATGACAAGTAGAGAAACTACCCACTGGGAGTACTAAAATCACAAGTTCAACTAAGAAGGTCACAGGGCCATCTTCTTTTCAGACACCTCGGAGGATTATCGGGAATCGAAGAGGAAGCTAGGTTTGAAACTAGAGGGTTTGAGTGGAAATAAAGTTTATTATGAAAGGATAGGTAGCGGGTTCGGGGCAAATCGGCAATAAATGGGACATTAAGGTCGTTATCGATGACTTTATTCTTTTTAAAAAAAGGAGCATTGAGGATTTTACGAAGGATTTTGGATTGTAGGGATTGGATACGAGAGGAATTCGATGGCTTAGTGGAACCCCAAAGCTCTACTCCGTAAGTCCAAATAAGTCGTATGATGGTCATGTAGATGAGTCTTTTGTAATTAATTGGGAGCTTAGAGCGTTAGTCTAGTAAGTTTTGAAGTAGCCTGAAACGTCGAGCGGTTTCTTGTCTTTTCAGTCTAAGTATCGGATCTGTTCTACAGGTATAAGTGGGATATTATTAAATGATACTGAAGGAGAGGAAGTCATTGGTTGTCGACGTAAGGTAACATTAATTTGATGCAATTTTTGAGAATTTATTTTAATTCTCCAGTATTGACACCATTCTTCAAGATCAGTGATATGGGATTGGAGGCTTTGGGATGCAATAATTGGATTGGTGTTGACTGATAATACACATGTATCATCAGCATACGTGGTAAGGATAGCATTAGGATGAGTTGGGATGTCAGCTGTGTAAAGGATTGCTGTGAGGAACGCCAGCAGATTGGGAAAAGAGGGATGAATAGACACAAAAATATTTTAAAATAATTATCATAAAAATTACAATTAATAAAAATAAATTATAAATAATATATTGACGGATTTCAAAAAGATCCTAATTAAAGTAATGTTCAATTAACATTCTTCCCCGTGTATACATCGTAAAAATTGCGAGAACACGGGGATATAGGATCGGTAATGAGAACGGATTTGTCTGACTTGGATACGACCCGACGAATCCCGGCCAGGGCAAATCTTTTCTCTTCAAAACCACAATATTTAAAAATAATTACCATAAAAATAACAATTAATAAAAATATATTATGAAGTTTAAAAAGTTGTAGACTGTACTGTTTCTAGGACGTAATTTCCCTGTAATTTTCAACTGCTAGGTTTTTCCCTAATGAAGAGTACCATTTCACGAGGCTGAGTGCGCCCAGGAGGGTGTATCTGTTATCAGATCAACACTACAGAGCTACCCCGGAATCTCATGGGCCTGAATAAACTTTAATGTGCCAAGTCTCGTTTGTGAGATTAACCATAATCCCATTGACCCACTGAAGCGGACATATTATTTAATCGTGACCGAAAATACAGGAAAATCAAGTCTGTTGGTTTACATAAGAACCACAGCGGTGCATCGTTATATATTAACTGCCTTACGGTCTCGGACTGGTTTCAGATCCAACTGTTCCTCTTAGCAGGTCACTGTGTCGAAATCTCGCAGTCCTTTTTTTTCTCTCTTTTTCCTTTCAGTGGATTGCGTAAAGATTAGTGAAAGTATACTTAGGGCCGAGGAGCGTAGGTGTTTTACGTCTACTTTCTATAATAGAGACAAATATTCAACTGTTATGTTATAATAAAAAAAACAAAAAAACTCAGTTCATCGTACAACTTTCACTTTTCTCGCAACTTGAAATAGATTGTTCCTGGTTAGTAAAATCCCGCCTTCAAGATTTGATCTAGGACATACCTTAATCTTGAAGCTTGATAGAGTACAAAGCGGGCAGACTGGACCGGATCCGGATTGAAAAGGTGACCCAATAATAGGATAATACTGGATTGATTACACAATAGGCCATTTTAGGTTATCTTATGCAAGAAGCTGATTGGTCGAGCGGCCGGTTTCGAAGAGTCAATTATTGTGTATATACGCAAACCCATAAATATACATTAAGTTCAATAACGTCCATTTAATTGTATAAATTAAGAGAGGGGTGGCCATCCGCATCCCTGGGTCACATTCGGTCCTTGAAATTTTGAAAAATCACATTATTACAATGCATATTTATTTTGGGCATCAATTTCGCAGGTTGTTCTTTCTAGTTAAGTTAGAACAAGTTTTAACTTTTTAAATGTTTTCTTTTTAATAATATGCTCGAAAAGAAAAATATTTTTTCCTGCAACCATTAAGTAATCCCATCCCTTACTCAACTAAAATTGGTGTGGAAAGTCCCACTTCCCCCACTAGTGAGGGAAAACCCCATGCCCGCGATCATGGAGATAGTAGTTTGTTATGCTAACCACTAGACCAGAGGTCGCCCCAAATCATCAGTACTGATAGAGGATTAAAACAAGGAAATGAATAAAGTAAATCCAAAAAAATGCCAGACACCAACCAGAGGAAAACATTACACCTTGTCCAATGCCCAAATGGGACTGCTAAATTATAAGGAAGGTTATAGGACAACAGCTGGGAAAGGTCAAATAAAAGGGTGTATAAAAAAGAAAAGACCGTTTCACCTTCCCCTAGGAGAGAAGATGGCGACTAACAGTATCTTTCGACACTCCACACTCCCTGGAAAGTTCGCGAGTACTTGTGGACGGATTTGACTCAACAGCTCCCTTCAGAACTTCATAATATACATTAATGCTCGCCCGGAGCCTTTCTTACTTTCCAACGTCGTATCTCCACTGCTAAAGTTTTCAAATCAACGCCGCGCAGTGCGCTGGTCAAGGACACCTCCCCTTTCATATTTAATAATTCCACGAGTTGCTTCAGCGGCTGTGAATTTTTTTTTTCCTGTAATGTCTTAAAATTACGAGAATTTCGTAGGACACTGTCATGTTTCTTCTTTAAAATAAATAACTAAACAGAGGCTTTTTTTAAGAAGTCCAGTGTAAGTAAACAAGCTTAAGAATGCTCTAAAGGGATTATTAAGTTTTGGTAAATAATAAATAGCATTAACATATTTACAGACTTTTATAACTCTGGAATGTGATAAAACGGTCATTTTTTGTATACACCCCATTAAAACAGCTGATAAAAAGTAGACAAAAATACACTCACCTAACATCCAAAAAAGCACCTGAGAAAATAAAATCAGAAGACAAGAACTAAAATCAAAAGTGAAACTAAAAGTGCGAGAGAAAAAAGACATTTTGAAGAACCCAGTCTATTCCATATTATATATTCAAATAAAAAACATAACCGCAAAATAGACAAAATACATATTCATATCGGAATTTTAAGTTGTCAATTTTTAGTCTCTTTTGATTTTCTACTCTTCTATGGTCAGATTTTGTCAGGTTCTTGACAATTAAGTTAATCAACATTAAGCTATCTTGTGGCGACGTTACGAGATTTCATTTCATTCTAATTCCTCTCCATACACTAACAGTAAAGAAGCAGACGTTAGTGACACCTTCAGTGAAGCGGTTAGCATAACAAACTTTGATGGACAAAATCACGGGATCGCTGACCGGCAGTTGACTAAGGGTTTTAAAGGGAGTAAATATTGGCTATGCAGTCCTTCGAATGCGACTTTCAATAGCGGTCCTGTGTCTGTAAGTAATCAGATATTCGCTCTATTTCTGCGTGGATAAGCTAAATTTAGAGCTCCCACTGTAGCATCCGATTAGCCATAGCGGGACAAAGTGACGTTGAACGAATAAACATCAGTTCATAGTTATGGACATTAATAACTCGCACTTGTCTGAACATAAAATTAACACTTGTTTATAAATGACTGTTAAGCGACTGGCTTGAAAAATACTATGTTATTAGGTAAATTGTACATACTGCATGATGACGAAATAGGTCGCTATACGTTACTCACTGTAATAATATACATAACAGGTTGTTACGAAAGTCCTTGTCCATGAACACAACCATTGATTCTATCTCTCATAATTAATCCTAAAAGAATGTTTATGCTCCTACTGTTTATGTCGATGTTTACTTTGATCATTCTTATAATGCCTCCCGATCCTCGGAGGGAGCGAAGTCGTTCAGTGGTAGTCCACTGAGTAGCCGTGCCGAAGTGTTCGAATCCTCTAGAAGAAATTTATTTAAGCTGTTATTAGCGGCCGAAAATGGATGCTATGTTATCTAGAACCCCCCCCACCCCTCCCCGGTTCTCACTCAGCCTCAATAAATTGGGTACCCAAAATTAGGGAACATCCGTCTGTGGGACCTAGATTATTTAGCCTCTTAGCAGATCGTTCTTCTGGATGAAAACTGTGGGATCTGGACATCCTATCGGGACTTACCCTGCAGTGGATGCCCTAAATTGGAAGGGGAAATCTGGCAGTTAAGCGTGATGTAGGACAAATCACCTCCCTGCACAACCGTTGTCCAAGAAACAGTCTCTATCACATACTGATCCTCCATTGGTTGTAGTATTACAGGACTTAATTTGATTAAAAGAAATTGCATAACTTATACACAGGCCGTTACGCATCGGAAGTCTCGCCTAAGGCTACACCTACATTGGATCCGGTGTGATTCGATGAGACGTCGCTCGAAAATCGCTGTTCATGGCTAAAGAAGTGTTCACTTCAAAAATTTGGATTTAATTTTACAATAAATATGATTTTTTTGGGAACGGTACCTAAGTCCCTTAAATTATATAAAGATCCTGGATATATATAGCGTTGTAAAAGTGAGAGGCTTCCATCAAAAGCAGTTTTAATCTCGTTAGTGAGCTGAGGCATTATGTAACTTCACTATTAACTGAGGTAACCTCCGCTAGTGGCGCTAAGTGCAGTTATTAGGGAGATTACAGGAGAGTAATCACTCTAGTGGTGTACAATCATTTTTTTGTAGCATACAGGATTTAGAAAAATTATCCTTTCAACCTCAAGGATATGCATTCGATGTTTGATTTATTACGAAATTTCTTTAAAGAAACCAAAAACATCCTCAATTTTCATTAATGTTAATAATTTACACCTCTTTGAGCATGAGATATTAAATAAAACTCATATGCATGACTATTTTACGACCTGTACGGAGAAGAGCCTCGGGGCTCCACTAAGCCATCGAATTCCTCTCGTATCCAATCCTTACAATCCTAAATCCTCCGTAAAATCTACAAAAAGTTGTTTGGGCTAGACCTACAGCTGTGAGGGGATTAAATTGATGGAGATCAAAGTTTGGGTAGTAATTCGTGGATTGAAGTAATTTTCGGTATCGGAATCGGTTTTGTTCACAATAATTCTTTTATTTATTTTAATATTATTTTTTTACACGAATCGGCCAGCAAGAGCCTCCCAAATATCACTTAATAATCAATAAACTAGAGCCAAAACTCAAAATGTAACATTAAATTTTATTATAATGCAAATGGAAAAAACCACAAGCAGAGCCTTATGTTTCAAATCTGGTGTAAAATACAAACACTTATACAAACAGTCGACGTTTCGCCCATTCAGGCATTATCAAGACACAATAAAAAGTAAGTTCAATCACATCTCAAAACAGAAGTGCAATACATCCCAACGAATAATCGATGGAGGTGCGGTCCCGGATTATGAGCCTTTTTGAGCGATTATTCGTTGGGATGTATTGCACTTCTGTTTGGAGATGTGATTGAACTTACTTTTTATTGTGTCTTGATAATGCCTGAATAGGCGAAACCTCGACTGTTTGTATAAGTGTTTGTATTTTAAACCAGATTTGAAACATAAGGCTCTGCTTGTGGTTTTTTCCATTTGCACTATAATCACTTAATAATCTTCTTTACACTCTCCGCCTTTCTTCAACTCCTATAGTCTCTCACCTTCCTGGACCCCAACTCATTCTCCTGGACCCCAATTCATTTTTTTTACCGAAAAGCTCTCTATCCAATCAGTCCTTGTCCTCGATATTTTGTCTATCCAGGTCCTCTTTTATTTGTTTTACAAATCCACCTACACCCTTACAGCTTAAGACTTTGTCGAAAATTGTTTTGTTCAGCCTCTTATTTATTCATGTAGGAAAGAAATTCGTTGACTGGTAGATACTAATATAGGATGTAAATAGTTGGGGGTGCAGAAAAAAAAAACACAGCAAATAAGTTTCAACTTATTTGCTGTGTTTTTTTTACTGCACCCCCAACTATTTACATCCTATACTCTTATTTATTCATTTTATTAAAATTATTTATTCGGGTTTTTTACAATTAATGTATCCCGATACCCAAAATCTGTTCTCTCCAAATCTTCCTATCGGCCCTTTCTTCTTCATCCTCTAGCAGCCCTCTTTCAGCCATTCTTTCTCTTACATTCTCCATCCATGTCTTCTTCGGTCTTACTCTTTTACTTCTATAATTTGGTTTATACAGGGTCATTCAGAGGAATCCCGTGTTTTTTTAAACGCACAGTACACAGCGACAAGAAGAGTGGCACAGTATCATTCATTTCAGCAGGCTTTGGCATTTTAGTCGCAATAGAATATGGAACACCGTGTGTGGTTTGGTGCCAGAACTATAGAGGCGGGGAATAAACATTGAAATGGTTTCAGAAGGACGGGGCCACAGCCCATACTTAGTATTTAGTAGGCTTGAAATTTGTATTGCAGAAAGAGGCCGAAATTTAAGTGATATAATTTTCCGTAAATAGTAGAATTAAATATTTTTTTCAATGCATAGTAAATGGCATTATGTAATAAGTAATTTCATGTTAATAAATAAACTATTCATGTAAAATCAACCGAGTACTCATTATTTCAAAAACATCCGATTCCTCAGAATCACTGTGTAGGAAGAGTTTCTTTGGTCATTTATTGGCGCTCATTCTCATCAGGTGGCCAAACCATTGAAGCCTCCTGGTCTCTATTTCAGACAATATATTTTTCTCCTGCCCTATATTTTCTCTTATAAAACTATTGGTTATGTGTTGGAGCTTTGAAATGCCGCAGCTACATCTTAAAAGTCCATTTCAAAAGCAATCAGTTTACGGGCATCTTATCTTTTTACAGTCTATATTTCGGCCCCATATGCTGTTTTCCCAAGAGGAAAAGAATGATATATTTTCTATTTAATTTCTAGCGAGACCCCTTTATTCCAAAGGGCCGAGTTGAGGATCCTAATGATTTTCCTTCCTCGGAATATCTTCATTTCTATATCCTTGTCGAGTGTCTCGTTTATATAGATACTTAAGTACTTGAAGTCCTTGCTGCAATAAGTACTTGGAGTCCAATCTTCAATCGACAATGTCGTGCACGGAGAATTAAAGGACATGTACTCCGTTATCCCCTGATTTATGGCCAGTCCCCATTTAGAGTACCCCTCTAGGAGCTTTCTAAGCATATATTTTCATTTTATTACATTTTTGATAACAAGAAATGCTTTATTTAAAAAAAAAAATAACGGTACAGTTGAGAAGAAATTGAAATACATTATATTATGTATTATAAAGTAAGGAGGCGGACGGCCCAGAAGTAGGTGAACGGATGGAGTCCAGGAGGAGATGGCTGGTCGAGGACTCCAGGAAGAGGATTGGATGGAGGCATGGAGCTTAGCTCTGACAAGTATAGGCAACCTATGATGGAACGCCTATATAGTAAATAATAAATATATTATATAAATAAAAAACGCTACAAACAACTATCACATCTTCTGAACTACAGATCTTCACTTGTCTTACGATTCAAACGACTAATTTAAAACACTATGCTAAAAGCTATCTGGAAATATGGAGCAGAACTTTGGGGTTCAGCAAAACTCGTCCATATACACACGATATAAACAACACAGTCCTATATTCTAAGAAAAATTGTTAATGCTCCTTGGTTTATTATGAATCACACTATATACAACGACAATAAAATCATATATTCACTACAAATATACGACATACCACTCATCAACACAAAATCCACTTGATGTTCCGCCATATCAATAAAAAACAACAACAATTAGATAATATTGGCTGGATAGGCATTTGTGAAGAGGCAAATGAAAAATAAAATAAGAAAAAATACGGAATATATTTCGCTCAGCAAATTTAGTTCGAGAAAAAGAAAAAACGGAATTATTGTTTCTTAAAAGAACAAGGTACTAAAAACATTCTCACATGACGATGATAAGGCACGTTTAAATGTATCTAGTTAGAAAATGCCGGCTGGAAACCAAACATATTTGAAGAACGTATACATTTTACACACGTGACATATATATATATATATATATATATATATAACTTAAGCGATGTCGCACGAAATAGAATAAAAAAAAGAGAATGAAAAAGGTTGTAATGACACACACTGGTTGACTTCTGGAAACACACTGCTTTATTTGGTCTGATAATCCTGCTTTTATATGTTTTACAGTGTTTACATTTGCATGAGTGGGATTAGCAATAATACTGTCCTGCTCTCACTCATAACTTATATATATATATATATATATATATATATATATATATATATATATATATTTATTTATTTATTTATATATATTCTGATTCTTAAATTCCAGTCAGCTCTTAAATTAAATGGAACTCGAGAATCAGAATATATATTTTCCATAACCGTCAAGATAAGTAGAAAACTATAAATATTTATTTTTTCTTTTAATTATGAATTTGGCCATCTTTGGACCGCACACGTCTCAAGACTTTTGGTGTCTTTTTTTCTTCTTCTCTGCCCAGTACTTCTTCATTCTTTCTCCGACTGCTCGCCTCAGATCATCTGTCTACACTCTCTTCGGTCGACGATTAGGCTTCTCTTGCGTTTTCTATCAGTACCCTGAAGCGGTTTTTGTCACATATTTCTTCTGTAACACCTTTTTTGTTGGCATCTTCCTTCACTGCTTCAGTTTGTTAACGTGATTAAAATCTTTGTAATCCGTGTTTGTTTCATTCTTTCTAAATGTCCATAAAGTTAGTCTTCACTTCCTTATTGTATTCGCCATTGTGCAAAAATATATATATAGGTAAATTGTGCACACTGAGGATGGGGAGGGAAGAGCTAATCGTACAGAGGCGGTGCAGTGGGCAGAGTAAGTGGGTGCAACATAGATATGCAATTATTGCTCCATTATCAAGCCAAGTCGCTGCATCATTGCCACGTGGGAGTGCGGCGTGGTCACTTCCACCTTCTCTGTCTCTTGAGGAAGTTCGATGAACTGTTTTTTAGCAACAAGAAAAAGGGAATGGTTTTAAACTTTGTATGTTCCACCAATTATTTAATTATCCAGTATCAAGAGAATTTACTTTTCCAGAGATATTGCCATGACAACAGACCCCCATCCACGTTCTATTAAGTCTCCTCCAGAGACAACGTCTCTATAATCGTAGTTCTATCAATGGGTTTGGATGCACGTGAAGTTTTTCTTGAAAGCGTTTGTAGTAAGTTCGTTAGACGAAAGTAATTAACTAAATAACAAGTAATGGATAAAGATAGTTTGATATTTTGACAAGAATAGAAAACCGTTCTCGTGAAAACCTTACAAGAATTGTTATATAATTCAAAATGATAATCTATTGTGTAATAATTTAATAAGAAACCAATATGAGAAACCAGATATTGTTTTCACCATAGACTAGAATAGGACGGTTGGGACATGTCCAAAGCATGGAACGTAGCAGACTCCCCAAAATGGGCACCCGTCGATAAATCTGTATGCAGGAGAATTGTTTTCTGTGGCCAAGGTCTTGCTGGAGTAGAAGTAATTTACAAAAAAAAAAATATTTTTAAAATCTTCATTTAAAGGGAAGTCTTTTTTTTATGGTTAGTTACAGTGGTACAACACGCCTGTACCACTACAACCCATGGAAGGTGGTGGATTCACTGCGTGGTAGAGACTATACTGTTTCCTGGACAACGGTTGTGCAGGGAGGTGATTTGTCCTATATCGAGCTCAACCGTTTTAATCCCCACGCCATTTTGGGGATCCACTTTACAGATCCTGCTAAGATTAAGGTAAGCTTCAGGAGGTGCCTATTTCGATCTCCGGTCACTAACAGATTCAATAAAATCTGTTAGCAGCAGGATTTGAACCCAGGACCTTCGGCACGGCAATTTGGCAAGTAAGGCCAGAACAATTTTAAATATCATAGGCGTGATTCAGGGATATGAAATGTTCTTAGCTAATTTTGAGACAAACGAGTTTCGGAAAGTAACGCTAATATTAAGATGGGCTTGTAAAGAGTTTGGCTTTATTAACAAACGGATTCCTAAAAAGATAACATAGGTCTGGGATGAAAAAATTGTAGCATATTAAATTACTGGGTTTAACAGTATTTTTTTGTGCTGATTATGGAAAAAATATTGAAAAAAATTCCACCATCCCTGGATTAGTCACAAATTTCACCTGAAAATTTCTTATTCTCCTCAAGGTAGTATCCTTGGCCCAATCCTTTATACAGTTTATACAGCTGACATCCCAACTCATCCTAATACTATCCTTACCACATATGCTGATGATACATGTGTATTATCAGTCAATACCAATCCAGTTATTGTATCCCAAAGACTCCAATCCCATATCACTGATCTTGAAGAATGGTGCCAGAACTGGAGAATTAAAATAAATTCTCAAAAATCCCATCAAATCACTTTTACCTTACGTCGTAAACCAATGACTTCCTGCCCTTCAGTATCCTTTAATAATATCCCACTTGTGCCTGTAGAACAGATCCGATACTTAGGGTTGCTTCTCGACAAACGATTAACCTGGAATCCTCATACAAGACTGAAAAGACAAGAAACCGCTCGACGTTTCAGGCTACTTCAACACTTACTAGACAAACGCTCTAAGCTCCCAGTTAATTACAAAAGACTCATCTACATGACCATCATACGACCTATTTGGACTTACGGAGTAGAGCTTTGGGGCTCCACTAAGCCATCGAATTCTTCTCGTATCCAATCCCTACAATCCAAAATCCTTCGTAAAATCCTCAACGCTCCTAAGAATATAGTCATCCATAACGACCTTAATGTCCCATTTGTTGCTGATTTGGCCCGAACCCGGTATCTATCCTTTCATAACAAACTTCATTTCCACTCAAACCCTCTAGTTTCAAACCTAGCTTCCTCTTCAATTCCCGATAATCCTCCGAAGCGTCTGAGAAGAAGATGGCCACGTGACCTTCTTAGTTGAACATGCGATTTGAGTACTACCAGTGGGTAGTTTCTCTACTTGTCATTATATCATGTCATTATGTATCACTCAGCCAATTTACTTGTTATATTATTGTAAATATCAATAAATAAATAATAAAAAAAAAATATATATTTTCAGGGGTGCTCCCTTCCTAACCTACTGTCTACTCTACGTCATGAGGAATGTAGTGATCGTGACATTGATAGCTACTCTGACCATAAACGGACCATTTGTTTACAAAGTTATTTCCACGTTACTATGTCAACAAAGTGGATAGTCAAAGTTCCCATGTCGCGGGATAGCCCTGACAGGAAACAACACTATGCCAAGCAGACCTGGCCAATCAGAAGGGCTCTTATTGAACTATGCCAAGCAGACCTGGCCAATCAGAAAGGCTCTTATTCCTGGAGTTAAAAATATTGAATACTACATAAAGATCAGTTAACTAATCAATATTAATAATCAAAACAACTTGAAAAAAGTTTAAACCTGTTTGTTTGTTTGTTCATTTAACGTCACTTTATGCTGCTATGGCTAATCGGACAATGCTACAGTGGGAGCTCTAAATTTTGCCAATCCAGGTTTAATTAGGATAGGGATTTTTAACGAGTACCTGACGTTTAATGTCCCTTCCGTAGGACGGCGTAACTAAGGATTTTTTACTCCCTTAAAAAAATCCTAAGGTCACCTGCCGGGCTACGAACTCGTATTAATAATCTTGAGCTTAGTAGTTTGTTACGCTAACCACTAGACCACAGGTGACCGTTTTTTGCAAACCTGTATAATCGATAGTGGTCGATTGGTAAACGTCCGAAATGTAGACCGAGGCGTAAGTGGGAAGATTCCATCCAAAGTGATCTAATAGACTTGAGTCTGGGTAGTGGTCAACGGATGGAAGTTTGATATTGGCAACAGTCCTTCGCTAAGCTTTAGTATCATTATTATTACGATTTCAGAATACAAAAAATAATATACATACTTTATTCTGATTATTCATTCCATCATAACCAAATGTATTTGAATACCCACAGTATGTAAATCATATTACAATAATGATTACATAATAATCTTTTATGGAGTAATTAAAGATGGATTTCACACAACCTACTTCACGCAACCATTCTTGGACAGATGTTCATTAGGCAGTTATGAGACGCGCTATAATATCTTGTGAAAGCAAAGTTTTCTCTTCACATTCACACTCGTTGGACACGACTATCAGATACATATGTGTGCAATGGCAGTTTATCCCAGATGAATAAATTAATTAATAAAGATATAAATAAAAATAGGGAGCGGAGTGGCTCAGTGGTAGAGCACTGAGTTCCCATACCGGAAATCCTGGTTCAAATCCCGCTGCAAACAGTACCTTTATTTAGTCTGTTTGTAGCCGGAGATGGATCATTTAGGATCTAGGACCCTCCTGGGGCTCACGCAATATCTATAAAATATTATCAAAATAGAGTACCGAAAACAAGGGGGAAAATCTGGCGGTTGAACGTGATCTAGGACAAGTAGGTCACCTCTCCTAGCAGAACCGTTGTCCATGAACTGAATGGCAAGTGTTGAAGGTCCCAGAAGAGTTATAGAAGAAAGGATTCAGAGAAGAAGAGTAGGGTGATCCAAGCTGCGATGACTGGCTGGAGTCAGTGAGAACTCCAGGAGCCTACTCAACATCCGGAACTGGAAGGACGCTGCACTGGACAGGGAGGACAGGCGGAAAGTATTGAGGAGGGCAAGGCTCATTGATGAGCTGTAGAGTCATACAAGAAGAGGAAGAAGTTGGAATACTAAACATTTAGCGTTAAATTAATATCAAATGTACAAGAAAAACTTTTTTTTTTGAGAAACTAATAAAAGTAAAAAATTCATCAGGACAATAGACATAAATGTTAATTAAAAAAATATATTACTTGTGAATACAATCCCTATAACGGGTTTGTAAAGTTATTTAGCTCGTGACGTAGGTGGGAGTATTGCATTAAGAGTGATTTAACCGGTTTTAGTTTCAGTGGCAGACTGTAGACGGAAGTTATAAGCAGAGATTAATTGGTGCTATCGGCATCGAACCTTCGGATTCTCATTGATTTTTATTCTATGTGAGAATAATCAGGTATTCCTTAAACTCACCAAACGTTTTCTGCTCCTTCAATCTTCTTCGGTTTAAGGACCCAAGTATAAGAAGATGGCTGCTTGTTATGCAAGCCATCGAACTCTCCGCCTGGAGGACCTCGGGCGATTCCCGCTTCTGGTCCGATCTTTATCCTGGCACGTAAGGACTCTCTCCTCGCGCTGATGGAGATCACCAGCGACCTCTGGCCTCCAGCGTGCAACTGGAGGACTGTTTTCTCTTCTCATCTAATTTTCGCCTTATTTTAAGTTATTAGTTGTTATTTAATTAATTATTTTCGTCATTTTTCTGGAAAAAGTCGCTATGGACTTATGGAATTCAACTGTGGGGCTGTACCATGAAAAGCGGCATGCAAATAATCCAAAATTCCCTAATAAAGTAATCAGAAGTATAGTGGATGCTCCATGGTACGTCAGATACGATAATTTGCATAGGGACTTCAAAGTAAACTCTGTTAGAGAAGTGATTGGAAGGTTTGCGGTAGTCACAACAACATATTTAAAATCCTCGTAAACCGAGAAATGCAGAACATAGCTGAGGAGGATTTGCATCAAATAAGGCGGCTTAAAAGAGTGAAACCTAGTGACTTGCTGCTAAAGTGAATTAAAGTAATTTAAAACTCCAAACAAAAGAAAATTCCACTAAATTGGGAGATTAGCCAATGGGCTATATCCCACACCCGAGATTTTTCACGTGAAAGAGGAACGACTTGTTGGGCTAGCTCAATGTTGCACAACAAGATGGTTTTCGTGGGTTGGAGTCCCACACTATCTGGGGATTTTCGGCCTCAGATGTCTATTGAGATTTCCACCTTGTATAAAAAAAATTCTGTAAAAAGTAAATTCTCTGATAATGGATATTAATAAGGTCTGTGCTATATAATGCTTAACTTATAAACTGCATCCTCTCTCATTCTCCTTAATAACTCACCAATCCCACAGACAGACAAAGTGCAATACCTTAGACTATAGTTTGATAGCAGAATGACATGGGATCCTCACGTGAAGAGGAAACGCAAATCGCTAACTCAATTTAATGTATTCGCTATTCAGGAAAAAACTCATTAAAAATTAAACACGTACACTTACTTGCTAAAACCAGTTGGGACATATGCATTACAAATTTACGGCATCGCTAAACAGACTGGCAGGAAATTATACATACGTTACATTTCAATCAAAAATACTTAGACTTGTCAATAAAGCTCTATGGTATGTCAATAACAAAACTCTGCATATTGGCTTCAATTAATACTGCACAGACATTAATAGAACAAATGTCCATGACTCTCGTGCCTGAGAACACTATAAGGAAACTAAAAAGAACGTGTAGTAGCTCCAGCCTTCTCATAGCCCTATCACGTAGCTCGAAACGTCGGCACTTAAAATAAATAGCTTATTTCAAATATAAGCTTATTGGAAAGAAACAAAATATCTTACAGGCATTGTTTCTACAATTACACTTCTTTGCCCCCAAAAAACATTTAATTATATAACATATGGTACTTATCAATCATTATCGGAAACTCCATCTCCCCAACTATTTATAGATGTGATTTTAGACCTTTTAACCAGCCTTTGGTTAATGATAAATACATTTGAAATTAATTATTTACATGGAAAAAAAACCTTACCTGTATAATTACCACCCATTATGTACAAATCTTTAACATTTTCTTTAAAATTGGGATAAGTTCTGAGAGCAAGGGCGATATTAGTTAAGGGACCACAGCAGATAAGACTTATCTCTCCTAAAAATATCCAAAATTTTAAATTAACTAATTTCAATTTTATTTCAGCATAAAAGAGCCAAGAAAATAACCTTTGTGCTCTGAAGTTAATTGATTCAAAATAGCTATAGCATTTTCATCCTTTTCTTCACAAATATCAGGTAAATCAGGCAAACTTACATCACCGAAACCATTTTTACCATGGAAGTAAGTATGGGTTGGGGGGCAACATTATGGTCATTTCCAGGCAATAAATGAGATGCTGCACCTCTATAAACCGGAATATAGAATACATACAATCAAAATTATACTAGTAAATAAAAATAATCAAGCTATCATTTGATATTTATTTAGCAAGATTATTTTTTTTCTGATAACACTGTTCTGCACGAAAATCCTCCTTCAAACCAAAACATGCTTTCTTACTGTTATCAGATGTGGTGAACACGAATTTGAAGTCAGATTTTGTCTATCACGCACAGTTTCCTGAGAAATTCTAGTTTTTTATCCAAAAAGGTGAGTTTTTTGTGGATTTGACGAATTTTTTTTCGGCATTAAAACATAGTGAAAAAAATTCAAAAGCCCGATGATTTTGAGCGCAATGAAGTATATTTGAACGAAAAAAATTTGATGGGAATATTACAAGTGGTTAAAGAAATATGGCTAAAAGTGTTTTTTCAGTTTTTCAAGGATCTCACTTTTGAAGCAAAGTTAAATACTACTGAGAAAAAGGCTTGGATTGCTTTTCGAGAGGTATGTGCTAAGTTTTTGGAAAACAAAAAATCTAGAGACTACCGAAAAATAGTCCAAGAACTGCTTACTTCATATAAAACATTGGGATGCAAATGTCCTTAAAAATACATTTCCTGCATAGTCACCTAGACTTTTTCGCCCCAAATTTGGGTGCAGTTTTGGACAAACATGGAGAACGATTCCACCAAGACATATCCAGAATGGAAAAAAGATATTCCGACAAATGGAATGAGAAGATGCTGGCGGATTACTCCTGGACACTGCAGCGGGAGACAGAGGAGGAAGAGTACAAAAGAAAAAAAACTACTCATTGACGATGTGTGTATATTTTTTGAGTTGTGTCATATCTAGTATTATACCTGATAGCATGCAGGATTCAATTAATTATATTTTATTGTTGAAAAAGAAAAAAAATCTGTTCTAATAAAGACAATAATTTTCAAATACAATTTTTCATTTTTTCTAAGTTTCACCTCTTTTCTCTCAAAATCAGAGGGTGATAGAATTTTTCTGAGTTCGGATTCGGACTCAGCACACCTGAAAACATGAGAAACAGGCAAAATTGTTCAAGGGAGGGGAGAAAAGTTTTTTTTTGCAGAACAGTGTAATTCAGCACTAAACCAATACATCCAGAAGAAAATATACTTATTAAATCAACTCACATCTCCCAGCCGCTTTTAAAAAATACAAATTATTTTGTACAACATTATTGACATCTGTATTACCATCAACTCAAGTAATGGCTAAAATTTTAATATTTTCATCCGAATTAAGTAGAAAATTGAGTGCCCACGCATCATCAATTCCACAATCATTACCAATTATCACAAGCCTAAACATGACAGGAGATGAACACTTGAACTACCAAAATTGGAGACCAAAAGGATTGCCGGTGGAGGGAAGATCTATTCCAAAGAGGAAAGTAAGATGTGAAGAGGAGTTATTAGAAAAAGGATGAAGACATTTCGTAATACGTCATCAACTTCACTCCCTGAGTGGACAAAAAAAATAATGGCCGTATATAAAAAATATAAATTATTTACTTATTAAAACTTAAAAAGAGTAAATAGAATGGATGATAAGTAAGGGTATTTGATAAAGGTAAGTTGAGAAACTACCCAGGGAGCGGAGTGGCTCAGTGGTAGAGCACTGAGTTGCCATCCCCGAAATCCTGGTTCAAATCCCGCTGCAGGCAAGACTTTTATTTAGTATATTTGCAGCCGGAGATGGATCATATAGGATCTAGGACCCTCCTCGGGCTCACCCAGCCTCTATAAAATATTATAAAAATAGGGTTACCAAAATAAGGGCGAAAAAAATCTGGCGGTTGAGCGTGACCCAGGACAAGTCAGCTCCTTGCAGAACCGTTGTCCATGAAACAGTACAGTCCCTACCATCGACTGAAACCCAGAAGCATTCACGGGTTGTAGTGGTACAGGTTTTTAGGGAAACTACCCACTGGTAGAACACTAATTAGAGATTTAAGTAAAAAGATCACCTTAAGCCACCCCAAGAAACTCGAGGCCATCTTCTTCATCTTTTGGCTTCATGAAGCTAGTGAGCCGAAACATCGACTGTAAGAATATTCCTCTTATTATTATCTTAATTAATGGTGATTAATCCTCGACAAAAACTCATTAAACATATCAAAGACATTAAAGTAATTGTTACCCTGGTTAATTGTTAAAGTAATTTGATGATCTGGACAAAACTAAATTAAGTAAACACAGTATTCTTCCCATTAGATTCGAATATTTCTATTTTAATTTATCCAACTATATTATAACAATGTTACAAGCTAATATAATGAATGATACATGTCACGGATAAAGGCAGGTGGAGAACTACGATCACGAGGCTCTCTTCTCATTGTCGAGAATTTAAGAAGTTTGCTAGGTTTGAAACTTGTGGGTGATAAAGTTTAAAGCGAAAGGATTGATATCAGGTTCGCCAATAAATGAGACATTAAGGTCATTATTTATTTATTACGATCGTGACAAAGTAAGGAGCATTGAAGATTGGATACGAAAGAAATTCTATGGCTTAGGGGAGCCCCAAACCCTACTCTGTAGGTCCAAGGTATAAGAGTCATAGCGTTTGTATAGTAAGGGTTAAAGTAGCCAGAAAATAAAAAAATAAATATAACTAATTTAAATAAACAATATCACTCTAACATGAGTATTGTGGGCTATTGTCTAAAATGTTCTTTTGAATAAATTCATAATTATCCATCACTTAAAATTAATGTATGGAAGGGTTTAAGAAGAGGGTTGTCAAAAGCTATCACTCCACAATGAAATCCTGCAAGTCAAACTCGACAACGCCTGTTCCGATTCCGGCACAGGGAAAACGAGGGATTTATGAAAATATGATTTATGAGCATTTAGAGATGAGAAGCGTACCAGTTTCTAAAGACAGATCAATCAGTTAGCCTGCGATAGTGTTGCTCCTTCAAGTGAAAAACTTCTGGATAAATAAATAAAATCGATGGCGATACCACCAATCTCTACTTGCAAACCTCTGTCCATGGTCCACTACCCCAACCCATATCCTTCAGATCAATCTTATCGCAATCTTCCCACCTACGTTTCGGTCAACCCCTCATACTATTACCGGTCAGCACAGCGCTTATTAACTTTTTAGGAATTTGTTCCTTACTCAGTCCAACAACTTTACAAGCCTATCTTAATCTTCGCGACGCTATCACTTGAACTTAGGGGAAACTTTGGGATGCGATCATTTTTTAACAATGTTGAAGTCATTTTAGTTAGGACGGGGCAGGCAGATTTCGACAAATTAGCCGAGATAGATGGTACAATACAGGAGGCTAGTCAACCTTTTGTATATTTCTGTGGCAACATTCCAAAATGAGGAGAGTCTTCTGACTGTTGCCGCATTTATGAGAGTACTTCATTAAAATTTCTTCGTTATGGAAGCATTTTTCTCTTGTTACCACGTTTTCTCGCGTGGGTGAAATATTAGGAAGTCACTGAAACCTCCGTTCTCCAAGACTCTTCAATCAGAGGAGCAATGCACAATAACACTTCCAAAAAGGGAACTTCACTTTCCTTTAATACCTACAGTGAAGTACGAAGCAGCAGTAGATGAAGTACGAGCGCAAGAAGCAAAAACAGCTCCACTGAACCTAGAGGAACTAGTTAAGCCAACACCAACGACATAAAAAACTGATAAGGTAATTAAGCCAAATATTCTATTCCGCAATTTGTTTTGTAAGGATTAATGATTTTACTTTAGAACATACCGGTAGTTATTACATATTACAATCCGGTTTCGGTCCTATTCCGCGGATCGGAATAAATATAGATCTTTCTGACTCATGGTCGATTTTTCATTTTAACTAATCTTTTCAGCTAGACGGTGAATCTTAGAAACCAAATTGGAAAATAATTGTACAGAGATCAAAACAGCAAACGGTAGTAGAATAGGGGAATCAAACCTCAATATGGTAATCAAGAAAAGCAAAAAAATAAAATATTTTCAATATCATGATGAGGTCGATGGTAACGCGACCAAGTGCTCGGTTTTGTCTAAGGAAAGCGAGTTGATTCTAATGAATGTTTCTGGTACATCAAACATTTTTGTGATCTGCTAAGGTAGACAAGATTTGAAGAGTCAGTTGAAGACTTCCAGATTCCTGACACACGAAGAACCTTTACTAATTAATAACTGTCAACTATTTTTAATTTTACCCACATTTATTTTGTGTTGAGCAAGCCAGTAGAGACGTCGGTTCTTAGCAGGCATGTCTCACTAGTTTACCTGGTAGTAGTCGTTTTCCTGCCAGACAATGTTTCATTTTTAAAATTTAAATCTGTAACTAAATAAATAAAAAGGCTTAGCGAACTCGACAACGCCTGTTCCGATTCCGGGACAAGGAAAATGAGGGATTTGTGAAAATATGATTTATGAGCATAAAGAGATGAGAAGCGTACCAGTTTCTAAAGACAGATCAATCAGTTAGCCTGCGGTAGTTATCCTTGGAAGTTCTGAAAAACTTTAAAAACAGACTGAGATGGCTTGGACACGAATGAAGTCATTTTAGGCCTACCAAGTCAAAGTGGAGGGCAACGAGGACGAGGACGACCTAGGGGGCTGTGGGGAGAAGAGGCGAGGAAGGACAAGGCTCTGCAGAATTCCTCCTCACACAGCTCAGGCGGTAAAGAGGACTGATTATGAAGATGCCGATTATAAGTTATTATTATTATATAATTTACAAACTAAAAAAAGAAAAGAATATACGATGATAAGTATCAGTAGAGAGTGGTTAATTAGCAAGAACGCAATTAAAAATGAAAGGAGATTCACCCCTAGTTTTTTTTTTTTTGTTTTTTTACGAGGGCAGGTGAAAATCTTCAAAAGACGCGGTTAGGCCCGTACCTATCCGTGTGTGGGATTTTTACCCACTAAAACCACCTCCCTACACTTGTTTTCCACACTCCACGGGACCACCGTTAATGCCCTTCGTGGAGGGGATAGCTGTGTGTTTCATGGCCATTTCCAACTTAATCTATATATTTCTAGTAATTTCTGTAGAAAATAATTTTTCTATTATATTTATTTCACTCCCGTTACAAGTGCAATCAATTAATGTAATATAATTTTAATTTTTCTGTGTAATAATGTGCGTTGTCGTAATATCTTTTTATCCGTTCTAAATTTTTGGAAAAAAATTTTAATATGAATTCATGGTAATAAAATTGGACGCTTCAAGTGCCAAGGCCCGGCTTGCCCTTAAAAAGGCACAAAAGGCGTCGGTAACAATTATTGAATATTTAAAGCTGGATGGCATCAGGGTGAATCCGTCCAAGACGGACGGAATCGTGATGTAATTTCATGAAGGTAAAAAGAGCCTACCGACGACCTTCACAATTGAAGATTAAGATCGTCGTGTATCGAACTCTATCCTCTACCTTGGCGTTACTCTAGAAAGGCATTTCAACCTCCCGAGTCACGCCAGGAGGAGGCCGAAGCTGGCCCGACAGAAGTCCAATAGGCTCTATCATCTTCTCACTTCGCTCCAACTTTCGTTACGGCTTAAATGCCAAATTTATAAATCTATAATCAGACCTTCTCTGCTCCATGGTACGCCGCTCCTTAAACATGTCTATAAATCCACTTTAAAAAGCCTGCAGCAATTCCAGAACTCCATCCTTAGGCGTATAGTTAAAGGCACTTCGCTCCAAAGGGCGCGTAATAATAAAATCTATGAGGAGCTGAAACTCTCGTCTCTACCGGACTACATCAGCCGGAGGCACATCAAATACTAGTTCCTCTGTATTTCGTGTATTTTGTTTCTTAAATTTCGCATTGTGTCTTTAATTTCTTCCTCGAGCGGTTTATCTCACGTTTGATTTTTGATATTTTTCGCGTGTACCCTTTTTGTTATATTTTTTCTTACGGGTATGCGTTTATTTTTAATCTTACTAATTTGGTATTTTTCATTGATTTTTGAAATTTGACGGGGTGTTTAACAGCAATTTCTCCGGATGATATTACACTTATGTCGTCGAGATTTTCGTTTTCTCTATTTATGTATCTTTCTTTGTTGGTTTCTATTTGTATTTTCAGGGCGTTATGTATTATTTTTAGATTCGCATGGTAGTCATTTATAAGTTGCTCCTGTATTATTGGGTGATTGTTTATGTCATTTGATTTTAAGCCAAGCGTTATTTCGTTTGGTGTCATTTTTAGTTTATCAATTATCGAGTTATTATATATTATGGTAGCCAGTTCTAAAATTTCTTTGAAGCGTTTGTCCGGATATTCTAAATGAATTGCGCGCATTTGTTCGAATAAAGTTGAGCTCGCTCGATTTAAGGCTTGACCGTGATTTAAGTGTAGTACACAATTACAAATAATAATTGTGTACAACACAATTTAAATCCACAATTAACTGACTTCACTTGTCACATAAAATTCGACACGTTAGAAGAAATTCTTCCCGATTTTTATTTAATTTGTCGTTACGTATTTATTTTTCTTCATTAATTTTTTTATGCGTTAATTCG
This sequence comes from Troilus luridus, assembly GCA_964056705.1. Classification (NCBI taxonomy): domain Eukaryota; kingdom Metazoa; phylum Arthropoda; class Insecta; order Hemiptera; family Pentatomidae; genus Troilus; species Troilus luridus. The sequence continues at coordinate 6,534,082 of OZ057414.1, read as the reverse complement.
TATAAGAGTTGTAAGTCATTATGATATTTTTGTACATATAATTCTGTTATATTAAGATCTGTCTTTTTATTATTTTCTTATATAAATCCAAACGTTATCTCGTTCGGAGTTAATTTTAAATTTTGATTTAATGCATTGTTGTACGCAGTAGTTGCTAGTTTTAGTTTTTGTAAGATAGAGCATGTTTTTTGTTTATATGAAGTTAGTCTAAGTAACTCTCTTAAAGTTAAATGTACTCTATTTAATAATCCTAATGAATTTGAATGATTTTTAGAGGTATGATGTAAATGTATATTGTTATATTTGCAGAACTGTTGAACAAGAACCACTTCCGTAGATAATCATAAGACAATATTAAGTAGATTATATAAAAGTAGTTTTGAATAAAATTAAAATTCATGCTGTATTTCCATCATGTTACAAATTTATTCGTTTATGTAATCTTTATTATGTTATTATTAATTCCATTTTATGTTCATCATGTCATATCTACTCTACTATTATGCACTCTATTTTATGTAAAATATTTGTTTTGATCAGCTCAAAATTGCCAATTTAAACCCTTGATGTGAAAAAGCATTTGCGAGGGTTAAATTAATATCTAAAATCTATGTTGCATAGCAGAATATAATAAACGAATAAGGAATAGTTTAGCTAAAAAAAATGTTATTTTTGTATATTTATAAACATTACGAAACTAATAGTTCTACTATTTCTGCTCATGAAGGTAAAAACAAAATACTACAGTAATTTATTTTCATCTGGTTGATGTGGAAATGGATTCTGGATTCTAATATATTTATATTTAATTTTAAAATATCGCAAAAAATCGAAGAGAGTTGCATTTTTGATATCTTGTAAGGGCATGTCTGAGTAGTGTAAATCCAAGTTTGCAACTTAAAAAACGGATGGGAAAACTTTTGGTGGCCGGAAAACCTGAGGGAGACTGGGTGGCTCCCCCTTGCATAGTAGTGCCTACTAAAACTACCATTATTTTTTGCATAGGTAATTTACAAGTAAATATTTATACTTAACAATAAACCAGCTGCTTTAGATTGATTCGTGGCGAACAAGCTCATATTCTTAAAACACTCACTTTCCCCAATTTTCCTTTATTTGATTCACCGCAAAACGCTAATTCGTTAGGAGCCTTAAATCGAGCGAGCTCAACTTTATTCGAACAAATGCGCGCAATTCATTTAGAATATCCGGACAAACGCTTCAAAGAAATTTTAGAACTGGCTACCATAATATATAATAACTCGATAATTAAAGTTCCTGTCTCACCGGCTCTGCTATCGCCTGGAACTCAACCCCAACTAATTCCAGCCATGCTTCTTTCCTATGCTCATTCAAATCCAAGCTTTTCCAACATCTCCCTACTTTCCAAGCAGATGTTTTCTAATCAATTATAAATAGTGTCTATAAGTAAATAATGGTTTTTCTATTTTCCTTATTACTTCATGATACTTTTTATTTGTAATGTTTTGGTTTTATACCTTAACTGTTTTGTTTTTTTGTGTGTGTTTGTGATTTACTTTATGACATTGGTGTGAATACCAACTGATTTTTTTATGTAGCCTTTAGGTCTGATCTATTTTCGTTTTTCATTTAGAATATCCGGACAAACGCTTCAAAGAAATTTTAGAACTGGCTACCATAATATATAATAACTCGATAATTAAAGTTCCTGTCTCACCGGCTCTGCTATCGCCTGGAACTCAACCCCAACTAATTCCAGCCATGCTTCTTTCCTATGCTCATTCAAATCCAAGCTTTTCCAACATCTCCCTACTTTCCAAGCAGATGTTTTCTAATCAATTATAAATAGTGTCTATAAGTAAATAATGGTTTTTCTATTTTCTATCTTCCATAAAAGAAGATTCTTATGGAGAGAAATTGTTCATCTGGTTATCATAATATTGTAATCAGAGCTGATAAAACTCCTGTAGGAAAACATGCGAGATGTTTCAATGCACCAACAATCGATGAAGTTGCCATTCAAAAGGTTGGAGTAAATTTGGAAGCCCTTTGTTTTAGGGTAATAGGGCAGAACAGTCATTAATAAGAGAAAAATGTTAAATGTAGTAAAACCGTAGATCTAGAAACAGTAGAGTCCTGAGAATAGAAAAATATTGTTTATTTGTAGAACAGACGCCTTTGTAATAACTAATTCGTAGAGAAAAAAAAAACGAAAATAGATCAGACCTAAAGGCTACATAAAAAAATCAGTTGGTATTCACACCAATGTCATAAAGTAAATCACAAACACACACAAAAAAACAAAACAGTTAAGGTATAAAACCAAAACATTACAAATAAAAAGTATCATGAAGTAATAAGGAAAATAGAAAAACCATTATTTACTTATAGACACTATTTATAATTGATTAGAAAACATCTGCTTGGAAAGTAGGGAGATGTTGGAAAAGCATGGATTTGAATGAGCATAGGAAAGAAGCATGGCTGGAATTAGTTGGGGTTGAGTTCCAGGCGATAGCAGAGCCGGTGAGACAGGAACTTTCTTTTTCGGAATGGAGTGAGGATTCGGAATGTAGGAGATTGCAGATAGACGAAATGTCTTGAGAGTTGGTGGATTGGTATATTAAAGAACCGAGAAGGTATTGTCTACAAATTAAATCCTTGTATTTCTAGGGGAAAAAAGATAAATATCGGAATTATCGAATTATTTGAGGGAAACAGAGAGGGGGAGAGAAATGATCTCTATTTTTTTTTTTCCTTTTAATGTCACCCTTTCAAAGGACTGTTTATTTATTGGCACATTACATACTTGAGTATACTTTGTCCTTGGGACTTGGGAATACATCATGTCATTTTTACAATAAGGATTAACAACAATTGAGGTAATTCTAACTTATATGCATAAGACATTGTTATTTACAAAAGTTTCTGCCGAACATCGCCAAAGTTCACCAAATGGTGCTAGACGACCGAATTAAAGTGAGAGAGATAGCAGAGGTTATGAACATGTCAAAAGAACGAATTTGTTACATATTAAATCAACATTTAGATATGAGAAGGCTGTCCGCATGTTGGTTGCCGAATGACCATTTCCAACGCTCTGTTGGCTCAGTTTAGGTGCAATAAATCCGAGTTTTGGCGCCGATTAATTATTGTAGATGAAACTTGAATACACCATTATACACCCGAAACAAAAATACAGTCCAAACAAAAGACTGCAAAGGAGGAACCGGCTCTAAAAAATGCAAAAACTGTTTTCTTGGCTGGGAAAGTGATGGTGACTGTTTTTTTGGGATAGTCATAGAGTTATTTTAATCGATTATCTTCAAAAAGGAAAAACCATTACAGGAGCATACTATGCATAATTACTTGACAAGCTGAAGGTAGAACCTGCGGGAAAACGGCCACATTTGCAGAAAAAGAAAATCCTGTTTCACCAAGACAACGAACCGTCTCACATTGCCATGGCGAAAATCCACGAATTAAGCTTTGAACTGCTGGACCATCCGCCTTACTCACCAGATCTAGCCACAAATCTAAAAATTGCGCTCGGATGACAGAGATTTTCGTCAAATGAAGAGGCAATCACCTTCTTGAACAATTATTTTGCAGAGAAAAATGCCGAGTACTTTTTGGACGTGTTACATAGATGGGAGAAGTTTGTAGAGTTACAAAGAGACTATGTTGAAAAATTAAAAAAAAAATTCAGAAAAATATCTTGTATTTTTGTTAGATCGGAAACTTTTCAGACCACCCTCTTATATTTTTTTTCTTTTTTTTTTTTTTCGGTTGGCTCTACAGACCTTGTAGATCTTTCGCCGCCTTTACCAGCCTTCTCCACCTCTGTCTATCCTGGGCCGCTGATTTCCAGTCTGCTACATGTAGCTCCGCAGCATCTTTGTTGACCCTGTCAGTCCATCTGGTCTTTGGCCTCCCACGTGGTCTCTTGCCAACTATTCTGGCATTCATAGTTGTGTAGAGGCGTCCTGACGGATCACTTCGAGCTACATGCCCCGCCCATCTTAGCCTTCTTGCTCTCATATCCTGAGATATCGCCTCACCAGTTTCCGTGTGCAATTCTTTATTGGTCCACCCTCTTATATGCTGTTACAAATTACATATATTGTTATTTGTTTTGTTATATTGCTGACAGCGATCGATGGAGGCTTGCAGACCTTCCTTGGGCTCACCCAGCATTTACAAATTGGGTACTTTCAAATGGGGAATACCTGACGGATGTGTGATCTCTCTGCACATCTGTTAACTTATAAATTTTATATTCTCTATAACTGAAGTACGTTAATGAGTTGTAGTGGTACAGTTATGCTCCCGATATTTCTTATTAATTTATAATTAATTACACCATTTTCTACTATTTTTATAAGTTTTACAGTCAATCGATTCTCAGACAATTGTTATTATACGTTTTTTATCAACATTATAGCTAACAGATTATTTCCAATTTCCCGATGAGAAGAGAATAGCCTGCACTTCTTCATTAAATACCATGGCAGTAAATCTGATGGCAGAAAGGCTTATTATTCGCTTTTATACTGCTCCGGAGCGAGAAGGACTGCTTGGAATGCTTGCAATCCATTCGTTCCACTTCATTCCAGCCCTACGAGCCTCTATAAGGCATTCTTCAACCATAATTCAACGACGAGTCCTTATTTCCATACCCGATCCTTCTTTCACGGATTTTTACTCCTATTTTATTTATTTTTTATCGTATTTTCCTTTCAATTTCCTTCCTTTAATAGGCCTTATTGGATCCTTCCTTTCCTTCCTTTAATAGGCCTTATTGGATCCTTCGAACCGTTTCGAAGGGATTTTTCAAATTGGAGTTACTTTTTATCAACTTGTAATCAATGGACAAACCAAGTTGACGCTAATCAATGGAAAGTTACGTCTTTGAAATATTTTTAACATTTTATTTACTTAAATGTATTTAAATTAATTAAATCTTCATTTTAAATGTATTTTTCAGTGTCGGAATTGGAGAATTAAAATCAATTCCAAAAAGTCCCATCAAATTACCTTTACCCTTCGCCGAAAACCCTTGACTTCCTGTCCTACTGTATCCTTTAATAGTACTCCACTTATCCCTGTTGAACAGATCCGCTACCTAGGACTCAACTTAGACAAACGTCTAACTTGGAACCCTCACACAAGACTGAAAAGACAAGAAACAGCTCGACGCTTCCGACTACTTCAACACATACTAGACAAACGCTCAAAGCTTCAAATCAATTACAAAAGACTTATTTATGTTACTGTTATAAGACCTATATGGACTTACGGAATTGAACTATGGGGCTCCACCAAACCATCAAATTCCTCTCGTATTCAATCCTTGCAATCCAAAATCCTTCGCAAAATCCTAAACGCTCCTTATTTTGTCACAAATAAAACCATCCATAATGACCTGAACGTTCCATATGTTACCGATTTAGCCCATTCCAGATACCTATCAATCCATAATAAACTCCAGGCCCATCCAAACCCACTAGTGTCCATCCTTGCATCCAATTCCATACCGGACAATCCTCCTAGGCGTCTGAAGAGAAGATGGCCTCACGACCTTCTATAATAGAAATGTAATTAGAGTGCTGCCAATGGGTAGTGCCTCTACACGTCCTTTCATGCATTTATTTATTCATACAGCCGTTGTACTAGATGTATAATATTACAGTTGTACAATTCAATAAAATCATTTAAAAAAAAAAAAAAAAAAAAATGTATTTTTCGAGCTAAGAAATTATTAGAATGGGGATTCCATACCTCCAGCAAGTCTGGAAAGCGACTATCGTTGTTGATCAGAGGAAGAAGGGATAAACTTCCAAGGAATAACGTAAAACGTGGGCGTTAAAGTTGACTTTCGAAAAAGGTTTTAAGATAATCGAAAATAAGGTTCCATTGAAGAATTTCAGAGCGTGTGATCTTCTAGTATAATTGAAGTGATAGCGTTGCTAAATATTTAGATGGTCTTGGTAACGAACAGATTCCTATAAAAATAGTTAGCGCTGAGGAAGCTGATGTATGTCCGAGTGGTAAACCGAAGAGTAGAAGGGAGGATTACGTTAAGAAGGATTGTGATTGGGTAGTTGAAATTTCGCTTTCGCTAAGCCTTATTATTTTTATTGCGTAAAAACCTATATAATAATTTAAATGCTCTTTTAACTAACAAATTAGGAAAACAAAATACAACTAATTAGGTAATTATTAAATACAAAAAATATTGAGGAATCCTTCCATTTTCGTATTTTTTGGCTCAAATGGACTTGTAATATAAGTAGTAATTCCTTTTCAAGCTAATCTCTGACTTAGTCCCTTATGCACGACGAAAATAACATGATCCCGATTCTTTAAGGACAAGAAATTAATTTCGGAGAAAATTCGACTTAATCGCATATTCACGGGGCTATAGACGTGTTACTTCTTCGATAAAACACAGAATATTGAAAATATTAACATTAGCGATTTTTGTTGCAAGGTAAAATGATTCGTTCTTTAACTATTTCTTCCTTAAAGTGTTTCACCCCCAGACTATCTATATCCCACTTCTACATCCCACATCTATATCCCACATAAAAAGAACGTGGATAAGACATTCGTTATCATAGGAAATTAAATCAAACCATCTTCTTCATGCCTCTCATGTCATTGTATATTATTTTACTGCCAGCCAATCTGCTGATTGTCAATTGTTCCTATTTTACGGATTTAGATGCAAATATAAAGATTTAAAAAAACTTCAAAACTGATGCATTTATAGATATACCAAACCTGTACCCCTAAAACCCAGGAAGTCTTCGTTTCATGGTCTTACAGTACCATAAATACAGTACCATCATATCTATACATATTATAAAAACAAAGTCCTCGGCCGCGTCTGTTCGCGGTAATATCAATAGCTACTGCACGGATTTGCTTGCAGTTTTCACTAATGGGTAGAGTGATTCACCAGGAAGGTTTAAGTATATACTTTTTCGAGGTTTTGTGTAAATTGGTTGGAATATATCGATAATCGTCGGAAATGTTGGAAAAAGTATAGCTGCCTTGGAGATTTCAGTGCAGACGCTGCCTAATCCCTTTGTCACATAACGAAACAATGCATGGTGGTATATTTCTCTTTGTTGGATATACAAAAAAGTCCTTGATAGCATATATCTATCTTTTAAGGATTGCTTACAATCTTATATTTGCATCTAAATCCGTAAACATATAACACTTGTAACTGAGGCCTTCTTTTACCCTAGGGTATTATAAGGAAATTTTGCTCTTTCCGCTGAATGCGGGAGCTTAGTTACCTTAAGAATTTCATGCACATTATTAGAATATTTATTACCAAATAAGTTCAATGAGTATATAAAGGGTTATGGCTAAAATATAACTCCCGTGAAAATATATTCGTATATAAAGACATTTTTTTGTTTATAATACCTACACGATAAAATATATTAAAATACTTCATTTAGTAATTAGAGATTGTGTTAAATTTAAATCTAATCCACATATTCGACGCATCAAACTGGTGCGTTGCAAGGTCGGACCAAACATGTAGTCATAATATGCCCTACTACCCATGCGAAGTCGGGTCGGGTCGCTAGTATAGATATATATGATGGTTGAGACTATTCTGTTTGTCAAAGGATAGTCTCAACGATCATATAGGCTAACGGTTATGCAAGGAGGTGATTTATCCGAGCTCACACTCAACCGCCAGGTTTTCAACCCAATTAAGGGTACCAACTGTATAAAGGCTGGGTGAGCCCCAAGAATTTCTGGTTCCATTGTGGCTATTAAATAATTTAATCATTCTACTGGAATCCTTCAGCACTCTATAATCTGCTCTCCTTATAGGGTTGAGTAACATAGTGAGAGTTAGTAATGAACATTTGAAAGAGAGCTGTTACAGTTTCCTTGAGACAACCTTCTCAGAACATCTCAATTATGAAAACATGTCGCTATCCTTGACACAGCAAGCCATACTCAGGTGGCTATGTCTTCAACTTCTCTACTGTATTACACTCGGGATCATTCGATTACGGACAACTTACGAAAATATTATTTAAGCAATTAAAATATTTTATCTAATCCTGTTTAGATTAAGTCTATTATAACTAATGCTATTCGATTTCAGACATAAGTAAAAAAAATATAAACAAAATTAAGCTCAACTTCTGATATTGCAAGGTTTTTTTTACGATGATTATAATACACTTCAAGTTGTTTACAGTTATTGAGTAAATGACAGGAATAAAAAGAAGTTGGTAAACTACCCACTGGTAGTACACAAATAACCATCTCCTTTTCAGACACCTCGGACGATTATTGGGAATTGAAGAAGTCGCTAGGTTTGAAGCTAGTGGGTTTGAGTGGGAATAAAGTTTGTCATAAAAAGATTGGTATCATGTTCGTGCCAAATCAGCAACAAATGAACATTGAGGTCATTATGGATGACTTTATTCATGACAAAGTAAGAATCATTGAGGATTTTACGAATGATTTTGGATTGTGAGAATTGGATACTGGAGGAATTCAATACCTTAGTGGAGACACAAAGCTCTATTCCATAGGTCCAAATAAGTCTCATATATGAGCCTTGTCATGTATACGATTCTTTCGTATTTAATTAGGAGCATACAGCGTGCTTATGATGTACACTTGGATATAGCACCAACACTATAGACCTTCATACATAAGGTGTCAACAAAACCCGATCAACTTCACTTTCGTAGCATGTATTTTTAAACCATTAACAAATATTACTTAACTTAACACTAAACATATTATAAATTACCTTATAAATCAAATTATTCCAAAAAAATTATGAAATAAACGTTAAAATTATTATAATTTACAATAATTTTTAAATCATAAAACAACGAAATAAAGGAAATAACTTTTGTAACATCGCAGATTGCACTATTCTCCAAAAAAAAAAAAGATTTTTTCTCCCTTGGGAAGTTGTTCCTGATTTTTATATTTTCATGTGTGCTGAATTCGAATCTGAAGTCAAAAAAATTCTACCAAGCACCATTTTTTAGAGGTTGGAGGTTGTTTTTGGGGAAAAAACACTTTTTTCATAAATTTAATCAACTTTTTTTGGGGGGGGGAATCAATAATATATAAAATAATAAATTATTTAATTCTGTACTCAATTAATGTGTATGTTTTTTCCTTTTGTACTTTTCATCACCTGTCTTCTGTTGTAGTGTCCAGCACAAGTCCGCAAGCATCTTCTCATTGCTTTTACCGCTGTACCTTTTTTCCATCTGGGCTATGGTCTTGATGAAACCGTTCTCCGTGTTCACCTGAAATTCTTCAGATGGCTGAACAATAGATAGAGGGTGGGGGACCAGTTAAGTTTAGAAAAAGGTCCTAGGACAGGTACCTGGGGAAGCCCGCCAATAGGCAACAGCCCCTTCTTTTGTGAATGTTAGCCCGAAATTCCTGAAGCCTAATACTCCCAATTTTTTCATTTTGTAATACATTAAAAAAGCTTCAAACTTAAATAGGTTTTTTAATTTTTCGTTAAAGTTTTCAGTGATCAACAAATTTTCAAAATGTCTAAAAAACACTTCATTTTTCAACCTAAACCACGGATTTGACCAAAAATGGTGCTTCATGGAGATTATCTGACTTCGGGTTCGTGTTCAGCACACTTCAAAACACAATAAAACAACAGTTTTGGGAGGATTGTGAAGCAGAACAGTGTTATTCGACCATAATAGACAGTTAAAATGGACCATTCCGTTGCAATGTGAAAATCGAAAATTCCCACGATTTCTGCGAACAAGGAAGTAATTATAAAGAACTTTGTTCTTGTTTTTTTTTCATAAGAGATGAACGAGTTATTTTTTTACCAGGAAACTTACGTACACAATATTTACAACTTCGAAACCTTTCCGCACAGCAGATTTATTGCATGTAGTCGATATGTCAAGGGTAACACGAATCGATTACCCATATCCAATATTAATCAGAACACGATATCGGGAGAAGTCGTGATACGCATCTTACGCAATGTTTGTTTTCCAGTCCACGCAGACGTGTTCTTCGTCTAGATTATTGGATGGATAGTTCTGCAGAGTCCAGTTCGTGTGGATGGAGTTGGAGTCGATGCAGTTACTGAAGTAACCTCCTGTGTAATTCTCTAGTTACTTTCTCCATTGAATAGTGGTTGAGAAACCTGGTCGTTTGGGATCGGGTTCATTCATTCTCACCGTTAAGTGCCCGGTACTATTATGGCTCGAACTTAAGTTCGGGTAATTAAATAGAATTCCTGTAATTATTGGAATGCCTTCTTCAGATGTTCAACCATTCAATAATCGAAAACAATTACTCATACCAATCGATCTTTTTAAAACACTACTTGTATATTATTGAATGGAAAGGGTTTAAAAATTCATTTAGTCCAGACTTGTCCCGCCAATACAAATTGATTAAAAAAAAAAGTTGTGTTGTTTTATGAAACGACGATGCAAATGAAACTTTTTTCGGTTTTTATGCATTTAACCAAAAAAAAATTGAAAAATTATTCGAAAATTGAGTTTTTTATCTTAACTTAATTATTGAAAAATGGGAATGGTAATGAGAAATCAATATTAGACAAAATATTATAAAATTTAATTTCAATTTGCGTATTAGGGTACAGAATACATAATTAATACAATCATTTAGATGATAAACGCATATTAAAAAGTAAGATCAATATTCATTAAATCATCAATAACTTCATCTTCGCCTCGAGTCTCATAGTTTATTAATGTAATTGGAACTGGCACCCGATTTTAGCCGCTTCCATTTCTGACGATATCTGCGGCATCTTTCCGCATTTAGTCGCTTTCGATGCAGATTTTTTTCTATAACAATATTTTCGGATATAGGTTCGCAACTTTGAACAATAAACGTATTAAATCCAACACTCGACGCTAGACCCCTACTAATACTCGGCAGTCTACTAATTTTTTCCGGCGGCTCAGAGTGTAGATCAGCTTGTGAAGATGACTGAAGGCCTAAATACATTGAATGAACTGGATAAAAATTAAAATACTTCATCTAATATATTCATATAAAATAAGCAATGCGAGAAGATAATGTTATGCGACATGCGATAAATGAACGAAAAATTTTGGGGCGATAAAAAAAAGTTTCACTGTACAAGGCGAACCCGAAGCCTCGATGCCGATATCACCAAGATCCGTTTACAAACCTCTGTCCACGGACCACTACCCAAACCCAAATCCCCAAGATCATTCTTAACACAATCCTCCTACGCCACGGTCTACCCCTCTGACAGTACTTTTTTTTCAATTTCATTTTAAAAAACTTTTCTTTGTTTAAAATGAAGGATGTACTCAAAGCAACTTTACATGCCTATCTTAATCTTTGCGACGATATCACTTGAATAATATTTAAAAATAACATGATATCGGGGCAACTTGTTTATTAATTTAAAGTCACTTTATGCTGCTATGGCTAATCGAACGATGCTACAGTGGTAATTATAAATTTTGTCTATCCAGATATAATTATTATAAGGTCCTTCAACGAGTACCTGACACCGTAGAGGTTTGCAAAGAAGCGTCATTTTACGTGTATTCCGAAGGACGGTATGACTAAAGATTTTTTACACGAGGCCTTGGGCATAGTAGGTTATATAATAATATATAACCACTACACCACACGTGTCGAATTAGTCACGTGCATTAATAGAACTAAGTCTAAGCATTATACAAAAAATATCAGAAGTTTCAGGTAATGATTTCCAAGTTAAGATGAAAGTCGCGTAACTACCTCATTTTAAAACCACAACTGTTTCAGATCATTGAGTAATATAGTGTATTTAGCTTTGTAATTAACAATAATCATTTCGAACTATGAGTTGGAGTGAAAGATATTACGAAACTAATGACCACAAAGTCGATCAGCTGTAGAAGTTCTATTATGAACTACTTTCATCTGCCCAGGTAATTATTTAGAAGGCTGTGTCCAATTAGGAATCGACTTTCATAGCTATTACGTTGCTAACTGGAATCGCTATCTGTTGTTCGGGCGCCTAATTTAGTGTCGATTGTGGTAGTCCAGCTGTTTTGCAGTAATTGTTCAGCATTTGGTAGAGACCGTACTGTTTCTAGAACAACTGTTGATGATTTGTCCCATTTCATACTCAATCGCCAGGGTTTTCTCCCATTTATGGGTACTTATAGGGTATGACTGAGCTTATAGTTATAGACTGAGCGAGACAACAGGAGGTTCTGTACTTATTAAAAAAATATTTATTTATCTGCCACAGATGGATTCGATCCCCGAATCGTAATCATAGTAACCCAACACTCTTAACTCACTATTCATATCCTGTTTTTCAGTAATAAACCTTTTTTATGGGGCTCTACCAAACCATCAAATTCCTCTCGTATTCAATCCTTGCAATCCAAAATCCTTCGCAAAATCCTAAACGCTCCTTATTTTGTCACAAATAAAACCATCCATAATGACCTGAACGTTCCATATGTTACCGATTTAGCCAATTCCAGATACCTATCATTCCATAATAAACTTCAGCCCCATCCAAACCCACTAGTTTCCATCCTTGGATCCAATTCCATCCCGGACAATCCTCCTAGGCGTCTGAAGAGAAGATGGCCTCGGGACCTTCTATAATAGAAATGTAATTAGAGTGCTGCCAATGGGTAGTGCCTCTACACGTCCTTTCATGTATTTATTTATTCATACAGCCCTTGTACAAATGTATATATTACAGTTGTACAATTCAATAAAATAATTAAAAAAAAAAAAAACCTTTTTAGTCCATAATAAAACGATGGAATAGAAAACCTTGTTATTATAATTACAGCAAAAACGATGTTTCTTAATTACATATCAAGAGTTTTAATAAATAATATTCATAATGTATCTAAAAAGGAACTGGATGAGAGAGCTTGGGTGTTGGGTTTTAACGTGGTAGGGGATCTTACTTATTCTAACACGATTCTGTAGGAACGTAATTTATCCGACACCATACTCAAACCTAGGTTATGTATCTGCAGCCCCGGTAGATAAGTGGTCAATTCTAATTTTCTCCAAAATGAGTTCTTGTTGTAAGCGGAATCGATTTATTTACGTAGTGAATTAGGGCCTAAGTAAGGCATTGGCTTGAAAAGGAGTTATTGTTAATATTAGAACTCCATTCCATGCCAAAAACTACGAGAATGATACAATTCCGGTTATCTAAAAGCAGTTAACCCTCTCTGGAGAAAATCCGACTTAACCACTTTTTCGATGGTGCTGTTGTATCGAGTTTAACCCACCATGTACAGGCTGATCTTACTCTTGAGTTATTCCTTCTATAATGGCCTCCAGGCAATAAAATTAGACTTGAAGCATTCAATATTTTAGCATTCAAAGAAATATTTCGAATTTCATCAAACTGGCGCATCCAACAATTTGATAGTGTATAAATTTGTATTGATGTTTGTTTGTTTGTTCATTTAACGTCACTTTATGCTGCTATGGCTAATCGGACGATGCTACAGTGGGAGCTCTAAATTTTGCCTATCCATGTTTTATTAGGAATGGGATTTTTAACGAGTACCTGACATCGTACAGGCTCGAGACCCGCGTTTAACGTCACTTCCGAAGGACGGCGTAACTAAGGATTTCTTACTCCCTTAAAAAAATCCTAGGGCCACCTGCCGGGCTACGAACCCGCGATCTTGAGTTTAGTAGTTTGTTACGCTAACCACTAGACCACAGGTCGCAACAACAAAAATTTGTATTGAAATATATCTTATTCTTATTATTTCAAAATATTATTATTATTATCATGCCTTATTTGCATTACTAATAATTTCAAAATTTTCAGGTGATTTACAAAAGGAATCGTTTCGAAAACAAATTGGTGAGTGAAGGCATATAGTTTAAATATAATTATTATCCTTTAAAATATGATTAAATGGCCGCATAAGTATGGAGAAGAAATTGGTCCAGATGGAGGTCAAAAAATAATTCCATATACAGTTTAATTAACCGTAATATAATGTAATTAAATTGATAATAAATTGCAATAAAACTGTGCAACATACTACAATATAATTTTTTCATTAAAAAAAAAAAGCCTCCATATTGTTATAAACATTTATCATTAGAGCATTCTCCATATCCATACATTTTATTTAAAATGTCGATATCATTTGAACTTACATACAATACAGCACTTAAAGGAGGAACTACAAATAATCTACTAAGGGATTAAATTGGTCAGGGGGTGCAGTCTAAGATAACACAAGCTTATTTCATTGTGCCAACGTTTCGGCCTAAGTTGTAGGACATCTTCAGCCGGGGGCTGGTGTGAGTAGAATTGCACCTAACGACGAATTATCTAGTCAACTATTTTCCACTTAAAATAATCTAAACAAGATCTATCGATATTCGGTTCGATGTATCGAACTCCTCTTGACTCTCAATAGCAGATACAACACTCTGATGAGAGACTGTATAATAACAATCCTCGAGTTGGTACGGTCCACTGCTTTCCTGATCCAGTAACGGTAATCCGCTAGCTCTGTTCCTTCTGGACTATCTCCAGCACTGTTCTCTCACTTCTCAGGATATTTGTTACTTAAATGTCTTTCCTCAATGGTGCCCTTAGGCCCTTATCTTCCAAATTATATATGTGGCATTTGGTTTCAAAACATGGTTAGTTTATGGTTGTTAAAAAATAAGTAAATAAAAAACACAAATTTTTAAAAAACAAATCACGTTAATCAATACAATTGGGTACGCACGTACACTAATATACACTAATGGCTGAACGGCCGGTTTACAGATTATTGAATTCTTCTTCCACAGCCTGATTTAAGCCTGCGGCCCTCAGGATTGCAACTCTGTTCTCTGAACACTCCCGTTAGGGTTATTTAAAGTGCCTTTAATAATGAAATGAGGGAGAGGAGTGGCTCAGTGGTAGAGCACTGAGTTGCCATGCCGGAAATCATGGTTCAAATACCGCTGTGTGGGAAGACTTTTATTTAGTCTGTTTGCAGCGGGAGATGGATCGTATAGGATCTAGGACCCTCCTGGGGCTCACCCAGCCTCTATAAAATATTATAAAAATAGGGTACCCAAAATAAGGGGGAAAAATCTGGCGGTCGAGCGTGACCTAGGACAAGTCACCTCCTTGCAGAACCGTTGTCCATGAAACAGCACAGTCTCTACCATGTACTGAACCCCAGACCCTTCATGGGTTGTAGTGGTACAGGTTTTTTTTTGTTTTTTTTTAAATAATGAAATTGTTCCCTACATAATGTAAGTATATTGTCGTTCTACATTCAAAAACCATTTGAATGCCGGTGGAACTAAAATATTTTACAATAACCAAATCATAATATAAAAAATCGTGAAGTGATTTCGAACACTTCAAACGTGGTAACGACGTCCCTCCATGACCTCACCTTGAGGAGGCTGTGGCCGATATCGGATATCAGCGCCCTCTCACTTCCTAGTCACTCTGTGAGAACTAGCCATCATTATCGAGATCATCAAGGCCACGGAGAATAGAACTAAAATATATATATAGCGACATCTACAACAAAAAGTGCGTGTAGCACACACACATTACAACACAGTGATCAAACCAGAAGCTCTGTATGCGAGTGAAACTCTAATACTCAATAGGCGAGAAAGGCGACATGGAAAACATCCTGAAGGAAGAACGAAAGATTCTAAAAAAAAGTCTTGGCCCAGAAAGAACAGAAGAAGGATACAGACTAAAATCTCGTAAAATAACGGAGGAAGTATCTAATCTTGGGGTAGACATCAAAAAACGAAGATTGAAATTTTATGTACACGTTCAGAGACTCCCACCAATAAGGCTTACACACAAGATCATGACTTACGCAGGAAGAAGAATATACCGTGGATCCAGCAAGTCAAACAGGACCTAGAGAAAGCCCAGAGAGGACCAGCGGAAGGAACACACTGGACAGGAACACATTCAGTCAAAAAGTAAACAGATTGGTAGTTGAGCCAGAGAATGAAGTTCCAAAGAGACCAGGAACCAAATGGACTGAGGAAAGAAAGAGAACCCACGGAGAGAGAATTAAGGCCATATGGAAGATCAGAAAGGCGAATAATAAAACCACTGCGTGATCTTTCAGGGTCCATACGCAAATAATAATAATATATATATATTTCTCTGTCTGTGCCATAATTAATAAAAACTTCATAATTATACATATCTCAGTTAATTGATATAAGCCCTAGATTTGAGCTAAGGATTATCGCTGTTCGATATCAGCAGGTGCAAGAGAATCAATACTTCTCTCGAAAGCAGACTGTCAACAAACCAAACCTCCAGGAGACTATAGGACACCTTGGAAAACCACAAAGCGATTTCCGGTAGAATTACACGGAGAAGGTCATCACTCTTTGAAACCAGTAGGCGCATATTGATTCCAGTAGCTTGACGGACTTCGCGTATCCGAGGGGTTGAAGATACTTAAGACAATCCCATGACCGGATTTCAAGTCACAACCTTTCGATTTATAGGATGGTGCGATATTGAAAATGAGTTAAACAACTACGACCCCTCACATATGTATATAAATATATATATATATATATATATATATATATATATATATATATATATATATATATATATTGGTTACTACTTATCTTGACTGTTGTGGAAATATATTGTTTGTGGTTCTTGAGTTTCAGTCAGTTATTTCAATTTCTTAGGCGACGTTTCGAGACTAGGTTAGTCTCATAGCCCTGACAGTGAAAAAATGAGCTTTTAGTAAAAACATTAAATAGCACATTAAAATAAATATAAAATGACACGTGTAAGTTGTAATTAGATAGGGTGTACTTACAAGTTCCAAAGAATTGATCAATTTATCTTGATTCTATCAATTTATTAATTCTGAACTCGAAACGTCGCCTAAGAAGTTGAAATAACTGACTGAAACTCAAGAACCATAAACAATATATATATATATATATATATATATATATATATATATATATATATATATATATATATATATATATATACATCTATACAATTTTTAGTTATGGTTCTTTAAATTCAGTCAATTCTATCAACTTCCTGTTAGCGACGTTTCATGGCTGAGTCGGTCTCATAATCATCCCCTAACAGGCTTTTAGTAAATTGTATTAAATAATACTCCGGACTGAAAAGGACATGGGTCAGAGCGCTTAACACTGAAGAAGAAAGGCGAACTAAGAGAACTAGAAAAAAGAGAAAGAAAAATTCTAGGGCCTGAGAAAAACCGTGAAAAAATATGGATAAAAAGCAGAAATGAAGATTTCTATAAAAACATAGAAAAAAATCACAGATACAATGAGGAAGAGGAGGCTAAAACTGTATGGACATTTAAAAAAAAAAGGAAGAAACACGGATTACAAAGAAGATTTTTAATTACGTGTACCAACCGAAGAAAAGTAGGATGGATAGAAGCAGTGAACAAAGAAGCCAACAAAATAGGAGTTACAGAAGAAATAATACGTGACAAGAACCGCTCCAGGCTACTGATGGAAAACGCAACCTATGAAGAAGACAAGCCTAAGCCTCGAAGAGAGTGTGGACAGAGGATCAGAGACGAGCAGTTGGGGAGAGAATGAAGAACTACTGGAAAGAAAGGAAGTTAAAAACCGTAAGTCTTAAGTTGTGGCCAAATTGATAATAAAAAAAAACACACACACACACCCATCTTGCTACACATTGTTACTCATCCGTTACAACACAGGTGTGGACGATTACCAAACACATCACCTGGTCTAAGTGGGCAGGTATATATAACTCCAGTCCAACACACCCAAAGTGAAAGCTATCGTGTATTTGTTTATACTGTACCCTGTTACCGCCAAAACAATATTATCTGACATTTCGATTATTGGCGTGATGGAGGCAGTGGCCGGTCGTGCGCGGTTTATTATCGGGTAGGTCGTGACCAAACTTCGGGTGTGTGTGTAGAGGATCCGGAAAGCCAAGGATACATTAATCCTGTCTGATCATTTTTTACCTGAGGCGATTTGAAATGGAATTTAGGCCGATATAATCATAAAATGCTTTTTCGGTGTGTGAATATTTGTTTATTTAAAAATAATAAATTTATAATATAAAACATAATGAATTTAGAATGCATATTTCCTTGAGTTCCCTCAGTATTGATTCATGCGTGGCTACACGGGGTTTTAGTTTCGAAACCAGGCCACTCGCCTCAGTACATTGTAAGTAGAATATAATGCATTCATGAATGACTTACAGAACAAATGAATGAATGACTTACAGAAACGTTCTCAGCTTTTTCAGAGAGGTGTAATAATAATAACAATATAATTATTATTGCTGGATACTGAATACAATTCAACAATTGAAAATGGAATAATCATACTAACCGTTTTACATAACAATTATTAATAATTATATCGAATTATAACTAATTTATATGGCTGAAATATCGTTATAATAACATAACATATCATTTGAGAAATATAAAATTACCTACTATGTTAGTTTTTATAAAGTTAATAATAATAATAAGAAATGGAAAGGTAAATTACTCCATCGAAGGTTTTACAGTTCTGTAAATACCTCATCAATTTAGAAGCGTCTGTCCGTTGGTTGACCACAGGAAAAACTTTCCCTGAGACTGAAGGATTCCTTCAGGAACAGGTCATGGCAACAAACTTCCAAGCAATCGAAGACAGATGTCGCCTACGTAAAGGAGCGTACGAATCGACTCAACATGTCACCTCTGGCTTCCAAGATCGTACATCAGGCACAGGCTCAAAAATATAATTTAATAAACAGTCATTACCCATTTTACAGATACCAGCCACAGGAAATATTAGAAAAAAATGACATCAACCTATATTGGGATCAAACTATGATCACTGAGCATAATATACCCCACAACAGACCAGACTACTCTTAGACAAAAAATAAAAAAGGTCATCATCATCGAAGTTGGGGTTCCAGCTGATGATAACGTTTCTAAAACATTGAGCGAAAAAATTCGCAAGTACCAAGTGCAATGCGAGGAATAAAGGCATCTCTCTACTGACTGGTGGATGTAAAAGTACTGCCGATCATTGTATCTAGCAATGGTTTAATTCCTCATGAAACGATTAGATCAATGAAGACGCTGGAAATAATTAGGAGACTAGAAGAAGTACAGAAAGCGGTTATGCTGGGAACTGCCACAGAAAATTTTTGAATATTCCAAATTGACCATAAAATGAACCGTACCCTTGGCTTTGGTCCAGGTTGGTGTATTTATCCGGCACAAGCTGAGAAATCAAAAATAAAATCATAAGATATCATAAGGATTGAATTAAAAAATAACAAATGAGAAAGATTCGAAAGGAGAAAGTTCAAATATTAATTCGAAGTATTAATTACAAATTTCTTATAAGAGAAAGTTTGTGAGCGCCTCTTCTTGTATACTTTCTGTTAGCACGTTGAAAATGAAATAGACATTAAAAATAACAGGAAACACTTAGGCGGCTTACTGTTTAGAGGACTGATAACAGCCACAGATAGATCTGGAGTCCTTTCTGGAGCACATTCTCCCTCTATAATGTCGATATCCGTAAGTGAGGAAAAACTCGACTGTTGAGCCTGACTTCGGCCAAATAACCTCCCTGCACAACCGTTGGCAAAGAAACAGTTCAGTCTCTACCATGTACCTAAGAACCTTCGTGACTTTGATTATATCATGCGTCATATAATTGCGAAAAAGAGACACTAAAAATGCTAGGACTAAGACATAATAGTTATATGCACCTAGGAACCAAAGAAGATCATTATTCCCTCAGCTGTAAGTTTGTAACCGAGCGAATGCGAGGGAATAATTATCTTTACTCACGAGGCCAAGCCGAGGGAGTACAGTATTGCTGGGAATAATGATCAATTTAGTCCCGAGGGCGCTACAAGATTTTATCTCCAGATGGGATGTAAAAAGCCAAACTATACACCATAATATTTAATATTATGTTATGTTTTACAATAAATTCAAAAACTGAAATTAAATGTGCAACTATTACAATTTCGAATTGTAGTTTTGATTTAGCTGGAAATAAATTTAAAATAACATTATTAGCTACTTGTAGAAGATGTG
This sequence comes from Troilus luridus, assembly GCA_964056705.1. Classification (NCBI taxonomy): domain Eukaryota; kingdom Metazoa; phylum Arthropoda; class Insecta; order Hemiptera; family Pentatomidae; genus Troilus; species Troilus luridus. The sequence goes on along the minus strand of OZ057414.1, from coordinate 6,513,947 downwards.
GTGGATCCATAACTTACACAACCTGAACTTCCGTTTATCAGTTTTGGTGTTTTGAAACAACAGCTGATTTTAATGGTGTGACAGGTCTACCAACTTAACACTGAACTTTTTCAGTACAAAACCTACATTATTTAGACGAATTAGGTTGTCATCTTTTTAATTTTATTCCCTATGGAATAAAGTTAACTTTTTGACTCAATTTCTAATGCACAGGGAGAAAAGACGTACTTTAGTCCTAATTAATTGAGCCAAAAACACATGTTTTTGTACCAGCTAGAGATAAAATTTTTTTTTTTCTTTGCTTATTGAAAAAAAACAATATAGTCTCAACTACATATATATTACAGTTAACAGTTTGGGTAATTATAAATGGATAGGGGGAAAACTAACTGATAAAATAACCACAATAATCTTTCCGAAAGCCCTAAACAAATTGAACTAGGGAATTCATGTCGTGTAGTCGTTAGCAAAATAACCTGTTATGCTCAAGGTGGCGGGTTCGCAGCCCGGCAGGTGGACTTAGTAAATGGATTAAAAAATCCTTTGTAATCCTTGGGTGGGGGTGTAAAATGGCGGCCCTGAGCCTGCGGTGTCAGGTACTCGATCCCTGTCATAATTATACTTGGATAGACAAGATTTAGGATTACCATTGCAGCATCATCGGATTAGGCATAATAGCAAAAGTGGAGTTAAAAATATTATTAACAAACACATAGAAACCCACGAGAATACGTTCAGTACCTGGTACAAGAAATGGTGGCGATTTAGTAGATTTAGAGTGAAGTAAATATATGGGTATAAGTTTTAATATATTTGGAAATTTAGATCCTGGTTTATCGATTTTTTGTTTATCGATCCCATAGTCCTTATGTTCAAGAACAATTGTATTATAACCTGCGCATGCGATGGATAACATGCACACCATTCCTCTGTTATCCCATTATCCTATTGTTCTTGAGGTAGGTTTACACAGGTGAGTAGGAACCTAATTACCTAGGAAGAGCATAATGATCAAAGGAAGCACCGCTACTTAGAAAGGGCACTGCGTTTCCTCTATTGTATTCTGTCCTAGTTAGTATATCTTCAGCACTGAGTACGCTTGTGCTGAAGTTATTGTTGTGAGAGATAAGAGATAACATAATTTATTAAACAGATATTTTTATTTTATTTAAAGAAAAACGGTTTCTCTATTTCTCTATGGATGTTCGTGTTAAATACTTATTCATTAACGCCCATGGTGGCTTTATTAATTTTGGTTCATAAAATATAGACGCATAGAACTTTATTTAAAACAATTTAAATGTATCTTTACAGAATCAAATTTACAATGAAAGAAACAAAGTATACATTGTTGGGCCATTCGGGGAACCGAGTTTTTCCCCATACCCACCGAGCACGAAACAAATGCGTGCTCACTTTGAAGTACCGACGACTCTCGGCTCGGGCTGAGAAGTGCGCATCCGTTCGGCTCGCCTTGTACTCATCAGAGCAAATCAGGCCGAACGAATGCTCATTCGGAGCGAGTGCTCAAGTGTATACGCGGCTTAAGGAAGATAGGTTGGGTGAGCCCCAGGAGGTTCTCTAGATCCAAAACTACTGTGTTTAGCTGATAAGAAACTAAACAATTTACCTATCAGATTCGGCCTCTAACCCAAAGGCATGCTTATATATATTCTCGAAACCGACCGAGAGTTGTTTGTTTATTGGAAGTTTAGCCCTCTAAAAATTTCTAGAACAGCCCAGAACATTCGAGAGCATTACACAACATTCTGGAACGGATGTTCGAAAACATCCCAGATCATTATGGAATATTCCAGAACACTCTCGATGTTTATGAAATATTCTAGAACATTGTGGTCCATTCAAAGACTTTTGTACTTTTGTAGATACAATATATATATGTTGTATCATAAGTAATTATATATTTATTTATGATAAAATATATACTTGCAATAGCTGTTGGAAGTGGTGGGGCAGTGCGAAACCCACGCGGAACAAATCTAGTACCAGTTGAAGATAAAGATCTGCAAGAACATGTCCAGCAGGCGAGGACATTATTCAGGGAGCACCACGAAGAGAAATGGCGAAGACGAGCGAAGAAGAAGAACAGTAGATCGGTGAGGCATGGAAAGATGTGTGTCAGTGTTTGTGTTTATAATAATACTTGTCGTATGTGTTATGAAAAATAACATAAACTAAATATATATATATATATATATATATATTTTCATTACTATTTATGGGGAAATCACTGGCACCGTAAAACTATTGGGAGTACTGCACTATCTGTATGTCTGGCACATTTGTTTAATTGAACTATTTTCGAAAAGGAATCATCTCTGAAAATTAAAATAAGTCAAAATCTATAAGTTATTTGACCAGACTTTAGAAATTTTATCACCGTGGTAACCAAATTCTATTATTGCTCATGAAATATTGGCCTAACGAGTAAATAAAAAGATGCAGAAATAAAAATTAATTATTGTTAATCAAACTCGAGATGGCCCCTTTTCTAAATGTTCAATCTTCAATGTTTACGTGTTGTGTTTAAAATGTTACACTGGATAAATTGGTGATTGATTATTTTAATTATTTTGTGTTACTAAGCTAAACACTTAAATAGTGTTTGTTATAATGTGTTGTGTACTCCATGTTTACTTGGTATATTAGTGTGGTTTTGGCTATGTGTGTATAATATTAATAATTGGTCTTTTGAAAAATTAATAGGTTTAAGAAATAAAGTTTACATGATTATTAGTGACTATGGCAATTGTAATAAAAATTAGAATTTATTTTCTTTAACGCCCACAGGACCCCGGCAGGGAGCCTGGGGATTTTTATAGGGAGAAAATAGGTTATGCTGTCCTACGAAAGGGGCGTAAAATGGTCGGTACCGAGCTAGTAATATTCAGATATTCTTTAAAGATCTATATATTAATTACAAATGGATAAGACAAATTTAAAACTACCACCCCGCAGCATAAAATGATGCCATATAAATAAACAACACCAATGTCTTCTCTAGGCATATAACCTTTCTATTTTATATTACATAATTTAAAATTGTAAAAACATTTGCATTTGATATTTTAACTTTGAATTAATCTATAACTTTTCATGAAAACGCCCATGTCATGTCATGTCAATCTTACAGAGTGAAAGGGAATTGAAATTGGAAAAAAGCGAACACACCTACACAAAAAAATACCTATAAGGTATCAACGTAGGCAAACCTTACGTCATTTTACGGTAGGAAAATTGCTCAACTCAAATGAAAATCTTAATTATTAACAAGCGTTATAAATTATTTATTTTATTTATCTATTATAGAGAAATTATTTAAATTAATTATTTCAGTACCAAATGTTTAATGGTCCTTGTGTTGGGTCGTAACGGATGAAATGTCAGTTTCGTTTATTTACAGTTTTCTTTTCATTAGGGATTAGATTATTTGTACACAAACAATTATGTTAAATATACCGTTTGAATGATCATTTAATCCTTTTTCATAATCAGTCTTACTTTTCCTTTTGAAAGTGAAGCAACGTTTTATAAATAAATAATAATAAAATTATGTTTTCCGCGGAAATTCGTAGAATGTCTACGAACTTAAACTTGGCCATAGCGTCATGGAGGAGTTCTGTATTCTTCTGTAGATACAGTGAGCGAAAGTAAAATCCGTCGAATTAAAAATTTCGGTCTGGGGATTATGACCTTATCAACAAAGAACGTGGTAGACCGAAGACTAAGTTGGACAACGAAAAGTTGAAAGAGCTGGTCGAACCACTCGTGAATTAGGTTCACAACTTGGAACAAGTATCATGACTGTTTCCAGGCACCTTAAGGAGCTTGGTAAGACAAAGAAGCTATTGGTACCACATTAATTAACCGAGGCCCAGCAGCTCACCCGATTGCAAACGTGCTCCTCACTTCTGTTGCGAAACAGAAATGAGCCTTTTTTGGATCGTTTGATCACCTTCGATGAAAATTGGGTGTTGTACGATTTTTCCTTTTTCCGTTAAGAAATAAAAAAAATTGACAACGGAAATGCCCTGAAATCGGTCTTCCAAGACTTCGCTTCTTCCTTGACACCTATTTTCTACAGAGCGGGGATAGAAATCCTTGTTTCACGTTGGGAGAAATGCATTGAAAGTGAAGGAACCTATTTTGATTAATAAAAGTATTGATAATTTTGTTGATAATAATTTAAATTTAAACCTTTACTATCCTCATACGAGACTGAAAAGACAAGAAACCGCTCGACGTTTCAGGCTACTTCAACACTTACTAGACAAACGCTCTAAGCTCCCAATTTATTACAAAAGACTCATCTACATGACCATCATACGACCTATTTGGACCTACGGAGTAGAGCTTTGGGGCTCCACTAAGCCATCGAATTCCTCTCGTATCCAATCCCTACAATCCAAAATCCTTCGTAAAATCCTTAATGCTCCTTATTTTGTTAAGAATAAAATCATCCATAACGACCTTAATGTCCCATTTGTTGCTGATCTGGCCCGATCCCGGTATCTATCCTTTCATAACAAACTTCATTTCCACTCAAACCCTCTAGTTTCAAACCTAGCTTCCTCTTCAATTCCCGATAATCCTTCGAGGCGTCTGAAAAGAAGATGGCCACGTGACCTTCTTAGTTGAACATTCGATTTGAGTACTACCAGTGGGTAGTTTCTCTACTTGTCATTATATCATGTCATTATGTATCACTCAGCCAATTTACTTGTTATATTACTGTAATATAGTTGTAAATAGCAATAAATAAATAATAAAAAAAAAAAAAAATAAAAAAAAGAAAGTCACGAGGCCATCTTCTTTTCAGAAGCCTCGGAGGATTATCAGGAATTGAAGATGTTGCGAGGTTTGAAACTAGTGGGTTTGAGTGGGAATGGAATTTTTCATGAAAAGATTAATATCGGATTCTGGTCAAATCAGCAACAAACGGGACATTAAGGTCATTATGGATTACTTTTTTCGTAACAAAGTAAGGAACATTGAGGATTTTACGAAGGATTTCAGATTGTAAGGATTAAATACGAGAGGAATTAGATTGTTTAGTGGACCCCAAACCTCTATACCGTAAGTCCAAATAGGTCTTACAATAGCCATTGTATATGAGCCTTTTGTAATTAATTGGGATCTTAGAGCGTTTTTCTGGTAAATGTTGAAGTAGCCAGAAACTTCGAGCTGTTTCTTCTTCTTGTCCTCGTAAGAGAACAGTCTCTACCATTGAAGACTGTAATTGGTGTAAAGACCCTTATAATTTCGATAGTCTTTCCGATTTTGAGGAAGTTTTTGTGTTTTTTTTTAGTAAATTACAAAGGAGTCTGTGTGGATAAACAATTTTGTAACAGATTAAATACGCTGTTATAAAAAATTATATCTACGGCTCCGGTGAATAAAAAAATATCGATTTTTTTCCAAAATGAGTTTTTTATTAATGAGTATTCAGCGCAATCGTACTATTTTTGTAGTGAATAAGGGGCTAAGTCAGGACTTGGCTTGAAATGGAGTTATTGCTTATATTACAACTTCATTTCAACCCAAAAACAAAAACGACACGATTAAGCTTCCCTCAATACATTTAACTCCTCTCAGTACAATATTCTAATTAACCACTTATTCACCGGGGCTGCAGATATATAATAATCTACAGTACTATTTTAATGATAGATTTAAATGATTTCGGAATGAAAAATATTCATTAAATATTACAAGATTATTATATAAGCACATTGCCCAGAAGAAGTGATGCTAGGCAAGACTGTGGCACTTGTTAAATAAATATGTTATTAGGAAGAAAACGAAGAAGCTAAAAGAACCGCTATCGACTAGCTCGGGTACCGCGGTACAAGAAGGTACAGGACTAACGAACACGACCTTCCTTGTAAACCGAGTAATTGGCAATTCTTACAGGTACCTCAAGTAAGAAAGAGCAATTAGTGGGATATCTCTATCTAACGATCATATCTTGCAAGTTCCACGATTTAATTTGAAACTAAAAACTCTTTTAACCATTAAACAATCAAACAACCTGTACCACTGCAACCTTTGGAGCGTTTTGGGTTCAGCACATGATAGAGACTGCACTGTTTCTATGACAATGGTTGGGCAGGGAGTTGATTCGGGTAAGATCAACTGTGACGCCAATTTTTCCCAAAATTAGAGCACGTAGTTTTCTAACTTGGTGAGCCCTAAGAGGATATCAAGATTAGTAACGTGTCGGATATCCGTATTCGTATCCGTACCGTTACTTTTTTGGCGGATCTTTCACCTTATTAATTATCATTTATATTCACTGCAAAACTCTTATGTACATGTTAGTAACCCTATAAACTGCAAATTTTGTTCTGCCCAACGTCGAAATGAAAAAAAATTCAGTCCTCCATTCAAATGACCGATCAGCTTACCTTAGTTTGTATGGATAAACGAAATTTTTTCTTTCGTTTTTGATGTTTATACAGGACAAAAATTGTTGTTTATGGTGTTACTAAAACGTACCTAAGAGGTTTTCAGTAAATTTAAAATAACCCTGATTAATGGTTATTAGGTAAAAACTATTGACTAAAAACATTTGACTCAGGCAATCCTTTTAAGGTTTAAAAAAAATCTTCTTTCTTGAAAATTTTATAACGCACTACCAAACACAAACGTTACCTATGCCGCCAAGTGTCACACTAAACTATAAAAAAAAAAAAAAAGAACCGCGCAGTGATAATCGAAAACTCGAAATATCTACTGAATGTCACGCAAAGCGGAAAAGTATCAAGGTCACGCGCACTGACATCGATTGAGTAAAAAAGTTAAGATCCGTATCCGTTATCCGCGGATCTTGACACCTAATATCCGTATTCGGATTCGTATCCGCGAATATATTTATAAACAATCCGGCACATCACTAATCAAAATCGCCCAGCCTCTATTAAGGAAGTGTCCCTATAAGGGGGGGGGAGAGCCTGAAGATAGATAACCTCCCTGCACGATGTCTAAGAAACAGACAACGTAGGTACCAGAGACGCATCATGGGTTGTACTTGTTTTCCCGCAACTATGAGTACCCATTTTACAGAGACTGAGTGAGCCCCAGAAGAGTTTGCGGGTCCATCCGGGACTGTAAAAAATAAGATAACTTATCTACTACAGCCAGATTTGAACCTTGAGTGTAGCAACTTAGAACTCTAAACACTGATCTACTCCGCTCCCTAAATATAAAAAAAAATTATGGTATAACATTTTTAGTTTGTTTTACAATGACGTTATTAACATTAGAGAAAATTATTACAATTGTATTAGATAAATTATGGTTTTATTATTACTCTCAGTAATTGTAATATTTGTTTTAGCTTAAAAGTTAATTTCATGATTCGTTTAAATAATAAATATGTCAATTTTTTTTGAAAATTTTATTTTTTTAACTTGATTGTATGTTTATTCGCTACCCTTTCTTTTCTACATTTTAAATCCATATTTTTAAAATAACTTTAATAACAGATTCAAAATATAAATTCATTAATTGGAGATATCTTAAGATTTATGTAAATAAAATATGTGTAATTCTTGAACTTTATCTCAAGTTCATAGGGATTACTAGTAGGGTAGTGGCTAGCATAACCATCTTCTATGTCCCTGGTGAGTGTTTGGCCCTAGTAGTCCAGGATCCATCGTCCATTTTTGCACTTGATTAGTATCAAGCTGAATCTTCGTGAATAGCTTCGTTTCGATAAGACACCCAACAATTTCCTGTGCGAAAATTCTCGATTGTGGTAGCTAACAGAGGTAGCAAGGATACAATATGTCGATTTGATGATTCTCAAAAATTTATTACTAACTGGGTTTTTTTTTGTTAAATCTTAAGATAATTATCAAAATTATTTGAAAAAATATTTGTCCTACGAAATGTATGGTTTGATCAAAGAGTCCCCTCCTTCCAATATGTATCGATAACGAGGTCATCAAAAATGATTACTAACCAGCTGTTTTTTTTTTACTTCCCCTTTTTTGACAATCGTTATCGATACATATTGGAAGGAGGGGACTCTTTGATCAAACCACACATTTTGTAGGACAAATATTTTTTTTAATAATTTAGATAATTATCTTGAGATTTAACAAAAAAAAACCCAGTTAGTAATACATTTTTGAGAATCATCAAATCGACATATTTTATCCTTGCTAGCTCTGTTAGCTACCACCATGGATCCTGGACTATAGGGTTTTTAAAATGGAGTAAAATATTCTTGGTTATGCCATCATTTGGAAGGACAGGTACTCATTAAAGATGCCTTTCCTTACAACCACATAAGCGATATAAGCGATTGACTCCCACTCTAATATCGTCCTATTATCCATAGAAGCACAAATTGGCGTAAATGAATTAAGAAACAACATATGTTCGCTACAAACACCTTTGTACACTTAAGGTTTATTTCAATGCTGTGTCGGAACAAGCTTAGTACAGTTCAAAGCATATTTTATTTTTAGAAGTGTAATAACAAGGAGGTAGAACTATAAAACTATAGTCAGCGGTAGAGTGTGATCTCTGCCAGATTACGTTACTGTTTAACCGTTGAGTTATAAACAGTACAGTCTCTACCATGTACTGACAGCTAGACCTTGTAGAGAAAAACCCAAAATGTGATAACCCTACTCCTTTTTTTACAATCGGGAATCATTTGTGGTTTTCAAGAAAATCAATAGCGGCTTGGAGTTTTAGTTCAGAGATGGTCGGTTTCGGTGTTAGAAATATAGGTACTCGTGCGCCTATTGAACAGCGATAATCCATGGATTTAAACCGTTTTATCATTCTTCTTCAACCCGATTGTATATCAGTGTGAAGGATACTGGTAAATCGGCCCCGAAGGGGCTCGTCAAGGAGCAATTAGCATGCTGCTGCTGCAGCCTGGAAACTAAGCTGACCCCCTCCAAACTATCGGTACACCCAAAAACAATATACTCGCACACCTGTAAGATCACAACGCATGGTCAAAGATCTACCTGGTCTATATGGGCAAATAGTAAGGAAAATATATATTTATATATACACTCATGCCTTTCGGTATATGTACTTTCAAGTATAGTTATTCTAGATACATTTAATTATAACTTCGTCATTATTTCTCTCAAGTACGTGATTGAGGTTTACTTATCGGGAATTATTATATTTATAGAGTATTGATTGAGGTTAGGAATAATGTTCCTTCGTGGTCAGGTGGAATGTTTCTTCTGGTAGAAAATTGATGGCGCTGAGTTGGCGAAAATAAAAGAAGAAATAGAAAATGGTGTGAGCAGCCACCCGAATCTTCACGCTCTGTTACGTCTTCCATCTTCTCTTTTGCTTTTTTTCTTCAATTCTAAATAGGCTTTGTGATGGAAGAAAACCAATAAACCTATTGTTTAATTAAGCGCTATATATTAAATTAATTACTTCTATTGCTATATTTGTCGGAAAAATCTTTAACAGTAATAAAATCTTTACAACAATATTCTCTCCCAAAAAAATATAAATATACATATAACTCATATAAAGTAGAGAGAAGTACCTAGCAAGTTTTACGGTTTAATTTTAATTTTCAATTATAAACAGTGTAAATCAACAACATAAATCAGTACCCATGAAGTGTTGGGTTCAGTACATGATAGAGACGGTACATTTTGTATGACAACGATTGTGCAGGGAGTTGATTTATACAAGACCTTCCACATAATAGATCCAGGATGAGCCCCAGATGGGTCTGTAGATCATAGTAAATCAAATAAATTATATTTGGAGGAGATAGTTGACTGGAAGATCTGAGTAAGGAAGGACATAGTTGGGGGTGGAGTCAAATTAAACACTAAATAAATGAATACTTATTTTATTTTGTCCCGACGTTTCGACCCACTTTGTAGGTCATCTTCAGGGCTGATGGAAGCTGAGGCTAGACTAGAAGCGGTCTGGCTAATATGAATTTACCACAGCCAGATATGAACACGGAAAATTTAGCATAGCAATTCAGCATTATGCACAATGAGCTACTCCTTTTTAAAAAAAATTTATTTATTGAAAATTACAACTGTATTAAAGAAATACATAAAGTAAATTGAATGAATGATAAAATAGCTAATGGGATGTTTGTAAAGAATAGTAGAGAAACTACACAATGGCAGGACTCAAAAAACAAATTTAAGTTAAAATGCCCTCCGTCGTAAACCTGCGACTTCCTCCCCCCCTGTATCGTTTAATAACATCCCTCTAATTCCTGTAGAACAGATCCGGTACTTAGGACTACATCTTGACAAACGCTTAACTTGGAATCCTCACACTAGACTGAAACGACAAGAAACAGCTCGCCGTTTCAGGCTACTTCAGCATTTACTAGATAAACGTTCTAAGCTCCCAATTAACTACAAGAGACTCATTTACATGACAATCATTAGACCCATCTGGACTTACGGAGTAGAGCTTTGGGGCTCCACTAAGCCATCGAATTCCTCTCTTATCCAATCCCTACAATCCAAAATCCTTCGTAAAATCCTCAACGCTCCTTATTTTGTTAAGAATAAAGTCATCCATAACGACCTTAATGTCCCATTTATTGCTGATTTGGCCCGAACCCGGTATCTATCCTTTCATAATAAACTTGATTCCCACTCAAACCCTCTAGTTTCAAACCTAGCTTCCTCTTCGATTCCCGATAATCCTCCGAGGCGTCTGAAAAGAAGATGGCCTCGTGACCTTCTAAACTGAACTTTTTAATTTGAGCACTACCACTGGGTAGTTTCTCTACTTGTCTTCTCATGTCAATGTATTCACTCATTATATTTACTAGATGTATTTTGTATACAGTTGTAAATTTCAATAAATAAATTTAAAAAAAAAAAAGTTAAAATGTCATGAGACCACCTTTTTTTCGGACGCCTGGGAAGATTATTGGGAATTGAAGAGGAAAGTATGTTCGAAACTAGTGGGCTTGAGTGGGAATAAAGATTGTCATGAAAGGATTGGTACCGGGTTCGTTTCAAATCAGGAACGAATGGGGCATTAAGGTCATTATGCGTTAGTTCATTCATAACTAAATAGGGAGCATTTAACGAAGCATTTTGATTTGTAAGGATTGGATGCGAGAGGAATTTGATTTAGTGGTGTCCCAAAGTTCTACTCCGTAATTCCTTATAGGTCTTGAAATACTCATTTATATGAGTATTTTGTAATTAATTAGCAGCTTAGACCGTTTTTCTATTATGTGTTGAAGTAGTCTGAAAGGCAATAGTAAGGATATTAAAAATATATATTGAATTATGATCACCTACCATTTATCAGACAAGTAGGATCTTTTTTTTTTTTTTTAAATTTAATTTATTGATTTTTACAACTATAATATTATTAGAACAAGTAAATCTGCTGATATGTAGATTATGACATGAAAAACTACCCATCGGTAGCACTCCAATAAAGTTCTATAGTATATGGTCTCGAGGCCATCTTCTTTTCAGACGCCTCGGAGGGTTATCAGGAATAGTATGGCAAGCAAGTTGAGAGACTAGCGGATTCAAGTGTGTATGGAGCTTGTCATGGAAAGATAGGTATCTAGTTTGGGCCAAATCAGTAACATATGGGATATTAAGATCATGATGAATGAGTTTGTTTGTGACATAATAAGGAGCATTGAGGATTTCACGAAGGATTTTGGATTGTAAGGATTAGAGCTCCAAAGCTCAACCCCGTATGCCCAAATAGGTCTGATAACTGTCATGTAAATGAGTCTTTTGTAATTAATTGGAAGCTTAGAGCGTTTGTCCAGTAAGTGTTGAAGTAGGCGAAAACGTCGATGAGTTTCTTGTCTTTTCAGTCTTGTATGAGGATTCCAAGTGAGACGTTTGTCCAGATGGAGTCCTAGGTAACGTATCTGTTCGACAGGGTTCAGTGGAATATTATTAAAGGATACAGTGGGACAGGAATTGGTAGGTTTACGACGAAGGGTGAAGGTAATTTGATGGGATTTGTTAGGATTTATTTTAATTCTCCGATTTTGACACCATTCTTGAAGGTTTGAGATATGGGATTGAAGAGATTGGGATGCAACAAATGGATCCTTATTTACTGATAACACACATGTATCATCAGCGTACGTAGTGAGGACAGTGCTAAGTAGGATCTAAATATTAAAATACTCTCATTATCATCAATACTAACTTTAGTAGCTGTGTTCAAGTTATATTAAGATAGAGATGGTAGGAAAATATTAATTTAATTTAAAAATACATCTACGATTTTCACCGATATTTTATTTGCTGAACTTATCCCTCGTACCATTTGATGATGCATCAAATTATTTATTGTCTGGTTTGATTTTTTTTTTATTCTATCTTAAGTAAGACACCAGACCTAAATAAACAATATCTTTTAGATCTAGTTAAAAGATTAGAAGTGAGATTTCTCAAATTATGGAATATATGTAGTCTACGATTAAATTTGATTATCGAAAACCTATATTTAAAAATTCAGAAGACGGTGTCTTTGAACAAACAAAGAACCTTTAAAAAAACTTGTAGCTGTGTTGTTTCTTGGATGATTTTGAGCTTGAAGAGTGTAAATTCGCACTAAAAAAATTTATAAATATCGCTTGGTGAATTAACTATCTATATATTATAGATAAATATAGGGGCGTAACTTCTACTTTGAAATTAATAATATATACAGCTTTTTTTATATTATATAATGTAAAGACAGCGAGGCCATTAACTATGTAAGGCAGGGCGGAGGCAGTGCGCTGGGATTTGGAGCCTCTCCTTGACCTTTATCCCCTCTTCGGCGGGGTTATCGTCCTAGGGTCGGTGAGGTGCTTCTGTCGATCTGGGTCATCTGCCTCTTCGGGTACCATGGTCTTTGGCTTCCTGGAGTACTGGGATAACCTGCTTCCTGATGTACATTTGTCTTATACTTCCTAGGGAATCATGATCTTCGCCTTTCTTGGTTATTGTGGTCTTCTGCTTTCTGAGTTATCAGAAATCTGCTTACTGGTGTACCTTGGTCTTCTGCTTTCTAAGGTATCAGTATCTTCTCCTCCTGAGATATCAGGGTAGTCTGTTCTGGGGTACCAGGATCCTACAGGGGGTCCAGGGACATTGACGTCTTCTAATATATTGGGTACAAGAGTCTTCTGATAGGATACCAGGGTGTTCTCCCTCTTAGGACACCAAATATCCTTCCTCCTCAACTACCAGAGTATTTAAGTTTCTCGGGAACCAGTGTCTGCTACTTCCTGGGGAACTAAATCTTCTGCCTTCAGACGTACCAAGGCATTCTGCCAATTTTTCCTATAGTGCTGAGGTCTTCATCCTTAACACTTGGCAATTATCAAGGAATAAAGATCATCTGGATCAAATAATTTCGAAGAAATGTCTATTTTGATAAAAACGAGAAAAATAAAAGGGATAATTCAGTAATTTATGTGATATCTTTGTGCAGGAATATATGGGGGGGGGGTAGGCGCACCTGTGTATCATGTCATGTCCTCCAACCCACTAACTCTATAAAAATAAAGTAACTAGATTTTTTCTTTAGCAAATGTATCGATTACATTTATGTTCTGTTACTGTATTGTATTTAGTCATACAAATTTTGATTTTTTTAAATTTAATAAAAGGTTTAAATGATGATTTGATTAAAAAACAAAACAAAGAAAAAAACACAACATTAAACGTAGAATAATTTGACCGTTAGATGGCTTGTTTATCATTCGAAATAAAAAGAAGAAATGTCCTAAATCCCGTGTGTGGGAACGAGTTAGGCAATGTGTAAATCGGTGTATTACTTAGCTGATGTTCAAATCCAGCTGTTGCGAGCAAATTATTTAATCTATTAACACCCAAAAATGCAACCTGTTGGTTCTGCAGACTCTAGCTGGACTCACCCATTCTCTATATATGCATTAAATTAGCCTTAATCTTAGAAACAATTGAGCATCTAACAGGTACTGTACCAAAGACCACAACATGGGTTGTTGTGGTACAAGAAATATAAATAAAATATTGACGATTTTTAACTAATAATTAGGAACATTTAAAAACTTATTCAAAATAATAATGATATGAACTGATTATCTGATTCATTTCTCTTCATCATAAAAATCGTTTCTCTTCATAATAAAAATATTAAAAAATAATAACCATCAAAAGAACATTTAATACCTACAAATTAAATATAATGTAGGATGGCAATATAGTATGAAAATAGTTGGGGGTGCAGTCAATATAAACAAATAATAAGTGAGACTTATTTATTGAAAGTCCCGACGTTCCGGCCTACTTTGTAGCTCATCTTCAAGGCTATGACTACTTTAAACATAGCCCTGAAGATGACCTAGAAAGTAGGTCGAAACGTTGTCACTATCAATAAACAAGTCTCACTTATTAGTGTTTATATATTGACTGCACCCCCAACTATTTCCATCCTACATTAGATCTTCCAGTCAACGATTTTCTCTCTATTAAAAAAATATAAAATTGACGTAAGTTAACGAGATTCCAATTAAAGTAATGTTCTATGAACATTCTTTCCCATATATACATCGCAAAAATTACGAGAACACGGGGATGTAGGATCGGTGAAGAGAATGGATTTGTCTGGCTTGGATACGACCCCTGGTAGCTCAGTAGCAGCGCTAGAGACGCGGGTGACCCGGGTTCGAATCCTGGCCATCTTTTCTCTTCATAATAAAAATATTTTTTTTAAACTATTTGAATCGTTTATCAATCGAAATAACGAAACCGCCGTAGAACTTAAACCCCATGGAAGAATATATTTACATAAATTAATAATTAATAAAAATAACATATATTATTTATAATTAAAGCTCAGAAAGCGGACACATAAAACAAGAAGCAGCCCGGGGCGAGAGGTCCCACTCTAACAACCCGGCCCAGGCTGACCATCCTTATCTTCTTATTTCCCTTTCTATCCTCTTATTTCCCATTCTCTTTTCTCTTATTTCCCTATTTCCCCGTTCTCTATTTTCTTTTATTTCCCTATTTCCCCGTTCTCTATTTTGTCTACCCTCCTCCCTCTGTCCCAACTAGCCGCCAGACGCGCACCTGTAATTTGTATTTAACCTCCTTGAGTCTTCTTTAGCTTGTTGTTTTTTGCCTGTTCCCACAATACAAAAATTGTACTATTAATTTAAGCACCTATTTTCATATTCACGAACATCGCGAAGTTGTTTTTAATACCTAAACGTTCTTACATTTATAACAATGTTTTTAACGTTATAGTTTATCGGAATAAAATCGTACAACTGTTAAATAAATTGTACTACAGTGGGTACTTAACGTTATAATCTATTAACAGCTTCGGATGGACATTGAGGGATCTTACAGACTCTCCTGAGGCTCACTCAGTTTCTACGTAGTGGGTTCCTTTGATTATGGGAAATAACCTTCGAACAAGCGTGATCTTGGACAAATCACCCCCCTGCACAACCGTTGTCTTAGAGACAGAACAGTCTCTACCATCCCGAACCTAAGACTCTTCATAAGTTGTAGTTGTGCAGGCAATTTTTTAAAATATTTAAATATAACCAAATTCTTTTAACACTTAAAATCAATGGAAATAACATATTTAAGTTTAGATATAGTTGATAAACCGGGAGTTAACATTTACCTGTTTGATTATGTAGCTACTGTTGCTGTTTCAAGACAATAGTTGTGCTAGCATCTGGTTTAAATTGTACTTGAACCCAACTAGTGTTTATTTAAATTAATTATATCCACTATAAGAGGCTGCGTGAACCCCTAAGAGGGTCTGCAGATCCCACTACTTATAAATAGCAATTGTAGATCTATCGATGTTAACCTTAAAACCTGACCATTACAACCCGTGAACGGGTCTGGTGTTTAGTACATGGTAGAGACTGTACTGTTTCACGGACAACAGTTCTGCAGGGAAGCGATTGTCCTAGGTCACGCTCAACAGCCAGATTGTTTCCCCTTATTTTGGGTACCCTATTTTTATAACATTATATAGAGGCTGGGTGAGCCCCAGGAGGGTCCTATATCCTAAATGATCCATCTCCGGCTGCAAACAGACTAAATAAAAGTACTGTCTGCAGCGGGATTTGAACCAGGATTTCTGGCATGGTAACTCAGTTCTCTACCACTGAGCCACTCCGCTCACCCCGCAATTACACACATAGGGAACCTACAACCATTAATAAGATTAAAGAAATAATAATTGATTTAATACAAGCATATATTAATTTTGATTTCGACCCAAGATCACTTTTTGAGATAACGTGTTATAGTTTACCAGTTATACAAGGCTGTCATCTGCTAAACACATGAGATTTTTATATTTCAAACAACGAAGTAATACATTTCACTAGATCCGGTAATAAATCAGTTCCCAGTCACGTACTATCCTTATCTGTTAGATATTCATGGAGAGCAGTTACATGTAACTATACGTTCTTAGTGACATAGTGTAACCGGTTCCAGAGGACAGTTACTCATGGAGGATCGGTCGCAATAAAGTCCAGTTGTCATTTATTGTCCGTTAGTCTACACGAGCTCTCTCTTCTCCTGATTCTCATTACCATCTTAAATACATTCAATGGAATATATAAGCAACATCTATCTCAATTTTTATAAAAAGATATAAAAATGTTAAATGTTTGTATTTTTTTTTCTGTTGTAAATAAATAAATTAGAAGGTTAAGAAAAAAAAAAACTTTTTAAATTGAAATTGACATATTTTCATTATATTTTATTCAAATTTTACTAGTGATACAACAATACTAGGCAATACGAAAGTTTAAGTTAATTTCCATAAGTTCTTCTTGACAAACGTCTTGGAATCCTCCATGCTGTACTGAAACAACAAGTACCAGCTCACCGGTTCAGGATACTCATACACTTACAAGACAAACGCTCTAAGCTCCCAATTAATTACAAAAGACTTATATACTTGACTGTTACAAGACCTATTTGGACTTAAAGAGTAGAACTTTAGGGCTCTACTAAGCCATCGAATTCCTCTTGGATCCAATCCTTACAATCCTAAATCCTTCGTAGAATCCTCAATGCCCCTTACTTTGTTACGAATAAAGTAATCAATAATGACCTCGAAGCTCCATTTGTTGCTGGTTTGATCCGAACCCGATACCAAGTCTTTCATGACAAATTTTATTCCCACTGAAAATAAGACGGCCTCACTACCTTATAAGTTGATTTTGTTATTTGAGTTCTACCAGTAGGAAGTTTCAATGCTGGCCTTTATCTCATGTCGTTACGTGACAATCGTTCAATTTATTTTTATAATTAAACTACAGTTTATTTTTTTTTTATTACTTCTGAACATCAAGTTATAAAACTAGTTAAACAAAATTTAATTTCAATTTTTTATAATTTATTAGTTGTTTTAATTTTAAATATTTTTTTTTGAAGAGAAAAGATATGGCCCGGCCGGGATTCGAACCCGCTAGCTTATCCGGTAGCTTAGTTAGTAGAGTCCTGTCACGGTAAGACAGAGGGCCCGGGTTCGAATCCCAGTCGGGGGCATATCTTTTCTCTTCAAAATAAAAATTTAATTTCGTTTGTTCGCGGTGAACTCAATAACTGCTTCACGGATTTTCATGCGGTTCACAAATAGATAGAGTGATTCACCAGGAGGGTTTAGGTATATAATTTTTTCGAGGTTTTGTGTAAACGGGTTGGAATATAACGACGTTAGAAAGAGTATGGCCGCCTGGGAGGTTTCATCGAAGTCGCTGGCCAATGCCTTTGTCATATAACGAAACAATGCATGGCGGAATATTCCTCTTTTACTGATCAACAAAAAAGTCAGTGATAGCATATATCTATATTTTAAGGAGAGGTTACTATCTTCTTCAATTAAATTTTATCTTCTAAAAAAATTGATCACGTACAATGCGGTATTTGGAAAGCTATTTAGATGGGTACAGTATTAAATCATATCAACTTATATACTTTAGTTACCTTAGACATTTCATGGGCATTATTAGAATGTTTTATACCATATAATTTAAATGAGTATCTTATGAATTATCGCAAAAACGCGCAAGAAAAAAAAATCGTAAAGAAATATTTTGTTTTGTTTTTGTGCTTATAATATCTACATGATAAAATACATTAGACAGACAAAACATGTGGGCATAATATGTCTTACTATCTGTGAAATTGTCAGGGCGGGTCGCAAGTCAAGTTATAAAACTAGTTAAACAAAATTTAATTAAATTTAACTATTAAAAAAAAATTATCTACATTTTAAAAAGACCTCGTACAAAAATTTGCATTTTCCAAAAGTCCGAATTTCATGAATTTATCATTGCAGAAATGCATATTTTCGGTTTCGTACAACAGATTTAAATTTCATATCTTCTTCTTTTTTTTTTTTTTTTGGTATGATAACTAAACGCTTTTTTATCGATACTAAACTTGCCTAAAACAGTGAAATCCAATGTTTTTTTTAAATTGTACTTTGTAACAATCTGTTTCATTGTTTTATTGTTTTTTCATTTAACGTCACTTTATGCTGCTATGGCTAATCCGACGACGCTAAATTGGGAACTCAAAATTTTAACGAGTACCTGGCATCTTACAGGTTCAGGACCCCCGTTTAACGTACCTTCCAAAGGACGGCATAACTAAGGATTTTTTACTACGATAAAAATACTATACATAACTGAGGATTTTATTGATTATATTTAATAGGTTTCATATTGTATTTTGAATTTTTTTATTTATTTGTATTTGTAGATGTTTGTACATTATGAGATATTTGTTATAGTTTTAGAAAGTAATTTCTATTGGGAATTTGTTTTTTATTTCACTTTTGTTGTATTTTACACTTAAGTTGTACTTTATTTTTATTATAAAAAATAATTAAAAATAAGAGTTTCAGACTATATCAATAATTAATAAATTAGTATAGTTAATTAATTTTGTATGAAATTATTAGATGAATAATATTTGTAAGACTTCGAATATGGTTTAGTTGCGGTTTTCAATATTACGTAACTACTTAAGATTAATTGATTTCATTACTTTTACATTCTACTATAATTATATAATTTAAACATTCTAAATATACTATTATATTTATATGTTATTATATTTTTCAGAGGCACGATGGTTCGTAAAGTCGGTAAGCACCACTACTTGGCTAGTCACAACGGAGGATCTTTGGGGTACATACCCGGTCACCATTACAGGGGTTACTCCACAGATGGTGAGAATACTATTATATTTAATAAGAATATATTTAGGTCATTATATAATATTTTTATATATTTTTTAAAAAATAAGAACCCGCATAATCCAAAATCGTACGTGAAATCATTAATGGTCCTTACTTTTTTACGAATAAAGTCATCCAGAATGACCTCAATGTATCATTTGTTGTTTGTTCATTTAACGTCACTTTATGCTGCTATGGCTAATCGGACGATGCTACAGTGGGAGCTCTAAATTTTGCCTATTCAGTATCAATTGTTGTTGATTTGGCCCGAACCCGATATCAATTCCTTCATGACAAACTTTATTCCCACTCAAGTGTTTCAAACCTAGATACCTCTTCGATTCCCTATTATCCTCCGAGGCGTCTGAAAAGTAAATGGTCTCGTGATCTTCATGTGACCACAAATATACTTTAATAGGGTACTTGTGAATTAACGCCACCTCACCAGTAGCTGCGTAAAGAACAGTATTGTTCCCATCCGCAAGCAGTTATATTTTATAACAGTTACATTTCTAACAGCTGATTTGTTCTAGATTTTTTGTTGTTTGCTGATTTTTGTTTGTTGCTGATTTGTTCTACATTTGTTGTTGTTTGCTGATTTTTAGTCCTACGATTGATATAATACGTTGATGCGTATTTGGGATTTGCCAAAAACAGAAGAAGATGCTATTTCATTTTTTCAGGAGCGATATAACTTACCAAAAAAACGAAAATGTACCAATTCCCATGAAATGTAACTTTTGGAAATGTAATTTAAGACAGTGTTATTAGCAAGTGGGACTTAGAAAAAACAACTGGTTATATATTTTATAGTAGGATTTAAATAAATTCTTTTGATTTTTAATTGTTGATGATTATTTTAAAAATTTAAAATTCTAACCCCAATAAATAGATTTAAAAACGATCTCCAAGATAACTGTTATAAAATATAACTGCTTGCGCATGCGAACAAAATGGGAAGATGGTGTGAGGTGATGTTAATACACAAGTACCTTTAATAGTTATGTTAATGCATAAATAAATTAAAGGTTATTAACTAATTCTAAATTCCAAATCAAATATAAAATTTATTCATGACAAAAGTTAAGGCGGGACAAGAGGTAAATGACACAACGGATTAGAGTGTGTAATCGATTATTGCAGCTAAATCGACCTTATAATCGATAGAGTTTAGCTGAAAACAGCCTTGGCCTCGAATCGAAAAATTTTATACTTTTTTTACAAACTTATTAATTTCGAATCCTTTTTAATTTTATGAGATGTTTGCCTTATTGTCTGCAAGTATACTGAGGGAAAGAAAGTATACTGAGGGAAAGAAAGTATACTGAAGGGAAGAAAGTATACTGAAGGGAAGAAAGGTTTTGTGGCAAAATAATTAAACAACTATAGTATATTAATAACAATAAGGCTGGGTGAACCCGAAGGCTCGATCCTGATGCCACTAATCTCTGCTTAAACATTCCCATCCACGCGCCACTACTCAAACCCAAATCCACCAGATCACTTAACGCAATCCTCCCACCTACGCCTCGGTCTATACCTCAGACGCTTCCCAGTCAGCAAAGCGCTTATTAACGATTTAGGAATTTGTTCTTTACTAAGTCCAGCAACTTTAAAGGATCTTCGTGGCGCTATCACTTAAATATTAACCGGTACATGCTTCGCAATTTCCCGTTGTGTAATCTCCTAAATTCTCATGTGGTCTAATTCTTTTTTGGACCGAATATTCTACGATACTTATTATTTTCGAATACCTAAAGACGTTGTTTAGCCTTCAGCGTTAGCGGACAAGTTTCACATCCGTAGAGAATAGATAGAAGGATTGTTTTGTAAATTCTAATTTTTAGATTTTGGGACAAAAGACGCGAACTTAGTAATTTCGGGACTAAATGATAACAAGCATTTCCCGCCCTTAACCCTTAAATGCATTCTGTAACTCAGCTTTTTTTAAAGTACTACAGTCGACATCTCTTGGCATTTTGCAAAACTATTTTCGTTAATTTAAGTTCCATTAAGAACGCTAGATGTCTCAGAAAGTGCATTCACGTGTCGTTTTGTTCATTAGAATGAGGTTGAAGGCAGTTTTAGCAGGAGGATCTTGACCCTTGGACTACCTGTAACCGAACCATTTTGAATTGTGGCATTTTCTAGTTTTTGTTAGGCCTTTTTATTTTGTACCTTTACTGATAAAATCTAGAAAAACTATTCGTTTAGTAAGTATGTGCTGAGGAACCACTAATGCATCATGTAACTCAGGAGTAACAGACATAAAATTTAAATTTTTTCATTGAAATGGTTTGTTTTTTTTTACTATTTTTACCTTTGGCATTGAGGCTTAACCCACGTAAAAAAATTTGTTCAAACTAGAATCAAAATTCATGCATTTAAGGGCTAATCACGGACTTGTTTCCTCTTGAATTTCGTTTTTTCCAGTTACCATTGACCCCAAGTACTTAATCATCTCCAAATGTCCGAACTTATTTCCTCCTACAACAATATCACCGAAATTTCGCCATTTTCTTCTACTAACCATATACTTATTCTTATCCGAACTTACTTCCAGCCCGATTTCCTTACATCAACGTTTCTGTATTTAGTTTTATAGTTTCCCCATCTTCACCCAACAGTACCAAATCATCCATTAACCCAAGCACAGATTACTATTCATATTGAAATTCAAACCATTTTCGTTGTGCATCACCTTTTCTGTAATATATTACCTTTATGAAATATAGGAAAAAAGTACTCTGTTCTAGATGCATTTTTCGATATTTTTTAATATTGTTTGTCTTCTCATTTAACGTCAATTTATGATACTAGGGCTGATTGAACGATGTTACAATGGGAATCCTGAATTTTACATACCGAGTTATAATTATAATAGGGATCTTTAAATCCCATTTACGTCAATTGCGAAGGACGGCATAACCAAGGATTTTTTATTTTGATAGTGATTATTTTTAAATATTTTTGTTTTGAAGAGAAAGATTTGCCCTGGCCGGGATTCGAACCCGGGTCGCCTGCTTCTCCGTAGCAGTGCTCTAAACCACTGCGCTACCAGGGGTCGTATCCAAGTCAGACAAATCCTTTCTCTTCATCGATTCTATATCCCTGTGTTCTCGCAATTTTTGCGATGTACACACGGAGAAGAATGTTCATTGAACATTTGTTTAATTAGGATCTTGTTGACTTATGTCATTATATTATTTATAATTTATTTTTATTAATTACTATTTTTTACTATTACAATCCCGGGTTCGAATCCCGGCCAGGACCAATATTTTCTCTTCAAAACAAAAATATTTAAAAAATCCCATGACCAACTACCGGGCCGCAAACCGGTGGTGACCTTTGGCGTAGAAGATTGTTTTGGTGAGCACTACACCACAGGTGGCCCTATATTTATTTTCATCTTAAAAGTCCAGTGATTTTTTAATTTATAAATTGTATCAGATATGCTAAAGGTTAAAGCGTGTAATTATTTCCTCCTCTAGCCGCTCAGCTGTCAGGTAATGGCCGAGATCGCACAGCCAACTTCTTTTTATCTTTAAGAACCTCTTTGGAACTTCTTCTAACTTCTATGGCTTTTCCTCACGCCCTTATTCGGGATATCTTGCACTTCTTCAACACTTCTTAATTACTCGAGGCATTTCTTCGGTTTCTCTTATCGTTAGAACTCTCTTCTTTCTCAGAGTTCTTTGCGGCTAGGTTTCGTCAATTAAGTTAATTGTTAGAGGATGCGAAATTCCTTCTATTTTAATTATTTTTTTAATTTTATATTTTTAAAAGAATATTAGGAAACCTTTATTTAAGCATTTTCAGCACAAACGGGACAATTTCATAATTAAATGATCTTTGGTGTATGATAAGTTTTATACTCCATAAAGTAATCTGACTAGACTTGAATTTCTTCCCTTAGAATATCTTTAATATTGTTCATTTAAAATTATTCATAATTTATCGTAGTAAAAAAATGAATATATTCATACTGTAAAGTAATTTTATATTAATACATTAGTGGAAAAATTCCAACTGAAAACCTTAAGTCCCTAAACTAAAAGAGGACATTAAAAATACCTGTCCAATATTTCGCCTATTCAGGCATCCTCAGGGCAGAAAGAGAATAATAGCAAACCAAAAGATGAATAACTTTGGTAGTTGCATTTGAGCCTTGGAGGTGGTGGGATGTGTGTTTTTTGGGTGCATTATTCATCTTTTGGTATGCTATTATTCTCTTTCTGCCCTGAGGATGCCTGAATAGGCGAAATATTGGACAGGTATTTTTAATTTCCTCTTTTAGTTTAGAGACTTAAGGTTTTTAGTTGGATTTTTTCCACTAATGTATTAACATTTATTTGATGTCTCTGTTGAGCGTTCCCTTTTTCAAAAGTAATTTTATATTTAACTAATAAAGAAACATTTTCTACGTTGAAAAGAAATTTCCATTAATAAGAGAATTAACAGAAAAACTTCAAAAATTTCCTAGTTGCTGTTCAACTTAATTGAATTTCCAAACTATTGTATTTACACCATACTATATCGGTGGAATAGGAAATTTTAAAACCAAAAAGGATAGAGCACGACCGATGGGAAAAATATAAAATAAATTAATATTGTTTATATTTAACTAATAAAGAAACATTTTCTACGTTAAAAAGAAATTTCCATTAATAAGAGAATTAACAGAAAAACTTCAAAAATTTCCTAGTTGCTGTTCAACTTTATTGAATTTCCAAACTATTGTATTTACACCATACTATATCGGTGGAGTAGGAAATTTTAAAACCAAAAAGGATAGAGCACGACCGATGGGAAAAATATAAAATAAATTAATATTGTGATAGGAAACAAATAATAATACAATTTAATGGTTTCTATTAGCAAGTGGAAAATATAACAAATGCAATCCGGGAAAGAAGAATTTCATCATATAGACACGTATGTAGAATGGACCCTAGAGGATTAACTGGAAGACTTTTACAATATTTTCAAAACCTAAAATTAAAGAATTCCTGTTGAATTATAATAGTTGACCTTATATATATGTGGAAGAAAATGGTCCGGGTGGATCAATTGATACTTTTACTAGTCATGGGTAGATACTGGATTTTCCTGTATCTGAATACAAGTGATACTGAAACTTTTCTGTATCTGATACTTTTGTAGTTGAATACAGATATCCCGACTCTTACTCTTCTAATACGCTACACAGAAGCCTTTCTTGGGGCATCAGTTTTTGTTATCATTTTTAAAGGAAAAAGAGTTATTCGCCGAAATAGTAACCTGCACAAGGCATCAAATGATTCTAATCATGTTTTTTATTGGTAAATTATTTTTTTAAAGCTATGGAATTGAACAATAAAAAATATATTTAAACCCTACCTCAAACTTTTGCTATTCGCGTTCCAAGACACGTAGAATTTGGGTTGTAATATAAAATTTGTCTGTCCGCCGTCGCACGCTATACTCTTTAAAACGCTATGTTTTATTTTTTTGCACCCGATTTCAATCATTTATGTCAATTGCCTTTACTTTATGGTACAGATATATCCATTAATGAACCCATATTTGCCCGGACATAGGTCGAGGTTTTGTTTGCGAAAGTTGCTCGTGAAAAATCATGTATTAGGAGGCGATCTCGGAAAATGTTATTTCAACCACCCTTTACTGTTAACTAATTTCATAGTTTATTTTCCTTTCTACATATGTGATAAGTGACTAATTACAGATTATATTGATAATATGTAAAAACTAGTTCACTATTAATTTTACTTATTTGTTTATTAATACTAAGGGGAGATGCGGCGTAATTCCCGGTAATCAAATCAGGGGAGATCAAATCAGTGGTTGACTATTGCTTATTATTTATCTATTTATTATTAAAAGGACCGTGATTTATAATAGATAATGAATTTTTTTAATGTAATGATGTAATTTTATTGTCAAAATGAGCTCGGTTTGTTTTGGCGGTTCCCCGTCACGAGTACCGGATTTTCCAGGGTGGCAATTCCAGGTATCTGTCTATAGGGTATTTCCAAATTTTGTTTCCATTTTACTCTCAGTTTGAAGGTAGCATTCGCCTCATAACTTCGAGTCTTCGTTTGTTACATTTGTTTTTGTAGAGTTTACATTTACGTTTAATCGCTTTTTATTAATTTTTTTTTATAATGGATAAAAAAACCGTTAATCTGGAATTTTTTTACATTAACGAACGTAAATATAACGTGCAATTTATGTAAGACCGTAGGGATGGGTAAGGCTGTATCGATCTGACCGTATCTGATACTTGTATCAATTGGTAAAAAAGTATCAGGTACATTTCGACGGTATCTGATACTTGTATCAACTGATACAAAAGTATCAGGTACATTTCGACGATATCTGATACTTGTATCAACTACTTTTAGCATCAGATTGATACAACCTTACCCATCCCTAACTGACCCCTCCCCCGCTCCCCCTCGATAGCCCTGAAGACCGTCAATGTGGGTCAAAACGTTGGTCCTTTAATAAACAGTCCTCTGTACTTAAGAGAAATTTTTTATCTTCACCCGGACCATTTTCTTCCACATAAAGAATACATGGTTTGCAGAAGTGGAAGAAGACATGAAGGAGCTGAATCTTTGAAGGCAAAATTGTACAAAACTATGTTCTTTCAGAAAGCATATAAAAGGAAAACGGGGGCCACGTTGACAAAAAAGAGATTGAAAAAAAAAGTGCAAGAATGAAGGAGAAATTTAGTCTATATTGGCTTATTCAAAAATAATAATGATTTCATCTAATAATAATAAGAAATAGCAGAGAACGAAATAAATATTCAAAAGTTGCCACATAAATATCCAAAATGTGTTCAACAGTTAAACTGAAGAAGAAAAGCGCTCTTGAGTCCCAAAAGGGAGTTCACTATGACTAACACAATTAACATACAAATCATCGATCCCTTGGTTGTTTTTTTTAGACTCTGGTGGTTCACAAAACATCAATAACCATAAAATATCAAATAAATATACCAAACACCTGAATGAAATTTGTTCCAAATTTAATAGTATTGACACGCCTAGAAAAGAAACCAATGTATCAAATTTCAGCTAGATTTTAACATGCATTAACACAAAAGTACTAAAATCACAGAAAGTGAATCAGAAGTGTCATTGCAGTCTATTGGAGATGATAAAACCAAAAAGTTATAACTTGGTTATATTAATAAGGTATAAAGTTTTTTTAGTTTCTTGAGGTGCAGACAATCGATTAATGAAACTATCTTTTGCCAATTTTTCGAGAATTTAATGTTCTAATAGTCATATCCTAACATCTTCTTCTCTTCTGCTTATTGTGCCTTTCAGCGTGGAGGAGCCTCCAACCACCTTGTCCACACATCTCGGTCTCTCGCCAATTCCTTCAGTTGGGCCAGGGTCTTGCCTCTTTTCTGACCTAGTCCTTGAATGTACTCCAAGTATGTTCTCTTAGGCCTACCCTGTGGCCTCCTGCCAATTGGCCTCGCTTCCATACACTTTTTTGCTACTCCGTCTTCCCCCATTCTACATATGTGTCCATACTATCGAAGTTGTCGGCATTCCAGGGTGGTTTTCAGTGAAGGTACCTTGAGTTCCTCTCTTATTCTCTCATTCCTCGGTCTCTCCTTGTTTTACCCAATATTCTGCGTAGAAATTTCATTTACGCCGCTGTTATCCTACTTAAGTGTTTGTCTTGGATGACCCAGCTTTTGCCGCCATAGAGCAAGATAGGGAAAAGGAAATAATATCCAAATTATATGGAATATAAAAACCATCACAGGAAAGGAAGTTGAACTCGTGGAAGAGATCATAAAGTACAGGATAGACATTCTCGGTATATCTAAAGTAAAAAGGAAAGAAATAGGAGAATTACACCTGGATAAGGGGTTTACTCTCATTTATTCAGGTGTCCCAAAAGGTGAACATGCTAGGGAAGGAGTCGGCTTTGTTATCAAGGAGGAATTACACAAGAAAATGAAAGACTGGGAGGCTGTCTCGTCATATCCTAACAGTGAAGAAAAAAACTTTTAGTTAATTGCAGCATATAGTTGCAAATATTGACACCAATATTTACATTTTAATTACATAGAAATAAAGTACATTGTTAAATCATAAATTGTACTTAGAAACTGGTGTCTTAGTCATTCTAGATCAAACACTACGACTGTATTCAACTGAAATATTTCTTTAAAACACACTTATTTGGGTGTAAATACTGTAAAACACAGTCTCGTAAGTAGGCCTATATGGATTCCACGTTTATTGGACAACATATTACATTCTAGTAATAACTTATAAACTTGTCAGAACTTTTAATATTAAATTTTATTTCAGTTATATAAATATTATACATTATTAATAATATACTATATATATTTTAGGAGAGGAGAGCCAGAGGTCTATGACAGAGAGAAGGGAACGTCGGCGACGGAGCAGAAGTGCTGCGGCTTCTCTGACAGGATTCTCCGATAATGAGGCGGGATCTGACATTTATATCACCAGCCCTGCCTACAGGGCGCCTTCCGAGTACAGGTGAGGATATTTGGCATGAAATCAATATTAAAGAAAAGGTTGATGATCCTAAACAATAGGAGTCATACGACATACAGATTAAAGAAATGGAGACAGTAACTCTTGTAAATATCTTAATATTGTCAATGTCAAGATATAGATAGTCCACAATCTAAAATATAATATAGATAAATCTTTCTTGATTATGATGAGATGCGAAATTTCTGTATAACCTCAACGTAAGCAATAAAAAAATAAGAATTTTAAATACAATGAGCCTCTTCTAAGACCCTGAAATATGTGTGGATTTTAGATATCAAACTCCAGTCCTATTGGATATAAAATTGATTAAATTTTAAGTTAATTGAAAATTTCCTAAATTAAAATACTATTAAATTATGATTACACCGATAAGTATTGATACATACATATATTTATATTCTGGCCAACCTACTATTAAGTTACGATTATATTTATACTTTTAACCTAGTTGATCCGGTCTTGCTTGTCTCACCTTTACAATGAGTTAAAGCTGCTCTTCCCTCCCATTCGTAGGCAATATTTCCTTAGTGGTTTCCTATACCAATCCATTAACTCTCAACACCCATCCTATTTCTACAGTCTCCTCCGATTCAAATCCTCAGTCAAGCACCACAAAACAAGATTTCGCCTTTCCGATCTCTATACTCGTTCTCACAAAACCAAAACATTCGAGTGTTCCTTTCCCACCCACTCAACCACAGTGTGGAACTCAATTCCTCATGTTGTCATGTTTCTTTCCTATCCTCATTTAAATCCTTCCATTTCCAATATCACCTGGTTTCCCAAACAGATCTCACTATGAAGGTTATCATTTGCCTAAATGAATCAGTATTGAGTAATAGATTTCGTTGGTAGGTCTTTTTTTTTTTTATTAAAGAAGAAAAATTATATAAAGAAATTATAAAATCCTAACTCATGCATAATTTATTTATTCTCTTTAGTTGCTTATTTTGTCATGATCTGTACTTTTTATTTATTTATTTTTTCTTTACTTCTTTTGACTCTTTATAATACTTTATGATTAGTATTATGTAGCCTTCTGGCCAGATATATATTGCGCTTCTTTTTCTGTTCATGTTCATTATTCTTATGAGATTTAGTCCCAGAACAAAGTTTCTATTCTGTTCTATCAAGCACTTCCCCCAAACAATAAGAGGTAAATTATTTTTGTTCTCATAGAAAAAAGGTTTGAAAACAATTCTTTTTTAATTAAGTGATAATCATCAGGTCAATTTTTAATATATTAGGTAGCAGCAATAAATTAAATATACTAAGAATAAATATATAAATATTTAATTTTAAAAACATTAAAAAATTGCCATAAATATGCTATTAATTTGATTGTTTGTTTGTTCATTTATCGTCACTTTATGCTGCTAATGCTAATCGGACGATGCTACAGTGGGAGCTCTAAATTTTGCCTACTCAGGTTTAATTAGGATAGGGATTTTTAACGAGTACCTGACATCGTACAGGCTCGGGACCCCCGTTTAACGTCCTTTTAAAAAATCCTAGGGCCATCTGCCGGGCTACGAACCTGCGATCTTGGGCTTAGTAGTTTGTTACCCTAACCACTAGACCACAGGTAACCGTGGTATTAGTTTGATCTGTGTATGTCAAATATTTTTTGAACAATCAACAAAAGTACAAATCTACTTTGTTTTTTTTCCACTATTTAGAACATTCCTCACACTTCAACCAAAATCCTAAAGCCAGAAGCTTCTTATAGGTCATAAGCCTTTTCTAAAATATTATATCTTCAGTTCTATTATTATAGTATAGTATAGTTTTGTAATATAATTGCTAATGATTATTATAATTTCAGTCGGGGCTCGAGAGCATACTCCTACAGATCCAGGCCACCATCTGGAATGAGTGGAGCCACGGTCAAATCCAAAATAGATCGAAAAAGAGGAGTTGTAGTAGAGACAATGTCTGCGCCTAACCCATTCTGTCCTAATACGAAGGTAATAGACTGAAAATCAGAACTAATTTCACTAATTTTTTAAGCTTTGTTTAACAGTAATTTTTTTTATATGTTGAATAATTATTGGTTAACCATAAAAATTTTAAAAAAGAAGAAAATGGTCTAATTGAAGGTTAAATACATTTTTAGTTTCTTACTATTGAAGAATATTTTTTACCGCTACCTGGAAGATTTTCTTCTCTATATTATTTCATTACTATTCGTGCTATGCAAAAATAAATAACATGAATATCCATCATGGATGATATTATTAACAGACAGAAAATTTGCTTTGAATCTGTTGGGCCACTAAAACAACCACAACCACCCTCTATCACTGCTGACAATCTCTGTGTTCTTTCAAAAATGTCAAACAAGTTGGTCCATAAGTTGCTCAATTAGGAAGGTAAAAAACTCGGCCATTTGTCAAAAAATTTAAAACCAATGAAAATTGATGATTGATGCTAAATACAATTTTAAACTTTTTCCAAAAAAAAAATTATATCCATAAACATACCATTAATGATGACAAATATCATCTACACCAGTTTCAACATTAACACTGGAATGTTTCATGTTTTCAGAAGGCTATTCATGTGGAAGTTCATAAGATATATTCTTGATGATTGCAGTCTGATCACTTTATCTAAAAACAACAATTTTATTTTTTAGAATTGGCCTACCACTAACATAAAAACATTGAAAAGTAGGCATGTTTATTAAAACCTACAAATGGCTTTGCGCATATTTTTATCAAAACCATGAGCTAAAGAAACCCTACCCTTTAATAATAATAAAGCTATGTGTACGCTTAAAAATAAATCAAATGAAAAATCTGGAAAACAACATGACAAAAATTAACAACTTTTTTTCTGGGAAACTCTCAGATTTTCTCCTAAATAATCTTGGGTATCAGTTAAGTAAATCAATAAATTGATATCTCTTAGAATAGGTAAATATTTAAATTACAAAATAGAACTCCGTTTAAAGTATTAATGTTAAAACCAAATAAATAGAGTTGTCTTACAAACAGCAATAAACTACTAACTAAACAATGTTTCACCACACATGCATCATCAAAACTAAAAAATTTAAAATCATAGAAAAATACAAACCATTCACAGTTTAAAGATGACAAAGCAAACGGCTTTGATGTACTACATCTCCCCATATTGGCTCAAATATAACCTTCAGCAAGCAGGATCATTTGTTTGGTATTGAATCAAATAATCAAAAGCTTAAGAAAATACTTTACTCTAAATATATTGTTTCAAAAACCATTTTAATTTCTAAATAAATAATATAGGTAACTATTTCACAAGTCGTCGCTTCAAGTTGAATAACAACAAGTTTTAACTTTTGAATGAAAATAGTTGACCTTGATGAAATATATGGAAGATAATGGGCCGGGTAGAGTTCAATAAATTTCTCTGAATATCAAGAAATATTTATTAAGTAGCCAATGTTTTGACCTACTTTGTAGGTCTTCTTCAGGGTTGTCGCACCGGGGCATGAGCCCAATCGTATCTTTCGGTAGCTACTCCACATCTAACATCTAAGGGGTTAGATGTAGTGTAGTGTAACCCCTTAGATGTTAGATCTGGAGTAGCTTCCGAAAGATACGTTTGGGCTCACGCCCCGGTGCGACAGCCCTGAAGAAGACCTACAAAGTAGGTCGAAACGTTAGCTACGGAATAAATATTTCTTGATATTCAGAGAAATTTATTGACCTCTACCCGGACCATTATCTTCTACAAACAAGTTTTAACTTTTCATTCATTTCCTTTTTAATACTCTCCAAAATACAAATAATTGTGAGGTTTAGGATGAAAAAATGGGAAATGTGTAGATTTCAAGAATTATTTCATCTAGAAACAAACGTTTCAACAATCATATATCATCTATACTTCAAAATTATGGCTGAAACATTTATTTCCTGATAAATTGGTAACCGAAATATACACATTTCCCAAAAGTACACTCTTTTTTTCATGCTAAAAATATATTATTAAAAAGGAAAATTTAAAACTTGTTGTGACTCAACTTGAAGCGACAAGCGGAGGAACTGATACATAATCTTGTTTACGAATTTCAGAAACCTATTTCGAATAATTATTGATTTTATTTATAAATTTTATGGCAGAGAAAACGGTCCTGTGATGAAGGTCAAAATAAATACTTAACTAGTAAGAAACTATTTATGAGAAGCCAAATGTTCAACCCTCATGATCTATGTCATGACTTAATACAGGCGTCAGTATTACAAACAAGATCCCGCCTTTCCGATCTCTCCATTCCATCCCACAGAACCAAGGCATTCGAGCGTTCCTTCATCGCCCGCTCCACCACTGTGTGGAACTCAATCCCTCCTTTCATCCGCCATTCTTCTTCATCTCTTGGCATCCCAAAGAGACGCTCTCCAGGCTGATCAATCTTCCGCTTGAATAAATCAGTACTGAATACTCGATCTTGTTACCTAAGTGTTTTGTTTATTTTTCCAACAACAAAGAAGATACAGACTTTGTAAATACTTTATCGCATGATATGCCATTCACTTATTTAATTTAGCAATTTCGTTGTTAACTGTGGTATTAATGTTATTTTGTTAATATAAATACCTTTATTTATTTGCGACAATTAGTTAAAATCCTGTCGTTTTGTACTTTTTATTCATTCATATATTTTTTTTTTCTATTTCTAATTTTATTATGTTTTGTCAAACTTGATTACTTCATGATTTGTATTATTATGTAGCCTTCTGGCCAGATGAATATTATGTTTATTTTATTTGTTCATTATTGTTATTCTAAAGGGACTTGGTCCCAGAATAAAGTTTGTTTTCTATTCTATTCTATTCAGTGTAAGAGAGTGGGAAAAACTATCTTTGAAATATTTTTTACTAAGATTAATTTCCAAGAGTAATTAGTTTTTTACTTATTTATTTATTAATACTACTGATTTATAATGGCATGACAATTATGCATGAAGAAAAACTACCCACTGGTAATACTCAAATAAGAAATTTAAGTTAGGTCACAAGGCCATCTTCTCAAACATTAATATCAATATTATAAATAATCATTTTATGTATTGTACTGGTATTTGTAACATTTCAAAAGAATGTTTTGTAAAAAAAAAATAACTTTTTCTAAAGTCTCTACTATAACAAAATAGATTAAATTTCAATTACAAATGTTAAACACCTTATTTAATTACAGAAGGCTATTTTATTTCTTATAATACTTAACTATTATTTGATTTTATTTCTTCAAATAAATTATCTAACAATAATCCAATGCTAAAACAAAATTGACAGTTTTTTTTTTGCCTTCTTTATCTAAAATCTCATTTAATTAGCGCTACCTGTCGGTGTACTTGGGAACTAACTCTTCCCTTACACTTGGTGGCAATTGTTTGAATTCAGAGTCATTTCAAAATAATATTTTACTGATTTCAGCATAATGATTTAGTTTAAGTTTTTTATAGAATTTTCTGGTATTTTGTTCTTTACAGTGTTATGTATGAAAACTATTGTTTTCTTTATTTAAGGTGCTGATTATTGTATTGTACACAAGCTATATTTATTATTTTTTTTAAGATTGCAATTATTTTTACCAAAAAGAAAATAAAAACAATAATAATTATTAGTTATTCAACTTTTTAGACATATATTTTAATATTGAACATTGTTACAAATTTTTTTTCTTATTTAAAGTTATAAAAATATATAAGAACAATTTGTTTTATTATTGCTAATAGCTGTAAAAATAAAAATATTTCTAAAATTATTTTGTATAACAAGTCTAATACCCTTCATTGGTTGCCTTGCTACAGTTTTTTTTTTTTTATAATTCTATAATAGTATTTTAAAATAGTATCTAAATAATTACTAATAATTATAGATGTACTTTTTTAAAAGTCTTAAGTAAAATAAATATAACTTTCACCAATTTTTATCATCCATGCAATCGTTATCAGGACAGATTAATAATTAAGTTTTGATTAAAATGAGTCATGAATCATGTTGAATCGATAATTTAATTTATAACAAGATTAAATAGTGATAATCTAGAGATTTTTAAAAACAATAAAAAGAAAATTAAAAAACAAAACAAAAACACTGGCTGAATGTTTAGTTCAGTTTATATTAGAATTGAATAGAAGTATTGTTCTGTTTCTAAATATATTCTAATTATGGATTTCAATGATGAGACAACATTGAATCAGGTTTCACAACTTTCAATTAGTAATAAAAATGGTATTATTTATTGGAGTTGTTAATTGCATTAGTTTTTACATAGATTGTACGGAAATCAGCCTCATTTTACCTATGACAATTATTACAAATCTAACAATGTTGCAGGGCCTATGTTGTTTGATGTTACTTCTCAATTTGGCTTTGATTCTCATTACGCTTGGATTTGTCATTGTCATTCAATTCTTCGAACCATTCTTTGTTTGGTAAGTTGTCGAATTTTCTTTATTTCACCAATGCTTAACATACAATACTTTTTAAATTTGTTTAGCCAATTCTCATTTGTTACTATAAACATTATTTTTAATTTACTAATCAATAAATTACAAACCAATTTATTGTTCCATGAACTTCATCAGCATAAAAGGATGAGAAGTAAAATGTTTGAGTGAATAAAATAAAAATAGAATGAATTTTAAAGGTTATTAATTTTCTGGAAAAACACAAATAATCAGTTTGGTCACCTACGGTCTAGTGGTTAGTATAACAACCTGCTGTGTCCACGACCACGGGTTCTCATCCCGGCAGGTTGCCTTAGGATTTTTTTAAAGGAGTATAAAATCCTCTGTTATAATGTTCTTTGAAAGGGACATAAAATAGGATCCCGAGTGTGTGCGGTGTCAGGTATTCGTTAAAGATCCCCATCCTAATTAAACCAGGATGGGTAAACTTGAGGACTCCCACTGTAGCATCGTCCGATTAGCCATAAGAGCGTAAAGTGATGTTAAATGAATAAGCAAACAAATAATCATACTTCATGGGCTTCGTTTTTACTTGGTAATAAATAACTAAATAAATTTAGAAAACCCCACACCACAAAAAAAATTATATATATAAAATTTATAGTCCTAATCTCGATTTTAAGTTAATCGTTTATAATATAAATGTAACTAAATAAGAAAAAGTTGTTAAACTACCAAATGTAGTTTAAACTATTAATAAGAGTGAACTTTTTTGGGATAGAATAATGGATGTGCCACTTCACATATTTTTAAATACTGTTCCTACTATTCAGATATTTTTTTCAATCCATTCGTGCTTCATCCCAATTTAAACTTATTGAGCCTTCTTTACTTTTATAGTTTCAATAACCTTTAATTGAAACTACAGGTTCCATACCAGCATCTGGTTTATCTTTTTTCTTGTCAATATCTTTTTCATAGACAGATAACCAACTCATTAACCAGTCCAGTTTTCCGATCTCATCTTGTTCCAAAACAAAGACGAGAAATTTGAACTAAAAAAGTTTCCACAGGCCTGATAAAGTTCATAGGAATTGATAAAAAACGAGAAAATGGGACCAGGGATAGAAAAGTGCATCGTCCCCTTATATTTTTCTTTATAACATATCTTGCTTTATTGCCTTATCTACGGTCCATCCACCCATAAAACAAAAATGAATAAAATGTTTATTCAAGTAAGTGAATATAAGTGCTTTCAGTAACTTGAAAAACAGTATACGATTTTATCAACTATAAAACTATTCTTTTTTAAAGTAATAAAAATTAATTAAGTCAAAACTGTGAGTTTTTAGAAATTCTTTTTTTAAATACCCAGGAAAGTGTTGGTAGATCAGTGACCGCTGAGTTGCTGTGTTGATGACCCCCTGGGTTCAAATCTGGCTGTGGCAGTTATATCATTAAATTGTTAACAGCCATAGATGAACCCTTTGGGATCTAGAGACCCCCCTTAGGCTCACCCAAGCTTTTTAAGTGGGTACCGCTAATTATGGGAAAAACCTGATGGTTGAGTATTATCTTGGACCTCCCCTACACAACCATTGTACCAGAAATAGAACAGGATCTTCTACCTAGCACAAGATCCTTTATGGATTGTAGTTAGGGTTGCCAGATGTGTTCGAGAAAAAACCTGACAACTTTTTAATTTTTTTATTAGCTCATAACTATTACAGAAAATGACAAAAAAACTTAAAATCTACTTTTCGATATATTTAGAATTCGATGAAACTGCTTTTAACAAAGGTTTATTGCAAGAAAAACATTTTTTAGTCCGGTTTACCCAGATTTTCTTGACTGAACAAACATAAAAGAAACCGGACTGTCCAGTCGAAAACCGGACATCTGGCAACCCTAATTTTAGTGGTAAAGTTTTTTTTTTTTCAAAATTCCTAACTGTCCTAAAATTCCTATTTGTTATATTATAACAAGACCTTTTTGGTAATTTAAGATACTGCAAAATTGTCCACTCTCTACAAATCAATTTTATTCGAGTGAATTTGATGTTTTATATCTTATATTGAGGAATTTGTTAGTTCACATTAGAAATTTTAACTATAATCGATTATAATAAAATATTTTTCATTAAATACAATATATTTTTTCTTTTTCCAAAAAAACGAAATCAGGAAATATTCTGTCAATAAATAACTATGAGTTATTTATTGACAGAATATTTCCAAGTATCAAGATACTTGGTATCTTGAGTATTGTAGAAAATAGTCAGGAATTGCAGCCAATGAATTTTACACATACAAGTAATAATAATTAATAAAGATTATTATAAGATTCATTGTTTACAACAATTTTCATTATTTATCAAAATGATACTTGTATTAATAGAAATTAAGGTTGTAAATTTTTTAATAAAAACAACAAAGCATATCTAAATACAACAATTGATCAGAAGTTTTACATGGAAAATTTTTTTATTAAAATCTGGTGTAGAATTCATGTAAATAATTACTAAAATATTTCAAAAATATGATTTTAATGTTGAATTTGTATAATTTTAGGATTCTGGGAATAGTGTTTCTTATCTTCGGCTTCCTGACTCTTATTGGTTCACTCATCTATTGCGTGACGGTTTGCAAAGATGTCAAATCACCTTCAGAAGTAGCGAGAGGAGAACACTACTGGACACATCACTGGCGTGGCACCATGGGCACCGTTCCGCCTCATGAGATTCATTATCGCCACGATGACAAGTACGCTACTGACACAGATGCTTACAGCGTTTCAGAGAAGCACGTACGACCGAATTCCAGGTATTAAGAAGATGCAATGGATCACTTCACAGTTCCTGCATAAAGACGTGCTAATACTAACAAATTCTAGAAACTCCGTGGTAACGGAATTCTACGCTTTCCAAGCAACATTTTACATTGAGTGGATTGGTGATAAATCCACTAAAAGTCATATGGAGTAAGATGTATTTAAGCTAATATTTTTATCAGTGATGACAACTCGGAGCAACCTACATCATAATAAAACATATAATTGTAATATCAAAGCCTAGAGCAATTTTTTGTATTCTTCTAACATAGCTATTTCAGCAAACAATTATTTGTTTAAAATGTATGATTTGTCAATAGAATTTTCCTGTATCAATTATGACGCTTGAAAGTGCAGAGAAAACGAAAGAGAAAAAACTACTAAAAATTGAATACTTTAACAATGTATTTTTTTTTTTTTCCTCAAAATGAAATGATAATGATAAAGATTATACAAAAGAACTGGTCTGAATTTGGGTACTTTTCTTATTGTTAGGCTATCAAAATATTAAAAAGAAGTAATCTGTTTTATAAAGCTTTAAATTTAATAAAATTTAAAGAGTATAGTTTTTTTTTTGTTTGCTAGAGTAGGGGTATTTTTTTTTAAATGAAGTATGTATTCGCAGTGTTATTATGAATTAAACAAATTAGTCTTTCTAACTCAATAACAAAGTTACTTATCTATAAATAAAATTAACAATAACTTATATTCATAATTAATTAAATCTGAAAAAAAGAATTATAATTCTGATCACTTTAATTCAATAGAAATGTAATGCTGTAAATATATTTTCTTGTATGACAAGATTGTATTACAAATTCTCACTATTTTTCTTTCATATTTGTACTCAAGTGATGGTAAAAACTGTTGTATATAACGCTACATTAGAAAATGGTGAAAATGTACACAAGTGTTTTTAATATTTGATGTCATTAATTGTAAATAATTATTGTAAAGATAAAAGTTATACTATACACTGTAAATAACACGTTATACATATTCTTTAATGAAACACTTCCTTTTTTTAAATTAAAATAATATATTAAATTAGCGTAAGGATTTATTTATTTGAACCTATATTTCACTCTTCCGATGACTACTTCATCTAATTTGCAATTCTAAATTAGATGGAATAGGAAAATACTCTATACACCATGCTACTTGGTCCCTAAATTATTTATTAAAAAATTTAAAATAGTTGTGGTCATAGTAATGGGGTGTATAAAAAAAAAATGACCGTTTCAACTTCCCCATGTATAGAAGATGGCGACTAACAGTATCTTTCGACACACCACACTCCCTGGCAAGTTCGCGAGTACTTGTGGACGGATTTGTCTCAATAGCTTCCTTCAGAACCTCATCAATATCCATTAATGGTCGTCCGAAGCCCTTCTTCCTTTCCAACGTTGTATCTCCACAGGTAAATTTTTCAAACGAACGCTGGGCAGTGCGCTGGTCAAGGACACCTACCCCTCCATATTTAATAACTTCACGAGTTGCTTCAGCGGCCGTGAAATTTTTTTTCCAGTAATGTATTAAAATTACGATAATTTCGTAGGACACTCTCATGTTTCTCCTTTGAAATAAATAACTAAACTGAGGCTTTTTTTGAAGAAGTCCAGTGTTATTAAACAAGCTTAGAGAATGCTCTAAAGGGATTATTAAGTGTTGGTAAATAATAAATAGCATTAAAATGTTTACAGTCTTTTTACTCTGGAATTTGATAAAACGGTCATTTTTGATTATACACCCCATTATTATAACCTGTTTTGAAATTTACTACTAAATTATACTTTATAAGAGTGTGAAATGGTCAGGGGTTGCAGTCAATAAATTTTACATAAAAGTAAGTTTAACATATTTTATATGTCCCAACGTTTTGGCCTGATTTTTAGGCCATCATCAGGGTTGATGATATAACAAAACAGAATAACTGTATAAACAATACAGTGACAAAGAAAATATAACAGGTTACACCTAAAGCCCTGGTGAATAACTGGTGAAGCCTAGTTTTCTCCAAAATGAGTTTCTTGTACATAGGGAAGCGGAATTGTGTTATTTTCTTAGTGAACAAAGATCTAAGACCGCCATTGGCTTGAAAAGGAGTTACTGCTTATATTATAACTCTATTTCCAGCCCAAAACTATGAGAATGACACGGTCACACCTCCCTAAATACAGGTAACTCACTCTGGACAAAAATCGACTTAACCACTTATTCACCAGGGCTGTAGATATATAAACCAGAATGAAATATATATTTCTTGTATATATATATATATATATACACCAAGAGAAAAATAGCTTCAAACGAAATATAAAGGAAATGATAACTATAGAGAAATATAAAAATCGCGCTGTAAACAAAAAATCGGATGTTCAAGGTCTAAGCTCGTGTTATGCAAATTTAATTAATTCTTGGTGATATAATAATAAATAGTCTAATATGATTCAACAATTAAATAAAACTGCTGTTCCTAAAAATCGATTACTTATTCGTTGATCATAGCTAATGCAATATAAACATTCTATGATATATTGCGAAGTAAGTGATTGATGATAAATTGATCAATTCTTTGGAACTTGTAAGTACACCCTATCCTATTATACTTACACGTGACATTTTACATTAATTTTAGTGTGCTATTTAATGTTTTCACTAAAACATCATTTTTTCACTGTCAAGTCATGAATATGAGACTAACCTAGTCTCGAAACGTCGCCTAAGAAGTTGAAATAACTGACTGAAACTCGAGAACCATAAACAATATATATATATATATATGTTTTATTGTCTTCTAGATTGCATTCTATTCTTGTTATTTCTTGCCATTCCTATCATTTCTTATATAACCTGTTATGCTTTCTTTGGTTTATACAACTTATAAACTCATTATTGCGCTGCTTATAAGTAATGGTCCTGATGATGAGGCCTAAATTTTGGCACAAATAATATAAGTTAAACTTATTTTGTGTAAAATGTATTAACTACACCTCCCGACCATTTTACACTCTTCTAAGGTATATACAATCAACCATTTCCACATCAATATAAGCTATATTTCCTTCAAACATACACATCTGTATTTTCATGTGATTCGAGAATGATCCTGATTACAGAACAACCCCAGATAACATATCACTCCAAATCATGGCACTACACTAGTGCTATCTAGGGGAATTAACTGCTCTTTATTCAACTTATAATTGTTGTTAATTTTTATTGGTGTTTAAAAAAATTAAAGTTATTATTGCTGTTTGTTTCCACTCTATGATCACACAATAGATAAACAAAACTTTATGTATCCTTTTAAGTGGAGGTTAGGATCTGGCTGTAATTTCAATTGTTACTGATTTAAATAGATCGCAGCTGTCAAGAGATATAGGAACCCTTTTGGGGACCTATTCATTGCCAGAACATATTGTAATTTAAATTATAACTACTTTAAATACAACCTCTCCAGTGTAATTAAGAACAACAATAATTTTAAATAATAATAAATTAAATCAATAAAGTTTTTAATTACATTAGGACAATTATCATGGAAAAGAATCAAATAGGAGAAGAGATAAAATTGAGAATCCAAAATCCAACCAATGCTATTGGGTACTCAAGAGTATTCTTCAAATAATATGAGTGTATCCCGAGGGATCAAAGTACAAATATATAAGATCGTCCTCCAACCAGAAGTGATGTTTGCTAGTAAAGTCTGGACCCTGATAAAGCAGCAGAAGAGTGTATTAATACTTGGGAGAGAAAAATATATGACCCACCTAAATTTGTGAATACATGCTAAATAAAACAACAGAGAACTTAGAGACCTGTTTAAAGACCCATATTTAGTTTCTCTTCAAAATAAAAATATTTAAATAATATTCGTATAATTTGTAAATTGAAGGTGGTAAGCCGTTAGGTGGACAGTAATAGCTAAAAAATGAATTTAATATGATAACAAGTTAATATGAGGCATTCAGGATCAAAATCAGATAACTACAGTATTAAAAAAATTGACTTTTTCACATTTTTTGCTAGTTTAGTCAAGCAATTTAGGACACTTTCCACTTTATTCCTTACTGTTTTAGTCTGGTTCTGAACCTGAAGTATTGGGAAAATAAAACATTGCTTTGGAATTATCTGCTTTTGATCCAGATCACCTCACGTATGCATGAAAACAAAATAAATGCAGAGTGTTGCATTGAAAAGTATAGTCTTACCATTAAAAAAAAAATTGTTCTGGATCAACCCATAATGCTCTCTAACATATGCTTTTCACTTCGACCATCGAGGAAATAATGTCATAACATTTTTCATATACTGTTGTTTTCCAAAGATATGTTACACGTCTATGTAGCTGTATACTGTAACATATGAAAAATATATTTTTCAATAATTTTTTTCAATTTTTAGTTCCCACAGGTTGTCGCTTTGAGTTGAGTTACAACAAGTTTTAACTGCTTATTTGTTTCATTTTTAATATTTTCAAAAAATACAAGTTACTGTAAGATTTAGTATGGACAAGAGAATGCAATTATGGGTAACGAGTAGATTTTGATAATCATGCAATCTAGAAATGAACATTTCAACAAACATATCATCTATACTTCGAAATGTTGGTTGAAACTATTATTTATTCATGAAATTATTATCGAAGTATATTCATTATCCATAATCACATTCTCTTTTGCATACTAAAGCTAACAATAACTTTTATTTTTGGAAAATATTAAAAATGAAACGAATAAACAGTTAGAACTTGTAATTTTACTGGAAGCGAAAACCTGCGGAACAGATACTGAAATATGTTTTAAGTTATGGTTTTTCAGTATTAAATATAACTTTCTTCCATAGTTTAAATTTATACATATTTAAAAAAAAAAATTAAAATGAGGAACAGTTAAATTTCTTCAAATATACAAAATTAATGATGCCTTACTGGAAGAGACATTTAAATTCGTCATTTAAACACTGTTAGACTATTTCAATTAGGAAAATACCTTGCAGATATTGGTGAAAATTTAGTTTAATATCAATATGTCGATTCTAATAAAACCCTTAGCAGCCATATTTTTTTTTTTGGCGGAAAACAGGCACTGCATATAAAATTTTATATAAATAAACGAAATATATATACTAATTTTTCCGTTTTATTAATTTTATTTTAGTATCTGGGTATTTTAAATTATTTTTAGTAATATTTAAATACAACATGCTCGTAAAACTCGTAAAAATTTAAAATAATCATTTAAATACAATTTAATAATATATTGTTTGAAAAGTAATAATTATAAAATTTAATAAATCATTTCGAACCTTAAATATTTCTAATTTTCAATTGCAATGATTACTCATAAACAGATCGTTTTATAATTTAAAATATATATATTTTTTAAATTATGTATTTACAATAATTATAAGTAATTCATTTTTAACTTTTGAAGGATAATTGTTGTTTCAAAAATATTTACAATACGAGTAAAATATTTTTGAGATTTTTTTTTTATTCAGTTGGTATATAAAATCTTTCTAGACCTTTCTGGCGGATACGAGTTCGAAGAACGGTAATGAAATTACTTAATTTGTAAAATTAGATTCCCGAGTGGAACACTGTTTCTAACCGTCAGTAGTGGCGATTCTTTTAATATGTGCAGTTTTTAAGAACTCGGTGTGTCGGTTTTTCAGTTTTAATCAGTTGAAATGTATATTGAAATTTATTTCAATTGTGTTCCATAGTGCAATGAAGATGGTGGAGCCGGTAACACATTAAAAACCATTTCCATTCCTTTATTTTCCCTTTTCAATTAATTATAAATATAACTTTCATCCTTATTATTAATAATTATTATTTAAAAAATTCATTCAATTAAGAAATATATGTTATGTATTAATATTAATTTATTTCCATGTATTAAATATGTAAGCCTTTTCCAGGAAGTTATCTATGCATTAATTCTCTACTTAAACAAAACACATTAAACATTTAAATAGATTTAGGATTTCTGTAATTTTAAAAATTTTAAGTCAGTTCTCAAAGTTCTCATTTTTTCATGCTCCTCTTACCAGATGGTTTCATTAGGTAATGTTGATATCCTTTCTTATACATATATTTTTAATTTTGAGATTAAAATCGGGTATCACTTCCATTGGTTGTAGCTATAAGATGAGTTACAACAAGTTTTAACTGTTTATTGGTTTTCTTTTCTATTATTCTCCAATAATACACGTTATTGTGAGGTTTAGTTTGGAAAAGAGAATGTAATTATAGGAAATGAGTAGATTTCGATAATCATTTCATCAAGAAATAAAAGTTTCAACTAACATTTCTAGTAAACTAAAGTATAGTTGATATATGTTTGTTGAAACGTTCATTTATAGATGAAATGATTACTGAAATCTACTCACTACCCACAATTACATTCTCTTTCACATAATAAAGCTCACGATAAATTATATTTTTGTAAAATATTAAAAATGAAACGAATGAACAGCTAAAACTTGCTGTAACTCAATTCAAAGCAACAACTTGCGGAACAGATTCTAAGTTAAGATAGATATATATTTTATGTGTTCATGTTAATTTACTTCCATGTATAAAGTATGTAAGTCTTTTCCAGGAAGTTGTATACACATTAATTCCCTACTTAAACAAAATTCCTCGCTTATTTGGTGTTTATTTTGACTGCACCGCCAACTATTTCCATCCTTCATTAAACAAAACTTATAATCCATTAAATCCCAATTTATTAATTTATAAGGCATTATAATTGGTAGCTCTATGTAATTTAAAAAAATTTAAGTGTTACTGTCGATGTCCTTTCTTATGCATATATTTTTAATTTTGAGATTACCAAAGAGTATCAGTTCCGCAGGTCGCCGCTATAAGATAAGTTACAACTTTTAACTGTTTATCGGTTTCCTTTTTGATTATTCTCCAAAAATACACATTATAGTGAGTTTAGTATGAAAAAGATACCATAGTTTTGGGAAACATGTATATGTATGTCGGAAACCATTTTGTCAATAAATCAATATCTCAAAGCATATATGACATATGTTTGTTGAAAAGTTCATTTCTTGATTAAATGATTACTGAAATATTCGTATTTCTCATAATTAAATTACTTTAGCTCACAATAGCTTGTACTTTTGGAAAATATTAAAAATGAAATGAATAATGAGTTAAAACTTGTAACTCAATATGATGCGACAACCTGCAGAGCTGATCCCTATAATAGTTTGTGATACAACAATATATCGACAGTAAAAAATTGTCTTAAGCTTTGATTCAATACACTAGGAATGATCCTGCATGCTGATACTATCCCTGCCTATAAGGGCAGATATACATCAAAGACATTTGCTTTGTCA
This sequence comes from Troilus luridus, assembly GCA_964056705.1. Taxonomy (NCBI): domain Eukaryota; kingdom Metazoa; phylum Arthropoda; class Insecta; order Hemiptera; family Pentatomidae; genus Troilus; species Troilus luridus. Next base: position 6,469,535 of record OZ057414.1, on the reverse strand, counting down.
CCTTTAAACTGTAAATGGTTTGTATTTTATATGATTTTATAATTTTCAGATTTGATGATGCATGTTGTGGTGAAACATTGATTAGTTAATAGTTTACTGTTGTTTGTGAGAAAACACTTTGTATTTGGTTCTTCCATAAACATTTTAAACTGATCTTACATTTTTGATCTTTTGGGAATTATAGGGAATTTAGGTGATTGAATATACACTGTATGAAGGTTGGAAGTTTATTGGAACGACGAATGGAACAAGTTATAGAGTTCCAAAGGTAGGAGGATCTCATAAGGAAAGCTGCTGATCGGTGAGATACACTGTATAGATCTATAGAGATAGATTTGTCTGTAGTAAAGAGAACCAAGAATGGGTGTTACGGGAGTGGACTGAGCTTTTGAATTGAAGGAAATCCAAAATGTATGATGGTCGGCAGGATTGGATAACGTGGTAAAGAAAGAATTTTTCGGTTCGCCTAAAAGATCAATATCAATGTCCTGTCAATGTCAATGTCCGAATATAATTCAATTGCTTCTCGAATATTTAGCTAATTCAACTAAACATGAACCATAATTATAATTACAACATAAAAAATTAAAAATTGTTTGGTTCCCCTAAAACATCATATTCGTCACTATGGAATGTCTTATTTTAAATTGCTAATGGAAATCAAACCAAACTAGACATTGATGAGAGGCATTAATTTATGTCAATTTTGTCTTGGTTTCTTATTGGCATCTTAGAATAAAGCTTCCTCAATGTCCGAATATAATTCAATTGATTCTCGATTATTTAACTAATTCAACTAAACATGAACCCTAATTATAATTACAACATAAAAAACTAATAAAATTGTTTAGTTCCCCTAAAACAACATATTTCTCATTATGGAATGTCTTATTTTAAATGGCTAATGGAAAACCAACCAAACTAGACATTGTTGAGAGGTATTTATTTATGTCTATTTTGTCTTGGTTTCTTATTGGCATCTTAGAAAAAAGCTTCCTCAATGTCCGAATATAATTCAATTGCTTCTCGTTTATTTAACTCATGAAACTGTACATGAACCCTAATAATAATTAGAACATAAAAACTAATAAAATTGTTTGGTTCCCCTAAAACATCATATTCGTCATTATGGAATGTCTTATTTTAAATTGCTAATGGAAATCAAACCAAACTAGGGATTACTAAGAGGTATTAATTCATGTCTATTTTGTGGTGGTTTCTAATTGGCTTTTTAGGATAAAGCTTCCTCAATGTCCGAATATAATTCAATTGCTTCTCGATCATTTAACTAATTCAACTAAACATGAACCCTAATTATAATTACAACATAAAAAACTAATAAAATTGTTTAGTTCCCCTAAAACAACATATTCCTCATTATGGAATGTCTTATTTTAAATGGCTAATGGAAAACAAACCAAACTAGACATTGTTGAGAGGTATTTATTTACGTCTATTATGTCTTGGTTTCTTATTGGCATCTTAGAAAAAAGCTTCCTCAATGTCCGAATATAATTCAATTGCTTCTCGTTTATTTAACTGATGAAACTGTACATGAACCCTAATGATAATTAGAACATAAAAACTAATAAAATTGTTTGGTTCCCCTAAAACATCTTATTCGTCATTATGGAATGTGTTATCTTAAATTGCTAATGTAAATCAAACCAAACTAGGCATTGTTGAGAGGTATTAATTCATGTCTATTTTGTGGTGGTTTCTAATTGGCTTTTTAGGATAAAGCTTCCTCAATGTCCGAATATAATTCAATTGCTTCTCAAATATTTAGCTAATTCAACTAAACATGAACCATAATTATAATTACAACATAAAAAAATTAAAAATTGTTTGGTTCCCCTAAAACATCATATTCGTCATTATGGAATGTCTTATCTTAAATTGCTAATGGAAATCAAACCAAACTAGACATTGTTGAGATGTATTATTTGTGTCTATTTTGTCTTGGTTTCTAATTGGCATCTTAGGATAAAGCTTCCTCAATGGGCGAAAATAATTAAAGTGCGTTATCGTTTATTTAACTGATGAAACTGTACATGAACCCTAATAATAATTAAAACATAAAAAAATTAAATATTGTTTGGTTCCCCTAAAACATCATATTCCTCATTATGGAATGTCTTATTTTAAATTGCTAATGGAAATCAAACCAAACTAGACATTGTTGAGAGGTATTTATTTACGTCTATTTTGTCTTGGTTTCTAATTGGCATCTTAGGATAAAGCTTCCTCAATGGGCGAAAATAATTAAAGTGCGTTATCGTTTATTTAACTGATGAAACTGTACATGAACCCTAATAATAATTAGAACATAAAAACTAATAAAATTGTTTGGTTCCCCTAAAACATCATATTCATCATTATGGAATGTCTTATTTTAAATTGCTAATGGAAATCAAACCAAACTAGATATTATTGAGAGGTATTATTTGTGTCTATTTTGTCTTGGTTTGTAATTGGCATCTTAGGATAAAGCTTCCTCAATGTGCGAAAATAATCAAACTGTTTGTCGATTATTTAATGCATGCTTACTCAACATGAACCCTAATAATAAATACAACATAAAAAACTAATAAAATTGTATGGTTCCCCTAAAACATCAAACTCGTCATTATGGAATGTCTTATCTTAAATTGCTAATGGAAAACAAACCAAACTAGACATTGTTGAGAGGTATTTATTTACGTCTATTATGTCTTGGTTTCTTATTGGCATCTTAGAAAAAAGCTTTCTCAATGTCCGAATATAATTCAATTGCTTCTCGTTTATTTAACTCATGAAAGTGTACATGAACCCTAATAATAATTAGAACATAAAAACTAATAAAATGGTTTGGTTCCCCTAAAACATCATATTCGTCACTATAGAACGTCTTATTTTAAATTGCTAATGGAAATCAAACCAAACTAGACATTGTTGAGAGGTATTTATTTACGTCTATTATGTCTTGGTTTCTTATTGGCATCTTAGAAAAAAGCTTCCTCAATGTCCGAATATAATTCAATTGCTTCTCGTTTATTTAACTCATGAAAGTGTACATGAACCCTAATAATAATTAGAACATAAAAACTAATAAAATGGTTTGGTTCCCCTAAAACATCATATTCGTCACTATAGAACGTCTTATTTTAAATTGCTAATGGAAATCTAACCAAACTAGACATTGTTGAGAGGTATTTATTTACGTCTATTATGTCTTGGTTTCTTATTGGCATCTTAGAAAAAAGCTTCCTCAATGTCGGAATATAATTCAATTGCTTCTCGTTTATTTAACTGATGAAACTGTACATGAACCCTAATAATAATTAGAACATAAAAACTAATAAAATTGTTTGGTTCCCCTAAAACATCTTATTCGTCATTATGGAATGTATTATCTTAAATTGCTAATGGAAATCAAACCAAACTAGACATTGTTGAGAGGTATTATTTGTGTCTATTTTGTCTTGGTTTCTAATTGGCATCTTAGGATAAAGCTTCCTCAATGGGCGAAAATAATTAAAGTGCGTTATCGTTTATTTAACTCATGAAACTGTACATGAACCCTAATAATAATTAGAACATAAAAACTAATAAAATTGTTTGGTTCCCCTAAAACATCATATTCGTCACTATGGAATGTCTTATTTTAAATGGCTAATGGAAATCAAACCAAACTAGACATTGTTGAGAGGTATTAACTCATAGCTATTTTGTCTTGGTTTCTAATTGGCATCTTAGGATAATGCCTCCTTAATGTGCGAAAATAATCAAACTGTTTGTCAATTATTTAATGCATGCTTACTCAACATGAACCCTAATAATAAATACAACATAAAAAACTAATAAAATTGTATGGTTCCCCTAAAACTTCAAACTCGTCATTATGGAATGTCTTATTTTAAATTGCTAATGGAAATCAAACCAAACTAGGCATTGTTAAGAGGTATTAATTCATGTCTATTTTGTGTTGGTTTCTAATAGGCTTTTTAGGATAAAGCTTTTTCAATGTCCGAATATAATTCAATTGCTTCTCGATTATTTAACTAATTCAAATAAACATGAACCCTAATTATAATTACAACATAAAAAACTAATAAAATTGTTTAGTTCCCCTAAAACAACATATTCCTCATAATGGAATGTCTTATTTTAAATGGCTAATGGAAAACAAACTAAACTAGACATTGTTGAGAGATATTTATTTACGTCTATTATGTCTTGGTTTCTTATTGGCATCTTAGAAAAAAGCTTCCTCAATGTCCGAATATAATTCAATTGCTTCTCGTTTATTTAACTGATGAAACTGTACATGAACCCTAATAATAATTAGAACATAAAAACTAATAAAATTGTTTGGTTCCCCTAAAACATCATATTCGTCATTATGGAATGTGTTATCTTAAATTGCTAATGGAAATCAAACCAAACTAGACATTGTTGAGAGGTATTATTTGTGTCTATTTCGTCTTGGTTTTTAATTGGCATCTTAGGATAAAGCTTCCTCAATGGGCGAAAATAATTAAAGTGCGTTATCGTTTATTTACCTGATGAAACTGTACATGAACCCTAATAATAATTAGAACATAAAAACTAATAAAATTGTTTGGTTCCCCTAAAACATCATATTGGTCATTATGGAATGTCTTATCTTAAATTGCTAATGGAAAACAAACCAGACATTGTTGAGAGGTATTTATTTACGTCTATTATGTCTTGGTTTCTTATTGGCATCTTAGAAAAAAGCTTCCTCAATGTCCGAATATAATTCAATTGCTTCTCGTTTATTTAACTCATGAAACTGTACATGAACCCTAATAATAATTAGAACATAAAAACTAATAAAATTGTTTGGTTCCCCTAAAACATCATATTCCTCACTATGGAATGTCTTATTTTAAATGGCTAATGGAAATCAAACCAAACTAGACATTGTTGAGAGGTATTAACTCATAGCTATTTTGTCTTGGTTTCTAATTGGCATCTTAGAATAATGCCTCCTTAATGTGCGAAAATAATCAAACTGTTTGTCGATTATTTAATGCAGGCTTACTCAACAAGAACCCTAATAATAAATACAACATAAAAAACTAATAAAATTGTATGGTTCCCCTAAAACATCAAACTCGTCATTATGGAATGTCTTATTTTAAATTGCTATTGGAAATCAAACCAAACTAGGCATTGTTGAGAGGTATTAATTCATGTCTATTTTGTGGTGGTTTCTAATTGGCTTTTTAGGATAAAGCTTTTTCAATGTCCGAATATAATTCAATTGCTTCTCGATTATTTAACTAATTCAAATAAACATGAACCCTAATTATAATTACAACATAAAAAACTAATAAAATTGTTTAGTTCCCCTAAAACATCATATTCGTCACTATGGAATGTCTTATTTTAAATGGCTAATGGAAAACAAACCAAACTAGACATTGTTGAGAGGTATTTATTTACGTCTATTATGTCTTGGTTTCTTATTGGCATCTTAGAAAAAAGCTTCCTCAATGTCCGAATATAATTCAATTGCTTCTCGTTTATTTAACTGATGAAACTGTACATGAACCCTAATAATAATTAGAACATAAAAACTAATAAAATTGTTTGGTTCCCATAAAACATCATATTCGTCATTATGGAATGTCTTATCTTAAATTGCTAATGGAAATCAAACCAAACTAGACGTTGTTGAGAGGTATTATTTGTGTCTATTTTGTCTTGGTTTCTAGTTGGCATCTTAGGATAAAGCTTCCTCAATGGGCGAAAATAATTAAAGTGCGTTATCGTTTATTTAACTGATGAAACTGTACATGAACCCTAATAATAATTAGAACATAAAAACTAATAAAATTGTTTGGTTCCCCTAAAACATCATATTCGTCATTATGGAATGTCTTATTTTAAATTGCTAATGGAAATCAAACCAAACTAGATATTATTGAGAGGTAATATTTGTATCTATTTTGTCTTGGTTTGTAATTGGCATCTTAGGATAAAGTTTCTCAATGTGCGAAAATAATTAATGTGCGTTATTGTTTATTTAACTGATGAAACTGTACATGAACCCTAATAATAATTAGAACATAAAAACTAATAAAATTGTTTGGTTCCCCTAAAACATCATATTCGTCACTATGGAATGTCTTATTTTAAATGGCTAATGGAAATCAAACCAAACTAGACATTGTTGAGAGGTATTAACTCATAGCTATTTTGTCTTGGTTTCTAATTGGCATCTTAGAATAATGCCTCCTTAATGTGCGAAAATAATCCAACTGTTTGTCGATTATTTAATGCATGCTTACTCAACATGAACCCTAATAATAAATACAACATAAAAAAATAATAAAATTGTATGGTTCCCCTAAAACATCAAACTCGTCATTATGGAATGTCTTATCTTAAATTGCTAATGGAAAACAAACCAAACTAGACATTGTTGAGAGGTATTATTTGTGTCTATTTTGTCTTGGTTTCTAGTTGGCATCTTAGGATAAAGCTTCCTCAATGGGCGAAAATAATTAAAGTGCGTTATCGTTTATTTAACTGATGAAACTGTACATGAACCCTAATAATAATTAGAACATAAAAACTAATAAAATTGTTTGGTTCCCCTAAAACATCATATTCGTCACTATGGAATGTCTTATTTTAAATGGCTAATGGAAATCAAACCAAACTAGACATTGTTGAGAGGTATTAACTCATAGCTATTTTGTCTTGGTTTCTAATTGGCATCTTAGAATAATGCCTCCTTAATGTGCGAAAATAATCCAACTGTTTGTCGATTATTTAATGCATGCTTACTCAACATGAACCCTAATAATAAATACAACATAAAAAAATAATAAAATTGTATGGTTCCCCTAAAACATCAAACTCGTCATTATGGAATGTCTTATCTTAAATTGCTAATGGAAAACAAACCAAACTAGACATTGTTGAGAGGTATTTATTTACGTCTATTATGCCTTGGTTTCTTATTGGCATCTTAGAAAAAAGCTTCCTCAATGTCCGAATATAATTCAATTGCTTCTCGTTTATTTAACTGATGAAACTGTACATGAACCCTAATAATAATTAGAACATAAAAACTAATAAAATTGTTTGGTTCCCCTAAAACATCATATTCGTCATTATGGAATGTCTTATCTTAAATTGCTAATGGAAAACAAACCAAACTAGACATTGTTGAGAGGTAATATTTGTATCTATTTTGACTTGGTTTCTAATTGGCATCTTAGAATAATGCCTCCTTAATGTGCGAAAATAATCAAACTGTTTGTCGATTATTTAATGCATGCTTACTCAACATGAACCCTAATAATAAATACAACATAAAAAACTAATAAAATTGTATGGTTCCCCTACAACATCAAACTCGTCATTATGGAATGTCTTATTTTAAATTGCTAATGGAAATCAAACCAAACTAGGCATTGTTAAGAGGTATTAATTCATGTCTATTTTGTGTTGGTTTCTAATTGGCTTTTTAGGATAAAGCTTTTTCAATGTCCGAATATAATTCAATTGCTTCTCGATTATTTAACTAATTCAACTAAACATGAACCCTAATTATAATTACAACATAAAAAACTAATAAAATTGTTTAGTTCCCCTAAAACAACATATTCCTCATTATGGAATGTCTTATTTTAAATTGCTAATGGAAATCAAACCAAACTAGGCATTGTTAAGAGGTATTAATTCATGTCTATTTTGTGTTGGTTTCTAATTGGCTTTTTAGGATAAAGCTTTTTCAATGTCCGAATATAATTCAATTGCTTCTCGATTATTTAACTAATTCAAATAAACATGAACCCTAATTATAATTACAACATAAAAAACTAATAAAATTGTTTAGTTCCCCTAAAACAACATATTCCTCATTATGGAATGTCTTATTTTAAATGGCTAATGGAAAACAAACTAAACTAGACATTGTTGAGAGATGTCTTGGTTTCTTATTGGCATCTTAGAAAAAAGCTTCCTCAATGTCCGAATATAATTCAATTGCTTCTCGTTTATTTAACTGATGAAACTGTACATGAACCCTAATAATAATTAGAACATAAAAACTAATAAAATTGTTTGGTTCCCCTAAAACATCTTATTCGTCATTATGGAATGTGTTATCTTAAATTGCTAATGGAAATCAAACCAAACTAGACATTGTTGAGATGTATTTTTTGTGTCTATTTTGTCTTGGTTTCTAATTGGCATCTTAGGATAAAGCTTCCTCAATGGGCGAAAATAATTAAAGTGCGTTATCGTTTATTTAACTGATGAAACTGTACATGAACCCTAATAATAATTAGAACATAAAAACTAATAAAATTGTTTGGTTCCCCTAAAACATCATATTCGTCATTATGGAATGTGTTATCTTAAATTGCTAATGGAAATCAAACCAAACTAGACATTGTTGAGAGGTATTATTTGTGTCTATTTCGTCTTGGTTTTTAATTGGCATCTTAGGATAAAGCTTCCTCAATGGGCGAAAATAATTAAAGTGCGTTATCGTTTATTTACCTGATGAAACTGTACATGAACCCTGTGGTGATTTTTAATCCCACTCATGTGTGGGAAACTTTCCCTACTATTGTCTAACCTGGCAGATAACCAGTTATATGTTTGTAAACTCACTATTCTTCTACAGTTGTTGTTTTAAGCTAATAAAAACCTTTCTAAGGGTAATTCATTCTTCCTCCATTTTCATCACAATTTTATTAGCTTAAAACTTTCGTTCGTCATGTCATTTAAAATTTTAAATTTCGGTTCGGAGATTCAATCACGGGAGTGCCGTTGTTATATTTATTTCGTGGATGTGAATTGTTTTTAACCATTAACAAAACTCTTGTAATCCACGATGGACAAGTATTTAAAGCCCGACAAATTCTGCGCAAGTCCAGATTCACCATCTAGTGGAAAGGAGTTCTCACATTGGCTTAAAACATTCGAAAATTTCATCTCATTATCTACTGAACCATTGGAAGACGTTGACAAATTGAAGGTACTCCAAAATTTTCTTTCATTCAGTGTTTATGATCTGATTTCAGAGACCACAACATATGTTGAAGCAGTTGAAACCCTGACTAAAATCTATGTTAAGGAAAAGGGGGAAATATTTGCACGTCACATTTTGGCTATACGTAAACAACAGCAAAACGAAAGTGTTGACCAATACGTTCAGGCTCTAAGGCTGTTAGCAAAGGATTGCAATTTTAAGGCTGTTTCTGCTGAAGATAATAGAAATCAGTACATTCGCGATTCTCTTATTAACGGACTACTGTCTTCTCAAATCCGCCAACGAATACTTGAAGAGTCTAAAACATTGAGCCTCGATGACGTCATCCAACGAGCCCAAGCTCTCGAGCTGGCCCATAAACAAGCTGAAGGATACTTAAACGGTGCAAATGATTTCTCTTGCGCGGGAATTGGCAGTGATTCGAATTCATCACTTTCAATTCCTGGTACCTCCCGCCCTAGTGCACGATCCGCTAACCCCAGATCATATGATCGGAACGATCACGATCTTTGTGCTGCAACAAGTCAGAAGAGGGGCAGCCATTGTTTCTTTTGTGGATTTAGTCGCCATCCGCGCTCGGCTTGTCCTGCTCTTGAATCAGAGTGTGCCAATTGCAAAATCAAGGGCCACTATGCCCGTGTATGTCGGAAAGCTAAGAAAAATACTCAGAAAACCAAACCTGTATCTGCAGCTATTTTAGCATCACTGAATAATGGGTTTCTGCCTCAGTTAAGCCATGCTGTTACCTCTGCTCTTGTAAATGGAATCCTCTGTAACTGCCTCGTGGACACTGGGAGTTCTGGTAGCTTTGTCAGCCTTGACTTTGTCTCTGAACACAACATTCAAGTTATGCCTCAGGAGGGACGAGTATCAATGGCATCTACGTCGTTATGGACCAAAGTTGAAGGATTTATTCTTGTAAAGCTAGAAATAGCGGAACACACTTACACTAAATGTAAGTTGACTGTTCTGAAAGAACTCTGTTCCGATATTCTCATTGGACATGACATACTCAAAGCACACTCAAATATTCTGCTAAAATTTGGCGGTGACAAGGCACCTCTCACAATCTGTTCGCATACTGTAGCTAAGATTGACCCTGTACGTCTCTTTGATCATCTCTCCCCTAAGTGTCATCCAATTGCCATGAGGTCCCGCAAATACTGTAATGAAGACAATCAGTTTATTAAGACAGAAATCACCCGGTTGCTTTCCGAAGGAGTAATTGAGCCCAGCAATTCACCATGGAGAGCTCAGGTATTGGTTGTAAATAACAACGAAAAAAAGAGACTGGTGGTGGACTATTCTCAAACGATAAATAGGTATACTCTACTTGATGCCTACCCCTTACCAAATGTTGACCAACTTGTCAGAAAAGTTGCTAATTACAAACATTTCAGTGTTGTGGACTTACGGCAAGCATATCATCAGATCCCAATATGTGAAGACGAGAAGAAATATACTGGTTTTGAAGCAATGGGTAAGTTGTATCAGTTTACACGCATACCTTTCGGCGTGACTAATGGAGTAGCCTGCTTCCAACGCGCAATAGACCAAATAATAACTGCCGAAAACCTCACTGGAGTGTATTCTTACCTCGATGACATCACTGTGTGTGGGATGGATAAATCCGACCATGACCTAAATCTAAACAAGCTTATATTGACACTCGATAAGCTCGGCATTGAAATCAACAAAGAGAAAAGTAAATTTGACCTCACAAACGTAAAACTTCTGGGACATCTTGTTTCATTCCAATCAATCAAGCCAGACCCAGCAAGGCTTGCCCCGTTGCTTAATATGCCACTGCCACATAACTCTGAATCACTGAAGCGGGCTCTTGGTTTCTTTGCCCATTACTCGAAGTGGATACATAAATTTTCAGATAAAATCCGTGTCTTGATTGATGCCACATCATTTCCGCTGAATCCATCTGCTGCTTCTGCTTTCGAAAATCTAAAAAAGGATATTGCCAACTCAGTCGTCACAACCATCGATGAATCTCGCCCGCTTGTAGTAGAAACCGATGCCTCTAAGTTTGCACTGGCAGCTACTCTTAGTCAAGATGGACGGCCAGTTGCATTTTTCTCACGATCACTAAGCAGATCTGAAATCAGTGGACATCCACCAATCGAAAAGGAGGCTGCGGCAATTGTTGAATCCTTGAAACATTGGAGATCATTCCTCCTTGGCAAGCATTTTCACCTCATAACTGATCAAGAAGCTCTGTCTTTCATTTTTGACCGAAAACATGGGAGTAAGGTAAAAAATGAGAAGATCACTAGATGGCGAATAGAGCTAGCTCCGTTCGTTTATGACATATCTTACCGTCCCGGGGAGGACAACACCAAGGCAGACACACTCTCCCGTGTCTGTAATGCGTCCACTTCTACTGACTTGTTCCAGCTTCACCAATCTTTGTGCCACCCTGGTGTTACACGTATGTATCATTGGCTCAAATGTAAAAACATCCCCTATTCACTTGAAGATGTCAAGAAGATGACTTCAAGCTGTACCATCTGTGCTGAAGTAAAACCTAGGTACTTGAAAACATCTGGAACCTTAGTTAAGGCCACCTCTCCATTTGAACGCATCAACATAGATTTTAAGGGCCCTCTCCCTTCCAGGACACAGAACTTCTGCCTCCTTACCATCATTGACGAGTACTCCCGCTTCCCTTTCGCATACGCCTGCCGTGATGTTTCTGCTGCCACTGTGGTTGAGTGTCTCAAAAATCTCTTCTGTTTGTTTGGAATGCCAGCCTATGTCCACTCAGACCGGGGACCTTCCTTTATGTCTAGGGAAGTCAAGGATTTCCTCCATTCAAATGGTGTAGCTACCAGCAGAACAACACCATACAATCCGGCAGGAAACGGGCAAATTGAACGCTTCAATGGAACTCTGTGGAAAACCATTTGTCTCTCTTTGAAGACTCTAGGACTGCGGACAGAGAACTGGGAAATGGTCCTACAGGAATCCCTCCACTCTATTCGATCTCTACTTTGCACAGCAACTAACTCCACTCCTCATGAACGATTTTTCACTCATCCTCGCCGTACAGCCAATGGAGTCTCCTTGCCGTCTTGGTTAACCCCTGGTCCTGTGCTTGCCAAAAGGAACGCGCGAATCAGCAAATATGAAGACCCTGTCGAGGAAGTAGAATTACTTGAAGCTAACCCACAGTACGCCCTAATTCGCAAGAAGGATGGATCAGAATCAACCGTGTCCCTGAGACAATTAGCACCTAAAGGAACTCATGAGATGTTGGAGAAACCTTGCCCTGATGGTGATGAACCCGCTCCAATATTAGAGCCCTCTAACATGGTACATCCGGAAGAACCCTCTGCCACTCCATCTGTTCATGGCTCTCTCTCTAATGAAATTGGAATCCCAGTGTGCCCCTCAAGACCTCAACGGGTGACCAAGGCTCCATCTTACCTCAAAGACTATGTTACTAATTGAAAACCAATCCTGGTGTTACAAATCTTGAATGAAGTTTAAATCTTTCTTTTTTGCCTCAAATATTGTTCTGAAATTTTGCCAAATGTTTTCTTAAATCTTTCTATGTATCTCATATATTGTACTTAAATTATGCCAAATGTTTTAAGAAAAAAACTCAGGGTGAATGTGGTGATTTTTAATCCCACTCATGTGTGGGAAACTTTCCCTACTATTGTCTAACCTGGCAGATAACCAGTTATATGTTTGTAAACTCACTATTCTTCTACAGTTGTTGTTTTAAGCTAATAAAAACCTTTCTAAGGGTAATTCATTCTTCCTCCATTTTCATCACAAACCCTAATAATAATTAGAACATAAAAACTAATAAAATTGTTTGGTTCCCCTAAAACATCATATTGGTCATTATGGAATGTCTTATCTTAAATTGCTAATGGAAAACAAACCAGACATTGTTGAGAGGTATTTATTTACGTCTATTATGTCTTGGTTTCTTATTGGCATCTTAGAAAAAAGCTTCCTCAATGTCCGAATATAATTCAATTGCTTCTCGTTTATTTAACTGATGAAACTGTACATGAACCCTAATAATAATTAGAACATAAAAACTAATAAAATTGTTTGGTTCCCCTAAAACATCATATTCGTCATTATGGAATGTCTTATTTTAAATTGCTAATGGAAATCAAACCAAACTAGATATTATTGAGAGGTAATATTTGTATCTATTTTGTCTTGGTTTCTAATTGGCATCATAGGATAAAGTTTCTCAATGTGCGAAAATAATTAATGTGCGTTATCGTTTATTTAACTGATGAAACTGTACATGAACCCTAATAATAATTAGAACATAAAAACTAATAAAATTGTTTGGTTCCCCTAAAACATCATATTCGTCACTATGGAATGTCTTATTTTAAATGGCTAATGGAAATCAAACCAAACTAGAAATTGTTGAGAGGTATTAACTCATAGCTATTTTGTCTTGGTTTCTAATTGGCATCTTAGAATAATGCCTCCTTAATGTGCGAAAATAATCCAACTGTTTGTCGATTATTTAATGCATGCTTACTCAACATGAACCCTAATAATAAATACAACATAAAAAAATAATAAAATTGTATGGTTCCCCTAAAACATCAAACTCGTCATTATGGAATGTCTTATCTTAAATTGCTAATGGAAAACAAACCAAACTAGACATTGTTGAGAGGTATTTATTTACGTCTATTATGCCTTGGTTTCTTATTGGCATCTTAGAAAAAAGCTTCCTCAATGTCCGAATATAATTCAATTGCTTCTCGTTTATTTAACTCATGAAACTGTACATGAACCCTAATAATAAATACAACATAAAAAAATAATAAAATTGTATGGTTCCCCTAAAACCTCAAACTCGTCATTATGGAATGTCTTATCTTAAATTGCTAATGGAAAACAAACCAAACTAGACATTGTTGAGAGGTATTTATTTACGTCTATTTTGTCTTGGTTTCTAATTGGCATCTTAGGATAAAGCTTCCTCAATGGGCGAAAATAATTAAAGTGCGTTATCGTTTATTTAACTGATGAAACTGTACATGAACCGTAATAATAATTAGAACATAAAAACTAATAAAATTGTTTGGTTCCTCTAAAACATCATATTCGTCATTATGGAATGTCTTATTTTAAATTGCTAATGGAAATCAAACCAAACTAGATATTATTGAGAGGTATTATTTGTGTCTATTTTGTCTTGGTTTGTAATTGGCATCTTAGGATAAAGCTTCCGCAATGTGCGAAAATAATCAAACTGTTTGTCGATTATTTAATGCATGCTTACTCAACATGAACCCTAATAATAAATACAACATAAAAAACTAATAAAATTGTATGGTTCCCCTAAAACATCAAACTCGTCATTATGGAATGTCTTATCTTAAATTGCTAATGGAAAACAAACCAAACTAGACATTGTTGAGAGGTATTTATTTACGTCTATTATGTCTTGGTTTCTTATTGGCATCTTAGAAAAAAGCTTTCTCAATGTCCGAATATAATTCAATTGCTTCTCGTTTATTTAACTCATGAAACTGTACATGAACCCTAATAATAATTAGAACATAAAAACTAATAAAATTGTTTGGTTCCCCTAAAACATCATATTCGTCACTATGGAATGTCTTATTTTAAATGGCTAATGGAAATCAAACCAAACTAGACATTGTTGAGAGGTATTAACTCATAGCTATTTTGTCTTGGTTTCTAATTGCATCTTAGAATAATGCCTCCTTAATGTGCGAAAATAATCAAACTGTTTGTCGATTATTTAATGCATGCTTACTCAACATGAACCCTAATAATAAATACAACATAAAAAACTAATAAAATTGTATGGTTCCCCTAAAACATCAAACTCGTCATTATGGAATGTCTTATTTTAAATTGCTAATGGAAATCAAACCAAACTAGGCATTGTTAAGAGGTATTAATTCATGTCTTATATCGTTATCGGTTAATTAACAATGCATCTAAACTTGAACCTTTATAATAAATTCAACATAAACAACTAATAAAAATGGTTAAACTTCGAATTTGCGTAAACACATTTTTATTTTATAATTTTAATATTTATACTTGTAAGTGAAATCAATTCTGGGTTGCTGTCAGTGAAGGGTATCACAGCTCTGAGTAAACGCTATTTTTTATTGTCTCCGGAGGGTTCAATCAAAATTGTTGATGTTTGTCCGGCCTAAAATATAATTTTAATCATTTATTACTGTTACGCTGTAAAATAATCAATTGGATTCTTGGGAAAATCAATCTTTATTCCTATTTTACATTAAAATCGTGGGACTAAACTCAATGGAAACATTTTTTGATTACTGAAGGATGATGCAAAGTCATGTATTCTGCTGTTCTTTTGGTTGGTGCATTTTAATAGGTTAAAGTCTGTTCTTGTAGAAGAATCTGAAATATTCTTTTAAATTCATGTGCATTCGAAAATACAATTATTCCATAAATCTTAATACAATCAATCCATTATTTGTTTTTATTAATATTGGTGGAATTCGTGAGGAGGCAAACCCTACATAGTTTTGTATTTTCATGAACTTTTATGCTGATAACTTCTTTTATGTGTTTAATATTGGATTGTTCAAATTATTAATTCATTCTTTTGATATATTCTTTGTTTTCTGCTGTTGTTTTCTATGAACTTATAGAATACTTGACCTATTACTGGTCAAACACTCTTTTGAGTTGGCCAAAAAAAATCTCTCTCTCTCTCACTCTCTCTCTTTCTCTCTCTCTCTCACTCTTCTCTCTACTATCCCAACTTTGCTTGTGTTCTTCTATACTTTAGGCTGAACCATAGTGTATTGTCTGTTCTCATATTTAATACTAGAAATATATATTATATTGCATAATTATTTTAACCTCATGCTCATTCAATCTTGAAAAATTGAAGAAATGGCGTGGGTGTGCAGTCAATAAATTTTACACAAAATAAGTATAATTCATGATATTTTTATCCAACTACAAATATAGCTTATTTTGTTTTTCTGAATTTGAATTCAATGTGGGCAGGGTCTGTATATTTGATCAATCAATGTAGTTTCCCCCATCTTAAACCAAGCATTGGTAACTCTCTTCAATCAACATTTTGCTTTTTTCAATGGTTATTCAATAGTATTGAACCATTTTTTTGCCCATTTAAATAGTCTTTCAACAATCTTGATTAAGTTTTTGCCATGTCATCGTGTGGTGGATGTTGTCTCCTCTGCATTGGAGCATAGATTGTACTGCACGGGAGCCTTTCTCGATGTAGAACAGGCTTTTGATCGAGTCTGACACCCAGGTCTCCTTTACAAAATCCGACAATTCCTTCCTCTTACATACTTTTTGATCATCCGCTCCTTTCTAACTGGCAGAACATTTAAAGTAAATCATAATGGTTCCTACTCTCCTCTCTATTCCCAGTCTGCTGGTGTTCCTCAAGGTAGCATCCTCGGTCCTATCCTCTACACAGTATATACAGCTGACATCCCAACCCATCCTAACACCTTCATCTCCACGTATGCTGATGACACATGTGTGTTATCAGTTAATAACGACCCATATATTGCATCCCAATCCCTTCAATCACATTTATCAAGCCTCGAAGAATGGTGTCGGAATTGGAGAATTAAAATCAATTCCAAAAAGTCCCAACAAATTACCTTTACCCTTCGCCGAAAACCCATGACTTCCTGTCCTACTGTATCCTTTAATAGTACTCCACTTATCCCTGTTGAACCGATCCGCTACCTAGGACTCAACTTAGACAAACGTCTTACTTGGAACCCTCACACAAGACTGAAAAGACAAGAAACAGCTAGACGCTTCCGACTACTTCAACACATACTAGACAAACGCTCAAAGCTTCAGATCAATTACAAAAGACTTATTTATGTTACTGTTATAAGACCTATATGGACTTACGGAATTGAACCACCAAACCATCAAATTCCTCTCGTATTCAATCCTTGCAATCCAAAATCCTTCACAAAATCCTAAACGGTCCTTATTTTGTCACAAATAAAACCATCCATAATGACCTGAACGTTCCATATGTTACCGATTTAGCCCATTCCAGATACCTATCATTCCATAATAAACTCCAGGCCCATCCAAACCCACTAGTTTCCATCCTTGGTTCCAATTCCATCCCGGACAATCCTCCTAGGCGTCTGAAGAGAAGATGGCCTCGGGACCTTCTATAATAGAAATGTAATTAGAGTGCTGCCAATGGGTAGTGCCTCTACACGTCCTTTCATGTATTTATTTATTCATACAGCCCTTGTACTAGATGTATATTTTACAGTTGTACAATTCAATAAAATAATTAAAAAAAAAAAAGTTTTTGCCTTTATTGATCAACAGTATTGAATCAACATTTTGACTTTTTCAATGGTTATTCAAACAGTATAACACCATCTTTTTGCCCATTTCAACAGTTTTTTAATAAAGTTTTTCCCTTAAAGAATGGTCATTGAACAATATAGGATCAACATTTTGCATTTTTAATGGTCATTGAAGAGTCTTAAATCAATTGTTTATCCGTTTCAGTAGTCATCCAACAATGTTGAAACAATTTTTTACCTCTTTCAATGGTTATTCGACTCGAATTTTTATCTTTTTGTTGTGAACTCAAGTCCGTTGATGGGTTGTAGTGGTACAGTTAATTTTCAATGAAAGGAGCTTAATATTTAATACTTGGAAACACCATTAATTGATTTATTTTAATATTTTAGTCAATCTTAAATTCATATATAATAAATTATATTTGATTTTATTTAATTAGAAATTTAAAAATATTCCTAACTGTACCTGCCTTACTGTACCCTGCTCTACCATACCCTATATCTGTCAAATGGCTTACCATCTTGTTATGCAGTTACTCTCAACGCACTCAAATACCACGTAAGATCTATTTCTTATTATTATCGCATTTTCTATTTTCAGGTTTTTATTTATTTTTATTTTTCTGCTTGCGCCAGCACTCGCCACTTATTGGAGAGAACACACCCTCTTTGTGAGGCAGGGTTTTTTTCCTCTTCTTGGTCTTATTTTCAGAATATATTCTTCATAATGGATCCTCAGGTGACCTTGGGGGCTTTTGAACAGGTTTCTATTACTTTTTAGGTCGTGATTCCTCTTTCATGCAACATACATGTCCGAACCTCTTAATTTTTTTTTCTTTCATTAGAGGTTTTTGGTATGGACACTTGCAGCTGATCAGTTATTGCCATGTTCCCTGCCTGGTTCAATCTTGTTTTACCATTTTGAATTTTGTTTTCCAGATTTAAAGAAATGAAATTGATATAGAATAAAATATTGGAATTTTTTTTTAGTATGTAATACAATTTTATCAGCTTCACAAATCTTGTTTACAATAATGTTAACCTGTAAATTGAGGTTGTTTAAATGAAATATGATTTTAGAAAACTGAGACTCTCTATCTCAAAATTCGAAGATGTACTTTTGTTTTATGTATAACAATGGTGATTATATTACTGTATATAATATATACAGCGTATATTATATAATATATAATGTATATTATATTACTGTATATAATATATCTTGATATATTATTTTATGGTTATAATGTGACTCATACTACACTTGAAAATAGTTTCAAGCCCTTTTCGGTTTAAGACTTCTGTTCTACATAAATCAAATATACCTAGGAAAGATGAAGATATATTCAAAGACAAAATTTCATTTAGTTCGATACAAATGAAATTTACTAAGCTTGTATATAGGAAACTCTATAACTGTCCAGTATTGATTAGACTGGTAAAATACTGTTTTATAGATTCATTAAGTTCTTAAACTTACAAACATGACTATATAGTGCTAGGCAATATTTATAGGTAGCCAGCACAAATGTAGACCATTAAACTTAAATTTACTTTTAAATGTATCTTTACATAAAACTTTCTTATTTTTTGAACTCCTGAAAATCAGATAACAAAAAAAAAATTATCAATTAATAATTTCAGTGATCTATGAAATATATTTTAATCTAAGTAACTTTATTGAATTATTCAGTTATTGTTAAAATTAGAATGAAATATTTTTAGAGTTGAGAAGTACTTGAACGAACTAGTTCATTGAACTAGATCCGGAAAATTAACTATAAAGAGCGCTCTCTGTGTTTTCTTTCTTTCATTCCGTCATTAAAATATTTTCTAGATAACATTTTAATTTTTTTCTAGCTATATTTGGGAGTTCCTATGGAGACAATCAGCTGACATTTATGTGTAGTATTTTGTTTGGTTCTATGCATTACAATGCCAAAAAGTTGGAAGAAGCTTCAGTCAACATTTAGATATTTTTATGAAAGTTGACAATTTTCATTATGAAATTTGGCCCTCACAACTCAACAAAACAAGTTAAATGATTGAAATTAAGTACATACATTTTTTAGTTTTGGACACAATTGTTTGATAAGTCACCGTTGTGTCTGGGACTGATTTCTCCCTCTCCCGTGCTTTTGTTAAGCTTTAAGTTGGAACCTGGCGGTCGAACATGATCTCAGGAAAATCAACTTGCTCAACCGTTGGGTTAGAAGTTGGCTCACGCACTTGATACCAATATCTTCGTGGAATTTAATGATATGGAAATTTCTGTATTGTTTATTAAATTTAATTTCGTGTTTTTGTCTTATTCCTTTTGTTATTGGCTTTATAATACAAACTGAGTAACACTTTAGGAATAGCCACCTTTAAAAGAAGAAGCTGTTGAATACTACCAGAAGTTTGGAATAATCCCAAAATTGTGTGAAAAAGGCCATCGAGTGGATTTTGACAAGGATACCGATGGAGATGTTTTTCGTCAAAAGTGTCGGGAAAACATTCTTAAAGGAAGAGGAAAGCAACGCTAGAGGGTTTTAGAATAAATATTATATTATCAAATTTTATGCATTTCAATTTCCACTAATATGAATATGAATAGGTGTTATCAGTATCTGAAATATCAGTGCTGAGGTTATAAACGATAGCGGATAACAGTCCCTGCAGACCGGCTAATACCCAAGTACCCAGTTTTCTATAGTACGTTATTTTATTTTTATTTTTTCTCGGGCTTAAAACTCTTCATAACAAATTTTTGTTAATTATTCCGCTGGTTGTTGCTTCGAGCTAAGTCACAACAAGTTTTATTTTTTCATTATTTTCCCAAAGAATATATTCCAATAATACAATTTATCATGAGCTACTGAATGGAAAAGATAATGTAATTATGGAAATGTGTATACTTAGTTATTAATTTAATCTCGAAATGAACGTTTCAAGAAACGTATATCATCTATATTTTATTTTTTTATAATTTTTAAATATTTTATTTTGAAGAAAAAAGATATGTCCACGACCGGGATTCGAACCCGGGTCTCACATGTTTCCCTCGTGGTACTCTGCCACTTGAGCTATCCTGGATCGCATCTCGGTCATTCAAATCCATTCTCTTCACTGATCCCATATCCCCGTGTTCTCGCAATATACGATGTATACAAGGGCAAGAATGTTCATTGAACATTACTTTAATTAGGAACTTGTTGACTTACATCATTAATTCATTTATGACCATTCCTGGACATATCTTTTCTCTTCAAAATAAAATAATGTATCATCTATACTTTGAAATGTTAGTTGAAACTTTTATATCTTGATGAAATGATAACCGAAATCAACTCGGTATATTTACATTTTTTTTACATATTAAAGCTCCTGATAACTTGTGTTTTTGGAAAATATTAAAAATGAAACGAATAAAAAAATGAAACTTAAAAGAACAGTCTCGGGAAGAATACCATATTTCGTTGTATGAATCAGCGAAGTGTTTTCGGCTTCTAGAATTTTTCTCCTTCTCTCGAGTTTTTTTTCAATTCTTTTAAAACGTTGGTTGAATTGGATTTCTGATGTTCATGATCCCGGGCTAATCACTTCCTCACCCAACCGTTAACTTAGATACTTGGATACCTTTCATTGGTTGTAGTGTTTTTTCCATAGAAATTTTGGTTTTAGTGATGAAGATATACGATACAATGCACTTTTTTTTTTTTAAATATCATATTTATTTTTATTTATTATGTGGCATCTTGTTTATAGTACTATCCCAGTTATAGCGTGTATTTTATTTTATCTTTGTGTTTTCTCAGGAAATAAAGCTGGCCTTATAAAGTTTTACTATACCCCGGAGTGAATTGTCGGTACTACGCACGTTGTCAAAGTACGTGAATTGCACCCGCTCAATACATTCTGTGTTATCAGATTGAAATTCGACTTCCATTGTAAGATTAGAACTGTTTACACAAAATTCGATCCTTCTACAGGACGATCCTCAGGGTACGCAATCGTCCAGGATCTTGCGCAATGTCCTGCGAGCAGTAGCCGCCGGTCAATACAGATGTAGATAGCCGGGGTACCATAGTATTGTACCTCCGTACCTCACGCCCAACCCGAGTACACAATGGACACACGAGCCCGCTAGCATTTTATGTCACTCCTCTTGGACAATGTCACAGCACGAGGATGTAGCATGCCACTCCTCCGTATTTGTCACCACTTCAGAACCGGAAGGTACGCAGGTGGTGCTCTTGTTCTTCGCCGAACCAGGAAATAAAGACTTCCAGGAGAGGTGTCACGATTTATTGGACAGTTTGGACCGGTTTCTGACTCGCCGCCGACATGTCTCTCTTACAAGAGGCATTTCAAATAATGCTTTAGTTGGAACGGGATATTTATAACACATCTGCTCTGCTGACTGAGGGCAGGTACGATCGTGTTCAAATATTAGTCAATGTTGGACCAAACAGCTTGCGGTGGTTGAATGCCGGTTTTTTTTTCTACCCGATATTTGTAAAAGAAACCAGAACAGTTGACCAGAAGTTGTGCCATAATATTTTTCTAAGTGTGCTACTTATGTCTAATATGAAAAAAAATCTTGTCCTCGTATCAAACAACATTTCCATACATTTTGAAATAAATATAAAATCAGTTTTATGAGCATTGACCATTTTAATAGGGTTATATAAAATATTATACAAGATTTTTATGATTTATATATTTTGAGTGGAAAACAGTTGACTGGATAACTCCATTATTGGTGTGAAATGATCAGAGGATGCGGTCAATGATTCCACAAAATAAAAATAAAACTTATTTTAATATAAAGATAAATTATATTTAAAAACATATAAATTATTGTATGTATAAAACAATCCCTTATGTTAATCCGTTTTTTATCACCCTCTGATGTAAGCTTTAACAATTTTTTCATTACTGCTTGAAATGAGTGATGAGTTAAATAAGAAATAAATAGAATGTAATAAATATTGTATTCTCATTATATAATGTAATATAAAGTAATATAATGCAATACAATGCAGAGTAATGTAGTATCCTTCAACCCATATAAGACATTTTATATAAACTTTATTTAATAAGCTAATACACTTATTGCTTATAAAGATAAGCAATAATAATTAATATTAATAATAAATAAATTAAAGATTGCAAACTATTCTATAAATAAAGACACAGATTATCTGGGGCTGTGAAAAAAAGAGTGTTGTAGATGTGTTATTGTTTTCGACTCTTCTGTATCAATAGTTTTTTTTACAATGCCGGTGTTTATTGATGAGCTATTTGTAATCCTAGGATCGGAGTGGTTGAGTGGTAGAGCACTGAGTTGCCATGCCCGAAATCCTGGTTCAAATCCCACTGCAGACAAGACTTTTATTTAGTCTGTTTGCAGCCGGAGATGGATCGTATGGGATCTACGACCCTTCTAAGGCTCGCCCAGCCTCTATAAAATATTATAAAAATAAGCGGGAAAATCTGGCGGTTGAGCGTGACCTAGGACGTCACCTCCTTGCATAACCGTTGTCCATGAAACAGTACAGTCTCTACCATGCACTTAACCCCAGACCAGTTCACGGGTTGTAGTGGTACAGGTTAATGAGTGGTGGTTAATGATTTAAATTTTAATTAAAACAAAAATGTAATGGTGTTTAAAAAAAAAATGAAAATTCGGCATAAAAAAAAATTCTGCAGTTAATTACTCACTAAGTAAAACCTGTTTTTTCATCTACTTTCGTTAACAAACTTACAACCTGGTAGTATTTAGGTTTACATTTAAATTTAGTTTCCATAGAAACATTGAGTTCACATTACATAATACAGTGGTGTAAATTTTGGTATCCAAATATCTCTGTTAACATTTACGTCTATATCTTACATAGAACGTTTTTCTGAATTTCTTTATTCCTTTAATTACTAAGAGTGACAGTTAATTATTTCTAAAGAAAAATATTAAATAAAGAATTAGAATTTTTGAATATTTAATTCAAATTATGATTGACTCAAGGTAGTAATCCTTGGCCCAATTCTTTATACAGTTTATACAGCTGACATCCCAACTCATCCTAATACTATCCTTACCACATATGCTGATGGTACATGTGTATTATCAGTCAACACCAATCCAGTTATTGCATCCCAAAGCCTCCAATCCCATATCACTGATCTTGAAGAATGGTGTCAAAACTGCAGAATTAAAATATATTCTCAAAAATCGCATCAAATCACTTTTACCTTACGTCTTAAACCAATGACTTCCTGCCCTTCAGTATCCTTTAATAATATCCCACTTATGGCTGTAGAACAGATCCGATACTTTGGGTTGCATCTCGACAAACTATTAACCTGGAATCCTCATACTAGACTGAAAAGACAAGAAACCGCTCGACGTTTCAGGCTACTTCAACACTTACTAGACAAACGCTCTAACCTCCCAATTAACTACATTAGACTCATCTACATGACCATCATACGACCTATTTGGACTTACGAAGTAGAGCTTTGGGGCTCCACTGAGCCATCGAATTCTTCTCGTATCCAACCCCTACAATCCAAAATCCTTCGTAAAATCCTCAACGCTCCTTATTTTGTTAAGACTATAGTCATCCATAACGACCTTAATGTCCCATTTGTTACTGATTTGCCCCGAACCCGGTATCTATCCTTTCATAACAATCTTCATTTCCACTCAAACCCTCTAGTTTCAAACCTAGCTTCCTCTTCAATTCCCGATAATCCTCCGAGACGTCTGAAAAGAAGATGGCCACGTGACCTTCTTAGTTGAACTTGTGATTTGAGTACTACCAGTGGGTAGTTCCTCTACTTGCTATTAACTCATGTCCTTATGTATCACATAGCCTATTTACTTGATGTATTATTGTAATACATTTGTAAATATCAATAAATAAATTAAAACAAAAAAATTATTGAGGAGATCGGAATTGTATATATATAATATTTTTTAATATAATTTGCACTAACTATAATAAGTTTAAGCGATAATTTAGTAATTCTTGGTGTTGTACAAGTAGATATTAACTTGATTCTATCATCCACTGTATGGCTTTTTTATTGTTTCATAGGGATGTTGGGGAGTCATTTGTTTTTCATATCAAATATTTTAAAAGATTGTAACGGTATGATTGGATGTTATCCAATTTTTTTAAGTCCCTTAAAAGAAAAACCTTAAGAACTGAAGAGGTTCCCACATCGAGATCAACTTACTAAATAACCTTCAACGGGAGTCAACAGTAAACATCCGACCTTTATAGAGGCAGCGTCACCTTCCCAACCCTTTAGGATATTTGACTGCACTTTTTGTCCTGCTCAGCTGGGAGGACCCATTATCCTGAGGAATATAGGTGATTGGCCAGGATCAGGACCAGAAGGATCCAGGACACGCGGCCACAAAAAAAGAGACTTATATAAATTTTTGCCAACACCCTTGTCCTATTCTAAATCCGAAAGAGGACGGCACCTGCCAAATATATCGTCCTATCGAGCGCCTCATCTCAACTTATCTTAGGGACTATTGTTTTTGCTCCGAAGGAATTAAAGGACCTCCAGGACCTCAGAGGTCCTGCCGAATTACCATCTCGTTTGGAAGTGGTAGATCTTTCGATGGTTATCCTTAGAATTATTGCCGTTATTGGCTCCTTATTGTCCTTAATGTGTTTATTGTCATTGGCTCCCGAATCTTCACCGTATCAGATCCGAGTCGGTTCTTTTCGTATGGTGAAGATAGGAATCGATTGAGCTATAGATTCTCATCTAAATTTTCGATTTTATTCTTCATTAAACAATTGACTGTATTGACTCAGTATCCAACTAAACAAACAAATATAATTTTATTATCAACCACTAATAAATCAGCATATGATTACTAGCTTAGTTCGCACCCTCTGTCCGCCTAACAAACAACAAGAATAATATTATAAAATATTTTATTTTTGTGGGACATGGGAGACCCGGGTTCGAATCCCAGTCCTGGACATATCTTTTCTCTTCTAAATAAAATATTTTAAAATTATAATAATTGTAAAAAAAATATATAATAACATACATTATAAATAAGAATAATAATTATTCAAATAATGGGCAATATTTTTTTAATTGCAATAATAAGTGCAATGATAATAAAATCTTTGCAATAAAGATAGCGAATAAAGGGTTCAATATACGAATCATTTCTTACAGTATTTTATTATATTTTTCTAGGTATGGTGGCTAATGGTAAATTTTATTTTTCGGTAAATAATATTATTTTCTGTAAATGCTTAAAGAAGTCAGGAACAGCGATACTATTATTTGCCTTTTTTTTTTTATTTAACTGATTGACCACAATACAAGACGAAGCAAAAAAGAAGTTCCTAGACCCGTTGCTAGGCAACGGTAAAATATCACATCATTATAAACTTTTTTCTATTATAGATTGGTTTAAGATAGATGTAAGTATTGGTTACTTATTGCCGAAATTACAAAATATCAATATATTGTTCAGAATTACTTTTCACATACATTTTCAAGTTATATTGGTAATAAAATAATAAAAAATTATCCAATAAAGGTAAATAATAAAAGATAATGACTAGTTTGGCTTGAGCTAATCTTTATTAATTTAAACTTTTCTTGAAACGGATCAAGATGTAAGTTTTTTAAGTCCAATATTTTATAGCTGAAGAAAATAATATTATTTTTCTTTTACTTTAGCCTTAAAAATATATGATAATAATGTGCATATGTTGTTCTTCCGGGATGGACCTTTTGGTGTTGGTGTTGGTGTTGAATATGCTCTTCATTTACTGACTAACCCAGAAAAGCTCACAGAACGATGAGCGAAAGCTTGGCAACCAACACCACGCGTCCATCCCGGAAGAAGAACATATGCACAATATCAAAGACCGTGGAAGCCTACGTGAACATGATAATGGTTCTATAACAACAGTTTTAAATACCGGAAAAGTGGTTAGGTACTTACGGTTTGTTCCTACTTCTTGTCAAATGTGTGGAATGAATCTGAACCATTGTGTAAGGAATATCAGACAAAAATTTTTTTTTTAAATTTAAGTATTTAAATTATAATTTTGTTACTCTCCCCTTTATTGTTGGTCTTCGCCTTCCTCATTGTCTTTACGGCTGCTAGAAATAAGTAAGAAATGTAGTTTATCTCTTCTGCTAAATGCTGCTGTTATCGAAGCCATACCTCGAAGTCTGTTCGAATACCTCTACCTGTTATCAGATAAGTAACTGCGAACGCTACTTCGTTCTGTGTACATATGGTCCTTGGTATGCGATTGCAACCTTAAAAGAACGAATATCATTACTATATAGGGATTGTACGCGTGGTTGCATCGGTCCGTTTGTTCTTCGGATATGTTCGTTTTTCAGTTTCCTTGGGATATAATTGCGTGCATTAGGCAATCTATTTGTTGGAGATGTAAATATAATTTTTTTTTTGTAAATTAAACCATTATTTTGCATATATAGTTACAAAATGATGAGTATGTCTTTTTATGGTACCTTTCTTTAAATTGCTGAGGAGCGAGATGGCTCAGTACTTAAGATGGTGTGTTACTGAGTTCGAAAAAGGCTGTGTTGTTGAGTGAATTGTTTATTCCGTTAAATGGTTTGAATTAACTCTATACGATCTGGAGGGTCTAGTGTAAACTAGGCCAAATCACCTACCTTCACTACCGTTTTGGAAACAGACCTGAAGTTCTTAAAATAACACGTTTTAAATTATAATTCAGACTGAAAAGACAAGAAACTGTTCGCTGTTTCAGGCTACTTCAACATTTACAAGACAATCACTCTAAGCTCCCAATTAATTACAAAAGACTCAAATACATGACTATTATAAGACCTATTTGTACTTACAAAATAGAGCTTTTGGGCTTGCCTAAAAATCGAATTCCTCACATATCCAATTCAAAATCCATCGTATAATATTTTGTTACGATAAATATTATGTTTCTTTTTCTATTCTGTTCTATTCTAAAATCCTCAATGCTTCTTACTTTGTTAAGTACAAAGTAATCCATAATGACCTCAATGTCCTATTTGTTGCTGATTTGGCCCGAATCCGATATCAATCTTTTCATGACTAACTTTATTCCCACTCAAACCCACTAGTTTCAAACCTAGCTACTTCTTCAATTCCCGATAATCCTCCGAAGCTTCTGAAAAGAAGATGGCTTCGTGACCTTTTAAGTTCAATTTGCTATTTCAGTACTACCACTGGATAGTTTCTCTATTTATCTTTGTCCATGTCATTAAGTATCATTTATGCCAATAAATTTACTTGTTGTACTACAATTGTAAAATGCAATAAATAAATTTTTTTTTAAATAGAACACAATAAGAAAAATCCCAATCAGAAAAGACTGAAGTCTTTAAAATCCTGGAAAATAGTAACCACTTTCGCTAATTCAGACATCATCGGGTTATACATCATAACAAAAATCACACTAAACTGGAAACTGCACGACTCACATCAACAATCCCAACAGACTCATCAAAAAGATTACACTAATTTTAAATATTTTTATTTTTGAAGAGAAAAGTTATGCCCATGGGCGGGATTCCAACCCGGGTCTCATTTCCGTTGTGGTGCTCTACCAACTGAGCTATCCTCGTTCGTACCAAATAAAATAAATCATAATAATATATAATGAAGTAAGTCAACAAGATCCTAATTAAAGTAATTTTCTCGCAATTGGCGATGTATACAAGGGGCAGAATGTTCATCGAACATTACTTTAATTAGGATCTTGTTGACTTACTTCATTATATATTATTATAATTTATTTTATTTTACTGGTACGAACCAGGATAGCTCAGTTGTTAGAGCACCACAACGGAAATGTGGGAGACCCGAGTTCGAACCCCGGCCCTGGACATATCTTTTCTCTTCAAAATAAAAATACTAAAACTATAACAATTAATATGATAATAATTTTGGAGTCTTCAGGCTTTGTTTTTGGGCATTTTTCGTGTTGCATTATAATTTTTCTATTTTTTAATTTTTTTTTGGTCTACCACTGAGCTACCGCGTTCCATGTAATTTTTTCATAAAAATCCTAATTTTTTTTCCAAAATATTGTTGCTTTTTAATAAGAGCTGATTGATTTTTCGCTTTTCGTTTGTCTTCCCTCTTTAGCAGGTGGCCCAGATACCACCCAATTCGCTATACAAACAAACATTTAGCCAAAAAAACACCAAAGAAAATTCCCTCGTTAGACAAACAAGTGGATTTCACACCCAGTGAGAGCGTAGTGCAATATTTTTTCAATTAGCCTCAGGTATACCTGGCTAATGTAGATCAGGGTTCCTTAATCCTTGGAAAATGCAGACTCAGGGCTCCTTTACCTGAAGATGTCCTCCCTCTCAAGAGGAACAATGTCCTCCCTCTCAAGAGGAACAATGTCCTCCCTCTATAATGGATGGTGAGCCCGACCATTGAGGCTATGTAGATACATAATGGAAATTAGAGCGAATATTATACACAAAAAGTATAAAAAATGGAGGTAGGAAAAGAAAAAATCCTTGAAGTTTTTTTTCTTATGAATTCTGAAAAGGATGACTTCCGTGTGGGTGATGCTTCTGTAGTTCGGGAAGCAGAAATAATTTGATTTATTGAATCTTTTTACAGAAAAATGAAAAAAGTTATACTTAAAAAAAAAAAAAAAGAAGTTTCATCTTAAGAAAAAGTGCCGCTTTGTAATGAGCAAAAAAGTACGTTGCTTATATGCATAGTGACAACTTCCACTCGATTTAAAGAAATATATGACAAACAAAAAACACTAACAAATTTATAATAATTGACCATTTTAAATATTTATAAAAACCTTTCTTCTAATTTATCGGGCCCATCTCTAGGTTATTTAATATATGCACAAGTATACTGATTTTTTATTTATATTTTATTGTAATGAAAACTTATTTAACCGTGTTTTTCCGACTTTTTGTAGGGGTAAACCTGTACGTTCGCGTCAGCAACATGTTCGTGAATGGCGACACCTAGCGACCTATGCATTAATTATAAAATTTAATGAACTTTAGTTTGGAGGTTAGAATTGCATTGATACAAGAATAATTCTATTTTTCTAAAAAGTCGTTTAATAGTTGTACAACTGATGCTAGTAATAATTTTTTTTTTTTTAAATTTATTTATTGATATTTACAACTGTATTAAAAAATACATCCAGTAAATAGGCTATGTGATACATAATGACATGAGTTAATGGCAAGTAGAGAAACTACCCACTGGTAGTACTCAAAAGTAATAATTTTAAACATCAACAACTTTTCGTTTCCCTTCGTTGATGATTTAATTTGCAATAGTTAATTGTCTTGTTTTATGAAATTATTGTATGGTTGAAATAATACTTTGAACATATGATAACTATTGTTGAATTTAAGGATGATAATAATGCTTAGAAATGAAAATACAATATATGTAAATACAAATACAAGTTATAAATGGTATAACTATATTCTAATTATTATTTCAATTAAATTGTTGATATTTTCTATTGAGCTTGTGCATCCCATCATATATTTTTATTAATAAATAAACTACTTGAAAATTTAAATAATTATTGTTCGGAGTTTCAATATATGGGAAAACCAGGCTAATGTTAATAATATATATATATATATATATATATATATATATATATATATATATATATATATATATATATATATATATATAGCTCTGTTGGGTTTGTTTTGTTAAATTTTTTAGAAAAATATTTTTAAGGATAAAAAAATGGTGAATTGGGATATGAAGAGATAATACCTATTTAAAGTATTTAAAATATATAATTGAATGTTTATGAATCATTTCATGCTAATACTGTATGATGATAAAACAGACTTTTATTTTTTGAACTGTTAGATATTGTATTTTCACTATTTATTTAGTAATTATTTGTTTTTTTAAGTTAGTGTTAATGTTGTATAAAATAACATAACTAAATGAATATGACTTAGGTATTAATATTTTCATGCAAACAAATTATTTTTAATGGCTTAAATTCTGACTCACACAGACTTATTCTTTCCAGTTTTAATGAATTTTAAATAATCTTTTTTTCTTTTTTGTCTGTTTAATGTGTAATATTTTCAAAATTAATATTTCTCATGATTTAACTTTTATTTAATAAACTGAAAGTATTAAAATGCTACTTATTTTGATGCATTTCTCTACTGCATACTCTAGTTGTAGTTCCCGCAGCTCCCAACAGATGCCGCAGCTATGAACTGCTTTAGAACTGTCTTTCATATTTGTACCTGATATGATTTGATTGTATGATTCTACAATCTAAAAGAAAGAAACATAAATTTGATTTTTCCCCTTAATTACAAATTAGAAGACCATAATTAAAATAAAATCATGTTTTATTTACTTACAGTATTACGTTCAATATTTAGGTAGAAATGCAGTCCTTACTCTTAATGTTGGAGCTAATACCTACATATGAAAGGGAGGATCCAGGGTTTTTCAGGGGGGTACAACAAGCAGACGGGTAAAAAAAAAAACAACTTAGAAATAAACTTGTTATATTTATAGTTAGGTTTCAAAGGTTTATTAAAATATCAAAACAATAGTTTCACTCATGTTCTTCTGTTATTTTATTCATATATTTTAACAACTATGATCATGTGATTTGCCTATAATTATGTACTATAATGGATTCTCCACAGTACACAAAAAACCGTTTGGGGGGGGGGGGTGGCACGGGGGCACGTACTACTGTTTTTGGAAGCGTTAGAAATTGTATTTTCACTAGGCATTTATTCAGTAATCATTCGTTTTTCTGGGCTAATGTTATTGTAATCAAAATATAATGACTAAATGAATAATAGGACTTGGATATTTATATGGAAATACTAACAAATTATTTATAATGGCTTAAATTCTGATTCACACATACTTATTGTTTCCAGTTTAACATTACTGAATTTTATATCTTCCTAAATCCGCCATTGTATGTATCTATTCTTTATTGGAAAATTCTAATTATAAAATAAAAAAGTTATTCTTACAATACCCAATTATCTAAAAAGATTTAAATTTTTTATTAGTTATCTAAGACATCTTTAGTTAATGTGGAATAAAGACACATTTTAAGTTTGACTTCGAAGTAGATATTTAAATAATTATGAAATATAGAACGATTTATATTCTATGTTGTATCCCATAATTGTTTAAATAAATTTCTGATTTTTAACTTTTATAAGATTATACATTTTCTTAAAAGGAAACAATTTAATAAATGCAATTGTGTAAAGGACCAATTAAAACCACAATTGATATAGGTAATTTTATAAACAAAAATTACTTATGAATGTTAAGAATTTTATTTTAAAATTAATTTACGTATATAATTTTTGAAGATTATTATTTAATAATTCATACTTAAACACTTACTGATATAAAAACCAATATGCTACTTCACAATTCCCTATTTATACATAAAATTTGTCAAATTTAATTTTAAATTTGTATGTTCTTGAAAGTACTAGTAGCCATTTTAAGATATAAAAACGACTGAAGTAAATTAGTGGTAATAATTAGGTGTTTATTATTATCATTTAAAAACTTCAAGATTATAAATTATTTTAAAAAAATGTATCATTACAATCTGGGGTTCAGTCCATGGAGGACTGCATGGAGACTGTACTGCTCCTTGAACAACGGTTGTGCAAAGAAGTGATTTGTCCTAAGCCTTTGCCCCTTTATTTTGGATACCCATTTTATATAGACTTATATCAAATACCTATCTCGAATTTTTGCAAATAAAATAGGGCCGTTGTCAGGGATTATTAATTTTGCAATATTTTTACTTTATTTACTTTAATAATCCTGCATAATATATAAATGTACAGTTTTACATTCCGTTTTCAAAATTCAATCTATTCATTAAACTTTTAAGGTGTATTGTTCTCATAATCATCCCCTAACAGTGAAAAAATTGCTTTTAGTGAATTATTTTAAATAAAACACAAGGCTTATGTATTGATGAAGATCACGGTAAATAAAATTTAAAAATCATACATTAATTTTAAATTACTTTCATTCATTATTTTGTAATTTATGTATTAACATCGTACAAGTTTTACAGTTTAGTGTCTTGTTTAAAATAATTCACTAAAGGACTTTTTTTTCACTGTTAGGACATGATTATGAAACCTACATAGTCTCACAACTTCTTCAGTAGAAATCTTAACGATTTGAATGAAGCTCAAGAATGGATATAAGTATAACTTTTATATATATATATATATATATATATATATATATATATACACAGACATATACATATATTCCTAATTGGCTGATAATTCTTTTTAATAACAGCCCCCGTAGTTAACACAACCGATACTAGCCTCACCCCATTTCTTACTACCATTGATAGCCCGGTCACGCAGAGGGCTACCCCTTTCAAATTACCATATATCCAGCTTCCTCTGCAGACCCATATTCCTACCGACCGGGGCTAAAAAAAAATAAGAGTAAATTAAAGTGGAGAAGAAAAAACAAAACAAAGGTTTCTGGAGTAAATAATTAGGGTTGGAGGCTGTAATCTAGCCTAGGTCGGGGTAGATTAAAATCATTATAGCCGCCAGAGCAACCCCTAAGCAACCCCGAGCAGGGAGCACACGTGCGCATGTTAAGTGTGGGCTTTAGCATCATGGAGGGGGTAGCATTAGTGCTCCGGCTCCCAGCATTAGTCCGAGCCTCATAGCGTGTTATATACTTCTTTGCAGCTCTGTAATCTAGGGGCTCTAACCATACGGATCACACACTTCTAGATTGAACGGAGATCCGATGGGTCGGCGCCTAGGGTGTCAAATAAAAAAATAGATCGGAGTACCGTTTCTTAGAAGTAAAAAGAAGAATATGGAAAATGAGAACAACATAATAATAACGGATTCATTTTTTTATTGGGTCGTTTCCAATGAAGTGTTCGTTTTCAAAGGAAAGTTATTTAGTAAAACAACTTTATGAAATTAAGATATTTTTACCCTCCTGTTTCACACATTTTTCATTTATAAAATTTTCAATCCCAGAACTGAAAATTGTGAAGCCTTTGTGTTGCAGAAACATCTGAAAATGCATTTTAGACTTAAGAATCATTTTCAAAAATTTTACCCTTAAATGTAATAAAAAAACTATTTAGAAATATTCAGAGAAGAATCCTAATATTGTTCATCAGAGAACAGGCGATAATTTGACAGAAAACTTGAAGTTAATTAGATTTGTAGAAGTGTGTTTAGGCGCCAAAAGTCTACTTCAATAGCATTTTGTCTATCCAATAACACTCCTGTACCATCAACAATTTTAGGGACCGTTATGTAGCTAAGCCAACGGTTCTACAAAGGGGCGATTTGGCCGAAACCAAAAATTATATATATACAAATTATTATTATACACACCACAATTTATTTGATCGGACAAGGAAAGAAATGATTTTGTTAGCCAGACCACAATTGGTCACATTTACTACACTTGAGATATTGTTATTTCGTTCGGTTTCCTTCTGTAGAGCGGACACAAATAGTTTTCAAGGTTATGTTATAAACATCAAACAAAAGTAAATTGTACATATTAACTAAAGTAAACTTTGTTAGTAAAGTTTAAAGTAGTGTATTGAATTAAATAACCAATCATCGATTTTTTTTTTGTTATTATATGTTAATTATTTGTTAATTTATTATTATAGTTTTTGTTCATTTTTTATATTTAAATTAAAATGATTTTTTTTTTGGAATCTTCTTTGCTTACTTTTGTTTCTTTTTTAAAATTTATTTTTATTATTGTAGCTGACTATTTATTTATTAATTTTATTCTTTTAATTGCACTTCTTATTTGTTTTATCAATTATAATGTTCTTCTTCTCAGCATTGCTGGTTGATATGTCTTAACCGGACCATGGTCAAGGTCAAGCTTAATCGTCTTATTTATCGATATTTAGAAATTTCCGTACAATACTAGCAGTTCCCAACAACACTGATTTTTGTAGTATTTCAACTTCCTTGTTCAATTCAAGGATTTTCAAGGATCTTATTGTTTCCTCTGGGATAAGTCCATTCGTAGACACTACAATTGGCAGTACTTCAACCCTCACCAGTCCATAAAGATGCTTCAACTCCTCGCTAAGCTCCTGATATTTCCGAATTTTTTCTCCTATTGTTTTGTGCACGTTATCGTCGGAAGGAACTCCTATCCTGTTTTATTATTATTACTGTGTTATTATTCTTAATTCTTTAAATTTCATTTTTTTTAATAATAAAAAATAATAATAATTAGTGCAATAAATGCAGATTGTAATCTGATTCAGGTTCAATTTTTGTGTTTCCAAATTTATGATTAATTGACGTTCATTGGATTTATTTTATGTTTGTCAGAGATTTGTTTTTCCTGCTATAATACATGGGATAAAGAACAATTTTTTACACTAATGTTTTATAAAAGAATTTCAATAGCATCATTTCAATAGGAATGTTTTGAATACCGATTGAATTACTGATACCATAATTTTTATTTTTTCAAATAAAACGGGACCCGTATTGAAAAATTAAGTTTTTTTGAGTTGTGACATTGTCCTTATGAAGGTGCGATACGTTTAATATCACTTATAAAATCACTGATCGACCGACGCCAAAGGTTACATAAATTTTTTCCATGTTTTGTATTGTACATTTCAGAAAAATAAAAATAAATGGGGGTCAAGAGGAAACTACATTGTTTGAAGGTCGATATTGACCATTTAAAGTGAAAAAACAAAAAATGTTTTTTTATTTCTTCTAACAAGGCCTGAATAACTACAACTTTTTCCTGAAACATTTTTCTGAATTTTGTTTCGTTTAAAAGTTAAAAACATATATAAAAATTAAAAATAAATAATATATATATATATATAATCTACAACCCTGACAGTCTCCGGCTTATAACGTATCCCATCCCTCGGATCGCAGGTAGCTCTGGGGTGCTACGTTGATGCGCTGCCTATACTCCAGTGGCATGTGTTCGTCCGGGAACCATGAGTGACTTGCATCGCAGCCTCCATATGTCGTATCCTCCCACTAATTCCTCGTCCTATTATCTGTTTCCTCCGATCGGAATCGTCGTGGAAGCTCGCCCAACTAACGGTCCCTTTTGACTATTTATTATTCCCTTTCGGTGGGCTTCTTTTAATCGTTCCTTATATCAATCATTTCCAGACACACCTACCTTCGGTATTATCTTGGCGCCCAAACGAGTTATTAATTGCAGCTAAAAGGATCCATTTGTATTTGGAATTAGTTCTAATTTGTCCTCGGTCTGTAGAGTGTAGTTATCTCTTTCATAACAGGAGTCCTGAAAGCTTACTAAATATTTATGAATATATTCCACTCTGGAAATCGGATCTGAATGTTATCTGTTGACTCTTTTATTCGACTCAATTATAAGTTTAAGATAGTATCATGGATACTGAAGGACAGCACAGTTCGTTAGGGCACTGTAATGAAAATCTGTATATTCTTGATTTGTATAATATGATATATTAGTATCATTACCATTTATATAATTTATATGTATAGTATTTATATGTACAGCCAAGATCGGCTAGAAATATTTCAGTTTGGATCGAAAAAAGTTCAGTTTGTACTTATTTCGTACCTAGTAAGCCTTTTAAAAAAATGTCACCCAATTATTGGCGCTAATTTCATAGCCATTATTCAATAACAGATTCAAAAGGAATTTTAAAAAATTAACCTCCGAGGCGTCCGAAAAGAAAATGGCCTCGTGATCTACTAAGTTGAACTTGCTATTTGAGTACTGCCACTGTGTAGTTTCTCTACTTGTCATTTCATGTCATTGTATACGTTCATTCCATTTACTGGATGTATTAATATAATACAGTTGTAAATTACATGGAATAAATTATAAAAGAAAAAAAAATAGAATTTTCCTGCAACCATTGAGTAATGCTCTCTATTATTCAACTAAAACTGGTGTGGAAACTCCCACTTTCCCCCATTAGTGAGGAAAAGTAACAGCCACTTAGATCGAATTTGACAATCAGCACTGTGTTATTTTAAATGTAATATGGCGGGTATTATAATATTATTCATTTTATATTACTAAAATGTTAAATTAAATAATTTTATAACTATTTTATATTCAATTCAAGATAGATTTTATTTATTTTGAACCGATTTTATAGAAATATTTAATATAGCCTTAAATGTATTGGAACCTTCACACATCAGAAATTTGGAGATCTAGCATTAGCATTACCCACCAGCGCTAGTGTAGTTTTAACAAATCTAAAGTTTCACCTTTAATTTCTTAATTTTTAAATGGTTAATTAATTTATTTTATGCAAAATACTAAATATCTCAAATTAATAGTGAGCTAGTGCTCTTAATTTAGTAGTCTCGTAAGGGTAATTCCGGCCAGGGCAAATCTTTTCTCTTCAAAATATAAATATTTAAAAAAAATCTTTTGTTTAAAACTTCGTTAATATTCGTTATCAGTGAATGAAATACGTTTTATGTTCCAGTCTTCGGTATAATTGCAAATTGGTTTTTGTTTAAACTTTTTATTTAAAAAAGAAAATTTATCAGCCTTTTAAAAAAAATAAAAAATCTCGATAATTTTGCTCCATGATTGGAAGCATACTAATTGGTCTAAGCCTATTGCTGGAGGGTTTTGGTACTAGGACTAATGGACCAGTTTTCCAGTTGTCTGGAAATTCTTATCTTCTGATAAGCAATTTGTACCAATGGAAATTATATACATGATAGACATCATTGAATTTTACATCATCATAATATTCTATTAAAAGATTTGAGTGTTAATTATATTTCTTTTACAAAGCATTGTTAGTTTTGATCTATCGTAATGTCACGTCTACGCACTTTTCTGTTATTTTCTCCCTCAAACATAAAATCTAGGTACTCCAACATCATATATATACTTTATACACATACATACACACACACTGTGCTGGTAGACTCAGACAGAAGGGTGCTGGTAAAAGTGTGTTTAAATGGCCGGGAGGCAGACAGAGCAAATAGCTTGGGTCGCGTGCCTACCTGGGCGCCCTATACCTCCCTAGCGCTTAATAGCCTCTATTCAATATCATCTCCTATCCTTCTTCTGGATAGCAGGAGTCCTCCAGGATATCTTCCAGAAGCTTCTAGTAGTCCTGAAAGATAATTCAAGATATAAAACTTAACTTACTTAAAATATTTACTTATATTTAGTTCTTCATGGAAAACGGTAGGTAAGAGATGACCCTTAAGCATTAATATACCTTTTTTTTTTCATTGGTGGTATCGAAATCGAGCCTTCGGGTTCGCTTAGCCATATAATTATTACCACTAAGGTTTTTTAAGTATTGTAGACTACGAAAAGTTTATTCGAATGAATTTAGATTTGTTCATACTCTGAGATTCGATTAATAAATAATGACTGTATATAATGCATTATGAACTATATCTAGAATTGTAATATCCCCTTGAATTACCCAACGGTATTTTAATGTTCTGTGGAGCGGAGAGGTTCAGTGGTAGAGCGCTGAGCTGCCATACTGGGCTCAAATCCCGCTGCTAGCAAGACTATTAATTAACCTGTTAGCAGCCGGAGATGGATCCTAAAAGATCTAGGTCTCGGGGCTCACCCAGCCTCTGTGAAGCACAACCAAAATTAGTAGTGTAATGAAGTAAAATTAATAATAATAATAAATTATTTATTTATTGTGGGACAAGTTTCTTTAGAATAACAATACATGTTTCTATACAGGGCACTATTATGTCTTAGAGTATAATGGGATTACATTTAATAATAATTACTACCATTAAATTAACAAATGAGAAAGAAAAAATCAGACAAAACATTGGGAGCTACCTCCAGTGATACCATTTAAAAAATAATAAAAAACAGAAGAAGAAATAAAAAATAACAGAAATAAGATTACAATAATTATATAGAGAGAAACAATAGATAATTACATATGTATGCAAATTATTATATCAAGTAGAATCAAAGAAAGCAGAAAATGAAACAAAAATATGAACAATTTCAACTAATATAACTTGTTTTTAAAAATATCTGACTGGATGAGTGAAGCGTCAATGATATAAATATATCCATAAATAATGATGTAAATATAATAAAATATAAATAAAAAATACATCATTCAGTCATCAGTTAGAAAATTTTAATCTGAAAACTAGGTATGTTATTTCCGATTTTTTGGCAATTGTAAGGATATAAGGTGATAGAATATACGGGATTTGAAGGTTGAAAGATTATTGGAACGACGAATGGAAGAAGTTATAGAGTTCCAAAGGGACGAGGATCGGATAAGGAAAGCTCTTATCAGAAGCAGTTGTTCGGTGGGATGCTGCATATAGCTCTGAGAGCCGAGAACGGGTGTTACGGGAGTGGACCGAGGTTTTGAATTTAAGGAGATCGGAAGTGTACGATAGTCGGCGGGATTGGATAACTTGGTAAAGAAAGGAAGCTAGGAAGTATTTTTCTACAATTAACTACAATTAATTTTTTTATCTATGAAACAAACCTCCAATTAAAAAAAAAATTGACTACTTTATTTAATTCAAAGTACTCCAAAACAATACAAAGTGGCGCTCATATATATACACTCTTAAGGTAAATATTGGTTTCTACTTATCTTGACTGTTGTGGGAATATATTGTTTATGGTTCTCGAGTTTCAGTCAGTTATTTCAACTTCTTAAGCGACGTTTTGAGACTAGGTTAGTCTCTTATTCATGCCCTGACAGTGAAAAAGTGAGCTTCTAGTAAAAACATTAAATAGCACACTAAAATAAATATAAAATGACACGTGTCGGTTGCAATTAGATAGCGTGTACTTCCACACGCTCCAAAGAATTGATCAATTTATCATCAATCACTTACTTCGCAATATATCATAGAATGTTTATATTGCATTAGCTATGATCAACGAATAAGTAATCTATTTTTAATGTTTTCACTAAAAGATCATTTTTTCACTGTCAGGGCATGAATATGAGACTAACCTAGTCTCGAAACGTCGCTTAAGAAGTTGAAATAACTGACTGAAACTCGAGAACCATAAACAATGTATATATATATATATATATATTTATATTTGAATATTTATTATAATTTGAAAAATGGGGGTTGGTCCGCCGTTAGGGCGTCAGACGGTCTACTACATCCATTTATTTGCTTTTTTTAATTTCAAATATTGTAATTATTTTGTTATCACTCCACTTACTTTTATTACTACTTAAACAAATAACCTAAAATCGATTCAACAACTGATAATCGATAGTTGACAGAATGAATATCGTTCATGTTTTGAATAATAATAATTAATATTATATTTGTTTGAAATAATGATATTAATATTATATAAAATAAAGGAATTCTTATAAATAATATCGCCTAAAGGTGTTAATAGTGGATGCCCCTAATGTTAGTAGAGCCTGATAGAGAGGGAAGGTCGGGCCGTACAGGTAAGTACTTTTCACCCTTAGGGTACGTGTGGTTGAGGGAACCCTTCAGGGTACGATTCGAAATTAGGTACCTCTCCATATATTTACTACTTTATAGCTAGGGTACAAAAAAGTTACAATAGGTATGTTGTGGTTCCATTTCTATGAAATGTCTTTCTTCTACATTGTTTTGGTTAGTTAGTAAAAACCCTTTTTAGTTGGTTAGTTAGTAAAAACCCTATTTAAACTTGTTTTATTCTGTTAATATTTAGAACCAAGAAGTTAAGTTTAGGAATAATATGCATTCAAAATAAAACTGTCATATTAGTATAGTCTAACGTGTCCATGGGCACATAAACATTTGTAATAAATGTATATATTTTTTTGATAGTTCTGATTAATCACAGCACAAATCTTGGTACTTGTGTATTAGCCGGTCTCCAGTGACTACTATCCACCATTATTTATAACTTTAACACTGATAATTAATTATCTTTCTGATAATTACCTACCTTCCAATTTTTATTAATGGAAATCGAAATATACAAAATTTAATAATACCCTTCTAGCTACATTCCTCTTCTTATGTAAATGCCTTTCCTACACTTAAGATAAAAACATCTCAATTTTTTCCTTGTCAAAACCTATTTGATATCTTTTTCAAATAATTTCGTTTTTGGAATTATTCCGAACTATTGAATGTATTTCACAACTACTCGTTTTATAGACTGCTATTCCCAAAATGTTATTCTGTTCATTTTAAATAGGCACTAAGAAAAGGAATAAAACAAAAATATAAAATTAATTTTAATAAACAATACAGAAATATAAATGGACAATAAACAAAATTAACAATACAAAAAGAATACAGAAAACAATTTAGTAACTCACCCACGAATGATAAGAAGAGCTTACCAGAGATAAGGAGTTAGGTTTCGTGGAGACCGGGTAATACACAAGTACCCAAATCTTATTCCATAAAACATCTCATAGTTAATTTTGTTTCTAATAGATTCAGTTAACCTTCAAAAAGATGTTCTAACTGAACTATCGTTGAATGGCATAATTTGGTCTATTATAGGAAAGGAAAAATTAAATTGAAAATATATATTAAAACTAAAAAAAAATAATCCATCATTGTTTACAAAATATCCTATCAATTGTCCAAATTTTAGAGCTATATTAAAGAAAAATGTTGTCTAGATACTCCAGGAATATTTGTTTACTAATTAATTAATTGAATGATTAAATAGCGGGAAAGTAATAAACTAGTATAGAACGCTAATAGAACTAATCCTTAAAATACAACTAATAAATACTTTACTAATAAATATAAAATAAAAAAACATTTAAATATAAGGGTGTATAAAAAAAAATGACCATTCTATCAAATTCCAGAGTTCAAAAGTCTGTAAATATTTTAATGCTATTTATTATTTACCAACATATAATAATCCCTTTAGAGCATTCTCTAAGCTTGTTTACTTACACTGGACTTCTTCAAAAAATGCCTCAGTTTATTTATTTATTTCAAAGAAGAAACATGACTGTGTCCTACGAAATTCTCGTAATTTAAATAGATTACTTGGAAAAAAATTTCACAGCCGCTGAAGCAACTCGTGAAATTATTGAATATGAAGGCGAAGGTGTCCTTGACCAGCGCACTGCACGGCGTTGGTTTAAAAAATTTAGCAGTAGAGATACGACGTTGGAAAGGAAGAACCATTAATGGATATTCATGAGGTTCTGAAGGAAGCTGTTGAGTCAAATCCGTACATAAGTACTCACGAACTTGTCAGGGAGAGTGGTGTGTTGAAAGATACTGTTAGTCACCATTATTTACAGATTTTTGAACTCTGGAATTTGATAAAACGGCCATTTTTTTTGTATACACCCTATTACTAATATTTTCTAATTGAAATATTTTTTCTTTATATTCATTAGTACTTCCTGGATTAGGTAGACAACATTTTTCTTTAATGTAGCTCTAAAATGTTGACCAATTATAGGATCTTTTGGAAACAATGATGGATTATTTTTTTTGGATAAGGCTAGCGCAATCGTAGAGCGATGGATCTCAAGGCCACAAGTTAGAGACCGGCTGTGATAAATGAATTTATTATTGCTGAAACGACACTGTGGGATCTGGAGGCTCTCCCATAAAGTAGATACCCTCAATCAGGAGAAATTCCTGGTGGTTGGGAGTGACCTTGGGTGTGGGAGATCAACAGTATTATGTAACGAGGTACATCAATTATGTAAAGAAAATGGTCCAGGTGGAGGCCAATAAATTTCTCTTATTTAGGGAGAAATTTTTATTTAATAGCCAACATTTCGACCCACATTGCAGTTCTTCTTCTTAACTATGCAAAATACGGACCATTGAAAATGACTAAGTTATGGAAAGTATTAAAGTTAAAATGTATAAGTATCAAGAGTATCAATTTATAATTTATAATAATATCAATTTATAATATATATATATATATATATATATATATATATATATATATATATATATATAAGTAATAAAAAAGAAAGTGTTAAAAATTAAAGAATAAGGTAATAACTGTATTTTATATATTTAGCCCTGAGGAAGACCTGCAATGTGGGTCGAAACGTTGGCTCTTTAATAAACATTTCTCCCTGTCTAAGAGAAATTTATTGACCTCCACCCGAACAATTTTCTTCCACATATATAATCAAGGTCAACTATTATCGTTCAAGAAGTATTATGTAACTTATATATTGGACTCAATACTATTGTTAGCTTGTTGTAATACAGGTTTTTTTTTTTTTTATGCATATAATATTCAAACTAAAATTTGTTAATGTAACTTAAATCCAATAAATAATAATACTATCCGTTATTATTAACTATTTTTGTCTTTATTTACGCATTTTAATATTTTTTACTCAATTTTGTATTCAGCTTATGTTGCCCATCATATGTTTCGATTAATAAATAAATTACTTGAAAATGAATATATAATTATTGTTCGGAGTGTCATATATATGAGAAAACCAGACTAATGTTGATAATTTAAATTTATAAATTTGAAATTTAAATAATTCTGACCACCGAAAATTCCGAAAAAAACATAGTTACTCCTAAATCTTGAGTTTTCAATTCTGTCGGCAGTTCTAATGACTGTCTATTTAAATTTTTTTTCTTATATATCTTTGTGTTAAATTGTGCAAGCTTACAATATGAACATTTGACTAATTTTATGCATTATTATAAAAATATTATTTTAAAATGAATGATTATTGGAGATTTAGGGGATGAAAAAAATAAATTAAAGGTTTAAGCTAAGAAAAGTAAGCAAATTAAATTTCTATGCGCCATAATGTGATGATATAGACCCATAGGATTTCTTCCATGTTTTTGATATCTTTATAATACTTTATATACATACATACATATATATATATATATATATATATATATTAAGGCCTTATCTTAAGATTGGATAAGGCAAATAGAATTTGGTTGATAAATGTTTACGAATCCTTTTGAAGACAAGACTCCTGTATAGGATTCAGTATTTTCCCCTTTTCCCCTAAAACGGGGGAATCAGAGTCCTTTGTATTTCCCAGGATGCTCCTATCTAACGGTAGCTTTGTCATTTCGATATTATTCGTCCCGTTCTCCTCCCCTCGGTAGTCCTCAGGTGAGGGGTGCATCTCATTAAGGCTACATAATGCACCGCCAGGTATTTCATGAGTTAACATAATTATATCGTACAAAAAACATTCTTATCCTCGATTGTGATAACGGAAGTTTCGATGTAGGATTGAATAAATTAAGGCAGAATAAAAAAAAAAATCAAAGGATATCCTTGCATATATTTTAAATCCTTTATGCATGATTAAATATAAAAAAATAATAATATTGAAATTCATAAAAAAACAGAATAAATAGATCGTGAAAATTATTATACCTATTATTGTCTAGGATAAAATTATTATTGTATACGAAATCTATGAAAAAATA
Source organism: Troilus luridus (assembly GCA_964056705.1). Classification (NCBI taxonomy): domain Eukaryota; kingdom Metazoa; phylum Arthropoda; class Insecta; order Hemiptera; family Pentatomidae; genus Troilus; species Troilus luridus. The sequence goes on along the minus strand of OZ057414.1, from coordinate 6,425,660 downwards.
GTTTTCAACAGATATTTGTCCAACCAAGATATTTTATTCTGAAAGCCGATGGCTGCAGTTCTAATGCACGATCATTATCACGGATGAGAATTATTTAGAAATCCAGATGAACCCATGTGAATTTATTTTAATTTGATAAACAGTATTCTCTATTTACATTGTTTTGACAATCAGCTTTAAAAAAAAATATATTTATTGAAATTTACAACTGTATATTGAAAACATAAAGTAAATATAATGAAATATAAATGGTGTCCCTAGATAAAGGCAAGTAGAGAAACTACCTAGTGGTAGTGCTCAAATAAAAAGTTCAGCTTAGAAGGTCACGATGCCATCTTCTTTTCAGACGCCTCGGAGGATTATCAGGAATTGAAGAGGTTGCTAGTTTTGAACCTAGTGGGTTTGAATGGGAATGAAGTTTGTCATGAAAAGATTGATGTCGGATTCGGACCAAATCAGCAACAAACGGGACTTCAAGTTCATTATGGATTACTTCGTTCGTAACAAAGTAAGGGGCATTAAGGATTTTACGATGGATTTTGGACAGTAAGGATTGGATACGAGAGGAATTCGATGGCTTAGTGGGACACCAAAGCTCAGAATTGCGTTTTATAACTGTTCCAATCGGTGGCATTAATGATTTAAAACCTGGAAAAGACAATAGTATTAGTTGGAATACATTCACTTTATATTTAGATCCCATTCCCACCTAATCCGGCATGCTTCTTCCCTATCTTCATTGATACCCTTGTTTTTTCAACATCTCCTCAATACCCAAACTGATCCTCTCTTATCGATTACGATTATTGGCTTACATTGGGCTGAAGTAAAAGTAATGGGTCTAATAATTTAGTTTCTTTCCTTGTAACTTCATTATTTTTATATATTTTTATTTAGTTTTGTTCATTTTACGTTGTTTTTTCTCGAGAAAACTTGCTATGTTGTTTTTATTTAACTTTTTAGTACTTATATAATCACTAATAATTACAGTAAGACTTGGCGAACCCGAAGGCTCGATCCCGAAACCAAACCTCTGCTTACTAACTTCTGCCCAAGGACCACTAGCCAAACCCTTATCCACTAGATTACTCTTGACGCAATCTTCCCACCTACGCCTCGGTCTACCCCTCAGACGCTTCCCAGTCGGCAGAGTGCTTATTAAATTTATAGGAATTCGTTCGTAACTAAGCCCAGAAACTTCGTGACTTTATCACTTGGATAATGTTAAGCGGGTGTATGCTTCGCAATCCCACGTTATGCGATCTATATTCACTACGGGTCTCATCCTTTTTTGGACCAGATATCCTACACATTATTTTCGAATACCTTAAGACGTTCCTCTTAATCGATATAAACCCCGACGGATTTGTAATACGTAGCCTTTTTGTCGTATTGTGAATGGGCCCGGAAGGTTCACGCAAAGCATTATTGAAGTAATTTATTTTATTTTATTTTTTATAATTATTTTAATTTTTAAATATTTTTATTTTGAAGAGAAAAGATTTGTTCAGGATCGGGATTCGAACCCGGTTCGTCGGCATTTCCGTTGCAGTGCTCTGAAATCCTTTCTCTTCACCGATCCCATATCCCCGTGTTCTCGCAATTTTGCGATGTATACAAGGGAAAGAATGTTCATTGTACATTACTTTAATTAGGATCTTGTTGACTTACGTCATTATATTATTTATAATTTATTTTATTTTATTTTTTTATAATTAATATAATTTTTAAATATTTTTATTTTGAAGAGAAAATAGGCAGAGTACTGCAGACGACCTGGGTTCGAATCCTCTTCTAATCTTTTCTCTTCAAAATAAAAATATTTAAAAATTATAATAATTATAAAAAAATAAAATAAAATAAATTATAAATAATATAAGGACGTAAGTCAACAAGATCCTAATTAAAGTAATGTTTAATGAACATTCTTCCCCTTGTATGCATCGCAAATTGCTAGAACACGGGGATATAGGATCGGTGAAGAGAAAGGATTTGTCTGACCGAGGTACGAACCAGGATAGCTCTGTTGGTAGAGCACCACAACGGAAATGTGGGAGACCCGGGTTCGAATCCCGGCCCTGGGCATAACTTTTCTCTTCAAAAATAAAAATATTTAAAATTATTATAATCTATTGGTTGACTGTTGATTTGTGAAATGTGAATTGTGCTGTTTCCAGTTTGATGTGATTTTTCTTTTGATGCATATCCCGATCATGTCTGAATTGCCGAAACTAGTTACTATTTTCCAGTATTTTAAAGACTTCAGTCTTTTCTGTTTGGGATTTTTCTTATTGCGTTCTATTTTTTAAGACATTTATATATTGAATTTTACAATTGTAGTACAACAAGTAAATTTATTGGCATAAATGATACTTAATGGCATAGATAAAGATAAATAGAGAAACTACCCAGTGGTATTACTGAGAAGGGATTTGTCTGACCGAGGTACCTGCCAGGATAGCTCAAGTGGTAGAGCACTGCAACGGAAATGCAAACGACCCGGGTTCGAATCCCGGTTCTGGACAAATCTTTTGAAGTAGTTTCTTCCTCACTTTCTTCTTTTCTCCAAGTATTCTTTTTCTCTCCTCTGACCACTTTCTTCCTGGTTTCTGCAATGCTTTCTTCTCTGACTTTACTATCCGCTTATCTACATTGTTTCCAAACATTTAAAAAAAAAATAAAAATAGTTGACCTTGCTGAATGAAATATGTGGAAGAAAATGGTCCGGGTAGAGGTCAATAAATTTCTCTTAAATATCGAGAAATATTTATTCAGTAGCCAACGTTTCGACCTATTTTGTAGGTCTTCGTCAGGGCTAAATATGCAAAATACAGACAATCGAAAATTAAAAAATTGTTAAGCAAAGTAAAAAGGATAATAAAAGCATAGTAAATGTAGAAAATAAACATTAAAAAATATAAAAAATTTCCTAAGCATGGTAAATACATTAAAAAGGTTAAAATTAATGAGTGTATAGTATTAATAACCAAATGACAGGAAGGTAGTGAAATACGTAATAGAGATTAAAATAATAATAAAACAGAACTGGACATGTTATTAAAGAATAATAAGGTATAAAGAATAAGTTAATAAAGATAAATACTAAAATATAATGGGTAAATATTAAAGTTAAAATACAAGTACTGATTGGTGGACAATAAAGATGGGGAGGTAGAGAACAAGAGATATATATTAATACAGAGCAAAGAGGATCATCTGGGGCATTAATAACCATAACAACGAGAAATAAACACTACACAGATAAAATTATGTATGATAAATAATAAATAAAATATATGTAGGCAATAAGATCAGGTGAAGAAGGCCTACAATGTAGGTCGAAACGTTGGCTACTCAATAAATATTTCTCGATATTTAAGAGAAATTTATTGACCTCTACCCGGACCATTTTCTTCTACAAATATATTTTTGTTTGGTTAAATTTTTTCTTATTCTAAATCTTTTTTTCCTGGCTAATCCATGGTATTATTAACTTGACTTTTCGTATGTAAATAAAGTAACCATTCTTACAGAGTCTTGCCTAGGGAAACCTATTAATATATTTCCTGTTTATTAAAATTTTTAGTTATTACAAAACTAGCTATGGCTGAAACTCAGGAAACAGCGCAAGACTACAACTAATATGCCTCTTACACCATTCCGGTTTCCGGTTAAAACTTGGATCGGATACTTACGAACCAAATAGATCCTATAGACATCGAACTAATGGGTTTACGCAGTTACGTTTGAGTTCATTAAACTTGGACTCGGTGGGAACTGACAAGGTACTGCTACAGCTAGCTACCTGCGGGTTCTATTAATGCAGAACACAGTTCACTACTCAGGTGTGTGTATCGTTTGGTTCCGGCACATTATGTTGCGAGTCTATAATGTACGCTGAATAATATACATTATACAATATTGTGGTGTTATTATCGGATATGATAATGCACAGGGCAGATAACTAGTAAAAATATCCGGGGCCTTTATCATTAGATATCGGTGTTTAGAGCATTGCGTTATTAAGGTCCAGAGATCGAAAAATGAATATTCACGATATTCTGTTTACATTATAACAGATGTACATCGAGCATCGAACCAATCTTGAATAAGATGCAGAAAATGTTTTTAGTATTTAAATATTTTTATTTTGAAGAGAAAATATTTGTCCAGGGCGGGATTCGAACCTGGGTCTTCTGCATTCTCTAGCGCAGTGCTCTAACCATTTGCTACCTGGCTCGTAACACGGCCTGACTAATCCATTCTCTTCACCGATTCTATATCCCAGTATTCTCGAAATTTCTGCGATGTATACAAGGGGAAGAATGTTCATTGAACATTACTTTAATTAGGATCTCGTTGACTTAAATCAATTTTATATTATAATTTATTTTATATTTATTATTCTTATGTTGGTGATTATTTTTAAATATATTTATTTTGAAGAGAAATAATTTGTACAGGCCGGGATTCGAACCCCGCATTCTTCTCTAGCACAGTGCTACATAAAGTAATGTTCAAGGATTATTCTTCCCCTTGTATACATCGCAAAAATTGCGAGAACACGGAGATATAGGATTGTTGAAGAGGATTTGTCTGTCCGTTTTACGAGCCACGTAAGCTCAGTTGGTTAGAGCACCGTGCTAGAGACGTTGGCGATCCGGGTTCGAACGCCGGCTTAGACAAATCTTTTCTCTTCAAAATAAATATATTTAAAATCATTTTTAGTATTGTATTGTATCGATTTTTTTTGTATTCAGTCCAATACTGTATGGTAAGATGTAGAGAATGCAGAAGACTCAGGTTCGAATCCCGGGCCAGGGCAAATCTTTTCTCTTCATAAAAATATACTCTTTTTTCATTATAAAAATAATAACAATTAATAAAAAATAAAAATCATTTTTAGTATTGTATTGGATCGATTTTTTTTTTTTGTTTTTGTGTTCAGTCCAAAACTGTGTGGTTAGATGTATTAGTAGAGCTTTTCATGTGATTTCGTTAACTGAGTGTTTTGGTCTTTACCCGAGTTGGAATAACCGTTGAATGGTTAGTGTGTTTTTGAGTTTTAGATTTTTTCGATGGCATCGGTTTAGTGACCCTTATTGCATTTTTTTTTATATAAGATTGATTTATTTATAAGCGAAATAGTACACTTGTTTTTATAAACTACACGAGAAAATGTTCAGAGATTTGTCTAATTGAATACATATGTACTGTATTAGGTTAATGTTCCATGTGATGCTGAACCCCATAACATTACTTTTATTACAAATTGTATACCCACTCAAACTCATTAGTTTCAAAACTAGCATAATCATCCGACTGTCTGAAAAGTAGATGGCCAAGTGACCTCTAGGTTTAATTATTTTATTTGAGTACTACCAGTGTGTAGTTTCTCTAAGTTTCTTTCTCTCATGTAATTGTGTATCATTTATTCTGTGTACTTGTAGTATCATTATAACCTTTAAAAAAATCTGTACCACTATAACCAATAAAGGTCTTGGGTTCAGTAAATGGCAAATAGTGCTGTTTTTGGTCAACTGTTGTGCAGGGTGGAGAAGCGGTTCGAGATCATTCTCAACAGCAAAAAGGGCTGGGTGAGCCATGTGATGGTCCTTGACCCCCTGACTGTTAAAAGATAAAATAAAATTTGCCACAGTCGGATTCGAACCCGAGACTTTCGGCACGGCAACCTTCAGCGCTCTACCATTCTCAGCCAGACCGCTCTGGCTGTATTTATGTATTTTGATATATAATAAAGTTTATTCATTCTTCTCAAAAAATGGGAATTCTTAGAATAATTTAATATTCTACAATCAAATAATAAATAAATTATACTAATGCCATATATAAATATTTTCTGGTTATTTTTGAAACTCTTAACTTCATGTTTGTATTTAACGTCACTTTAAGCTGCTAGGGCTAATCGGACGAGTACAGGATTTTTAGGAGTATCTGACATTATACATGCCAGGGGCCTCGTTTAACGTCCCTTACGAAGGACGGCATAAGTAAGGATTATTTATTCCCTTTAAAAAATCCTAGGGCCACATGCCGGGCTACGAACTTACGATCTTGGGCTTAGTAAATTGTTATGCTAACAACTAGACCAAAGGTCACCTCTCATACTTGACTGAAAAGACCAGAAGCTGCTCGCAGTTGCAGGCTTCTTCAATATCTACAATACAAACGCTCGAAGCTCCCAATTACTTACAAAGACTCTTATACATGACTATTATAAGACCTATTTGGACTAACTGAGTAGAGCTTTGGGGCTCTACTTAGCCATCGAATTCATCTCGTATCCAATCCTCACAATCAAAAACCTATCATAAAATCCTCAATACTCCATATGTTAAGAATAAAGTCATCCATGACCTTAATGTCCCATTAGTGCTGTTTGGCCTGAATCTGATATCAGTCTTTTCATGATAAATTTCATTCCCACTCAAATCTAGCTACTTCTTCAATTCATGATAATCATCCTAGGCATCTGAAAATAAGATGGCCTCGTGACCTTATATGTTGAAATTGTTATTTGAGTACTACCAATGGGTAGTTCTTCTGCTAGCCGTTATCTATGTTACCGGCCACTAAGGATCACGTGAATATCATTGGTTAGGCTTCTTTGGGAGTCATTGTATTTACTTGTTTCAATGAATAAATTTGCAATTAAAAAGAACTGGTTATTGGAAATGATAAAAAAGGATAAAATGATGATGTTTTTTACAAGTAATATAATTTTCGAACATCCCTCCCTCAGAACAGACGACATCCTCAGAAGATGTCCTTTGTCGACAAGCAGAAGAAATGTCGCCGAGGACAAGAAAGAAGGACAAACGCTTAGTCCTTGTATTGTGTCCTGGGCCAATAGATGATTGTTTTACGACTTGTAGCTACCTCTACCCCCCGAAGAGCTAGGTCTTTTTGGCCAACTGTTTTCGAAAGCCGATTTACACGGTAGCCCTGACAATGGTTGTCACAAATCACCGCTGACAGAGGTTGCTCTGTCTGTAATCCCACCTTCAACGGATTTCCTAGGCAGAAATAAAAAGGCAGAAATAGACCAATTTAATGGAACGTGTTTAGTTTTTCATCATCATCATCATCATGAAACTGCCTTCGCGTCAATAATAAAAAATAAACGCGTGTTTGAGTTTCCACTCATCGACGATTCCGTCACGAACCACTTTCCCATGTTTTATTAATATTTCAGTAGGTGTTCAGGTAAAACAGTTACCTAGATTCAGGATAATATGAGGTTACCTTAAGTGTACCGAAAAACGGCGGTCTGTGTGAAACTGCTTCCGTAACATCTAATGATAATCATTAAGTGTAATTCAGATTTCTTTTTTTTTTTAAAGATAAATCTTTATCTATATGAACTAAATTACTTACATGCACACCTTTTAAACTATAAATCGCTCAGAAAGTGAAATGGAAACAAATTAAAATCTGTGTGTACAATATAAAATAATTATAAATTATATAGAAGAGTGTAAAATGGCTAGGAATGCAGTCATAAATTACAGGAAATGAAATAGGCTTATTTTATTTGTGCCTACGTTACAACCTAATTTTTTGGCCATCTTCAGGTCTGATGATAAAAGAAAACAAAGAATTACACAGATTAAAAGATAAATTAAGAATGGAAAGAAGCCTGGAAGATATTAGAACACAGTGAAATCAAAAGAGGGTCATTTAGTTATAAAATATAATGATATAATGATTGTAAAATTACAAATAATAAATGTAAGGAAGAAAATAGTTGGGGGTGCAGTCAAATAAGACACTAAATAAGTGGTTACTTATTTTAATTACGTGCCGACGTTTCGACCCACTTTGTGGGTCATCTTCAGGGCTGTACCAGCGGGAGGCTGACGCAAGAATGGCGTTTTTGGTTACTTGGTTAATATTTGGTTATTATTTGGTTAATACTAAATTAAATATCAGTATAATTTATTTATTATTTGATTGTAGAATATTAAATTATTCGAACAATTCCCATTTTTCGAGAAGAATGAATAAACTTTATTATATATCAAAACACATAATTACAGCAAGAGCGGACGGGCTGAGAATGGTAGAGCGCTGAAGGTTACCGTGCCGAAAGTCTCGGGTTCGAATCCGACTGTGGCAAATTTTATTTTATCTTTTAACAGTCAAGGGGTCAGGGGCCATCACATGGCTCACCCAGTCTTTTTGCTGTTGAGCATTATCTTGGACAAATCCCTTCCCTCCACAACCGTTGACCAAAAACATCACTATTTACCATTTACTGAACCCAAGACCTTTATTGGTTATAGTGGTACAGATTTTTTTAAAGGTTATAATGATACGTGACCATAAACGTCGGCACGTAATTAAAATAAGTAACCACTTATTTAATGTATTATTTGACTGCACCCCCAACTATTTTCTTCCTTACATCTATCATCCAGTCATTACATCGCTTCTTACAAATAATAAAATTTAAAAAAAAATTAAAATAACAAGCAATATGATTTTATTACAAATTTCATTATTTGATGGTTGTTTGTTAGTTTGCCATATTTTACGAGATCTTCTCTTGGCCCTGATCAGATCTTTAACACGTTGCCGCACGCTTTTAATTTGACGATCGTCCTCAGAAACACTTTTTTTTTTTCAATTGTTTATGACTGCCAGATGAAATCGAGTGTATGTTGTATGTTTGGAAGTGAAAATTATCACATTTGGCCACATTTTTTCCAAAAAAAACTGTCGACTGTTATAACCGTCATTTGCTCATCGTGTCATTTTTTCTCTTCCCGGAGCAAATGAGGGGTATGACCTTCGTGACGACTATACGGCATTTGGTTCACTGAAAAAATACTTTCAGAATAAATGGTTCGTCTTCACAGAAACACACCTTTCAACTGCATGAACTGTACTAATTCGTCATTTGTCTCTAGATGCCCAAATGTTTTGAAGCGGTAAAGCATAAAAGGGCAATAAATATGCTGCCTGGCATGCTACACCTTTTTTTTCTCGATGTAACACTCAATAATTAACAAGTATATGCGTCAGTACACTTCGTACTAGCCCTGTTCTCTTTTTTAATGATTAAAATGTGCCGTCGTTTGCCTACATATCGCCAAAGATCGGACGGCTATGGCCGTCATTTGCGGCAACGTGTTAATGTACTGTGGGTAACTTAACTATCTGCTTTTCTATCCCAGGGTTTGGATTATAACCACGCTGCGAGAGGATGATTTAGTTAAAAATTATAATGGTATCATGTTATTAATAAAATTACATATAATAATAATAAAAAAATAAGCCGTCGCGGGACGCCTGATAGATGTGAAACATAGAAGTTGGATGTTATTGGGAAAGAATTAATTATTTAAGTGTAAGAAAAGAACGTGATAGAAGGGAATACAGAATTTATATTAGATTTATGTAATAAAAATTATATTATTTTCGTACTGAAGGAAATAGTTGGGGGTGCAGTCAAATTAAACACTAAATAAGTGGGTACTTATTTTTTATTTTGTGCCTACATTTCGACCCACTGTGTAGGTCATCTTCAGGGCTAAGAAAGTATACAGAGAAAACAACAAAACTATAAAAATACATTACAGTAGCAAGAATATGATAATATAAAAATATATGCAGAGTAATAGAAAATTAGAACAAAAAGGTGAGGGATATATATGAATAAAGATATTACAGAGTAAATGTACAGAAAGGTGGTGATGTAATAATTACAAAGATAAAAGAAGGAAGTAAACAGAAAGTTTACAAAAAGAAAAAGTATAAACATCAGAGGTGAGATGTAAAATTATAGAAATGATAGTAGAATATAGATAAAATATAAAATGTATCATAATAGACTCCTAGAGAGTTTACTTAAGTATTTTAATTTTATTGTATATTATATTATAATTTTTTGTTCTAATTTTCTATTACTCTACATATATTTTTATATTAACATATTCTTGGTACTGTAATGTATTTTTATAGTTTTTTTGTTTTGTCTGTTTTCTTTCTTAGCCCTGAAGGTGAGCCACAAAGTAGGTCGAAACGTAGGCACAAAATAAAAAATAAGTACCCACTTATTTAGTGTTTAATTTGACTGCACCCCCAACTATTTCCTTCCTTACTCAGATTTTCCAGTCAACTATCTCCTCGCTTACATAATATTATTTTCATTAAAAAATATACATATAAGACCATTATAATCCAAATAAAATATTACAATTCAGTATCATCAGTTAATTCCGTAATATTACCACTCGATGATGTTTCTGATGGTATCAAAGTTACAACAGGCCGATGGTATCTAAAATAAGCAACGAAAGTGTTACTTTTAACGTTATGGAGCTGTCTTGTAAATACTGCATCTATTGTTGTGCCATATCTTGTTGTAGATTCCCTTGGATTATTGTTAATATGCAACTGAAAATCTGGTTGAAGAAACGTAATCAATAGTGCTGACTCATCTTTTGCGAAATTTCAATTAAAGTCTCCAGCTAAAATCATAGGCAATTCATCTAAATTTTCGTTTGAAATTCTTGAACCACTTATACTGTACGGAAGTAAACTACGGTGTAAAAATTAGATGATGTCATTGATTTTTTGGTTAGGTGAAATATATACAAGAACCATGAGTTTCTGTCTCCCATCATCTAATGTAATTTGAGAAGCACATTTAACGAGGCATTTAAGCACTTAAAGCGTAATTTATAACTTAAATTTGAGCACATTTAATGTTCAATTAAATAATAATTTTAACGACAAGCAAAGCCGCGGGGCTCCTCGAAGTCGACATCCGCAGTTGATCTCACTCGCCAAATGCGCCATTAGATGTTTTACATCAAAATTGTTTAAAAATTAATAAAATAACAAGCAATATGATTTATCACAAATTTCGTTATTTCATTTCATTATACTTTATTACTAACACTTTTTCAGAATGAAAGAAAATATGAAAAATAATAATTAACAGATAAAGGGATTTGAAGTGTATTATAACAATACAACAAGTAAATGGCAGGAACGAACATATGGCACGGATAGAGACAAGTAGAGAAACTACCCACTTGTAGTACTCAAATCACTAGTTCAACTAAGAAGGTCACGTGGCCATCTTATTTTCAGACGCCTCGGAGGATTATCGGGAATTGAAGAGGAAGCTAGGTTTGAAACTAGTGGGATTGAGTGGAAATGAAGTTTGTCATGAAAAGACCGGTATCGGGTTTGGGCCAAATCAGCATCAAATTGTTCATTAAGGTCATTATGGATGACTTCGTTTGTAAGAAAGAAAAGAGAATTCAGGAATGTAAGGATTGAATACGAGAGGAATTCGATGGCCAAGTGGGACCCCAAAGCTCTACTCCCTAATTCCAAATAGTCGTGTTTATGATAGTCTTGTAATTAGTTGGGACTTTACAAGTTAATATAAAAAATAATGTCTGGCACAAATCCCGTAAGATCATCAACTGTAGCACAACTTGATATGCTATCGATAAGGGTATACATTTGTGTCTTGATGAACTGAAGATTTGTAAACAGGAATGTATAGCCCAGGATCCATGGTCCATTTTTTCTCTTGATTAGTATCAAGCTGAATCTTCGTGAATAGCTTCGTTTCGATGAGACACCCAACAGTTTCCTGTACGAAAATTCTCGATCAAAGAGTCCCCTCCTTCCAACATGTATCGATAACGAGGTCGTCAAAAATGATTACTAACCAGCTGATTTTTTTTTACTTCTTCTTTTTTGGCTTCATTATCGATACATATTGGAAGGAGGGGACTCTTTCATCAAAGCATACATTTTGTAGGGCAAACATTTTTTCAAATAATTTAGATAATTATCTTGAGATTTAAAAAAAAACCCAGCTAGTAATACATTTTTGGGAATTATCAAATCGACATACTTTATCCTTGCTACCTCTGTTAGCTAGCACAATCGAGAACTTTCGCACATGAAATTGTTGGGTGCCTCATCGAAACGAAGCTATTCACGAAGATTCAGCTTGATACTAATCAAGTGCAAAAATGGGCCATGGATCCTGGGCTAGAACTAGTTCTCTCTACGCTGAAACTTTAGGTTTACTGAGCATTTCTTGCCCCCCCCCCCTGACTTTGGGGTACTCAAGATCAATAATAGTGTATGTTCTATGCATTTCACTTCAGTATCGATTCATCCTCTCCGATCTTCTGTTCTTCTTGTTCTCTCCTCAAACCTTATCCTCTTGTGCCGGGATTACGCTCTTGACATTTCCATCTGTAACCACATCCTCCGTAACCCTGAGACCTCTCATTTCTCTCTCTACCTCCTTAAACCAGTTCGGTTTAGTTAAATTAATTTTAGAATGATCGTGTATAATTTACGTCAATCTACTAGCATTCATCCGGATAATATATCTATAGAAATGAACCGTTTTTCTATCGTAGATTATTTCTGTTACTTTGTAAAAAGTCTCATTTACAAAGCATTGTATCATTAATTAATAAATGATTACTTAAACTTTTCAAATGTATATTTCAATAACTTTTCTCACTTTTTTTTCTGAATAAGTGAGTAGGATATATAATGTTGGATATTGATACAAGCTATCGGAAAGTTATCTTATGGAGTGTGGAGCAGATTGGTTTACCAAAGGCAGATATATATAAAAGCAATCGGGGAAAAAAGCGTGGCATCCATCGCACGTGCAAATATTTGACTTGATAACTGGAATAGTCAATGTGAACACTACGAAGGGACGGACTGTGCTTCGCTTCATGACGAGATGTTTGTTGGTTCGGGCGCCATAGTTATGAGCGCGTGTTCTTTGAGTGCCATCTTTGTAGTCCGCTATCGGCACGAGCGGCTGTTAACTGTGAAAACGTGTCGTGCTCCGAATCAAAAGGAATATGTATTTTATATAAGCTACTCTTATAAGCTTAGTCGTGACCCTATAGAGGGTGCAATATGATGAAATCAATCTATGGTTATTAAAAAAAAATTTTTTTTTTTTTAAATTATTTTATTGAATTGTACAACTGTAATATATACATCTAGTACAAGGGCTGTATGAATAAATAAATACATGAAAGGACATGTAGAGGCACTACCCATTGGCAGCACTCTAATTACATTTCTATTATAGAAGGTCCCGAGGCCATCTTCTCTTCAGAAGCCTAGGAGGATTGTCCCGGATGGAATTGGATGCAAGGATGGACACTAGTGGGTTTGGATGGGCCTGGAGTTTATTATGGAATGATAGGTATCTGGAATGGGCTAAATCGGTAACATATGGAACGTTCAGGTCATTATGGAAGGTTTTATTTGTGACAAAATAAGGAGCGTTTAGGATTTTGCGAAGGATTTTGGATTGCATGGATTGAATCCAAGAGGAATTTGATCGTTTTGTGGAGCCCCATAGTTCAATTCCGTAAGTCCATATAGGTAAAAAAAAAAATTATTATTCGAATGAAATAGGAAAACTACAAAAAATTAATCTTTATGATCTGGCGGTTTTGGGTTGGGTAGTGGTCCGCAGACAGAAGTGCTTAAGCAGAGATTGGTGGAATCGGCATCGAACCTTTTGGTTCTTAAGCCTTATTATAACTATTAATATTATTGATTTTCTAAAATAGTGATACTATTGGTAGGTCACCTCCTCACGAATTCAACCGTCAGGAGGACATAGGTCTTAAAATAATTAAAGTATTTTATTTACCATTATACTTTAATAAATTATTTTATGCTTAGATATGGTTGGTTGGTTGTTCCTAATTCGTTGTCTAAAACGGATTAGTCATCAACGCCTTGGTTTAGAATAATCGTTTTTTTTTGTTTTTTTAAAATTTATTTATTGATATTTACAACTGTATAAAAAAAAAATACATCTAGTAAATGGGCTAAGCGATACAAAATGACATGTGAAAATGACAAGTAGAGAAACTACCCTTAAAATCTATGAAAAAATAGTTTTCAACAGATATTTGTCCAGCCAAGATATTTTATTCTGAAAGCCGATGGTTGCAGTTCTAATGCACGATCATTATCACTGATGAGAATTATTTAGAAATCCAGATGAATTTATTATAATTTGATAAACAGTATTATCTTTTTACATTATTTTGACAATCAGCTTTTAAAAAAAAATATATTTATTGAAATTCACAACTATATATTGAAAACATAAAGTAAATATAATGAAAGATAAATAATGTCCCGAGATAAAGGGAAGTAGAGAAACTACCCACTGGTAGTACTCAAATCACAAGTTCAACTAAGAAGTCACGGGGCCATCTTCTTTTCAGACGCCTCGGAGGATTATCGGGAATTGAAGAGGAAGCTAGGTTTAAAACCAGAGGGTTGAATAATCGTTTTTAGTAACACTTTTTTTAAACTGGAATAAAAAAATAAAATAAAATAAATTTAGATATTCCTAATTAATCCTTCTTTTGCTAGAATCTTGCTTTCTTTCTTCATTTCCTAATATCATGGATACATTGGTAGGTAGTCCTATTTTATCCATCGCTCTTTTGTTTGTTTGCTCTGCTCTCGATGATATGGGCCATTAACAAGCTCTCGCAATCAGGAGAGCGTGGGTAAGCCTTGTATGTCCTATCCGAAGTCGTGTAAGGACCACTTCCTATCTTCGGGTCCTATGGCAGGAGCTCGTCCATGGTTTGACATCAGTTTTTATATGTTTCAATTTATTTGGAAGGATATTATCCCATAGGGCCTGCCACTCATGGAGTACGTTCTTTCTTAGTGGTCGTGCTAGCTCGGATGGGTTCAACACAACATTACCATGACCTGGTGGAGCAAGAGCTTCTTTTGCTGCTCTATCAGTCAGTTCATTACCTATATGTGCCGGTGATCAGATAAAATTTATAGATGATATCGATAAAATTTCTTTCATATAGATACCTATTCAATCTCTCCGATGTTGCCTATGTCCTCTCTTCCGAGATTAGTATTTTTCTTCTATACTTAAATTTCTCGTGGAATATCTTAAATATAATTTTTCAAAGTGTTTAAAATTATTTGCTATCATAGCAATATGACTATAACCAGTTATTATACTATCCAAATATTTCGACTTTTCTCGAATTATTGCTTGTCCGACTTCCAGAAAAAAAATTTGTATTTAGTAACACAACCAAATCATCCGCTAATCCATGGATGTCTTACTACCTGGATTTAAATCTTTTTCGCTGTGTATCAACTTCTAGTATTAACTTTAATAGTATTGTTGAAAGCGCATCTTCACTTATTAAACCCAATACTTACCACTTATATACTTATATTTATTTCTTGACAGTTAATAAAATAGTTTTTTCTTCTGCACTGATAATGTCTGAATTGGATAAATATCAACAATTTATTATTTTTCCCGTTGTTAAAAGGACTTTTATTATTTCCTAAGATAATTATACAGGTCTACAAAAACACTTTAAAAAAAATTGTTTTGATTTAGTTAACTGATCTTTATGTAGTTTTTTTGCGCTGATTTCAAATATTGAAATTTTTTCTATCACATAAGGCTTGCCTACGAAATAAAGTTGAAGTTTTTGGAAAAAAAAGTACAAGCATCGGAAAATTTTGGATTTGTTTTTATTATTTTAACATGAAGTAAAAGCAAAAAAAAACTATACCTAGCTAAAACGAGCATAAAAGTGCTGCACATCTGTTCTAAAGTTATTATAAGTCTTTGTAAAAACGTTTTCTTTTTCTATCAAAGGTTCTTTTGGTACTTTTTCGGCTGCGTTCTTGTGAATTTTCCCTTTTAACATCCAACAGTAGTCTGCCATCATGTTGATATTCCATCGACCTTGGTATCTGCGCTCCATTTCTTATATATCTTGATGGAAACGTTCTCCTTGCAGCCCCAAGATTTTCTAGAAATTAGTCCAGATGTGAGTGAAAGAAATGAACTTTGACGCTCATGTTGCAGCCCAACATTTTGTAGTTTTGTAACAATTCAGCAACCAAAGTTTTGTAGTTTAGGTCTTTTTTGTTTCCAACAAGTCCTGTTACAACAAGTTTAAATGAGTTCCAGGTATTTTTTCTTCCACTTCCATTTTAGTGACAGTGCTAATCAAAATGGACTTGTTTCGAATAAAATTTTATAATTATTAATATTATAAACATGCGCAGCATTGAAAACACATCCTGAAAAAAACTTGTAATCCAGCGATTTCGTTCAAACTGGTCTCACCAGCTTCTTTCTCCTTCCTTTCTTCTCAATGGAGGCGGCGGTGGTCTACCGGATACTCCAGCCTGGACGAGTTCCCCGACAGACTGATCAACTTCCTGTACCCTCCCAGACAGGAGTACATACCGGTTTACATTCATCTCACTTCCGAGGGGAAGCAGGTAGGACCAACCTGTGTAGGCGGGCTGTTAAAAATTATTTCAGCTAATATGGACTTAGCTGAAAGCATCATATAAAATGATCTTTAAACCAGAATTACACCTAATAAATATTAACTATCACAAAATCAGATCATGGCATGTTGTTTGAAACCATGATGACAATTTTTTTTTCTTAAATAAGCCTGAAAACCTTACATATTTAGAAAAATACTGAAAAACATGACTTTTTTCATGAAAAAACTTTCATTAATTTTATACAACTACTCTTTGAAAAAAAAATTTTAGGAATAGAATTGTCCAAATCAAGTTTCTGGAATACAAAATGGCGACTAATCCTAAACAGTATTTTTCTACTTTTTTTTAAAATTCGCTTAAATATCCAGGATTATAAATTTGATTATGGAACAGGGGCGAAATGAAGTGTTTTTTTATTGAAACAAAATCGGTGTATAAAGTCAGTCTATACTAATTTAAAGTTCCCGGGTTCGAGACCGGATGTACAAAAATTATTTATTTATTGTTATCGGCTGTTAATCAACACTATGTAATCTACAGAGCCTTCCCGGGGTAACCCGGCCTCGATAATGTGAGCTTCCTTAATTACGGAAAAAAACCTGGCGATTGTGCTTGATTTCGACCAACAATCTATCTGCACAACTTTTGGCCTAGATGCAGCATTAAGAACTGAAACCAATAAATACCTGCATGGTCGTAGTGTTTTACAGAGGTCTTTGAAACCTGAACCACTGCAACCAATAAAGAGTCTTGGATTCAATATTTTGTGCTGTACTTAAGTTACGTTGGGCAGATTTGGACAACGGTTGTATAGGGAGACGATTTGTCTTAGATCACGCTCAACCGCGCATATTATATATTTAAATAATATATAGTTGTAATAATTGATTTAATTGGAAAGGGAATAAAATATTGCACTGTGATCTCGATCACTAAAAACTTTTAAATATATAAATAATTATAAATTAAAAAAAAATACATAAAAATGAAATTATTTTTTATTTACTTGGGCGATGACGAGCGAAGAAAAAGCTAATGAATTTGCAAAACATCTTTCTCATACATTTAAGGCAAATGATATCCAGGATAATACCCTAACTGACAAAATACATGGCGACTTGACAACAGCACTACCCTTATCACTCCCTCCTCCGGCGTTTCATTCAAAAGAAATCTATCAAGTACTGAACAAAATGCCAAACAAAAAAGCTCCTGGCTATGATCTCATCACTCCCTTCATCCTTCGCCACTTACCTCGAAAAGCTGTTTTCTTTCTTACCCTCATCTATAATTCAATCATGCGCACAACTTATTTTCCGCTCCTTTGGAAACTTTCCATGATTAAAATGATACCTAAACCTTCTAAACCTGTCACTGATCCTTCATCTTATCGTCCAATTGCACTCCTCCCTATAATGTCTAAATTATTTGAAAAACTCCTCCTTAATCGCATAAAGCCTATCCTCGAAAATAGCGGAGTGATACCGAACCACCAATTTGGCTTTCGTTCTTATCACTCCACTGTACAACAGTGTCATCGTATCGTGGATGCCATATCTATCGCTTTTGAGAAAAAAGAATATTGCTCTGCGATTTTTCTTGACATTGAAAAAGCTTTTGATAGTGTCTGGCACAAGGGTCTTCTCTGGAAAATCAAACCTCACTTACCTCCTACATACTTTTTAATTCTTCAATCTTATTTCCACGACAGATTCTTCTGTACTTCCGTTGACTCTTCGATTTCCTCCTTCTTTCCTCAATGCAGGGGTGTACCGCAAGGCAGTGTTTTAAGCCCCATCCTCTATTCTGTTTACACCTCTGATATCCCGGAGCGTCCTTACACCAACATCTATACCTTCGCTGACGATACAGCTATTATTTCTTCTCACAGAGACCCAAACTTAGCATCTATAGCTCTTCAAAATCATTTATTTGACTTAGAAAAGTGGTTCTATAAATGGCAAATACGAATAAACGCCTCGAAATCGAGCCATATAACCTTCTCTCTACGCAAAGCTTCATGTCCAGCAGTCAAAATTGACAACGACGAAGTACCTTCCAAAAATTATGTACGTTATCTCGGACTATACTTGGACAAAAGACTTACATGGAACATACATACAAAAT
This sequence comes from Troilus luridus, assembly GCA_964056705.1. Classification (NCBI taxonomy): domain Eukaryota; kingdom Metazoa; phylum Arthropoda; class Insecta; order Hemiptera; family Pentatomidae; genus Troilus; species Troilus luridus. Next base: position 6,407,171 of record OZ057414.1, on the reverse strand, counting down.
TAAAGAGACAAGAATTGACTAGACGGTACAAACAACTATCACATCTGCTGGACTACAGATCTTCACTTGACTTACGGAACAAACGACTTATCTATAATAGCATACTGAAACCTATTTGGACATATGGAGCAGAACTTTGGGGTTCAGCAAAAAAAGTCCACATACACAAGATTCAAACCGCACAGTCCAAAATTCTCAGAAAAATTGTTAATGCACCATGGTATATTTCGAATCACACCATACACAACGACATGAACATTCCCACTATAAAATCATATATTCATAACAAATACATGACATTGCACTCATCGACACAACATCACCCAAATCCACTCGTTCTTCCGCTTTCCTACTCCCTGTTACCTGGACTGGATAGGAAAAGATTAAAAAGAAATTGGCCAAGAGACCTACTCACCAATTGATATTTATATTTTTACTACATCATCATAAAGAAGTTCAAGTAGAAAATCAAGGTGAAAAACACTAGTATCAAATTTGCTGAATGCGCAATTGCGCAGGTGCAAATGAAAATTAAATTATAAATAAATAAAAAAATTTTTTATTTATTGTCCTTTTAATAGTGATATTTTTAAATATTTTTTATTTTGAAGAGAAAAGATTTGTCCTGGCCGGGATTCGAACCCGGGTCATCCGCATCTCTAGTGCGGTGCTCTAACCACTGAGCTACCAAGGCTCGTATCCAAGCCAGACAAATCCATTCCTTCACCGATCCTATATCGGGGTTCGAATCCCGGCCAAGACAAATCTTTTTTTTCTCTTCAAATAAAAAATAATATTCATTTTCGTCAGAATATTACCGGTCAACTATTATTTATTAAAGGTATTTTTATTATGATTTAATTTTTTTTAAATAATGTTCGTTTCCTTATATCTATCACTATCTTGTATCCAATGTTTATAATTTATATTTTATATGATAAAGACCTTCTAGGTCAATCAATATAACAGAATTTTAATAAATAGATTATTATATTTTAAAAGTTTAATATACGGCCAACCGGACTATCTTATTGTCTGAACTTATTGTATCTATATATTGACTTATAATATTTACATTTTAGCGGTAATTGTCCTGTTAAAACATTTAAGGGGAGGATAAATTAATTTTTTTTAAACAATATCTATCGGATCGAATTATGAATCAAAACCATTATTAAAAAACGTCATCAATGTCAGTCCAACGGTTTAGGAGGTATTCAGCGAGTTACAGATAATACACGAACAGAAGTATATATATATATTATTTTAGAACATAAGGTGAGAAAAAGAAACTGGATCCTACGAGAAGATAAGTGCTTCCGCTGCTGGGAGCTGAGCTAGTGAGGTAGGAATGAGAGGAACATACGGTGGAGCGAACATACGGTGGGCCATATGGGGTCCTTATTAGCGCGTCTTTTTATATTTCATCACTGCCCTTATTCACAAAGACCTTTCACGAGTGTTCGTCTTCAAAACTAGTTCAACCGTCTATTGTATGAGTTTTTGAATTGGTCAAATGTTCAAATGGTCAAATAAAAAAAAGATTGTTTGTTTGTTCATTTAACGTCACTTTATGCTGCTATGGCTAATCGGACGATATTACCGTGAGAACCCTCAATTTTGCCTATCCAGGTTTAATTAGGATAGGGATTTTTAATGTGTACCGGAGATCGTACAGACTCGGGACCACCGTTTAATGTCCTTTCCGAAGGACGGCATAACCAAGGATTTTTACTCCCTCTAAAAATTCCTGGGCTACAAACCTGCGATCTTGGCATACTAGGATGTTATACTAACCATTAGACAACAGATCGCCACGGGTATATATGTGAATCACAGCTATTAATGGACCAGCGAGTTTGTTATAATCAAGGTAATATACTCAAAGTTCGCTGTTTTGATAATTGTTTTATGGGATATTCCCTATGTTTTTGTGACTTAAGATTATATATTTTTTCTGCTATCGTTTTTAGCTTGCTTCACAGCTAAAAAGAAATATAAAAATACAGTTAAAGCATAATATACACATAAGGCTATAGCAGAGGGGTTGAGTTGATATTCTGAAGGCCCCGCGTTCAAATCCAGCTGTGTCGGATAATTTACTTTATCTGCTAAAATCGGGGATGGACCCTATGAGGTCTGGAAACTCCTGGGGCTCACCCTGACTCTATAAGGTGGGTACCCTTAATTGGGGGGAAACTGCCAGTTTTTTCACAGTGTAATCTTGGAGCAGTACTATTTTCTTCTTGAATTGTATGATTGTTTTATTTATTAATTTTTTCATGAAAAACTTTATTCCCACTCAAACCTTGCTATATTTTCAAATCCTGATAATCCTCCGAGGCATCTGAAAAGAAGATGGCCTCGTGGCCTTTTAAGTTGAATTTGTTATTTGACTACCACTATACGATAATTTCTTTATTTGCCTCGCTTCATGCCATTCTCTGTAATTCGTTATATTTTACGAATTTTACGTTATAACAAAGTTGTAAATTTCGGTACTGGTCTGTTATGGTATCACCACTTTTATTTAGAATTTAATATAATTGATTTAATGTGATATAAATAATAAACATATGTTTTTATTAAACTAATTTTAATTGTTTACATCAATCCAAATAGTGCGGATTCCGGTCTATCCTGCACCAATTCTAGGATACATTCATTTGTCTCCCTGCAGATCCCTCCGAACACCCATTGCTCTGAAAGGATTCGTCCTACATTATATTTTTTTCTGGAAAATGGACTTTCGTCATCTTCTACATGTAGGTTGTCTCCACCAATAGATGTAAGGCTTTCCTCCATCATGACGGCATACTTTTGTATTAGGGGTGGAAACCTAGGAGGAATGTATTTAAAAATATGAATTTTAAAGTGAACATTTTCATACAAATAAAACTCACTTTGTAATAACCATATAATTACCTACTTACACATGTTTACTGCAAATGTGTTTTATAATTATGAAATTTTATTTGATACCATAACATACAAGTATCTAAATTTAAATAAATAAATTTAAATAATAATAATGTTTACCCGTAAAGTTATGAATTCTCAGATAATACTTACGGTATTTGTTTTAATTATTCTGTCGCACCTAATTATAATACGTTGTTTGTAAGAGAGACGAAGGAATGCATCTTAAGGAAGAATGGTTAATTGAACGCAGGATATTATCAGGAGCCAGGAAGTGATAAGTTAGGACCTTTACCTGATGAGACATTATTCCAATAAGCAATGCTAGCGTTTCTTAATAATCTTTCACCAGGTATCCTTCCTCATCCTTAACTAACAAAAGTTATATTCTTATTTTTCGATTTTTTAATTGATTTATTATCCGTCTTGAAATAAGAATGGTCAAAACAAATTATTGTTCGACGTAGTTTCTGATTTTTTTGAATAATATTTACTTTAATTTAAATAAGGTCGTAAGTCATGGTAAGAAGAAAGGTCATGGTAACTTAAGAATTTAGTGCCCGCTAATTCGATGCATTGTCCGTTGCATTTTATTTTTTTGGAGTTTACTCCTTAAGAAACGATTTTCATATTTAGCACGCGGTATGAAAATTTGATGAGGAGTAAAATCGATTTTTAACTAAATGTGGTCCGTTACGTTCCTTTCTCGATAATATTGTATTATTTGTTTTACATAATAGATAGAAATTAAAAGTTAAATTCCGGGACTAATCGGGAAGAGATACGTTAGTTATCTATGCTCCAAGTGTAGAATGGCGATAATTTTTTAAAACCTCAAATGAAGGTTAGCTTTGTTTGAACTAGTTAACAAGATAAATATATAACCTCAATGTTACCTTTGAGCTTAGATGTTTTTTATGTCTTGGTATTATGAGAATAGATTTACAAATGTTTTAAATGGTCATGGAGGAGCTTTAGTAAATAAACTGCAACTCCCAATATAGCTTTTATATTAAAGCTTCAAAATAATCAGATTGAAATGTTTCAAAAAAAGTCAAATCGCTTTATCAGTGATCAAACTTCTTTATAAGTTTAATCAAGATTTATCATTTATCGTTGGTTCTTTCAAAGATAAAAACACAGTGGATAATTGTTTATTGCCACTAAGTAAAATTTTAAAAGTGAAAAGTAATTTTAATTTTCACTATGTAAAAATGAAAGTTTTCACTTAGTACAATTCTTGAAAAATGAACTTAATTTAGGGCTATATTTAGACTTTATTTCTGGCAGATTGCTCGGGACGACTAGATATGGTACAACTATTGATGCAATGTTTTCACGATTCATAACCCATGTAACTTCTTACGTAGGCGCATCGTATTTTAATTACGACAAACCTAATGTCACAGTATTTAATAATGATGATAATACAATTCACGTACTAAATACTGTTCTAAATCATGTTAAATGTCAAATGTTCATGGTAGAACAAACCAATCTTCCCATGAATGATTTATGTTAAAATATTAAAAATGATTATTATGTGAAATAATCGATGTTATATATTTCATTTGAATGATGTAAATAATATGAATAAATATTTACATATGCTGTGATTATTTTTTAAGATGCTTTCATTTACACTCTTTTAACATAATCTACACAATAATAGTTCTTAAGGAGTAAACTCCAGTCGTGCGTTGGAGCTGACACACATTTTTTTTCCTTCAAGAAGAGGTTAGATCAAACAATGTCACCATAATTAGGAAGATGTGGCAAATGTATGAATTGAAACTTCTTTCGTTTATTATAACCATGAGATAGTTTTTGCATATGTTCGGAACTAAGAAACGGTTGGGCAGTTCGGTAGGTAGATTTGGCTAGGATCATGATCTTTCTTCAGATTTTTTTCCTTAATCACGATACTAACCCCACTTTACAGTTGCTGAGTGAGCCACCGAACGGTTTAAGATCCTTTAGGCTCGGTTCAAATCAATCAACTAAATAAATAATTTATCTTCCTCAGGCGGTCTCGAATCCGGGACAAACATATCAGAAACCTAGTGTACTAAGCTACCCCGCCCCTTGTCACAACCGTAGCTAAATATGAAAGGAAGTAAGTTCAGCACTTAATAGAGACTATATTGTTTTTTGGAAAACAAATTGTGCAGGGAGGTGATTTGTCCTAGATCAAGTTTTGTACTCAATTCCCAGGTTTTCACCCAACCACGGGGCCTTCTATTGCTATAAACAGATTTAATAAATAATCCGCTACAGCTGGACTCGAATCCGGGACCTTCAGTTTAGCAACTCAGTACTATACTCATTGAGCTACTCCCGTCACAGGTTCGTAGCCTGGCGGGTGGCCCTAGGCGTTTTTAAAGGGAGTAAAAATCCTTCGGAAGGGACGTTGGGGGTCCCGAGCCTGTACGATGTCAGGTACTCGTTAAAAATCCCTATCCGAATAAAACCTGGGTAGGCAAAATTTAGAGCTCCCACTGTAGCATCGTCCGCGTAGCCATAGCAGCATAAAGTGACGTTAAATAAAACAAACAACTCCGGTACCAGTACTTATATGTATTTAAAGAAATATATACCGACTTAATCGAACAATAATTTTCTTTTTCGATATAGTTTAATATTTATTTTTAAATTTGAGTACATAAAACCGATATTTTATCATTACCCAAAGGCTCAAGTTCAACAAACAAAGAACAAAAATATAATAGTTGTATTTTCTATTCACACTACTTGTTCATTGTTAGAATTTTAATTGTTGTTATCTTTTTAAGTTCAAGAGAGTGGTAGATCACTGAGTTGTCGTACCGGAAATTCTGGTTAAAATCCCACTGCGGGCAATACTTTTATTTAGTCTGCAGCCGGATATGGATCGTATAGGATCTAGGACCCTCGTGGGGCTCACCCAGCCTCTATTAAATATTATTAAAATAGGGTATTCAAATTAAGGGGAAAAATCTGGCGGTTGAGCGTGACCTAGGACAAGTCACCTCCTTGCAGAACCTTTGTCCTTGAAACAGTACAGTCTCTACCATGTACTGAACCCCAGACTCATTCACACGGGTTGTAGTGGTACAGGTTTTTATTTATTTTTTAATTCAAACATTCCTATATTTCATAGTAAATTATTTACTAAACTTTTCCCTGATGTCATGTCTTTTATTGTTCAGTAATTTTATTTGAGCCTTATTGGTAATGGGAACCTGTCAATTTATTTTTAGAATTTGAGTTTGTATCGCTATTTTTTATATATTTTTGATTATATTATTCATTTTCTGTTCTGATGACGCTTATATTTCTAAGTCGATGGTTGTCCACGGAGATGGGAGGGGAACTCGCTCAGACGCTAGGGGTTTTCACCCAATTTAGGGTACCCACTTTATTGACACAGCCCCAGTATGGTCTATACGTCCTATAGGGTTCATAAAGCTCCATAAAATAGTATAGAATTTCACTAATTATGTATTCATTCTCTTCAATTTACATCCACACAAGATCTAGTTTCCACCTGCACAACTCTCATCAAGCACCACCAAGACCGAAGACTGGATGAGTCACAAGAGCGAGCCAGTTATTAGCGAACGTTCCAACCGTGACCATTCTAATTGCCCATTGTAGTCAGTTCCCAGGATCCGAGAACTTACCGAAGTCTGCAAGGATATCTTCTCTCATAGCAGGAATAATAAGGCGGTATATAAAAGGAATAATTTAAAGTATTATCAGAGTGGAATAATAAAATGTATAACGGTGGTTTAGAGGGCAAGAACATCACAGTGAGTGTGCAACATGTTATATTTAGTTTATGAGAGCCAGGTAACTCAATACCGAGTCCCTGATCTCTAGATCAGTTGGAAACCAACTGTGACAGTTAAAATATTTAATAATACAACAGCCACAGATGGATCTACAGATCCTCCTGAGGCTCATTCAGCAGAGTGTGATCATGGACAAATCATCCGCATGCATAAACCTTGTCCAGGAAACATTACAGTATCTCTGTTCTACTGAACCCAAGACCTTCATGGGTCGTAGCAGTGCAGTTTTGTGTATTAATAGATGAGAAAATTTAGTATACTATAGTAAGTCTCTCAAAAAGGTTTCCAGTAGGTAATAGTAGTTACTTTTGGTAGATCTCTTTCAGGACTCTTTAGGAATAACATCCGTGCATTCTGAATGACTCCTTATTCGAGTTCAATAAGAGACACATGTCATATTCCCGATTTTACACAAAATTATGCCATACCCGGACGATCCACCATGCAACGACAATGATGGATGTCCTACGCATTGCCATATCCTCTGCCTCCTCGCTACATCCAGGTACTCCAGGTCTGAATGAGGCTGTCATGGTGTTACGTATGGCACACGGCACAGGTAACCTCTGCGGTCTAGTTTTTCTCTCTCTCCGGGATCCTCGCCATTGTTGCCAGGCACCTCAATGCCTCCGCCATTATATCAGTTGTTTTCTCTCCCGAGTCCTCCTTCTTTTCTTAGAACGCAGAAAAGTTATTGTAAGACAGAACGTTTGGAACTCTTTTCTTCAAAGCTGCCTCTTCGATCTTGAACTCTTCTGGAGGGATGAACGAAAGTTTATAGTAGAAGAAACGTTTGAAGATCGCCTACTTGGGAGGTAAATGAACCTTAGAAAACAAAAAATAAGTTTGATAAAAATTCCTCCTAAAAAGTCAGTTAGTTATCTGCATTCAAACCACCAATGCTTTACAGATGACACATTATAAACGAAATCTGTGAACAGAAATCGTGATTTTTGTCCTAAGGAGTGTATTAAAGATGCTTAACAATTTCAAAATCACATATGCCATTATATTTAAAACAAAGTGGTACAGGATACTATGTACATATTTTTTTCCAGTTAAGCATTATTGCACTTAGGTATTAGATGGTACAGTTTACGTATTGCACTTACCATTCTCGCGTTAAGTATTCAATATCGTGTTGTTGGAAATTACCGTTACGACTTCCTTCTGTTCTCAGCGTTATAGTTCTTACATGGATTGTTAAGAAGGCTTGAAGTAAATGTTTTTATACAAAATTTATTAATTTGAGCAGATTTAGCGCTAGGCTTTAAGGAAATAGTTTGGTTTTTTTTGCCTTTGATGCATTCATTGATATATTGAATTGCACTGGAAATTGGCAGGGATATGCGTTTAGATTATAGACGGTGAACCGGCTTGCTCGTACTCAGATTGTCTCAACTATCTTATGTGATTATTAATCCAGCAGTCGTGTGGTATAGCTTCGCTGATGGTATATATGTATATATATATATATATATATATATATATATATATATATATATATATATATATATCATGATAGTAAGCCGTAAAGTCCACCCCAGAAACAGCATCTGCGTGGATCGCAAATTGTTCCTGAAAGTAGATACCTTCAAATACCTCGGCTCCACGATAACCTCAACTAATGCCCTACTAACTGAGATAGACCAGCGTATAACAAGTGCTAATAGAGCATGCTTCGCTCTTTCAAGAGTATTGAAATCCCGAATCATCTCTAGATATTTAAAATTAAGGGTGTATAATGCTGTAATAAAGCCGATTCTGATATACGGCTGTGAAACGTGGGCTCTCACCAGCACCCTAGAAAGCAAAATCGAGAGATGCGAAAGAAAAGAAATACTTCGCACGATAATAGGAGCGGTATGGGATGAGACTCTTAACTCATGGAGGAGAAGGACCAATAAAGAGTTGCACACGGAAACTGGTCAGGCAATATCTCAGGATATGAAAGCAAGAAGGCTGAGATGGGCGGGGCATGTAGCTCGAAGTGATCCGTCAGGACGCCTCTACACAACTATGAATGCCAGAATAGTTGGCAAGAGACCACGTGGGAGGCCAAAGACCAGATGGATTGACAGGGTCAACAAAGATGCTGCGGAGCTACATGCAGCAGACTGGAAATCAGCGGCCCAGGATAGACAGAGGTGGAGAAGGCTGGTAAAGGCGGCCAAAGATCTACAAGGTCTGTAGAGCCAACCGAAAAAAAATAAATATATATATATATACATATATATGCCACATGGATTTCAAATTTACGACATCGCTAAGCAGACTCACAGTAAACGACTACAAACTTTCCAATCAAAAGTACTTAGACTTATTACCAAAGCACCATGGTACGTCAATAACAAAACTTTGCATACGGACTTAAAAATACAAACTGTTGACGAACACATAGGAACGTACTTCAAACGCTTTCAAGAAAAACTGCACGGACACCCAAACCCATTGATACATCAAATGGCCACGACTCTTATGCCTGAGAACACTAGGAGGAGACTAAAAAGAACGTGGATGAGGGATCTGTTATCGTAAAAATATTAAATCAATCCACAACGGAGAGGTTCCGCTGGCTACTGTTCTTCGCCATGCCTTTCATGTCATTCTGTATTATTTTCCGGTCAGCCAGTCTGCTGATTGTCAATTATTTGAATTTGACTGGTGTGGATGAAAATATAAATAGTAAAAAAAATATTATAAACTTTATTCAAAGAGAGAAATAAGTTTTTTCGATGATCTTGGTAGTATGATGTTGGATAATTTAGTATACCATCTCAACGATTTGTCAAACAAACGTTTAGCCTTAAATATTTTCTTTTTTATACCAAAAGTAGGTTTTCGTCACTAAAATCACACCCGGTTTTAATGATATTGCTACAAAACTAAACCAAATGTTTCTACGGTTTTGTTAGTCGATAGTGAATAAGCGTTGAACTTAGGTTTTTAAAGATATTTTCATAGCTGTAACACAACTTTAGCTTCTATTGTAGATACCTTTTTTTATTGAAGGCACTATTTAGAAAAATATTTTAGGAAATAAAACGCAAGGCATTGGTATTTAAGACGTAATTGGATATTTAGCTGAACCACTTTTTTTTTTGTGAAATATGTCTACTGATACTTAAGTAGTATACTATAATGGTAAACTGAAGATTTAAACAAAACATCGAAAATTAACATAACGTAGTAAGTTCATATTCAGATATGAAATACGTAGAGCGTCGATTATCCGAACTTGTCTATGCGATACTGTATATAGAATATAATTATCTAAATTAATGATATCAGCATATGTAAAATTTATGGATGTGATGTAAATAAATTTGTATTGTTCTTTTGATGGTGAATATTTTTAAATATATTTATTATGAAGAGAATAGATTTGTTCTGGCCGGGATTCGAACCCGGTTCGTCTGCTCTAAACCAATTAGCTATCAGGGGTCGTATCCAAGCCTAACAAATCCATTGTCTTCACCGATCCAATATCCCCGTGTTCCCGCAATTTTTGCGATGCATACACGGGGACGAATGTTCATTGAACATTACTTTAATTGGGGTCTTGTTGACTTTTATTTATAATTTATTTTTATTTATTGTTCTTTTGGTGGTGATTATTAGATGAGTGAAGTGAATGGATTTGTCTGGCTTGGATACGAACCCTGGTAGCTCAGTAGTTTAGACCATTGAACTAGAGATGCAGACGACCTGGGTTCGAATCCCGGCCAGGAAAATTTTTTTCCATGAATTGTTCATCCCTAAGTAACTAAAATATATATATTTTTATATTATTATTTATTATTTTAAAACTATGTTTGATATTAAACTTTAAAACTGCAAGCTGAAACTGTGTCCTTTTTTTCCTGCAGTCAACCCTTTTTTTGTGAGGGGTATTAGTGTTATCCGATCTGTCTAAAACGAAACCACGGGTTATAGGGGTGAGTCCTCGGGGCCTCTGCTTTGGAATTTTGCCATTATAAATATTATCTATCATAGTTATATTTTTATCATTATAGTTTTGTGTTTAATGTGACAATTATTTATTTTAACTGGTGGCTCAAATGGTTAGAGCATTGCCACGGTGAGGCGGCTATCCGGGTTCCAATCCCGGCTGGGGGCAAATCTTTTCTCTTCAAAATAAAAATATTTAAAAATTAAAGCAATGATTTAAAGATATTTTTTTCGATTGTCACAAGATTTACAAACATTATTTATATATATTAGTCGCATTTTGATGTAGTATTTATCGAGTCTTAAAATTTGTTAGTGTTGTCGGCTTCGAACCTTTGGTTTCGATAAGCCTTTTATGTTTTATTTTATAACGTAACTATTATTAACGACGCCATTTCCCGTCGAATATTGCCATATGGCTCAGAGGTGCCACTTACAAAGCTCTATGGCAGATAACAATCAGTAGATACAGACGATCGTTTAGCGAAGTATGCTCCTCGTAAAGTGCGATAATGATATTAGATAAAGACGCCATTCTATTAACGACTCGAGGGGTGACGTGATTTTTTTAGTGCTTTAGTCGAGTCGTCTGTGGGACTATTCAATCGATCAGGAATTATTGAGAATATATGTATTTAAATATAAAGGTTATACTCTATAAAACCTGTACCATTGCAAATGAGGAAGAGAATTGGGTTCTGAACTTGGTACTGTTTCTAACCCAACTGTTGTGCAGGCCGATGATTTGCCCGAGAATTTTCACAATCCCTCATTTCCTCAAATAAGGGTATCCATTTTATGTTGGCTAGGTTGTAGGGGAGCGGAGTGGCTCAGTGGTAGGGCACTGAGTTGCCATGCCGGAAATCCTGGTTCAAATCCCGCTGCGGCAAGATTTTTATTTATTCTGTTTGTAGCCGGCGATGGATCATATAGGATCTAGGACCCTCCTGGGGCTCACCCAGCCTCTATAAAATATTATAAAAATAGGGTACCCGAGGCATGCACTGAGCTCATTATCCTTCATGTATTAGAATGTTAACTGTTGTCCAGTAAACAGTACAGTTTCTACCATCTACTGAACTCCAGACACGTTCACGGGTTGTAGTGGTACAGGTTTTTTTTTTTTTTATAGAATGGTATGGCGGAAAAGTGTTTTTGAATAGTATTATTTACGTATTGCTTAAGATGCGAAGTTCAATACCAATTGGTACATCATCCTAAAGATTGTTCTTATTAAAATATATAAAGAATAGAATAATGTTTTATAACTTATGGAATGTGTGAATTATTAACGTTGTCATAAATTTTTCCCTCACATTAATTAATCCGTATTTTGTTTTGTGGGAAAACACTGCCTTGGCGATAATAACTTCATCAATATTTGGCGCCCGAACAAACAAGTTTCCCGCCATATTTTTTAATTTCGCCGAGCCTTATCAGAGAACTGATTAACTAAAAAAGTAGAGCTATTGACTGAAATTAGCGCGCTAGGTTAGCGTTCATATTTACTTGCCTTGTGTGATAACTGTTATCAAAAGTCCCTCTTTTTCTAGATAAACCTAATGATAACACCTTATCAGATAATAGCTGTATATTTTTTTTTACTAATCGATAGTTTGCTTCTATGTCGGCGTTTGCAGTAATATTATTTTTGTATAAAGCCAAAAATTAAAAACTATAATAAATAATCATTAAAAAATACTTCTTCGACATATCAAAGAACTTATATTCAATAATTGAAAGGCATTCATTAGCTATATTTCACATTTTTTGGTATTCTTACAGTTTTTTTGGTACTGATGACAGTAGGATACCCTAACATTAAGGCAGAGGTGGTCAAGCCAAATGATATTGAAAGGTGCTTCGTAACACAACGATATTGTGGAAATGGTTCGTAGCTAGCGGGGCCATATATAAAAGTATTTACCTCCTCATTAGATACTATATTCGAGAGAAAAATTTAAACCTAATGAGTCATTATTATTGGTTTAACTTTTACTCTTACGTACAAACCTAGATAATAAAATAACAATGATATTAAACCCATATTATTAGCATTATAACGATTTTATTATATTTTATATAATAATTTTGACAGGTAATTTTTGAATATATGGATTCATATTTTTTTTTTATATTCTCTGTATTTCCACATCGTCTATTCCTAGCCTGACATGGTTTTTTTAATAATGAATTTTAAGATTTAACACATCGTGAAAGTGTGGGTTTCGTCTCATGCAAGAGACACCCCTAACTGTACATTATCAGATTATTTACAGAGAGGATGTCAATATATAATAGTGTTTTTTCATATAAAAGAATGATAGTAGTTTGAATATAAAACATGTAAATAAGTAAACAAAATTAAAATTAATGTAATAATAAACAGAGCTATAGTACTATAAAACGGAAAACTAAAAGAAAACAGGATTATATTACATTTTGTTAAAACGATCGGTGAGAAACGTTATCTATTGAGATCACATCAGAATATCTTTCAAGAGTCTTGGTTTTAGTCTTGGGGATGAAATAGGTTTGGCTATGTTGAATGCTCCTTGGACTGCTGGTAATCCGCTCTTAAATCTGGTGTAGCGGGATTCATATTGAATATATTGATTGGTCATAAAGTTTATATAAATTAAATTGATGTTTCTTTTGGGATTTCCAGGGATCTAGTATACCAAAATACCTGGAATTAGATCTGTACTACCAAAAATTTAATTGAAAATATTTCTTATAAATTTAATAACTGTGAAAAAAAATCTGTAAATTACTCCCCGAAAATCTGAATTTTAATGTATCCAATATATAATTTATCTTGGTGGTGTTCGAATTGGCGAAATGTAATATTAAATAAGTATTCGTTCTAATTTGCAGGACTTCTTCGGAACCCCTGGTTTACCACGGAAGAGAGTTGAGGACTCAGTTGGCAGAGTTATAGAGGCATAGCCGTGGCGCAGGCCTATTGTAACCACCCTCCAGAACTCCCCACAATGCGCCTCCCCTCCAAGTTGGGGTGCGCAGTCGTTTTTATGCGTCTCTCGGCTTTACCGTTACGAGGATTAAAAGATAGCATTGTGCCCTTGCTATCTCCAGCTATCTATCGCCGGGGAAAAAATACACCAAAATCTTTTAGGGAAATCCGTTGGGGTACTATTTATGGATGATTCATTATAGCTTTTAGGGAAGGGGAGGAATATAGGAAGGATTTGTTGGAAATAATATTTTTATATTTATGACGGTATCTGATCGGCTTATAATAATTTGACTTTGAAAAGTGTTGTGATTCTTTTGAAAGTTTATATTATTTCTTCTAGAATATGCTAGAAATTAATAATGTAACAATATTTCGTTAGTAATGTGATGACTACCGAAAAATACTGATCTTTTTTCTGATTTTTTTTATTTTTCAACATAGTCTCCTTGTAACTCTACACTCTTTACCCAGCGATGCTCCCATCTCTGGAACCCGTCCAAAAAGTACTCGGCGTTTTTCTCTGCAAAATAATTGTTCATGAAGGTGATTGCCTTTTCATTTGACGAAAATCTCTGTCCTCCGGACGCAATTTTTAGATGAGGGAACAAAAAGAAGTCGCTTGGGGCTAGATATGGTGAGTAAGGCGGATGGTCAAACAGTTCAAACCGCAATTCGTGGATTTTCGCCATGGCAACCGCTGAGGTGTGAGGCGGTGCGTTGAATTGGTGTAACAGGATATTCTTTTACTGCAAATGTGGCCGTTTTTCCGCAAGTCTGCTTTCAGCTTGTCAATTAAAGATGCGAAGTATGCTCCTGTAATGTTTTTTCCTTTTTGAAGATGATTAAAATAACTCTACGACTATCCCAAAAAACAGTCGCCATCACTTTCCCAGCACTCAACGTGCGGACAGTTTTCTCAGATCTAAATGTTGATTTACTACGTAACAAATTCATTTTTTTGACATGTTTATAACCTCAGCTATCTCTCTCACTTTGATTCGGCGGTCGTCCAGCACCATTTGGTGAACTTTGGAGATGTTCGGCAGGAACTTTTCAGACCACCCTCGTATATATATGTATATATATATATATATATATATATATATATATATATATATATATATATATATATATATATATATATATAGAGAGAGAGAGAGAGAGAGAGAGAGACATATGCTTTAACTTTTCATTCGTTTCCTTTGTAATTTCATTTTTTTTATTTCTAATATAATTTATAACAATCCACAAAAGTAATATGCTATACCAAACAGACCAGTCTCAAACTCAAAGACTTAATAGACAAATTTAAATGTATCTATAAAGAATCGTATGTACAATGGAAGAAAAAAAAATTATACAAAAAAAACTTTCAGCAGTTTTTTTTTAATTTTTATTTATTTATTTTTAATATAATTTGTTCCTTTGTAATAATCAAGAAAACAGTGTGAAATAAAGATAGTTATTATGGAAAATGTATATATTTCAGTAATTATTTCATCAGACATTTCGAAGTATTGATGATGACATTACCTATGCAGTGTGCGTAAGTCGGTTCTTTAATCTATTTACAGCCAGTAATAAAATTCCAAAATATTATTAAGGAAAGAAATGAAAAGTTGTGATTGACACGAAGTGACAACCTGCGGAACAGATACCCTCTTTTTGTTCATTGTTTTTATACAAGTATATCATTGAAATATTTTTGATATTATTTACGGAGTTTTAACTAATACAAATTTTTTTTTAATTTCGAAAATATTTAAAGCGCAAGAGACATTCTTGCATTGGGTACCGAAAACGGTATACGTGTGGACCCAACACAATAGACAGCCTAGAGGGGTCCCCTGCAGCCAAATCAACAGGGGACGAGGGGAGGCTTTGTATTATGTTCTAGCCAATACTAATGCACGAGCCAACTCGACCACGGATCTGCTTTCAGTTTCAAACGTTATCGATATCAATCTATAATCGGTAGTATCTAAAACCATGCACTTATTAATAGTTTTTGACTTTAATATAAAAAATAAGCTACCATAAATATTTTTATAAATCTCTTTAGCCGCGTTGAGCGATTTTCGGTACGGGAAAACTGAAGGTTTCGCGTCGGCAACATGCTCGAGGCTGGCGACACCTAGCTGCCTTTGTATGAGCTATACGATTTGTTTTAATCAGCTTTAGTTTAAAGGTTAGAATTCCATTGATATAAGAATAATAATTTTAACTGAAAGGTCGTTTAATAGTTGTTAAATTCATATTAAATTACTTAAAACATCAATAAGAACTTTTCTTTTCCCCTTAAAGATTTTATTCTCCATAGTTTAATGTCATGTTTAAAGTTGCTAATATTTATACATATATTAAGAGTTTCTCAGATTGAGGTTTCGTTCACCCGAAAATTTCATTTTCCCACTTATTTCTGTCTTGTATATCTTCCTCTTTAAGACCATGGCCATGCATACTTTCCTCAATGCCTTCTATCCATCATTTTCGTGGTCTCCCTCGCCATAAGCAGCTAATATAAATAATATATAACTAAACATTTATTATTATTTCATTCAAGTTGTATTGATATTTGGTTTTGAGGTTGTCCAGACTAGAAAATGTATATAATCATTAATTTATATTAATTACTAACACACCGAATATGCCAGAAAGAAAAAAAACCAGACTGATGTTAATAATTTAAATTAAAAATAAAATAAATAAAAACAACCTGTACCTCTTCAACCCGTGAACGGGTCTGGGATCAGTACATGGTAGAGACTGTACTGTTTCATGGACAACGGTTCTTGAAGGAAGTGGCGTCCTAGGTCACGCTCAACCGCCAGATTTTCCCCCCTTATTTTGGGTACCCTATTTTTATAATATTTTATAGAGGCTGGGTGGGCCCCAGGAGGCTCCTAGATCCTATAAGATCTATCTCCCGCTACAAACAGACTAAATAAAAGTCATTGCCTGCAGCGGGGTTTTGGTCTGGAGGATACCATGATGAAATTTTATGAAAAAGTAGCACTGTTTTTAAATTTAAATAGAAAAATGGAATACATCAATTTTTTATTTTTTTATTTTATAATTTAATTTTCATTTGCACCAGCGCAATTGCGCATTCAGCAAATTTGATCCTAGTGTTTTTCACCTTGATTTTCTACATGAACTTCTATATTATGATGGAGTAAAAATATAAATATCAATAGGTGAGTAGGTCTCTTGGCCAATGTCTTTTTAATCTTTTTCTATCCAGTCCAGGTAACAGGGAGTAGGAAATCGGAAGAACGAGTGGGTTTGGGTGATATTGTGTCGATGAGTGGAATGTCATGTATTTGTTATGAATATATGATTTTATAGTGGGAATGTTCATGTCGTTGTGTATGGTGTGATTCGAAATATACCTTGGTGCATTAACAATTTTTCTGAGAATTTTGGACTGTGTTGTTTGAATCTTGTGTATGTGGACTTTTTTTGCTGAAACCCAAAGTTCTGGTCCATATTTCCAAATAGGTTTCAGTTTTAATAAAACAACCTAAATCTTATTTCAATTATGGAATTTAAATATGGAAAAGAAAATAGTCCAGTTGGATGATAGAAAATAATTATTTAAGTAATGAGATTTAACTATTTGTAAGAAAATTACGTATTGGCAAAAACAAGTTGCCGTGCTGCAATTATAGGATTTTATTAATTGTTTTAATTTTTCAATATTTTTATTTTGAAGAGAAAAGATTTGCCCCGGCCCGGGATTTGAACCCGGTCGTCTGCCTCTCCGTGGCAAAGCTCTAACTATTTGAGCTACAAGGGCTCGCCTCTCGGTCAGGACAAATCCGTTCTCTTCACCGAACCCATATCCACGTGTTCTCACAATTTTGCGATGTATACACGAAGAATAATGTTCATTGAACATTAATTAGGATCTTGTTGACTTAGGTCATTATATTATTTATAATTGTTTTTTTAATATTTTTAATTTTTCAATATTTTTATTTTGAAGAGAAAAGATTTTACCATTCGTATCAGCGCTCTTACCATTTGAGCTATCAGGGGTCGCCTCTCAGTAAGGACAAATAAAATAAAATATTTGAATTTATAACAAAAATGGTAGGAAAGAAAGCGAATGGACGCTGAAATGATAGAAATTAGAAAAGAAAATTAGCGATGATCCCGTGATCTTAAAAGGGCGTTCCTTGGGGGAAAAAATGTAATTATTTTATGAAAGGCAAAATACACAATCTCTCAAAACTTAATTGGAGCTCACAGAGCAGTACAAATTTACAGCAGTTAAAATAACAACTTTAATTTCAAGAGTAATTTCGGGGTTCAGTACGTGTTAAGACGGTATTGTTTTTTGGAGAACGGTTCTGCTGGAAGATGACCTCTTATTTATGGTACCCAATTTATAGAGGCTGGGTGAGCCTCAAGAGGGTCTTAAATCCCGTAGGATCCATCTCTGGGGCCGCTACCAGATTAAATAAAATACTGCCAGCAGCGGCATTTGAACTCAGGACTCTACCACTGAGCTAATCCGATCCCCATTTTCATTTTTTCATAATCTTAAATTATGTTTATGGTCATACTAAGATAACAGGCTCGTGTAATTACTGTAATGAGATACAGCTTAAATATGTACACTGTAAATCTGTTTTTTTTTTCTCTCTCTCTCTCGAACGGCCTAGTGTTTACTCTAACCTTAAGGCTAGTTACGTTTTATCTTATGTGTGCCTTACCTTGACAGATAACTGGCCCTCGGCAGGAAGCTAGCCCTCGTAAACCAATGTTGGTTCAGTGTTGCCACAATAGGTCTCCATGTTCGTCAAACTGGCTCTTGTACTGCTACGCACGTGCGGTATTCGCGGATATACTAGTGTCTAGTGCAAAGTGAGTGTGTAAAAAAAAAATATATATATTTAAAATAATACCGATATTCGCTCAGTAGCCGTACAGAAGGTTCCGTGTTGAAATCCAGCTATGATACATAAACTATTTAATCTGTTAACTGCCAAACATAAATACTGTAGTAAGGAAGAAAATAGTTGGGGGTGGAGTCAAATAAAAACACTAAATAAGTGGTTACTTATTTAATTATGTGCCGACGTTTCGACCCACTTTGTGGGTTTTATTATTGTGGCTTTGTGGGTTTTATTATTGTGGCTTTGTGGGTTTCATTTTACTTATGTAAACTCCCCAGGAGTATATTATCTTACATTTTATAGTTTTTTATATTTTTTATATTACATTATATTCTACTACCTTTTCCATAATTTTACTTCTCACCTCCGATGTTTATATTTTTCTTTTTTTTAAATAACTTTCTGTTTACTTCCTTCTTTTATCTTTGTAAAAAAAAAAAAAATCTTTTGGGCATCACCACCGTTCTGTACTTTTCTCTGTAATTTTTTTATTCATATATATCCCTCACTTTTGTTCTAAATTTCTACTCTCTACATATAAATTTTTTCTCATTTATCATATACTTAGTCTGCAATGTATTTTTATAGTTCTGTTATTTTGTCTGTTTTTCTTTCTTAGCCCTGAAGATGACCCACAAAGTGGGTCGAAACGTCGGCACATAATTAAATAAGTAACCACTTATTTAGTGTTTTTATTTGACTGCACCCCCAACTATTTTCTTCCTTACGTCTATCTTCCAGTCAACCATCCCCTCACTTCTCATAGGATCTGGAAATCCTCCCGGGGCTCATCCAGTCTCCCTTAAGTCGGAACCCTTAATTGTGGCAAAACGTGTGGTTAATAATATAATATTTATATAATAATATTACTAGTATATATCAATTATTATTATATGGTATGTGCTATTGTTACACAAAGAGATGATGTACTAGTATCTATGCATATTATAAAACAAAGTCCTAGGCCGCGTTTGTACGCGGTTAATTCATTAACTACTGCACGGATTTTCATGCTGTTTTCACCAATAGATTCACCAGCAAGGTTTAGATGTATACTTTTCGAGGTTTTGTGTAAATGGGTTGGAATATCAATGGGTTTCACCGAAGATGCTGCTGGCCTAGTTCCGTGCAAGTTAATAATTTCGTAAATAAAGAAATACTGGGTTTGGTTTGTATTTTTATAATTTCTTTATAATAAAGTACATTAGCTGAGAAGAAAGAAAATCAAGACTCCCAAAGAAGCCTAACCAATGAGATACACTTGGTCCTCAGTGGCTGGTACGTAATACTACAAAATACATTACATAGATAGACAAATTATGCCTTATTACCTGAGGAAAGCTGGGGTGGGTCGCTAGTAGCATATAAATATATAATTTGTATATAAAGCTACAAATCTAGTTTGCGTTTTCTCTCTTCTTCTTGATAATTTTGAACTTTGTATTTAGAAATAGACCTCTATATATATAGAGTTGTCTCGGGTTTAAATCTATGATATCATTTATTTAATCTGTTAACATCCGGGGATCCTGTGATATTCTATTAAACGGTATACTTTATTGCGGAAAAACCTGGTGGTTTAGTGTCATCTATGACAAACCACCTCCCTGCCCAACCGTTTTCTTAGAAACGGGTACAGTCTCTACCACTTACTGAACCGAAGACCGTTCATAGGTTTTAGTGATACTTTTTTTTTATGTATTAATAATATAATTGTATGTGTGCATATTAATATTGTACTAGTAAATATTTAAGTAGGAATAGTAGCGTACCTTCTGTAGCTCTCGCTTTCTATTGTAGAAGGTATAATTTCCTAAGATGAGAGCCTTGAAGAGATTGATGAAGGCAAGATGTATTTAGCAGTAGCGGCTCGAAGATTGATTCCCGACCGTACCTACGGACTAGGGAAATGGGTTTTTTTTCGTATGTTTTTTTTTCCTTTTTTTCTTCTCATTCCATCGCCCCAGTGAATGAGTTAAGGAACCTCCGAGGATGGCCAGGTAGTATCCTGGTTCCTTAAAAAATTTTCTTGGCAAAAACTCCTTGAATATTCACATATTGTCGGGCATCGACCCGATAATAATTCGATCAGTATCGAACCCGGACCGGACAAAGCTCAGGTAGGTCCTTCGTTAGGCAGGACATCTTGGACATTGCGCAAGAGTCCTGCGGTCGGCTTAGTGTCCTTTGTCGCCGAGTGGACAGGATCATCCCCAAGGGGCCGTTAGGGCAGGATTCGAAATGGTCGCTCTTCTTGTCACTTAGTCCTGGACCCTGTAATCCTGCTCGGGTGGGGGGGATCTTAGTCCAGTCCGCAAGAAATAGAGTAACAAGAGCATGCATTCAACAATATTCTTATTTTATTTATTGATTATTGATTATTGATTGAATTGGTCAGGGGGGAACCCACTATTTGGTTTCCCTGAAGATGGCCTTCATCGTAAGCCGAAACGTTGGCACAATTAGAAAATAAACTTTGACTGCACTCCCCGACCAATTCTATCCATCAGTAGATTCAATCAATTTACAAAGTTGAAATTTGAATGATTCAGACTGGATTGAATTATTCAGAGGGGTGAAGTCAAAGATAACCCAAAATTTATTATTATTTATTTGATTGTTTTAACGTTTCGGCCTAAGATGTGAGCCATTTTCAGGACAACCATTTGTTGGTGCCGAGTCTGAGCTGGCGCGTCCAACCATCAACTCTCAACTGACTAAATAATAGTCAGTTGAGTGTAGATAGTCGTACTAAATTCGGCTTAACCGCTTATTCACCGGGACTGCTGATTTATTTATGCATACTGCAGCAAGTTATAGAACTTACTTAGATTTTTTTTTTTAATTGTACCACTAAAACCCAGGGTATTTTGTTCAGTAAGTGATAAGAAAAAATCTTTTATGGAAATATTTGGGGGCGGCTTATAACTTTTATGGATGGGATGAAATATAGGAAGGATTAAACATAAATGCGCTTTTTCTTCATTGCAGTCTCATATCTGATCATTAAATAATAATTCAGCGTTAAAAAAAATTATGATTCGATTTACAACAAGAAATTATGAAATCGTTTGCAAAAATTAACCCAAGTCCAATAACCGATTAATATGAAAAACGTTATCATTACAACCCATCAGAGGGGGGGGGGTATATTAGATTAGATTAGATTCATTATATTGTATGCACTCTATTGTTTTGAACTAACGGTTGTGTGGGGTTTTTACTTAATAATGCTTCCACCCTAAATGGTTACTGCTAATGTACCGATTCTCGGTGATATCCAACAGGATCAATTTCTGAATGTGTGAAGGAGAAAATAATTGCTACGTTTTGATATTTTTGTGTCATATTCATGGTCAAATAAAAAATACAAAAGGCTTTTAGTGAATTTGTAGTAAAGATTCATTTCGAGTTCCGTGTATGATTTTTTTATTTGAATTTTTATACCTACGTATCTTTAAATGTATAATCAAATACATGTCTTTATTTTATTGTGTAATTAAAAATAGGTACGTATTTAGCGAGATGTACTTCCTCTTCGTGGCAGTTAAGTCTTAGTTAGTTTTAAATACCGTGTTAAGTATCAAGTAATAATTCTGGATATTATATTTTAGATAAAATATTCATTTTGTTTTAGATAAAAATTAAAATAAATAAAATTAGATTATAATCGATTATAATAATTATAATAGACTATAATATTATATTATTATAAATAAATTATATATATAATAAAATTAGATTTTAGATAAAAAACTTATTTTGTGGAAATGGCAATTCGATTCTTTTTTGTTCCGCAAAGCCAAATCAGACAATTGACGTTTGGCTGATCAACACTCTTTGATAATTATGGCTTATGTTTCGATTCATTACATAACTTTTGTATTTTTTTTTTTACTAAAACTCGTCTCCTTCTTAAAACACCACCGGCCAACTAATAATAATTAAAAATAATATAAAAGAATTGTAACAATTTATTTAATACAATGCCGATGGGAGGACTATAATTATAATTGATGAGAGTGCAATTATTTTATTTGAATTTTTGTGTTATATGTTTATATCTGATACATAAACATTTTTGATCTCCGTCCACACAGTTTAACTATTGTAAAATTCATTCCTTGAAGTGGTAAATCGGTAATCCTTTCCCCGATCACCGGATGAAGAAAATACGGAGATACGAAGACAAGACTAGTAGCTGGGGAGTAGCAGTAGCCATAAAGTAGATGTTGCTCCTGAGGAAGAGCCAAGGAAGGAGGATCAGAAGAAGAAGAAGCGCTCGCACGTGCCTCTACCGCACTCAGGAGTCTTTGGATTAATGGATCTTCGTAGAAGTTGTTGCCTAGCTACCGTATCATCGCTCTCTTATCATTACTTCTCAATTAGTTGATACAGCAATGATGATATCAAATAGCCATCAGTATAAATATATAATATTATATAAATAGAATATAATAGAAAACAAATGAAGGATGGAATTAGTTGGGGGTGCAGTTATAAATAACACCAAATAATTAAAACTTATTTATTATTAGCGCCGTCGTTTCGACCTACGTTGTAGGCCATCTTCAGGGCTATGAGAGAAAAACCAACAACAAAAAAATAACTTCGAAAAAACACATTGCAGTATCAAGAAAGGATTCAGTATTTTTGTCGATGAAGAATGCAGTAGCGCCTCCACGAAAGATTTGTTACCGATTATTGAAGAAAATCAAGAATGCGAAGATAAAAAAGTAATGAAAAAGGGCTTTTTAAAAAAAGCAGTTCTTCAATGAAGAATAACTTTTTAATAATTTTTTCATACAAATATTCCTAAATTTTATTCTGATTTTATATAAAATTTTATCTTTCAACTTTTTATTGTTGATTTTTCTAAAGTCTTTAACAATATTTAAAAAAAAATCAATTGAAGACAAATAAGTCTTGTAAAATGTGTATGCAAAAATTAATAATTATTTTATTAAATTGTATTTTCTCTTTTGTTTTTTTGATTTGGCTGTTTCTAAAATGTATATGGTTAAGGACAGATTACAAATGTGATTAGTATGTATACTGAGTGATACAGATTTTCTTAAGCATGACTTAAAGACTGTTTCATCTAATCAAGTATTATAAAATTGTGTACTGCAGTTGTGCACTTGTGTACTTGGTACTGCAATGTGTTTTTTATAGTTATATTTATTTTGTTTGTTTTTCTCTCATAGTCCTGAAGATGGCCTACAACGTAGGTCGAAACGTCGGCACTAATAATTAATAAGTTTTACTTATTTGGTGTTATTTATGACTGCCCCCCAAATAATTCCATCCTTCATTAGATCTTCCAGTCAACTATTTTCCTCTTTAACAAACAAAAAAAAGTGGTTCATGGATTAGGTTCCTTTAGGATAAAAATCTGTACACACAAATACAGACCAGACCAAACTACAACACAATAACAACACAACAATAAGAAAAAAGTATAAAGGAACATAAATAAAACGAATAAACTTCAAAAGCCATTATTTACTTCTGATAGATGCAAGTTAATTATAGTTGATACAGGAGCATTTGTTTGGTAATGAAGATATTAGATAAGCATGGATTTGTATGAGTATAGTGAAAATGGTATGGAATGAGTTTGTATTCATTATCTTAATAAGGGTTCTGTTTTTCAGAATTCTCATATAATTAATTAGTAAATTAATCAACATGTGACACTTGTACGATAAGAAGTCAACATTAATACGTTGATTTTAATTACAAACTGATAATGATATATTTTCAACTAGATCACTCAATCTAATCTTGTTCAAAATTAATATATACCCTGCAAATACATATCGTGGTCCAAAACTTAGAAAATGCCGCAACCTGAATAGATACAGGATACATCAACAGGATTTAGGACAATGTTGTAGTATTACTTTCTTTCTGTTGTCCTATACTAATTGTTTTTAAATTTTTAATTATTAAACACTAAATATTCGAATAGCTGACTATTTAAGAATCTTGCACCCTTGGCCAATTCAATCCATCATTTATATAATTTTTCACTTAATTGTACTGTAACAGTTAGTTCCTCCAATATTAGTCAAGAAATCTAAGTGTAGTTTTGTACTTACTTTGTACCCTCTTCATGAGCATATTGGAATATTAGTATCCGCTTAGCAATACTTGTATTGAGATCTTGAAGTATTTTAAATGAAATAAAATAATGATTTTTTTATTTATTTTGGATATTTTTAATATATATATTTAAAAAAATTAAAGTCTATATTGTAACAACAGCCCTAAATTCAAAATATTGAAATAAGATGTAGCTTGTTTCATTTTTTACATCGATACATTCCTTTTAAATTCAAAAACAATACTATATTTTGTGTAACGGCTTAAAGGAGTCAGGAACGGTTGCTTTGTGTTATTCAAATTTTATAAATACTAAATAAAAAGTATTTTCTTAATTGTTATTTTGATGGTGATAATTTTTAAATATTTTTGTTTTGAATAGAAAAGATTTGTCCTGGCCTGGATTCGAACCCGGGTCGTCTGCATCTCCGGTGCAGTGCTCTAAACCATTGAGCTACCTTTAAGATTCTAATTAAACTTTTGTTCAATGAACATTCTTCCCCGTTTTTCTCTTCAAAACAATAATATTGTAATAAAAAGTAGTTCCTTGATCCTAGACAACGGTAATTAAATATATCATGCGTAATAACTTTTTATGTAATGAAGGGATTAAAAAAAAAAAATTTTATTATTAAAGAAAATTGTCAAGGGAAGTTATTTTGGGCAAACTAATGAATCGTGGCCTTGTTAAAATTAATTAGGGCTTATTTGTACATTGATAAGAAGAATCATTTACGAAAAAATAGTAAAGTAGTTTAAAATCATAATAAATAATAAATAGTTCATATTATAATATATAGTATGTATTATATTGCACTATATAATATGTAGTGCTAGAAGTCCGTTTTGGAAAAAACCTTCATATTCTTAGCATCCTTTTTGTATTTGAAATACACTTACTAATGTACGAACAGTTTTGCTGGACTTATTAAAAAAAAAAAATTTATAATATATTTCTGATCAATATTGGATTTCCATTTTTTTCTCTATCACAAAACTATTGCTTGTATTATGTATCTTGTGTGTGTGTTAGTAAAAGTAAAAATATATTCTTTGTTCGAGTCTGGCCTCCGGGACTGCTAATTCTTACCTTCTACTTACTTCCTTATTATCAGTTCCTACATCAGTATTAGAAACTTTAAAGTAAACAATCATTTTTTTTTCTGCCGGTGTTCCTCAAGGTAGTTTTCTGGGTCCCATCTTATACACGATATATAGCTGACATCCCAACCCAAACACTGTCCTCACTACCTACGCTGATGACACATGTGTGTTATCAGTAAATAAGGATCCATTTGTTGCATCCCAATCTCTTCAATCCCATATCTCAAACCTTCAAGAATGGTGTCAAAATTAGATAATTAAATAAATCCATCAAATTGCCTTCACTCTTCGTCGTAAACCTATGAATTCCTGCCCTACTGTATCCTTTAATAATATTCCACTGAACCCTGTCGAACAGATACATTACACTAAACTCCATCTGGACAAACATCTCACTTGGAATCCTCATACAAGACTGAAAAGACAAGAAACTGCTAGACGTTTTCGCCTTCTTCGCCATTTACTGGACAAACGCTGTAAGCTCCCAATTAATTACAAAAGACTCATCTACATGACAGTTATCAGACATATTTGTACATACAGAGCTGAGCTTTGAGGGTCTACTAAAATATCCATCCTTACAATCCAAAATCCTTCGTAAAATCCTCAATGCTCCTTATTATGTCACAAACTCATCGACCATGATCTTAATATCCCATATGTAGCTGATTTGGCCCAAACTAGATACATATCCTTCCATGAGACAGGGTCCATACACACTAGCATCCGCTAGTCTCTCAACTTGCTTCCCACACTATTCCTGATACCCTCGGAGGCGTATGAAAAAAAAGATGACCTCGAGACCATCTACTATAGAACTTTATTGTAGTGCTACCGATGGGTAGTTTCTCCACAAGTGTTTTTCTTGTCATATTGTTTAAATTAGCATATTTACTTGTTGTGATATTATTATAGTTGTAAATCTCAATAAATTAAATTTAAAAATAATATATTTTGTTAGAAGTATTATCTTAATTTTTTTTTCTTACCATTTGCTCTTGTGGTAATGATAACTATCAAGCTTTAAACAATTTTTTAATTATTTTTGTCTGTATTTCTTTTCTATATGGTTTACTATTGCTAAAAGTAAGGAAAGGTATAAAAAATACAAAGAGATTTTTTTTTTATAAATAATTTTATATTGACCAAATATAATATCCATATAAAATCTATATACAAAATATAACAATCATGGAACATTACCATTGTCAAAATATAAATAATGTCTTAAAAGTAGTTTAATTGACTTTCTTCTCATAACCTGTACAATGATGATAAAAAAAAAACTATTAACTACAGAACCTACTTAACTTGACAATTTGTACAAAACATTTATATAAATATTTAATAATGGAAAAATGTAACTAGCAACTATAGATAAATCTTGAATCGTGTCATGGAGACTCTCTTAAGCTTATTGTCTAAAATTTCATGAGTTTTCACATTTCTTTTTTTTTTAACAGTTTACTATCATTATTATAATTAATATTTTTACGGCACCATTAAAATAAGGCCACAGGATATATTAAAATATCAAATCACAATAGTTCATCAAAGGCACCTGTAAATATCAACCAGTTGACTCAATATACACGGGTTCGAGTCTTGTTCGCCCGATTCAGTCATTTTTATGTATTTTGAATCGAGCCAACAGGAGAGAACTTCATATACACATAATACATAGTTAAAGTCAATTCTACATAGACTATACATATACAAATCACTGTGAATATCCACCACGATACGTCTATATCGTTTTACTAAAATACTAATTGGACATTACAAACTAGATTATTTACAATTTTTAAAATTACACGATTTGACTAGAAATTTGAAAAAAAAAAAGTCTTTACTCAACTTAACTTAGTTTGGCCAAGGATTCTTCTGCTTTAAGTACTTTGAGGCTTTTTATTTTTTCTCCGAATTATATTTCAGAGGTAGAAGAACCGTCAGAAAACAATATAAAAAAAAACGATCTTTATTGTAAAAATTGTAAACTATCTTCGAATTTCTTAAAGAAAAAAATATTCGAAGATGAGCTGTGTTCCTCGATGGTACCTCAGTAATTAAAGTGAGGTACCGTCGAGGAAGACTTTGGTAACAGGCAACGACTCCAATCGGGTTACGATCACAACAACCCAGTATGTGAAACCAACAATATTTTTTGGGGGCATTTACAGATTTTTTTTTTTATTGTCTCATAAAGAAGAAAAAACTCAATAATAATTTATAATATTAGATAACAATTAATAAATAACTTATTTAGAAGGCAGTGGGTTCAGCTTGTGATGGGTTCCTTCGTCATGAGGTACCACCTGTGAACAGAAGAGGAAGTCCTATTAGTCGCAGAAACAGGAAGAGCATGTGGGAGTTGAACCACTTGCTTTGCCACTATATATAGCCAGCATGTGGTACCTATACCACAACATAGTCTGCCACCTCAGGCCGTATGCCACGTGGCAAAAGAAAAGTAAAAAAAACAAACAAGAAACAAAAATATCTGATACAAACAATACACGACTTCCTTGTACATTATTAGACTATTCGGTAATTATTCCGCAGGTTGCCGTTTCGAGTTGAGTTGATGAGATTATTTTTTATAAACGTTTTATTATTATGTTAAAATTAATAACCAGTTCCGGTAATTATATAGTAACGTTAATAATTAATACACTCCCTAACGTCATTAATTAATACACAGTAACGTTAATAATCAATAAACTTCCTAACGTCATTAATTAATACACAGTAATGTTAATAATTAATACACTTCCTTTAACAAACGTATTAAAGGAAGTGTATATTGACAGTTGAACAGGACAAAATGGGAATATTTACTGAAATCGGACTAGCGGAATGGTAAAATTATTTTAACATTAATTTAAAATGGTCTGAGGTGGCTTTTTAATTATAATTAATGTATAATATATAATATATTTTATAATAATAAAAAGATACTCACCAATAGGAGATCTAGGAGAAGCTGATTCTTCGCTTATTTTTTTAATTTGTTTTTTTTCTTTTTTGTTGAGATCGCTTATCTGGACCCAGCTTCTGTAATAGAAAATCTATTATTAGACCCTAGTAATATACTATCTAGTTATAATAATGTAATATAATAATAAAAACAAATAACAATTGAAATGAAAACAAAGAAGAAAGTGAAAGAGAGTTAAGAAGGACGCTAAGAATGTTACACTTGGTCTCATTGTCCCATTGACCTTCGTTAGAGGCTACAATTAGAGCTACAGGACATTGCACTCAGTCGACTCCATGTCTTCATCGTCTTCCAGGACGAAGGATAATAACCGACCTTCCATGTCTTCGCGATGGAGGAGCGGGTCTATCAAACCGGTAGCCGAGGAAATTTAAACCCGAAAAAGGTCACCGACTATGGTCAGCTTTCCAAAAGTTATGCTCATTTGTTTAGTGGAAAGAGAGAATAAAAAAAAAAATCTGTCCTACTTATTATGCAAAAATAACATTCATAATTAGTCAGTAGTTTCTCGGCATTCCAGAACGTGTTTCTCGACTCCAGCTTTCCAGAAGACGAGGACGTTCTTTAAAAGATTCTGAAGAACTGGAAAAGTGCATCCGAAAGGAAAAGTGGATGGATGGGATCAATTATGAACGACTAATAGTAAAAATAAATAAATTTAAATCATAAAGATCTAACATTAATAAAGAAAATTTATTTTATAATTTAGATACCTTTAAATAAACGAGTCATATATTATTAAAAAAAAGTGAAAACATTACAGAGATAAATGAAGTTGTTTAATCTTCGGTGTGAGAATAACTTCATACAAGGCTGCTAAATATTTTTACACAAATCCGTTTAGTATAAATTATTTTTTAAATTTTTTAAAATGTATTTAATTAAATAATTGATTTTTTTTACTGAGTGAAACTGATGAGTTGTTTCACCAGTAAATAAAATATTAAAAAATAAGCTTAAAGTTAATTTATTTAAAAAAAATTATAGACGACTCGAGTTCTAGCCGATAATTTTAATGGATATAGGGAGAATCTGTTTGATTTTCTAAATATTTATTGTTTAATTTGTAAATATGATACATCATATAACTATTTCTGTTGATACATTAAAAAAAAAGATAAATGAAAGCTAAATAAAACTAAGTAAAAATATATTAATATTTATATTAATGTTACAAACAAAAGACCGTTTGCTTAAGTAACTGAAACACAGACGGTTACAACGAGACTGCCTTCGATGCAATTGAAAGACTATGAGCATTGAGCACGAAGCTACAGTAAATACGATTTTCGACATTAGTATTTTTTATTAATTATTCTGATAATTAAACTGTAGAAGTATATAGTATGGTTTGGCTCGTAATTTAGTGATATTTACAATTCTATAAATAATTACAATCTATGATTTGACCCAGGTTCTATAAACGTAATACCCCTGGTGGTTTGAGCGTGATCTTGTCGAAATAACTTCCCTCCACAATCTTTGACTAGAGAAAGTAAAGTACCCTCCCCCTACTAACCCCCCCTAATTTTTTAATCATTTGAGAAACAACACATCTCCAACAATGTTTATAATTCTTTTTGAATATCAATATAAAAATAATAAAATTTTAGTTTGGGAGAATTAGCTTACCAAACCCCTGTAGAAACATATATATGATGTTAAATTATGGACCAGCTGAGTTTTTTTTTATTTCCCGAACGTTTTCTTTTTTGGATATGAGGTGTTTCTCAAATGACCGATTCCATTCTGTTAATAATTATAATCCATAATTTGAATCTGGCCTTTTATGTTAGTACCTTTAGTTGTGGAGGGGGGAGGGTTATGATCCCGTCGAACTTACCGCACTGAACAACCGTTTGATGGGGAAAGTACAGCGCCTACCGTATATTGAGCTATCTATATATGTGGATTTATTGTTGACACAATTTTTAACTTTTTTTTTATTATTATGATTCTTGATTATTCATTTTGATTATACGTTGAGGATATTTAAATGCTATACCGTTATCCCGTCTAGACCGATACAACATGCACGAAGCTCACCCCTTGGCCGTTTTCTTCGTTTCGCCGATAAACCGGATCGCCAGGGTTCAACCCCCGAAGTATTTTTTTTTCCCTCTCCTTTCTTCCCGGGACTCCTCCAAGACCCCTCGGGGTCGCTCTAACGGACTTCTTAGTAACAAGATTCTGCTCCCCCTTGGTCCTTTGTGCCCGGGGTCTTGGTTCCAACCCTCTTCCTTTGTCGAGTCCCCATTCAACTCCTGGGCCCAGGTATATGCTGATTTATATAAAAATTTTTTACTTCGAGGCTCCTTCTTCCCCCACTACCTACCTCTGGGGGTTTTCCCTACCCCCTCCAATATTTATAAGGCAAGAGAGAGAGAGAGAGAAAAAATAATAATAAAAACCCCTCACATACTAATTAATGTATTCTGCTGTAATTAACATAAGGAATGAATAGATACGCTGCCTTCTGCGCAGGAGCATCCGGGCATAACTAACAAGATTTAACTGCTTGATTTATTCAGGCTCAACGTACTTTGAATACTCTAATGCGCACGCGTGATGTATGTCGTGACAATTCCCTACCCACTTTTTTTTTTTTTAAGGGAAAATGTAAACAAACCGTAACGTATTAACGAACGTTGCCAAATGTTCTCGAGTAATTAATATTCAAAACCACAAAATGAGCGGGAAAAAAAAGGATTTTGTCTTAATTTAATAGGAATATATAGGTATGAGATGTGTTTAGTAGCGTCTATATTTGATACATTTAAGGTTTTAATTTCAACATTTTATTAAATTAATGGCACAATGACCTTTAAGATGCAAATTTAGTGATCTTTTTTTTTAGTTGATTATGATTAAAAATTGAATTTTAATCAATTAAAATATTTATCAAAACAAATGCTAATAAAATAGTATATTTATATAGAATGGAATAATATTAATAAAATATAATAATAAAGATAAAATAAAATTAAGGAAATGATTAAAGAACCAATTTCAATATTCCATATTATATTTTTTTTATGAATTAAAATATTATATGAATATATAGAATAAAATATTAATAATAAATTATATAATAATAATTCAGGCTCATAGATTTGATAAAGATTGATTCAAATTCAAGAAATGCATAATATCATATCAAAGACTATTAAATTGCATTGATCATCAATTTAATTGTATCATAACATATCATTATCAATTAATATCAATATTTATCAAATTGAAATGATTAAATATTTTGAAAAAATTGCATAATGTATGTCTCTAATATTTTTAATTTAAAAAAAAAAAGAAAGACAACTAGTGATCAATAAAATGTCATGTAAAATTTAATATTTATTTACATAGTTTTATAATGTAATTATTAACAGAAAAATAAATTAATATGAACCTTGTGAAGTGTTTGAATTATTTTATTATGTTAAATTAAGCGAAGTGCAGTTTTTATTTTATAACAGTGAATACTTAATGCTGCAATAATTAGAATCATTGAGTAATAATTTTATTTATAATTAATTTATAAATTTTGAGGGTTTCAAGTGATAGGCATCCTTTAAGTCTTTAAGACACACGAACTGAACCAGAAGTCCATACAATAAGTCATCCTATCCTTTAATAGTTTGTGAATAGTGATTAGAATAAGAACCGCGGAAGGCTCCCCGAAGAATGGTAAGACCGGATAGGGCCCTAACCGCGGAGGATAAAGGACTATTAGGAAGCAGAAAGACATCGATAATAATAGCCGGAGGAAGAAGTGGAAGGAAGAGGAAGTAAACACTGCCCACCCAGGTACGACCTGGGTCTTGTCTTCAAAAGACCCGGGTCTAGGTAGACTTGGAGGAATCCTAAAACATAGCTCACGTTCCAGCAACATACCTGGACATAACAATGTAAAATATACCAAATTCCTTAGTCTATAATACAGAAATAATTAATATTCTAAAATAATATTATTTATTATTTATAATTAAAATTACCCAGTCATGAAAAAAAATATGTATATATATGAACGAATGAAAAGGTCGGAAAAGCAAGATCGAATTTCCAATGATGAGGATTAAAATTGAAGGAGGCTCTACAATCGTCTATGGATGGAAGAGAATAAAAAAAAAAGATGTACAACTATAACCCGTGGGGGGTCTTGAGTACATGGTAGAGACTGTTCTGTTTCTTGGACAACGGTTGTCTATTTCCCCTAGATCATGGAAACCACCATATTTTATATCTTCTGAACCCCATAAGATCCACCTCTGTTCTTTAACACCTTAATTAAAATCTGCTACGGCGCGATTTGGATCAGCGCTCTACCTCTGAGCTTCCTGCCACTCTAATTATAGCATACTTTACTAATAAAATATCATCAAACTGAAATGAGACTTGTATTACATTCATCAGACGTTATCCTTAAACTACATTATGCATAATAATATGACATAATTACATCACAAATAAAATAATAACTAATTAATATTAAGTAATAATGAAATAATGTATATTATAAAATGAAAATGGTATACATTAAATTTGCTATTAGATTCTGAGCAAATGCATTTCAGAGAAACACATTTATACATTTATTATTTAAAATACATTTTATTTCCTAGAAATGAAAGAATACACTAAATTTTAAATCTTATATAGTTTTCTTTAGTTTTTATGATCAAAATTAAATTTAATATAAGACTCTACTGTTTGTGTCGATCGAATAATATAGTTATTTACAATTAGTATATATACAAAAAATTGATTTACAAATTATATACACTTTAATCATTTTAAAAAAATAAATAATTGCGTTAGAACGGAGAAGAAACGAAAACGAAAGTTCACCGTGTATGTTAAAAAAACCGAAACTTATTTAATTAAACAGGAATACATATATATATATACATACGAACATAAAGTTTAGGAATATATTACCGACATATAAAATATATTTGATGAAAAGAGAAAGTGTTCTACATTTGTTAATTGAAAGTAAGAGTAATTCCCGAGCCGTCTAACCCCGGTCATATTTCCGACAAGTAACACTTTTAATTTTGTAACTTGGATTAGATAATATTTTTTAATATATACTTGTATAGCTTCTGAATTTCAAGATATAAATTTATATATAATTTTTTATTTTGGGCCTTCGAGGGGTATAAATGGTAGGAATCGGTAGCTACTAGTCTGAGAAGAGGTACAAAAAACTTGAGATATATCATTTTTTTTTCCCGAGGCCCAAAGATTCATCTCTGTGACTTGATCTCGCACATTTGGTATATAGATGAAAATTTCTAATTTTACGGGACGGTACACATTCGGTACCCCCCAGGTACAGTCGCAGGTTAATTAAAGCGGGTACGGGCTAATGGTTCTAACGTACTTCGTGGCTACGCCACTGGAAAGCACTTCCGGTAATTTATTATCAAAGGGGGGACCGGACGAGACGAATTTTCAATTTAGAACACACGAACTCGAAATAATTCACTTTATACTCAATTTATCAAAATACAATATTGCTGAAAATACACTTCAATAATCGGAAACTTAAAAAGATTTTTTTTAGTAATATATCAGTAACTATCGTAAAAACACCATGAAGTTTGTATATTTAAAAATTAATATAATAACTAGTTTTAAAAAGTAACTGAATATCTTAGTGTATTATTAAGTAATAAATATTGTATATTGTATATTTAATCCGAGTGTAATAATGAGAACGTACCATTTTTGATCTAGCGTTTGAAAAAATAGAAGTTCAATGTAAGTTTTTAGTAGGAAAGAAATTCGTTGACTGGTAGATACTATAAGTTTTTAGTAGTAATATATATTTGATTATCATGGAATATTCCTTAGTGTTTTTATATTTTTACTAAAAAATTAAATTATTGAGTAATTACGTATGTTATAGATATTTCAAATAAATATATTATATTGGAACGTATTTAAGAGAATGAAACATTTCTGAATAAACAAAAATTTAACACGATTTTTTTAATCATTATTAAAGTGATAAAATAATTTTGTATTTTACCTAAAAATTCAAATAATAATTAAAGGAAATACAGACTTTTCTAATAAATATATCTCCAGGATATATATCTATATCATATGTGGTTGAGTCGAATTTTCTTCTAAATTACTTTCATTATTTTCGTTGTAAATAAGTGGCTAAGTTAGACATTGGCTTGAAATGGAATTATTGCTTATTTTATAACTCCATTTCAATCCGGAGAATGACACGATTCACACTTTAAGTACTTGAAACTCATTTTTGAAAAAAAATTCGACTTAACCACTTATTCACCGAGATTGCAAATATATTTATGAATTAGAACTTGTGAATTCTCAACAATTAGTTTTTATATTATATTATACTCGGCAGTTTTTCACGATTGTCACAGATATATTTTTAAAAAAATCTATAATTTGATAAGATATGACTTTGCTTACCTGGAAAGCCGAAGGTTATTGGGC
Source organism: Troilus luridus (assembly GCA_964056705.1). Taxonomy (NCBI): domain Eukaryota; kingdom Metazoa; phylum Arthropoda; class Insecta; order Hemiptera; family Pentatomidae; genus Troilus; species Troilus luridus. The sequence continues at coordinate 6,371,897 of OZ057414.1, read as the reverse complement.
CTGCTGCCACCACGAGATGTAATCCAGCAACTCCTCATCTTCGGGGGACATGGGTTCTTGCGAATACGCGTGGTAGCCGGGTTCGCTGTGGTAGGAGGAGGTGGATGGAGGCGGCGAATTGGAACTGTCCGAACAAGCGGGAGACAGTTCCATCTTGCTCTCCTTGAAGAAGTTCTCCGACGCTCCTCCCGACTCGTCCAGCAAGTCTTGGAGGGATCGGATGTACTCCACCGCCATCCTCAGGGTCTCCACCTTCGACAGCTTCTTGGAGGCCCCCCTTCCCCCTGTGTTGGTAGCGCCCAGGGCGGCCGCCACCGAAAGGGGTATGTGGTTCCTCAGCGTCGCGAATCCGTTGTTCACTTGCTTCACCCTGTTCCTCTCCCTTGCGTTCCTCCTTGCTACACTTGCGGGCTGCATCCCGGAATACGCAAAGTTGATCCTCCTTTTGCAGCGTACGTCGGAGGTGTTGTCTACTAAGACGGTCGTCCTGTCGGAGGGTTCTGACTTGATCTGGGGCGAGTTCTGGACGATGACGGCGTTCCGTTTGACACCTAGAGATGATAGAGACAGGGGCTTGCCGACGACAGACGTCATCACTAAGAGGCACAGAGAGCTGCGTGCTCTGGTCGAGGTACTGGGGCCGATTGAGGCACGCGGCACCCCCCACTCCTATATATACACTCCCCCCCTCCAGTTGCTAGGCGACGCGTGCCGCGATCGTGCCTCCCCCCTCCACCTGGACCGGTCGGCTCAGTGAGGAGGCATCCTTTGGTCCTGCCTCACCTGCCTGCTAATGGACCTCTTGGGCGCCTGAGTGATCTCTCGTATCCAACCTTGATATTACGTCTACTAAAAAAATATATACTTTTGTTCTATAAATGTATTTACCATATTTACCTATTCAACGATACTTCAATCATGAATTGTGTCTCATATCAAAAGGTTATATTAAAACTTATAAATAAATAATTAAAAATATTACTCTGATGTATATACTTGTTATAATACAAATGTTGTATAATGTTTCCATTGCCCTTTATATAATTTTTATACACTAAAAAAGATCAGTAACAGCCTTATAGGCGAAAAACATCTACGGAAAAAATGGGCAGTCGTAAGAACTGCCGACAGAAGTGGAAACTTAACTTTGGAATACTGTTTTATTTTTTTCTTATTCAATTATAATATTATATTATAATTATAAATTCCATAATTTGTAAATTATAAAAAAAAACTACGCCCCTTGAAGTGTCTCGGGTTTAGTAGGTTTAGTGAAGTTTGTCCGTGACACGTTCAACTTTCAGGTTTCCCCCCAATTCAGGGTAGCTTTGCAGAGGCTGGATGAGCCCCTGAAGAGTTTTTTAGGTCCCACAATGCCCAACTGTGTTTATTAAAATATTGAATAATTTATCAGTCATAGCTGAATTTAAACTTAAAAATTTCAGCATAAGAACTCAAACGCTTCACACTGAGCTACCCAGCTTCCCATAACGATATGAGAAATATCCTTGGATGTTTCATTGATAACCATTGAGTATTATTAAATTATTGAAAAATTTCCTGATAAAAAGTTCTTACGAAAGTGAAGAAGTGACTTAGTATAGCCTATGCCCGCAATACTCCACTCGTCTACAACAATTACTATCTATGTTGCCATATATAATTAACTTAATAAGTATAATTAAGAATTTATACTACTGATTGTGATTTAATTTACGTACCTGACACAGCGCATGCTTCGGACGGGACGTAAAATGGAGGTCCCGACTCTTGCAGTGCGATTTTTAGGAAGTTTTTTAACATTAAATTTTTATTATTCGATAATTTTTTTAATTATGGTTTCATCGTAATCTAAAAAAAAAAAAAAACTGTACCACTACAACCCGTGAACGGGTCTGGGGTTCAGTACATGGTAGAGACTGTACTGTTTCATGGACAACGGTTCTGCAAGGAGGTGACTTGTCCTAGGTCACACTCAACCGCCAGATTTTTCCCCCTTATTTTTATAATATTTTATAGAGGCTGGGTAAGCCCCAGGAGGGTTCTAGAACCTATATGATCCATCTCCCGGTGCAAACAGACTAAATAAAAGTCATGGCCTGCAGCGGGATTTGAACCAGGATTTCCAGCATGGCATCTCAGTGCTCTACCACTGAGCCACTCCGCTGCTTCGTAGTCTCCATTGTCTATGATAATTAATAATTACCTAGTTATAGCATAAACTATTATAATATTTTTAGGCTAGTTTTCTATTGCCCCCAACGGCCATAATTCATAGACCTAAGCCGACTTGTAACTGCCCTTGATCCTAACTTCGCATACCTTGACCTCTGCATATGTAGTATATGTATGTGTATATATATGCACCTCATTGCTATAGCACTTAGCTAAAAAACCAACAGTAGCCCCAAGATACCATTAACCGAAGCGACTTAACCTGTGAGCTCTCACGCCGTATCGGCGCCGAATGAAACTAAATGTATTCATGTATACGGCTTCTTAGAAAAAACTTGGTTTAGGCTTCAGTAACAGCTCTATCATTACTTTGAAAAACAACCCCAGCATTCTGGATCACTTTTTAAGCTAACATCTCAAAATAACCCACTCCGTAATAATATGGAAATATTATAAATACATTATGCATTATTGTATCGTAAAACTTGTAATGTACATCGTAATATAATTAGTACACAATGAAAATTTAAATCGTAAATTAATTTACCAGTAATAATTAAAAGATAAATAATAATTTATTCCTTTATTTCGATAATTACTATTAATGCTCTTTTTAATTTATTTAAGTTAAATAACGGGATGCAGACAATGATAAAAAAAAAATAAGCAAAACTTATTTTTTATTAATCGTGCCAACGTTTCGGCTTGTCAACGTCGTTGACAGTTTTAAGTTAACTTGACTTGAGTTGACAGTTTTGTGTTGATACAAGTCAGCGCGCCCACTATTTGCCCTGAAGATGGGCTACAATGTAGGCCGAAACGTTGGCACGATAAATAAAAAATAAGTTTCGCTTATTTTTTGTGTTATCTTTGACTGCACCTCCTGACCAATTCAATCCACCATTTATTTCATTCAACCTTGATCTGTACTACTACAACACGTGAATAGTCTTGGGGTTCAGTACATGGTAGAAACTGTGCTGTTTCTTGGAAAACGGTTTTGAAGAGAGAATATTTGTTCTAAATCACGCTCTACCGCCATATTCCCCCCCATATTTTGGGTACCCGCTTTATAGTGGCTGGGTGAGCCTCTGGAGGGTCCTAGATCCTACAGGATCAATCTCCAGGATTTCTCAATTTGAACCAGGATTTTCGGCATGGCAACACAATACCATGCCACTGAGCCACTCCACTTCCCTTAATTTGATTATCAGTGTTTAATAATATCTAAAAATTTAAATTTATTAATTATTTTAAAAAATTGTTGATGGCTCCAAACCTTTTCTAATTAATTAACATATATTAAAAAAATATGTTTCGGGGACAGTATGTCTTCTAAAATAGTCAAGGAATTACTGCTCAAACGCAAATCCTCATTCATAACATCATATCAATCGCTATATCCCCACCTACGTCTAGGTCAATTCGCCGGGCATATACAATCGGCGCAGCGTATATTTACGTTTTAGGCTACACCTACATTGGATCCGGTGTGATACGATGAGACGTCGCTAGCAAACCAAATGACTGAAATATATCGAGAGTTATAGCATTTGATTCTTTAAATTTATAAAATTAAGATTATTGATTAATCATTTTTAATACATTTATATTTGACTATAATGTATAGTCAAATATGTATAATTTATACACCCCAGCATCGTATGTGATAGAATCACATCGCACCGAATCGGATCCAATGTAACCTAAGGAATTCGTTAGTTACGAACCCCAACTGTTCAATCTTCGCAATCTCTTCAAAAGATTGACAGGTAACCTGAATACTCTATTGGACTCGCCCTTAGGATGGAATATTCCGTGTAATCCTTTATTTGTGTATACCATCAGGCGTTGTTCTTTCCTTCATTGTTAACGGATTTCCTTCCCGTCATTCGATTATTTTTGTTTTATTACACAAGTTTTATGCTCAGCTTTCTAACGTGTACATGGTAGTTTCCTGATTAATTGTTAACATACTTCGGGATCGACCAATTGTTTGTTTTTCCTGTGTAACATCAATACGATTGTTGAAAAAGTATACATTGGAAAAATCATAGAATAGATAACTGGACGTACAACTAAACAAATATAAATCATTATTTGTCCCATCTTTATCTAGTGTCAACATTAGTCTTGTGGTATCAGGCAGGCGTCCTGTATCCTGAAAGGTGGGTAGTTGACCCTTCGGATAATATAAATCACCAGGAACTGAGAATAACTGAATCTGATCAGTCAGAAGTTTGGACTGAAATGTGACGCGAGAAAATCAGTTGGTTTTTGCAGCTGTTGGAACCGTTACTGACCGGAAGAATTTATACAAACAAGACTCCTGTTCACTGCCTCTTGTATAAATATATCTCCTTGTATTTTATTATACAGGCATTGTTTTATGATTATTGCAACAAGGGAACGGCTCGAATCAAAGGATTCGCAAGAAATATGAACCATTTTTTCCTGTTTTTGTTTATTATTAAAATTGATTTGTGACCTGGATAATAACAAGGTCTCGAGGTATGACTTTACGGTCTCAATTTATCGTCTTGTGCAATCTGCACTCGAAGCGACATGCAATCTTTCAAACGTAAATAAAACGCAATATACAACTTCTGATATTTTACTCTCTCTCTGTCAGGGGGCTGAATTAAGTCGGGTTTATATTAGGTACCTACAAGAAATAAATTACAGAGAAATGTTAGCAATATAAATATTTATTTTTTTCATTTAACTTTATATATCTATGCGACAATGTCAAAATATAAATTGACAATATCCGGATACAATATAAATTTTATTCATGGCACAATATAGCTTTTGACCTACTTAAATCGTTTTGAGAGCAGGTCTCTCATCCTCGTTCTTTTTATTCTTTCATTTTCTAGTACGGAGGTTTCATCAGTTCCTACGTTCTCAGATTCGGATTAACATTAAAACTAGATACTAAGTTGTAGAAACGAGTATTATAAACATAACCTGTATTATAACTTAATATTAATAATATATAACAGTTATATAATAATAATATTATTAAATAGTTTTGTTTTGAACAGAAAAGATTTGTCCGGGATTCGAACCCGGATCGTCTGCATTTCCGTTGCAGTACTCTAAATCACTGAGCTATCAGGGGTCGAATCCAAGTCAGACAAATCAGTTCTTTACCGATCCTATTCTTATAACTGATTTGACTGACTTGGATACGACCCCTGGTAGCTCAGTGGCTTAGAGCACTGCATTGGAAATGCATACGACCCGGGTTCGAATCCCGGCCAGGACAAATATTTTCTCTTCAAGAAAAAATATTAAAAAATAATCACCATCAAACTAACAAATAATAAAAATAAATAAAATCTTTTAAAAATGTAGAACTATTTATTTGAGAGTCAATGTTTCTACCGGCATTCCAGGTCTTCTTCAGGTGTAATAATGGTTGAAAGTGAAATGAGTTGCCAATGCATTGTGGGTCGAAACGTTGGCTTTGAAATAATTAGTTCTCCCTATATAAGAGAATTGTTTATAATAAGTTATTGTGAAAACTATTACTTTATATTATAATATCCGTCATTCTTCTTCCCTGTTAACATTTTAACTCTTGCATTTCCAACATCTCACTTCCAAGCAGGTTTAGTTATTTGCTTAAACGTATCATATCGTAAATAATGGATTTTATTATTTAGTATTTTTTCTTGTAATTTCTTTATTAAGAAATTATTTCTTGTAATTCGATGTTATTTATTTTCTTTAGTTGCTTAGTATTTCGTCTTGAAATGCCCTTTCTTTTTTGGGGGGTATTTTGTAAATACCTTATGATTTGAAGTACGTAGCTTTCTGGCCAGAGGAATTTTATTTTTATCTTTCTGTTCAAGTTTACTATTCGAAAGGGAACTAGTCCCAGAATAAAATTTTTAAAAATTATATTATAATAGTGATATAATTAATATATATAATTACATTATTATATTATTAAAGATATGTTATTAGGTAATTATTCGCCAGGTTGTCGCTTCGAGTTAAGTCACAACAATAACTTTTTATTCGTTCTCCATTTAATGTTTTCCAAAAATACAAGTTATTATGAGCTTTATTAAGGAAAAGATAATTATGGGAAATTTGTACACATCCGTAATCATTACCTATAGATGAGATGATTACCGATTTGAACGTTTCAACTGACATATCCCATCTTTACTACGAAATGTTAGTTGAAACATTAATTTTTTGATGAAATTTATTTATTTGGAGATCATTACAAATATTTGAAGTATTTTTTATTTTAAAAGGATTTAAACTGGACTGAAATTCATCTCATATTTATGTTTTTAATAAAACATTTCGACAATTACATGTCATTTTCAATTATCAATATAAACAATTTTTTGTATCCTTTCCTCTTTACCAACAACTTGAAAAAGTTATAAGTCACAATCTTTTTATTATTTATTGTCATTTTTAATGTTTAAAAACTCTATCTTAGAGGTCAACTATCCCAAAAATATGACCATGGAGGATAGTAGATCTCTAAGGTAGACTTTTTAAACAGTTAAAATGGCAATAAATAATAAAAAGATATTTGTGACTTATAACTTTTTCAAGTTGTTGATAAAGAGGAAAGGATACAAACAATTGATTTTATGGATAATGAAAATTACATGTAATTGTCGAAACGTTTTATTATAAACATAAATGACTGGAGAAAGGTTTTTATTATGTGAATGATATACAAGATAATATTTAAAGTGTATGGAGGGATCTTTTGCAACGCTGAAACGCATCACTCCGAATCACACTAAATGGGCATTCCATGTTCCATTCGTCGCGATGCAATTAGAATCTTGTTTCCTCATGATTAGTCTTAACATGATCCTAAGGTATAATTAGAAATGTATATCTTGTATTTTTCAAGCCACCGCAATTATTTGAATTTATGGCGTCCCTTTAAATCTAATATTAGCTTATTAATGAGCAGAAATAAAAAAAAAAACTATAAATCGTTCGATAAAATTATTTGTTTATGCTGATCACTTTTGAGCAGGAAAATATCGATTTTTTTTCTTCACTAATCCTTAATAATCGATAATTATCGACCGGTGTTTACTGAACATTAAAGTTCTCAGCAATTTGCCACAAAACTCGATAAATCGATCGCACAAAATAATTAAGTGTGTAATTAATCCAGTGGCTCCTGCATATTAATGTAACTACAGCTGTTGTGTTGTCAGCTGACCAAATCACTTAGTAATTGTAGAGTGGTTTTTTGCTCTATAGATTTTATCTTCGGGTCACCTTGAAGCTGAGGTGAGCTCTACAGCGCTGAGGAGTGCTGCTCAGCTTTTGTTTTGTTTACTAAAAAAAATATCGATTTAATATTATTATGAGTTGGATAACATAATATAACCTATACCAAGCCTTTATAATTATATACGAGTACTTAGCATCTCGAAAACATATTTGAAAATAATGTATTCTTGAAGGGAAATGATTTATCCTGTCCGGGATTCGAACCCGGGTCGTTTGCATCTCCGGTTCAGTGTTCTCATCACTGAGCTACCAGGGCTCGTATTCAAGTCAGTTGTGCATAAATGAACAAATACTTTGTAATAGAAAAATTATATTTGAATCATCCGAATATTATAACATCATACCGTGATGACATAACAGGAAGTAGTAGGAGGAGGGAAGAGATTTAAAGGAGCGTATCGATCTAATCGATCTAATGGCTAACCAAAAAGTAAAATCGATTCTAGAGGCCTTTGGTCGAGCTAATGAGTCGATTCCTAGGCCCAACCTGCTCCTGATAAAGAGCTCTAAGTGTCCTTCCAGGATCTTATAAATTCTTCATCTGTCCGTCGAAAGACCCATCGAGTCCTTCAACAGTTCTTGTTGTCATTCGTGTCTTCAAGAATACTTATATCATTACTGCTTTCATCACTGAAATTAATATCTTATATGTATTAGTAATATATTAAATATAATAAGATAGACATTTTTTTTTTAATTATTGAAAAAACGGGAACAAGTATTAAACAATATCACGTCTCGAAACAATGCAGTTTTAAGATTTGGTTCAGGACAAGATTCAAGTCTCGCTCAACATAAAATTTGTCATTTTTGCTTAAGGAGGGGGAATATCACTAGAACACTAAGAGTGACACTAGCGCCTCCTGGGAGGCAAGCTCTGAAGCTATGTTGATACAGTTTTGATGAGTGATAAAGAGATACTAACTCATTTCTTTCTTGGTCATAACTCAAAAACCTCGATTAATGAGTTGAGTATCTTTATTAATACTAATGAGTTAATATTATGTATACTATATTTATTGTTTATATACAGTTATTAACAAAATAATAATTCATCAACCACAACCGATAAATAATTTATATAACCTAGAGAATAGTAAGCATGCTCCTTGAGAGCTAAACTACCCATAGGGTATAGTATACTATATATATATAGTTTATTTTTTTATTTTTTATTAATTGTTATAATGTTTAAATATTTTTATTTTGAAGAGAAAAGATTTTTCCAGGCCGGGATTCGAATCCTCGAACGTCTCCAACGTGACTTTTTCTTTAAAAGGAAATTATTAAGTGGTCGACCCGGGTTCGAATCCTGGCATGGACAAATCTTTTGTCTTCAAACAAAAATATATATAATATATTTCACTTATTTATTTAGGTCTGATTACGGCTTTATAAGTGTAGTTGAAAAATTCATAAATTTTACTAATTTAATTACTAATTACCTACAAAAATAAATAACATGTAATTACATCTTTTATTGACCACGACTATTGATCCAGGTTCGAATCCTGCAGTAACTGAACGAGTATAAGGTAAGATTCTATTTGGGCTCACCCAGTCTTTTAAAAAGTAATATAATTATGACAATATCTCTTCGTTGTCTAACAAAGATTTCCTTTCAAAGTATTGAACTTTTATAGGTTGTACAGGTCCAGAAAACTTAGTGTGTCAGTGTGTTTTCTTAGCAAACTTGTAACTTGATTATTATCGATCTATCGTTAATAATAGATCTATCAATATCGATTATGGTTAAAAAAATGTTCGTGGCATATCAAAGGAAACTTTCCACTCTGTTTAGAAAGATCGGTAACCTCTAAGAATATCTAGGTCTGTTTTCCTGAACGAAAATCGTTCTGTAATTAGTAAATAAAAAATAAATAAATAAAACGGAGATTTATAGGAGATGGATACTTTAGTTTTCAAGAAAATCAAAGCTGAAGACGGGCAAGAAATGGATGAAGAATGAAAGGAGTATCGTTGGCGACGAATGCGGGAGTTCTTTATTGGTCTTTAGTAGGCTAATACGGGAAAAAACATATGGAATGGTTTTTAAATGTATCCCTTACAGTGCAGGCTTGATATGGAAAGTTCTCTTCCGGGCGGTATCTGATATAATTCAGGACCAGGGCCCAACACCTCCTTCTTGTAAATTTAAAAGGACATAAAAAAAATCTATAAAGAGAAGAAGGACACAAGGCCAAACATATCCCCTGGTTTATTGCGCCCTTACGACGTGTCACATGTGCAGCGTCACTTTTTACGCCCCTCACCGCAAGTGGTGCCACTAAAAAGTGGAGTGTCTTGTTTACGTCAGTGTTTTTGAGCCTTCGGATACCTTCTGTCATGATTAGGTCCTCGGAGGATTCCTTCGTCATCCGAAACTTTTCTCTAATCATCTAGTATCGGATAAGCGGAAATTGAAATTGAATATTATGGAATAGAATAATATTCTACTTGCATGAATACAGGCAATGAAGGGTCTTGGTTTCAGTACGTGGCTGAGACTGTACTGTTTCTAGGAAAACAGTAGTTGGAGGTGATTTGTTCCAGATCACTCTCAACTGTCAGGTTTTCTCTCTATTTACCTTATCCCCGGATGTTAACAGTTCAAGTAATTTATCTGCCACAGCCGGATTTCAAACCAGGAACCTTCAACGAAGCTGCTCAGAACTACTCAGCTTCCAAGAATAATATTTGATTTCGAAATTTTCAAAATTATATTAGTCCGCCAGATTTTTCTGATTCAGAAGTATTCCGGTGGGGATTAAAATTTGCGTCAAGACTAATTTAACTAGTAACATTTCTACGTAATGAGGTTTCATAATTATTTTTTTCTTATATTTATACTTGCCTGTAATGAGTTATATATATATATATATATATATATATATATATATATATATATATATATATATATATATATATTTAATATTTTTGTATTAAAAATAAAAATATCATAAATATATTTTTTATTGTAAGTTGGTATCACGGTATTCACCCAATTATTTAACATCTTCAGTTAAAGTATTAAAACATGTGTGAACAAAAAAAAATTGATTAGGAATTACTTTTTATATCGATTGGTTATTTTTTTTCCTTTTACATTAATCCTTTGAAAAATAACCGTTTATGGTTTGACGCATTCCATACCACAAAATGAAATCATAACATATAAGATCATTAAAATTTTATACAAAAAACATTATAACTTACTTATTATTGCAACTTATAAAATATTACAATTATAATTTTTATGTAAGCTTTAAATTTTATAAATATTCTCAAATTGATGTCAATTTTTCAAAGTCAATACTACTGATAAATTTAATGAATTCGGGCTGAAATGTATTATATAGTTCGTGTTAAGGTTCTAGCCAATTTTTTTTTCAAAATATTATTGAAATAATACCATTAATGATGATTTTGTTTTTCATTTTTCGTTATTTTTATATCCTGCCTTCAAGATATTAATAATTTATAAAATTAGGCGTAAAAATGTTTGTTTTTTAAATTATAGTTCCGTGGTATTAGGTGGAAAAACACTGAAAAATTTAAACTAATTGATTTACTATACATGATTTCAGTTTTTCTAAGACACGTCTTGTTCGTGTGGTTTTAAAAGAGCTGTAAGTTGGTACCGGCCTCTGGCGGAATTCTCCACAACTAACTTTTATCTGCCGTTCTTCCTCGTTTAATTGTTTTAGTTTTGATTTTTTTTAATCAAACCCTTTTAACTATTTCATGCTAATGCTTAATATATTTATCACTATCATAGAGAAATAATTTATATTTTAATCTAGTAATGTGTTTTTAAACTAATATATTAAAAGTAAAGGAAGGAAATAGTTGGGGGTGCAGTAAACTTAAACACTAAATATTTTTGGGTGGTACTTATGGTATCTGGTTACTGGGTACCATCTCCTCGCTAACATAATATATTAAAAATAAAACAAGTTAAATGCTCTAATAAAAACAGTCAATGATCAATTTTTCGATACGGGGAATTTTTGTTAAATATGTATTAAGGAATATAAAAAATTAATAAATGAAAAATAAATTAAATATTTTTATTTTGAAGCGAAAATATTTTTCCAGGCCGGGATTCGAATCCAATTGTTAAATTATCACAATCATAAGAATCGAATCCCGGCCTGGACACATCTTTTCTTTTCATAATATGAATATTTAAAAATTATCATCATCAAAAGAATACTAACAGTCTAGGATCCATGGCCCATTTTTGCACTTGTTTACTATCAAGCTGAATCTTCGTGAATAGCTTCGTTTCGATGAGACGCCCGACAATTTCCTGTGCGAAAATTCTCGATTGTGGTAGCTAACAGCGGTAGCAAGGATATAATATGTCGATTTGATGATTCCCAAAAATTTATTACTAACTGGTGTTTTTTCTGTTAAATCTTAAGACAATTATCTAAATTATTTGAAAAAATTTTTGTCCTACAAAATGTATGCTTTGATCAAAGAGTCCTCTCCTTCCAACGTGTATCGATAACGAGGTCATCAAAAATGATTACTAACCAGCTGTTTTTTTTTTACTTCTTCTTTTTTGACTTCGTTATCGATACATATTGGAAGGAGGGGACTCTTTGATCAAACCATACATTTTGTAGGGCAAATATTTTTTCAAGTAATTTTGATAATTATCTTGAGATTTAACAAAAAAAAAACCAGTTAGTCATAAATTTTTGAGAATCATCAAATCGACATATTGTATCCTTACTACCTCTTTTAGCTACCACAATCGAGAATTTTCGCACAGGAAATTGTTGGGTGTCTCATAGAAACGAAGCTATTAACGAAGATTCAGGTTGTTACTAATCGAGTGAAAAAGTCTTTCAATCATTGGAAATAACTGTATCACTACAACCCATGATGGGTCTTGGTTTCCATTACATGGTAGAGATGTTTCTAAAACAACGGTTGTGCGGGAACGCCATTTGTCTCGCCTTTTAAATCACGTTCAACCGACATTTTTTTCCAACAATTAGGGGTGCGCACGTTGTAGAAGTTGAGTGGGCCCCTGGAGGGTCTGCACGTCCCGCAAGGTTCATTCATAGATGTTAACAGATTAAATAATTTGTCTGTGAATGCTGTATTAGAACATGAAATCTTCAGCTGAGCAACTCTGCGCTTTACAAAGGGAGCTACTAGCGCTCCCCGTTTCTGTTGAAATACAAATTAAAAAGTTTTAAATAATTTAGATTTTTTTTAAACATGGTTATTTCATGGATTTATACTTAATAGGGATACGAATTGCAAGTGGTATGTATAAATATAAGCAGTCGATACTCCTGATGTAAACACACCATACTTCTTTGGTTTTTGTTAATTATCTTTGAACTGTAAGAAGAGCCTGACAGAAAGACTTCAACGGCGCTGCTAATTATGGAGATTTTAACGGTGGGTCATCCTATGAGGGGAGAGGCTATCTCTTTTGTTCTTTTGCTCTCAAGAGAGCCCAAGATAAAAGGATTACCAGTTTTATATGAAAAAGGAGAATCATTAAAGCTAAGATAGGATAGCTTTTTTTTCTCTCTCTCTTTAACCATTAAATTGATTGTATTAAAAGAAATAATTATTGGTATCTTCTGATTAATTAGTTTATTAACAAGGAAAATATGATTAACTGTTTTTGTTTGTATTTAGGTAATCTATAAAACTGGGTTAATTAGGGTAAATAACTAACCAGTCCAAGGTTGTAGTGGTCTGTGTAACAATCTTGGATACTCAAGATCGCGGGTTTGCAGCCTTACAGGTTCCCTTAGGATTTTTTAAAGGGAGTAAGTAAGCCTTAGTTAGGCCGCCCTTCGGAGAATGTCTTAAGGAAGTCGGAATTAGCGAAACGTCGAAGGATGAACGCCCTTAAGGTGTTCTAATATAAGGTATTTCGGTTTGAAAGCGGATCAGACTACTGGAGAATTTATGAAATTTCACAATGTGGAATTGCCGAACATTTACCCGGATAGTACAGTTGAAGTGATAGCGTTAAAGAGGTCGAGATGGAATTGTAATGTTGTTGTTCTAAGTACTACACGAATAACTAAACAGTTAATATGCTTTTTTCTATTCTTGCATTTCATATCGTTCACAGATATCTGTAACTTATAACACTCACTGAACAATTTTTCCGAGCAAGCAGCCAAGAATGACGAATTTCGGGCATTTATCCGAGCGATTTGGTCTGAAAAGGTCCTTAATAATAAGGTCCAGAAAAAAAAAATCTGGGACTGGGCCAGACTGAGAGAGCGTATCCAAAAAATTTTTGCAGGGCTAGGTGTGAAGAGATCTCCGGCGGAGAGATATTATAATCTGGAAGGTGCACCTGGTTCTTGCTATTGTACCCGTACAAAGGTCCGGTCCGCCGTCCACCTCGTCCCTTTTGTACGAAGATTTTTTTTCTTCCAAATCTAAATAGGGCACATTGGCGCTAGTGTTCATTCGGTCTGGACCAGCGGCAGGTAGCTCCAGGAGATCTTGGGTTCATTGTCTGGGATGGATTTAAATATTTCTTCGGAGTTACTTGGTTAAATAGTTACTCGAGCTAGATTTTTTAAAATAATTTATTTACAACTGCATCATAACCAAACAAGAAGTACATGACAGGAATAGTAGATGTTGGCACGAATTAGACAAATCGAGAAACTACTGGTAGTACTCGAATATGAAATTCAACTTAGAAGGTCACGAGGCCATCTTCGTTTAAGACACCTCGGAGGAATATCAGGAATTGATATACTGGGTGACCTGAAATTATTTGCGGAGCCGTTAAGGGGTGATAGTTTGGGGCAATTCCAGTCGATATTACTAAGAGGCCTGCTGTCCTTAACTTAACCCTATCCAAGATATTCCTACTTAAAGATTTCCACAAACAAATCCTTTATAAAATCTTAAAATAGCTATAAATCCTACAAATTGGTCTTTCTGGCCCATTTTTTAATTTGTTTTGTAACAATGATATTCCAAATTACCTTTCAAACGAGGTATAAAAATCAAAAATCGGTCAAGAAACCACGAAGATCTGACTAATACTAAAATGAAAGGGAAACAAATTAAAATCATAGAATGCTGAAAAATAAATTTATTGAAAACAGAAATTTAGTTTTACAATTGATTTTCAAAATCCCCGCCCCTGTTTCTAATCCAAGCTATTACACTCGTTTTCACAATCCTCGAATCTCTGAGCTCACTTAGCATTTTCTGGACTGCATTTTATTTTTAGTCATATCTTCGTGGTTTCTTAACCGATTTTTTATTTTAATGCCTCGCTTGAAAGGTAATGAAACGTGGATGTACGTAATAATTTAGGGGGAATCGAGTGAATCTACGTTTTAGAGACAGTCACCGTAATTTTTTTTTCATTAAATGTTTTTGTTTAACAATTTTCGAGTTAGATACCGGCAATTACGAAGATTTGACTTAGGATTTATTTAAGAATTATTAGGATTTATAGCTTTTAAATAGGATTTTTTTAGGAATATGTTGGAAAGGGTAAACTTTTGGACAGTAAGCCTCATAGTAATATCGACTGGAATTGCCCCTTAACGGCTCCGCCACTAATAAACTAATTTTGTTCACCGGACCGTGTCTCCAGTAAAGGAATTTGTCCATCAATCTCAACCATAGGGACTGGTTAAGCCCCGGAAGGGTCTTTAAATCCCATAGGACCCAATCTTGGCTATTAATTTAAATAAATAAATTATCAGCCATCAAGAATTTCATAGTCGCAATTCAAAAACTTTACACTCTGAGCAAGCCCACTCTCTATGAATCTTATAGTCCAGGATCCATGGTCCATTTTTCCACTTGATTAGTATCAAGCTGAATCTTCGTGAATAGCTTCTTTCGATAAGACGTCCAAAAATTTCCTGTGCGAAAATTCTCGATTGTGGTAGCTAACAGAGGTAGCAAGGATAAAATAGGTCGATTTCATGATTCTCAAAAATTTATTATTAACTGGGTTTTTTTTTGTTAAATATAAAGATAATTATCTAAATTATTTGAAAAAATATTTGTCCTACAAAATTTATTGTTTGATCAAAGATAACTAGGTCACCAAAAATGATTACTAACCAGCTGATTTTTTGTTTATTCATTTATATTGGAAGGACGGGACTCTTTGATCAAACCATAAATTTTGTAGTACAAATATTTTTTCAAATAATTAAGATAATTATCTTGAGATTTAACAAAAAATAAAACCCAGTTAGTAATAAATTTTTGAGAATCATCAAAAAGACATATTGCTACCTCTGTTAGCTACCACAATCGAGAATTTTCACACAGGAAATTGTTGGGCGTCTTTTCGAAACGAATATATTCACGAAGATTCAGCTTGATAGTAATCAAGTGCCAAAATGGACCATGGATCCTGCCTGGACTATTAATGAGTACGTCGATTTTATTTTTAAAGTTTGGCTTTTGATTAATTAACAATAAAAAAAAAATTGTATCACTATGATCTACCAAGTGAGATATTGATTAAACTCTGGTGGAGTATGACCTGAAAAGTTATGAATAGTATTTCATTAATACAGCTAATAGTGTTGTGATATACCGGTAATAGTGTTATGACAGTAACTTATGCCAAGCCCAAAGGTTCGAAGCCGACCTCCCAGAGCTGTCTCGAGGCTAGAGCTAATGATATGCCTCAGTCTTTTGTTTTTGATTTTTTTTTTTAGGCCGGGTGGATTATGGACTTTCGCGTTTTTTCCTCCTCTCTCCTGGCCATTATTAATTTATCCTGTGTTTTTTCACATTGGGATCATTAACATAAAGGTATTAGTAGTGCGCTTTAAGGTAGAGGCAAAGGTAATATGGATGTTTGTTTCTCTATCTGTTATTGATGCTCTCTTATGACAAGGGTCTGAAGAGGCCAATAAGAAGTTGATGAATCGCCTTCGCTCGTGCCTTACGTTCCTCGGAGTTTTGAATATTGAAGCCGATGTCTCTATTCCTGTTTGCATTTCAGAAAAAAAGGTCCTTTTTCATCCTTTTTTATTGATCCTTCTTTGTAAGAAACCGAATTTTTAATTAGATTTTCACGCTTGTGCGAATGAAACTTCGGGACATATCAATTTCCAACCTGTCTGGGAAGTTTAAAATAGACATTTCCATTCAGAAGGTAAATGGCTACGTTTATATTATTTTCTTGAATAATTATTAGTGTATCGTTTAATTATCATGGAGGAGAAAATGGTGAGTGTGGAGGTAAAAAATATATTATTTAACTTAAGCAACAAAGAAATATATATAGTCGATCGTCGATTGTGTTGGCGGACGAGGTTCAGATAATCTAAATTTACATAAAAAACAAAATGAAAAATACTCTCCATGTTTTTTAAAAAACTCTATTTTATTGTTTAAGGAGAGGAGTGGCTCAGTGGTAGAGTACTGAGTTACCATGCCGGAAATCCTGGTTCAATTCCCGCTGCAGGCCATGATTTTTATTTAGTCTGTTTGCAGCGGGAGATGGATCATATAGGATCTAGGACCCTCCTGGGGCCCACCCAGCCTCTATAAAATATTATAAAAATAGGGTACCCAAAATAAGGGGGAAAAATCTTGCGGTCGAGCGTGACCTAGGACAAGTCACCTCCTTGCAGAACCTTTGTCTATGAAACAGTACAGTCTCTACCATGTACTGAACCCCAGACCCTTCATGGGTTGTTGTAGTACAGGTTTTTTTTTTTTTTTTTTTATTGTTTAAATATATATATTAGACTTAAAATACATTTATGTTATACATACACTTACATAACAATATTTATCAAGGTCTCATACAAAGAAAGTTGCAACATTAATTTCCTTCAAACTCGACTTTTTCTTGATAGGTTTCTACATCTTTTATCAACATAGAAAAAAAAACCTGTACCACTACAACCCGTGAACGGGTCTGGGATCATTACATGGTAGAGACTTTACTGTTTCATGGACAACGGTTCTGCAAGGAGATGACTTGTCCTGGGTCACGCTCATCACGCTATTTTTGTAATATTTTATAGAGGCTGGGTGAGCCCCAGGATTTCCGGCATGGCAAATCAGTGCTCTACCATCTTCATATCTTCTAACTTCCCGAGTACAAGTCAAGCTGTAGCAGATAAATAATAAATCACTTAACACTCTCTGATGGACCTTGTAGGAGTCTTCAGGCTCACTCAGTCCCTGTAAAATGTGTTCCCTTAATTAGGAAAAAACCAGAAGGTTGAGCGTGATCTCGGTCGTTTCCCTTAGAAACAATATAGTCTCTAACATAAAACCTTTTCCATATTTTTTTCTTTAAGTCTTAAAAAAAAAATCGAGCTTCAAAAAGCTGCAATAACCACCACGTTCCTCCACATCTCCGCTTACAATTTCGACACTATAGCACGCGTATAATACGAACCCCACATCTCTGATAAAAAAAATATACAAGACTTACAGGAAGTGAACTTAATGGTAGAATGGAACGGAAGCGCGTATTGTAGCAAAATATCTTGCGCACAATGGGATAGGGAAGGGGGCATGCGCATGTGGATGAAAGGCTCTGTCATCGGAGTATGACAGTCGGAAGTAAATGTAGCGGAAGTGATGTACCAGGAAGGTACTTGAGTGCAGGGCTACCTGAGTTCAGGAGCCATCTTCTGCCGTACTCGAAAAGTACACAAAAGGTTTATTCGTTATTTTTTTTTTGCGAACATATTCTACCGAATTTTTTGTTCGAAGAGTTTTTATCAAATTTGTGTCTTAAATATACGGATATCAATAAATAAACCGATTCTCAACATCTCACATCTTCTTTGTGAGCTTATAAATCAGTATATCCGAAAATGGCCCTAAATCGTACTGTAATAAAAATCAAGTATTCAATGTCTAAAAAACCTGTACCACTACAGCCCGCGATGGGTCTGGGGTTCAGTACATGATAGAGATTGACAATGGTTGTGGAGAGATGGAATAAAACAGATTTTAATTATAATATTCCTCAAGGTAGTATCCTTGGCCCAATCCTTTATACAGTTTATACAGCTGACATCCCAAGTCATCCTAATACTATCCTTACCACGTATGCTGATGACACATGTGTATTATCTTTCAACACCAATCCAATTATTGCATCCCAAAGCCTCCAATCCCATATCACTGATCTTGAAGAATGGTGTCAAAACTGGAGAATTAAAATAAACTCTCAAAAATCGCATCAAATCACTTTTACCTTACGTCGTAAACCAATGATTTCCTGCCCTTCAGTATCCTTTAATAATATCCCACTGGTGCCTGTAGAACAGATCCGATACTTAGGGTTGCATCTTGACAAACGATTAACCTGGAATCCTCATACGAGACTGAAAAGACAAGAAACCGCTCGACGTTTCAGGCTACTTCAACACTTACTAGACAAACGCTCTAAGCTCCCAATTTATTACAAAAGACTCATCTACATGACCATCATACGACCTATTTGGACCTACGGAGTAGAGCTTTGGGGCTCCACTAAGCCATCGAATTCCTCTCGTTTCCAATCCCTACAATCCAAAATCCTTCGTAAAATCCTTAATGCTCCTTATTTTGTTAAGAATAAAATCATCCATAACGATCTTAATGTCCCATTTGTTGCTGATTTGGCCCGAACCCGCTAT
The DNA here is from genome assembly GCA_964056705.1 of Troilus luridus. NCBI lineage: Eukaryota > Metazoa > Arthropoda > Insecta > Hemiptera > Pentatomidae > Troilus > Troilus luridus. The sequence continues at coordinate 6,352,791 of OZ057414.1, read as the reverse complement.
CTATCCTTTCATAACAAACTTCATTTCCACTCAAACCCTCTGGTTTTAAACCTAGCTTACTCTTCAATTCCCGATAATCCTCGGAGGCGTCTGAAAAGAAGATGGCCCCGTGACTTCTTAGTTGAACTTGTGATTTGAGTACTACCAGTGGGTAGTTTCTCTACTTGTCATTTTCACATGTCATTATGTATCGCTTAGCACATTTACTAGATGTATTTTTATTATACAGTTGTAAATATCAATAATTAAATTAAAAAAAAAAAAAAATTATAATATGATTCAGGGTCATTTTTGGATCTATTGATATATGAGCGAACACAGAAGACTGAGATGTCTCTCAATTTGAAGAAAATAAAGCATACTTAGATTAAAACTTTTCAAACGAAAATTTTGGTATCTGTTCCGCAAGTTGTCGCTTACACATTATTTATCTTTTATTATCTTCTATATTTCTTTTCGTTCTTACAATTTCTCATCCGTTATTGCATAAGTTATCTTCAACTCTTTGTATTTCTTTCTATTCTTGTTATTTCAGTTTATATAAATTTTTATCCTTCTTTGGCACTGCAATGTTTTATATTGTGTTTTATTTTTCATTTATTCTCAGCCCTGCTGATGCACTAAAACTTAGGTCTTAACGTAGGCACCTTAACATTTTACACTATTCTTTAAATAAATATATATTTTATTTATTTGATTTTCAATGTGGTAATTCTATTATTTCATTACAGACTTCATAATAGGTTCATGCATTATTCAGTTCGAGTTTAAAGATGTCAGTTATTACCCGTGGCCGGCATTATGCAGCGAAGGCGGGACAGGACAAGACCTTCCGTTAGCCCCGAGATGGCGTGCGACCGAACAACACCCTCCCAAGGAAGTCGAGGCGCCCGGACCACTCTTGTAAAAAAGCCAACTTACACGGCCTTCGGAAGCCGAAGAGTACATATTCATAAGGACAACCTGTGGTTATGGTACTCCGGATTCCGTAGTAAACACTGTAGAACTCCCTCCATTCATATTATGTATGCGGATGGTTAATTCATGCTAACCACTCTGTGGCCCATTACCACTCAGGAGTCTTCTTATTCTCCGGGACAAAAAGAGGTCCTGGATATATCCCGAGGGCTAATTGATAAGGATATTAGGCTATGAGATCTCTGTCCATCTTGGTAACTGATGGGACTTAATGCGATGATATTTAGAGCGGTGATATTAACTATAGTAGCTGAGAAAGAGATGATAGTTCTGTCAGCTGATCCATTCATCATCAACAATGCACTGAATAATCTTTTTTTATATTAAGATTCGTAAAAACCATCATAAATACTTTCATCACTTCATATTATTTAACAGTATATTATAATACTCACACTTGGAGTTACAATATCTTGGAGTAATACTGCTGGATCCGATTGATTAGTTGGTTTGGACTAACGATGTGAGATGTGCTGCATTTTATCTCCATGATCCACACACACACACACACACACACACACACACACACACACACACACATATATATATATATATATATATATATATATTTGTGTGTTTTTTTAATTTTATTTTTTAGGCCCGTAACTATCCGTGTGTGGGAATTTTACACACTAAAACCACCTCCCTACACCTGTTTTCCACACTCTACGGGACCACCGTTAGGCATTACTTCGTGGAGGAGAATGGCTGTGTGCCGCCTCATAACCACTTCCAGCTTGTAGCTTCTTGGTCTTCTTCTTTGGTTTGGATTATTCTTCGAGAAGGGACCAGTCTTTACTGGTTCTCACTCCTTGTCCTTTCCTCCTCTCACTGTTCCTCCGACTTTAGCATACAGCTCACTAAAGTTTCAGGAGTCACCTTTCCAAAAGCCAGTGGATCCAATTCCAATTCCCTTCTCTCGTCAGTGAAGCGGGTGTATTAAAAAAATACATGCTCTGCTGTTTCCTCTACCGCCACACACGTGGGGCATTCAGCACTGTCGTCGAGTTTGAAACTGTACTTGTAGGCTCTAAAGCACCCATGCCCAGACAATAGTTGTGTTGGTTGAAAATCCACCTCACCATGTTTACGGTCATACCGTATGTCAGACAACAACCTGTAGGCCCACCTTCCGGTATTAGCCGTATTCCAATGATGATGATGTTTGTTTTCCTCTCTTCATCTCTTGATCCTCGAGAACTACGATTGTACCATATGTTCCTTTCTTCAATCAACATCTCGACCGGAGGCATGCTGGGAATTACTCATACAGCTTCGTAGTAAACAGTCCGAAAAGCACTTGTTACCCTCAAAAAACCTCTTCGATACACTGAGACCATCTCCACATATGTGTATGTGAAATAATTTCGGCGTTTCTCCTCATAATACTTGAATTATGGAAACGTTGACTGTTAATTATTTTACAGTATTTTATAGATTTAAAGCAGGGGTGGCCAATCCAATTGAACTTGTGGGCCGCAATGGCTAAAATGCGCTTATAAATGTTTTTTTTTCCTATATTCAATATCCAACTGCTAGGTAAAACAAACAAGTCTGCCAAATTTCTAGGCTATACTTCAATCTCCTGAGGATTTAATCATTTTTAAGCGTTTTTTTGGAGTTTTCGCCCCACTCTTGGCCGGTTTGGGAATCATAACTTCGCAGTCTTGACATTCCCCTATTTTATTGCAAACGTATCGGTCTACAACGTAGGCCATCTTCAGGGCAACCGGATAGTGGGTGTCTGGTCTGCGGTGACTCGTCAAACTAACAGCTCAATTTAATTGAGTTGTATTCAATTTATTTGTATTTTATATATTTTTTTTGTGAAATTTTTAATGATTTTTATTGTATATCATTATGTTGTGTAATAATCACGTTTATTCATTTATTCTATTTTTTTTTTTAATTCACCATTAGCTCTATTAGGGTAACATATCCATAACTATCTTATTTATTTTCTTATAGTTCTTACAGACTCGTTCAAGACCCGCTCTAATTGGGACTTAAGCCAATAAATGTTGTTTTTTTTTTAGTTTTTCAATTGCATTCTAATACTTTTATCTAATGAAATCAATAATTGTAAAAATAATTTATAAAATTAACAACTCATGATGATGTATAATCCAACAGCTGTAAGTGAGTTATCGTCTCTCCATTGATATTTAGTGTTCTTTAATTAAAACAATCAACCGAGTTTACAGAGTTTATCCTTAGATACGTGCCTGACTCGTCTGTACTGCTATCACACGTACATCAGATAAGAGAATACACACATTAATAGAGGAAGGGCGGATATCAAATGGGTTCTATATTGAAGTAATTAAGTTCAATAAAATTATTTTTATTATTTTCATTAAATTTTATTAATTAAAATTGATTAAAAATACTTATCCGAGTCCTGAAGGTTCTGGGATCAAATACTCCAGTGGCAGTAGAAATATTTAATCTGATAACTAGGGATGGACCCGGGAGGATCTACTGACCCTCCATGGGCTCACCCAGTCTCTACAAAGTGGGTACTCTTAATTGGGGGAAACCGTTAACGATTAAGTGTGATTTTTGATAAATAAACCCCTTGCACACTTAGAACCAGTATAGCCTCTATTATGTACTGCATCGAAGACTCTTCATGGACTAAAGTCATACCTTTTTATACAAAATCTTTTGTTAGCTATATTAAATAACTATGGATATATATATATTTTTTTATAATTGAACTAGCTTTTGCCCGCGACTTCGTCCGCGTTGATTTTAAATAGAAATTTATTTTGAGTTTAAACGGAGAGTGAATTTTGATTTCTATAAATGAACTCTATATTATAAACAATGACTTAGAGTTTTTGTGAATTGAGCCAGCCTACCAATGCTTGCCCCTTTGTTGATATATTTTAATAAACTGTCCTATTAAATATTAAATGACAGTTTAATTCGAGAACTATCGATAAGTTTTTGAATTTCACCATTTTATATCCAAAACTGTAATATATAGGGGTTGATTTTCAAAATATTGAATACAATTATTATTATTATGTTAAAATTGTGCAGCCTGCTTACTTACTTACTTACTTAGTTTCCCATCTTCAACTTAACATGTTACCATTTCCGTATTTTACACTTTTAGTGGTCGATTTTCAAATAAAAAAAATTAAACACATATTTCTTTGTTTTTAATGTAGAAGCTAAATCTACAATGTTATGGTGCTCGCTTTAAAACGACATTTTTTTTTTTTTTTTTGGATTATTACGTTTGTCACCCTTTTCACCCTCTTAGGGGGCGGATTTTCAAAAATCCTTTCTTAGTGCGCGTCAGGCTTATAAAATGTACCAACTGTCCGAATTTTAAGTCTGTAGCTTATGCCTTGTATTATTATCTCTGCGATGGTCTTTTCAGTCAGGACAAGCTCTTATATATATATATATATATATATATATATATATATATATATATATATATATATATATAGAGAGAGAGAGAGAGAGAGAGAGAGAGAGAGATAATGCATTAGAAGGTTCAATCAAGATCCTTTAAGGTGTATTTCGAGATACATTAAAAAAGAAACATTGTAAAATCAAAACTACGTAAATCAGTTTTAAATAAGTAATTTAATTTTAAAAATGTAGGATGGAAATAGTTGGGGGTGCAGTCAAAAATTTACACAATAAATAAGTGGAAACTTAATATATTTTATGTGTGCCAACGTTTCCACCTACTTTGTAGGTCATCTTTAGGGCCAATAGGAGTGGCTACTCGGTGCAAAAAGTAACTGCTCATTTTTTAGGGGAGCCAGTTACTTTTTGCACCGATTAGCCACTCCTATTGGCCCTGAATATGACCTACAAAGTAGGACGAAACGTCGGCACACATAAAATATAATAGGTTTCTACTTATTTGTTGTGTAATTTTTGATTGCACCCCCAACTATTTCCATCCTACATTAGTACTTACAGTCAACGAATTTCTTCTCTAACATGAACCATAATTTTAAAAATGTTCGTTTCACCTAATTACCTTTAAAGCTTCCTGATCTATTGCTTGATTAAATGTTTTTGGCACGACTAATAAATTACTATAGTATTTCTATAGTAACATAACGATAACGAAAAACCGAAAACAATATAAATGTGTCCATAGCAATTGAAGGGTTAATAAATAAATTTGTAATTAGTTAATTTTAATAAATTATCTAAAGATAACGGATAGATGTTGATACAATTATAATGTGGGATGCAGATAGTCTGGGGGTCCAGTCAAAAAAACACTAAATAAGGCAAACTTATTTATTATAAGTGCCGACGTTTCGACCTAGGTTGTATAGCATATATACCCTTAATATTATATTCATCACTAATTTCATTACTTTTCGATTTCTATGTTATTATATTATTTCTGGGTATTGGAATGTTTTTTATTGTGATATTTGTTCTGTTTGATTATCTCTCATTGTCCTGAAGATGGCCTACAACGTAGGTGGAAACGTCGGCACTTATAATAAATAAGTTTGTCTTCTTTACTGTTTTTTTGACTGCACCTCCGGACTATCTACATCCCACATTAGATCTTCCAGTCAACTATTTTCCTCTGAATCATGATACAATCATAGATAGAAAGGATAACAAAAATAGGAAGATATATGTAAAAAAACGTTATATTAATTGAAACATTAAATATGCTTATATTAATTTATGAACTTAGTAGAATTTATATAATATAAATATTTAATTACATAATAGTAATATATAAAGTTTAGAAATGAGAAAAAAAAATTATACGATTGTCTAGTTTTGTTTGTTTTTTTGTGAAATTTTAATGATTTTTATTGTATATATATATATATGTTGTGTAATAAACACCATCATCCATTTATTATAATAAATTTATTTTTAATTCACCATTAGCTCTTTTACTTCATGTCTCTACGCAAAAGCTGGTTATATAATTACTAGTATTTTTTTTAGTTTTCTGTTTGGTATACTATGCTACCGAAACGAGATCATATTTCTTCATAGTAGTTAGTAGATGTGATATAATAAATTATATAAAAATAAAAAATAATCCTCCGCCGCGCCGTGGGGCGAAGGTAGCTCGACCTGCCTCACGGCACGCGACTGGGCCATCTCCATAACTATGTTGCTCATTACAATATTTATAATTTATTCTACTTTTTTTTTGCCTACTTGCTTTTCTAATTATATCTTCGGGGCATAATCTCAGTCTCCATAATTCGTCTTAGGGTCCACTTCATTTTGTAAAAGTGATTTTTATTTTGTTTTTTAGTTCGTTGATGCCTCCGACAAAAACGACATGGGTATCTTAATCACACACACCTTTTGTTGATAGTGCACACTTTACATTACACCTAACCAAAAAAAAAAATGGTAAGTTATTTATAGATTATTAACATTCGTGGGATATTTATTATTAGTATTAACAATTAAATATTAATAATAATTTGGAAATTGTTTACCCCTTTCTTCTTAGAAAAGTATGAGGCATTCAATAAATTTACAGAAAATAAGTTTAGCTAATTTTTAGGCTATCGTCACGGTCGAGGAATGTAGGTTATAAGAGCACTAATACAATTATTTTTTTATATAACAAATTATTTTTTAAGTATGTATAATATACACAGTAATAAGTATCACTTCAATCAATGATCAATAAATTCTCTTCTTCTTCTTGGTCCTTTGGCATTTCCTTTCTATGGATGCTGTCTATGAGAGGTCCCTGTCCTGTCTCCTCTCTTAACCTTTGATTCCTCATTCGGTCATATCTCGTCTTAGGCTGCACCTTCATTGGATCCGGTGTGATACGATACGACGTCGCTAGCTAACCAAATGACTGAAATATATCGAGACTTATAACATTTGGCTCTTTAAATTTATAAAATAATTAACAAATAATCTTAATTTTATAAATTTAAAGAACCAAATGTTATAACTCTCGATATATTTCAGTCATTTGGTTTGCTAGAAACGTCCCACCGGATCCAATGTAGGTGTAGCCTTAGCTTCATCTCGGTGGCTTGTATACGGCTCTCATATTTCTTGATACTAGGCCAGCTTTCAGCAGCATAGGTCAACGCAGGAATGAAGACTTGTTTATATACTGTCATTTTTGTCTTCATCTCCACTTCCCTTTTTCCGATTATGACATTTCGTAACTGGTAATATACGTTACCTGATTTCTTTATGCGCTGGTTTATTTCAGAGTAACCTATGTTCTAAAGTTGACTTAGTAAAATTCATTTTGTTGTGTTCAATTACTAGTTGAAAGGACGTGTAATTTAATTCCTTAATAAAGAATAACGATTAAAATCACGTTCAAAAAATATATATGTTTTTATTTGAAAAGAAAAGATATGTCCAGGACCGGGACTCGAACCCGGGTCTTCCAGATCGCTAGTCTGGGACTCTACCAACTGAGCCATCCTGGCTGCATCTGACTCGCTCCCCGGCCATGGTCATATCCTTTCTGTTCACTGATCCTAAGTCCCCGCGTTCTCGCATTTTGCGAAGTATACGAGGGGAAGAATGTTCTTTGAACATTATTTTAATTTGGATCTAGTTGACATAGATTATAATTTATTTTATTTTATTTGTTAATAATTTTGGTAGAGTCCTCACTAAATATTTAAAAATTAGTAACAAATAAAATATGTGTGTGTGTAAATATCCTTGTATCTCAGGAAGGAAGGCGCGAACTCTTAACCTACTAGATCACTTCGTCCACTTTCACATTTAAATAAAAAACTATAACTATTTTCTAAAGATAGTCATTCCGCTTTCGAATCCTTTCAGAGAAACAGAAACTAGTTATAATAGCCATTAGCAGGTATTAATAAAGAAAGATAAAAAAATTAAACGATAGTAAATTAAATAAAGACTTTTTTTTTCAAATTCAGATTTGTTTTTATGGTCGCCAAAGTAAGCAAATAATATATTACCGATCCGTACACAAAGTTATGAATATTTCAGTAAAGTTTTATTGGTTAAAATACATTTTTTTGGCATCTATTTTATCAATAGTAATAATAATATCACTGTATATTAATAAAGTTTCAGAATACTAAGAAATTTGGTATCTGTTCAGTAGGTTGTCGCTTCCAGTTGAGTTACGACAAGTTTTTTCCAAAGATACAAGTTATCGTAAGCTTTAGTATGGAAAAGAGAATGTAATTATAGACAATGAGTAGATTCTGATAATCATTTCATCAAGAAATAAAAGTTTCAACTAACATTTCTAAGTATAGATGATATATGTTTGTTGAAACGTTCATTTATAGATGAAAGGATTGCCGAATTATACACATTTCCCATAATTACATTTTCATTTCCATACTATAGCTCACATAAGTTGTAGTCTGAAAAATATTAAAATGGAAACGAATAAGCAGTTAAAACTTATTGTCACTCAACTCGAAGCGACAACCTGAGGAATAATTACCATAAATTTGTATGATCTTATATGTTACGTTACTATTTTTTAAATAATTAAAACTATAATAAATTATTTCAATTTTATATAATAGTTATAACTTTAAGGATAAGTGAACCCGAAGGTATAATACTGTTTTAAAAATTAGTCGCTATCTACAAACACACTGAACACCTTTAAAGGTACAAGGCCAGACCTAATTTAATCGTCCCACCTACGTCTCGGCGATCCTCTTAAACCTTTACCTGTCTCTAAAGTACTGATTATCTTTTTTATGAATAACTGTATTGCATGTTTCAACAACTCCTTACATGCTTATTTAGACCTGCTAACTTATGTTAATAGTTTATTTTTTTGTTTACTTCCTATATGACTGAGGAACGTATACGTAATGCTCAGTAAGAATCCGAAGGTGCGATGCCGATACTACCACACATGACCACATTCCAACAACCAACTAATATTTTCAGATAATTTCAAAGTTTCTATTTCTTTTCTTATCTGATAATAACGCAGTAAGTTACAGATTATACTTAGATTAAACATTCAAGATATAATGATTTTTAATTGTAAACAGATATATAATATACAATAATCCTTATAAGTAGATAATATAATAGAATGCGTTATTATTTAGATAACTTAATACATTATAATTATTGTATAAGATTTATAGCATATAGTTAAATTAACTTAACATATTAGTATGATTCGTCATAATATTATATTTATCTTATTATATATCTAGAAGATTGTAATTAACTTAAAGATTAAGCAAAATAAATAAAATACATATGTATCACATATTTACGTATGATTTTGGAGATGTTTTCCGTTACCAATTCCATTTATATACAAACCTATACATAAATACTCCACGCCTGGCTATGAATTAGTTTAAGTGAGAGTGACTTACATAATAAAATATGATCTATAATATACAAAATGATATACTAATCTGTTAAATATAGAAAGTTAAAGTACTTATTTGATTACATGTTGAATAATATTATTTGCGGAAGAAAATGGTCCGGGTGGAAGTCAAGAAAATTCTTTTATTTAGGGAGAAATGGTGATTGGAAAGCCAACGTTTCAACACACATTGCAGGTCCTCTTCAGGGCCAAGATAAGATCGGTGGCTAAAGGGTTTAAATAAGAAAACCCTGCAATGCGGGTCGAAACGTAGGCTTACTAATAAAGATTACTGTATATAAGAGAATTATCTTGAGCCCTTGGATTATACTTACATGTAGTTTTTTATCGTTATAAAAAAAATGCTCTATTTATGTTTTACTAAATAAATTATTTCTAGTTTGTATCTGGTTTACAAATACATTTTTAAAAAGTTATTTATGCACCTAGGGACTAAAGAAGATCATTCCCTCAGCTGTAAGTTTGTACCCGAGCGAATGCGAGGGAACAATCGAGCTTATTCCCAAGCGAATGCGAGGGAATAATTATCTTTACTCACGAGGCCAAGCGGAGGGAGTAAAGTATTGCTGGGAATAATGACCAATTTAGTCCCGAGGGGCAAACAAGATTTTATCTCCAGATGGGATGTAAAAAGGCAAACTATACGCTATAATATTTTATATTATGTTATGCTTTACAATAAATTCAAAAACTGAAATTAAATGTGCAATTATTACAATTTAGAATTGTTGTTTTGATTTAGCTTTATTTATAAATTTGAAATAACATTATTCGCTTCTTGTACAATATGTGGTGTATCCATAACTTACACAACCTGAACTTCTGGTTGTCAGTTTTGGTGTTTTGAATAACAGTTGATTTTAATGGCCGGTGTGACAGGTCTACCAACTTAACACTGAACTTTTTCAGTACAAAACCTACATTATTTAGACGAATTAGGTTGTCATCTTTTTATTTTATTCACTAGGGAATAAAGTTGACTTTTTGACTCAATTTCTAATGCACAGGGAGAAAAGACGTACTTTAGTCCTAATTTAGTCAGCCAAAAACACATGTTTTTGTACCAGCTGGAGATAAATGTTTTCCAATTATGCTCTCTATTCCAATTATTTTAGTTTTAAATACTTTTGTATCTTGTTCTTATCCGGCCCAAAAGAAGACCACCGAAGTGGGTCGAAATGTCAAAAAATAGTTTTAATTTTTGACCTGCACTCGTCCATTTTTTAACTCGACTATTTTCTTCTCCATTTAATTAAGGTCATCTAAAACAAATTCCACGTGAGTCAAAGGAACGTTATTTTTCGGTGGAGGATTTCCTGTATTCATCTTTTCTTTTTTAAAAACTCAAATTAGATACACTATGCTTCCTTATCTTATTAATTACCTTTGTAATTGTATTGTTTTCGATGATTGTATTGAAAATTACAGTTTCAAACAGAATGTCGAATATAAAAAATCAAAAACAAACTTAGGAACAAAAGCAAACAGCAATCGCTATAAGGAAAGTTACGCCCGTAAGACAAGTAAATCCGTTCCGCTATGTTTGCCGATCAATCGAATATAATGAATCGTGAAGTAGCAGAGATTAGTCTGGAAACAAGATACTTCAATTATATCTGATTCCTCAGGATAATGAGGCGTAACCCAATCTTGACATCATAATATCTACTGACATCATTATATCTCTCTGTTCCATCTCTCTCTGTTTTTTGAGATTCGGAAATAAGAAAAGACTTTATTATTGTCTTAGGGTATATTGTTTCAATTAATAATTTACTCTGAAGGTCGCAATCGTCTCAAAACAAGGCACTTTTCCCTAAAGTGAAACCTACCAAGGCTTGTGCAATAAAAATAAGTTTTTATTACGTGCCCTCACAAGTTTATGAATAATTTAATTCGCAACGTGGGTGGTAAAATGTCAGATTAAAAATAAAAAATAAAGAATATAAATATAAAACGCTTTATATTATTACACAATGTTTTATTATTTCGGAATAATAATAATTGATGATGATGAGGTGTGTCCATTCGCACACCTTTCCTTATCGCTTTGATTTAGTGTTCGGATAATTGCATTATGTTTGAAACGAGCACCTGGAATGTTTGAAGGAGATCTTATGTTTTCCAACTGTCAAATAATTAAACATGTTTCCGTAATAATTAATAAAAATATCTACCAAGTAAAGAAATCAACATCGAAATAGTGACTTGCAGCAGACTCTTTCTTTAGCTTCTGCTACTGCGGTAAGGAAAAAAGTTAAAGCAAGTAGCAACTTACAACGTTTCAGTAAGAAAATAAAAAATGGGAAGAGTAAGAACCAGGTGGGAGTTGGGGATGGATCTAATACCATATTAAGTAGGGAAAGAGGCCAGGAAGTCTTCTGATGCTCACAGAGACAAAATCAGTGGCGATGAAGGTCCGAAAAGGTCAAGGTTTTCGGTATTTGGATTTATATGGGGAAAACAAAAGAATTAACTTAGGTTACTCATTATAAAACAGTTTATGTTAGAGAGGAAAATATTTGACTGGAAGGACACCAAATAAGTAAAACTTGTTTATTATTAGTGCCGACGTTTCGACCTACGTTGGCCATCTTCAGGACTATGAGAGAAAAAACAAACAAAACAAAAATAACTATAAAAAGCAATGTTGCATTAGCGAGAAAGAAATAATAACACATAGAGTTATAGAAAAGTAAAGAAAATTAGCGATGTATATATTATTAATTAAAAAAATATATGAATTTGCAGAATAAGTGTAAAGAAGGATAATAATGTAAAGAAATACAAAAGAGTGTTTTTTAAATAGTAATTTTTGTTTTGTCTGTTTTTCTCTCATAGCCCTGAAGATGGCCTACAATGTATGTCGAAACGTCGGCACTAATAATAATAGATAGGTTTTGCTTATTTGGTGTTCTTTATGACTCCACCCTCCCCCCCCCCCCCAACTAATTGTATCATTCATTAAAACAGTTTACGTTTTCCATATGTTATACATGGCCAAAATATAGGAGCATTGAATTTTCTATCGGCCACTGTTTTGAATAATAAATGCAGCAATTCAACAAAGTAAGAAGCATTGAGGACTTTACGATGGATTTGTAATGAGAGGAATTCGACGGCTTAATAGAGCCCGAAAGCTCAATGTAAGTCCTAATAAGTTTTAAAATTTTTATTTTTGATCTCACTTCAGTTCCACTCAAACCAACTAGTTTCAAACCTAGCAAACTCCTCAATTCCTGTTAATCCTCTGAGGAGTCTGAAAAGAAGATGGCCTCGTGAACTTCTAAGTTCAACTTTTTATTTGAGTACTACCGCTTGGTATTTTCTCTACTTGCCTTTATCTCGGGACATTATTTATCTTTTATTATATTTTCTTGATGTATTCAATATATAAATGGAAATTTCAATAAATACATTTAATAAAATATATATATAAGGTCAACCAATACTTATTCAATATTATAGGTTATTATTTACGTAATTAATTATCTTAGGAGGTCCTCCAAATTTTAAGTGATGTATATGAGTCTATTGTAATTCTTTGGGAACTTGGAGCGCTTGTCCAGTAAATGAAGTAGCCAAAAACGGCGAAATGGTGAAGTATCATTTAGTTTTTACTTACACGAGGCTACTTTGGAAATGTAAAACAATAAACATTTATTGTATATAGTCTCCAATGTTTTAAATAATCTAAGTCCATAAAGTTATATGTGGTTTTATTTATATGCCCAACTAAATGAACAGTTTTAGAAACTTATATTACATATTTAAAACTGACTGGAGGAGGAAAATTATTTATTTAAAACATATAAATTTCGTTAATACAAATGACTATTTATAATTATAATTAATTTAATTGTATACTAAGGATTAAAAACAAAAAACATTGAAAAAACAAAACAAGGCGACGGAAGACTAACCATCCCGATCCTTTCCTAATTACGACAAACCACTGCCCGCTCCTGTCCAGTGTCAACCTATTAACCCTTTCTTCGGAAGAAAAAAACACTAACATAGGAATTGTTCCTGCAAGAAACAAACACAAAGCCCGCCGCTGGTAGAGGCGGGGAGGAAGAAAAAAAGGCGAGAGGGAACAGACTATTAATCCGGCTGGAAGATGGAGCTCTGGGCTGAGGAATTCTAAGATGGGCCCAGGAGCACTCCGCCCTCCACACCCTGGGGGAGGCAGTTTTTGCTCCAACCCCTCCAGACATTGGGAGGCAGCCACGCGCCTCCAAAGGCTCTTGTTAAGGCCTAGGAGTAGGATCTGACTATGATATAGTGTGGCGTTAGTGCAGTATATACATGCACTAATAGTATTGATTTTCACCTTGTTATTAATTATAAATATATATATATATATATATATATATATATATAAGCTGGAATTTATAACATAAATATCATTTTAATAAAGCGGTTTTCAACACATTTAGTTGTCCGGACCACCGATTTTGAAAGGAAAACTTCGATGCCCACTAATTAAATACAAATATACAATAAATACACAACACAAATTTATCTCTATACACATTTGACGGGAATGTAATGTTCGAACATTACATTTCCGAATTTTATACTGAATAATCCAGGATCCATGGTCTATTTTTGGACTTGATTTATCAAGGTAAATCTTCGTGAATAGCTTCGTTTCGATGAGACGGCCAACAATTTCCTGTGCGAAAATTCTCGATTGTGGTTGCTAACAGAGGTAGCAAGGATAAAATATGTCGATTTGATGATTCTCAAAAATTTATTACTAACTGGGTTTTTTTTTTGATAAATCTCAAGATAATTATCTAAATTATTTGAAAAAATATTTTTCCTACAAAATGTATGGTTTGGTCAAAGAGTCGCCTCCCTCCAATATGTGTCGTTAACGAATTCAAAACAAAAGAGGGGGAAAAAAAATCAGCTGGTTAGTAATCATTTTTGATGACATCGTTAACGATACACGTTGGAAGGAGGACTCTTTGACCAAACCATACATTTTGTATGACAAATATTTTTTCAAATAATTTAGATAATTATCTTGAGATTTAACTAAAAAACCCAGTTAGTAATAAATGTTTGAGAACCATCAAATCGACATATTTTATCCTTGCTACCTCTGTTAGCTACCACAATCGAGAATTTTCGTACAGGAAATTGTTGGGCGTCTCATCGAAACGAAGCTATTCACGAAGATCCAGCTTGATACTAATCAAGTGCAAAAATGGACCATGGATCCTGGACTAGAAATGTTTTAATATAAAATAATTCACACCAAAAAAATTAAATAGGTAATGAATATGAATACAGACAGAAGTGAAAGCTGAAGGCATAGCAATAATGTGTTATTTTTTTAATTTCTAAATCAATTATAGCCTGAATTATTTAAATATATAAATTATTACTATTAATCTGGTTTTCACATGTACCGAAACTCCGAACAATAATTATGCAGATTTTCAAGTAGTTTATTTATTAATCAAAACACATGGTGGGCTGCTCGAGCTCAATACAACATATCAATAATTTATAATTAGTATATAGTTATATTATTTATATTTTGTATTTGTATTTACACTTTTTTTAAATTTAATTTATTGATATTTACAACTATAATAATATTACAACAAGTAAATCTGCTGATATGAACAATATGACAAGAAAAAAAAACAACACTTGTGGAGAAACTACCATCGGTAGAACTCCAATGAAGTTCAATGATAGAAGGTCTCGTGGCCATCTTCTTTTCAGACACCTCGGAGGGTTATCAGGAATAGTATGGGAAGCAAGCTGAGAGACTAGCGGATTCAAGTGCGTATGGAGCTTGTTATGGAAGGATAGGTATCTAGTTTGGGCCAAATCAGTAACATATGGGATATTAAGATCATGATGGATGAGTTTGTTTTTATGGTTTAATAGACCCCCAAAGCTCAACTCCGTATGTCCAAATAGGTCTGATAACTGTCATGTAAATGAGTCTTTTGTAATTGATTGGTAGCTTAGAGCGTTTGTCCAGTAAGTGTTGAAGTAGGCGAAAACGTCGAGCAGTTTCTTGTCTTTTCAGTCTTGTATGAGGATGTATTTACATAGATTTTGTTTTCATTTTTACATTAATACCATCATTAAGTTCAATAACACTTTGACCATTTGTACTTTTAATCATTTCTTAAAACCAGACATTTAACTGTTACATAAAATCTTTTAAGGGAAACGAAAAACTTAACTAGTTATTGATGTTTTGAGTTGTTATTAGTTATCTATTTACTAAACGACTATTTAGATAAATATAATTATTCTTATATCAATGGTATCCTAACCTTTAAACTATAGTTGATTAAAATAAATTGTTATTTGTAAGGCACTGAGCCCGATAGTTTTTCCTGTAATATTGACATAATGTAACAAAAGCTTATTAAAAAAACAATTCTCATTTGTTAATCTGAAGGAGCCTATGCTCCTACACGACGACGACAGACAGCGATGGACTAACCGAGCAGGCGGAAGTTCTCCCACACTCACTTTATTCCTGAAATTTATACCACTTCTGAAAGGGTGAAATTTTTTTAAAGGATTTCCAAGTCAATAGGAAAAACAATTTTTTTATGTTGCGTTATTAAAATTTTGATAACTATTTTTTAACAAGGTGAGAAGAAATATATAGATATTTGAAAGTGATGGGATATGAAAAAAAAAAAATACGAACCCAACACATTTGCAGTATATGATACGCTATTTAATGAAATATCAAGTCGGTTTTCATTGAGATTAAATTGCATTTCCTCTTCCAACAGCTGAATAAAATGCTTTGTTGCAAGATTTGAAAGTTCGTTAACAAGTCTTTCTTAAACCAGGAAATTTATTCAGACTACCTCGAAAAAATATAAAAGTTTTTTCTTCCAAAAACGTCAGAAGAAGCACTAAAAGTTCCTTCGAAATGTCACAGAACTGACGAGGAGAAAAAACAATTAATTAAAACGCGCTTGTAATTTAGTCGTTTTTTTTTAAATTTTAAGTTATTCAATGAACTGAAAATTTTTAATTAGTTGTTGACCTCCTGCCTTTTTAGAGCGATTATTTTTTATCTGGTCATAATGCTCATTTAGAATTTATAAAGTCATCAGACCTATTTGGGCGTACGGAGTTGAGCTTTGGGGCTCTACTAAACCATCCAATTCATCTCGTATCCAATCCTTACAACCCAAAATCCTTCGTAAAATCATCAATGCTCCTTATTATGTCACAAACAAACTCATCCATCATGATCTTAATATCCCATATGTTACTGATTTGGCCCAAACTAGATACCTATCCTTCCATAACAAGCTCCATACGCACTTGAATCCGCTAGTCTCTCAGCTTGCTTCCCATACTATTCCTGATAACCCTCCGAGGCGTCTGAAAAGAAGATGGCCTCGAGATCATCTACTATAGAACTTTATTGGAGTGCTACCGATGGGTAGTTTCTCCACAAGTGTGTTCATGTCATATTCTACATTTTTGCACATTTACTTGATATAATACCATTATAGTTGTAAATATCATTGAATTAAATTAAAAAAAAAAAAAAAAAGAATTTATAATATCTATTGAATTGAATATTCCATTAACTTGTAACAAAACTGACCCGTTTAGTTGACGCTTTATGATTTTATACCCAGCTACTAATATACTAATAGCAAAGTCCCAAATTCGAAACAAGGCGTAACAAATAATAATTATATTTCTTAAAAGGCATGAATTGACCTTGCGGTATCTGGGGGTCTTGATAGGGCTTATCCAGCCTCTATAAAATTGGCACCTTTAATAGAGCTCAAAACCGTTGGCTACAAAACAGCACAGTCCTAATCCTGTTGAGAACCCAAGATCCCTCTATGGTTTGTAATGATACAGGTTTATTTATCTCCATTTGAAATAGTTAAAGAAGTGTTGATGTTAATTTTCAGATTTAAAAGAGGCCGAAAAGAGGATCTGGAATGTAGGTCGAAACGTTTGTTCTTTTCACTTATTTGGTGTTAAATTTTGACTGCACCCCACAACTATTTCCACCCTCCTATTATGCTATTATCCTATCGTTTTTATTGTTATATAATATTTTAAACAAAAATCTGTTATTATTATTGTCTATTATTTTTATTGATATTGTATATCCAACTTTTTTATTTTTTTATATGTATCTTGTTCAAGAGGCCGAGAAGAGGATCTGCCATGTAGGTCGAAACATTTGTTCTTTATAAATTTATTTTTACTATTTTAAATTTGTCTTTGCTTTCAACTTTCTTTTCTACAATAATTTATATAGTAAACACTATAAATTAATCCAATTCAATTATTTCAATTTCGATTTGTAATCAGTTACAAGTACTATGACTTAAAAAAGAAAAAGAAAAAAAGAGCTGCGTCGCTAAGAATATAACCAACGAAGAACATTGGGTTCCGTGTAAGGTTGGGCGATAGTCGATAGGTCATGCCTATCGATGGTCGCTATCGATTGTGTCGACTATTTTTGGTTTGTTTACCCTCAAGTTTTAAAACTCTCGGAATTATGCTGATCTGTCTCTGCCCAGTGTCGAGTTCTTTTGAAATTGAACTCGGAATTCCTACAGCTCAAGGGTTCTCTTTTATATAACTTTGATGTCGCATCAAGCGTGTCATTATTTAATTCTCCGAAATTACTGATTACATTATGTTGGGTAGTACACGTAGTCTCACATTTGTGCAAACGAACCAAATTCGTGGTATTGAGCATTGGCTCTTCCAGGTTTTTATAACCTTAACTTCTTCTTTAATTAGGGATCTTTTTCTACAATTCTTAAATGTTCAACTACAACATTAAATGCTAGCTGTTATTTCGGGAAATAAGCAAGAAGAGAGATATATATAACAACATGACCCAACACCTCGCATATCCTGATGATGTGGTTATCACAGCAAGAAATGAAAACGTGCTCTTGGAAGCATTATGGGAATGTGAAGAGGCAGCTAGGAAGGCAGGGCTCATTATAAATAAAGATAAAACAAAATACATGCTCTCATCCAGGAAACTGTCATCCAGTGGATATCTCCATAGAAGAGGGTGCAGGTTTGAAAATGTTAAGACATTTAAATATCTTGGCACCATTATTACAGACGACAACAGACTGGAACATGAAATAAAGGCGAGGATTGAAAACGGTAACAGATGCTATTGGTCCCTTAGAAACGTGCCCCCCCCCCCCCGTAGTCTCAAAATAAATGTATATAAGACGATACTTCGTCCTGTCGTTGCCTATGGTGGGGAGGCGTGGACTCTAACCAAACAGCATGAGAGATTATTGAATACATGGGAGAGAAAGATTCTTAGAAGAGTGTATGGCCCAACCAAGGAAAGATATTCTTTCCGCACGAAAAGGAACCAAGAACTTAAGGACCTATAAGGAGAACCTGACATAGTTTCTTGTATTAAAAAAGCAAGATTGAGATGGTTGGGGCACGTTCACAGAATGGACAAAAAAAGGCTCCCAAAGCTGATTCTGGAGGGACGTCCAGACAGAGGAAGGCCTAGAATGCGATGGCTGGACGATGTGGAAGCAGACCTTAAGCTCCTGGGGGTAAGGACATGGAGAAGAGCAGCGAGAGATCGGTCAAAGTGGAGGAGAATTGTTGAGGAGGCCAAGGTCCTCCATGGACCATAGCGCCATGTGATGATGATTTTTTAGGGAAATATGTTGCTCAAGGAGCACACTTGACTTTTGAAATTTACTATTTTGTTATTTTTTTTCTGAAGATTTGATTTGTTCATTGTTATTGTAAATTGTAAATACTTTTTTAAAATTCAAATAAATTATTTTTTTCCCTCATCTTTATGATATAATCTTAAAATTTATAATCCTGCAAATTTTAAATAATAGGCAGGTAATTGAATTTGATAAAATTAGTTGAAAATCTATATTGAATAGTTTTGGAAAAAAAGGAAGCAGCTATCGAAAAAATATCGATAGCTATCGATAGTTTTCAGCCGATAGTATCGTCCTATCGATATTGCTAAATCGCCCAACCCTAGTTCAGTGTATGATAGAGACTGTTCGGTTTCTTTGACATCGGTTGTTCAGGTCTATCCTACGATTTAGAGTATCAGTTTTATAGATGCTGGGTGAGCCCCAGGTGGGTCTGCAGAGCACAGGATTCATCTATGCCTGTTAACAGATTCTCATCTCCCGTACTTAGCATACACTGAACAAAATACGCTTCAAGTATGACCCTGGTATAGCAACGAACCATGATGGTACGCACTTACACCACATTACCTTATGGTTGAGTAATTGTTGCACGACTAGTTTTATTATTCAAAAAATAAAGAAGAAGAAAACCTATTACAACCGTTATTTATTATTACGAACTCATAAACTTTATATAGACCGCTTATTGATGTAATAAAAACCATCTTTCAAGTAGCCATGGCAACCTGATAAAAAACAATAGTAGCGATACCGGTGATGAGTTCATTAACAGGTGATTCCCGAAGCATTAGCCCAGAACCGTGAAGATTTAGCGGTGATGGGTTCGGTAATGCAAGTTCCCATAGTAGCGGCTCCTGAGATGTGTTATTATAATCCATTTGTTTAATTATAGCTCGTTGGGATCGAACCCTTGGGATTGGAGATCTGAGGAGAACTAACTAGATCGATTCCCTCTTCGATCCTGTTTTCACAGCTGCCTTCGATTATGTTTTCGGTAACGTTTCCTTTATGATCCTATCGTATGATTATCACTTCGTGTAACTCGTTATCTGAAATAGGAACGGTTATATTGAATAACTGTTATAATTGAAGATGGTGCATAGAGATGTACGTAAAATGTCGATATTTTTCAATGATACTTTCTTCAATACTTTTTAAAATTGAGGAAAAAAAACGAAACATATACTTTATTCTTCCTATCATATCTGTTTTAAATCTGTTATCATATTTTATATTTTTGTGTAAATAGATAGTTGTTTTCTCTCTTTAAGGAAAATTGCATGGATAGAAGCAAAAATAAAAATATTTATTCATAAATTATAGGGAGAGGATTGGCTCAGTGGTAGAGTACTGAGCTGCCATGCCGGAAATCCTGGTTCAATTCCCGCTGCAGGCCATGATTTTTATTTAGTCTGTTTGCAGCGGGAGATGGATTATATAGGATCTAGGACCCTCCTATGGCCCACCCAGCCTCTATAAAATATTATAAAAACAGGGTACCCAAAATAAGGGGGAAAAATCTGGCGGTCGAGCGTGACCTAGGACAAGTCACCTCCTTGCAGAACCGTTGTCCATGAAATAGTACAGTCTCTACCATGTACTGAACCCCAGACCCTTCATGGGTTGTAGTGGTACAGGTTTTTTTTTTTTTTATTCATAAATTATACAAATGCCATTTGGCGCTTATTGTATTTTTGATCTTCTTTGGTCAACCTCCCCTAAGGGATTCTCGTGGAATCGTGTGAAGGAACTCCTAGCGTGGTTTATTTCAGCAGATCCCTGCTCCAGATACGTTTCCTTGTCGGATTTTGTGGTAATGAGACACTACTAAACAGACGTTATTAATGATTGTACCAGTACGTTTGGATGTCCAGCAAGTGACTCATGGAATTTTTAGTAGTTTTTCTTGATTGTGTCAGTCACGAGTGGTATGTTGAGATCTTTGTTAAATGATCTATTAGTAATGTAAAAGGGACTATGTGTAATATGACGAAGGAATTTCGATTGAAAGATTTGAATTGTCTGTAAGTGGCATTTTTCGCTTGACACTTGCGAGGCATAAGTCCATATTGTTTAAAATAGCATGTTGTATATTATAATTTTGTTAGTTAGGGATAGTTTAAATTTGTGGTGAGGTAATCGTCTTAGGAGTGAGAGGCGGTGGATGAATTTTTTCTTCAAATTAATTACTTGTGATTTCCAAGTCAGTCTTCTGTCCATTGTAAGACCCAAGTATTTTGTGTGTATTGTAATAATGGGTTAATTGTTAGGGAGGGGCAGTCCGAATGGCTAAGTGTAAATGTTACTTGGTTTGATTTTTGTATGTCCGCATTGAAGTAAAAATGAATTCTCTAATATTAGATTTAAATTTGATTTAGAAAAACTTATTGGACAATTGATTACCAATTAATCATAATTTATTATTTTACAGGTGAGCGCGGATGCGATGGCCACAGCAGATTTCATGCAGAGGGGTAAGTGAATTATTGTTGTAAATGTTTTGTAGGAATTGTAAAATATTTTGTTTTGTTTTATTAGTTATTGATTTTATTAATTTTTAAATATTTTTATGTGAAAAGAAAATATTTGTCCAGGACCGGGACTCGAACCCGGGTCACCCAGATCGCTAGTCTGGGCAACCAATTGAGCTATCCTGGGCTCAATTATTCTTTGAACATTTATTTAATTTGGATCTTGTTGACTTACGTCATTATATATTATTATAATTTATTTTATTTTATTAGTTATTGATTTTTAAATATTTTTATTTGAAAAGAAAAAAATTGGGTGACCCGGGTTCGAGTCCCGGTCCTGGACATATCTTTTCTTTTAAAATAAAAATATTTAAAAATTAATAAAATCAATAACTAATAAAATAAAATAAATTATGATTATATATAATGACGTTAGTCAACAAGATCCAAATTAAATAAATGTTCAAAGGACCTTCTTCCCCATCGCAAATTACGAGAACGCGGGGACATGGGATCAGTGAAAAGAAAGAATACGGCAATGACCGGGGAGCGAGCCTGATAGAGCCAGGATAGCTCAATTGGTAGAGTTCCAGGCTAGCGATCTGGACGACCCGGGTTCGAGTCCCGGTCCTGGAAATATCTTTTCTTTTCAAATAAAAATTTAAAAGTAAAACATTTTGTATTATTTCCAAACTACAATACAAAACAATATGTTAATCTGTGATTAATTTGTTATAAGCCAAGTTTGAAATCGATTTATGAAGTTTTACATATTTTTATGAACAAAAAAAAAAGATTAAGCGAATTTAGTAGATAGAGAATTGTCATAAATTAAGACATTTTTATATTTATAATTTTGCATTTTCCCAACCTTAGTGACCTCTCTCTCTCTCTCTCTCTCTCTCTCTCTCTCTCTCTCTCTCTCTCTCTCTCTCTCTCTCTCTCTCTCATTTCAATTTATTTTTAAATTTGTATTTTATTATATATTTATATATTATAATACTTGCCCGTTGATTAGATATTAAGTGAGCCATATTCGTTTAAAGATAGCCGATGGTAGAAGGGTAGAGAGACAGGCTACAAAAAGGCTACCACTTTTTCATACCAACCCTCTTGGAGCATCCCCTAACGACTCGACATTATTTATGGCCATAATATATAGTTTTTTTTTTCTCTTTAACATTTCCTTTATTTTTTTTTCTGTTTCCATTCTTAAAGAGGAGCCTTTAAAGGTGGTGGAGTTATGAGAGGCTATAAATAAAAGCGTTAACTAGATCAGAAGACGGCGTGGACTGCTATTAGGCAATCCTCTGGAGATTCGATCCTGGTCAATAAGGTGCGCGCGGAGGTGTTTAGCCTCGCCTCAAATGATGGGTTGTCTCTAATCCTTTATCGGGTTGCGTATCCTCGTAGATCGGCGAGTAGTTCAGGCTCCGGAAGAGGTAGCGGTTTATGCTAAGCGGCGCTACGGCTACAGCCTTCAGTTAGTATATCTAATGGAACAATAAAATACGGCTAAAATATTATTCGAACCCGCCTTTCTCGAGCATAATGTTCTGTCTTGCGACATTAGTTAATAATATTATGCTGAGGCCTGTGGAAAAGATCAGTTACTGATACAGTAACTGTATCCGTATATTATTATAAAGCTAGAAAGTTCCACAACCTTGTTCATCTTTTGTTTTTTCTATCATCTATGGGAGCCAGACTACTCAGTAGAGCACTGAGTTGCCATGCCAAAGGTCCCGGGTTCAAATCCAGCTGTGGAAGATATTTTATTTAGTCTCTTGGGATAGAATTAACAGCTGGCTAGATTTTTTGGGGTCTGGAGACCCTCCTGGGGCTCTCTCAGCCACTTTAAAGTTCTACCCCAAGATAGGGAGAAAACTGGGCCGTTCTGGGTGATTTCGGTCTGACCACTTTCCTTCACGAGCGCTATCCCAGAAATTGTGTCAGGTTGTTTTTTTTTGTATATCTTGGGGAGCGGAGTGCCACAGTGGTAGAGCACTGAGTTGCCAGTCCGGAAATCCTGGTTCAAATCCCGCTCCAGGCCATGACTTTTATTTAGTCTCTTTGCAGCGGGAGATGGATCATAAGGATCTAGGACCTTCCTGGGGCCCACCCAGCCTCTATAAAAAAATTACAAAAATAGGTTACCCAAAATAAGAGGGAAACATCTGGCGGTTGAGCGTGACCTAGGACCATTCACCTCCTTGCATAACCGTTGTCCATGAAACAGTACAGTCTCTATCATGTACTGAACCCCAGATCATTCATTGGTTGTGGTGGTACAGGTTTTTTAAAAAAAATATCATAATGAAAAAAGTAGGGCGCCTGTCCACAGGGGTTTTCTTTGATCTATAGATGTATTTAAATTTCTTTATAATTCGTCTGAAGAATTTTTATTTATGTGATATGCACCTCATCTAAATGGTTAACTTCAGAAGAGAGAGGAAAAAATATTTATCATGGCATACATTTAACATGGGGGATAAGTTGACCCTAGGATGATAAATGTAAAAATTAATTATTTATTAATGCACTTTCAGAGATAATTTGGCATATAACTTTATTGAGTTATATACGATAATACATTATTGGAAAAATTCCAACTAAAAACCTTAAGTCTCTAAACTAAAACAGGAAATTGAAAATACCTGTCCAATATTTCGCTTATTCAGGCATCCTAAGGGAAGAAAGAGGATAACAGCAAAGCAAAACATGAATAATGCACCTAACAAATACATCCCAACCACCTCCGAGGCTCAAATGCAACTACTGAATCATAAGGAAGGTTACTAGATTCCCAGCTGGCTAAGGTTAGATAAAAATAGCTGATAAATACACCAGAATTTGAAAAATCAATATACACTAACCAAACCCCAAAAAACACAACAGGAAAACAAAGTAAAATATATAATGGTAACAAACAACACAAGAACAGAAGACAAAAAAACATATGAAAGTAAAAGTGCAAGAGAAAATTATCAAGAAACTAGTGGACATATGGTTAATCCACAAAATATATATCGAAAAACGGAAAGATCAACAGAGACATTAAATACATTTTAATACATTAGAGGAAAAATTCCAAATAAAAACCTTAAGTCTGTAAACTAAAACAGGAAATTAAAAATACCTGCCCAATATTTCGCCTATTCAGGCATCCTCAGGCCAGAAAGAGAATAACCGCAAAGCAAAACATGAATAATGCTCCCAAAAAACACATCCCACCACCTCAACATCTAGCAACATCTTCAATCCCTGAAAATCCCCCGAGGTGTCTGAAAAGAAGATGATCTCCTGACCTTCTTAGTTGAATTTCATATTTGAGTAATACCAATGGGTTGTACTTGCCTTTATCCATGCCACTATGTATCATTGCTGCCATTTACTTGTTGTATTGTTATATACGAAGGTCAAATGATCTTTTAAAAGTAAAATAAATATTTTTGCGAAAGTTACATTATGGCGAAACTAAAAATTCATTTATTTTTAATTTAAAAAAAATCTTGGTTGTCTATTTTGGTGTGTTTCGTCATATACTAACCTAATGTTTTAAGGAAACAGTATTGAAAATAATAATGATAAAGGTAAGGCTTAGGGACGGCGAAGGCAGTTGTTAATTTTAATTAATAAATTAATAAAAAGAAAAATAATTATTAATATTTTTATTTGAAAATTATAACTATTAATAAGAAATAAAAATAAAATAAAATATATAATATCTTTTGACGTAAGTCAACAAGATCCAAAATAAAGTAAAGTTCAATGTACATTCTTTCTCTTGTATGCATCGCAAATTGCGAGAACACGGGGATATAGGATCGGTGAAAAGAAAGGATGTGTCTGGACCGAGAAGCGTGCCTGGTTAGCTCAGTTGGGAGAGCACCACGCTAGAAACGTGGGTGACCCGGGTTTCAGTCCCGGTCCTGGACATATCTTTTCTTTTCAAATAAAAATATTGAAAAATTATAACTATTAATAAATTAAAAAAATATATAGATTAGTGAACTTTGTATATTTAATGTATGAATGAGTTTTATGTAAATATTTAAGATATTGAGGATCTCAACTGGTATATAAACGAGATCGAGTGATTACTACCAACTCTTGCACGGGCGCAGGAGAGTGCAATAAAAACCGGAACGACATTGATCGTCCCTAAGTGCAAGAGCTGTTGGGATCATCCGAGTCCTTTTTTTCTCCGGCACTTCCAGGATGCGAATCTGTGGAAATCGGTTAACGAGCTGTCCTTATTTAGCCACGGCCGAAGGATTTGAGTTTTTATTTAATTTTATTTTTGTACGTCTCTCGGTCTCTCTTATATTTCTTCTTCGCTTTCCTAAATGGCCTCGTTATATTTATTTCCCTCGTGCTCTTGTAATAGATGCTTAATAAATTATATTAAACTCATTACTTCGTAAAGGCTATACAAACAAAATTCAAGATGGCCTTTGGAATTTATATATAACACACGACTCTCATTCCAATTTGTAGCCACAATGAAGGCGAATGTCAGGTGGGAATGGCAGGAACACACACACACACATATATGTTCTGATTCTTGAGTTCCAGTCAGTTCTTACATTTTTAATTATTTTAAATTAAAGTTTCAGTTCTGGGGCTCAAGAATCA
Organism: Troilus luridus; assembly: GCA_964056705.1. Taxonomy (NCBI): domain Eukaryota; kingdom Metazoa; phylum Arthropoda; class Insecta; order Hemiptera; family Pentatomidae; genus Troilus; species Troilus luridus. The sequence continues at coordinate 6,326,620 of OZ057414.1, read as the reverse complement.
GAACATATATTTTTTCCATAACAGTCAAGATAAGTAGAAATCAATATATGTTAGCGTGTGTGTGTTTATTTTAGGCTTGTTTTATGGATTAAAACAAAAATAATAGTGTTTATAAGAAAAATATCGACCTTATTTCACTGTTTTCTGAGGATTGAAACATTATACTTTGCTATTTTTTATTCGATTTTACTTCATTTGTTTATTATACTTATCGATACATTTCATTTAATTTTTAAAAAAACAGTGCTTTATTTTGTGCAACGGGATAAAACATCCAGGAACAGTGGCTTTGAAATCTTTAAATTTCGATGGTGATAATTTTTAAATATTTTTATATTGAAGAGAAATGATTTTTCCTGGCCGGGATTCGACCCTGGTCTTCCGCATCTCTAAGGCAGAGCTCTAAACCACTGAGCTACCAGGGTTCGTATCCAAGCCAGACAAATTCATTCTCTTCACCGATCCTACATAATATAATCTTCAAAAGAACAATAAATAAACAAAAAATTATAAATATAAAATTGACGTTCGTCAACCAGATCCCAATTTGTTTGTTGCCAAGTTCAATGACCATTCTTCCCCATATGTACATCGCAAAAATTGCGAGTGCTGGGGGTTGGGGGATCGGTGAAGAGATTATATTTGTCTGACCTGGATACGAGCCCTGGTAGTTACGTGGAAGAGAGCCGCACTAGAGATGCGGAAGACCCGGGTTCAAATCCAGGCTAAGACAAATCTTTTCTCTTCAAAATAAAAATTTTAAAATATATATATATATATATATATATATATATTTATATATAACTTATGGAACACGAATACAGACTAAAAAAAAATTAGTTATTGGATCCGTTGCTAGGCTATTCCGATAAAATATTACATTCCTAAAGAACTCGTTTATTAATTATAATACAGAGTTTAAGAGTATATCAATTTTGATTATCTTCTTGGAGTTCTGCAACTGTGTGAGAACTTTTGCATAGTGTGAAATGGAAAAAAAAGAAATTGCGTTTTTCCATACGGTTTTTCCACATCAGTTTTTGAAAATTCCTGTAAGTGATATAAATATATAATATAAAATATTAAAGAATTAATAATGAAGTAAATATAATAAATGATCTGTAGGAAAGAAATTCGTTGACTGTAGGTACTATAATAGGATGTAATTAGTTGGGGGTGCAGTCAAGAAAACACAGCAAAATAAGTGAAACTATTGTATTTTATGTGCCGACGTTTCGACCTACTGTGTAGGTCATCTTCAGGGCTATGAGAAAACAGACAAAAACAGAATAGACTGTAAAAATACAGAAGATAGAGATACAGAAAATATAACAAAATGTAGAGATATAGAAAAATTGAGCGAAAAAAAGTGAAGGATATATAATGAAAGGATATATGAATAAAGATGATTACATAGCAGATGTATAGAAAGGTGATAATGCAAAACAAAATACAAAGAGAGAAATGAAGTTAAACAGAAAAAAAAAATGAAAAAGATATAAATATAATGAGTATGGAAAACCTAGTATAATAAAGATAGAAATGTATTGCAGAGAAAACAATAGTATGAAAATAGACTCCTGGGGAGTACCATAAGTGAAATGAAAGAACATGAATTAAAAATTAAGATACCTAAGAATAAATAGAGAAGAATATTGTAGAAAGTAAAGAATAGGAATCTCATGTATGACAGGCAGAGAAGTAAAATATAAATATACAATTTAAAATTTAAAATATATGTATCAGATGTTATATAAAGGTATACAATAGGAATGATGTTATATAAATAAAGATGTAAGTATAAAAGAAACTATAGATTATTTTGCTGTGTTTTCTTGACTGCACCCCCAACTAATTACATCCTATTATAATAAATGATCGAATTGTAGGAGAAATTTTGTTGATACAAGTTTATTGTTACTTTTAAATAAAGAACCACTTTGATCGCTGGTGCATAAGAACGGAACGTGCATAAGATATTTTACAATCAGTAATATATTTTATAAGTTTGCAGTTTGTTGTAGAATGATATTAAAAACGGAATGCTTCTTAAATACACCATCTGTCTTACGAAAAAAATAATTGATTCTAATAATTATTTAAGCAATTTAATCGGACTCGTGGTTCGATACGATTTTGCCTATCATTTGACATCTTATCGCTATCTTGAAGATCGATTCAGTATTAAAGACTTCAATATTAAATAAAATACAGTGCTTTTTGAAACCTTTAAGCTCCTCAAGTCTACCGAAGAATGGGGAAGCAGCCGAGGATGAAACTAGTACTAATGAGAAAAACCCTTTAATTACATGGACAGTTAGGGAGTACTAGACCTTGTAAATGCCCTGTTGTTTTTTTCGGATCTTAGAATGACGCTGCAACTTGCCTTAACCAGATCCGTTTATCTGTAACCTAATTAAAATATTAGTACAACTTCGAGAGTACAGATACATGATCTGAGGGACCAAGGTTTAAATACGGCTGTGACAGAAATATTATTTAATTTGTTAATAGCAAAGCTGTGCCCTGTGAGATTTGTAGACCCTCCTGGAGCTCACCCAGCCTCTATAAAGTACCTATTGGGGGGAAAATCCTCGCACCAAAGATTGTGATCTGGGCCGAATCATCCTCTGCAAAATTATGGGCTTAGAAACAGTAGTCTCAACCATATACCGAACTTAATACCCTTCTTGGATTGTAGTGGTTGTCTCTTTTATATTGTAATGTATTATCATTCTTATTATTAATATGGTGCTACAATCCGCAAGCGAGTCCTGTCCTCCTCTAACACCGATCGCCATGCTCTTCTATCGCTGGCTGTTCTCATCCAGCTGTTTACTCCAGGTTTCTTCGCATCATTCTCTTCGCAATCTGCCCATCTTAATCTTGGCCTACTGACCGCTCGACGTCCCTGCACATTTCTTGTCAACACCATCCTTGGAGTGGCACCTATTTGCATTCTCATGATGGGTGAGGAGAGGACAGTCAGAAGATTGTACTACGGAATACCTGATGGAATAAGACGGAATGGAAGATGGAAGGAAGCTGTGCCAGAGGATCTGAAGAGAACATGTGCATCAGGCCTGCTAACGATAGCGAAGAGCGTTGTGTATGAATGAAAGAATAAGATAAAAGACAAAATTGAGGAAATAATTTGAGAAAAACTTGTACCACTGCAACCCCAGAACGGGTCTGGGGTTCAGCACATGGTACAGACTGTTCAATTTCATGGAGAACGGTTGTGCTGGGAGATGATTAGTCCTCGATGACGCTCAACCGCCAGATTTTCTCTTTATATTGGGTACCATTTTGTAGAGGCTGAGTGAGCCCCGAGAGGTTCCTAGATCCCATAGTTCATCTCCTGCGAACAGACTAAATAAAAGTCTTGCCAGCAGCGGGAATTGAACCTGGATTTTTGGCAACTCAGTGGTCTACCACTGAGCCACTCCGCTCCCTAAATAGAGATAAAAAATTATAAGGCCATACATGATTTACAGTTTGTCCATATTAACTTGACAGTTAAAGTGTTAGCAGAAGATTTCGTTTAAAGCTGTACCACTACAATTTGAAAAATTGACAAAGTATTTTGAGCTCTAAACAACATTTAAACCAAACGGTGTGTAGGTAGGGAGGTTATTTGGATTTTAGTCTAGAACAGCTTTGATAGTTTAAAACTTAAAAAATAGTTTGAGCAATTTTTATATTAAAATCAAACAGAAAATATAACTATATTCTGCTTAAAGAGATATAAGGACACATTGACAGGTGACCAGCTGCCTGTACGCCTTTAGAGTATACATTTTATTCATATAAATAAAATTAGTTCACAAATTTCTTACGCATTAGAAGAAACTATATGATCATAAACAAACCCAATAAAATATATTTTTATTATACTAACTCGGATATGTTACACAAATGTGCACCCAATATACAATATATTGTTTGTTATTGGTAAATATAATGCTAGATTAAATATTTTATTAATAATAAATATTTACTAAATTCAATTCAATTCCCTGAATTCACAAATAAGTCTAAACATATTTTTTTTCGGGTGTAACAAATTTTAATCTGGATCGATTTAATTTATTTCCATAAATTTCCAGTTTAGCATTTATATTCGCTTTATCTCCAACGTTATAGCGCTAGGGAAAGTGCTTTTGACGTTTTTAGTCTATATATATATATATATATATATATATATATATATATATATATATATATATATATATATATATAATATTTTTATCTAAAAACGTTCATATTTATTCTTTCATTTTCCTTATGCTATCACTGAAGGTTTTTCTTCTTTCCCCTGTCCAGGTCTTTTTCTTTCTTCCACTAGTACCGCATTTTTGAGGAATGTTTGGTATTCCGTTCTGTTTTCTAATAAATCTAGTGTAATCATGTTTTTCTGTGTTTTTTGTTTTGTTTTTTTCTGTGTATCCTGGTTTGAATTTGTAGCCTATAATTTTGGTGAAATTTTGTTTGTTTAGTCTCTCTTCGTTCATCCTCATCATGTGACCATCAAATCGGAGTCTCATTTCTGTTTCCAAGTCACTCATTTCAAAGTAAATTTCTTCGTTAGATTTCAGCCGCTATCCTTCTGGTGTTACTTTGGGCCCGTGGACTCTCCTAAGAATCCTTCTCTCTATTACTGGTTTTACCAGTGTATTGCAGTACCTGAATTTGGCCCTTTTGGAGAGACATTTTTTATTATACATGCTACTCGTTAAGTAACAGAAATTCTCCAAATTTTTAATTTTGTAGTCTGTGCTTTTCTTTTAAGATAAGTTTCTGCTTATTATTTCGCCGAGATATTTAAAACTTTTAACCACCTGAATTTTACCGAATTCTGTTTTCACTTCTTTCTTACTAAAATGGAGGTCTGTAGTCATAAATTTGGTCTTTTTTATACATCAATATATATTTAAATATATGTTCATATGAGGTAAAGTAGCTTTTCCCTTCTATCCCTAGACTTTACTTCCTTGGTTCTTTCTTATATCAAACTATCAACTCACAACATCCATCTTATATCTATAGTCTCCTACAATTCAAATCCTCTATCCACTCCCAGGGCGCAAGATCTCGCCCTTCTGATCTGTTTATCCGGTCCCACAGAACCAAAACTTTTGAGCGCTCCTTTCTAGCCCGTTCCATCTCTCTTTGGAACTCACTCCCACTCGATATCCGTCATGCGTCTTCTTTAACCTCATTTAAATACAAACTTTTCCTACATCTTCTTAATTCCCAATCAGATGCTTTATAATCAATAAATAATTTATAGATATATTCAAATTGATCGATTGAAGAACTACTGTAAATATTCCCCATTCATAATAAAGCCATTGTTTTTTTGTTTTTTTAAATATCAGATGCTATTATTTATTCACTTATTTTTCCAAAAGCTCATTTCTTTTTATTGTAAATATGTCTGTTCTTTTATTTTTACTTTGTATCACATTTTCTTATTCTATACATACAAAACATACTTGTTTAGTTATTTACTTTCAGGATATTATGTATTTATTGTTTTATTTTGATGTAGGCCTATGGGCAGATATTTATTAATTTATTTTGTTCTTCTCTGTTATTCTAAAGGGACCTGGTCCCAGAATAAAATTATTTTTCTATTCTATTCTATTCTATATATATATATATATATATGTTTATATAGGGGGGGTAATAATATATTTTGCTATTAGTAAGGTGAAATAACTTAGTATTAAGTATTAAAACTAGTATTAAGTATTAATAAAAGCTATGAGGAGTCTTGAGTTCAGAACTTGGTTGGGACTGTACTGTTTCTGCGGCAACGGTTGTGCAGGGGGTAATTTGGCCAAGATCAACCGCTCCCAATCAAGGGAATTCACAACATTGAAGCTGGGTTATTCCCCAAGAAGGTAAGCAGATCACTAGGCCTAATAAATAAATTACAGCTTAGTATCTCAGCACTCTACTCATAGCCCTACCACTCCGAAGCTTCTGTTTATTAACTATATTAAGAGCCTTAATTGTTACTATTTACTGCTATATTATTCTAAATGTACATAGTGTTATTTATTGTAGGCTGAAATCATTTTTGTTAGCTAAAAACAAATAGTAAATAATACATATACGTTAAACACAAACTTTGGAAGCGGAGTGGCTCAGTGGTAGAGCACTGAGTTGCCATGCCGGAAATCCTGGTTCAAATCCCGCTGCAGGCAAGACTTTTATTTAGTCTGTTTGTAGCCGGCGATGAATCATATAGAATCTAGGAACCTCCTGTGGCTCACCCAGCCTCTATAAACCGTTATAAAAATAGGGTACCAGAAATAAGAGGGGAAAATCTGGCGGTTGAGTGTGATCTAGGACAAATCACCTCCCTGCAGAACCTTTGTCCATAAAACAGTACAGTCTCTACCATGTACTGGACCCCAGACCCGTTCACGGGTGATAGTTTTACAGGTTTTAAATACCAACTTTGATTACTTAAAGGATCTCGTCTCAAAGTATATAAAGATTTGAATAACTCCCTAACAAATAACATATATTTGAATACAAGTGAGAAATATATAGCATAGCCTTGAGTTTATAGAAATAACTAGGTAAGCAAGGGGGGATACAGGATTTTTTTCTGGAAGGCACAACGGGCAGGCTGGCAAAAATATCAAACATAACTTAGAAATAAACTTTAATAAAGGTTTATTAAAATATCTAAACAATAGTTTCACTCATGTTCTTTCTGTTATTTTATTCATATATTTTAACAACTATGGGGGAGCGGAGTGGCTCAGAGGTAGAGCACTGAGTTGCCATGCCGGAAATCCTGGTTCAATTCCCGCTGCAAGCCATGATTTTTATTTAGTCTGTTTGCAGCATGATATGGATCATATAGGATCTAAGACCTTCCTGGGGCCCACCCAGCCTCTATAAAATATTTTAAAAATAGGGTACCCAACATAAGGGGGAAAAATCTGGCGGTCGAGCGTGACCTAGGACAAGTCACCTCCTTGCAGAATCGTTGTCCATGAAACAGTACAGTATCTACCATGTACTGAACCCCAGACCCTTCATGGGTTGTAGTGGTACAGGTTTTTTTTTTTAACAACTATGATCATGTGATTTGCCTATAAGTATGTACTGTATGTACATGTACCGTCCATGTACTGTATGGATTTTCCACTGTACACAAAAAACCGCAAGGGGGCACGGAGGTAAGGTAAATCCGTCCTTGTAGGTAAGTCAACGTTTCCCTAATACTGGAATCAAATTATCAGGAAATACACAATCATAGAAAGGAAATCTTCATATATGTATATATATATATATATATATATATATATATATATATATATATATATATATATATATATATATTTTTTATAACCTCCTCAGCTGTATTACATTCAAAGGCCTTAGTTGGTTTTGAGACTTGAAGGAATTGTCTCTACTTGATGAATTAGTTTGTTTGTGTCAGATGTGATGCATTTTGTCAGATGTGATTTTTCTTTTGATGTGTACCTCGAAGATGCCTCAATTGATAACCATTGACTGGTCAGTTCTTATGAAGTATTTTAGAAGCTTTGCTATTAGGTTTTTTTTAATCGCATTTTTATCAACATATATAAAGTAGAGAAATAAAAATGACTTTTCCACTACAACCCACAAATGGTTTTCGGTTCAGTACGTGGTGGGGACTGTTCTATTTCTTAGAAAACTATTACGCATGAAGATGATTTGCCCTAGATGACAATCGCAAGATTCTCTATTTTATTTTTATTCTCCCACTTTATAGAGGCTGGGCGAGTCTCAGGAGGTCTGGGAGGACCCAGATCCCAAAGGATCCATCACTGGCTGTTAAAAGATTAAATAAAATCTGCCACATCCGGATTTGAACCCGGGACCTTCGGCACTCAGTGATCTACTACTGAACTACTCCACTCCCATACATAAAGCAAAGTATGTATACATTTAGATTTATACTTTTATGATAACCATACTGAGTACACAATATCCACGCTGCATATCGATAACTATCGATAGCTGTGTTAGGTTAGGATTTGCGGGCAACCGCAGCTGTATTTGTCTTTAGACCGTTGTCATTGAGTCCGGCGAGGATTAGAGTATGCGCATAATGCGATAACGTGTTTCACAAAGAGGATTAAGTCTGGAGAGGGGGGTACTGTGTGGGGCACGGGGTTCCGATCCGGTGGGGTTCTAAGTAGACGTTGATGGAAAAATTAATTAGAATCTAATATATGATGTATGGTCGTTGATTCTCTCTCTTTAATCTATAAAAAACTTTCTAGTGGTGTAATGTGTTATCGGGGTTGCCTAGCAACGTATCCAGCAACTACTTTTTCTTTAGTCTTTTGTCATGCTCGATCTGGTAAATAAATAAGTATATAAATATATATAAATAAATATTTTTAAAAATTGGCAAATCACAAAGCAACTGTTCTTAAATTACAGCCATTACACAAAATCTAGCACTGTTTTTGAAAAAAATGAAATGCATCGATAAAAAAAAATAAAACAAGCTACATTTTATAACAAAATTTCTATTTTAAGAATCTTATTTCTATACATACAAATGAATACAATGTGAATAGATTAAGACATTTTTCTTATAAACATTCATTTAATACACAAATACTCAATATCTCAAAATAATATTAAGTTAACATTAAGTACATAAGTTGTACAATTAAATGAACAGTTCATTAATTTGTAAAGAAAGGTTTTGCCCATCGTTTTACATAGAAAGGCACCCTCCATTTTAATAAAGTTGTATTTTAAAGCATTATCAATAATTTTCATTCTTCACGGATTTTTTCAATATATATTGCTAATTTAATCAGTATTTATTCAAAGTTAAAAGTTGACTCTATAAAATTTATTTTCCTAAATAAGAACAACAGCAGTATGTGTGTAATTTACATGTTTTCTGTAGCTGATATATATATATATATATTTTTGAAATAGCGCATGCAGGGAAGATAAAAATTTCAAGTCGGTCAATTTTAAAAATTTATAGGATATATAATATAATATGTCCATTAGTTAAAGTCAATTTGTATGATCCATTTCAATATTCTATCTTGTATATCTAAAATACACGGTGATAACTAACTTTTTTTTATATAATAGAAATACATGATAAATTAGTCAAACGATATTTTTAAATATTTTTATTTGAAAAGAAAATATATGTCCAGGACCGGGACTCGAATTTATCGATTAATAAAAAAAATTATTATCTATTCGCGTCCCGGTCCTGGACATACCTTTTCTTTTCAAATAAAAATATTTAAAAATTAATAAAATCAATAACTAATAAAATAAAAAAAAAGATATTTTTTAAAGATAATTTTGTCTACTTAACGGGTATTTATTGCAAACATGTATTTATTTGGTCTTTTTAAACATTTCGAAATTATTAATAAATTTGTGATTACTTAACTTGCATATAGTTTTTTTGAATGGATTGTATACCAGTATTGTGAATGGTCATTGCGATATCGCTATACTATACTTTCTACAAAACTAAATACATCGTAAGTTATCGTAGTTTTTTTCTGAAAACTACTTAAAGAAGTACTAAAAAGTGTAACATAGTAATTTCCCTCACGTACATTTCTCACGTAGCCGTTATGTGATAATAGAGACCCCAACAAGAACACGTAGAGCTGATCGACTTGAACCAATCAGGTGAATCGTTTCATATTATCCGGCCAATGGGATGCTACTTATATCTACTTACATCTAAACTAAGTTATAAATCTTCACATAGGTGGTAGTTCTTTTTAGTATTATGAAAAGTTATATCTATTATATATGTATCTATATATTTATTTACTATAAGCGGCTCTCCGAATGCAGCAGGAACATTATTTAATAAATTATTTTATCACTTCCATAAAGGTGGAATCAATAGACCCTCCATGGGCTCACCCAGCCTCTATAAAATGAATATCTGTAATTGGGAGAAAAACCTGGGTGTTGAGCGGGTTAGGATCCTTTTGTTTAAGTATTTGCATGGTTATGGTGCTGTTTCTGGTTCGGAATATTATTTGTAGTTGTTATTTTTTTTAATGTATCCTATCGTATTTCTTTCAATCTGTCCTCGTGATATCTGGAATAGATGAAATATTGGCATATGTTATTTTTAATACTTGAGGTTACTAGGGATGGGTAAGGTTGTATCAATCTGATACTAAAAACTATTTGATACAAGTATCAGATACTGTCGAAATATACCTGATAGTTTTGTATAAATTGATACAAGTATCAGATACTGTGAGATTGATACAACCTTACCCATCCCTACAATAAAATTACATCGTCTCACGGATTTAAAAAAAAATTATTATCTACTATTAATCACGATCCTTTAAATAATAAATAAATAATAAGCAATATTCAACCACTGATTTAAGTCCCCCAGATTTGATTACCGTCGAAAGACCAATTTCCCCGCATCTCCCCTTAGTATTAATAAATAAATAAGTAAAAATAATAGTGAACAAGTTTTCACTTATTATCAATATAATCTGTAATTAGTCACTTATCACATATGTAGAAACGAAAATAAACTATGAAATTAGTTATCAGTTAAGGGTGGTTGAAACAACATTTTTCGAGATCGCCTGCTAATATATGATTTTTCACGAGAAACTTTCGCAAAGAAACCTCGACCTATGTCGGGCAAATACGGGTTCATTAATGGATATATCTATACCATAAATTAATGACAATTGACATAAATAATTGATATCGGGTGCAAAAAACAAAACAGCTATAGCGTTTTAAAGAATTTAGCGTGCGGCGGCGGATAGATAAATTTTGTATCACAACCCAAATTCTACCGTGTCTTGGAACGTGAATAGCAAAAGTTTGAGGTAGGGTTAAAATCTATTTATTATTGTTCAATTCCATAACCTTCAAAAAATAATTAACAAATAAAAAACATGATTTTAATCATTTGATGCATGTGCAGGTTACTATTTTGGCGAATAACTCTTTTTCCTTTAATAATGCTAACAAAAACTGAAAGGCTTCTGTCTAGCGTATTAGAGGAGTAAGGGTCGGGATATCTGTATTCAACTACAAAAGTATCAAGTAAAAGTATCAGATACAGAAAAGTATCACTATCACTTGTATTCAGATACAGGAAATCTACCCATCCCTAGGGCCAGTGTGGCTTCTTGTAACTAACTACTACTTGCAGTATCACTTGTTTGAATATTTTCTACTCTTGCCCCTAGAATTAATATTTTATTTTATGTATTTTGCATACAATGTTAAGGACTTAGAAATGTATGATACATGTATATTAAGATATATAGATCTCTCAACTCAAGACCACCTGCTGTATAATAAAATCGTTAGAGGAATTGGACACTATGCTAAGTAGCTGTTTCCTCGTCCCTCGTCCTTTACACAATAGGCCTCATCACTACTAACCGGTTTTAGATCCATCATCTCGATAGCTACTATTTCAAATTTACCATACATATATATATATATATATATATATATATATATATATTTATATATATAGAATATAATAGATTCTACATATAATTTTATTCTGAGATCAGAATAAGAGATTTGTCCAAAATTAATGTTTTGTATATATATATATATATATATATATATATATATATATATATATATATATATATATATATATATCAATATATGTGTAAAATTTAACAGTATAAAAATATTCTGAGAGGATTTTTCTTCTGAAATATGTACATTATGATCCAAATCAGCCATCGTGGTTGCCGGATTCACAACGGGGGTCGTGGTTGAGTGATTCAAAATGTATTTAAACTGGTCAACTGGTCGAGACCTTTTAATAAAAAGATCTTTTTTAGGAAAAGGTCGATTTAGTCACTTATTTACTAGAGCTATAGATGGGTTGTACGAAGTTTTGGATAGGGTGTCAGTATCCAATTTCTCAAGTTTTAATGTTTTCGTATTATTATTTACACTCTCATATATAGATAATATGATGTGTATTAAAAATAAATGGAGCATAGATGGCGATTAACAATATCTTCCACACCACACTACCTGGCAAGTACTTGTGGATGGATTTGATTCAACAACTTCCTGCAGAACCTCATCAATATCCATTTATGATCGCTCGGGGCCCTTCTTACTTTCCAACGTCGTATCTCCACTAATTAATATTTCAAACCAACGCCCCGACGTGCGCTGGACAAGGACACCATCTCTTTCATATTTAATAATTCAACGAGTTGCTTCGGAGCGGTGAGATTTTTTTTTCAGTAATGACAAAATTACGAGAATTTCTTTAGACACTGTTATGTTCCTTCTTTAAGACAAATAACTAAACTGAGGCTTTTTTGAAAGAAGTCGGATAGTATTTAACAATTTAGAGAATGCTCTAAAGGGATTATCAAGTATTGAAATTTTGAATTTGAAAATACGTCCATATTTTTTCTTTTATTCACCCATTTTTTTTGTCGGTGTAATACTACATATCAGCAGACTTCCAGACAGCACCTGTAAGATAGTTATGGGTTTATCGTTGAGAGTTGAACCCAGACACATCACTAACTAGCCCTCCAGACACCCCATTTGGACAGAAGGGTTTCGATTCTTGCCACTATACCGGTTTTTTTACTGATACCTGTTCCTCCATTCAAATACTGACCAGCACGTGTTGTCGTTACTGGTCCGAATCCAGACCGGTATCGAACCCCTCGCAGTCTGCAGGTCCTTCGAGTGCAAAGATGAATAAAAACTGTAAAAAAAAACCACTTAATGATTTATTACGGTTTGTAATCGGCCGTTATACAGGTGACTTCAAGGGTGTATTTAAAAAAGAAATATTTTTTTACTCAGTATACAATACTAGAATAACCGCCATAAGTAAATAGTATTGAAGTGGTAAGGCATTTTTTTAATTGTAATAAAGTTACGGTAGTGGGTGAACTAGACATGAAGAAATTTCTTTAGATTACGATTAGAAATTTTGAATTTTAAGATGAAAACAATACTTCGATAGAAAAAAAGGGTTCAATGCTTTTTTGTTTTTAAATACACACAATTATTTCGAAGATAATAAATTCATAATAATTCCTTATCTCAAGTAAATATGATATAGTTATGTATATAATTAAAATTTTCCACCAAAATCTTTGCCAATGCAGTTGAGCTAGTCGAACTGATTTCTTAGCGCAATGATTATAAATATGCTAATAACAGTAATTCTATACCACGTCTACAAATCATAAAAGATTTCGGGTTCAATACACGGTAGTAACTTATTTATTAGGTATTCCCCAAATTAAGGGTAACCAAATTACAGACGCTGGGTGAGCCCCATGAAGATCTATTGATCCCACATAGTTCATCTGTGTTTGTTAAAAAATAACCTGTCACAGCCGGATTTGAACCTGGAATATTCGATATATTATTTGCTCATGGACTTCATTAGTTTCTACACATCTAGTAATGTTTCTAAAATGGTAATAAACCATAAAAATAAATTGTGATCCATTATATTAAGATATACACAAGAAGGTAATAATTTGCAAACTAAATTTCATTATGACAATTTACGGTGTTCTACTGGAGTAAGTTATACAATAGTGCTGATACTCAGTTATTTTACGTGTTTAAATACAATGTAATAAACAATTATCTAAATCTATACTTATTATAAAACCAAGTCCTCGGCCGTGTTTGTTCGCGGTAAACTCAATAATTACTGCACGGATTTTAATGCGGTTTTCACCAATAGATAGAGTGATTCGCCAGGAAGGTTTTGGTATATAATTTGTCGAGGTTTTGTGTAAATGGGTTGGAATATCGATGGTTTTCACCGAAGACGCTGCTTGCCTAATTCCGTGCAATTATCTAACGTGCAAGATAATAAATTCGTATATAAAGAAATATTTGGTTTTGTTCTTGTTTTTATAATTTCTATATATTAAATTACGTTAGCTGAGATGGGAAGAAAGAAAATCAAGACTTCCAAAGAAGCCTAACCAATGATATTCACGTGGTTCTTAGTGGCCGCTACGTGATAAAAAAAAATACATTACACAGACAAATCATGCAGGGATAATATGCCTTGCGAGCAAAGCTGGGCTGGGTCGCTGGCTGGTACCTAATATGTTGTCCACTAGTGCATTAAAGATTGTAGTTAATGTTTCGTACATACAAAAACTAATAAATAGTTTGGACTCATCAAATCTTTCTCTATTTCAATTAAATTCTTAAATTGGATACAAATTGTTTTTGCATCCACGTGCTTAAAGACTAAATAAATTTCATAATCAATGACTAATTAATTTCGTAAATTTTAAAATTTTATATATATATTTATTAATGTATGTATATATATATATATATAAATAAAAAAACAAGGAGGAGGCCCAGACCCATGTACAGCTGTAGAGTAGAGTAGCGGAATTAAATAAGAAATAAATATTGTATAATCATTATATAATATTATACAAAGTAACATGGGAGCGGAGTGGCTCAGTGGTTGAGCACTGAGTTGCCATGCCGGAAATCCTGGTTCAAATCCCGCTGCGGGCAGTTACTTTTATTTAGTCTGTTTGCAGCCGGAGATGGATCATATAGGATCTAGGATCTCACCCAGCCTCTATAAAATATTATAAAAATAGGGTACCCATAATAAGGGGAAAAAACCTAGCGGTTGAGCGTGACCTAGGACAAGTCACCTCCTTGCAGAACCGTTGTCCATGAAACAGTACAGTCTCAACCATGTACTGAACCCCCAGACTCGTTCACGGTCATTGTGGTACAGGTTTTTTTTTTTACAAAGTAACATGTAATGTAATTCAATGCTGTGTAGTATAGTATACTACAAAACAATGCAATACAATATTTATATGATAAAATACTACATAATATATTTTGTATAATATTACTTACCCTTACACATAAATATAAAGAAAATGGCCTGAGAGATTTTTATGACCTCCACCCGGGCATTTTCCTTCCACATATTCTATTATCAGTATTTGGGAAATACATTAATTGAGATATGTTATAATAATTATTAATACTTGATATTAATAATAAATTAATATATTAACTTTATAATAAAAGTTGCTAAATATTCTAGAAATAAAGTCACTTTACCCGAGATGCGTTAGAAAGCAAATAATCTTGTCACTGTGTTATTGTTTTTGAATCTTTTTTATTTTTATTATCTTTTTTTTACAATTTTGCTGGGTTTTTTTCTCTATAGGGATGGCATAGGTATATTGTATACAGCCAAATTTAAATTATATGAAAGTTCTATTTCTCAGTAAGTCCTATCGTTTTGTTGCTATTGTTACAATTTACTTAAGCGTATCTGTCATATATCTTTGTTTACATTTTTCAAATAATTATGAACGTTAACAATTATTTCTGGGTCTGATAATTTCAAAATTTCATAATAAATGATATTTCGGTTCAAATTTAAATCCCGAGCATTATTTCTCTTTTACTTTTTGTATGCCGGGCACTCAAGTACATTATGTCTAAGAGTCTTTCTTTTTAGCCTATCTTATATTGATAATTGTTGCAAATTCCATAATTTGACTGGTTATTTCTGAGGAATTAGTTATACTATATAAAAGGTATTACTATTTTTTATAGACTTAAGAATGTTCGATTTGAAAAATCCCTTGAATTTCTATTTATGAATAAAATTGTAAGTATAGTTTTTTACTTCTTTGTATGATATGTATCATGTATGTTTAACATGTAAATGTATATATATATATTGTATATAGAGCACGTATTTGAAACCTGCGCTCTTCGGAATATTTACCTGGTAACGCTCACTCCCACCCTTTAGTTGCGGTAGTTAACATGAATGGACTTCGACCATCGAAGAACTGGCAATGAAGAAGCTTCTGTTTTGGTTCTCATAGAGAGTGTTCTTCTGGAGTTCATGACTGAGATTGATCTGCGGGTGACAATGACCTGCTCCACAAAACCTGGAGTAGCTGGGACCAATCTCTTTGAGGTCCTCAAGCTCTTTGATGCGGCCGCTCTGTCATTACGAACACGAGGGTCAGCCTCTTCTTCCTATGATGGATCGCTTATGGTTGTCATATCCTGGCGTCTTCGTGATTCGGGAGGTCTTCATCAGTCCCACGGGTGGCCTCTACGGTCTGCTATGCTTTTTCGGAACTAAATTCGCAAAATAATATATATTTAAGTAAATAAAGTTTTTCGATAATCTAAACCTAATAATCCGAATACATTTTAATGTATCATTACTAATAAAATTTAAAATTATAAATAGGTAAAGGACCCCTCCTATCAAAATGAATACCGTAAAAAAATAAAAATAACGTGTCATAAAAAAATACAATTATCAATATTTCTAATTAACTTTCAATACCAATAGTACTGTTAACCGTTTTCTCTAACCTGTTTCTACAAGTAATGAAGAAAAAAATTTGATGGTTCAAAGTTATGGAAAATGGGCTCTCCTGAACTAATACAAAAAGAACCATTATGTAATATGGCGTAGAGATATGTATGGAATTTTGTCTATGGATGTATAAAATTAAGGGGTCTTTTTCGTTTAATGCACAATTCGGTTATTAAAAAAAGTAATTGTTATTAAAAAGTAACACGCGATATAGTTACAATCTCCATATCAGTAGAACATATGACTACATTTCTTAGTTTCGTTTAAAACCTAATAATGGCTATGTTAAGGTTATACGAAGATTTTAAAGATTTGGACCGAACCATCGCATTCTTACAAGAAAAAGGCCCCATCCATAAAGAAAAACTATGCCGGAATGGACATTCTATGAAGTTGCGCAAGAGAGATGACCGGTACAGATGGCGGTGTCACAATGCAAGTTGTCTTTTGGAAGTAGGACTCAGGGAAGGTATATGGTTCAACGGTTCAAAATATCCTCTGAATAATGCAATTCTTTTTATTTACTCATGGACCAAGAAATATACAACAACGTTATTTTGTAAAGACGAATTGAGTATGTCTGCAGAAACAGTAACAAATTGGAAAAATTATTTGAGGGAGGTTTGTGCTGATTCGCTACTTTCTTGTTTTACAAGAAGGAAACATAATGCCTGACGAATATATCCCAACCAATGGGTTTTTGGTGGTATTTGCAGGGAGACGAAAAAATCTTTCATATATTCAGTGCCCAACAGGAACAAAGATACTTTAATAGCGTGCATTAAAGAATGTATTCTTCCAGGAAGTGTTATAATATCAGATTTATGGAACGCTTATTCTACTATAGAAAGAATAGAAAGTTATGATTTTAAGCATTATACAGTCAACCATTCTGAAAATTTCGTTGATCCTTCAACTGGAGCGCACACACAGTCGATAGAATCGTTATGGGCCGCGGCCAAAATAAGAAATAAAATAGAAGCTGGAACTAGAAGAACAATGTTGAATTCATATCTCTGTGAATTTATGTGGAGACAAAGGAATGTGGGGAAAGACCTTTTTGAGGTTATATTGGAAGATATCGCTTCATTTTGGAAATTAGAATAAACCATATCATTTGTGTTAACAATTATAGTTACTTTATATTAATCACGTGTTACTTTTTAATAACAGTTACTTTTTTTAATAACCGAATTGTGCATTAAACGAAAAAGACCCAAATTAAGTTTAATACATGTCCATTGTAAGGAGTTTCTTCTTTTGTTTGCCGCTCATTTCGCCCGTCAGATGTTTCTACTTATTAGTGCTCACTTTGGGCTGTCGTTACGTGCGAACGCATATCAGTGGTTTATATGGCCAAGTAACTGCCAAATTTTTCCAAAGTTTACCATATCTTTTCTTTGCGGGTCAGCGGTAAGCATCCTGTTAAAATTTGTAAATATAATTTTATATGATCTTTGTTTTTATTAATTATTTATCTATGATTTTTTTTAGTTGGTGATTATGATTATTTCATTGGTGTTGTCTTAATGATTAAGTCATGAACCTTATTATGAATAAAACCCACTTTTTTGGATTTTTTTTTATTTAATCAATTTGGACCTTGGACCGAAAATCCAGCAACCTGGTCGCACCATATTAAACTTGTATGCCTAATAAATTGTCAATTCATTCGGTATGATTTCCGAATCAGTGATGAAACTCGAACACGCTTACCAGGTTCTGTTTTTAATCATTTGAATCTATTCATCCCATAAAAATAGCCACTCTCATTTCGAATCATTTCATTCTACATATTAATGCCTAACAAATCTGAAGCTGTATCGCGATCACTTTCGATGTAGGATCCGTCATCAAGATCCGATTCGAAAACACTAGCTTCTTCTTTCGCTAAGTCGTCTACTAAGAGGGGAATTTAATCATAAAATTTCGGATCACCATTCCGAAAAAGTATTTTTGATGTGTCAGGTCTGGTTTTCATTTTTGTCACACAATCAAATGATATGGTCCGGGTAGAGGTCAATAAATTTCTCTTAGATATGGAGAAATGTTTATTTAGTAGCCAACGTTTCGACCTACTTTATAGGTCTTCTTCAGGGCTAAATATGCAAAATACAGACAATTGAAAATTAAAAAATTGTTAAACAAGGTATAATATTTTAAATTATTATAATAAGGTAATTAAATAATTAAATATTACATTAAATAGTTTAATTAAGGTTTGTATGTAATGTATTTTACGTATATACCCCATAAGAAGACCTACAAAGTAGGTCGAAACGTTGGCTACTTAATAAACATTTCTCCATATCTAAGGGAAATTTATTGACCTATACCCGGACCATTTTCTTCCACATATTTCATCAAGGTCAACAATTATCATTCAATATTTATATTATAATCGGTGGGGTGTAAAATTACAGGAATGGCTACCATAAGGGACCATGCCTCAGTACTTGAAGGTTAGGATGAGCTGACTGTTCCTAACTTAACACGTGCTGGGTTTCTGATTATATTAGTAACTATATTTAACATTGTTCATAGCTTAAAACATATTTTAAAGAATTGTATAATATTTAAAAGTCGTGATATTGACAATTGTGTTGATTTGTAAGTCGTGAATTCAACGACTTAACCAAGGAGGTGAATGGAATAAAACACGTGGATGCAGTGAAGAAGTGTAATTAAAAAAAACATATTTACAAACTTCTAAATAACTACATGTATCTTTAATTACAAACCTGAATCAACACAATTGTCAATATTCCATAATAACACAAATAATATTAATTTAACAAATGTTAACTTCAGCGAGTCTCTCAGTAAGCCGATATCTATCATAACCTTCCTCACATCTGTGCATAAGGTTATCTTCACATCTGTTAAGTTTGGCGTGAATATTCAAACTTACATATTTAATAACGTCTGTTTTATCATCAACATATGATAAAATGTTATCTGAATCACTGGAGTCATCACTATAGAAGTTTTGGTACCTTCATGGGGATGTTTGCAATTTTTTTATCTTTAAATTAGACGATGATGTCATGTCGTTCAAACATGCCATTGTTTGAACAGTTCCGCTTTTGACATGAACTTTTTTAGCATTGTGTTTTTCTGATGATACTTATGTTTCTGCATACAATTTTGAATAACATGTAGGAAGTTTCATGATTGGTTCTGAGACATTCATTCCTGCGTTTTCTGTGTTTCATTATTCAATATTGATGGTTTCAAAACATCGCTGATTAGTGATCGTATCATCCTTTTGACGCCAAGAGGTTTTGGTTCAGATGAATGTGCTAGGATCCTCTTTGTTTGGCAATTGAATTTGGTAGGTACTGCTTCTTTTTTTCAAAAATATTACTACTAATCTAGCTGTAATGGTATTATCTACTTCTTCTTGTACCTGGAACAGACGAGAGAAAAAAAGGTCAAACTCACTGCATCTAAAAATGGTTTTTGTTTATGAGAGAGTTTACATGCACTAAACACTGACAAGTTATTGCTGAAGCTATTCTAATTTAACACAATATTCGATGTAGAAGATCTATGATAAGAAGCCATAACAATCTTTTAAGGATGATTTTTACCTATAATTTTACTGATTGCTTTATCAAGACAATCATCTTATTTAAACATAGGGAAAGACACATTTGGAGTGCAGGAGAAGCGAAGAGTACAAAGCTTAAACTTATGATATGGATGATATTAATAACTATCTTTAACATTGTTTATAACTTGAAAACCTGCACCACTACAACCCGTGAACGGGTCTGGGGTTCAATACATGGTAGAGACTGTACTGTTTCATGGAACCGTTCTGCAGGGAGGTGACTTGTCCTAGGTCACGCTCAACCGCCAGATTTTCCCCCCTAATTTTGGGTACCCTATTTTTATAATATTTTATAGAGGTTGGGTTGGCTCCAGGAGGGTCCTAGATCCTATATGATCCATCTCCGGCTGCAAACAGATTAAATAAAAGTCATGGCCGGCAGCGGGATTTGAACCAGGATTTCCGGCATGGGAGCTCAGTGCTCTACCACTCAGCCACTCCGCTCTCTTCATAATTTAAACCACATTTTTAAGAATTGTATAATGTTTAATAATGTTAGCTTCCAAAGATATAAGTTGCACTCATCGGCAGGTGACCGGCCACCTGTGTGCGCACGCTTATGTCAATTCCATACTTTAGAATACATTTGCACATTGCTTTCGATATCATTGAATAAATAACTATATCCTTGAAATTTATTATTATAATTCAAACATTTTAGCGTTTACATATTATATAAATAAATTTAGTTCATATATTTCGGACGCTAAAGATCAAAGAAAAAACGATATGAGCATAAATAAACCCAATAAAATATCTTTTTATTTTATTAATACGTATATATGTTACACAACTGTGTAACAGAATATATTGTTGATAAATATATAGCTAGATTAAATATTTTATTAATAATAAATATTTAATAAATTCAAATCGGTGCACTGATTTCACAAATCGTTCTAAACATAATAAATTTTAATCTGAATCGATTTAATTTATTTCCATACATTTCCTATTTAGCATTTATATTCGCTTTATTTCCAACTTTATTGCGCTTGGGAAAGTGATCTCGACGTTTTTAGCTTATATATTTATTATTTATACATCTAAGATATCTTGTTTACACTCCTGTTTATATTTGATAAATAAAAATATGTTTATTAGGAGGGTATCAAAATATACCCCTCGTAGTAAAAGTAGTTTTTTTTTTGTGTTTTTTTAAATGCATTATTGAAAGTTACAACTGTATACTGAATACATCAAGTAAATATAATGAAAAATAAATCATGTACCGAGACAAAGACAAGTAGAGAAACAATCCAGAGGTAGTACTCAAATAAAAAGTTCAACTTAGAAGGTCACGAGGATTTTCAGACACCTCGGAGGATATATAGGATTATTAGGAATTGAAATAGTTAGGTTTGAAACTAGTGGTTTTGAGTGGGAATGAAGTTTGTCCTGAATGGATTGATATCGGATTCGGGCCTGATTTTCCACAAATGGGACATTGAGGTCACTATGGATCACTTTATTCGTTACAAAGTAAGGATCTTTGAGGATTTTGTATTGTAAGGATTCAATACGAGAGGAATTCGATGGCTTAGTGGAACCCCAAACCTCTATTCCTTAATTCCAGATGGATGATTGTCATGTATATGAGTCTTTGTAATTAATTGGGACCTTTGAGCATTTGCCTAGTAAATGTTGAAGTAGCCTGAAACGTCGAGCGGTTTCTTGAAGTTAAGCGCTTGTCAAGGTGTATTCCTAAGTACCGAACCTATTCTACAGGAATCAGTGGGGTGTTATTAAACGATACAGAAGGACAGGAAGTCGGTAGGAATTGTTAGGAAAATAATTAATCTGTCACAGACGGTCTTGAACCCGGGATCATTTTCATAAGAAAAAGGAAAATGCACATACCAAACAATATTACAAAAAAAAAAGTAATAAATATATTTAATAAAAATTAAATGGAAAGAAATTATGCGATTTTATTAATGAAATTTATAAATAAAGAAGATAAAAACTGAAGAGAGATAATTAAAATAATTACAACGCCATAAACGAATTTGTCCATTTAAGAATGTTCCAAAATATTTTAATATATTTTTTAATGGTTTTTTCTTTATTAAATATTATTTTTTTATAAAATTAATAATATCCGAAATACAATGCCTTAAGTCTCTGAATAACGCGAAATATTTAATCAATTATCGTTACTTAGGTTATAGAATCGTTACGATGTACATGGAAAAATTAAATGCAACACTCACACCAACAACCAAACAGCAACTTCACTCGAAGAGGTTCAGTAAAGCACTTTTATTCAATTTTTTTTCTTTTACCTTCTGTTTATCCCTGAATTGGTGGAAAGTCGACTGGTCATTTATTCTCTAATGTTTTATTCACTTAAGCTCTGTTTGAGCATTTATTCTCTATCATAATATTTTTTAATTCGAGATAAGTTTATACAGAAGAGAACAGCATTCGCCAGAAATAGTATGATTGCTTGAGGTGAATCCAAAAGTCATGTCAGGAAGATCTGAATCCTTAATAAATCCTGTTTTAATTCAGACAAAACACGCGTTCTTATTGAATATTTGAATTTCAAATGAATCACTAGGTTGCACACGCTTTGATGGAACACGGATGTAATATTTCGAATGTGATAACAACTTGCACTTCCCGCTCGACAACATCAAATAAATATTTAAATCTATTCATTACTGAATAGAAACTGTTCCAGGGGCGAGGATATCTGTTCTACAGTGGACTGCACCTTTTTTTTTCTTGGCTATTATTTGAATTTCAAATGACTCCCCATCTTCACCCCTGAAGTCTAATTCCTTCTTTATTAACCGTCGGCTCAGTGATGCGAAGGATACCGGAGGCAGTGGCCCCAGGACCTATACTGCCTCGAGTATCCTGAGGACATATTTCACGAAGAAATCAGAGTCCTTAAGGGCCGTAATTCAGAGACTTTATGGTTCCTTTTGCCGAAGCCGATAGCGCCACCGACACCCGCTCCCATTTTTTTCTCGTATTTACCTTGATGCGGTCCTTTTCTCCTGTTATTTATTCAGTTTTAACTGCGTTAGTCGAACCGTGTCCAATTTGCCAAAGGTAGGCTTTTGTTTTTTCAAAAAAAAAAATATATATATATATCTAGAGGCATCGTTATTGTCAAGAATTTGTTCAGGTTACCGATGTAGCAGGTATTCTTTTGTTATGGAAAAAAAAATCCTTTTTCTGTTGCCGGAAAATTAATTAACAACTAAATATAAACAACCAAGTACAGTATAGTGATAATAAAAATTATTATTCACAATTAAATTTTTTATATGTTAGATTGTCATGTCATATTAGTTGGTTATTTGTATGGCAGTGCCTAAAACCTATTTAACATTAAGTATATAATGGTAAATAAATTATTAATTAATTTTAACATATGCTGATTTAAACTTAATTATATATCCTCATGTGGTTAAGTGTTTCTTTATCTTCATTTTTCAATCATAATTTTTATAATTCCGAATATTTTTATATTATATAATGCAGTGGAAGTGATAAGAAAACAATATGTGATGTGTTGTGTCCGTGGACATTAGTTTGTGAGCGATTAGTGGTCATCGGCTTCGAGCCTTCGGGCTCACCTTACATTTGTTGTTGCTTAATAATAAAATTTATATATTTACTAAATTAAATATTTGCCACATTTTCTCAGGTACAAATGTATTTCTTTATCTTAAACTTTTAAAAATTAATTTCTTGTTATTATATATTTTTTTAAATTCTAAACTGCGCAAAAATAAACAAGGACTAATTTTGTTGTATTTACTTTGCGTAGGATTAAAAATTATATTTATTACAAAAAAGCATTAATATTTATTGGAAAATATACTACATTAATTATTAAATATATAATAATAAAAATGTTAAATAAAGTATATATTACAACATTTTTTTCAACAGTTATTTTCTTATTGTTATCTTTTTTTTAATTTGTATTAAATAATTTATTGTCAAAATCAATGTCCATAACAGTATGTTGCGATGTTCTGAAATTAACTGTGGGTACATTATTACACAAAAGTATGGTGACTAAAGTCTATGGGCTGTTGTGAAAAGTTTAAAGGAATTTAAATTTCCAAAAAAAAAAGGATAATATAACATAAATAAATGGGAGACTGGACAATCCGGTAAATCCTGAATAGGATCGGCTTCCAAATTTCCCCGACAAGAAGCCTTCACTCTCGCACATCCTTTTCTTTTTTCCCAGCCGTTCCAATGAAGATGTCCCAATCCTCCGGATGTCTTCCAATAAACTAATCAGGACTTCTTTCCTTCTCCTTTCAAAGGACTCGGGACGAGTATTCAATAAAATTACCATTTAGATCTGGAAGGATTCGGAAAAAGAGGGTGGATATCTGCAAGGATATCATTCCTGTTTTTTCCCCGGATCCTGCGGAAGGAATTGAGTAGTCTTGACACGATCGAGACCGCATTGAAAACAATTGAGGAATTCAATATTCCAAGGCGGGCAATTAGAATTTTTAATTTCGAGTTGGAATTTATTTAAATTTGGAACATGTGTGCGCATTTCATTTAAATTTGGAGTTAAATGTAGTAATAAATATAGAAGCCGTAACAAATGTATTGCACATTTCGATTTTTTTCTTTTTAATTGTATACTATCTATAATAGTCCAGGATCCATGCTCCATTTTTTAACTTGATTAGTATCAAGCTGAATCTTCGTGAATAGCTTCGTTTCGATGAGACGCACAACAATTTCCTGTGCGAAAATTATCGATTGTGGTAGCTAACAGAGTAGCAAGGATAAAAAATGTCGATTTGATGATTCTCAAAAATGTATTACTAATTGGGTTTTTTTGTCTGTTAGATCTCAAGATATTTATCTGAATTATTTGAAAAAACATTTGTCCTACAAAATGTATGGTTTGATCAAAGAGTCTCCTCCTTCCAATATGTTATCGATAACGAAGTCAAAAAAGAAGAAGTAAAAAAAACAGCTGTTTTACAAATATTTTTTCAAATAATTAAGATAATTAATTATCTTGAGATTTAACAAAAAAAAAACCAGTTAGTAATAAATTTTTGATTGTCTGTTTTGTTTGTTTGTTCATTTAACGTCACTTTATGCTGCTATGGCTAATCGGACGATGCTACAGTGGGAGCTCTAAATTTTGCCTATCCAGGTTTTATTAGGATAGGGATTTTTAACGAGTACCTGACATCGTACAGGCTCGGGACCCCCGTTTAACGTCCCTTCCGAAGGACGGCGTAACTAAGGATTTTTTACTCCTAGGGGTGGCCCTAGGAGATAAAAAATTTATACTTATAGCCATATATTATACTTATATACCATATATTATATGGCCCTAGGCCCTAAAAATTTATACCGGCAGGTGGCTGCCGGTATAAATTTTTGAGAATCATCAAATCGAAATATTTTATCCTTGCTACCTCTGTTAGCTACCACAATCGAGAATTTTCGCACAGGAAATTGTTGGGCGTCTCATCGAAACGAAGCTATTCACGAAGATTCAGCTTGATACTAATCAAGTTTCAAAAATGGACCATGGATCCTGGACCATAAGTTTCTAGAACATAAAAAAAAAAAAAAAATGAGAACTATGTCACTACAATGTTTATTATGGTTTTTGGATGCATTATTTGATAAGGACAGTGGAGTGGCTTAGTAGCAGAGTTGCAATGCCGAAGGAGCCTCCTGGGACTCATTCAGTCATTAAAAAGTGGGTACCAAAATAAGGGGGAAATCTGACTGTAGAGCGTGATCTAGGGCAAATCACCTCCCTGCACTACCGTTGTGGTAGAAACATCATCTTCTCTACCATGTACTGAACCCCTGACCCTTTCAAGGGTTGTAGTGCTACAGGTTCTTTACTTGGTAAGGACTCCTATGTTTGTAGGCCAACTGTTGTACAGGGAGGTATTTAGGCCATATCTTTTCCCCACTTTGTAGGTCATCTTCAGGGCTAAGGAAGAAAACAAAAAAAAATATAAAAATACATTACAGTACCAAGAATATAATAATATAAAAATATATGTAGAGTAATAGAAAATTAGAACAAAAAGGTACATTTTCTTTCATTTTACTTATGTAAACTCTCTAGGAGTCTATTATCATACATTTTATATTTTATCTATATTCGACTATCTTTTCCATAATTTTACATCTCACCTCTGATGTTTATACTTTTTCTTTTTGTAAACTTTCTGTTTACTTCCTTCTTTTATCTTTGTAATTTTTATATAGGAAAGAAATTCGTTGACTGTAGGTACTATAATAGGATGAAATTAGTTGGGGGTGCAGTCAAGAAAACACAGCAAAATAAGTGAAACTATTGTATTTTATGGTCCGACGTTTCGACCTACTGTGTAGGTCATCTTCAGGGCCAATAGGAGTGGCTGCTCGGTGCAGAAGGTGCTGAAGGTTTTTGTAATTTTTACATCACCACCTTTCTGTACATTTACTCTTTAATATTTTTATTCATATATATCCCTCACTTTTTTGTTCTATTTTTATATTACTCTACATATATTTTTATATTATCATATTCTTGGTACTGTAATGTATTTTTATAGTTTTGTTTGTTTCTTCCATAGCCCTGAAGATGACTTACAAAGTAGGTACAAAATAAAAACTAAGTATCCACTTATTTAGTGTTTAATTTGACTGTACCCTCAACTATTCCCTTCCTGACTCAGATCTTCCAGTCAACTATCTCCTCGCTAATAATGTATTAAGCTTGTCTTGAAATCTGGAACACATTACTCTCGCGCATAGTGAGCTGCTAATTAGATCCCAATTTTCTAAATTTCAGTTTACACAGCAGAATTCCTCGTTTTTTAGAATGCGAATGATTCTACATTCCTTACATCCGTAAGAAAGAGTTGGTAGGATGATGGTTTTATAAATTCTGATTTTTAGATTTCGGGAAAAAAGACGCTAGCTTATTAATATCGGGACCGAATAATAACAAGCATTTCCGGCCTTTAGTCGCGCCTTTATTTACTCTTGAATTTCGTTTTTTCTTATTACCATAGACGATATATACTTAAACCTCTCCACATGTTCGAACTTATTTCCTCCCAAAACAATATCACCAAAATTATCCTCTTTTCGGCTACTAACACTTTACTTGGTATTCTTCGAATTCATTTCCAGCCCTATTTCCTTCATTCAAATCATCAACAGCTCTGTATTGAAGCTATTGGGCACCTGAAGAGCCAACTGCTGTACAACTTAGGGTCAGTACAGTTCAGCAGTCCTTTTAAGTTCGCTCTGGAACTTTGTAGATGGATAGATGATGCTGTGCCTGTTCATGTGCCAGCTATCAATCTTGTAGGTGAACAACTTGTAAGAAAGATATATATTTATATTTTAAAAAAAATTTATTTATTGATATTTACAACTGTATTACAATAATACATCAAGTAAATAGTCTATGTGATACATAATGACATGAGTTAATGCCAAGTAGAGAAACTACCCACTGATAGTAGTCAAATCACTAGTTCAACTAAGAAGGTCACGTGGCCATCTTCTTTTCAGACGCCTCGGAGGATTATCGGGAAATGAAGAGGAAGCTAGGCTTGAAACTAGAGGGTTTGAGTGGGAATGAAGTTTGTTATGAGAGGATAGGTACCGGCTTCAGGCCAAATCAGCAACAAATGGGACATTAAGGTCGTTATGGATGACTTTATTCTAAATAAAATAAGGAGCGTTGAGGATTTTACGTAGGATTTTGGATTGTAGGGATTGGATACGAGAGGAATTCGATGGCTTAGTGGAGCCCCAAAGCTCTACTCCTTAAGTCCAAATAGGTCGTATGATGGTCATGTAGATGAGTCTAATGTAGTTGATTGGTAGGTTAGAGCGTTTGTCTAGTAAGTGTTGAAGTAGCCTGAAACGTCGAGCGGTTTCTTGTCTTTTCAGTCTAGTATGAGGATTCCAGGTTAATCGTTTGTCTAGATGCAACCCTAAGTATCGGATTTGTTCTACAGGCACCAGTGGGATATTATTAAATGATACTAAAGGGCAGGAAGTCATTGGTTTATGACGTAAGGTAAAAGTGATTTGATGGGATTTTTGAGAATTTATTTTAATTATCCAGTTTTGACACCATTCTTCAAGATCAGTGATATGGGATTGGAGGCTTTGAGATGCAATAATGTATAAAGGATTGGGCCAAGGATACTACTACCTTGACGATATTTATAGTTAAATTGGACATATATAACATGGATATACAAGAGACTTTTCTTATGTGAACTAACTAGGTGACTTATGTATTATTGACTACTTATTTCATATATCATTTAACTTAACTCTTCTTTAGCGATGTAAAACTTGGCCGCTATCGCTGAAGGATGAACGTCTTCAGGTATTCGAAAATACGGTATTACGTAGAATATTCGGTACAAAAAAGGATGGGAACAATGGGCAATATTGGAGCATGACGCATAACGCGGAATTACTGAGCATGAATATAGCAAATATTATTCAATTGATAGCATAACGAAGATTTATGAGAGGCGTGTAATCTTTCTGGGCTTAGTGATGGACGAATTCGTCTGATGGGTATACCAAAGCGTAGGTGGGTGGATTGCGTTAAGAGTGATATGACAGATTTGGGTTTTTTTGTAGTCCGTGGACAGAAGTTTGTAAGCAGAGATTGGTGGGGGGGGGGGGGGTATCGGCATCGAGCCTTCGGGTTCGCTAACCCTTATCATCATCTAACTTACGTTCCATAAACCAATCACTAAATCTCTCCACTCTCCACTCTCTATTCTGTCCTATCTTCCTAATCTTAGAGCCGATGTATATATTTCAGACCATCAACCCAATCTAATGATACATTGACTGTTTTATAGTTTCCGCTTCTTCATCAAATCGTCCCCAAGCCCAAACATGGAAATTTACTATATATATTCAATTTCAAACCATTTTAGGTGTGTATCACCTTTTTAACAGCTTACTCAAGTGTTAAATCGAATAGTAGATGTGAAAGTGAAACTTGTTATAACCTGAGCGTTATAACCCATTATTAGTATTACAAGTTGCTATGTTGGAGGCATTCCTTTACTGAGTACAAGGACATTAATTGATCTCTTCAAGAAGGACCACTTCTTTCTCCAAAGGAGGGTCAGTCACCTCCCGGACGCAAGAGACTTAAAGTACTGACTTGCGGACGAGTCCTGAGGGAGGCATATTTCGACGGAGAAGAGACTTAGGGACCGCTATTCAAATCAGCTGGGGATTACTTATATATTTTTAAATAGGGCGCAGGTGACAGGTGAATGGGAGTGATAGCGGCTCGATCACTATCAGCTCCTCGACAACATCTATTGTGTCCTTTGCAAGATTTAATGTGACTCGCAGGATTTGCATCTCGTCCTTATCCTCGCAGATGTGGCCACAACGGTACAGTTTTTGTCAGGCCTTCTTCTCTTCTTGCTCCATCCTCTTCGGGAGACGTATGTTCCGCGGAGGAGCTTCATCAATGCCACTTCTCTCCGATCCGGGTCTGCCATGTCACACGCTATCATTTCCCGAGCTAGGTGAACCCATTGTAAATATTGCGCGGAGTTCTGAGAGTGGCCATTGTGTTGGTTGTCTCTGCATGTCGGTCTGATAGTGGGCGATTGCGTCGTGACCTTCGATGAAAAATAGTTGCCCACTACCAACTTAAACCTTCTTAAAAAAATGAATATTACTCAAAATGTTGTAAATACATTCATAAAACCGCTTATTTAGTATATTCTAGAAGGATCTGCAGATCCAACAGAATCCATCTATATTATTAACAAATATATTATAAACAAACCCGAATATGAACTCGGAACCTTCAGATCAGTATATCTGACCCCTAAATGTACAATTTTTATTAATTCAGAGATATACGGATCAGGTAAGATGAGGTGCAGCGTCATTCTGAAAAACCTACAGGGAACTTAAAGTCTAGTACTCCCTGACTATCCATGTAATTAGACGTATTTTCTCATTAGTACTAGTTTCATCCTCGGCTGCTTCTCTATTCTTCGCCCCATGAGACTAGAGGAGCTTGAAGATTTAAATGAACAGAAAAATCAATTTTGATGTACACAAAAATACATGAGAAAGTGAGGTACAAACTACACAAAAAGTGCATAGGGATGTTCAAAATTGATAAATCCCATTAAATCTGAAAACTAACTAATTCAGATTATGTCGTTTAATAACATCCCACTGTTTCCTGTAGAACATTTTCGGTACTTAGGACTTCACCTTGAATAAAAATTAAATGGAATCCTCATACTATACTTAAACGACAAGAAACAGATCGTCGTTTCAGGTTAATTCAACATTTACTAGACAAACGCTCTAAGCTCCCAATTAATTACAAAAGACTTATATATATGAAAATCATTAGACCCATCTGGACTTACAGAAAAGAGGTTTGGGGCTCCACTAAGCCATCGAATTCCTCTGGTATCCAATCCTTACGATCCAAAATCCTCAATGGTCCTTACTTTGTATAACGAACAAAGTAATCCCTTAATTCCCTATTTGCTGCTGATTTGATCCAAACCAGATATAAATTTTTTCATGACATACTTCATTTCCCCTCAAACCCACTAGTTTCAAACCTAGCAACCTCTTCAATTCCTGATAATCCTCCGAGGCGTCTGAAGATAAGATGACCTCGTGACCTTCTAAGTTGAACTTGGGATTGGACTACTGCCACTGGGTAGTTTCTTTACGAGTCTTTCATGCTAATATGTACCAATCATTATATTTACTAGTTGTATTACTTTAATACAGTTATAAATTTCATTAAATAAATGATTTAAAAAAATAACATTACTGTTTTTACTGTATATGAAAAAATATACCACTCTTACACTTAAAGGCTTTTGGGCTCAAACATTATGGAGAGTGGCTATGCAGGAAAGTGTTCTGTCTGAGACCATGCTCAACCGTCAGGTTTTTCCCATATTAGAGAGGCTGGGTGAGCCCCAGAATGATCTGTTGAACACTGAGGATCCATCCGGTTATATAATTTATCTGCCAGAGGTGGATTAGAACCCGGAACCTTCACCATAGAAAATCATCACATTACACACTCATATTCTAACTGAATAGAACGAAGCAGAGAAGAATAAATGAACAAATTCATTTTTTAGAAAACTATTTAACAAAGTTAAAAGACATATTTTTCTTCTAGAAGTCTCGAAAATTCAGAAGCTTCCAAATCCACCTGCTTCGGAATTTATTTCTTGTTTACAGCAGTCGACGGCAGCAATAAAGTCAGCCGCTTAACAACATCGGTGTCAGAACATAACAAGAAGAGATAGCATCTGCTAACAGATACGTTCGAACAGAAACGACCGGAGGTACGCCCACACGGGCTCGTCAACGGGTTGAAGAGATGTGATTTAATAAAGGACTGAGGACTGAGGAAGCAGATCTTGGATAAGGATGGATCCAATAAAACGTTTTTTTCTTCGATCCTGAACTCGGCGGCTAATTTGTCCCTTCTCGTGTCATAAACTCGGACTTTTTTCCCGCCACTTCTTCTGCATATTTCACCCGCGAAAAGAAGATGGCTGCCAAGTCTTGGCACCCGGATCGCTCCTGAAGGATTCCTGAGTCGATTTACATTCCTCTGCTGTTACTCCAACCTCCTACAACTTATTTTGTCCTTTCAAATAATTTTATAAGAATTTAATCTGATCGTCTTCATTTTGTATATCGGATTCTCGAGTCCAAAACCTATTGACTCAATTTAATAACATAATTTTGATAAAGTTAGTATTAATTCTATGTATTATAATGATAAATAAGAACTTCCCGACATCATCATTACCCTATTTTATAAAAAAAAATTAACCACAACGACTCATGGCGGGATACTTGTTTAGTACAATGTAGAGACTAAGCATTATAAATTCATAACCACAATTAAATGAAAAATAAAACTGTAACACTAGGATTATTGAAGTATCTGAAAGTAGTTATATTTTAAGATAAAGAGTTTAATTTGATAACAAAGGCCTCTCATTATTTTTAAATTTCGGTTCATTTATAAACAAATAAATAAATAAAACGGTTAACGAACCCGAAGGTTCGATGCCGACACCAGCAATCTATGTTTACAAACCTCCGTCCACGGAGCACCACCCAAACCCAAACCCGCAAGATCTTAACGCAATCCTCCCACCTACGCCTCGGTCTACCCCTCAGACGCTTCCCAGTCGGTACAGCGCCTATTAATATCATGGGAATTCGTTCTTTACTAAGTTCAGCAACTTTACATGCCCATCTTAATCTTCGCGACGCTATCACCTGAATAATATTTACCGGATCCATGCTTCGCAATTCCGCGTTATGTAATCTCCTGTATTCCCCGGGGGTCTCATCCTTTTTTGGACCGAATATTCTACGAAACACCTTATTTTCGAATACCTGAAGACGTTGTTCATCCTTCATCGTTAGTGGCCAAGTTCCTCATCCATACAGAAGAGATGGATCGATAATTGTTTTATAAATTCTGATTTTTAGATTTCTGGACAAAAGACGCGAGCTTAGTAATTTCGAGACCGAATAGTAACAAGCATTTCCCGCCTTTAGTCGCGCCTTTATTTCCTCTTGAATTTCGTTTTTTCCAGTTACCATTCAATTTTTAGAGTTCCCAGGTCAATACCCTAAGTACTTAACCATCTCCACATGTTCGAACTTATTCCCTCCTACAACAATATCACCAAAATTTCGCCCTTTCCTTCTACTGACCATATACTTAGTCTTATCCGAATTTATTTCCAGCCCTATTTCCTTATCAGCATTTATTAAAGTTTGTGTATTTAGCTTTAAAATTTCATCGTCCTCACCCGACAGCACCAAATCGCCCGCAAACCCAAGCACGGATATTTTACTGTTCATATTCAAATTCAAACCTCTTTTGTTGTGTATCACCTTTTTAACAACGTACTCGAGTGTTAAATTGAATAGTACTTGTGATAGCGAATCACCTTGTTTCAAACCTGAACGAACCTCAAACTTCTCCGAAAAATTATTACCGATTCTAACCTTGTCGAAAGTTTAGCTCATACATATCCTTAACAGATTTACTACTTTCTTTGGCATACCCTGTTCAATCAATACTTTATACATAATCTGACAGTCGATGGAATCATAAGTTTTTTTTAAATTGATATAAAGCTGATTTGCGACACTTTTGTATTCTAATAAGCAAAAAATCATTAATAAGAAAAAATAAATAAAAACCTGTAACACTGGAAACCATAGAGTTTTAGGTTCACTACATTGTAGAGACTATACTGCTTCGAAGATAAAGACTGTGCTGGGACGTGGCGTGTCTGAGATCACACACTACCGAGTTCCCACTTTACAGAGGCTAGGGGAACCCCAGGAAACTGCGCAGTATACACCGTGGCAGTAAGCAGATTAAACAATTTATCATAATTTATCAGAAGATTAAATCCGGAACCTTCAATATAGTAACTTAGCACTCTAGACACTGAGAACCTCCCCCCCCCTACAACGAGCTAACCGAAAGCAGTCGGAAAAAAAAGCGTTCAAGAACCAAAAGAAAATTAATATTTGAATACGATTGATCATCGGGATAGTTGTAAAAAAAAAATTATATTATTTGAATGTAGTGAAATAGTACTAAGAAACTAGAACTGCTAGAACCCCTGAAGGGTATTTGGGTTCAATACATGGTTGAGGCTGAATTGTTTCTAAGTAATTATTCCTCTTAATATTAACCCTCTTTATAGTAGCGACTTAATAGCCCACAGAGGCTGTGAGAGCTCCAAGAAGTTCTGCAGATTACACAGGTATTTAATTTAATTTTAATTTTAATTATTTGAGGGAGCGGATTGGTTCAGTGGTAGGAAACTGAGTTTCCATGCCGGAAATCCTGGTTCAAAGACTTTTATGTAGTCTGTTTGCAGCGGGAGATGGATCATATTTGATCTAGGACCCTCCTGGGGCTCACCCAGCCTCTATAAAATATTATAGAAGTACCCAAAATAAGGGAGAAAAACCTGGCGATTTAGCGTGATCCAGGGCAAGTCACCTCCTTGCAGAACCGTTGTCCGCGAAACAGTAAAGTCTCTACCATGTACTGAACCCAGACCCGTTCACGGATTGTTGTGGTACAGTTTTTTTTTAAAATTATTAATTCAGAAGTATTTGCAATGAGGTGTTAGTAGAAGTAGTTGTATGAGGTGTTATTTTTTAAAGTGGTATAAGTCCATATAGATTTTAAAAAATGGTTTATACTTTTAAATAAATTTAACAATTACTATTTCATAATAGTAAGGATACAGATCTGAAAGTGAATTCGGATAAGACTAAGTATATGTATAGTATATGTTATGATTAGTAGCAAAAAAAGGGTGAAATTTTGGTGATATTGTTGTAGGAGGAAATAAGTTCGAACATGTGGAGATGTTTAAGTACTTAGGTTGCTATGGTAACTGGAAAAAACAAAATTCAAGAGGAAATAAAGGCGGGAAGTGCTTGTTACTATTTGGTATCGAAATTGCCAAGCTCACGTCTTTTGTCCAGAAATCTAAAAATCAGAATTAATAAAACCATCATCCTTCCAACTCTTCTTTACGTATGTGAAAAATACGCTAACGCTCTGAAGGATGAACAACGTCTTCAGTTATTCGAAAATAAATTGTTCCGTAACATTTTCGGTCCAAAAAAGGACGAGACCACTGGGGGATATGAGAGAGAGGACATAACGTGGAATTGCGAAGTGTCCTTCCGGTAAATATTATGCAAGTGATAGCGTCACGAAGATTAAGATGAGCCTGCAAAGTCACTGGGATAAGTAACGAACGAGGCGTAAGTGGGAGGATTGCGTTATGAATGATCTTGTGGATTTGGGTTTGGAGAGTGGTCTGTTGACGAAGGTTTGTAAGAAGAGAGTTTTAGTATCGCCATCGAGCCTTCGGGCTCGCTAAGTCTAATTATTATTGTTTCATAATAAAATTTAAAATGTGAATTTAGTACTGAAAACTAAATTTTTGGTGTGCAGTTTGACCCTTCCAAACTACAAGCCTAAAGATGTTT
Organism: Troilus luridus; assembly: GCA_964056705.1. Lineage (NCBI taxonomy): Eukaryota > Metazoa > Arthropoda > Insecta > Hemiptera > Pentatomidae > Troilus > Troilus luridus. The sequence goes on along the minus strand of OZ057414.1, from coordinate 6,291,488 downwards.
TTTTCTAAAGAAAATCTTTTGTAGCATACAAATTTATAAAAGCTTGGCGTGGCATAGGAGTCCGTGGATTCCAGAGGGTCCATCCATGACTTTTAACAATTTAAATGATTTGACAGTGACTTACCTTTTTGATTTCTGTTTGTATTGATATTTTCTAAGTGTGATGAGTTTGTTCCTTTCTCTTATAGCTGTAATTATTTTGAATAAATTACACTTTCCTTACTGTATACGTCCCCTACCCGTTCATCATCATAATCAACCACTGCAGTTTCGGATTTGAACCTCCGGGCTGTGCAGGCTTCCATTAAACGGGCGCTACAGCTGCAGATAAGGGACTATCTACAACTATCTATTTATTTCGAACAAACATCGACACTTATATTTACAATCCCTCTCCTGGGGCTTTGAACCTGGAAGATAAGTGGTCTCAGAGGGTCGGAGAGGGACCTCCGGTCGGGAGCAAAAGGAGGACTTCCTGATGACAGGGGTCCTCCGAGTTAACACCTCGTCCAAGGTGTGAAGATTACAGGACGTCCTCCCAGAAGAACGTGTCGGGAAAGTCAAACAACTTATCATTACCTCACTATTAGTGAGAGTCCGAGCCTGATATAATTTGGGAAGTGGCTGTGTATGATGGCTTCGTATAAACAGATTGTTAATGATATGCGCTCCGTTAGGTCGGCTTGGTCATCCTCTATTTACAGTCTGAGCCAAAATGATAGTTGATTATATTTACATATTATATCATAGATTATACATAACGGTATCATAATATAGTAACATAATACATCTATTATAGGTGTCTTCTTGTATGATGACAGACAAAAGATTGTGGTCAATTTCGGAGATGGTTTGACTTCCCTGCTTCCTTGTATCTTCAGTTTTTTTTTTTTAATATTCAAAACTTAGTCATTAACCCATCTCATTTCCCACTTAACAAAATCAGTTATTAGGTAGATTTAACAGCGGATGGTTTCTTGTTATAACGAGAGCAAATTATAAATAAACATACAAATTTTTTATAACAATAAATCTATATCCATTAATACTACACTACTTTGTCTTTAGTAATTCACCCAGAATAATGCAAAAGAATGTTAATGTCTAAAAATCTCGGAGAGATTTTTTTTTGTACCGATTAAAGAAGGATAAACAGAAAAGACGACGCCATAACCAGAAACTTTACACGCACATAGAAACAATTACAGACATAATGAGATAACGAATAATTCAGTTCTATTGTATTATTTGTTTTATATAATAAATTCCGGGACTAATCGGGAAGAGATACGTGTGGTATCTTTGGTAACAGTGTATTCTATCGCTTTATTCTCCAAGTGTTGAAATGTGATAATTCTTTAACACCCCAAATTAAGGTTAGCTTTGTTTGAACAAGTTAAGAAAATCTCAATGTTACCTTTGAGCTTAGATGTTTTTTATGTCTTGTTATTATGAGAATAGATTAACAAATGTTTTAAATGGTCAGGGAGGAGGTTTAGTCAATAAACTTTACAGTAAAATATAAATATATTGAGAGACGTTACGTTCCTTTGCGCACCTCTCACTTCGAGGTTATGTATGTGTATAACAGCAACCTAACCGTCATTTTGTATTGTCAAATTGAAAAATACTTACTTACAGCGAAACCAGTTTTAGTATGAAATCATTTATCGTTGCTTCTATCAAATATAAAGACACAGTGGATATTTGTTTATTCATTTAACGTCACTAAGTAAAATTTTAATAGTGAAAAGTAAATTTAATTTTCACTAAGTAAAGGTGAAAGTTTACACTTGGTACAATTCTTGAAAAATGAACTTAATTTAGGGCTATATTTAGACTTAATTTCTGGCAGATTACTCGGGACGACTAGATATGTTACAACTATTGATGCAATGTTTTCACGATTCATAACCCATGTAACTTCCGATGTACACGTATCGTATTTTAGTTGCCACAAACCTATTGTCACAGTATTTAATAATGATGGTAATACCATTCACGGACTAAATACAAATGAATCTTCCCAAGAATGATTTATATAAAAATATGAACAATCATTATTATGTGAAATAGTTGATGATATATATTTCATTGGAATTATGTAAATATTTATATATGCTTTGATTACTTTTTAAGATGTTTTCATTTACCCTCTTTTTAGATAATCTACACAATACTAGTTCTTAAGGAGTAAACTCCAGTCGTGGGACGGACATTTTTCATTATGTTTAAAAATTATTTTATATTTCTGTTAGATTTACGTGTCGATATTAAATGGATACGCATAACAACTTACATGAACTACACAGGGAGTTCATAGTGGACAGAAAAAAAAAAAAAATGTAAATAAAAAACTCCGAACCCTTTCGTTGACTAATAAAGACCTCCAAACTCTTATAGCAACGGTTTTTTTCAGCTCTCCATTTTCTATTGAGACAGGCACCGATAAAGAACCAGCACGCGACCATTGTGTTGGGTCCGGTGAATGAAGCTCAGGTGAATGAGGTGCAATATAGGTGAATGGGGTCCTATATAGGTCCTTGCGCGCACGACTGCGCACTGCGGAAGGCGATATTTCACAGGACTACTCCTGGGTCTTTGTGGCGGACCATTTCTTTTTGTCCTTCTTTAGCTAAGAGTTCTTGTCGCTCCCGAATGAAGTGGTCACTGCATCTATTGTATTCTACCAATATGTATTGTACGGCGAAACTATTTAACTTAATGCATTGCCACGTAGTATATAGTATATGGTATATTGTACATATAATAATAATAATAAAAAGAATTTTGTATATTCGTATTTGTATATTCCAAAAATTAGGCCTGATGTATTTTAAAAACCAATAAATAATTTAACGGAAACTCCCGAGTACTGTTTAACATGACAGTGCAAGATACAATATTACTTATTAATTATTCCACTCATAATCCTCAATTCATCATACTTATCAGTTAACTTAGCAAATAAGATTTTGATTAGTCTGTATTAAAAAACATATTTTTTATTCATGTGGTGTAGTTGTTAGGTACAAGAACGACTACGAATGTAGCCGGCATGTTTCCTTATGATTTTCTAAAGGGATTTAAAAGTTCTTGGTTATGCCATCCTTCGAAAGGAACGTTGAATGGGGGTTCTGAGCCTGTGCAATATCAGATTTCCAACAAAATATAAATTAGAAATTTTTTTTTTTAAATTTATTTATTGATATTTACAACTGTATAAAAAAAAATACATCAAGTAAATGGGCTAAGCAATACATAATGACATGTGAAAATGACAAGTAGAGAAACTACCCACTGGTAGTACTCAAATCACAAGTTTAACTAAGAAGTCACGTTTCCCGTCGCCTCGGAGGATTATCGGGAATTGAAGAGGAAGCTAGGTTTAAAACCAGAGGGTTTGAGTGAAAATGAAGTTTGTTATGAAAGGATAGATAGCGGGTTCGGGCCGAATCAAATTAGAAATAATAATAAAAATTAGAAAATTTCTATATTAATTATAAATCGATTGTCAGAATTTAGAAATACCAATGTAGCATCGTCTGATTAATCATAGCTATACCAGTATCAAATAAATAAATCGACAAAACATATTTACTACAATATTTAATTTTTTTTTTTTACCACCCATATCAATGTATATATACGAGGGTGGTCTGAAAAGTTTCTGCCGAACTTCGCCAAATGGTGCTAGACGACAGCCGAAGTGAGGGAGATAGCTGAGGTTATGAACCTGTCAAAAGAACGTGTTTGTTACTTATTAAATCAACATTTAGATATTAGAAAGCTGTCCGCACGTTGGGTACCGCGTTTGCTCACGTTAGACCAAAAACGCTCCGTTAATTACTTGGACATATACGCCCGAAACAAAAATACAGTCCAAACAGTGGACTGCAAAGGGGGAACCGGCTCCCAAAAAAGTACTTTTTGGACGGGTTTCAGAGATACAGGCAAGTGTGTAGAGTTGCAAGGAGACTATATTGAAAAAAAAAATCAGTAAAAATTTCTTTTTTTTAGGTCGGAAACATTTCAGACCATCCTCGTTTATTGTTATTCTTTACTACAACTTAGAGACCTGTATAAAGACCCCGATGTAGTCTCGTATATTAAAAAAGTGAGAATAAGATGGTTGGGTCATGTACACGAAATGGACCAGGAAAGAGTATCAAGGAAGGGAATGGAGGGACGCCCGGATAGTAGAAGAGGAAGAGGTAGACCCGAGCTGGAAGATGTCGAGGCTCACCTACAGCTTCTGGGAGTGAGAAGATAGATAGATTCTTTACTGTATAGTATTTTTTTTTAAATTTATTTATTGATATTTACAACTGTATCAAAAATAAAATACATCTAGTAAATGCTAGTACCCACTGGTAGTACTCAAATCACAAGTTCAACTAAGAAGTCACGGGGCCATCTTCTTTTGAGACGCATCGGAGGATTATCGGGAATTGAAGAGGAAGCTAGGTTTGAAACTAGAGGGTTTGAGTGGGAATGAAGTTTGTTATGAAAGGATAGATAGCGGGTTCGGGCCAAATCAGCAACAAATGGGACATTAAGGTCGTTATGGATGATTTTATTCTTAACAAATACTTAAAAAGACTTTATTTTAATTCTCCAGTATTGACACCATTCTTCTAAATCAGTGATATGAGATTGGAGGCTTTGGGATGCAATAACTGGATTGGTGTTGACTGATAATACACATGTATCATCAGCATACGTGGCAAGGATAGTATTAGGATGAGTTGGGATGTCAGCTGTATAAACTGCATAAAGGATTGGGGCAAGGATACTACCTTGAGATATAGTATTTTAATTTATATGTATGCTATATATTTAACCCTGAAGAAGACCTAGAATATGTGTCGAAATTTTAGCTTAATAATAGACAGTTCTTCCTACTAAGGAGATTTTTTTTCTGACCTCTAAAGAATTTTTATTCATGCAATATCGTCAATATCACATATCGTTTCTAATAAATAATTACCATTATTATTGTTCTATAAAACTTTGTTAATATGATCATCAAGAAGATGATGATTGTGAAAAAAATACTGAAATAGTTGGTTGATAGCGAACACTTATCAAAGACGCAGTTTTTATATCAATTTTAACAAGTCCAGGTGTGAATTTCACCTTCGCAGAAACCGCTAAATAAAATTATAATCAGGTGTAATCAAGAAGTAGGGCGGCGTCAAAGAGTGACCGCGTTTAAGCAGCGATGTGTATTCAGGCGAGGGGGGGCCACCCGCGGGGCATTAAATTGCAAATGTCGGGGGGGGGGAGCAAAAGGAGAAACGGCAAAACTGCCCCCTCCTTGACCGCAGCTTTATTTTACAGATAAAATAATGGACAGGCCACGATTGAGAGCGGAATTTGTGGCTCGTAAAGTCCGAGATTGATAAGGGACTCAGGTAACAAGCCTTCACTAATTCCTTCGGGGAATGTCTTCTCAGGTAACTAACTTTTTGAGGTAGGCTATATTAGCAAGAAAACAAGGATGTATGTATATATAAGAGTATGCATACACATATACATATCATACAAAGACCATAAACTTAACATAACATGTTTTTGAAGAAGAGAATGAACCGGGTGGAAGTCTGGCAACTGTGATTATTTCTTTGTACGGATCGAGAGAAAAGAATTTCGAAATTATTCCTGCGTATCGTGGTTTGTATTATACTCAATATCACTTCTATCCTTTAAATGTTCAATTAATTGATCAATTAAAAATTTTTTTTTTTTAAATATGTATACTTAGTGACTAAATAATAAACCATTTATTGAATCGAATAATATTTTGATAACTGAGTGGAAAATACAAAGTAGAGGCGTAAATTCTATTGGAGTAAATGGTAAAGTCCTAAGGCCATTACTGATGTACGGCTGTGAAGTCTTGGGAGCAGCATCCTTTACAAAAAGAAAAATATTGCAAAGTTTTCAAAAGAAGGTCCTAAGAATCGCAGTGGATGCCCCCTGGTTCATCAGAAATAGTCAACTGCACCGAGAACTACAAATAGAAACAATAGACGACCACATAAAAAAAAGATTCAGAAAATTTTACAGCCAACTACCAGCAGTTAAAGGAGCAATAAATTACAAGGTAGGAAAGCAGACATCGGCTCGAAGACTAAAGCCCAGGTTACTCCAGGATATCTTATTATAAATTGTATAAGTATATATTTCTAGTGATATTACTAACTTAAATTTATTTTACAGCTATTTTATATTTGTAGATTTTTAGACATTTAACCAATAGTTATAGCGATGTATTTAGTTAGGGGTATCTATTGTACGAGAATATACCCCCCCCCCTCCTCATAATCAATTGCTATCAAAAATAAAAAAATCTACATTATAACAACCATTTAAACGCCCACCACGCCGATCTGGTAAAACAACCTATATCATTTAAAACATGAATTATAAGAAGTGATAAAAAATAATTCAACCTATATCAACATAAATAGCGGTAATCACACATGAATAATTCAATTGCAAAATCAGAGAAAATAAACTTAAAAAACATTACCAGCAGGTGACTTTAAAGAAGGAAATCGAAAGACAAAAAAAAAAAAAGCATCGGATTTGGTTACAGCTGAGGTTTTACGGAATTTGGCATGATCTACCGTCAGCTGCCATGTCCTTCTGTCTTCGGCGGCATTCCCAGAACATCCGGACGGACTCCAGACGAGGCCGCGAACGGACTACGAAAACAAGACAAGGTGCTAGGTTTTAGGAAACTAATCGGGCTCGCTACGACCGCGGAATGTTTAATTCGCTCAATTGGTAGCAGTTTCTCCTTCCTACACCTGGACTCAAAGCCAACAAACGCATATTAATTGCTGGCACACAAAAGTGACTGATTTGGTCCGGAAAAAGAATTGTTTGCTTTGATTTGTTCAAGGCAAGAACATGTCGAGAAGTTTAAGTTGGGAGGTAGGGTCTATTGCAACAAGAAAATTCAAGAGGAAATAAAGGCCCACTTAAAGTCACATAATGCTTGTTATTATTCGGTCCCGACATTAATAAGCTAGCATTTTTTTGTCCCGAAATATAAAAATCAGAACTTTTAAAACCATCATCCTTCCAATTTTTCATTTCGGATAAGAAACTTAGCCACTAACACTAAAGGATGATTAACGCCTTAACGTGTTCGAAAATAAAGTGCTGTGTGGAATATTCAGTCGAAATAAGGATGAGGCCACTGGAGTATTTAGGAGATTACACAACGCGGAATTGTGAAGCCTGCACCTGGATAATATCATTGAAGTGATAGTGTCACGAAGATTAAGATCTAAAGTTGCTGGGTTTAGTATCGAACTAAAAAGTTAATAATCACTCTGCGGATTGAGAAGCGTCTGAGAGGTAGTTCGAGGAGTAATTGAGAATATTGGGTTAAGAGTGGTCTGGTCGAATTAGGATTAGGCCTTAATACTGTTAGTTTTGATTGATCAGAAAAAAATTTAATAATAAAAAAAATGGTTGCTGTGTAAATATTTTACATAAAAACTAAAGAGATCAAGATCAATGTTTAACACAACCGTATTATTCTTGTCTCTACCGACAGTACTGTCTCTATGAACCCAAAGACTCTTCATGGGTAATAATGATACATATTTTTGTCCTCCGTTCTTTTCTCGGGTAATATTTCTTTGGTTCATTCTAATACCAATCCATCAACTCTCAACACCCGTCCGATATCTACCTACTGTCTCCTTCAATTCATATCTTCAGCACCAGGATATTAGAAATCGCTTTTCCGACCTATACAATCATTCCCACATAATCAAATATTCGGGCGCTCTTTTCTCGCTTTCTATATCCCACCTAATATCTGCCATGCTTCTTCCCTGTCTTTTCCTACATCTCTTAAATTTCCTAACAGATCCTTCCTAAGAATGACTTTCGTTGTTCCTTTTTATTTATGTTTTTTTTGTCCTCTCTTTTTTCTTTTTTAAATCACTTTGTGTTTTTTTACGACCTTATACAAATACCATTTCATTGGTATTATTTAGTTTTTTTACCAGATGTATGTCCTATTGATCAGTTCTATCTCCTGTTTTTTTTTCTTTATACATCTTTATTATTCTGAAGGGGCTCAATACAATAATAGACACAAACACCTTTATAGGCCTGGATCCTCTGTTATTATCATTATTATTTTGTATTTCTCGGGTTGTACCGGATAAATACACCAACCCGGACCAAGGTCAAGGGTATGGTTCATTTAAAAGTTAATTTGGAATATTTAAAAATTTTCTAACCATGGTGGCAGTTCCCAGCATAACCGCTTTCTGTACTTCTTCCAGTCTCCTAATTACTTCCAACGTCTTCATTGATGTGATCGTTTCCTGAGGAATTAAGCCATTGATGGATACAATGATTGTGAGTACTTTTACACCCACCAGTCGGTAGAGATGCCTTAATTCCTCGCAGAGCCGAATTTTTTCGGTCAATGTTTTAGAAACGTTATAATCAGCAGGAACCCCAACTTCGATGATGATGGCCTTTTTTAATTTTTTGTCTAAGAGTAGTATGTCTGGTCTGTTGTGGGGTATACTATGGTCAGTGATCATAGTTTGATCCCAATATAGTTTAATGCCATTTTTTTCTAATATTGCCTGTGGCTGGTATTTGTAATTATTATTATATTTGCAATTATAAGTGGCTTATTATATAAGTGTAATTATAGTATTTAATTATGTAATTATAGAATTTGTAATTATAAGTCGCTGGTATTTATCATTATTATTATTATTATTATGACCTTTGTTATTACCAATTAGAACATGGAATAGGTAAGCCTGGACAGTATCTTCATTGAAGATATCGCTCAATAGGTATCATTGTGATGGCAAGATATGGAGAAGTGTCCACGCGCCCAGACCAAACACAACACGCCCTGGACAAACACAAGATCTTCTTATCAGGCACTGGCACCACGATTGTATGATCCTTTAAAGCAGTCAAATATTTGACCTCACTTTAGTTAGTAGAATATTCTTAGGATTGTTTGGCCAGTTTACTTCGATTATCGATAATGGTTTCAAAGATATCTAGGGGATTAGTATCGATGTATTCTAGAATCGATGACAGTTTGCTTCATTTCAAACCAAAGAAAGAAGAAAAGATCGTGCATTACTTGCTACAGAATGGACGCGTGAAACAGGTCACATTTACGATGCATGTACCATGGTTTCCATGGTTCAGTGGCAGCCAGTCCATAGCTGTATAAACAGTCCATAATGAAAAAGCATTCACCATGTCAGAATATCTAGAATTGACTTTTTTTCCACTGCGGTTCCCCTCAATTTTCACTGCATTATGGACGTTTCGGGTTTAACAGATGACACTCTCAGACTAAGAAATGACATTAAACGTCTGGTACCTCCTATCAAAAGTGTTTATTTTATTACTCTGCCAATAAATAACACAAAAATAATAAAAAGGACTTGATCTGAAGAAAAAATTGAGTTTTGGACCCAATCTCTTCATGGTCAATAACCACAGCCTTTCTTGATGAATACATAGATAACTAAAAAATATTCTTCCAGGCAGTTTACAATATTTTTTAGAGCCTGCTCTAAAAGTCTGATTTTTTTGTCAGAAAAAACTCACTATTTTCTGATATGAAAATAGAATCTTTCATGCGCATGCTTTGTATCAGTACAATAAAAAATAAATACTCCGAAACAATAACGAGTAGGTTTGATTGATTGAACGTGTTTATTTGGAAAAAATACATACAGTAAAAAATCATTTAAACATAACAAGGACACTAGACAATGGGTGATCCGTCTGTCGAGGTCTGTGTTAACAATCACATTTATTTTTCGTATCTCTAAAGTATTAATTAATAAATATATATACATAGATTCATAAATAAGAACAATTAAAAAATTAATATATAAATTCTAATAAAGCATCCAACAATAATAAAAATAATATCCCAATTAATACGTTTTTTAATTTTTTTTATTTTGTACTCTCGATAATTGGTATTCCCGATAATTCGTACCAAATCTTCAGTCCCTTGACCATACGAATTATCGGGATTCTGCTGTATTTTTTTTCTCTTTTTCCTCTCTTCCTTGTTGAATAGGCCGTCTTCTTTCTTGTGTATTTGTCTCTGTTTCCGCTAACAGTTTTGTAATAATTTCAGCAAAGTCACAGTTTGTTATATGTTTTAAGTTTTTTACACCATCTTCTTCACCATATAACAGTCCTTTACCTTCGAGTAGTTATAAAATGTATAAATCAGATTTTGTCTGGTAAAATTTATAAAAGTTTACTCTCTGCAGCTGCAATATATTATATGACATTGCCAAACTTGAGTGCAATAAAATAAAGTTTATTGCTAATATTATTACTAATCAAGGACGTTTTTTTTTTTGTGAGAGAGAGAAACACATATTTTATTGAAATATTACAATCTGCCACTTGTGGGCAATAAGTAATAGTGCTAAACAGCTTACAAACATTCCATAAAACAAATAAAAAATGAAATAAAATAAAATATAAAAATAAAGTCTAATTACACTATTTGCCTGGGGTTCCCGAACAAAGCTTCTTCCCCAGGAATGGGGGCAAAGCAGGAGTCCGGGAGGCCCCTGCCCCTTTCTCAGCCGCGTCACTACCTTAAACGCCAATGGAAGCTGGTTAAGGGCGCAGAACACATACAGGTCATGAGTGGAGAATCTGGCCAGTGCCAGTACTCAATATAACAATATTACAACAGCTCTCGGGGCCATTGACGGCTTAGTCGGCGGGGTGGGTTATATGGCTTTGTGGAACTGGTTAGTGACTGTGCCTGGGGATTGGGATAGCAGGCAAGTACGGCTGTAGCATATTTTTGTTAAAGAATATGTTGTTTATTATCATTTTTTTCTTTACTTAAATTTGGGGACGAATTCGAGGCCTGACTGCTCATGTTAAAGATTTAATGAAAATTGTAATAGCAATTCAAATTCAGTATAAAACATAATATGTTTATGTACTGAATTACATATTATGTATTTTTTTTTTCATGGAGTTTCCACTAATAGTGGGTTTCCTTAACCTATTGATTTGATGTCTTCCTATCCAACGTCCATTCTTCCCATCATGGATTCCTCCACTTCGTTATCCCAGGTCCTCCTTGATCTTATTCGTCTTTTTGTTCCACTTACTTTCTATTGGGGAGTCTTCCTTAAGGCATTCTTGTCAAACCATTTCAGGTGTTTTTTCACTATATCTTCCAGAATGGTTTTTTCAGCCTACATCTTTTCTCTGATGTTCGCATTTCTTATTTTGTCTATTCTAGATATTCCCACCGCTCGTCTCCAGTAGTTCATTTCTGTTGTTCAACGTCCAAGTTACTGATCCGTATGCCATGATACTTAGTAATATACTGCTGTATATATTTTTTTCTGTTTTGGGGATATTGTTTTTATTTCACAATACTGAGTTAAGTTTTGATATGGTCTTTTTATCATCTGAAATTCTTCTTTTTATTTCAAAACTTTTAAATTTGTAATTTAAAAACATCATCATCACCATAGTCGCTCCTCTCTACCGCTCTGCAGTGTGAGGTTTCTTTCTGTAGAGCCAGGACCACACCGTACAATCCTCTACCATTTCTCTCCTTCTATTCCATTCCAGACTTCTCTTTGCGAAGCTTTCCTTAATACCATCTTCCCAGGTACGTTGGGGTCTTCTTCTAGACCTTCTTCCTTCAACCTTAGCCTCGTATGTCATCTTGGCCAGCCTGTTATTTTCCATTCTTAAAACATTTCCAAACCATCTTAGACTGTTTTCTATGTGTGACTTTTTGCGCAGGGTCCACTTCGAGGCTTGATCTAATGATCGAGTTGCGAATTCGGTCTCGTCTTGTTTTCCTCTCTATCTTCCTGAGGACTCTCATTTCTGAAGCCTGGATCCTACTTTTATGTTTAGTGGTCAACGCCCAAGATTCCGAAGAGTATGTAAATATGGGGGGGGGGGGGAGAAAAGTAGATTTATATACCCTCAACTTTTATTCACGAACCTTTTATTTAGTGCATGGAACAATTTACCAGCTGAGTTGACCCTCCCCCGGATTTCATTGTCCATGACTCCATTCTCATCAAGGTGTGCTCCCAGACATTTAAAGATTCTCACCTGTTCGATGGGCTTGTCCTTAATTCTTATGACTCTCATTTTTCTGTGAGGCATCCTGCCAATTCCCATAACCTTTGTTTTGTCAGGGTTTATTTCCATATTGATCTTCTCTAGTTCATCTTGAAGAACCCTGATAATGTATATTAGGTATCTATCGTTGTTGGCAAGGACTACCATATCATCAGCAAAGGCCATCAAGCAGTAGGTAACTTTATGCAAGTATCTAAATCCCAGATGGAAACTTCTCATCCTGGCGTTGGCCTGAGATATAGCAGAATCAAGGACCAGAATAAAAAGAAGTGGGCTCAAGCTGCAACCCTGTCTTATACCAAGTTTGGTTGTGAACTCTTTGGAGTAACGATTGGATGTCCTCACTTCATTTCGGGTGTTCCTGTAGAGGCTCAATATTGCCAGCTTAGTCCTTTATTAAAGCCTTATGGATGTCCTCTTTCTTTATTTTGTCAAATGCTTTGGTGAGGCCTACGAAGCACACGATTTACACCTTGCATTTTTCTATTACTTTTTCTGTGATCTGTCCCATGAATGTCACACTTAATAACAACAATCAAAAGAAAATAAATTTAAAAACAAATTATAAATTCTATATTTATCGTTAAAAAATAATTGAATATTTATTATAGTTTATTTATTTATTTTTTTAATCCTAGCTTGGACAAACCTTTTTATAAATTCTTTATAGTTACTGTGTTACGTAATAGTTTTTCAGTTATTTGAATTTCTTCCACTTCTTATGTACAAAGTACAAGAGTAACTGGTCTTCAAATTGTAATATTTTATCAAGGACAATCCGTCTTGGAAATTGTTTATATAAAATAACACTAAAATGATGTGTTATACTAACAGGATTTTAGGAGAAAAAATTGTTTTTTTCAACCTCATATATTATATTATGTGACCCCAATTATTTCCTGACACCCGATGACACCCCCTCGTGACCCAGACGGGCCACTTAAGAAGTCCGAAAGGCAGACAAACAACTGTAAGCCACCGAAGAGAGATAGCTAGTTTTTATTTATTTTTTCTTGTAAACTAGTCCTGTCCTCTCTCTGAGACAAGTTTACACAAGTGACAGAAGATTCAATGAGTCAGTTCATTCAACACTTTTTTAGTTAGCACGTGCCGTATCTCTTTCGGAAGGCGCCACGCTGAGGAATTCTTTCCTTATGGTCGGCACCGCGCCTCAAGACGTTTCCGCATGAGTCAGGAAATTATTTTAGCTTCAAAGGAAAAAAACAAATACAGATGTCCTGCGAGGAGAAAAAAAAAAGAGCGAATTTGGAAGGATATGAATCCTTTCTCGTGTATTTTTTTTCACTTTTCTTTAACACGGATGAGTATTGAAGATGCAGCTATTTATAGATCAGTATCAACATTTTTTTTTACATTAGTTTATTTTATTTCGTTTAAATCAAAGATGTTTTTAAATCATTAACTAAAAATAGTACGTATGTATTATTTTCATAAGGAAAAAGTTAGGGTCACCCGTGGTTTGCTGATTAGTATAACAACCTTCTATGCCTAAGGTCGCTGGTTGGCAGCTCGGTTCTCTTGGTTATGCTTTAGTTTGGAAGAGACGTAAAATGGGTTTCTTAAGCGGGTGGCAGGTGATCATTAACGATCCCTATAGGAGAGGAATGGCTCTGCGTTGTAGCACTGAGTTGCCATGCCGATGGTCCTGGGTTCAAATCCCGCTGATTGGCAGACTTTTATTTTATCTGTTAGCGGCGGATATGGATCTTATATAGGAGCTAGGACTCCCGCTGTAGCGGTCAATTGGCCATACCAGCATTAACACTTAGATCGGTCTAATAGACTTCACATTTTTTTCGCTAGTAGGGCTGGAAGTCAACTCCGGAGTCTGTGCGACTAAAAGAGTTTCAGTTGAAGATGCATCTTTGTCCAGTCAACGTCAACAAAACTTTTTACTACGATTTTGCCTTTTACAGCCATTCAACTCCAAGTAACTACGTCTGACTGGCGGATATTCCAATTAAGCGGAAATTTTTGCCCGCCTCACTGAAGGATATTCCAATAGATTCACTATAAAATTTAATTTTTTCTAAATTTAATACATTTATAAATTAAAATATACTTTATAAATATAAATTAGAGGCTTTTTAACTAATAACAACCAAAAATAATCGAAGAACAGCATACAAATGCATAAAATGACTAACACAAGCTAGTCTGGAATGCTTAAAAAAGTTGTGCAATGACTGTGTATTAAAAATGTGCCGATAAAAATGAAAGAAATTACTCAAAGTCAAAACTAACACGTAGCTGTTATTAACCAAAAGTACTACGTGCAATTTTAAGGATTATATTTTATGTAAATATTATAAAACACTAAATACATAATTTATACATTCAATTATTGTTTTTTTTATTTTTTGCACATCTTGAATAATGTCTAAAACATAATTGAACGTTTGAGTGGAAGAAAAGTAACAGGCACAATCAGTTGTGGATATAATGTTTATTATTTGTGATCAATTTTTTTTTTACATTATTGTTTTTCCACTCAAACATTCAACTATTAGATATTATTATAAGTATTGTAACGTAATAACCTAGTTTGAGTGTGAAATATTGATAAATGACGCAGATACGGAAGTTTCAAATCATTATTCATCCACTAGCCTGATGGTCCTCTGAACACTATAAAAACAGATGTTCCTACGTAAGTGTTAAGTGACGTTGAATAAATAAACCAACATACCATAAGTTCATTAGGATTGATAATACATCGTATTCTATATTATTATTATATCTTAATTATTATTAAAGGTCGATCTATTTTATTACATTTTGTTTGTTTGCTTTGCATTATCGGCGTAAAGCAACAATGGGCAACGATCTTATTTATTTATTTAATTTTTTTTTTATATACCTGTAAAAAAACCTGTACCACTACAACCCGTGAACGGGTCTGGGGTTCAGTACATGGTAGAGACTGCACTTTTTCATCGGTTCTGCAAGGTGACTTGTCCTAGGTCACGCTCAACCGCCAGATTGTCCCCCCTTATTTTGGGTAACCTATTTTAATAACATTTTGTTGGGACTGGGTGAGACCCAGAAGGGTCCTAGATCCTATATGATCCATCTCCGGCAGCAAACAGACTAAATAAAAGTCATGGCCTGCAGCGGGATTCGAACCAGGATTTCCTGCCTGGCAACTCAGTGCTCTACCATTGAGCCACTCCGCTCCCTTTGATAATATACGCATACACATTTAATAATCTAAACGTATGTTTATTACTAGCTGATTAATTGTCATTTGTTATTCATTGTAAGGGGTAGTATTAAATAATTCAATTTTTTTTATTTTATTTGTTCGTAAATTAAAATATCACCACAATTGAACGAACATTATTTAGTTTGCCATTTACGATTTAGTGATTTATTTTTATTTTTATGAGCTTAAACTCGGACACTCCCATGAAAGAAACATTACCACCGCGTTCGAGGAAGGGTATTGTAACTTATAGAACGTTCGCCGTTAATTTGAGAAATTTTCAGCTGGTGACACAGATTAACTCATCAATAAATAATTAATAGGATGTAAATAGTTGGGGGTGCAGTCAAGAAAACACAGCAAATAAGTGAAACTTATTGTATTTTATATGTGCCGACGTTTCGACCTACTGTGTAGGTCATCTTCAGGGCTGTGAGAAAACAGACAAAAACAGAATAGACTGTAAAAATCCTATTATAGTATCTACCAGTCAACGAATTTCTTTCCTAAATAAATAATTGATTTTAAAAAAAACATTTCTCCTTTCTACCCACATCGTACTCCTTTCTAGGCACATCGTACTACAGTGTATTGACATAATCCAAAAAAAACCTGCATTTTTTTTTTTTAATTGGTTAACCCCAGACCTCAGGTTTCACGACAGACATTGAAGAATCTATACTTCTCTTATACTAACCATATTCGAGGAATTATCTCCAACATATTTCCATCTCTTCTGAAATTTACACAACTGCCTTACGGGTATGGTTTCTGAAAAGCCAAGAATGCGTTTTAAGTATTTGATTGTTCACAAAGTCCTGAATTTTTCAATTGTGGAATTGAAACTTTGATAACACAATTAGAATTATATTAAACAATTGTATTCAAAATTAGGTTAAATATCATGAATAAAACTGTTTATATTTCACAAGTAACCTTCCTAAGAAAACTGACATTTTGTAAGAAACAATCCTATATATTTAATTAAGTCACTAACTCAACTTATCTCTGGACTGAGGCAGTTCCCAGGCTGAAGCAGTAAGTGAGCGATCACCTGAAGAGGCCGAAGACACAGCAGAGAAAGGTTTGAGCCAAAAGATTCCTCCGAAGCAGAAGCCTCTAATTCCACTAATGATGGACCAATCCACTTCAAGGCGACGCCACCAATTCAATCCACTTTGTCCTCCTGATCCTTGGAAATTACCATGTCTATTGTTCTTGTCTAAAATATAATAATATATTCATATAATATTTATTTATAATAATATGATATTATTAAATATGATCTAATTTCATTAAATATTATAAATTCGTCAAAATAACAAAACATTTTATCCTAGTAAGTGCCCTTAGGAGTTTTTTAAATGTGTTAAAAATCCTTATTTATGTCGTCCTTCGGAGGGGGTGTAAAATATACAGCTTGTGCGAAGTCAGGTACTCTTAAAAGATACCTGTCCTAATTATACCTGAATAGGCAAAACTTAAGATCTTCCAATGTAATATTTTATATTGAGTTCTTAAACGTAAAAAAGGCACAGAACCATCAGGGGCTTTACTGAGTCTCTAAAGTACAGAATTTTTAAAGAATATTGATGCGTAGATATTAAAGAAAAATATAATTATATTTGTACTACTTAAACCGTTGAAGAGTACGGAGTTTAGTACATTGAAGGGATTGTACTATTTTTAGGCCAATACGTCACACTCAGCTGCCTGATTTTATTTACGATTACGAAGACCCACATTATAAAGGCTTGATGAGCCCTAGGAGGGTTTTCAGATCTCAAAGTTAACTGTCAAATGTTTAAGTCATCTCCCATCGCCGATGATCAACTCTGTACCTTAAAATCTGTAAACCTTTCATGTATGAACAACGCTGTGAAAACAATAAAAGTATACAAACTTGTGAGTGTGAAGGTAAAAAATGGTGTGAAATGTATTGCCGTTTTTATCTTGTTTCTTGACTATGCCTCTCCGCCTTTATTTCCTTGTAAGCAGTTAACAATATAATTGTATTTATGAAGAGAAAATTTATGCCCAGGGCCGGAATTCGAACCCGGGTCTCCCAAACTTCCGTTGTGGTGCTCTTCCATCTAAGCTATCCTGGTTCTTACCTCGGTCAGAGATATCCATGCTCTTCACTGATCCCATATCCCCGTGTTCTCGCAATTGGCGATGTATACAAGGGGAAGGATGTTCATAAGATAGTATCTTGTTGACTTACGTTAATATACATTATTATAATTTATTTTATTTTATTTTTTTATTAATCTATTATATTAAGTTATAATTTCAAAAAAATTGTTTTGAAGAGAAAAGATATGCCCAGGGCCGGGATTCGAACCCGGGTCTCCGTTCTGGTTCTCTACAAACAGAGCTATCCTGGTCCGTACCTCGGAAATGTGGGAGACCCGAGTTCGAATTCCGGCCCTGGTCATATCTTTTTTGGAAAAATATATACAATCTGTCTCCTATCATCTAATGGAATTTGAGAAGCACATTTATCGAGGCATTTAAGCACTTAAAGCGTAATTTTATAAGGATAATAATTTTATTAATATTAAATAAATGTTTAATATAATTTTAAAGCGTAATTTTAAATAACTTAAATTTGTTCAATTAAATAATAAATTTAACGAGAAGCACAGCCACGGGGCTCAACAGTCGCTCTTACTCGCCAAACGCGCCATTAGATGTTTCACATTAAAAAAAAATCACTCATGCAGTTACTCTAATTGTGCATTACTAAAGATAAGAGGAATGCACCTGCGAGAATGGAACTCCCAAACGCTTCAGAGGCAGGTGTCATTGGATACGTGTTTTTTTGTTGTTTTTTTATTGCGCATATCAGGAGCAACGTGCAAAATAAAAGAGCATGCTCTTGTACTGCGGATGACAGACTACTTGCGCGCAGATATTTACTGTGCACTTCCCATACATTATATATCTATATATATACATTAGTTGTCTATTTATAGTATGCACACGGCCAGTACTTTGAGATATATGAGGCCACTGCAGTTTATGGTTCTATAATGATAAAAAATGCACTTGGATTCGGTACATGGTAGAGACTGTACATTTTCTTCTGGTAACGGATATATTTGAAATGGATCATGCATTTGTATTCAAATAAATTTTATTTTAATTTTTAGCATTATTATCATCCTAAAGTTCAAAAATACTTAGATCTTTTTTTCTTTCAATCATTTCATAAATCAGGCCATTTAACTATTACAAATAAAATAGTTTAGTGGAAAAAAAAAGTCCGACTTGTTTTTAATGTTTTAAATTATAATTATTCCCACAAACCCAGTTAAATCAACTTGATTCTTCGTCGTAAACGATTGACTTCCTACCCTCCAGTATCGCTTACTAATAATCCACTGACTCCTGTTGAACAGATCTGATACATTTGATTACACCTTGACAGACCTTTAACTTGGAATCCTCGGAGTAGACTGTAAAGACAAGAAACTGCTCTCTGTTTCGACAATGGCTCTAAACTTCCAATTAATTACAAAAGACTCATATTCATGACAATTGTAAAAATTGCAAAAATTACGGAGTAGAGTTTTGGGGCTCCACTAAGTCATCGAATACCTCTCTTATCCAATCCGTACAATCCAAAATCCTTCGTGAAATCCTCAATGCTCTTTAGTTTGTTACAAATAATGTCATCCATAGTGACCTTAATGTCCAATTTGTTGCAGATTTTGCCCGAACCGATATCAGTCTTTTAACGACCAACTTTATTCCCACTCAAACGCACTAGTTTTAAACCTAGCAACCTCTTCAATCCCCGATAATCCTCGGAGGCGTCTGAAAAGAAGATGGCCTCGTGACCTTCCAACCTGAATTTGTTATTTGAGATTCTCTACTTGCCTTTAGCCATGCCATTATGTATCATTCCTGCCATTATCTACTTGTTATAATACAGTTGTAAATTTCAATAAAGAAATTTTAAAAATAGTTATTATTATTATCAATAGCACAACGACCTTTTAGTTGAATATTATTATTCTGATATCAATGAAATTCTAACCTTTAAACAACCGTTGATTAAAAGAAATTGTATAACTCATGCATAGGCCGTTAGGCGTCGCCAGTCTCGCGCAATACGTCACGAGTATGTCGTGACGTGAATGCACAAGTTTATCCCCTACCAAAAGTTGTTAAACGCGGATAAAAAGATTTTCAATTAAAAAAAATAATTTGTTATTAAAATTGATTTGTTTTTATTATATAGTAATAGCACGCGCCGGCTGTACTTATTGTAAGATATCCGATCCTGGCCAAACCGTTCCATCAGCCTTACTATTGATTATCCTTACCCGGGAATTGATGACAGAGTTCGTTGCCTCTGGACGAGTTCTTACGACGTCCAACAGGTCCGATGTAAGGATAATTACTTAAGACTCTGGGCAAGGAGCAACCAACTTGAGTATCCTTCGTCCTTTTGGATTCGTTTGGTCCTGGCCTACCGCACCCCAGGACACCCGCTATCCCCTAAGTGATTATAATCTACCTCCGGACAGCTCTAATAGACCCATCCTGAGCAGGAGATACTGAGACCCGATAAAAATTGACCTCGCCACAGATACTGAATACTAAGCAGAGGTTAGAGCTTCAAGTGAAACGAGCAATTAATTCGGAAGGCCGTAGCTAGGATATTCAAGGCACGAGTCGACCCCTCAATAACGGAACTCTCAGGCTCCTCGAGTACCGGACGATTTACTCGAGTATTAGAGATGATTTGGTCCTCACGTCTATAGTGGGAATATTAGTAGTTGGTGTTGTCGAGTTGTTTTTTTTCTCTCTGAAGGACCTACCTTTTAGTACTGAGGTGTGTTCGTTTTTTTTCCCAGTCAATTTTCGTAACTAGTAATAATGCATTTCTCACCTTAGGCTGCACCCATCACTACATCCAGCAAAATTATCCCATATTTCGTTATAGAAAATATATAAAAAATACCAAAAAAATTTCAAAAAATTAAAACAATCATAATGTATTTAAGAATTAAAGTAAAATAATGAGCAAATTCTATCTCCATACTCAAATTTCTTTTCTTTTTTAAAATGTATTCATCGAAATTTACAACTACATTAAATCTACAGCCCTAGTGAATAATTGGTTAAGTGAATAGACTAGAAGAAGTACGTTGACATCAAAAACTAACAATTTCCAATGCAAGAATTGATCATGATTTAACTTAATTTAATTTTCATTTAAATTTAAAATGAATATTTTAAGGGAAACATTTTGTGATTATGAACCATAACCAGGTAGATACCCTCTGATTCTAATTCATCAAACCCTTCAATTATTGAAACCTTTGTTAATTTGTATGTTATATTTGTGAGGTTACATGTTAGAGAAATAAGGTGAAATGCTTGATATGTGAGGTTGTCTGTTAAATATGTGAGGTATATATTAAATATGTGAGATTATATTTTAGTATGTGAGGATATATGATAAAGATGTGAGGTAACATGATAATGTTCTCTGCCCAGCCATGCCTAGGATTAGGTATTAGGTATTATTCTTCTAGTCTTTTCTAAAACGAGTTTCTTGTACTTAAGCTAGCGGTATTGAGTTCGTAGTGAATAAGGGGGTTTAGTAAATCTATGGCTTGAAAAGGAGTTATAGATTACATTACAACTGCATTTCAAGGTTAAAACTACGAGAATGGTGTGATAGCGGTTATCTTAAAGCAGTTAACTCTCTCTGGACAAAATCTGACTTAACTACTTATTCAACCGATGTAGAAATAATATTAGTAAATATTGTGAATTTGGAAGTAATAAACATGACAAGTAATACAGGGAAAACCAAAATCATGAGAATAGGAAGAAAAAGCGAGCATAGGGGACCGAGTCGTAAGACTAAACAACACGAGGTTAGAGCAGGTAAGGGATTTTAAATATCTCGGTGCACACCTTAACGAACACGGCTGGATAGATGGCGAAATAAAAGGACGAATAAAAGCTGCCAGCAGGTGTTTTAATTCCCTTTTATAAGTTTATAAAAACACCTTCTTACCGATTCTCACCTATTCAAGTGAATCTTGGACTCTGGCTAAAAAGCACAAGAGCCAAATCCAAGCCATGGAGATGCGATATATAAGAAGAATGGAAGGGAAGAGCAGAAGAGACCGAGTGCGAAACATAACAATAAGGTCCAATGTAGGGCTTCGGCCAGCAGGGGATATCATCGAGGAGCATCAGCTGAGATGGTTCGGCCACTTTTCCAGAATGGCAGAAAACAGTGTGGCAAAGGCCGTCTATGAGACGAAGGTGGAAGGTACAAGACCAAGGAAGACTTGGGAAGGCGCAATCCAGGAGGTCCAGGAGGTTTGGAATAGGGAAGGAGAAGCAGATTGGTACAGGAGAGACATTCATGGGTTAGGCTCTACAGGAGGAGTCCTCACACCGTTGGCGGTAGAAGAGGAGTAGATTAAATAAAATATTGTGAGAAAATACCCTATCAAGTGAAAGATTTTAGTTAAAAGGTCACCAGGCAATCTTCTTTTCAGATTCCTAGGAGAATTATCAAGGAAGCTAGGTATGAAATTATTGGGTTCGAGTGTGAATAAAATTTGTTATACAAGAACTAATAGTGTTTGGGTCGATTCAACAACAAATTGGACATTAAGGTCATTAAAAAAAAACCAAAGATTCTATTCGTGGCTGTTAAATGATTAAATAATTTATCTGGCCATCAGATCATTATGAATGAATCTATTCGTTCAAAGAAGCATTTAGAATTTCACGAAGTATGATCAATGAATCCATTTTGACTCGATTTTTAGCAATACTAATTTTTGGTTGATCGTAGAGGTGGGCAAAGTAGTTCCTTCTACTGAATCGTTCCTTTTGAGATAGTTCATTCTAATGAACTAGTTCAATGAACTACATAGTTCATTTTTCAAAAGAACTAGAAATGTACTAAACTAAGAGAGGAATTGAACTATGGAAAAAGGGGGAGGAACTGAGAGGTCAAATGAACTAGAAAGGTTCAACTAGTTCACTTAGTTCAGTAGTTCGTCTTCCGATCGTAGGTCAGACACCAAGGGTCCCCTGTCCGAGTGTGCTAGCTGGTGAGTGGTGTGAACCGTGAATACTTCACCAAAACAGAGAGGTTTTATAGTTAATTTTCCGGATCTAGTTCAATGAACTAGCTCGTTCACATACTTCTCATCTCTAGTAGATCGGATACATGGAGGAGAAAATTGTATTGAAGTAAATAAAAAAAATCAAAAGATTGTAATTTGTTTTAGCACAACTTATTGGGTCTATAAAGAAATATTAATGATTATTTATTGCTTTACAGGTGTGCAAGGACGTATTGCCACATCGCATCTCAAGCAGAGGGGTAAGTGAAGAATTGTTGTATTTTTACTATATATTATGTTTATAGTGTTAATTTCAGCATTGCTTGCAATATACCAAAGCTACCGACTTAATACGAAAAGAAATATGTTAATATATGGTAGCTTTGTTGTTAGCCTGAATAAAATTAAGTAACATCAAAAAAATACGTTGAAACCAAAATAACATTTTCTATCAGTGTTTTAATCAGGAGATACTTTTACTACCTAATTATAGCAATTTGCCAAATTGTAATAGTTTTTGCCAGTTTTGATGAACTCCGCTTTTAGCTGTATAAGACATGTCAGTTTAATGGGGCAGACAGTCGACATTCTGTAACATGACATCTTTTCGCTGAGATTATGTTGTTTATATCGTTTGGACATTTACCGTCACATAATGCTACAAGGGCTTTATCTATCTAGGCATAATTAGGATAGCAACATCCCTTTCCAAGGATAACACTACCAAGGATTAAAAAATCCTAGGGTCATATGCAAGGGTAGATAATGTGACGTATGTACTGATTATAATGTTTAAGGGAATTTCGATTATCTGATTTTTTTTACTATTGTAACTTTTTTCTGCGAATACGACCTTAATGAGGGATCTCTCTCTCACTCTCTGTCTCTCTCTCTGTCTCTCTCTCTCTCTCTCTCTCTCTCTCTCTCTCTCTCTCTCTCTCTCTCTCTCTCTCTCTCTCTCTCTCTCTCTCTCTCTCTCTCTCTCTCTCTCTCTCTCTCTCTCTCTCTCTCTTTATTATTTCTATTACGTTGCCAAGAAAGGTATAGGTATGTGATAGCTGTGAATTAATTGAAGCTCTCGACCACTTGAGCTATCCTCTTCCTAAGTAGCTTCTCCTAATCAAGCGGTAATAAAGAACCGAAGAGCTGGCTGCCGGTGTTGGAGCGAGCGATCTAATCTCCTCTTCACGAAGCCGCTTCACCCACTCGCACCCGAACGGCAGCAGTGCCCGGTCACGACTTGGGACTGCCACCGCATCCCAGAGTGGATTCAGTAATTAACTCAAAGTCATTAAAACTAATTATATATCGGTATAATTAAATAGCGCTTTAATGATTATCATCGTTTATAATGCCTCATTTCCGCGATTGATTGAAAGATCTATCAAAATCTACTAGTCTATTAATAATTAGTATTATTTATAAATTTCTAAATCTAAAATGTTTATTCATTTTCGATTAGTTTTTAGAAACTCCAAATCCGCCGGATCCTGTTTGAGATCATATATAGTTTGTAGCTAACTTCTTTTTCTTATCTATTAAATAAA
The DNA here is from genome assembly GCA_964056705.1 of Troilus luridus. Lineage (NCBI taxonomy): Eukaryota > Metazoa > Arthropoda > Insecta > Hemiptera > Pentatomidae > Troilus > Troilus luridus. Next base: position 6,267,423 of record OZ057414.1, on the reverse strand, counting down.
ATCTGATAACACATGACTTAAATTTATAGCTATTAACCGATCAAGTTATAGCTATTTAAATGAATAACTATAAAGCGATCATTAATCAAATCAAAGGCTGAACGTAAATTATCAAGTATTTTTAAGTTATTGTTTTTTATTTTTAATGAGCTAATGTGTTAGCTCAGTTTATAGAGTGCTAAAAGTTCTGGGTAAATAAAAAAATAAATTGTAAAATTATTTTTAGAAATATTTGTCATAATTATGTTTTTTCTAAAGAAAATTTTAAAATTATGAAAAACCTGTACCACTGCAGCTTGGGTTTTAAATGATATGTGCTCAGAAGAATACCTTGTATTTGTATTTACATATATTGTATTTTTATTTTTATCATTATTATCCTCGTTAAGTTCAACAGTACTTCCATCAATCAGTTTTTTAATCATTTAAAAAAACCGAACATTTAACTATTACAAAATAAAATCTTTTAGAAGAAAAAAAATTCAACCAAATACTGATGTTTTAAGTTAATTGCACACCTATGAAACGACTTTTTATAAAAATATAATTATTCTTATATCAGAGGAATACCTTTAAACTAAAGTTGATTAAAAGAAATTGTATATCTCAAGGTGCCGCCAGACTCGAGCATGTTGCTCACCTAAACTCACAACTTTGCCCTCCATCAAAAGTTCTTAACGCGGCTAAAGAAGTTGTCACATCAAAAATGGACAATGGCATTTTTCTTAATAATGTCTTATATATCTTACAACACTGCATTGTATTGAAACTTCTAAAATCTTTTTGAAACTTTTATACACTGAAGATGAACCCCCTTCAAAAAAGTAAAGACATGGAAGAAATCGGTTGTGATTTGGTTGTCATTTTGGTTCCTTGTAGAAAAGATGCGTATTCTACACCAGGGCGAACTGTCATGCTGTTAGTCATTAGTTTGGGTATGTTTTGGTTAGTACTGATCTGCTTAGATCTCTAAAAAGATGGAAGAAAATAGATCTATTTCTTCTAATTTTTTTCTATGGAGGCATTTTCTATATGTACCGACGTGCGCTCCCTCGCAATTCGAGCATTTTGTTTGAGTTCACCTAATCGCGGGGATTCAAAAATGTGAAACACTGCACCTTACAGATTTTACGGTGTGGTTGCAGTAGTTTTTTCTGTGCCCAAATTGCTGACATTTATTGCACTAGGGCGGTAGGATATCCTTTCTTGGGATGTTTTTCACAACCGTGAATAGAAATCTTTATGAGTTCAGATGACAATTTTAGTGTTGTAACAAGTCAGCGTTCACTTTAATTTAAAATAATTTAGAAATTAAAAAAAAAAATACACGATGATAAGTATCAGTAGAGAGCGATTAATTGGTAAGAACAGATTTAAAATTCATTAGAAACGGAAAGGGATAAACTCGATTCGCGTGTAGGATCTGACACACAAATTTTTTTTTAGTTATTATTTTGTATAACGGCTTCTAGAATGCAAGGTTTTCGAGATTTTCAAAAATAATTATAGTTTTACTGATCGAGTATGACAAAAGACTAATCAAATAGTAGGTCCTCGATCCGTTGCTCGGCAACGCCGATTAAGTATTACTTCAATAAAAACTTTTTTATATAAAATCGATTTTTATATGTATGTGTAATCAATATTTATTGTTTTAATATTTAATATTTGGTTAGCTAAGTTTTTGTCATAACTCATAAATATGTCTGGGCCTTCAGCTTTATTTCAACATTGAGACGTATTTAATTTTTTGGTTTCATTTATTTATTAAGGTCATACAGGAATTTTAAAATTTCCTGATCCTTGTTGTCGTATTACTGGAAAAAAAAATCATAAAACCTAAAGAACAAATACAGAAGTACATTTCAGTAAGCATGTATAAATTTAAAATTTAGATTAGTACAAATACATTCAACATGGTAAATAAGTCATAACTTAGCCCAATTAAATTAATCAAATATGGACTGAGCAAGGCGATTTTCTTTCACTAATTTATGTCCCAGAACTGATTAATGCCTTCGCAATAACAATTAAAAAAAAGTGTCCGTATTATAAATTCAGGTTCGATTTCTGTACTGAATTAGTGGTGACATCGAACCACAAGGGCGGGTGCTTCGAATATAATTATCGAACTCTTAAGAAAACTGCTCCAGGGGAATTTTGGAGAAAATAACTGACGCTTCGTAATATTAGCGTTAATTAGGACAAATATCTCTAATTACGGGAATAATTTGAGGAGCATTTGTGAATTAATTCGTTTTAATTCCGAGCAATTTACACACTAATCTTGGTGAAGAAGAATTGGAGGAATACACCTCCGAAACGTCGAATACTGTATTACTACATTCCTTAAAATTAATTGTAATAGATAAAATTTATTAATATATTTGAAATCACACTTAACGAACACCCTCACCAACAGACACTTTTTAAAGTTCCCTTCTTTGGAAGTAGAGTTGTAGATATATAACAAAACATTGACAGACCATGTTTTAATTTTTTAAGACAAGATCCATCAGGATTCATTATCATATGGTTGTTATTATTATTACTACATTATAATAATATTTATTATTATATTTTTGTAGGCAGGGATTGGTGGTATCGGCATCGAGCCTACGGGTCCGCTAAGCCTTATTATTTAATTATTAAATTTTTCATGAAGGAGCGGAGTGGCTCAGTTGTAGATCACTGAATTTCCATCCCGGAAATCCTGGTTCTAATCCCACTGTGGGCAAGACTTTTATTTAGCCTCTTTGCAGCCGGAGATGGATCATATAGAGCCTCCATAAAATATTATAAAAATAGGGTACCTAAAATAAGGGGGAAAATCTGGCGGTTGAGCGTGATCTAGGACAAGTCACTGCCTTGCAAAACTGTTGTCCATAAAACAATACAGTCTCTATCCTGTACTGAATCCCAGACCCGTTAACGGATTTTAGTGGTACAGTTTTTTTGTTTTTTTATTTTTCATGAATGAATATTCGTTGAAGCATTTAAAAGAAATTTAAAAAATAAAATCCATCTAAGACCTGGACAGAAGAAAGAAGAAAAACCTTCAGTGAAACCATGAGGGAAATATGGGCAGAAAAAGAAGAGAAAAAACAGTAAAAACAAAAAAATGCTGCTTTATAGTCGCGTAGTCATTTAGGGCTGTTTCGCGTCAAATAAATAAATAATATTTTTTAATTTCTAATATCATTTGTTATAATTCACAAAAGTAATATGCTGTACCAGTCTCAAACTCAAAAACTTAATAGACAAATTTAAATCTATAAAGAATCACATATACAATGATAGAAAATAAATTATACAAAAAAACATTCAGCAGTTAAATAAATAATATATATATAAATAACAAAACTAGTACAATAAGAAATCGATATCCATCCAAGCTACGATTAGACAGTATAATTCAGTTATTAGGACAAAAGCAACATATGGATCATAGCAAGAGAAGAAAGGCGAAGAAAGAGAACTGGAAAAAAGAGAGAGGAAAATTCTAGGGCCGGAGAAGAACGACGAAAATATATGGAATAAAAAGAGAAATAAAGGTTTGTATAAAACATAGAAAAAATCACTGATACAATGGGGAAGAGACGGCTAAAACTGTAAGGATGTTTAAAAAGAATGGAAGAAACACGGGTTACAAAGAAGATTTTTAATTACGTTAACAAACTGAAGAAAACAGTAGGATAGATAGAACCATTGGAGAAAGATACCAACAAAATAGGTGCAACAGAAGAAATAATATGTGACAAGAACCGCTTCAGGCTACTGAAAGAGAACGCAACCTATGAAGAAGCCTAAGCCACGACCGAATAGAGTGTGGGAAGAGAAGATGAAAAAGAGTATTTATACCGTGGACTATTTTCTTTCCAGAGTGCTATGAAATGGCTAGGGGTTGCAGTCAATAATTACACAAGATATGAATCATTTATTTTATTGCGCCTACGTTTCGGCCTAAGCGCTAGGCCATCAGACAGTGAGGTGATGAGTCGAACTTTAACTGACAATTGAATTGTTTTGTTGATCATTGAATTATTATATCATTTTGTTTAATCATTCATTGTACCTCCTGAACATTTAGTACCCCTCTTAGAATTATCTAGACAAATATTTTCCACTTAAATATTTTCTTTCTCATTATTATTCTTAGTTTTATAGTTTCCTATTAGTTCATAGTTGTACGTTAATATTAGTTTGAGTTTTACTAGTTCACTTTGAGATAAGATTATAAGCATGAAATTAGAGAAGTTCGATTTTAAACTTAGGAATCCTAATAAAATAAAATAACAAATTTAAGGTCTGTCCCTGGCTATTAGGAGTTCTCCAATCTCTTCTCTAAGTCCTTTCTAATCTTTACAATTTTCTAGAGGAAGTTTTCATTAGTCTCTCGTGAATCTGTCTCGATTTCAGTCTACAATAAAAAAAAAATACAATAAAAAAATCAATGAAAAAAAATTCATAAGTGCTTTTTCACGCTCGAGGAAGCTACTGGCGCGCTATCGCCGACAAGTCCTTGTCTAATCTGTTCACCATTAAGCGGGAATCGATAATGGACAAAAATGGTCCTCCCCGAACATCCAGAAGCGAAATATATTTCCCCAGACCACCCTTTCATCTCATTAACCCTAATTTGATAGAGCGCTCTGACTGAGAGACCACCCCGGTAGTACCTGATTGGGATCTCCGGTCCTCTGGTCTTTAAAATGTCCGGGTCAGAAGTAGATGGGTTGATAACAGCTCTGTTGTCTTCCCAAAATGGCCGAATTACTGTCACGGGTTCAATAACAATTTGAATCCCTTCGAGTTCTTCCCCGGCCACACACACAGTCTCAGATACAGATACGGTTCAGAACTGATCGCTTCTGATACTGTTTATTACAGCATAAATACGCTGCAATCATTTTAGCTTTTTCGCGTATTTTAGCTGAAAGCATTTGCGTTTGTATCCCTTGATGTTTTTTCTTTATTAATTTAACAACACTTTATGCTGCTATGGCTAATCGGACGATGCTATGGTGGGAATCCTAAATTGTTCATATACAGGTATGATTAGGATTGGTATTTTTAACGAGTACCTGAGATCGTACCGGCTCAGGACCACCATGTTATGTTCCTTCCGAAGGAAGGGCTAATCGAGGACTTTTCATTTCCTTTTAAAAAAACCTACGGTCCTATCTCTTACGGTAGTAACTCTTCATTTAAAAATAGGAAAATGGATTTATTAGATTTATATTTGTTGGACTTGTTTAATACAATTAAATAAAACTGAGTAGTTACAACCCGTTCAATACGTGATAAAGACTGTACTGTTAAGTAGGCCATCTTCAGGATGCCGAGTCAGCAGTGACAGTTGAGTTCATTTGACAGTTGTTTGACTGTCACCGCAGACTTGGCATCCACTATTTGGTTGCCTTGTAGATGGCATACATCCTAGGCCGAAACGTTGGTGTTATCTTTGATCAATTGAATCCATCATTAGAACTATCCAGTCAACTATTTTCCACTCAAATAACTGCTTTTATTGGATCGATAACATTAAGGTATGGAATATGCATACAAATAATGTGATAATCTGAACTAAACATTCCAATTTGATAAGTCAATACTTATGTACTGGCATAACACGTTTGCACATAATACCAGGATATATATTATATAAATTACATTATATTATAATATATAATTTATATATATATATATATATATCTCAACAGTCATAAATCAGTGAGAAAATCCTCATCTAAAACTATCCGTAAGGAAAAACGCTGCTGCGACAACAATCGCCTCAGAGAAATCCAGGAAGATTTTACCAGAAACAACACACGGAATTTCTACAGAATCTTCAGGGGAAACATGACAGGATACCAACCGCCTAATATCTGTTTTAGAAAAGCTGATGGATCCCTGGAATCAAACACGAAGAAGAACTGCGAAATTTTCGCTCAATGTTTCAACAATTTGCTCAACTGCGAAAAACCCAAGGAAAAATTACACTTCGAAACTCCCGAATCCACAGCCACCAACCCTTCAAGAAACCGTAGAAGACGGCCTGATCACGGAAATCTGGAAATTAGATCATGAAAGAATCACGCCCAATATCCACAAGATTATCGAAGATTGTTGGCTCACAGGAAAAATCCCGGAAGAATGGAAATCCAACCACTCCATAAACAACAAAGCACACCCGAATAACTTTAGATGAATCTCCCTACTACCAGCCACCTATACAATTTTCTCCTAAGCACTGTTGAACCGATTGGAACCACAGATTGACCCCAAAATATGTGAATATCAAGCGGGGTTCAGGAAAAATCACTCCTGTAGCGAACAGATCTGGACTCACCGCACGATCCTGTCCATAAGGCATTGCAGGAATACTACAGTGATCTTTGTGGACTTAAAAACAGCCAATGACTCCATAGACCAAGACACTCTATTCCAAAGGCTAGAGGAGATGAAGGTGGATCTTAAAACCCGAAATCTAATCCGAGATACCCTCACCAACACTACTACAAAAATCAAATTCATGGGAGAAGTATCGGAGCCCTTCCAAGTCAAAACAGGCGTCAGGCAAGGCGATGGTCTCTCAGCCATCCTATTCAATGCAGTTTTAGAGAAAATAATCCGTAGATGGGGAAAAGTAGTCAAAGGGATTCAATTGGGTAGAAAGAAAGAAAATATTACTCACATAAAATGCCTTGCTTTCGCGGAAGACTTCGCCATCCTCTCCAACACTCTCTAGAAAACCCCGATTTTTGTGTTTTCAGCGCTCTCCTTAGATGGGAATATACGCAATATATAATTATATAAATTATATTATACTATATAAATATATTTTGAATAATATTAGTTGACCTTATATATAAGTAAAAGTAATATGTCCGGGTGGAGTTGGGTGAAAGATTTTCTCAAATAGGGTTTAACTATATGTAATATATTACGTTAAATAGTTAAACTCTAATAAATTATTTCAATTACCTTTACGCAGGCTATTTACTTCCTTCCGCTTATAAATACTACATCAAGAAAGTTTACAAAGAACTGACTAGACGGTACAAACAACTATCACATCTGCTGGACTACAGATCTTCACTTGACTTACGGAACAAACGACTTATCTATAATAGCATACTGAAACCTATTTGTACATATGGAGCAGAACTTTGGGGTTCAGCAAAAAAAGTCCACATACACAAGATTCAAACAACACAGTCCAAAATTCTCAGAAAAATTGTTAATGCACCATGGTATATTTCGAATCACACCATACACAACGACATGAACATTCCCACTATAAAATCATATATTCATAACAAATACATGACATTCCACTCATCGACACAATATCACCCAAACCCACTCGTTCTTCCGCTTTCCTACTCCCTGTAACCTGGACTGGATAGGAAAAGATTAAAAAGAAATTGGCCAAGAGACCTACTCACCTATTGATATTTATATTTTTACTCCATCATCATATAGAAGTTCATGTAGAAAATCAAGGGAAAAACACTAGGATCAAATTTGCTGAATGTGCAATTACGCAGGTGCCAATGAAAATTAAATTATAAAAAAAATAAAATAAAAATAAAGTTTAACTCCAAGGATTCCAGGATTACAATCCTTCATTATTGTTTTCTTCGAGTAGTCATTTCGGATCGGCCGCTGAAGGAGTTCCCATGGAACTGCAGAGACTGTTGTTACCTTTTTTAAGCTCTAGGTCAGTTTTTTTCATTCGAGTCCAGGATTGTTTTTTCTTCTGGAGCCGATTTTTTAGAACAGGTGTCTCTTCCTAGTCTAGTAGCCATGATCACTCGACTGTAAGGTTGTACCGCCGTACTAGTTCTGGTCTAGGAAGTGTTGGCTATAAGCTTTATATTAGTTATCGAAGACATTTCTAAGTTATTTAAGATCAAAGGTAATTGAACGAATAGAGAAATTAATTCATTATAATACAAATAAATAAATAAAATACTCAACGAACCCGAAGGCTCGATGCCGATACCAACACTCTATGTTTACAAACTTCCGTCCACTGTCCACAAACCCATACCCGCCAGATCACTCCCAACGCAATCCTCCCACCTACGCCTCGGTCTACCCCTAAGAGGCTTCCCAGTCGGTACAGCGCCTATTAACATCTTAGGAATACGTTGGTTACCAACCCCAGCAACTTTAAATGCATGCTTCGCAATTCCGAGCTATGTAATCTCCTTTATACGCTATTGGTCTCATTCTACGTAACACCTTATTTTCGAAATTCTGAAGATGCGGTTCATCTAACTATAATGTAAGAAAGAAATTAGTTGACTGTAGGTACTATAATAGGATGTTAATAGTTGGGGGTGCAGTCAAGAAAACACGCAAAAATAGGTGAAACTATTTTATTTTAAGTGCCGACGTTTCGACCTACTATGTAGGTCATCTTCAGGGCTATGAGAAAACAGACAAAAACAGAATAGACTGTAAAAATACATAAAATAGAGGTACAGAAAAATTAACAAAATGTAGAGATATAAAAAGTGAAGGATATATAATGAAAGGATATATGAATAAAGATGATTACATGATTTATTCATATATCCTTTCATTATATATCCTTCACTTTTTATATCTCTACATTTTGTTAATTTTTCTGTACCTCTATTTTATGTATTTTTACAGTCTATTCTGTTTTTGTCTGTTTTCTCATAGCCCTGAAGATGACCTACATAGTAGGTCGAAACGTCGGCACTTAAAATAAAATAGTTTCACCTATTTTTGCGTGTTTTCTTGACTGCACCCCCAACTATTAACATCCTATTAACTATAATGTAAATAAATAAATTATTATTACGTTTCCCCTATTGAGATATCATTGGGATACAACAATAACTTCAGATGAATGAAGATTAGACGAAGTACATCTTGCATCAACTGCCCAGGCTCACCAAGCTCCAACCTCAATCCATTACGTTCAACAAAATTCTCTTATTTTATTTTATCTAGATTGTTAGCGGGTAACCCCATGCCACCTATATTTTTAAAATCGATACATTCATTTTTTTAATTTAAATTAAACTCAGTGCTATATTTTTTGTAACGGCACAAAAATTCAGGAACAGGGGATTGTGATTTTTCATTTTTAAAAATATTTGAATCAACAGATCTAGCATGAGAAAAGACTAAACAAAAATTATTTCCTCGATTTATTGCTAGAAAATGCCAATATAATTTTGAGTCCCTAGAAACTTTTTTAAATGAGGTCTTGGAATGAGGCTACTGTCTTTGATGGATCCTTTTAATTCATTTGTTTATTATACACATTATTACTTGATATGGGTTGTATTTTATTTAATCATTTTATATATATATGTATGTAAAATCCAAGTACTGGATATTTAGTTAGCCTATTTATATTAGATCACCTGGTAGTAATAGATGAGAATCTGTGTAACTTTATTAGTTGAATTACAACCTGTAATTTATTTAATATTAGTATTAATATGTCTTGTATATCTTTTAAAACGTTAATATGTAATCTTTTCAGATTAATAAAATCAGTTATTATCCTACTTATAAATTAAATTACAGGTTGTAATCCAACTAATAAAGTTACACAGATTCTCATTTATTACTACCTGGTGATCTAATATAAATATGAAAGTTCCATAACCTCAATCAAGGCTAACTAAATATCCAGTACTTGGATTTTACATTTATATATATATAACGACTTGCAATGCGTCATACGTCGTGGCCTTATTCGTACAAGCCCTGCCGCCATTTCTTTATATCGTAACAGTCTTCCTCTCTAAGTCCTCTTGCCACTATTGCCTCCGGACTTCCTTCCATCCACCTCTTCTCTGGCCGGCCTCTCTTCCTCCTTTCCGATGGTACATTTAAATGGTACATTTAATCGTTTTATAATTTATTATTTTATTCTATCATTTTAATTTTTATTCTGATTCACCTTTTCCGCCACCGATTTTTAATTTTTATGGCATTGAAGGATATCAAGTGTTTTAGAAATCGGAATGTTCTTAAAAACATTTCGTGCATATGAACCTTTTCAAAAATAATAAAATATCAAATGTAAGTTAAAAAATAATAGCATTTTTATTCGATTTTTATAAGATCGTAAACATGTTAAACCATCTGTAGATTTTATCCACTTTTAAGATAGCTTCTTCCTATAAATGCGGAAAACAAATGCCAGATATAAAAACATATAATGGCGCTTCGCTAGCGCGAAAACATAATTATATCGGGTATAATAATAAAGAATTTATAGCTCATTAAGAAGGAATTGGATGGGCGAAGAAGCGGCAATAATACTAATGAGGCAGTTATTGTTATTATATCAGGGAGTACAATTGTCAATCTTACATTTTATTGCGAGCTCTCGGTTCTTGAGAAGTGTGTAAATATACTGCGCGAGATTCGAACCTCCCCTTAATGTCAATTTGAATAAGGCAGTAAAAACATTTGAACCTTGATAAAATTTCGCTATCGTTCCTGGAACTTTGTGTATTTTTACTTTAGGTCTGCTATTGCAATGTGGCTTGTCATTTATTTGTTTTTTTAATTGGTTTGAAGCAGTAATGTCGAGTTCAATTAAACTCATTATGTTTTTCAATTATAAATAGACATTTTTTATTATTTATGATTTTTATTATTTGCTTTTAAATATGCTAATTTGATCGCTTAAGTATAAACTTTACCAATTTATATATGTGCTTTTTAAAAAATTTAAATCTGAAAGTAATTTACATATAAGTTTTATTACTAATTTATAAAAATCCTCAAGGTAGCATCCTTGGCCCAATCCTTTATACAGTTTATACAGCTGACATCCCAACTCATCCTAATACTATCCTTACCACGTATGCTGATGATACATGTGTATTATCTGTCAACACCAATCCAATTATTGCATCCCAAAGCCTCCAATCCCATATCACTGATCTTGAAGAATGGTGTCAAAACTGGAGAATTAAAATAAACTCTCAAAAATCGCATCAAATCACTTTTACCTTACGTCGTAAACCAATGACTTCCTGCCCTTCAGTATCCTTTAATAATATCCCACTGGTGCCTGTAGAACAGATCCGATACTTAGGGTTGCATCTTGACAAACGATTAACCTGGAATCCTCATACGAGACTGAAAAGACAAGAAACCGCTCGACGTTTCAGGCTACTTCAATACATAAGACAAACGCTCTAAGCTCCCAATTTATTACAAAAGACTCATCTACATGACCATCATACGACCTATTTGGACCTACGGAGTAGAGCTTTGGGGCTCCACTAAGCCATCGAATTCCTCTCGTATCCAATCCCTACAATCCAAAATCCTTCGTAAAATCCTTAATGCTCCTTATTTTGTTAAGAATAAAATCATCCATAACGACCTTAATGTCCCATTTGTTGCTGATTTGGCCCGAAACCGCTATCTATCCTTTCATAACAAACTTCATTTCCACTCAAACCCTCTGGTTTTAAACCTAGCTTCCACTTCAATTCCCGATAATCCTCCGAGGCGTCTGAAAAGAAGATGGCCCCGTGACTTCTTAGTTGAACTTGTGATTTGAGTACTACCAGTGGGTAGTTTCTCTACATGTCATTTTCACATGTCATTTTGTATCGCTTAGCCCATTTACTAGATGTATTTTTTTTTTATACAGTTGTAAATATCAATAAATAAATTAAAAAAAAAAAAAAAAAAATTATAAAATGTTGAAGTAAAAGTTAACTTTTTCCCTATGGAATAAAGTTAACTTTTTGACTCAATTTCTAATGCACAGGGAGAAAAGACGTACTTTAGTCCTAATTAATTGAGCCAAAAACAGATGTTTTTGTACCAGCTGAAGATAAAATAATTTATTTTTCTTTTGATGGTGATCATTCTTAAATATTTTTATTTTGAAGAAAAAAGATTTGTCCTGGCCGGGCTTCGAACCCGGGTCGTCCGCATCTCTACTGCAGTGGTCTAAACACTGAGCTTCCAGGGGTCTTATCCAATACCGGCCAGGACAAACCTTTTCTCTTCAAATTAAAAATATTCACCATCAAAAGAACAATAAATAAAAATAATTTATAAATATAAAATTGACGTAAGTCAACAAGATCTCAATTAAAGAAATCTTCAATGAACGTTCTTCCCTGTGTATGCATCGCAAAAATTGTGAGAACACGGGGTTATAGGATCGGTGAAGAGAATGGATTTGTCTGGCTTGGATACGACCCCTGGTAGCTCAGTGGTTAGAGCACTGCACTAGAAATGCAGACGACCCGGGCTCGAATCCCGGCCAGTACAAATATTTTCTCTTCAAAATAAAAAAGACATAAAATAATTAGTATATTAGTGCAGCATATTTTTATTTTCTGTTATTTTGAACTTGAGGCTCCTCGTTAGGAATTTCTTCATTCATAAAATAAAATTGTTCAAGTTATTACTGTTTCTTATGTACAATATATTTGAAGCTCATATAAAGTGCATGAGTATTCGGAAATTTCGCATATGTATGATATTATTAAATTTATAATATATTTAATCAGTTAGCAGCCGTAGATTGATCCTATTGGATCTAGGTTCCTTCAGGGGCTCACACAATATCTATATATGTCGGTACCCGTGAGCGTGATCTAGTAAAACTCATCTCCCGGGATAACCGTTATCCAAGAAACAATACAGTCTCTACCACATACTGAACCCAAAACTCTTTCATTGTTGTATATTAATATAATTATTATTTAGGCGAAATTAATTATTTTTAGGGACTTGAAATGATTAATCCTAAAACTCCATATTATAGCGAACTGGTAACAGATGTGAAGAAACACCGAATCTGTTGATCGGTCCATCAACTGGAAGACCTCCTCGCTTCTTAGAGAGTTCCTTAAAAGGATGTCCCCTTGTAGATATTATCTAATTTAGTCCAACCGGAAAGATGGGATAATAATTTAATAGACTTAATTTGTTTATGTAAATAATGTCGCGATAAACATTTTTACATGTTGTGCGTTTCCTGTATCTTGCCCGATATATATATCGGCTCGAGCTTTGATAACTCATCCAAGATAAAACTTTGTCATCGAAAATAGAGACTTTATCAGAAATCAACCCAAATCGGATCTAAGCTCCTCGAAAAAGAAAAAGAGTTTTGTGTAACAAATGAGAGGATGAGTAAAGAAAATTAATTTAAAAAGTCGGCGTGGATCAGGAGTAGAGCTCTGAGTTGCAATGGTCCTGGATTCAAATCCCGCTCGCGAGCTGATTTGTATTTAATCTGTTAGCGGCCAGAGATGAATCCTATGGGATCTAGGACCCCAAAAATCAAAATAATGGGGGAAATGTGGCGGATGAGCGTGATCTAGTACAAATTAACTCCCTGGACAACCGTTTTCCAAGAAACAATATAGTCTCTACCATGTGCTGAACCCCAAACCCTTCACGGGTTGTAGTGTTACAGGTTTGTTTTAGAGGATTGGAGGTTAAATATTCGTTTTGTAGGTCTTGTATCATCCATCCTCATGTGTAAACTAAGGATTTGATTCATTTCATCTTGGTTGTGCGGTACAACTTGGGATCTTTTAAATGTGTTTCTCTTTTTACAGGTTTATCAAAGACTTCCTCTGAATGCCTCCATCCGTCCTCAAAGGTTCGATGATTTTTCCTACAATTTTTCTTTTTTAGATTTTCTATTCGATCTATTTCTCCTGTTTTCTTAGTGAACATACTATCTTCGGCATTAAGACTCTCTGGTACAATGTACTTACTATAAATTTCTGAAGTATAATGTTTATATATTAATGCATGTATTTTTATTTATTTATAAGTTACGCGTATTTTGTAGGCAGTAAAACAGTAAAAAGGTTCAAATTTTAAATTATTTTTATATATTAAAATGCAAATTTTATTTTAGCTCAGTATCATTATTCGATCCAATCGTTTACAGTTTAAAATGTTTACAAATAAGACCACATACTCCATCTCAACTATTTTTTTATTATATATTATACCAGTCTCATACAACTATTTATATTTTAATATTTTAAAGTAATCCGTTTAAAGGATTGTGCGTTTATAGATACGGTACAAACATTTACATGTTGTTTAGGTACCATGTAATTAGTTATTTACAAAATAAACTCTTTATATAGGGTTTATAAATTATCGTTTATAAAATGTACAATAAAAACCCACTTGTAAAAAAATATTGGGAACTAAACAAAAAATAGTACAAAGCGGTATTTACATAAAAGTACAAAGCATTTATTATTGTAGGATACCAATTTATTTATTTTATTGTTATTAACTTATATATCTTAATAACTTATATAGATGCATATAAGTTATTAAGAATGTATAGATAAAATTTTCGTTTATTTTTATTATTCATTTTTAAAAATATATTTTCTCTGTTGAAAGTTTTTTTTGTATAACATTTTCTTTCATTGTATACGTGATACTATATAGATACATTTAAATTTGTCCAAGTTTTTGGAGTTTGAGACTGGTCTGTTTGATACAGCATATTATTTTTGTGAATTGTAAGAAATTATATTATACATAAATATATTTAAAAAAAAGTTTATAAAATGTAATATTAGTAATAATAATAATGGGTGTGGAGGGGAGAAAGAATTCCCTTTAGTATCGAGAATTGTTTATTTTAAAGCCTACGTTTTGACCCACATTGCACATTTTTCCTGACCCATTATAAGCCCTGAAGAAGACCTCCAATGTGGGTCGAAACGTTGGCCCTAAAATAAACAGTTGTTCTTACTAAAGAGAATAATAATAACCATTAGATAATAAAATATTGTAAGTTTCATTATTTAAAAAAATAACTAAAACTTCCAAAGAAATGCTTATATAAATGTGTTTGTTTTTAACAAAACTCGGTGGCAGTGCTTTGTTAATGTTTTTCAGTATTACTCAACTTTGGGGTCCTCCGGGTCAACCATTAGTGATTGTAATGCTATTTTCATTTTATTTTATTTATTTATTTTTATGTATAATTTATTATATAGATAGTATTCTTACAAAACAATGGTTTGCTCTATATATTTAGGTTTTTTCTTTATATAAAAAAAATATTTTTATGAATTACATGATATGCTATGAAATTATGGTACGTTTCGGGCTCATACGAAGGACAAAACACACGATGATTACATGAAGCCTCCTACGAAATAACATCTAATGGAAGATATTCCCTGAATCGCAAGGTAACATTACCGCGGTAGATCTGCGGACGATTGGGATCTCGGAAATAAATCAAACGAAAATAACAGTCATCGAGTCTTCTTGAGGACGAGCTACCTTCGAGTATAATTGTCGGGTCTGGAGGAGGCAAAGAAGGCAAGGGATATAACGACCATTTAATTTGCCAGCGCCCACGCGACACCAAATGGCACCTCATCTCGCAGATTGCCGTGTCAATTCTACCACGAAAAAAAAAATCTACTAGACTACTTTCATTTTTGGCACACAAGAAAAAAAAATCGGACTAAAAAATAGTAAATGAAATGGAAGAAGAGAGTTAATGGTAGATGAAAGCTAGTTCTCAATGGAGCCTCTTCTACCTGATTATTTCTACCTACTGTTCTTATATCATTACATTAGGATTGTCATGGAGTTGCAATGGAATCTCAGAATTGTATCAAAAAGCTACAAGTAGTAATTTTTTTTTTATTATTTGGAAAATAAGTAGGATTATCAAAAAGCTATAACCGAATCACCAGTTTTGAATATTAAGTTTTGTATTTTATTAATTTAACATCACTTTATGCTATTATGGCAAATCTGATGATGTTACAGTGGAAATATTAAATGTTTCCTATCCAGGTATATTTAGGATGAAGATCATTAACCTGTATCTGACATTTTATGTACCTTCCAAAGATTTTGTACTGTCTTTTAAAACCTCACAGAAGGTTGTTGTGATAATCACTACCCCGTCGGTGATCCTAACCTATAAACCATTCCGAGGAGCGTGGTAGAATATAGCAACAAATTATTGCACTACGGCATTGTGGAATAGGAGTCGCATCCATCCTGATAGAATAATATAACCTGTACCACTACAACACGTGAACGGGTCTGGGGTTCAGTACATGGTAGAGACTGTACTGTTTCATGCAAGGAGGTGACTTGTCCTAGGTCACCTAATATTTTATAGAGGCTAGGTCAGCCCCAGGAGGGTCCTAGATCCTATATGATCATACAGTCTAAAAAAAAGTCTTGCCCAAAGCGGGATTTGAACCAGGATTTCCTGAATGACAACTCAGTGCTCTACCACTGAGCCACTCTGCTCCCTCATAGAATAATATAAGACTTCAAAAAACGTGGGCAAGGGGTGTGGACGTTTATTATGATTAGTCAGCTGAGTTTAATAAACTGGATAGAGAAAAATGGTTCATGCTGTTATATATCGGCTTAAAATAAAATAAAATTGTACACACAGATGAATATTATGGAATGACGTTATCAGAATCAATCGCGGACAACTCAAAAATTTACTTTTTCATATTTTTCATTTGTTTATATATTGTTTGACGGTACCTTTCTGATTTGAGGATCAAAAAAAATTTTTAACATTAAGGCCGGTCTAGACGCTACGTTTTGTACAAACTTTTGTCTGCATAGTTCAACATGTACGTTCCTTGTTGATTGGAAAACTGCGCAGTTTTGGATCCAGCACGAAGACAGTACAGATGCAGTGATAACTGAGCTGGAGAGCATAGATGCTCATGAACTGTGCGGTCAAGTCGGCGTACACAGTTGCACAGTTTACCGATTCATTTTGTTCCTCAGTTTCAATTCGTCAGGCGACAATAAATTAATTAGTGTCACTAAATCCAATAAATAAGTATACGTGTCTATGTCCATTCTCAAGTTCCGCCAATCATCAGGTTCATCACGTAATTCACGCAGTATTATAATACTTCGTACTTCCGAGACGGTCCAATCTTTTTTTTTTTTAACAATGCACCATGCCAAAATTTACCAGAGTAGTACCTCCTCCATTATGTTATCACACAGAACAGAGCGAAATATAACGATATCTCTGTACCATGTAGATACTCAACAAATTTCAACATTTTCATTCCTTCTTAAGATTATGCAGAAAAAAGTTTATACAATACGTAGCGTCTGGATCGGCCTTTAAGAATGTTGTCTTCACTTATTATCATTTATCAGTTGTATTAGGATTAACCAATGCAAGTTGTTTTTGTTATATTATACCAATATCCCTATATTACGATGTGGATGTGATTTTTTTTATGAGTTAATTTTTGGCCTCTTTGTGGAGGCCGGCTGAACCTCAGGAGATCCCAGATTCCAATGGATCCGTCCCGGGGGGAGGAGAGGTGTAAATAAAATTTGCCGGCCGTCGGATTTAAACAATGAACTTAAGTAACAATATTAAACAACATATGTTCCACTAAATCCACTTTCAATTTTCGTAATAAAAAAAACAGACGTTTTTATGAAACGAACCCGTATAACCTGAAGTTTTTTTGGCTCGGCTGAGTAGATGAGTGGATGGATTAGTGGATGAGTAGATTAGCCAATCCTTCCGCACAAGACACCCCCCCTACAATCCACTAACGATACAAGATGAGGATTAGTCCTAAGAAGCGAAAGGAAACTAAACATCTTAAGAGGTCTTTAAACTGCCGTTAACACGTCGGCCGAGACACATTAGCGGCCAATTGCCGCACCTCGGCCGTTGGAGCGAACTCGACTTCGTGTTTACAGAACCATTTGCCCCCCTGCGGCTATTTGGGATCGTAATGCGGCAAAATGGCGGAATAAGTGTCGGCAATCTAACTCGGATTAGTTCCGTAATCGTTCCTAAGGAGCCGTTATTGATTTCTAAACAGCTTATGATACTTAAGGGTTTTGTAACTGTTATTTTATTCATGGTTACCGTCAAATGAAAATTGAAAATAAAAACCTCCTTTCCTCTTTTATACCTCATAAGATTGTAATAAAAACATAAAGCTTTGTTCGAAATGAAAACAAACCATCTCTTTTTATAGTATATGGAACATATCCTAGATATTATGTGGACTATATTGATATACGAATTAAAAGTAGTTATTAATTCAGAATTGTGGTTCAAATCCCGCTGCGGGGAGGACTTTTATTTAGTATGTTTGCAGCCGGAGGTGGGTAGTATTGGATCTAGGATCTGGGGCTCATCCAGGGTCTATAAACCTGGCGCAATCCTCTCATCATAGGTGGGAGGATTGCGTTATGAATGATCTTGCTGATTTGGTTTTGGATATTGGTCTGTTGACGAAGGTTTGTAAGCAGAGATTAGTGGTATCAGCATCGAGCTTACGGGCTCGCTGAGTCTAATTATTATTATTTCATAATAAAATTTAAAATATGTATAGTATTGAAAACTAAATTTTTGGTGTGGAGTTTGACCCTTCTAAAATATAGGCCTAAAAAGGTTTCTCTCTAAAGAAAATCTCTTGTAGCAAACAAATAGTTTAGAAACATAAATATAGTTGTTTCGAAGAGGACCCAGATTCCTCCCCCCGATGTTCTTGCACCCTCTGGACCCTGCGATGACCTCTAAATGACCCTGAGGACTATTTACGACAGACAGGACCTCTTGTATCTCTCAAGATCGCCGCATCCTCCGCTAATTCCGATGCCCTCCGTTGCTAGCCATAAGTCAGGTCCGGGCTATCTGGGTCGATCTGGGCTCTATCGTAGGCGTCATCTGGAGTCCAGGCTGCTCCAGTAAATTTACCTGATTGAGATATCTTCTCCTTCCAGGTAAGTCCGTTCTTCGTGTTCGTCCTTCTGGAGTTGAGTTGGGCGAAGTCAACAAAGGATATAAGAGAATACTAGTATACCCAAAGATCTTTAAATAGGTTAAAAAATTAACTAATCAAGAACTACATTTCTCATTTTTAGTTCTATATTTAAGAATATTTCATCAACTTTGAAACTTCTGGTATTTTAATTAAAATAGAATACTTGTAAATTTGAGTATTCTAAACTTTATAAATGTTTGCCTTTTTTATGTTTTTATTGTATACACATTTTTTAGAAATTGGTCGAGGTTTGGTATGTAAAATTCAACTGATTAATAACAATAACTTATTTAGAGAGATGCCTTTAGAAAGATAGTGTTTAACTTGGAAACCCAGGGTACGAGCAATAAAAGAACAGGTACGAAGGGTTTGGAAGAAAGAAAAAAGAGACATGGAAAGCAACAAATGAAATTGGGAGGTGGTCCCTAGTTGGCCAAAACCTTATTATTTAACAAGTGATATTGTGAAAATCCATATTTTTAAATATTTTTTTATTTATTATTTACAACTATATTACAGTAATATAACAAGTAAATTGGCTGAGTGATACACAATGACATGATATAATGACAAGTAGAGAAACTACCCACTGGTAGTACTCAAATCGCATGTTCAACTAAGAAGGTCACGTGGCCATCTTCTTCTCAGACGCCTCGGAGGATTATCGGGAATTGAAGAGGAAGCTAGGCTTGAAACTAGAGGGTTTGAGTGGAAATGAAGTTTGTTATGAAAGGATAGATACCGGGATCGGGCCATATCAGCAACAAATGGGACATTAAGGTCGTTATGGATGACTATATTCTTAACAAAATAAGGAGCGTTGAGGATTTTACGAAGGATTTTGGATTGTTTCTTGTCTTTTCAGTCTTGTATGAGGATTCCAGGTTAATTGTTTGTCGAGATGCAACCCTAAGTATCGGATCTGTTCTACAGGCAGAAGTAGGATATTATTAAAGGATACTGAAGGGCAGGAAGTCATTGGTTTACGACTTAAGGTAAAAGTGATTTGATGGGATTTTTGAGAATTTATTTTAATTCTCCAGTTCTGGCACCATTCTTCAAGATCAGTGATATGGGATTGGAGGCTTTGGGATACAATAACTGGATTGGTATTGACTGATAATACACATGTATCATCAGCATACGTGGTAAGGATAGTATTAGGATGAATTGGGATGTCAGCTGTATAAACTGTATAAAGGATTGGGCCAAGGATACTTACTACCTTGAGGATTTTAAATATTTAAAAAAAAAAATTACCAAATAGCATTAAATTTTAATTCAGCTCAATCAACATTCTTTCAATTCAATTAAGAATAACTGCTTTGAAATTTTTAAATATATTTTTAACAGTAGTATCTTGTACACACGATAAAACTTTAGGGATAAAATTATAACCAACATTGCATATAATTTTTTCCTTACAATTTAGTTGATATTAATGTAACGTGCTAATGGAATTTAACACACTAATAAGTAAAATTTATTTATTTTCTGCCTACGTTTCAGCCTAACCATTACATCTTAGAAAAAAAATCAAAAGTGGTGTAGCAAAGCCATTAATAAAATAATAATTAATTTAACAGCAGGGACTGTAGTGATAAACATAATAAAATATAAAAAACAAACCATAAAAATAATTCATGAATAATTAAATAAATGACAAGAATGTGAGAATGGCAATGAAAGATGGGATTTAAGAAAATTAGATTTAGTTACTGGATTAGTGTTGACTGATAATATACATGTATCATCAGCATATGTGGTAAGGATAGTTCTAGGATGTTCATAAAAGCTTAGCCATTTTTTAATTTTCAATTGTCTGTATTTTGCATATTAAGCCCTGAAGAAGACCTGCAAAGTAGGTCGAAACGTTGGCTACTTAATAAACATTTCTCCACATCTAAGAGAAATTTATTGACCTCTACCCGGACCATTTTTTCCACATAAATAATTACCATTTTTTCGAGTTAAAAAAAGGTTATATACACTGCTTAATCGATGTATATTTCACTAAATAAATAAAACCGGTTGGCATTTGCTTTATAGTTTATGAATAATACAGTCTAGAGAAAATAATATTGTGTTTTATTACTAACAACAATTCATTGTCTAATGCTGAAGTATATTAAATAAATAAACATTGTTTTAGGAGAACAATGTGCACAAAAGAACTTTGGTATGTTAATAACATAGCTTTACCGATTTGAGAATACCAACGGTCGACGAACATGGAACAATTATGGAATTATATGGAAACCCAAACCCATTGATAGAACTAGGAGGAGACTAAAAATAAGGTGGATGAGAGATCTGTTACCATAAAAATATCAAGTCAAGCCACGGGAGATGAACCACTGGGTTCTGTTCTCCATGCATCTCATGTACTTTTGTTATAATTCTACATATAAAATAGGACAAGAATAATGCTTTGAGGAACACAAGCAGATTGAGAAAAAAAGGGCGAATATACATTTGTTTCTACTTAAACTTAAATTTTTATTTAAATTATATTTTTGTAAATTTAAAAAAATATTTATGATTTAACTAAGGGGTCCCGAGCCATTACGATAACAGGTACTCGTTTAATATTGCTGCCCTAATTATACCAGGATATGCAAAATTTAGAGCTCCTACTGTACCATCGTCTTATTAGCCGAAGTTGCATAAAGTGACGTCAAATGAACGAACATCTGATCGAGCAAGACAAAAGACTAAACCAAATATAATACCTCGATCCGTTGCCAGGCGACAATGAAAAAATATTACATTAATAATAATTTTTTTTATTGAGAGTTTTCCCAAAGTTGAGGTTTTATCCAACCAAATATTGGAGTAACATTTTTTTCCTGTCAAATGCGTCCTCTTCATCAAGGCCATATCCTGGCTATGTCTTCCTGGACTTGGTTCATCCAAGAAGTTCGCGGTCGTCATCTTCTTTTTCCTTCAGGGCACCAGTTCATTGTCATTTTGGGTGTTCTATTATTATCCATCCTAATGAGGTGTCCAAACCACTCTAATCGCTTTATTGTGATTTTTTCGAGTATGGTATTCTGAGGACCCATTATCTCTCGCACTACTGAATTGGGAATCCTATCACGTCTAGAAATTCTGGCTGCCCTTCTCCATAAATCCATTTCCGCAACTAGCAGTTTCTCTTGGCTTCCCTTTCTCAATTTCCATGTTCCACACCCATATAACGTTATAGCCATTATAATAGCATGGAAAATCATTTTTTTTTGTAGTTTTTAGGATGGTTTTACTCGACAGTACAGAATTGAGCATGTCAATAACTTTCCTTCCTTCTCCGGTTCTTCGGGCTATATCCCTTACACGTACACATATATTCGGCGTCTTCTTTATCCTGGGCTATGATGGCTTGGTCATCTGCAAATAATAGGTGGTGATGGTAAAAGTCATTCTGCAGTCCCATCCTTCTACAGTTCCTTGACCATTTATTTGTAGCACCTTGAATGAATGTTTTGAATAGAGTAGTTGACATAGAGCTTCCTTGAAGTACTCCTTTAGAACTTAAGAATTTACGGAATAGTTTGTTTCCAACTTTTATTCGACATATGCTATTATGGTGGATATGTTTAACAGCACAGATTCTTTTCGCATGGACTCCCAAAGAAGTTTACGTGGAACACTGTCATATGCCTTTTCAAGATCGATAAGTACTAGCCTAAGCTGTTTCTGTTTGCTTTCACATTTTTCTAAAAGCTGCCTCATAGTAAATATGTGATCAATACAAGACTTTCCCATAGTAAAACCACATTGTTCTCCTTGAGCTGTAAATTATTCCCCTGTTCTTATATTCAGAACCCCTTCGTATACCGTCATTATTGAGTTGTTAACACCTATGCCCCTGTAATTAATCAATTAAGCCTTATTCCTTTTCCTATAAATGAAGGTAATGTGACCTATTTTAATCTCCTCCGGTATGACTTTAATTTCATTTAATTATTATATCTGAGTATGATAGAGAGATAGTTATTATTCTGGGCGTGGTAAAATTACAGCGATTCAAAACTCCAGTAATAAACATTTTTCATATTTTTTCTTATTTTTTTGACTAACTGACCCGCTTCGAATGCAATTATCAAATATATTTTTCAAAAGCGCAGTTTAGAAAGGAACGGGTTTACGACTTGCACTCAAGTTATAAATTCCTGAAAAAATCAGTTACAAGAAGAGAAAAAAACTAGAATTTGAAAGCTGTCTTTTTAAAAGGTTATTAAAGATTGATATATTTCCATTTACAAGACCCGAAATAAAATGCGTTATTTAATATTATCTACCTTTCCATCTCCTCAGATGACTTCTCGTTTCATATTTTCTCCTCTTTCTTCGTAAAACATTTTTACATCCTGCGAAGCCTGGACCATCAAGTGAAGAATGCGAAATCGTAAGAATGTACATGAATCCATTTTTATATCAATTAAAACGGAGTCCAAATTCGAAAATGAGACCTCCCTGGAGTGCATTCCGATGCATCTTAGCCCAAAAAAGCACACCTTGACGTAGATGGGAACATTACATAAATGTCTTCATATTAATCATAACTCCAATTTCGCCAAATATGAAGGATCTCCGAGAGGCAAGGAATAGCTAAGTCGCTTTTACGATTTAATTTGATAATAATTTTTTCATGTGACATTTACGACATGATTCCGCAGAGTTTATTAACCCAAGAAATAAATGAAGGGTGGTATAAATGTATGCACCTTATATTAAATAATAATAATATGTTTGTTTTGAAAAGATTTGCCCTGGCCGGGATTCGAACCCGGGTCGCCTGCTTCTCCGTAGCATTTCTCTAAGCCACTGAGCTACCAGGAGTCGTATCCAAGTCAGACAAATCCGTTCCCTTCACATTCATTAATTGAACATTCTTACCCATGTATACATCGTAAAAATTGCGAGAACACGGGGATATAGGATCGGTGAAGAGAACGGAGTTGTCTGACTTGGATACGATTCCTGGTAGCTCTGTGGCTTAGAGCACTGCTACGGGTACGACCCAGGTTCGAATCCCGGCCAGGGCAAATCTTTTCTCTTTAAAACAAAAATAATTACCTTAAAAATAACAATTAATAATAATAATAACAAGTGCAATTTGAAAAATAAGAATTTCATTTCTATTTCTTAGAAAATTTCTATTTATTTGTCCTAGATCACTCGCAACCACCACGTTTTTCACTTTACAGAGGCTGGGTGAGCCCCGGTTGGGTCAGATCCCACAGTATCCATCCTCGTAATTTAACAGATAAATCTGTCATTGCCGGATTTGAACCCGGGACCTTCGGCATGGCTACCCTGCTTCGTGACTAAAAAGAAAACAATAAAAAAAAAAATCATTAAACTCATCAAAATTGTATTGTCCAACATCTTTCCTTGTTTGCGGTGGTACAAGTTTTTTTCAGTTATAACTGACCACAGCAACGAAACATTTCCTTCGATTTTGTCAGTTGGTTCTTTAAAGTGCAAATATACTTAAGCGCTAGTCAATCCATGAGTGATACGCTCAGACATGTAACAATCCATTTTATCATATGGTTCCTCTTAAACATGCTAAGTCCATCAGACAGATTAGCCTCTAAATGACTCAGTCACGAAAATGGATTAAAGAGCGAATGATTGCCGTTGGGGATTGACACTTAGTCGCAGATCGGAAGCAGTGCAGCGCTCCCTTAACCGACGCTAATTATAAAAAGAAGCTGGCAGCTGGATCCCGCTAGTATAATTGTGCCATCTGCCTCCTCGTCGGTCCGATTCCGGTCACGTCCGGCTATGCTGATTTCGGAAATGAAAAATAGACGGCGCCACTGATCCGTGAGTCGATAATGGAATCGATCGAATCGTTTGTCAAAGCCATATAAGTCCGATCGATATTGCTAGTAAATAATTCCATAGGTTCTGAAGAAGAAAGAATGCATGTGGATTTGAAACAAAATGGGGCATATTGAAAAAAAGTGGAATATGATCTACAGGAAAACTGATTGAAATGTCTATTTTAATTCTTAGATGTCCTTCAATTTTCTTTAAAAAAGACCAAGCAGTAAATATTCCGTCTCAATAACAAATAATTACATTGAATGATTATAGTTGACCTTGGTAATCAATGTGGAAGAAAATGGTCCGGGTAGAGGTCAATAAATTTCTCTTAAATAAGGATAATGTTTATTAAAAAATAGCTAAAAAAATGACTAAGCTTTTATGAACATCCTAGAACTATCCTTACCACATATGCTGATGATACATGTATATTATCACTCAACACTTATCCAGTTACTAAATCTAATTTTCTTAAATCCCATCTTTCATTGCCATTCTCACATTCTTGTAATTTATTTAATTATTCATGAATTATTTTTATGGTTTGTTTTTTATATTTTATTATGTTTATCACTACAGTTCTTGCTGTTAAATTAATTGTTATTTTATTAATGGCTTTGCTACACCACTGTTGATTTTTTTCTAAGATGTAATGGTTTGGCTGAAATGTCGGCAGAAAATAAATTATTTTTACTTATTAGTGTGTTAAGGTTAAGGTTTATTACTTTGCAGGTCTTCTTTAGGGCTAAATATTCAAAATACAGACAATTGATAATTAAAAAATAATAAAAGATTAGCTAGCAGGTCAAAAGGGCCTCGGTTTTGTTGAATGAAACATTCAGCACGACGAATACATGCTTCTGTCGCTCTTCGTCGAGCTAAGAAATCGGATCATGGAAGCTGCAGTAACAATCAAGTACCATCCTGATTCTATATAAAGAGCCAGAGAAGCATGGATTCGTTGAGCTGAATATTGCATTCAACAAAACGGAGGCCCCTTTGAACAGTTACTCTAGTAACAATAATAATACATAAATAGTAATAAATAATACATGAATAATAATAATAATAATTAGGCCATATATCCTCCTTATAAAGTCGAGTGAGAGGAAAGCAAGTATAATTGATATTGCGATCCCTAACGACAATAATGTGAACACAACTATTGGAGAGAAGCTTCGGAAGTATCAGGAACTTGCGGCTGAGCTAAAAGAGCTATACGATATGGAAAGGGTGGTAGTAACACCTATTATAATCTCCACGATTGGATTGGTTCCTAAATCCACGGTGGAGGGTATTGAGAAGCTGGGAATTCCGGTCGAGGTTTTAAAGGAGGCTCAACAGGCAGTTCTCCTAGACACAGCCAGGATCGTTAGAAAATTTCTGAATATTTAGAGATGGAAAATATAAAAACCAAAAATAATAACTGCAGATGGTTGGACTTGTCCCCCATCTCTGTTTTGAACCCGCAAATGCGAGAAGAAAATATAGACAATAATAATAATATAATATATGTTGTAATAATAATACATAAATATTAATAATAAATCTTTAACCTCTGTTTAATAAATCAGTTTGAGATATATGTTAATATGAACTTTTTTGTTTATTTTGTGTTAGAGAACAGATACCTAAAATAGTGCCGTGCAATTCCGAAACACCCTGTATATATTTATAAGGTCAACTATCATTCGTTGTCGACAAATCGACAAAGTGGTGAAATTCATTACAAACTGTAAATTAATAACCAATATTTGATCCTCCATTGTCCCTGCTATAGATGCATTTGTTGTTTTTTTCGATTGCTTTATTTTTTCCTTATTATAGTTGGATTATTTATTAGTATGTATCTGTATATGACTATTTTATTTATTTATTTTTTTAATTTATTTTTTTAAAGATAAATAAAATAAAAATAAAAAATCTACAGGCGTTGATGACCCTAGGGTTTTACGCCTCTAAGCAACAACAAACAAACAAACAATCAACTATCATTATTCAAGATATTATCAATATACTAGCGTTCTGGAAGACCCCGGTTCGAGTCCCGGTCCTGGACATATCTTTTCTTTCAAATAAAAATATTATCAATATACTTGGTACTACTTGTAATAGATACGTGGGAAAATTAAAAATACTTGATTTATACGCAGAATTTAATTCAATTTTCCGTAATTTTTTGATCGATCGATTTATCATTTCATAAAGGAACAAGGAAATCATATTGTTTCCGCATCAGCTATTTTTATGAATATTTAATTATTTTCATTACGCTATGCTTAATTTCCCTGTATATACTGTATACATATATATATATATATATATATATATATATATATATATATATATATATATATATATAAATCCGACCCGTTTAGTCCATCCACACTGTAAAAATATTATTTTCTTGGGCGAGATTCAACCCCTTCCCCAAAGGCAGATGTAACAACAGACCCGGAGGAACGGTCAGTTCTATCGTAATTAGTTCTGACATCTCTGGGTTTGGACAAGCTCTGAGAAGCCCCTCAAGCCTTCAAGGACCTCTTCAAGAAACCTCAAGATTCTTCTTCATTTGTATTTATTTGTTCTCTGGGCTAATTAGTGGAGTGATAGAAAGCAGTGAGCTATCTGGGAAAAGACTTCCAACAGATACAGTATTCCTTGCTTTGTTTTTTGTATAACATTATAAAAAATATCTATTATGGACAGCACCTGCCTTCCTTGTATGGCTTAATATAATCCGGTATTACAATTTACTTAAAATTCATCTTGAATAATATTAGTTGAACTTAAACAGGATGTTTCAGGGTTATGTAGTCAAACTGAAAATTTGAACTAAGGACCTCAAAACAAGAAAAACATTTCCAATGGAGAATTTTTAATAATGATTACTATGATTTAGTTGGAGATATTCCACTACAATTGAGAAGGAACATGTGGTTTCAATTAAATGATTGTCCTGCACATTACGGAAGAGGTCCACGACAATAGCTAAATTTTAATTATCGCAATCAATAGATTGGCCGTGCAGGACCAGTGCATTGGCTTGCACGCTCTCCAGACCTGAGTTTGGAGTGGCATTAAACAAAAAGTCTATGCAAGGCCGGTCAATGAAATTAATTCTTTATGAAGAAGGATAATTGTTTCTTGTGAAACAATAACATATGTCCAGTGCCGTTCTGCCACTCCTGAAGAAGTTGCCGAGCCTGTCTTAATGCTCAAGGATATCACATTAAACAACATTTAATTTGAATATTAATGTTTACATTTACTGAATAAACTAGTTGAAACAAATTAAATAAGTTTTATTTTATTAATATGTCTAAATAATTCAAAAAATGTATGTGTGAATGTCTCCTAAACAAAGGATTTGCGGGCATACTTCCATAGGAAATTATTTTGTTGTTTTGAGGTCTTAGTTGGAATTTTCAGTATGACAACGTAACCCTGAAATACCCTGTATGTATGGGGAAGAAAATGGTCCCGGTGGAATCCAAAGAAATTACTCCCTTTTTTTAAATTTTTTCCCCACGAATCGGCCAGCAAGGACCACGCGAATATCATTCAAATCTTCTTCACACTCCGCCTTCCGTCTACTCCAAAGCTCTCTCATCTTCCTGGACTGTTCCTCTCGCTCTTCCCTAGTCCCGAGGGAGAACCCTCTTCTCTTCTTCCTTCCCGCAAGAACCCCAATTTCTTTTAGTTTTTCCCAAAAAGCTCTCTGTCCAAGCAGTCTTTATCCTTGATATTTAGCCTATCCAGCTCCTCTTTTATTTGCTTCACATATCCATCTATACCCTTGTAGCTTAATACTTTATCAAAGATTTTTTTGTTCAGCTTCCCATTGTTCATTCTGACCATGTGGCCGTATAACCCCAGTCTCCTGGTCCTGATGCCTGTTTCAAGATCTTCCAAATTTTTGTATATTCCTTTATTGGATTTTCGCCTATACCCCTCTTGTGTTACTTTGGGTCCATAAATCCTCCTCAGAATTTTTCTCTCGATCTTCAGGACCTTCTCACTTGGAAGACTGGCTGTTTCCATAGCATACAGTATTACTGGTCTTATTACTGTACAGTAGTGCCTTATGTTTGCATTGGAGGACAAATTTTTCTTGCTGTACATGTTACAAGTGGCAAAGTTCAGTCTTTCCAGTTTGGATATTCTTTCTTCCAAGGATGCCGCCTATCTGTTCCGTTGTTACATATTATCTCCCTTAGGTATTTAAACTTTTTCGTGAATTTTATTTGCCCATATTTTGTGTTCAACATTTCCTTGCTAAAGCTGGCATCCGTTGTCATAACCTCTTTCTTTTCATACGAAATCTGTAGTCCCGTTTTCTCAGCTATTTCTTTCAGGGTGTTTATCTGTTTTATAGCGTCCTCCTCTGTTTCCGCTCGCAGCGCTAGATCGTCTGCAAAGGCCAAACACTTTACTTTCACATTGTCACATTGTCCCTTTTTGTTCCACCCGCATCGTCATTTTGCCAGAAAATTCTCATGATCTTGTCCAACACAACATTAAACAGAACATTAACCGTCGCCCTGTCTAAGCCCCGTATTTATTTGGTACGGTTTACTCATTAGTCTCTAAAATTTTAAATTTGTCCATTTTCTCCCTCGTCTCTTCTTCCTACCCGCAAGAACCCCAATTTCTTTTAGTTTTTCCCGAAAAGCTCTCTGTCCAAGCAGTCTTTATCCTTGATATTTAGCCTATCCAGCTCCTCTTTTATTTGCTTCACATATCCATCTATACCCTTGTAGCTTAATACTTTATCAAAGATTTTTTTGTTCAGCTTCCCATTGTTCATTCTGACCATGTGGCCGTATAACCCCAGTCTCCTGGTCCTGATGCCTGTTTCAAGATCTTCCAAATTTTTGTATATTCCTTTATTGGATTTTCACCTATACCCCTCTTGTGTTACTTTGGGTCCAGAAAATTCTCATGATCTTGCCCAACACAACATTAAACAGAACATTAACCGTCGCCCTGTCTAAGCCCCGTATTTATTTGGTACGGTTTACTTATTAGTCCCTAAAATTTTAACTTTGAAATGGTATTCGTCAGAGTCAGTTTTATCAGGCTCAATGTCTTCTTGTCCACTCCGTATTCCCTCAGGATTTCGAGCAATACTTCTCTGTCTATTGAATCATAGGCCTTTTTGAAGTCTATGGCTACACCTACACTGGATCCGATTCGGTGCGACGTGATTCTAACACATACGATGCTGGGGTGTATACATTATACATATTTTACTAATATGTATTTTACTACATTATAGTAAAATATATATATATTAAAAATAATTAATAAATAATCTTAATTTTATAAATTTAAAGAACCAAATGTTATAAATCTCGATATATTTCAGTCATTTGGTTTACTAGCGACGTCTCATCGTATCACACCGGTTCCAATGTAGGTGTAGCCTATGAAGGAGATGTAAAGGTTTTTCTGGGTTCTAGACCTGTAATATTTTATGATCAATTTGAGGCTAAGTATTTGCTCCTGGCAGGATCTTCCCTTCCTAAAGCCTGGCTGATATTCCCCTATTTTCTGGTCAACTTTCGGCTCTAATCTATTGGGTAAGATTCTAGAGAATATTTTATATTTAATTACTTTTTATTAATAATTTAAATGATTTCTTCTTTAGCATCTGATTTACTACCCCTATAGTGTTATTTTTATATATTTTTTCCATTCCGATTATTTCATTTAAACATGTTTAATAACCCAGAAGGATCACTAAACCCCACAGGATCGATTCATAAGATACAGAATAAATAAATTTCTCAACTTAAGACAGACTACTTAATATGTCCTCGGGTAGAAGAAGTATTTGTAATTATGTTGTATATATTTATATATTACTATTATACTGTATTATATTATATTATTATGTATATGTATATATATAATAGTTTTTTTTTTTAATTTTTAAAATAACTGTATATAAGGGACGTTAAGTAAACAAAAAATGATTATTTATGTAAACATATATAAAGTAAATGTATTCGTGATTTTAATACTTTCTCTAATAAGTGCAAAGACGTAAACCTGCATGAATAAATTGAAATAGCTCTATAAGAGTAAGCCGATATTATATAATAGACGAGTAATATAAACCGGTCCGCTAGTCTAAGACTGGACAAGTGTTGAAAGTCAAAGTGAAGGCTATATATAGCGGAAGCATTAGCATAGGAGGCGACGTCGACCTAGAACTAGAAGAGAGTACGGTGTACCGTTGGGCTAACTGCACCGCTAGTAGTTGCATAGTTCAACTGCATCTCTAGTTCAAGGAGAACCACTTCTTGCATAACCTCCTCAAGTCGTTGCACTCTTAGGCGTCTTTTAACACGTATCTTAGCTACAACTAGCCTTGTATACTCTTGAACCTATGTTAATACTCAAAATTATAATTATTAATTATATACATTTATATAACATCTCATACTTATATTTTCAAACATTTACATCACTACCTGTGTATCTACTAATTTCTTCTGTATTTATTGTTTAGCATCTTATATCATATTTTATATTTTATATTTTATCTGTGGTGCTCCACCAAACCAACAAATTCCTCTCGTATTCAATCCTTGCAATCCAAAATCCTTCTCAAAATCCTAAACGCTCCTTATTTTGTCACAAATAAAACCATCCATAAAGACCTTAACGTTCCATATGTTACTGATTTAGCCCATTCCAGATACCTATCATTCCATAATAAACTCCAGCCCCATCCAAACCCACTAGTTTCCATCCTTGCATCCAATTCCATCCCGGACAATCCTCCTAGGCGCCTGAAGAGAAGATGGTCTCGGGACCTTCTATAATAGAAATGCTATTAGAGTGCTGGCAGTGGGTAGTGCATCTACATGTCCTTTCATGTATCTAGTTAGTCATATAGCCCTTGTACTAGATGTATATATTATAGTTGTACAATTCAATAAAATAATTTAAAAAAAAAATATTTTATCTGTAATTAATCTGGGTTTTCCATACTTTTATATCTCACCTTTTTATAAATATACTTTTTTATTTTGTATGTTTCTGTTTGCCTTCTCATTTTTCTTTCTCTTTGTATGTTTTTTTGCAATATCATCCTTCTGTACATTTATTTTGTAATTTTTTAAATAATTTATATTGGGAAAGAGAAAAAAAAACAACATTTTCCAGTCGATTAAATTTTCTTTGTTCCTTATTTATCTCTTGAGACGTTTCGACAATGTGTCATTTTCAATCTTATCGCATTTTGTTTTCTGCATCGGTGACCAATCATTTACATTACTTTATCATAGTTACAAGTCTAAAATATCTGTAGAAAAAACCATAACATCTACACTAAATTATGTAATTCAATAATTATAATAAATATAATAAAGTGTCCAAATTAACTAGTAATAAATTAAGTATAGATACCTCCAAATTAAAATCATTTTAAAATTTATTTAAATAAAAACTCTAGGGGATCATTTATCCTCCAAGGTCAAGAAATTACATTAAAAACCAAACCTTGATCCTTGAAAGACTACATCTCTTTCAAGTAATTTTGAATATTTTGAATATTAAATAATGCTTAAGATCAAATATCTACAAAATAACAATAGCTCTATTTTTTAAAATAAATTTTATTTTAAAATTTTAATTATATCTTTTAATTGAAATATGAAATTGGAATATTTATTTATTAGTAGGCAATAGGCTCAGGTTATTTTACTCTATCTGATTTGTTTATAGGGCGTGAGGCATCTTATGTTCTAATGTTTTTTAAAATTTAAAATAAAGGAAGAATATAATTTGCTAATTTCTCCTGCCTCTTTTCTATCATTTATTGTATTCTCTAATTTATCATTTATATAAAGGAAATTTATCCAGTATAAAAGAAAAAAATTATAAAATGATCTGTAATTTTTTTATTCATATATCCATGATAATTTATCCATCACTATTTTTTACTTTTCTATATGGCTATATATGTTATTATATTCTTGGTACTCTAATGTATTTTTTTTATAGTTATTTTTGCTTTGTTTGTTTTTCTCTCATAGCCCTGAACATGGCCTACAACTTAGGTCGAAGCGTCGGAACTAATAAAAAATAAGTTTTCACTTATTTGGCGTTAATTTATGACTGCACTGCCCAACTAATTCCATCCTTCATTATAATTATTAATATTATTATAAATATTAAGATAAAGGTTAATTAATTTTTTTAATTGGTTTTAATTATAAAAAATTCTATTACATTAAGGCAAAAAAATAACATAATAATAATCACACATCAGCCAATCACCTATCTACAATAGAATATTTTTTAAAAAATACCACTGCATGGATGGTTCAGTACATGATGGAGAATGTAGTTTTTTTAGGAAAACGGTTATGCATGGTATTGATTTTCCAGAGATCAACCTCCAGGTTTTTCTCTCAATTAAGATTACCCAATTTGTAGAGGCTAGGTGAACCCCAGGAGAGGAGACCCAAAGTGTCTACTCTCCTAAATCAATAATTTAGCTGTAACAGCTTAAGTGTGAACTCCTTCCGTCCGTTCTCTAAGGCCCGAATATTTTTGTAAAATTTTCCATTCTGTTTCTTCTATTTATAATGATTCTATAAAAATGCAGTTTATTGTGGATATCCACTTGGAAAATGTATTTTTTCACTTTAAATGGACATGGATAGTTCTAAGACTGGGGTAAAATGTGCAGTGCTAGTGGGTGTTTTTTCCTGTCATTTCAACATCGAAGGTGGCCTAGTTCTTAGACTGAAACGTTGGCACAATAAAATAAGTCATTCTTATTTTGTGTAATCATTGACTCCACCCACTGTACTCATTTTTCATTGAATGAGTAAATAATTAAAACTGGTGTGGTCTATCGATACTCTTTTAATATATTGGAGTTAGGGATAATAGTGAAACATGTTTGTTCAATATAATATTACGAATTAAATTTATATACCACTTTCAATAACATTATAATAACGTGGTTATAATGACTTTTTTTAATGTAATTTTACTATATAAAGAATTAAAAAAAAAAAAACCTGTACCACTACAGCCCATGAAGGATCTGGGGTTCAATACATGGTAGAGACAGTACTGTTTCATGGACAACGGTTCTGCAAGGAGGTGAATTGTCCTAGGTCGCGCTCAACCGCCAGATTTCCCCCCTTATTTTGGGTACCCTATTATTATAATATTTTATAGAGGCTGGGTGGGCCCCAGGAGGGTCCTAGATCCTATATGATCCATCTCCCGCTACAAACAGACTAAATAAAAGTACTGCCTGCAGCGGGATTTGAACCAGGATTTCCGTCATGA
Source organism: Troilus luridus (assembly GCA_964056705.1). Taxonomy (NCBI): domain Eukaryota; kingdom Metazoa; phylum Arthropoda; class Insecta; order Hemiptera; family Pentatomidae; genus Troilus; species Troilus luridus. The sequence continues at coordinate 6,233,425 of OZ057414.1, read as the reverse complement.
GAACTCAGTGCTATACCACTGAGCCACTCCGCTCCTCATATAAACAATTAGTAAGTTTAAAAATGAAGTAAAATTAACGATTTTCTAAATTTAGCAATGGTATTTAATGGAAATTTCATGTTTTATATTGTCAATTCGCTTACGCTGTTACAGAATTGCCATAACGACGACACGTACGCACGATCTCATTGGACCAGCGCACATTGATATAACATGAGCGACTATTTTTTGTTTTGTTTGAATTTGCTAACCAACTACCACCATCATATGTTTCGAGCCTGTGGAACAGTGAACATCATATTTCTAACCTTAAACTTTTCTCTAACCATATTGTTTTTGTGTTTGATTTATAATTCTATACATCGTTAAATTATTAGTTGTGAATTGTTTTGAGTACGAGAGAGAAAAACTGAGAAGATCGACGAAGTTGGTGGCGTTTGGCCACAGCACAGATAAGATTACTAATTTAATTTATTTTCTATATTTTATTTTAACTAAATTCCTTTTTAATACTAACTCATTAGTTAAATCTTATTGTATAGTACATTTTTGTTAATTGTTTGTTTAAATTTAATCATTTAATAGAATTTAGTATTACACAGACGGTCCACAATGCCAGGCACTAGTGATGGCCGAGAGGTTATTCCTCCTGACAAACCCAAAAAGAATATCGATAATTCAAAAAATGAATTGGCACAAAATTTACGTATAGAAGTAGAAATGACATCACTCGAGAATGTAAATAATAAAGCAGATAAACTCGCGATAAAAAATAAAACAACTGTTGACAATATTGGCCAAAACACCTTACCACGTTTATATGAGGAAAGAGACATGGGCCCTTATTTTGTCTTTGTTGAAAGTAAATCGCAGGAAGGGGCAGGAATAAGTAGGCTACACCCTATGACTATAGGCAAACTGTTGAATGAGGCTTGCCCTATAATTTATAATAATATCATATCCATAACCAGGTCAGGTCGAAATAGGATAAAAATTGAAACTCGATTAGGACTACAAGCGAACGCATTAGTCAATTCGGAAATTTTGAAATCAAAAAATTTTTCAGTTTACATACCACATTTTATGCTAGAACGAAAAGGGGTAATAAGAGGCATAGATATAAATTTATCAGAAGAGGACATATTGCATCACACTAAAACTTTGTACGCTGAATCACTAAAAATTATCGGGGTCAGAAGGTTCAAAAAAAAAATTCTAAACCGTGATACAAAAGAGTACGAACTCAAACCTACGGGTACAGTTTTAATAACATTTAGAGGCCAGATTCTCCCTAATTATATCAGTATCCATCACGTTAGGTGCGAAGTACATAAGTACATTCAATCAGTAGTGCAATGTCGCAATTGTTTTAGATATGGCCATGTGACTACTCAATGTAAAAGTACAACTCCCAGATGTTCGGTTTGTGGAGAAAAACATGTAACAGAAGAATGTCCTCCCGGTACATTATTAAAATGTATACATTGTAAACAAAATCACTCCTCATTAGCAAAAGACTTATGCCCAGAATATGACAATCAAAAAAAGATAAAAGAGTTAATGTCAACCCAAAATTTCACTTACATGGAAGCAAAAAATTTTTTAGATGGAAAATCATACAGTAGGGTCGTTTTAAGGCAAACGCCAGAAACCTTCCCAACTTTAGAACAGGCTAATAAGAATCAAGTATTTAATAAAATAAACCCGCCAGTTAAAAGCAAAATTAGTGTGAACAAAAGAATTCGGGTCTCAAGTCCCGATAAACAATCGAGCGTCGAACCAACAGAGCGGATTAGGAGAGAAATAAATAATAGTTACACAGCACCTTTATATCCATCGGTTCCGTTACCTTCAAATACAAACTTTCCAAAATATAAACCTATTGAAACTAATTTCTCAAAATCGAGTGAAACTAATCTAATTTCTGAAACTATATATTCAATAATAAATTCAATTTTATCAACAAAAAATTTAACTATTTCTGAAGTAGAAATTAGAAAAATGATTAAAGAAAGAGAAGAAAACTTATTATTCAATCATTAATGTAATTAAAAAATAACCTTTAACTAAACTATTTTAATCACTTTCATATAAAATTACAAATTAATATATTAATTAAAAATTCATTTTTATGCCTAGATCATACAAACTAATGCAATGGAATGCAAGATCTGCCATCGCTAATAAAAATAGTTTAGAATATTTTCTCTTCACACATAATATCGATATTGCCATAATATCAGAAACCTGGTTTAAACTTGATAAACATATAAATTTCCCAGGATTCAATATCGTAAGAAAAGATAGAAAAGATGGCTGGGGAGGAGTTGCCATTTTGATTAGGAATAAATATACCTTTTCACAAATTTCAAATTTTCATAGAATAGATAATATGGATGTAGTTGCCGCAAAAATCGTGCTAAATAATAATTTCAAAATTAACGTAGTTTCATTTTATAACCCTCCTAAAAATGTAATACTTCAAAACTGTTGGGAAAAATTTATAAAGAGTTTTGATTTCCCTCTAATTTTGTCTGGAGATGCAAACGCTCACCATTATCAGTGGGGGTGTAATTATTGTGATAAAACGGGCAATGAATTAATACCTGCTATAGAAAATTCAGATTTAGTATTGTTGAATGATGGGTCCCCTACGTACGTTAATAATATGAATCAGGCCAATGATATTGCATTGGATATAACTCTCTGCTCACCCAATATTGTAAACAAAATAGAATGGAAAGTTCATGATGATCCAATAGGCTCTAATCACTTGCCCATAGTGATGGAAATTCATAATATAATTACCAATGATTGTGACATGAGCAAATCCACAAGAAAGTGGCAAATAAAAGCTGCAAATTGGGATGAATACGAAACATTCATCACAAATAATAGTCATCTCTTACCCGATAATCCTACGTATGACCAGTTTATGGAATTTTTAAATAATTCCTGTTTAAAAACAATACCAACATATAAACAAGTTTACAAACATAAATTTAGTAGAAGTTGGTGGGATAAAGAATGTAGTGTTTCTCATCAAAACAGAAAAAATGCCTTCAAAATATACAAAAATGCTCCAAATTCTAAAACATTTTTGTCATACAAAAAAGCAGATGCGGATTTCAAAAGACTCACAAGAGAAAAACAAAAGTACTCCTGGCGACAGTTCTGCGCAAGCATCAATAAATCTACCCCGATGAAAGATATTTGGCATAAACTGGCTATACTTAATAATCGAAAAACTAGTAGCCGATTACCTGTAGTGAACGGCGATTGGTGTGAAGAATTTATAGACACACTGGCCCCTCCGTTAGTCATTTTCGAAAATATCGCTAATATTAACAATAGCGAAGAGTTTTCTGGAAAGAATTTTCAACTTATGAAAGAGTTCACCATGGAAGAACTAACAATATCTTTAAAAAATAATCCGAATACCGCTCCAGGACTAGACAATTTTCATTACATCATGTTAAGTAAACTGCCTCAGAAAATTAAGGTGTCTTTACTAAAAATTCTAAACGACGTTTGGCAAACGAATATAGTCCCCCAATCATGGAAGGAGTTCTGTATCATTCCAATCTTGAAAACAGATAAAGATCCAAATAACGCTTCATCATATAGACCAATCTCCTTAAGCTCATGTATACTAAAAACATTTGAAAGGATGATAAAGCACCGAATGGAATGGTGGTTAGAATCCCAAAGTAAATTACCAAATTATCAGTTTGGTTTTCGCAAAGGTAAATCAACAATGGATTGTCTTCTAGAATTAAATACGGAGATACACAGGGCACTCACGACAGGACAAAAAACAGTCGCTTTATTTTTGGACATTGCTAAGGCATACGACACTGTTCCGTTACATATACTGCATTATAAAATGAAAGACATGGATTTCCCCATTAAATGTGTTGAAACAATAACAAATTTGATCGGCGATAGAAGAATATCATTAAAAATTTCGAATAAAATAGTCATGAGCAGAATAGCCCAAGTAGGTTTACCTCAGGGAGGCATTCTGAGTAGTTTACTATTCGCAATATTTTCAGCCGACATAAGAAAACACCTACCACAAGAGGTTTCTATCTTACAATTTGCCGATGACATATGTATTTATACTTCTCACAGAGATATTAATAGGTGTGTCGAATTATTAGACGAATCAGTACGAGGTTTAAGGAGTTGGGAACTAGACACTGGAATGACAATTTCAACTTCAAAATCAGTTGTGTGCCCATTCAGTAGAGTGCGAGCATTTCCACTTAATGACCGAATTCAACTAGCTGGGACTACCTACACAAGTGTCCATACCGTGAAATTCTTAGGAGTCTATTTTAACCGAAAACTAAATTGGAGTCGACACATACAGGAAATCATAAAGCGATCTGAAAAAAAATTGAACATTTTAAAGATGATTAGTAACAACAGTAAATGGGGAGCAGATCCTAATATTTCTTTATTATTTTATAGGAGTGCGATAAGATCGATATTCGATTATGGAGCAGCGATATATGGAGAAGCTCCATATACACATTTACAAAAGTTAGATGTAATCCATAATAGGAGCATAAGAATTTGCTTAGGAGCGCTTAAGTCCACCCCAATAGACGCCTTATTAAATGAAGCTAACGAACCACCTCTTAAATTCAGAAGACAACTATTAACAGACAGAATTCTTTTTAAAACCTTTGCAAGTAATCAGAAATGCTACAATAAAGTAGAAAATCTTAGTGTTCTCATCCTAAATAAGCCATACTGGCAGAAAAAGAAGTACACTCCTTTAGTATATAATAGTTTTATTAAATACCATCAATCACTGTGTGAAGTATATTCAAATAAAAATCTTCCTCAATATGAGCTACAATATGAAATGCTTTTGCAAAAATTTAATATAAAATTAGAAGTAGGTAAAAATTCATTGCACCATTCAATGCTAGCCCCTACTATAAAAGCCTTGCTTGCTGACAAGTGGCCCCACCATGTTTATATCTACACCGATGGTTCAAGAATCAAAGATGAATCGGGTTGTGCGATTTATGTCCCTAAGTACAAACATTCCTCTCTGTATAAATTGCCTTCTGGTTTTTCATCACATACAGCCGAATTATATGCCATCTTAGAAGCGGTCAAATACATCAATCAATCCACAGATCAAAATTTTGTAATTTTAACTGATAGCAAGAGTGCATTATTATCACTCAATAATATTGTTAATAAAAGTATCAATAACGTCCAAAAGGAAATAATAGAATATCATTATCTGGCAACAAAAGCGAAAAAACAAATTATTTTTTTGTGGATTAAAGGACATGTGGGGATTCCAGATAACGAAACAGTGGACAAAATGGCTAAATTAGCAGTTACAACTGGCCAACAAGTAATCACTAAAATACCGTATACAGATTATTATAAAATCATTAAATTGGATGAGTTAAAAAGTTGGCAGAGACAATATCGGGACAACTCCACCGGGCAGTTCTATAAATCGATATTTCCGGAAATTTTTAGAAAACCGTGGTTCACAAATATAAACATAGGAAAAGATGCAATAAAAACTTACATTAGGCTTAGAACAAATCATGGAATTTGCAACAGTTATTTATGTAAGATAGGCCTAAAACAAAGTCCTAAATGTGAAAAGTGTAATCATAACGAGACCCTTAAGCATATTATACTTGAATGTCCAGCGTACACTCAACAAAGAGTAATAATGCTCAAGAATTTAAATTTGAAAACAAATTTTGTTTACGATGAAATATTAAAATTATCTGACCTTAATAAAATTTGTGACCTTCATGAATATTTGAAAACAATTAACAAAAATATATAATACATTTTTATAATTTTTGTACATTTGTGAGTTTTTGTATTATGTATGTGAGTGTGTGTGTATGTAATTTGCATATGTGTGGTTAAAAAATTTATATAATAACAAATATACTAAAAATAATAAGTTAAAGCACTACCAATAAAGTAATTGGGCTTACTGAGAATATAAGTTTCATATAACTCAGATGTGGCTGTATGGAATATACCAATGCCACCCCTATTGGGGAAAAAGGAAAAAAAAAAAAAAAAAAAACTACCACCATTATTATTATTTTTAACTTCTTTAATTTAAACCCTATTTTGAATTTTAGTACCGTAATCAAGATTTCTATCTTCTACGTAAAATTGATTGTATTTATATATTTTAAACACATATATAGGATGGATACCTAAAACAATTTCATATTTTTTTCCTCTTGTATCAAAGCCCGATCGATATTTAATCTGCTCTCTGACGCACGACCTTTTTTATATCTCTGTTTGATCTTACATTTCACAATTTTCAAACTGTAAATAAGATAAAATAGCAACACGTCCGCATATAAAAGCAGCCAATATTTGATTTACTTCGAAAAATATTTTGTTGTTAGTACTTCTGACGCAGTTTGTGTTTAGAGGAAAACTGACTCCGTTAAACAAAAATAGTAGGACTTGTTAATTTCAATGAAGAGAAAAACGGTTAAAATTTTATTAACTTGTAAGCGAAGAATTATGCATCGCTTTAGTCCTATTTCATTATGCGAGATTTAATCATACCATTTAATTATATATAATATATAACATATAATTATGTTTATGTTCTAATTATTGACTGGCTTCATTTAAATCCTTGCCTCTAAGCAGATCAACCAGTTGCTTAAATAAATCAGTATTGAATAATCGTGTTTTGTTTATTTTTCCAAAAGATGATATATACTATGTAAAGACTTTTTCCTGCAACCATCGAGTAATTACTCAATTACTCAATTAAAACTGGTGTGTATAGTCCCACTTTCCCCCACTAGTGAGGGAAAACCACATTCCCTCATTAGTGAAGTAACAGCCACCTAGATCGAATTTGACAATCAGCACGCTGTTATTTTAAATGTTAAAGGCGGTATTATAATATTATTCATTTTATATTCCTAAAATGATAAAATGAATAATTTTAGAACTATTTTATATTTAATTCAAGATAGATTTTATTTATATTTGAAAAGAAAAGATATGTCCAGGACCGGGAGTCGAACCCGGGTCTTCCAGATCACTAGGCTGGGACTCTACCATTTGAGCTATCCTGGCCCTAATCAAGCACGCTTCTCGGTCGTGGTCATATCTTTTCTTTTCACTGATCCCAAGTCCCCACGTTCTCGCATTTTTGCGAAATAGACGATGGGAAGAATGTTCTTTGAACATTATTTTAATTTGGATCTAGTTGACTTACGTCATTATTATTATTATAATTTATTTTATTTCATTTAATTAATTTTTAAATATTTATATTTGAAAAGAAAACATCCCGGTCGAGTCCCGGTCCTGGACATATCTTTTCTTTTCAAATAAAAATATTTAATAATTAATAACAAAAAAAAATAGATTTAATTTATTTTGAATCGATTTTATATAAATATTTAATATAACCTTAAATGTATTAGAACCTTCACACATCAGAAATTTGGAGATTTAGCATTAGCCACTAGCGCTAGTGTAGTTTTAACAAATCTAAAGTTTCACCTTTAATTTCTTAATTTTTAAATGGTTGCTGGAAAAATGTAATATTTAACACGTGAGAAAAGTGCTTTTAACACCATCGTTTAGTAAAATTCCCTCGGGTGTAATAAAGTGGCACTTTCCTCACTTGTCAAATAAATAAATACATATATTGCACGCTATCCCATTCATTTTTTTTATTTAGTAACTGTTATTGACATATTTATTCTCTAAAATTGGTTAAAATCCTATCCAGTTTCGTACTTTTTAGTTATTTCATTTCTATTTTTATTTTTCTTATGTTTTTATCACTTTTTAATACTTCATGATTTGTATTATTGTGTAGCCTTCTGGCCATATATATATATATATATATATATATACATATTATGTTTATTTTTCTGTTCATGTTGGTTCTTCTAAAGCGGCTTAGTCCCAGAATAAAGTTTGTTTTTCTATTCTATTCTATTCTATAATAATATGATTATATGTTATATGGAAAATCCCTATAGAGAATATAGTTAGGTAATAAGTTAATAAAATATAACCTGTATCTCTAAAACCTATGAAGCGTCTTGGGTTCAGTACACGGTAGAGACTGTATTGTTCCAAGACAACGGATGTGCAGTGAGGAGACCTGTTCGAGATCACGATCAACCTCCAGGTTTTCCCCTCAAACCCACTTCATAGTGGCTAGGTGGGCCTCAGGAGGGTTGAGGATTACTCTTATCACTTAAACTAGCTTTTGACCTAGAAATTTATTATTTCAAACAGTTGTTCTAAATCCTCCATTTTTCCTGACTGTCAAAGAATTATACACCCTTCGTGTAAACGGGCGTGATATTGAACGTGGAGAGAAGCGGAGGCGTCGCAGAGTCGCTATTATTCTAATTAAACTTGATCAAGTGAGTCATTAGCTCAAATGAATCAGCACTCGAGTTCGCCTTTGTTATTGTTCCCAGTTGACGATGTATTTTCGTCCTTAGAGCATGTCCTTATTTGAAAATACCACAAGTATCAGGATAGTATTTCTGTTAAGGATTCTTCTGAAGGAAAGAGCAGAAGATACCCTTTATCTGTATATGCCCTAACCACCCCTAAGTATTTATGTCTATGATATCAGTAATAATAAAAACGAAATTCAAGAAGAAATAAAAGCTCAGTTAAAGATAGGAAATGCTTATTTATTTATTTATTTTATAATTTATTTATTGAAATTTACAACGGTATAATATTAATTCAACAAGTAAATATAATGGATGATATTCAATGGCACGAGGTTAAGGCAAGTAGAGAAAATACCCAGAGGTAGTAATCTAATAACAAACTCTACTTAGAAGGTCAGGATACCATCTTCTTTTCAAACGCCTCGGAGAATTATTAGCAAATGATGCGGAAGATAGATTTGAAACTAGTGGGTTTGGGTGGGAAAACCGTTCATCATAGATCGATAACGGATTCGGGCCAAATCAGCAATTAACGGGATATTAAGGTCATTATGGATTACATTGTTCGTAACAAAGTAAGGAGTATTGAGGATTTTACGAAGAATTTTGGATTGTAATAATTGAATAAGAGAGGAATTCGATGGTTTAGCGGAGCCCCAAAGCTCTACTCCGTAAGTCCAGGTGGGTCTAATGATTGTCATCTTTATATGAGTCTTTTGTAATTAATTGACAGCTTAGAGCGTTTGTCTAGTAAGTGTTGCAGCAGCTTGAAATGGCGAACAGTTACTTATCGTTTCAGTATAGTATTAGGATTCCAAGCTAACCGTTTGTCAAGGTGTAGTCTAAAGTATAGAACCTTGCCAAATCATTACAAAAATAATTACCGCTGTGATCAACTGATAAGCATCCGAGGTGTGGATCGAGGCGTTGAGGGTATCCGTGGTGAGTGGTATCGACATCTGACTTTCAGGTTCATCAAGCTTCTTATTACTATTAAGGGCTATAAATTAGCTCTGAGTTGTCATATCGAATGTCTTGGGTTAAAATCCCGGTCGCTTGCGGACTTTCATTTAATCTATTATTGACCGGAGATGGATCCTATAGGATCCTCCTGGGACTCACCCAGTCTATAAAGTGGTTGTAAAAGGGAAAAATCTAGTAGTTTAGTTGATCTAGGACTAATCACCTCCCTGCACATCTGTTGTCTAAGAAACCGTGCAGTCTCTACCATGTACTGAGCCCATGTCTTCACGGTTTTGTAGTGATACAAATATATATAAGTCTATAAGTTAGATACCGATAATCCATTCATTGAACAATTGCAACCTGTGAAGTAAGGTTAGGATGAATTAAATAAATGTTATCGCTCGCTTATTTTACATTTAATTCAGTAGCTTGGAGCTGCGATCATTAGTAGGACATGATAATCAGTAATAAAATAGCCTAATTAATTCGATGCAATTAAATGTATCGATTCATATAAATCTTATTATCGTAGGCAGGGACAGCTGCGTTCTTCTTGATGCAATTAATTAATGCAATAAATCTGGCATCGATGCGTTAATGAGATAATATTGAGTGGGTCGATTGCATGATGAGTTCGATTCATCCGTCTACAACAGGGATCCCCATTAAACTATCAGTTGATTGATTTATCTCTTCAACATTTAAAAAAAAAATCGAGAAAAGTGTTTTCTTCAGTGGAAGTAACACAATGCGATTTTCTGGGATATTTATTTATTTAACTTTTATTGGCAATAAACAATAAACAACACTTTATCATCTTTATAGTATTTTATACTAATCAGGTATATTCTGCAAATATTAACAATTCATGAGAAGCTTTTTTTTCAAACTTTTTCCAATGATTTGTGAATAAATGACTAATTTCTAAAAACTCAGTCAATAAGCATTTTCAGTTTTTAATAGCTATAAATAAAGTCAATTCTAACACGGGTAACAAACGTTTGGCAGTTAAAACTTTGAAATTTTAGTGATTGTTCTTGGTTTTTTAAATCATTAAAATATATTTTTCTTTTCCAGGCACTATTGCCTAGAATTCCTTCCCATCTAAAATCTGTCGTACTTCTTCCTTATAATGGAGTGTAAAAAAAAAAATGACCGTTTTATCAAATTCCATCTAATCACTTAATATTAATTAAGTATATATATAAGAATATATATATATATATATATATATATATATATATATATATATATATATATATATATATTCATATATAAGAGCTTAATACTTTCGACATTAGTTTAAACATAAATATAGAATTTATGCTATGGAAATATGGAAGAATAAATAAGAAATATGGAATAACAAATAATAATAATATAAAATAAATAAGAAATGTGGAAAAACAGTATCTATATTTAATATTGATACTGTTTTTCTATATTTCTTCTTTACATTTCTCTGATTCTGAATCCATGTATAAAATGTAGGAACAGTTTTTGATAAGAAATTTTGGGCTCTGAATTATAAATTGCATACAATATAAGTAATTAAATGCAACATGCAATCCATAAATAATGATGTAAACCCAGTTCCCTCCTTCCTAAAAAAAAAGAAAAGAAAAAAAAGAAATTAGAAATATCTACTTGAAAATAACTGCAGAAGATCGCCCTTTTTGTTATTGTGAACGCAAAAAAAAATAAAATTGAGGTATATATTAAAAAATATATATATATATATATAGTTACTCCAGACATAACTTATATACCGGGATCCTATATACACTTATAACTGCAAGGAAACTTTAATTATGACTGTTTTAAACGAAAAATCATATACCTATAAAAATAAAAGTGAATCGCCCAATGTATTGCTAAGCGCAAAACACGACCTATTCGGCTAAATTTTTTTTCCTTATTTTTGTTAAGGCCCAAAGAAGTTCTTATGGAGAGTAAATACATAAAAATGACGGGGGAAATAATAAAAACTTAAAAGAATTATCACATAATAAAAAAAAAACAACAACTTTATTTGCAATTTTACATATACAAGGAGCATAAGTGTGAATACATGTTCCGCACTACCTTTACATGTTTAAAGAATTACATGTGATTTTAATTAATTACAGTTACCTTTTATAAATAAGTTTTACAATAGCAGGAAAAATATAGACACATAATAAAAAATATCAGTTCAGTTTATTGTTGAACAGTTACAAATTTTGTTTCATCAAAACAATCAATTGAATACATTGTATAAAACTGCACTGGAACTTATGCCATCTGGTGATCATAAAGTTGTAATCAGAGCTGACAAAACTCCTGTAGGAAAACATGCGAGATGTTTCAATGCACCAACAATCCATGAAGTTGCCATTGTAATGGTTGGAGATAATTTGGAAGCCTTTAGTTTTAGAGCAATAGGGCAGAACAGCGCCTGTCGGGACAGCTAGTTAATAATAATTTTCCACATTGGTTTTTAAATACTTCAATATTTTTCAATATTCAATATTCAAATATATTTGATTTTCAATATTTCTCACCTCTCTCCAATTCTGAATCCAGATTTATTGTAGGAACAGTTGTTATTAAGGAATATGGGACTCTGTATCATAAATTCCATACAATATAAAACACAAATAATTAAATAAAGGAAAGAGAAATACACAATCCATAAATAAAGATGTGAACCCAGTTCTCTCCTTGCTAAAAAAATAATAAATTAAAAATATCTACTTAAATTCTCTAATAAAGTCGGATTTATGAGCCCTAAGCCAACTTACATTATTTAAATTTCGGTCATATTTCTTTCCTCAAATTTCTCTTAATAAATTAATGACTGGAAGAAACTACGAATTAATTTTTTTTTCGTAATTTGATGCCATTAATTATGAATATCTCTGTTAAATTGGCCTACATGATTTAAAATGCACATCTGCTCCCATTAGGGAAGAATGCAGCTTATAAACGTTATTCATTGTCAAGGGGTGCTCAATTTTTGGCAACCTCCTTGTAATAATATATATTTATTGTTATTGGCTGTAGCTGTGTAATTATTAAGCTACTAAAAGCCTTGTAATTTTCATAATATTACTTATTATATGTGTAATTAGTAATTAGCTGAGAGATTTGTATTAAGAGTGTATGTAAAACCAAGCAGCGATGAGTATAATTATGGGACTTGATGAGATGAAGTGAATGATTTAAAAACTGATTAAATAAAAAAAAAATCTGATGGGCACATTTCAGTTTCAAACTTGGTCGAAATACATTTTGGGATTATTCATTTATTTTCTACAAAAATTAGATTCTTGCTACTTAATGTTAAATATTATTTATTTTTATTTATTGTTCTTTTGTTGGTGATTAATTTTAAATATTTTTCTTTTGAAGAGAAAAAATTTGTCCCGGCCGAGATTCGAACCCGCGTCGTCGAGAAAAAATAATAATATTATTCTCTTCAAAATAAAAATGTTTACAATGTATCACCATCAAAAGAATAAAAATAAATTATAAATATAAAATTAATATTTTAACTTAAGTCAACAAGATCCTAATTAAAGTAATGTTGAATGAACGTTCTTCCCAGTGTGTACATCGCAAAAATTGCGAGAACACGGCGATATAGGATCGGTGAAGAGTCAAGATTTCTCTTGCTTGGATACGACCCCTGGTAGCTCAGTGATTAAGAGCACCGCACTAGAGATGCAAATGACCCGGGTTCGAATCCCGGCCAGTACAAATCTTTTCTCTTCAAAATAAATTTTTTATTTATTATTGATTTGTTTATATATTTACGGCTGATTTTCGTACTGATTTGCCTAAGTTTTGAACATCGCTACCCATCCTTCTATACATGATCTCTTTGAGGTCCTTAAAAATGTTTCCTTTTACTGATGTAAATATTCTATCCTCTTCTTTGCTACTACAAGATCCTTAATTTATTTCTGAATATTTCTATTTTGTGTTATTTTTTTCCGTAAAATCACATCCTCTGATTTTATTAGGCCCATCTCATTGTCGAAGATCTGTTTGTTTAACTTATCTATTTCAATCATTTTTTTAATGTGCCCGAAAAATTTCCATATTCTCGACTTTCTGATACAGGTTTTTTTAAAGTAGTATCCCTCTCCTGATTTTCATAGACCGTGGATACGTCTCAGCAATAATTTAAAAATGAACTTCTCTAAATTTTTAAAAATTTACAAATAAAAAAAAATTATTTTTTATCGAGTTCAAGTGATTTTTATTAGTTTTTAAACTAAATTGCTCGTAAGGAAGTAAAATAAAAGTTATGTTATCCTTGAAAGATGTACAGTGGGTAGAGTAGTGACTTGCTGAAGGTTCCGAGCTTAAATCTGTTTACAGCTATACATGGACCATGTGTGATCTGCCGACCGGGGGTTCACCCAGGTTCTATCAATTCGGTACACCTAATCGGTGGGAAAGACCTGCTGTTGATCGTGATTTCGGCCAATCATCTCCCTGTACGGAACCCTTAAAGACCACACCCATAAGTTCAAAATAAAAACAATTTCTTATTTTAGTAAAAAGGAGCGAGAGGCTCCTGTGGTAGAGCACTGAGTTGCCATGCCGGAAATCCTGGTTCAAATTCCGCTGCGGGCAAGACTTTTATTTAGTCTGTTTGCAGCTGGAGATGGATCATATAGGATCTAGGACCCTCCTGGGGCTCACCCAGCCTCTATAAAATATTATAAAAATAGGGTACTCGAAATAAGGGTTCCCCCTGGTTAATCTGGCGGTTGAGCGTGACTTAGGACATGTCACCTCCTTGCAGAACCGATGTCCATGAAACCGTATAGTCTCTAACCATGTACTGAACCCCAGACCTTCACGGGTTGTAGTGGTACATATTTTTATCCATTTTTGAAACGTTCTTTGAGAACGAGAATACTTTTTGCGCACCTGAAACTGAAACTGTTATTCTAATTCTGATCACCTGCATTTCGAGACGCCACTCATCCCGCAGGTGTCAGTTACACCTTCCTTAAGTGACAGGACTATTACCATCACCAGTTCTTCCCGACCACCATTTCCTACGCCTGTTAGCGGAGTCGAGTTCCCACGGGCCCTGGGGCCGATCTTCGGGGACATGAAAGATGTGGGTAGTGGAAGGCCCCAAATATTAAGTGAAATATCGAAGGAGATATCGCCACGAAGGAATAGGAGCGGAAGAAAAATTATCTTCGAGAGAAGGGCTATAGTTTATTGCGTATCTTAAGGAGGAGCATTTTTATCTTTTGGACTTCAACCCTGGCCTTCGAGAGATACATTCCTCTCTTTAAGTTAGGAGGAAAGGCCTGATTTATAGTTTGTTCCATTCAGAAAGATGTTGAACAATAAATAAATTGGAAAAATACAATACAAATACAAGCATTAATTCTCAAAATTATTGAAAAACTGTTAAATGGTCATACAAATCGTTTTCTTATAATATCTGAAGGTGGTTGATTTGAGACCAAATACTTCTCCTTATTTTCAACTTTGGTCCTAATGTTTCTCTCAAAATTTGTCTTTCTTTCTTTGATACTCTTCCCAGTATTCCTGTATTTGTTCAAGCCCATGTTTCTGCTTCGTAAAGTGATTCTATATATCTGCTTTTCTTCTCAGGATTGCTGGTTGATATGGCTTAACCGGACCATGGTCAAGGTTAAGTTTAATCGTTTTAATAAATTAGTCGAAAAATTCCAACTAAAAACCTTAACTCTCTAAACTAAAGCAGAAAATTGAAAATACCTGTCCAATATTTCGCCTATTCAGGCATCCTCAGGGCAGAAAGAGAATAACAGCAAAACAAAACATGAATAATGCACCCAAAACACACACATCCCACCACCTCTAAGGCTAAAATGCAACTATTGTTAGTTTAGAGACTTAAGGTTTTTAGTTGGAATTTTTCCACTAATTTATTAACATTTGTTTAATTTTTCTGTTGACCTCTCCCTTTTTCAATATTTAATCGTTTTATTTATCGACATTTAAACTTTTTCGAACAATACTATCAGTTGCTAATAACACTGCTTTTTGTAGTAGTTCATCTTCCTTGTTCAATTCAAGGATTTTCAAGGATCTTGTTGTTTCCTCTGGAATAAGGCCATTCGTAGAAACTACAATTGGTAGTACTTCAACCTTCACCAGTCCACAAATTTCCTTCAGCTCTTCGCAATTCTCTTGATATTTCCGAATCTTTTCTCATATTTTTTTGCATGTTATCATCGGAAGGAACTCCTATTTCAATAATCTGTGCTTTCTTTGCTGCCTTGTCAATAAGCCTGATGTCAGTTCTGGTGTGAGTTATATGGTGGTCTCTTATCATCGTATGTCCCAATATAATTTAACATTACCACTTCCTAATAATGGTCCCGGATGATGTCTGTAGAAGGGTGGCGATCTTTGATTAGATCACAACTTTTAGCAACTGCTTGATGAATGACCTTCGCTGCATTATTGTGGCTTTGAAGGTATTCTTTTCCCACTAGTTCTTGACAGCCTGAGGTCACATGTTGTATGGTCTCATTTGTAGATTTGCAAAGACGACACTTATCATAAATGGCCTCTTGTAAAATACACTTCCTATACGAACGAGTTGACATTACGTGATCAAGGATAGCTAAAAGCTGACAGCCTAAGTGGCCGATGCTATTGTCGCCTAGAAGACCACACCAGACATTTAAAGAAAAGGTATGTTGGTAATGTCCAACAGCAATCGTATGAGGGTTTTCTTCAGCCCAAGTATGGGTATTTTGAAGATTAAGAATCCCGTTTCTTGCAAAACAAGATTCATCAGTAACCAAAATGTAGTTCAGGAAGTTAGGATCTCGTGTGCATTGTCGAATTAACCACTGGGAGAAATTTCTGCGCTTGTTATAATATTGTGGTAATGAATCTTGCCTACTCAATACAATCCTTGTTCGCTGTAGAAGTACGCCATACGCTGGTAGAGGAAACATAGAAACGACGTGACAATCTTCTGGTACTAGTAGTAGCAGATAACTGAACATCTTGTATTTCTTCTTCAACGGTTATAGTTCATCGTAATCTTTGTCGACCAGCGTTTAATCGTTTAGGGTTCAATGGCCACTAACGTTTTACGATTTGGTATTATTTGGTTTGGAAATTGTTCACGATATCTTCGAACAGCAGCAGCACCGTTTCTATGTACCTCGCCATAAGTTAAAAGCATGTCTGTTTGTTCTGCAAAAGTGAATACATTTGTGATGTCTCCCATGATAATCATAAATTGAACTGTCTCACAATATTCAATCAATCAATCAACACTGGCTCTTCAACCAAGTACAGGTCTCGGCCGCATCAAGGCGCCGCCTCCACTCTTCTCTGTCCTGTGCCAAGGTCCTCCAAGCTCTGGATCCAACAATGCTACCTGCATCTTTCTCGACCTCGTCTGCCCATCTTAATCGTGGCCGTCCGCGTTTCCTTTTTCCGTCAACATACCCAAATAGCAGTCTCTTATGAGTAGCGTTGTCCTCCATTCTGGCCACATGTCCAGCCCATCTAAGCCTAGCTTTTCTTATAAACTGAACCACGTCTAGCTCCTGATACATCCGATATATCTCTGCATTCTGCCCGATTCTAAATTGATCGCCAACTCTTACTGCTCCATATATCATTTGTAATATTTTTCTTTCGAAGAGCAGTAAACTATTGGCATCTGCCCTGGACAGAGGCCATGTTTCCGATCCGTAAGTTAAAACAGGCCTTATGCACGTCTTGTAAAGTTTCACAATATTCACTCACACTAAAACACACAGAACTAGACAAACAGATGAGCAACTACTGTCATTGCTTATCGTTCATTTGTTTATCAGGTGATTAAAACCTGTAATAGTATTAAACACGCTATACTTAGTACAGTCAGTCTTAATGTAGTAAATAAATAATAAATCTTTAACCTTTGATATCTGTTTAATAAAGTTTGAGATATACGTTAATATGTACTTTTTTTATTATTTTGTGTTAGAGAACACATACATAAAATAGTGCCGTGCAATTCCGAAACCTGTATATTATATATATATCATGATGGCCTAGAAGATTGCGCTTAAATGTCACATTACAGAATACAAAATACCTGCACCACTGCACCCTAAATATCCATATCATCACAAATGATAATGTTTTTTATTAATTTTACTACCCTTAACCTTTACTGAAAAAAAAGTTGGCTGGTTTAAATCTTTTCGTATTAAGAGTCATTTCTTGTTAGCATTGAACCTTCGGAATCGCTGTGGTATTTAATTATTATTACGTTAAAAAAAAAACGTATATATTTTTTTTTTTAATTTAGCACATGGTAATATATTGCAACACTTAGTTGCATCTTAAGATACGAAGGAACCAAATACACGATTCCTGTTCTGAAAGTTCAAGGAATGTACCATTAGCTTAAAATAATTTTCATGTTTTTCCATTTGTAAATGAAAAAAACATGAACTCTTGCATTACTCACTTTAAAAATCCTTAAATGTGCATACTTGCATTTTGTGCTCATGTATTTTACCAACATTCAATTAAATGCAGGAGTGAACTCCTGTCATTCTCGCCAATGCGATAACGTTTCCGGCATGTTCTATTTATAAGTGGATCAATTCATTCTATATTTATTAATTTTTCGTTTTATTAATTGTTATTTTGATGGTGATTATCTTAAAGTATTTTTGTTTTGAAGAGAAAACATTTGTTCTGGCCGGGATTCGAACCCGGGTCGTCTGCATCTCCGGTGCACTGCTCTAAACTACTGAGCTACCAGTCAATATATTTCAAAATAATGTTATTTAATAATATTAAAAATAATTTTTATGAAAATACTTTAAAATAATCTCTATTAAAATAACAATTAATAAAAATCAATTATAAATAATATATTGACGTAAGTCAACAAGATCCTAATTAAAGTGGACATTTTCCCCGTCTTTACATCGCAAACATGGCTTGGTTACGAGCCTGGTAGCTCAGTGGCTTAGAACGCTGCACCGTAGGGTTCGATTCCCGGCAAGAACAAATCTTTTCTCTTCAAAATAAATATATTAAAAAAAAAAAAAAATTTAATAATATTGTATAGTGTGATTAATCAGGTAGTCTAATAGCATAACTATGCAATGCATTGTAATTTTGTATGCATGATTTGATTGAAACGTCGATTGGTTTAATTATACCTCAGCAATATACAAATAATTTTTTTGAGTTTTTGATCATTTTTTAAAATATATATCATCTATCATTCTTTAATGTAATATATTATTTATACAGCCCTGGAGAGTAAGTGGTTAAGTCAGATTTTGTCCGGAGAGAGTTTTAACTGCTTTCAGATAACCGGAATTGAACCATTCTCGCAGTTTTTGGCTTGAAATGGAGTTGAAATATAATCAATAACTCCTTTTCAAGGTAATGCAAGAAGTACAAGAACCTCATTTTGGAGAAAATTAGACTAAACCACTTATTCACCCGGGCTGTAGAGATATAAATGTATGGGGAATAGAACGAGAAAAAGCGCTCAAAGATTTCTGACGTCGTTTCTGCCATCATCTTTTCTCCCAGGTATTCTTTTTCTCTCCTCTGTCCATTTTGTTACATAATATAATATACATAACACAATATTTATCTGGCCAGAAGGCTAATTAATGCAAATCATAAAGTATTTAAAAGGTGCCAAATATTTAAATAAAAATAAAATAAATAAAAAGTACCAATTTTGAAAAAACATTTACTAATTAAAGAGTATAAATGAGTTAATTACAACAGTTAAATATATGAGGTAGCATGGAATAAATTCAGCAACCCGTGAAGGTCTAGGGTTCCAGTACATGGTAGAAACTATACTGTTTCTGAGATAACGGTTGTGCAGGGAGTTAATTTGGTAGACACCAACTCCATTGAACAATCAAAAACCTTTACATAATGTATATCTTCATTACAAAAAAACAAGTGAGCAACAAAATCAATTATTCAATACTGATTCATTTAAGCAAAATGACATACCTGCTTAGAGAGCATCTTTTTGGGAGGCCAGGAGATGATGAAAAGCCAAGGATTTAAATGAAAGCAATGAAGATGCATGGTGGATTATATAAGACAGGAAATTACTATAAAAAAATAAAATGAAAGAAAATAACCTACTTATATATCTGATGTTTATAGCAATTATGTCTGGTGTTTATAGTAAGTAGGATAGACAGGTTTATAACAGAAGGTAAATAAAATAGATGAAAAACCGAGGTGCATAAAAATTAAAGGACAATCGCGATTTGTTTTACATATAATGACAAGGATTAAATTTTAAACTCTCTCACACACACCCTCTCTCTCAGAGGAAATTCCATGTCCGGTGTCCTTAAAATGATGAATAGTCCTCAAAAGCAATCAATAACGAAGAAGGTCATTAAAGTTAATAAAACGGGCGAGCAGAGTTCTCCAGTTTCCTTCCTTCCAGTCACCTCCTCGAGGGCCTTAAGGAGGCGCTAATAGAAAGCGATCCAGAACAACTGGAAGGTCAGCTCGTGCGCGGAAGACATGTGTTCTTCTGGAGCTGGCCAACGAGATCCACGTGGGCGCTGGAAATAATGAGCTTGGATGACAGGACGCCAAAACAGAAGGAATTCCGACAAAGGATCACACTGTTCTCTCTACAGCGGTCCTTCTTTGAGGCCAAGTGTGTCCGCTGAGGCGTTATGTGGTCCATGAAGAATCGTATAAGACTAGCAGGATAAGAGGCAGAGTTTGAAAAAGTTTAAGTAATATCTGAGCTAACAATTAATGTTTTATATCGCC
Source organism: Troilus luridus (assembly GCA_964056705.1). Lineage (NCBI taxonomy): Eukaryota > Metazoa > Arthropoda > Insecta > Hemiptera > Pentatomidae > Troilus > Troilus luridus. The sequence continues at coordinate 6,213,182 of OZ057414.1, read as the reverse complement.
TACTGTCTACGTATGCTAAAAGTATCTTAACTTTTTTAAGGGACGAAGTTTTCGTTTTTCGAAAAGTTCACATTATTTTTATAACTAATTACTTTAAAGATTAAAAAGATCATTACTGATAAAGAAGTAAAAAACATTAGTTGTTTCATTCATGAAAAACAAAGGAATAGCTCATTGTGCTGAGTTGCTTTGATGTAGGCCATATGCTTATTGATTTATTGGTCTACATAATTTAAATGATATATTTTGTTTATATCCTTGAATCGATACTGTGGGACATATTTCTGGAGCTCACCCAGCCCTCATAATTGGGGTAATGGGAATTTATGACTAAATGGCGAAATGTATTGAAATAAAATCCTCTTTTAGATGCTAAATTTGCATTAATTAAGTTTATAAAAATTCTGTAATAAAACAAGAGGTATTAAAAAATAATGATCCAAGACCAAGCTGATATTAATGACTATTTAATTACTCACGAATTATTTGGCTGAAATTGTAAGAGCCATTTTATTTAAAAATCACTCTCTCTCTCTCTCTCTCTCTCTCTCTCTCTCTCTCTCTCTCTCTCTCTCTCTCTCTCTCTCTCTCTCTATCTATCTTTCTTAATAGCTGATTTTGATGACATTTTATTCATACGTGTATGTATCTGAATTTTTTAAAGCCATTTATATGCCAATTTATAATAACGTTATAAAAACATCAACCAGACTTTCCCTCCCCCTTATTTTGGGTACTCTATTTTTATAATATTTTATAGAGGCCGGGTGAGTCCCAGTAAGGTCATAGATCCCATATGATTCTTTTCCCGTTGCAAAGTATACTAAATAAAAATACTGCCTGCAGCGGGATTTGCACCAGGATTTCTGGTATGGCATCTCCGTGGTCTACCACTGAGCCACTCCGCTCCCATGCAAATTTATTTAATTATTTATATAAATTGGCATTGCGGCTTTTTCATTATATCGATTTTGGCGGAAAAGTGATCGTAATATCCAAGACATGCTCTGATTTGTGTAAATTTTCGTTTTTAAGCTAAAATCATAACCTACATATACACCGTTGATGGCCCCGTGACCTTCTTAGTTGAACTAGTGATTTGAGTACTACCAGTGGGTAGTTTCTCTACTTGTCATTATGTATCGCTTAGCTTATTTACTTGATGTATTGTTGTAATACACTTGTAAATATCAATAAATACATTTTTAAAAAAACATATACCGAAACAATTTTGCATAACATTATTATTCTAAACCCTCTGCCAGTTGTTGAATTTACTGTCAGTAGAGGGAGTGTTTTCAATTTTAACCAAAATCAAATTTGTTATTTATATTAATATTTAAGTCTTGTAATACTATTGTGAGAGGGAATACTTTAAGTATTTTTGGTCAATGGTAACTAGAATATACGAAATTGAAGAGGAATTAAAGGCGCGATTAAAGACAGAAAATCATTTTTCAGTCTAGAAATTACTAAGCTCGCGCCTTTTGTCCCGAAATAAAAATATCAGAATTTATTAAACCATCTTCAGCAAACAAAATCATCTTTCTAACTCTTCTTTTTCGATGTGAAACATTTCAAGAAATACGAAAATAAAGCGTAGAATATTCGGAACAAAAAATGATGAGAACATTGGAGAATTTAGGAGATTACACAACGCGGAATGGCGAAGCATGCTCTGGTTAATATTATTTAACTGATAGATTAAGATGGGCATGTAGAGTTACTGGGGTTAGTAACAGACGAATTCTTAAAAAGTTAATAAGCGCTCTTCCAACTTAGATTGTCTCAGGACTAGACCGTGGTGTAGGTGGGAGGATTACGTTAAGTGAACTGGGGGATTTGGGCCTTATTATTATAAGTCTAATTAATATAAGGTAATCGCAAAGCTTCCAAAGTGGAAGACGCTAAGTGAAGATTGTTCTTATTTGCCCACCAGGTTTTCAATATTTGCAAGAATTCAGCTTTCCTTTCTTCAACCCATTTTGTTCCAGTTCTTGGTGCTTTTGCCTCTCTGCCTTAACAATCCATTTTCCAATTTTAAATGTTAGAAATATTTCTTGTCTTCATTAGTAATTTTGGCTAATTCTGAATAAATCCAGCGTGGAAAAGCGGTTGAGCAGGCCAAGGACTTCTTTATGAGTCTGTCGCGCCAATAATATAATGTAATGTAATCTGTAAGCTAGAATACTCTTATTGTAACATAAGTCATACATAGGAAATCGTAGAAGCTCTACATTACATTTTAATGTAGTTTTAATTGAAAATCTTTAAATCCGTTTTAATATCTATAATGCTTTAGAAATATCGTGATTACTTCTGATAAGAAAGTAAAAATGAAAGAATCTATCGATCTAATGAGAAGAGGGTGATCACCTACAAATAATCAACAGTTACTGGCTCGACTCTCCGCAAAAAAAACAACTCTAAATGCTGGCCAGGACTCAATCAGGAAAATGATATTCAATTTCGCCTTTATCAAACCCGGCATCACTGCTCCTCTCTCCCGGCAGTAAATTTAACTTCAATCCTCTCGCTCGATGGAGACTGCATTGGTCACAGAAGATTATAAAAGTCATTAATGATCGGTTCGTGGCGCCTTATCTTCCCATTGGTCGCTTTAAACGAGCCGTTATTAATGACCTTACAGAAGATGCTACCAAAAGCGGGACTTATAATATTATAAGGCAAAGATTTATTCCTGGGTCATTAGATTCCAAGTCTAGATTAATACAGTCATTGATGAGTTTGTTCCGAAACAGTATAATAAAAGTCAACCTATATTATAATTAAATAAATTATGCAAAATTTATTTTTGCATAATTTACTGAATCTCAAAACTCTAATAAATGATAACGAAATTGCTATAAAAATATTTAGTAACATGTGAATGATTGGTCAGGTAGGTTCCTGGTCATTGAATAAATGGTTAACTGTAATATCTCATTCCAGATATGACCAATCAAATTGTTGTTGTAATAGTAAAATATGGGCAACATTATAGCAATTTATATTATTAATTTCAACGATCTAACATTTATAACATGATTTATGGTGAATGTTCAAACATACAAAAACGCTGCCCTGAAAGTTAGGAAAAACCGAGTTAACCACTTATTCACCGGGATAAGATATAATATATCTTACTTTCAGTTCTTGAGATTCAGAAAATTACATAGACATACACTTTCTTTTTGTGACGCTTCGGGACTATATTGTTGACATAATCATCATGTCCTAGCAGTGAAAAAATAGGGTTTTAGTGAATTATATTATATAACACACTAGTCTAAATACAAAATAGATACTTATGTACGATATAATTTTATATAATTTTATTTTGTTTAAGAAAAGTAGCACTTTATTTGTATTTGTGGTGTTATCAACCCAGGATAGTCGGGGTTTTTCTATCAATTCCCAAGCCATGAAAATATGTTTCATGCAGGGGGGGAGTCCTCCAAGATGTGTGTGACAGTTAATTTCACTCTGAAACCTCCGCACTTTGGTGATTGCTATATATAATATCCAGTCAACCATTTTCTCATCACATATTTTTAACCATTTTGTCAAATCAAAAAAAAACCTGTACCACTACAACCGATGAAGGGTCTCAGGTTCAATACATGGTAGAGACTGTACTGTTTCATGAACAACGTTTCTGCAAGGTTTTATATTAAAAAAACGGTTTTATAATATTTTATAGAGGCTGGGTGTGCCCCAGGAGGGTCCTAGATCCTGTATGATCCATCTCCCGCTGCAAACAGACTAAATAAAAATCATGGCCTGCAGCGGGATTTGAACCAGGATTTCCAGCATGGCAACTCAGTGCTCTACCACTGAGCCACTCCGCTCCCTTGACAAATCAAATAGAGATTTAAATCCGGCGGAGAATTTATTAAATCGTTAACAGGAATAGTGGGATACCCACACTCTCCTAAGCCTCCTAAAAGTGGAAAAACCTGGCGATTAAGCGTAATCTAGTACACATCTCTGTAGAATCATTGTCCTAGAAACAGTACAGTCTCTGCCACGTACCTAACCTAGGACCCTTCATGGATTATACAATTATTTTTTTTATTCTATCGTGAGTAGTGAATCAACCAAGGATGAAAATCATATGCATATTATATTAATGAAACATACTTTTTTTTTATATTATTTATTTATTGATATTTACAACGATATTACAGTAATATAACAAGTAAATTGGCTGAGTGATACATAATGACAAGTAGAGAAACTACCCACTGGTAGTACTCAAATCGCATGTTCAACAAAGAAGGTCACGTGGCCATCTTCTTCTCAGACGCCTCGGAGGATTATCGGGAATTGAAGAGGAAGCTAGGTTTGAAACGAGAGCGTTTGAGTGGAAATGAAGTCTGATACATACTTAAAATAAATACCAGAGCGGAATAGTTTCGCAGAAAAAGTGGGTTCAGACCACAATGTGCCTTTTGTTTGTTTATATGGGCACCCACGAGGAGTTATATTGCGGATGTATTTATAGCATTACATGCGAACCGAGACTTTTAATGGCTCTCAACTTTTTATGTTTATGTTTGATTCACACTTAAAACGAAATTCTTCCCGCTGATTAAGTTGTCGGGGCATTGTAAATGTTATTTATCCTCACGATAAATTTCGCCCCCTCCGAAGTGAAGTTAATGATGTGACGGAGGGAGGGGGTAATATATTAATAGCAATGTTCGCTAACGAGGGATCTGGTTATTTTTATTATCTGTTTATAATGTCCACTTATCGCGGGTTCGGTCCGGTCATGATTCAGTTGATTTTACTGGCTGTAATGCGAAAATCCAACGAGTGCAACGAACTTTGAGAAAACAAACTCAAAGTGCCGCTATTCCGAGAGCTAATAAATAAATTATTTTTAAATATTTTTGTTCAATTGTCACTTTCTGATGACCAAGTGATAGCCACAAATGATGATGAAGATGCTACATGCTAAGAAAACTTCAGGAGGAATATGCTGCTTGGGGTCTGGAAATGAACAGAAAGAAAACAGAATACATGGGAATACAACCTTATCACTGGAAAATTTGGAAAATGGAAAAACCTATAAATGCAAATATCTAGGCAAATGGCTAACAGGCGAAGGAAGCTCCAATAAAGATATAACAGATAAAATTGTAAAAGACAGAAAAATTATTGGGTGTCTTAACTCTATCCTGAGGAGCAAAAAGGTAAGCCTCAAAACAAAAAAAAATTATGCTCCACTCGTTGGTTGAAAGTGTTATCCTCTAAGGATTCGAAAGGTGGACGATCACAAAAAAGGAAGAAATGAAGTTGTTGGCCGTGGAGATGGACCTCTGGAGACGCTGTTGTGCTATTTCAAGAATTCATCAAACCCCTAATAGAACAATTAGGCAATTGGTTGATCAGGGAACAACAATCCTCTTCGGAATAGAAACAAGAAGGTTGAAATGGTTTGGCCACTTAAAAAGAATGGCAGAGGACCGATGCCCAAAAATAATCTCCGAGTATTGCTCTCTGGAAACGAATGTTGCAGCAAGTGGAAGAGAGCATGGCAGCGAGGGGTCTTAGAGGTGGAGGCTGGCTGAATCGAGAAATGTGGCAAGACCTTTTAGATACAAAAAACAACTAAGTTGGACATCATTGTTTAATAAAAAAAAAATTATAATTAATTTTATTTTAGTTGTTACTAATTTTTAAATATATTCATTTGAAAAGAAATGATATGTCCAGGACCGGGACTCGAATATCCTGGACATATCTTTTCTTTTCAAATGAATATATTTAAAAATTAGTAACAACTAAAATAAAATTAATTATAATAATTATAATGACGTAAGTCAACTAGATCCAAATTAAAATAATGTTCAAAGAACATTCTTCCTCTCGTATACTTCGCAAAATGCAAGAACGCGGGGACTTAGGATCAGAAAAAAGAAAAGATATGACCATGGCCGAGAAGCGTGCTTCATTAGGGCCCAGGATAGCTCAAATGGTAGAGTCCCAGACTAGTGATCTGGAAGACCCGGGTTCGAGTCCCGGTCCTGGACATATCTTTTCTTTTCAAATGAATATATTTAAAAAAAAAAATTGTTTGATTTTGAAGAGAAAAGATTTGCCCTGGCCGGGATTCGAACCCGGGTCGTCTGCTTCTACGTAGCAGTGCTCTAAGCCACTAAGCTACGAGGGGTCGTATCTAACTCAGACAAATCCGTTCTCTTCACCGATCCTCTTCAAAAAAAAAAAAAATTACCATAACAAAAATAATTAATAAAAAAATAAATTATAAATAATATACTGACGTATGTCAAGAAGATCCTAATTAAAATTATTTTCAATGAACATTCTTCCCTGTGTATACATCGCAAAAATTGCGAGAGCACGGGGATGTAGGATCGGTGAAAAGAGCGGATTTTTCAGGCTTGGATGCGATCCCTGGTAGCTCAGTGGCTTAGAGCACTGCTATTGAGAAGCAGACGACCCGGATTCGAATCCCGTCCAGGGCAAATCTTTTCTCCTCAGGACAAAAATATTTAAAAATACCAATTAATAAAAATAAATTATTTTTTTATCATTGAGAGTTCCTCCAAAGTTGAAGTTTTCTATGACCAAATTTTAGTACAACAGTTATTTCCAGGTCTTCCTGTCAAGTGCATCTTCTTCATTGAAACCGTATCCTGCCTGCCATGTCTTCCTCGACTATGTTAATCCATAAAATTCTTGGTCGTCCTCTTCTTCTTCTTCCTTCAGAGGACCAGTACCTTTGCTATTCTATTACTCTCCATCCTCAGCAGGTATCCAAACCACTCTAAGCCCTTTATTGTGAATCGGGTATTCTATCACGCCTAGAGATCCCGACTGCCCTTCTCCAGAAGTCCATCTCCGCGACTAGAAGTTTCTTTCCTCCCCTTTCCCAATTTTCACTTTTCGCAGCCATATAACAATATAACCATTATAATTGGATGGAAAATCATTCTTTTTGTGGTTTTTAAGATTCTATAATAAGTAATTTAAATAACATAATTTTAATTAAATTTGAATAAAATGAATTTACAATTTACAGATTTTTAAACGACACCAAATATATAATAAAGCAAACCAATTTGAAAGTGTAGCTTAAGTATTATATTGAAAATTATTTTTTTGGTACTATATAATTTTACCTTGATTAATAATCATGTTTTGAGCCACCAATAAAGAGTTTAATAGATGTCAAGTGGCTTAAGTAAATTGATATATATATTTTTTTTTTACGATCGAGACAGAAAGGAATACAGTCTGTTTCAACTATTTTTTCTCTTTCTTCGTATCTCTTTCAATCTCTCCCCGTGTTACGAATAAATATGAATCTCTATTATAATATTTAGTTACATAATGCATATAGGATGAGAGGGATAAATATGTGTGCAAGGTTTCTCCTAAGGTTGCACTTGTTAAACATAAATTTATGTAAAATATATTTTTTTAAATGAAATCTTTAAAGCCCCCGTGTTCTTTGGGACTTTTAACGTTCGCTGAACCTGTTAGATGCTGAGGAACCCATTAATGATCCTTCTGGCTCTTCCACATATACCAAGAGATGGATGGAACTGCCGAAGAGGAGTGGACAAATCACGTCTTCATCAACCAAGGGACATCTCGTCAGCCATCAGCAGATCCTTAATTTATGCAGAGATATGCAAGAAGTGGAAAGAGAGTTATTGAGACAAAACAAACTAGCTAGCAGGGTCGGCGCCCCCCCAGAGAATAAAAAATTGACAAAAATAAAAGCTTTTTTGGCGAAACCGGTTTTGAACCTGGCTCCGAGGCGCCCCCCTCGACGTCAAATTTTGGCCAACTCGTTTGTCTAACCGACAACTAACTGCCTCCACTTCTTGTCGCGGGTTCATCAAGGTCTTTTTGCAGGAGCTGAGGAATTTAAATGGCCCCCGAAGGCGTCATCATCCTCCACGGTAGTTACCCGAAGGATCTCTTCCATGAATCCTTGATTGCCCTCTGGGAGGAGTTCCATGATACCAGAAATGGTAATTTCGTAATAAAACCGTACATAAAAACGAATATCAATTCAGTTTTCTGTAATTATTTCTTTAAAAAATATATATCAATCATAATATTTACTGGATGTATTCTTTATACAGTTGTAAATTTCAATAAATATATATATTAAAAAAAAAATATATATATATATATACATTTAAAACATTACTGTATGAAAAATAAAACAAAAATTAAGGTTAATTTAAAAGATACAGAACAGACATATTAAAAATAATGTCTTAGAATTTAAATATCAAATAAAGAACGAAAGAACAGGTATTTTTTATAAGATAACAAAATTATAAAAATAATGTCGACATATTTAAAAATAAATAAAAACGGTTTTATTCAGAATGAAACTTTATGTGTAAAACGAGTCTGCTAAGAATATTCCTTAGTATTACAATTTTAATAAATATATTTGATAAGTTTGTTGTATTAAACTATTGTTCAGCTATTTCTTATGAATATTTTATTACAAATTTCTAATATTTTATGGTAAGTATTTACTCCATAAATTAACAGTTTTTATTTGTATATTTTATTAAAAATCATAATATTGTTATTATATTGTATATATATACTTGTATTTGATTTTGAAATTCAATACTTTTCGGAATCATAGAAAATATAACGAAAAAGTTAATACAAAAAGTATAAATTGTTAAAAATATTGATAATTTATATTATTTCATATGCCATTAGATAATTAATGTTAAAAAGATTATATAATATATAGATATAATATAACCTACTAATAAAATTAATTAGAATTAATAATTTCGATTATTGCTATTTTATATGTTTTTTCTAATTATATTGTCATCCACACCTGTCAAATACAAGTAATTGACAATCAGCGGATTGCCTGACTGGAAAATAATACAGAATGACACATGTATTTTTAAGTCCGTACGCAAAGTTTTGTTATTAACATACCATGGTGCTTTGCTTTTAAGCCTAAGTACTTTTGACTGAAAAGTTTGCAGTCATTTTCTGTGAGTCTGTTTAGCGATGCCGTAAATTTGTAATGCATACGTCCAAACTGGTTTTAGTAAAAAAGTGTACATATTTAATTCCTGTCTTAAATCTAATTTGGAGTTTTTCCTTAATAGTGAGTACATTAATTTGAGTTTGTGATTTAGTGGTTGGCGTTTCAACTTAACGTGAGGACCCCATGTCATTCTCCTATCAAATGTCTAAGGTGTTGTACTCTGTCTCTCTGCGGGAAGGGTCAGTTATTAAGGTAAATGGAAGGACATGTTTCATGTCTGAGAGTAAAAGTGATGTATTGTGATATTTCGTGGTTCAGCCTGATTTTTCATAGTTGGCACCACTAATTCACCTTTTGTAAGTTGTGTTTTATCTTTTGTTATATTGGGTTATTTAAATTTAGTTGTTAATTAATTTTCAGGCAGCAGAAAACGGCATTTTTTTTTTCAATAACAAAAGAATAGCTACCACTAAAAAATATTTCCTACATCCGTATAAGACAAAACAAATACTAAACTCAACTTCAATTTCTTGGATAATATCGGGCTACTAAAAGGTTTAGTACTTACTGTAATATAATTAAATGAACCTTTGTGTGATTTATAAAATGCCGGTTGGTCATAAAGTTATATACAATTGTAATAAACTCAACAGCAAAAAAAAACCGGACACTTCATATTTTTCGTATTAAAAGCTAATTTTCAGCAATGTGTTTGTTTTTGCGGGTATTCTAGTTATTACAGACAATGTAGGGTCTAAGTCCATTGAACTAATCCCTTCAGGATTAGTAAACAATTAGATAAAACTCAGATTTAATTTATGTGTCTTGAAGTTGATTTACCTGTCGGACCTATTTTAAACTGTAAGTAGTTTTTCGCACATTTTAAGATCTTTAATTTATTAACCAAGCCTTTTATGTGATTAATAGACATATTTTTTTTTATTTTGGTCCAGAATAATGGATGTTTCAAATGTTGACATACTCCGAGCTGATGCCTTGGCCAGATAAGGCCGGAGCTTGGGGTAGCGAAGTCTACCATTCATGATGCACTCTGTATTAAAAGTTGACTTACAATGAACCAGCAGAAGCTGTTATAAATGTCTGTTGCAGCTTTGAACAATGCTGCTACAATAATACAATGATCTCAGTACTACAATAAATTTATATATATAATTCCTATTATATATATAATATAATATAAGGTCATAACGCCTTGCTTGAGCACAGACAGTTCCTCAGAGCACGTGTTGGACATATTACAGACTGGAGGGTGACAAATGGAGCCCTCCCCAGGTGGACCCCAGCCCTGACGTGGACTTCCTTAGGACTCCTTCCGTCCTCCTTACAGGAAGTTTTGTCTTCAAGGTCGCCCTCTGCCATTTAAATATACATTTAAACCTCTTTCAAATATTTTTATATTTATATATGTGTATAAATACACATATCTTTTTCTATAGATACGAAGATATAGATGTTTATATGTTTAATAAATTAAAGTTTTTCCTTCGGTTACGAGACTTAACCCTTTTCATATTCATGCTATAATAGTGAAAAACTCTTTCAGAGTATTATATTCATTATTATATTATATTATATTATAAGCAAGGTAGGAAATAGTTGGTGGTGCAGTCAAATAAAACACTAAATAAGTGGGTACTTATTTATTATGTGACGACGTTACGACCCACTTTGTCGATCATCTACAGGGCTAAGAAAGAAAAACAACAAAACTATAAAAAAAAATATTGCAGTACCAAGTATATGATAATATGAAAATATGTATATGTAGAGTAATAGAAATTTAGAACAAAAAAGTGAGGGATATATATGAATAAAGATATTACAGAGTAAATGTACAGAAAGGTGGTGATGTAAAAATTTACAAAAGTAAAAGAAGGAAGTAAACAGAAAGTTTATAAAAAGAAAAAGTATAAACATCAGAGGTGAGATGTAAAATTATGGAAAAGCTAGTAGAATATAGATTAAAGCCATCGTTTCGACCCACATTGCAGATATTCTTCAGGGATAAATATACAAGAACACCTAGTAATTACAATAAGAAATTGTATTGACCTTGTATATTAAGCACTTAAGAAGACCTGCAATGTGGGTCGAAACATTGTCATTAAAATAAACAGTTCTGGCCTCAACCCGGACCATTTTCTTCCCCATATATATATAAATTCAACTAATATTATTCAAAATGTAAATATATATTTATAATTTTTTATTAATTGTTTTGATTTTTAAATATTTTTATTTTGAAGAGAAAAGATTTTCCCGGGTCGTCCGCCTCTCTGTGGCAGCGCTCTTACCAATTGAGCTACCAAAGGTCGCCTCACAGTCAGGACAAATCGAATCCCGGCCAGGGCAATTCTTTTCTCTTCAAAATAAAAATATGTAAATATATATATGTATCTTTTTTACAAATCATCCACCGTTTGTTATATGGAATCTATCGAGAACTTTCATCGTTTGTTTGATATTTTATTTAGATTATTCGATTTTCTTGATTTTTAATCATATAAAAGAGTTTTAAAATGAAGCCAGACATGTGTCGACCTTATCCATCTCGAATCCCTGAACGTTAATGATACCCAGAATCGTGATGGCTGTCCAGTAGATTTCCACCGTCATCCGATAAAGGACCCAGATTGGAAGAGGAACACCCAGATCGCCCGATCGATGCCAATTATAAGAATTTATTTCGCGATATCTTCCTAACTTCTTTCCTCATCAGCTGTTGGAAGATCGGCTAGCATCTTCGGATCAGTATCATTGTGTTCCGATCTCTTCAGAGGTTATCGACAGGAGTTCTCCAGCTGAAGAAAGAACCGTGACGACTTTATACAACTGAAATAGTAAAATGACATCATCTCCTAATAGAGATATATGTTAGGAAAGTACTTCGTTTAAAAGGTGCCGACAGATTTAATTACAACAATTAATTTTATAGTTGAGAAATGGGCTCCCAACTATTTTAAGTCATTTATTTTTTTATTTTATAGCTCGTCCTAAAATGGTCAATAAAATAGGTTATTAGGTATAAATTGAGCTGAAACTTTAATAGAGGTTATGAGTTTCTGAATTCAGTTATGAGCTCATCAATAAAAACAGTCCATCCGTTCTATAAAAATATCATCTTTTAAAAAAAATATTTATTTAAATTTACAATTGTATTAAATAATACAAATCAATATTATGAATGATATATAAAGGGGAATTGAAAAACTACTCAAATAGCGAGTTAGGTCTCGAAGAATTAGCTAGGTTTGAGTGGCAATAAAGTTTGTCCTGAAAGGACTGGTATTTGGTTCGGGCTAAATCAGCAACAAATTGGTCATTAAGGTCATTATGGAGGACTTAGTCCCTAACCAAGTAATGACCATTGAGGATTTTAAGAAGGTTTTTGGATTGTTAGGATTGGATTTGAGAGGAAATCGGTGGGTTTTAATAAATATCAAAAAATAAATAATTACAGAAAATATATAAATATTTATAATAATTTTTCAATAAAATAGAGCCAAAACTCAAAACGAAACATTAACATTTATTAGAGTGCTGATGGAAAAAACCACAACCAAAGCCTTATTGAGTTCGGGTTGAACGTCTTGGGGTGGAGGTGCGGTCTCAGGTTATGAGCCTATTTGGGCAGTTATTCGTTGGGATGTATTGCACTTCTGCTTTGAGATGTGATTGATCTTACTCTTATTTGTGTCTTGATAATGCCTGAATAGGCGAAACTTCGACTAGTAATTGTTTGTTTTTACCCCGTATTTGAAACATAAGGCTTTGCTTGTGGTTTTTTCCATTTGCATTCTAATATAATATTTTTTGTAATACATAATTTGAGATAATTATTTGTTTCTTTTATAACTTAAAAATAAAAAGTTTTCTGCCGTGACCAGGATTCGAACCTGGGTTATTGCGGCCACAACGCAATGTCCTAACCACTAGACGATCACGGCTGTGCAAGAACTGGAAGAATTCTGGAGAATAAGAAATAATGAACCGCGAAGTTGCGAGGAAAGCGTGAAATAAAATTAATAAAATCGTGAATCTATCATAAACCCATCGTTGGAAATGATCTTATCGTCTCTATATTCGACTTAGTAATCATTGATGACCCTGGGATTCCATATGATATGTGGATTGATAAACATATAGGTATAACCTCATTGCAACCTCCATGGGGTTATGTATGTTTTAAAAACCAACTGATTAGGGCGACCCGTGGTCTAATGGTTAGCATAATAAACTAATTAAACTACTAAGGGGGTAAGAAATCCTTGGTTATGCCGTCCTTCGGAAGGGACGTTAAACGGGGGTTACGAGCCTGTACGATTTCAGGTACTGGTTAAAAATCCCTATCCTAATTAAACCTGGATAGGCAACATTTAGAGCTCTCATTGTAGCATCGTCCGATTAGCATAGCATAGTATAGAAGCATAAAGTGACGTTAAATGAACAAACAACAAACCAACTGATTACAATAATTGTACAATGGACTATCATGTATATATATGTAGGGAGAACTTTTTATTGGTAAGCCAACGTTTTGAACCGCATCGCAGGTCTTCTTCAGGGCTAGTTGATGGGGAGGGGGTTAACACTGAATCTGTTACCTCACTTCGTTCAGTGTTAACCCCCTGCCCATCAACTAGCCCTGAAGAGGACCTGCACTGTGGTTCAAAACGTTGGCTTACCAATAAAAGGTTCTCCCTATATATATGAGAATTTTATTCACCTCTACCCAGAACATTTTTTTCCTTAAAAATGAAAAAAAGTATATATTAAAATGTCATTCATTAATTTTTTTATAAAATCATATTTTTTGTATACATTATTATTTGTAATTTTACTAATGACATGTTAATCATTATATTTTATAGCTAAATCATCCTCTTCTTGTTTTATTATATTTTATTATCATCCAGATTTCTTCCCATTCGTAATATTATTTACTAATAATATAATTGAGTTATTCCATAATTTATCGGCAAGAACAGATGATATTTCTTCATAAGCTAACCCAGGCCGGAAACCGAGAAGAAAGCGGATGTCACATGTTACCATCTGTCCAATCACTGTCTCCCTTGATTTCCGCTATTCTTCCTCGCATCTGATTGGTTAATGATCCTCGGGATTGTTATGGTTAACCACTAGGGCATTTTGCTAGCAACGAGGTCAACATGTGGTTATTATAGCCTGCTTCGGTTCTCCTCTCAATTGTGTATATAATCCAAGTAAAAAGTAAATATACAATGGCTTGAATTAATTTGTCTATTAATAGCGATGTAGAGTAGGAATATTTGATTCAAACGATTCCTACCCACCTACATTGATTCAGTTGAATCAGAAACAGTTTGGAGAAATAAAAAAAAAAACTTTATATTTAAATAGAAATGGTTGATTGGATAACTCTAAGAAGATTTTCAAATAGAGGGTCCAGTCAATGGATTACACAAAATAAGATCTACTTCTTTGATTTATGCCTACGTTTCGACCTAAGTTTTAGGCCATCTTCAATCCCCTATTTATTTTTAATATCCGTTTATAATTTCCATTTATCGCGGGTTTGATTCGGTCATGATTCAAATGATTTTACTGGCCGTAATGTGAAAATACACGAGTGCAACGAACTTTAAGAAAATAAACTCGAAGTGCCGCTATACCAGGAGCTTATAAATAAACAATTAATGGATAAGTGATTTAAATTAGATAATATTGATTAAATTTGATTATCGCCGTTTCAGGCTACTTCAACACTTACTAGGTAACAAATGCCTTAAAATTGCTGGAAATTATGCATATTACACTAAAGTTAAAATTATGCATACCTTATATTAATATATTTATCAACAAGCTATGTAAACAATTCTTTTTTAAGTATTTAAACAATAAAAACCCACTTACAAAAAATATTGGAAACTAAAGAAATAAAAGCGATTTGTACATTAAAGAACAAAGCATTTATTATTGTAGGATACCAATTTCTTTTATTTCATTTTTATTGTTTATAAATGTGTATATCAGTTACTAACAATGTATAGTTACAATTTTTGTTTATTTTTTTGAATTAATTTTTTTTTCTCTGCTGAAGGTTTTTTTTATACATTTTTTCTTTCATTGTAAATTATGACTCTGCACAGATACATTTAAATTTATACAATTGTTTTTAATTCGAGACTGGTCTATTGGGTACATTATGTAACTTTGTGAATTGTAGCAAAATATAAAATAAATAAATAATAAAAAAAAACACTTACTAGGCAAACTCTTTATGCTCTCAATTAACCTCATTTGTTGCTGATTTGGCCTGAACCCGATGACAAACTTTATTCCAACACAAACCAACTTAATTCAAATCTAAATTCGTCTTTAATTAACTACAATCCTCTCAAACGATTATATATCATTCATTATGTTACTTTTGTTGCTATAATACAGTTGTGAATTCCAAAAACAAATAAAAAAACACATTAATAACATTCTTAAAACAATATAAATTGATGCTCAAGAAATGTTATTCTTATATGTTATGCCTTAAGTTTATTTAATTTAATTATTTTTATAAAAGGCGTTGTGTTATTGACTCCTAACATGATAGATTAGTGCAACATTATTACAGTATGTTTTTTATAGTGCGTAGCGTTCTTGAATCGTGTAATTTAGATAAAAATGATTTAGTGAAGTATGTTCTTGCATAAACATAATGTTTTCGAACACTTCCCATTCGATACATCAAAGGATCCAACTTTCTATACATTTACATCGCCCTACAAGAACGATGACTGCCTCAGCTCTTAAATTAATTCACCTGAACAAGTTCGCTGTATTAACACAGGTGTTCTCTAACCAGGAGCTGTTGTAAATCTCTCACTGAGCATTAATCAACCTGTCTATGCTGTCTGAAGGTTTGGATTCGGAAGCATGGGTATTAACGTGTGTGCAAATCAGCCAAGATGTTCGGTGTTCCTAAGGTGTCCAACAGTAAGAATGGAATTGGAAAACATTTTCCAGTGAGGTTGTTACTTCTGATTGCTAAGACTGTTGGAATAAAAATGTGACATGTGTAGCATTACAGATCAATTACTTTTCAGTATTTCTGAGGCTTGATGCATTCGAATATTTTTTATTCCATTGAGAAAAAAGCTACCTGTACCACTACAGCCCATGAAGGGTCTGGGGTTCAGTACATGGTAGAGACTGTGCTGTTTCATAGACAACGGTTCTGCAAGGAGGTGACTTGTCCTAGGACACGCTCAACCGCCAAATTTCCCCCCCTTATTTTGGGTACCCTATTTTATAATATTTTATAGAGGCTGGGTGGGCCCCAGGAAGGTCCTAGATTCTATATGATCCATCTCCCGTGGCAAATAATACTAAATAAAAATACTGCCTGTAGCGGGATTTGAACCAGGATTTCCGACATGGCAACTCAGTGCTCTACCACTGAGCCACCCCACTCCGTTTATTGAGAAAAGGCTAATAGTAAAATTTGTATACTTCCTAATTTTTTTTATATAATTTTTTTCATGAACGTAAAGGACTATTTACAATCTTTATATAAAAAAAAAAAAAGTGATGTAATAGTTTTTCGGCGTTGCCTAGCAACGAATCAAGCATCTATTTTTTGTTGTCTTTGATCGTGCTCGATCAGTTAATTTATAAATATTTTTTAAAATTTGCAAATCACAAAGCCAGCTACTGTTTCTGACTTCATTAGCCGTTACACAGAATATAGCCCTGTTTTTGAATATGTAAATGGAAAAATGATTTGCATCGATTTAAAAAATGAATTATTTTATTTGAGAGATAAATAATTAAGAAAATAAAATATTTAATTATTTTATTTAATGCCAAATACTTATGCTTAGAGTGAGTCCTATCATTTTTATCTGTCAATGACTTTCTATATGGAGTTACTGTAATACAATTTAATGAAAAGCATTCAATGAACAGTAAAACGTGTGTTGGTCTGTCGTTAGACATACAAGGGCGATAAGGACACGGGGATACTCTATTTTAAACTTATTAAAATAAAATCGTATCCGTCCTTCAAGTTACCGAAGTCTTCACCAATTATATCCTTACATATCATACCTGATGTCCCTCATGAGTACAGGGGATAGACAGCCTGTAAACAGAGAATGTGACAGATGTTCGCCCCATATTGGTGAGGGTTGGGGTTTAAACCACCCTTCAATCCAAATATCATTCGAACCAAACCGATATATATTTTGGCAGCTTGAAGCACTTAATTAAAGCTAATTAATAAAAAGAAGTAGCTATATGTGCTTCTAATAAGCGCAGATCTGAGGCGTAGCTGGGAGGATAGTACGGATGGGTAAAGTTGTATCAATCTGATACTAAAAAGTAGTTGATACAAGTATCAGATACGCTCAGATTGATACAACCTTACCCATCCCTAATTAATCACGGTTCATTTAATAATAAATAAATAATAAGCAATAGTCAACCACTGATTTAAGCTCCCCTGATTTTATTACCGGCGAAAGACCAATATCGCCACATCTCCCCTTAGTATTAATAAATAAATAAGTAAAAATAATTGTGAACAAGTTTTCAATTATTATCAATATAATCTGTAATTAGTCACTTATCACATATGTAAAAACGAAAATAAACTATGAAATTAGTTATCAGTTAAGTGTGGTTGAAACAACATTTTCTGAGATTGCCTCCTAATATATGATTTTTCAGGAGCAACTTTCGCAAAAAAAACTTCGACCTATGTCCGGGAAAATATGAGCTCATTAATGGATATATCTATACCATAAAGTGAAGGCAATTGACATCAATGATTGAAATCGGGTGCAAAAAAAACCGCTATAGCTGTTGATCTGTTTTTCTGTCCGTGCGGCGGCGGACAGACAAATTTTGCATTACAACCCAAATTCTACGTGTCTTGGAACGTGAATACCAAAAGTTTGAGGCAGGGTTAAAATCTATTTTTTATTATTCAATTCCATAACTTTAAAAAAATAATTGACCAATAAAAAACATGATTTTAATCAGTGTGCAGGTTACTATTTCGGCGAATAACTCTTTTTCCTTTGAAAATTATAACAAAAACTGATGCCCCAAGAAAGGCTTCTGTGTAGGGTTTAGAAGGGTAAGAGTCGGGATATCTGTATTCAACTACAAAAGTATCAAGTAAACGTATCAGATACAGAAAAGTATCAGTATCACTTGTATCAGATACAGGAAAATGCAGTATCTACCCATCCTTAGAGGATAGAAGTAAGAATTATTATTGCGGTCTGTGTGTACTTTGTAAAACAGTGGTTGGGCCGCCGTTTCTGTTTGTACACCCTAGAAAGAAAAGTTACAAATCGATATAGATATCATATTTAATCATATACTGAGATAATCCTCTCCCGTTACAATGTTTGTATAAATTAAATAAGCGGTAAACCGTTCCTTTACTTTCTGTAATAAACTCCACATCTTTCACTTCTCGATCAGAAAACAAGTAAAATAAATACAACTTTACCGGTACAAATCGGAATCGATTTAGTATATTTCATCATAACAAGGATGTTGAATGATGCAGATTGTTGAGTTACAATGCTGGAGATGACAAGTATTCGACTATGGATTGTAATTTATTTGTTCTTTTTACAGCCTCAAATGGACCACTAGGGATCTCCTGGAGCTCTTTCTGCTTCTGTAAAGAAAATCCCCATAATTAGGAGGAAAGGCGGATGAGCGTGATCTCGGATAAATCAGCCCCTGCACAATCGTTGTCCTAGAAACGGTACCATGTACTGAACCTAATAACCTTCATGGGTTGTTGTGGTACAGGGTGTTTTTTAATATAGTTAAAATTTAGATATGTAACCTGGGCGTATGATCTGATTTTGTATATTATAAAATATTGCATCATATTATAAGAGATATAGTGAAGCTCAATCTATAAACATATCGATACGCTAAGCCGAATCGACCATTATCGATAAGCAGGATCAACAAATCCTATAAACCAATAAATCCCTATCTATCCCGGGACACAC
Source organism: Troilus luridus (assembly GCA_964056705.1). Classification (NCBI taxonomy): domain Eukaryota; kingdom Metazoa; phylum Arthropoda; class Insecta; order Hemiptera; family Pentatomidae; genus Troilus; species Troilus luridus. The sequence goes on along the minus strand of OZ057414.1, from coordinate 6,194,120 downwards.
GTACTGTCCTGATAAGAACCGGGTACACCTGCCGGTACCATAGTACACCTTGGCAGTGAGCGGTACCTGATCGGCAGTACCAACAGATGTCCTGTCGCAGATGTCTTCGGCGATCACCTGCGGTGCGTTGGAGGAACAGGAGGAGAAAGGAGAAAGTCCATATGTAAAGAGGACTTAATTGTAGGATGTAAGGATTAAGGTCTTTATGAATATTAAAAGTTTCATAAAGGTGTATAATTATGTTACGGGCTACTGGGTGTAAAATGGACTAAACTATTACTTAATTCAAGAATCTAATATTTATTAACAAATTAGAAAGAATACAATGAGATTATTTAAAACAGTTAAATTATTAAACTAAGATCAATTTACAATAACAATATTCTACTAAATGTTATCTAATTTCTAAGATAATATACAAACAATATAAGATACTTCTAATACTAAATAACTAAACTATTTATATATAAATTTGTACAAATACAATAATATTACACTATAGTTTACAATAACAAATTAACACTTACAGTTCGCTAACTAAAGTCCACCGACCGTAAGACTCTCCAAATATGACAAACTGCCACACAGTTTATTACACTTATTACACGGCCACTAATTGTCACTGTTGCTCACTAAGCACTTAATACAGACTGATACTAACACTAACTAACTCACACACACTGCCACTAGTTAACAACTGCTACTCACTGGCTTACTACTGACTCGTCTTATTACTACTGCCGCGGCCGAAAACGCTGTCCTTTTTATATAGGCAAGGTAGGTCGTGGTGGGGCATTACTCGGAACACGGACGAGGACCACCTAGACCGATCTAGAAGGTTCCACGCCATTCTATAATCCCTTCCGCTTAATCCCATTGTTTGCCTAATCCGCTCTAGGCAGATCAGAAGCCGGTCCTACTTTCCGCTCTGACCGTAACACTGCCCCCTCCTTAAAAGTGCTCTGCCCCAGAGCATAGTCCGGAGAAATCGGGCGGTCATGAGCTTCCCTCGATGGAGACGCATTTCCTTTCCAGGGGTTGAACGTGCACACCAATATGGCGACTCCAGAGTTGGCGAATATCTGTTCAAGCATGTTCCTAACAACCTTCCACTCCAGGCCGTCATATCCACAGCCCAACTTAGGGATCGCGAGCTTGGTGACACGCAGTCTCAGAAGCTTACTCCGTAGGTCGTCGAGGCTTCGCCGCAGTGCGTCATATGTGGGCTTCTGATCAGTAGCACACTTGGTAACTAAGTAGAACAGGTGTCGTCCTTCGTGCGTATGGTGGAGTGCTTTCCCGACGCGTGGTCCTTGGCGTTCCAGTTCCTCAGTTCCAGCAAACTTCTTCCTGAAGACGGTTGCAATCCCTCGGGAAGTCCTCAGATCTTCGGCTACACAATGGGCCAGAGAATAGTCCGCGGGTAACGAGAAGATATCTCTGTATACTGCCTGAGTTACTCCACGGGAACCTTGTACCTTAGGTTGTGCAACTGATACCTTACTGGCCTCCACGTTGTTGAGGTACCTGACTTGCTGGTCTTTTGTCGGGCCATGGTCTCCTTTGTATGGGGCCAGTCTATTAAAATGGACTACCCTGGGTTTTCCTTTTGGCTGCTTTCTGATCCTATAGATGACGTCGTTTATCCTGTTGATGATCTCAAACGGGCCATCCCAGGAGTTCTGGAGTTTAGGTGAGTAGCCTCGCCTTCTTCGAGGATCATGTAGCCAGACCAAATCTCCAGGTTGGAATCCACCTTTCTCTGCCCTGATGTCGTAACGCTCCTTCATTCTGTCACTGGCTCCCTGGATGTTTGCACGAACCTTTTCGTGGATATTATCCATCCGCTTCCGTAGATTCGTGACGTATTCCTCTCCGTTAACTTCCTCGTCTGGCTTGAACCCGAATTTCAGATCACAAGGCAAACGAAGTTCTCGGCCGAAGACCACATTTGCGGGGGTCTGCCCCGTTGCTTCATGGACTGAACTCCGGTAGGCTAACAAGAACAAGTGAAGATACTGGTCCCAGTCTCGCTGATGCTCGGAGACCATTTTAGACAAATATCGACCCATTGTCCTGTTCATGCGCTCCACCATGCCATCCGATTGAGGGTGAAGAGGCGTCGTCCTGGTTTTCCGTATTCCCAGTGCTTCGCACATCCCGGAGAAGACTGCAGACTCAAAGTTTCTTCCCTGGTCAGCGTGAAGTTCCATGGGTACTCCAAACCGGCTGACGAGCTGCTTCACAAGTATGTCTGCAACGGTGACTGCCTCTTGATTCGGAAGGGCATAAGCTTCCACCCACTTAGAAAAATAGTCCATGGCCACGAGAATATATCGGTTTCCTTCGTCTGTCACAGGGAAAGGGCCAGCGATGTCAATCGCTATCCTCTCGAACGGTGCTCCCACGTTGTACTTCTTCATAGGGGCCTTCTTTCTTCTTGTTGGTCCGTTAGAAGCCGCACAAGTCGCACAACGCCTGCACCAGTCCAACACATCGTCCTTAAGGTTTGCCCAGTAAAAGCGTTCACGAACTTTTTCCAATGTACGGTGAACTCCAAGATGGCCGCCAGTTACACCGTCATGTAGTTCCCTAAGCACTTCGGGCACTTTATTCCTTGGAACGATGAGCTGTAGCCTGCGCTGATCTCCTTCCGCGTTCTCCAATGCCCGTTTCAGCAGCCCGTTGTCCACTAAAATGGAGTTCCATTGGGCCCAGTACGTTTTTACATTCTTCGACATTGGAGCAACATCCTGCCAGGCCGGTCTTCCTCGCCCCGATATTTTCCATTCCTTTATTTGTTTTAAGTCCGGGTCCTCGTCCTGTTCCTTTGACACCTCTGCATCTTGCCAACTGTCGATGACAACTGTAGTCCTCAATACCGCTGCCTGCTTCTCCTCTTGTCGAGAACAATGCTTGCAGCCTTCTTCACAAGGTCTTCTTGACAGTGCATCCGCATTCCTGTGGCTCGTTCCAGAACGATGAGCAGATTCAAAGTCATACTCTTGAAGGCGCTCAATCCACCTCGCCACTTGCCCCTCAGGTGACTTGAATCGCAGCAGCCACATTAGAGCTGCGTGGTCCGTTCTCAGCAGGAACCTTCTTCCGTATAGGTATTTATTAAAATGCTCTATGGACTTTACTACTGCCAGAAGCTCTTTCCTTGTGACACAGTAGTTTCGTTCCGGAGCTGAGAGTGCTTTGCTGAAATATCCAATCACCCTTTCTTCTCCGTCTTGGAGCTGAGAGAGGACACTTCCAATGGCGATGTTGCTGGCATCTGTGTCAAGTATGAACTTGCCCTCGGGGCGTGGATAGCTCAGAATAGGAGCACTAATCAATTTGCTCTTCAGCTCCTCGAAGGATGCCTGACACTCGTGATCCCAATGGAAAGTCCTTTTCTCCTCGGTAAGTCTGGTAAGAGGTTTTGCGATGTCAGCAAATCCTTTCACGTACCTCCGGTAATAGGTGCAGAGCCCGAGAAAACTTCTCACCTGGTGCTTATCTCGAGGTACTGGCCAGTCGGTGATCGCTGCTATCTTCTCTGGGTCAACAGCAACTCCATTGTCTGACACAATATGCCCCAGGTAGTTGACTTGCCTTCGGAAGAGATTACACTTCTTTGGGTTCAACTTTAGGTTCGCTGCACGCAGTCGTTCGAAGACCTTCTCCAGATTCTTCAGATGGTGAGCGAAGGACTTTCCCAGCACAATGATGTCGTCTAGGTACACCAGGCATACTTCCCAAGAGAGACCTCTTAACACGTTTTCCATCAGCCTCTCGAATGTGGCAGGAGCATTGCAAAGCCCGAACGGCATTACTGTAAACTGCCAGAGCCCAGTGCCAATTGAAAACGCCGTCTTCTCTTTATCCTCAGGTGCCAATCCAACCTGCCAATATCCACTGCGGAGATCCAAAGTAGAGAAGAGTTTACACCCCTCTAGGGTGTCCAGCGTATCGTCAATCCTGGGAAGCGGATAACTGTCCTTCTTGGTGACGTTGTTTAGAAGACGGTAGTCTACGCAGAACCTTGTCGTTCCGTCTTTCTTCTTTACCAACACGACAGGAGACATCCAGGGGCTACTCGAAGGCTCAATGACACCATCAGCTGCCATCTCCTTAATAATCTCCTCGGCGTCCTCCCGTTTAGCTAACGGCAGCCTCCGCGGGACCTGTCGGATAGGCTTCGCATCCCCAGTGTTAATCCTGTGCTGGACGATATCCGTTCTGCCCCGTGGTCCTGGTCCGATCTCGAAGACGTCATGCCATCGGATAATCATATTCTTCACTTCCTCGCTCTGTTCGGGCGAAAGGTCGCGACATGATTCGTCCAAAAATCCTTTTAGTTCCTCTGGCAGTCCTCGGAGCTCGGTGGGACGACGTTGCAGCTGACGAACCACTGAGGTAGCGGTTGTACATTCCCCGACCGGTGTTCCTTTCTTCAGCGTTACCGGGAAGCTGTTCAGATTCATTAGCCGAATTGGAGTGGTAGGTCCGATCTTGATGAGAGACCTAGCAACCAGTACGCCGCGTCCAACCTCTTGTTCTTCGTGCCTTCCAGGTTCGAGTAGTGCACATTGACCCGCGGGTAGATGGCCTTCGACCGTCCCATGCGTCACGATTTGGCTCCGTGCCGGTAAAGTGGTGTCTTCTGGTAGCAGCACTCGTGCGCAGAAGTCCTTTTCCTGCCGAAGTATGACTTCCTCGTCTCCCAGCGTCATCACACCTCTCGACATATCCAGCTTGATCCCGTATGCGATCATGAAGTCCATGCCCAATATGACATCTTCATCGATCTCTGCCACGAGAGCGCGGTGCTGCAGATGTTGATCCCCGATGTGGAAGGTGGCATCTGTCTCCCCGTAGACCTTGGCTGGCTGTCCTGTTGCAGTCCGTAATGCCCAAGTTGTTGGTAAGATCTTCTCAGCTGGAAGTGTCTTGGAGTTCAAGATTGTCATGCTCGCGCCGGTATCCACTAGAAGGCTTCGCAGCTGCCCGTTCACCATCCCATCAACGTAGAAGCTGTTTGTCCTGCTTCCTATTGACGCAACTCTGATGGTCTTCCTGGGGGCTTTGACGTTACGGGTTGGACATTTGCTTCTAGGATGTCCAAGCTGGCCGCAGCCCCAACAGCGTATCTCCTTCTTATGGGTCCTGAGAGCATCCAACACTTTCGTCACAATGTCTTCGATGCTAGGGACCACATTAGGTTCCGCTTCTGCTGCTCGAACTCGCGCATGGCCCCGTACAGACTGTCTAACAGCTTCAAACTCCATGGCCTGAGATAATGCGTCTCCCAACGTTTTCGGGCGGGCGAGCTTCACTGCTTGTTGTGTCTCTGGGTCCCGAAGTCCATCCAGGAATTTGTCGACAGCCAAACTCTCGTAGACATAGTCGGTGACCGATGGGTAGGCGTTCCTCACTAGCCGGGCAATATCCGCTTCAAATTCCTGCAGCGTCTCGTTGTCCTTCTGGACCCTGTTTCTTAGCTGTGAGCGATATAGCTGGTCCATGTGGCGGTGGCCGAAACGCATCTCCAGCCTTCTAATCAGCTTCCCGTAGTTAGACCGCTCCGACATGGGCATTCCCTGCAGCACTCTCAAGGCGTCTCCACGCAAGGCCAGGCACAACGCTGAAGCTTGGGTCTCCTGTGACCACCCGTGGATCGAAGCCGCTGTCTCGAAGAGAGTCATGTAGTCCTCCCACGGCGTCTTTCCGTCGAATACTGGAATGGTGTTGTGAGCTGGTGGCGTCCCATTATTGGTGGGCAGAATGGTTTTATGAAGACTGGCCTCGGGGAAACGGTCGGTATCGTTCGTCGGTGGGTTGCTCTTACGTCCCTCGAGAGCTTCCATTCTTAGCCTAATTTCGTTCACTTTTTCTCCTAGCCTAGATTCTATATCAGCTACTTTATTATTTACATCGGCTAACTTATTATCTACATTAGCTAACTTATTATCTACATTAGCTAGCTTATTATCTACATTTTCCATTAACTTAGTCTCTAATGTGCCTAACTTAGACTCTAATGTATCCATTAAATCATTTTTTACAGTACCTAGCTCATTTTTAACATTGCCTAATTCCTTACCTAGCTTATTTTCTACATTGCCTAACTCATTTTTAACACTGCTTAATTCATTACCTAGCTTATTTTCTACATTGCCTAATTCATTTTTAACACTGCTTAATTCATTACCTAGCTTATTTTCTACATTGCCTAATTCATTTTTAAAAGTTGCAGACAACTTGCTCAAATCAGTTTCAAACAGAACGTCATCTGGATTTTCCCCTAACTCTACAAAAAATTGACGCAAGCGATGTTGCAGTACACTTTTATTTCCGGAAGAATCCAGATCACGTTCTTCTAATTCCCGTTTTAAATCCGCAACTTTTAAATCCATTAATTTAAGACTCTGAGAAGCCATTTTTCATACAGTAGCCCAATAATTACAAAATAATAACAATTACACAAAATATCCCACTTCTGACACCAATTTGTTACGGGCTACTGGGTGTAAAATGGACTAAACTATTACTTAATTCAAGAATCTAATATTTATTAACAAATTAGAAAGAATACAATGAGATTATTTAAAACAGTTAAATTATTAAACTAAGATCAATTTACAATAACAATATTCTACTAAATGTTATCTAATTTCTAAGATAATATACAAACAATATAAGATACTTCTAATACTAAATAACTAAACTATTTATATATAAATTTGTACAAATACAATAATATTACACTATAGTTTACAATAACAAATTAACACTTACAGTTCGCTAACTAAAGTCCACCGACCGTAAGACTCTCCAAATATGACAAACTGCCACACAGTTTATTACACTTATTACACGGCCACTAATTGTCACTGTTGCTCACTAAGCACTTAATACAGACTGATACTAACACTAACTAACTCACACACACTGCCACTAGTTAACAACTGCTACTCACTGGCTTACTACTGACTCGTCTTATTACTACTGCCGCGGCCGAAAACGCTGTCCTTTTTATATAGGCAAGGTAGGTCGTGGTGGGGCATTACTCGGAACACGGACGAGGACCACCTAGACCGATCTAGAAGGTTCCACGCCATTCTATAATCCCTTCCGCTTAATCCCATTGTTTGCCTAATCCGCTCTAGGCAGATCAGAAGCCGGTCCTACTTTCCGCTCTGACCGTAACAATTATATGTATTTTATGTGTATAATTTTATAAGTTTAATTATGTATATACTTTTTTTTTGTAAAAAAAATGTTTTTTTACAACATTGTCCTTAAAAATGTACTGGATTACTTTGAATTTTATTAGATAAAAAAAAAGACGAGACCGCTGGAGAACTCAGGAGATTACACAACGATTGCGAAGCATGCACCCGCATGGGCCCGGTTAAGATTATTGAATTCAAGCCTGTAATGGGCTTAGTAGCGAACGAATTCCTAAAAAGATAATAACCGCTCAGTGGATTGGGAATCGTTTAAGGTGTAGACCAAGGCGTAGGTGGGAGGATTGCGTTAAGACTGGTCAGACGGATTTGGGTTTGGGTGGTGCTTCGTGGATGGAAGTGTGTAAGAAGAGATTGGTGATATCGGCATAGAACCTTCAGGTTCGCTAAGCCTGATGATTATTATATAGTTTAAAAACAATTGATGTCTAATTAAGGAGAATTAAGTATGGATCCTAAGTCACTTTTTTTTTTAATTTAAACCTACATAGTTTGAATAGAAAGGTTTTTCCAAGAGTTCAACTTAAAGGTCCATTACTACCATGATAATGTATTTATTCAATTTTTTTTTTTTAAGTTTCCCTTTTTTAATATATTACATCTTAAAGTGCTCACAGTATGTGCATATTTTCAAATTACGTCTACATTCATTAGTCCAACACAGCCATGGGCCAAAAAATCGCCTTGAAACACGCACCTGGATCCAAGGAAATACTGGTCCCAGTGCAGATAAGGTACCTCGCCCGTACCAAGAACCTACTCCTCGGGATAGGGGCGATAGTTCGATTAAATATTCGAGAAGTTTGATTAAACAGTCAAGAAGTGTGTCGGATGACCGAGTGGCCTAGATGAAGGAGCAGATGTGAGATGTGTGGTGCGGGCACACCTGCGCTTATTGTCACCTGCTGTGGCTCGTGCCAACTCCGTCGAAACCTCCTACAGCTGCTTTGATTTACCACCCTAGATCTGTCAGGATCTTCTCGGCCTCTCCGTGTGTGGGTGTCCTCAATGGCACCAGGGGTGTCTCGTAGAATTTTGATTATTTCGGAGGCATTCCAGGTGCGACTTAATGATAAGAAAATAGTTGAATTATTCCTTTTATTATTTAGCTTTAGAGAGCGGGTTAGCTCAGTGTTACTATGCTGCAGGTTTCGAGTTCAAATCAATATATGTATATACATATATTGATGATCATAGTTTGCTAGTCAATGCTATCATCATCAGTAGTTTTGCATTCTTAGTTTTGTACTTTTCTTGGAATAAACCAATTTTCTTGAACATTGTCCTTTTTCAATGCTGCCTAACTTTAAAAAAAAGAAGAAATTTTTAATTATTTGGGCCAAAAAGGAGTTAACTCCAGAATAAAATTGACTCTAGGATTGCGAATTTATTTCTCAATGGAATTTGGCCAAAACATGTAGCGGTAGGAGACACATAATTGGACGAAGTCAAAGGCGATTTAAATACATTCTCTACATATAGTTCATACAGTTTTTTTTATTTGACCAAAATTATAAAAACTGGAGTTAACTCTTTGTTCCTGCAAACCATTCTATTGTTGTTCTAAAAATACCACCAATCATGTACTGAACCCCTTCATGGGTTGAGTTGTTTCAGGGTTTTTTTTAAAATATTTAGCTCTGAAGCAACAGATTATATTATGAAGCTTATTATATTGAATATATACCAGCTGATGGATATTGTCAGAGTCAATGTAATTTCTTTCGTTCAACGTCACTTTATGCTGCTATGGCTAATCAGACAGTGGGAGTTCAGAATTTTGCCTATCCTGGGATAATTGGGATTGGGATCTTTAATTTCTACCTGACATCGCACAGGCTCGGGACTTCCATTTTACGTCCCGTCTGAAGGATAACGTTTTTAGAAGAGGACCATTACGGTTGAGTTGGTTAAGTACCACGACGGTTACGTGGGAGACCCGGGTTCGGGTCCCGGTCCTGGTCATATCTTTTCTTTTCAAATAAAATCATTTGAAAATATTTTAAATTTTCAAAAGGATATCTTGCAGTAAAATGATTTTTTGAGAAAGCAAATATTGAAAAATAAATTCTCCCCCATTTTTCTAAACCGTCTTCTCAATTTAGATCGTCTACTCTTCCATCAATAGAGCCGAAATGAACTTCCAATCCCGTAGCAACACCGAGTTATAATAACCAGCCACTGGCGGCCGATGGAGGCCATAAATCAGAAGCCACAATATATATATTTTTCGGATCATTAAAGAGATAAGATCTCGGGTCCTCCTTCTTTTTGCCAAGAGCGGCGCTGTTTTTGCCAGCCCCGGGTCAATCCTAATGAAGTCGTAGTACGGTAGCGGCCGTAGGGTTGGCGCACCACGGAACTTCTCTCACTTCCTTAAGGATAGCTCCTTACTATCCTTAGCTGGAACATCCTTAAAATGTTGAAGAGGAAGAAAATATGTTTAATTTAATCAGAGATCATCCAATGTTAGAAATATATGTTATTTAATTATTACCCACTTCATGTATTCCTAGGATCAACTTCCGGGCTCTGAACCCGCGAGTTGTTGGAAACACACCACAGGTGATCCCATCAATTTAATAGTTAGCTATTTTGAATAATTTTCATTTTATATAGCTCTGTACTAAAATTATACAAAGCTGACTAAATACTCATTACGGCTACGATCCATGAAGGGTCTTGGGGTTAGTAAATGTTAGAGACTCTAATGCTTATAATCAGCCACAAAGCTTTCCTGTTATGGGTATCCATTTGATTGAGACTGTGTGAACTACCGGAGGGTGGAAGAGAAAATGAAGACTGTTTTGAGATAAAACAGTTTATCTGCTAAAGCCAGATTTTATCTCCAAGACTGAGCTAGTAAAGTTCAACATTACTTCTTGAGGCTTCCGGCACCAGAATTTTTACACTAATGTGAAACCTACCGACTCAGATGTGTTCTTAAATTATTTTACTATCTATAATCTATAATATCTATATCACTGAGTAGCCATGCCGGAAATCGTGGTTCAAATCCCGTTGCAGGCAGTTATTTTTATTTAGTCTGTTTACAGACGGAGATGGCTCATCTAGGATCTAGGACCCTCCTGGGGCTCACCCAGCCTCCATAAAATATTATAAAAATAGGATACCCAAAATAAGGGGGAAACCATGGCTGTTAAGCGTGACCTAGGACAAGTCTTGCAGAACCGTTGTCCATGAAAAAGTACAGTATCTACCATGTACTGAACCCCAGACTCGTTCACGGGTTACAGGTTCAGGTTCTATCTATAATTATGTATAAAGTTGATTTTGCAATAAAATGCGGATAGTGCTGATATTATGACATTGGTCATTAAAATATAACTTGAGATACCAATCCAGACCTTGGAAACGTTCCAACTTCAATTGCTACTCACTGGTTCCTCGATCTAGATCTACTGGCTCTATCAAGATATTTGGACGACTCCTCTGGACAGCCGACGTACTGACAGCTTCCCGATGATTATCATCTCCATTGAAGACAGATGCCGAATGACATATGTCGAACCGCATCCTCGCCCGTTCCTCGGCCGCAGTAAACACAATATTTTGATCCTCTTCCTGCGCCGCGCGTCCTGGATGAAGAATGGTATGTGCCACCTGCGTCACAGCTAGGTCCTTGGACTTCTGACCATATGTTGAGGGAACAGTTATCTTTTAGCAGTTCGTCACGAAACATCCGAAGCAACTGTTAGCCTTTTGAAACGGTCATTGCGTTTGTCGTATCGGATAATGAAAGGTGAAATAAGAGAGACGAGTAAAGAAAACTAAAACTATAATTATGATAAAATAATCTCTGACACAATGAGGAAAAAAAGGATAAATTTCTGTTGACATCTCCTGTAAATGAATGCAAGTAGGCTAACGAAAAGCATATTCGAATTCCTTATAAATAAATAAAACGTAACTGTCCTTAAGGATTAAGAAAGGAACAAGAGAGCGCAAGGGGTTTCGGAGGATCTGCTTAGGGATGGGAGTGTATTGAATAACTTATCCCGAGACAAGAGAGGAGATCTAAGCGAACATCAATATCTCGGATGAGGAAAGGAATAGAAGAGTAGTGAGGATGAAGAGAATGTCGTGAAACAAGAACTAATGATTGATCCAGGGTACCTCAAAGTTGGATTAAAAAAAAATTAAAATTCTTAATGAACTAGGCCGAATGCCAGTATTGCACTAATGTAGTGCCCACTAATCGTGTTCACAAACTTCCACGGATTATCTCCTAACCCTAAGATCACTCTCAACGCAATCCTCCCGCCTATGGCTCATTCTACCCCTTCACCCGTTCAGCCGTTTACCAACCTGCTCAACACATACTAATTTCTAGAGCGTCGCCGTTACTAAGCCCAGCAAATTACACCATCCTTTTTTAAATGTGTACATGTTCTGAAAATTCCGCGTTAATGTAGTCTCCTGTATTCGGTATTGTCTTTTTTCAAATATTCTACTCAATACCGGATTCTCAAAGAAGCTGTCCGTCCTTTAATGTTCGTAGCCACGTTCCATTCTCTCCATCTCACTCTCTCTCTAAAGTACATATATGTACTTATAAATCCGCACATAAATATATATCATTATCGCGCCCTTAGCGAAACCGTGCCATTTTCATAGCTGTTGGCTTAAATTGTATTTATAATGAAAGCATAATATGCATTTCAAACCAAGGCCTGTCTAAGCCACTTGTGCACTTAGAATATGAGATGATTCAGCTTCCGCAAAACAATTTTAGAGTTTCGAAATCTTGGACTTGATCGATGTCCGTGCGCGTGACCTTGTTAGTTGTCGCCACTTGACGCTTTCCGTGACAGACAGGACGGTACATGTTTCGAGTTTTCGACTTCCACTGGTTTAAATTCAGGGTTATTTTAAATTTACAGAAAACCATTTAGGTACGTGTTAGTAACACTATAAACAGCAACTTTTGTTCTGGATAAATATCGAAAATGAAAAAAAAAAAATTTCCATAGAAATTAAGATCAGCTAATCGGTAATTTGAATGGAGGACTGAATTTTATTTTCATTTTGGGCAGAACAAAAGTTGCTGTTCATAGGGCCACTAACACGTACCTAAGAGTTTAGCAGGGGAAAAAAATACCCATATATAAAATTTCATCTATGCATTGAAAATTAAGAAGGTAAAAAATCCGCCAAAAAAGTCACGTATACGAATACGGATATCCGACATATCACTAATAAGTTGTCCCCTATGTTAGTGAGCCTGCGATGATAGCGATTCACAGGTGGGAAAGGAAGAATTTCCCTTTCAAGAACTTAACAACTTGGTAACTTATCTTTGGTTACATAAACGGTAAATAAATTAGTGCTGGAACAGAACTTATCCCTACAAACTTAGCCAAAAATAATTACACTCAATTGTTAAACTATTGTATTCTTAAATATAATATACATGTTTCAGGTGTTCTTCAATTGCGTTCCTTTGAACGGTCCGGAAACAAATTGGTGAGTCAAGATATTCTCTATTATATACTGAAATATTATATAATTTATCAAAACATTTATTATATAGGTCTTAGCAGGTTATGTCACCGATTATTCGCGAGGGAAATCGAATATAAAGACAAACTAAATATTGGTTCATGAATAGAAGTACCAATCGGTTAACGATTCCAGAATAACCAGATCGATACCAGGATGCGAACAGGTACACGTACCAAAAACATGTACTTCGAGTTTCGCCAACACCTCGTGCGGTACCGTAAACTCGGCAGCGACACCCAGTCAATTATCAATGCTGTTAATTGTCCCCTGATGACGGCGAAGATAAATCCGAAACGTTCCAGTCACCTCCGGTTTTTAACAGCTCAGGAGAATTTTATTTTACAACTGAATTTTACAACGCCCAACCTTGTTACACTAAGTGGCGCGCCGGAGTTCGGCCATATTTAAATTCAGTTTATTGGCGAGGCATTCCGGCTGTCCTGAGCGGGTCAAGGCATAGTCAGAACTAAATAAATCGATTAGAAACGTGTCGATTAAGGGCATTCCTATCGGCCGTTTAGGTAATCGACCACTAACCGAAAGTGTTAAAGGGTTTCTACTGATGTGCAATAAGAAAAAAATTTACTCTTTAAGGCAGTGGTTCCCAACCTGTAGGGCGTGCAGAATTATGATTTTGATTGTGATTATTTTTAAATATTTTTGTTTAAAGAGAAAAGATATGTCCTGCCCGGAATTCGAACCCACTGAGCTACCAGGGGTCGTGTCCAACTATCGGATACGACCCCATATTGTTTCTTTTTTGCCCATTAATTCATTTGTATTTATATCAACTGCATTCTTATATATTTTAAACTATATATATATATATATATATATATATATATATATATATACTTCAGTATAGTTTATAAATTCATCGGTACTTTTTAAAGATGTCTTATTAGATAAAAAAAAAATACCATTATAATGTTTATATCGTGAGTATAAAAACTAGTTCTTTTTAAATGTAACGACTACATTCACAAGATGGATACATTGGACCGCTATAAAGAAAATATACAGGAAACTGATAATGGCATGCCACATGTAACATCTTGTTCCTTATAAAGACTCCATTAAAATTGAAATACATAGAGCCGTTTTGAGGGTAAAAGTGGTACGGTTATCGGAGCCATTACCGATAATATCTGTTACAAAATTACACAAACAGAAGTTGTGTGAACTAACAAATAATGACAGAGAAACGGGAACCGTATGTCGCGTGGGACGTTCTAACCTAGACAGCAGTTGTTTCTATACTTCCGCTTGCAGCCTGTCTGCTTAGGCAATTTCTGCCCTTCGGCCATGGCCCACATTTAGAGGCGTCTAGTTAACTATTGTGGCTCGATATTTTGTAAGTTTATAACGAGAATTTTTTTAAAGAAAAAGAGAGAAAAATGTCTTTACAAACCTGAAGGTTCGATGGTGACACCTCAGGGGCGAAACGAAAGAAGCCGAAGAACTAGGGGATGAAAATCCTTTTTAGGCCGTACTTCGAAGGAGTCGTAAAATGGCGGTTTAATCTTTTGAGGTGTCAGGTGTAGTGAGGTGATATACACTCAACAGCAAAAAAAACCGGACACTTAGATTTGTTCTTATAATTTTGTTAAATAGATATGTATATTAATCTTTTTAATTCATGGTAAGAATGAAATAAACCCCGGAGTGCATCGTGAATGGTAGACTTCGCTACCCCAAGCACCGGCCTTCTCTGGCCAAGGCATCAGCTCGGGCCGTGTCAACATTTGAAAGAACCATTATTCTGGACCAAAATTTAAAAAAACATGTCTATTAATCACAGAAAAGGCTTGGTAAATACATTAAAGATGTTTAAATGTGCTAAAAACTACTTACAGTTTAGAATAGGTCAGACAGGTAAATCAACTTCAAGACAAATAAATCAAATCTGAGTTTTATCTAATTGTTTACTAATCCTGAAGGGATTAGTTCAATGGACTTAGACCCTACATTCTCTGTAATAACTAGAATACCCACAAAAACAAACACATTGCTGAAAATTAGCTTTTAATACAAAAAATATGAAGTGTCCGGTTTTTTTTGCTGTTGAGTGTATATATCAATATTCAAATTTGGTTCAGCAGTTAAAAAATAGATACCTTTTTAATCCACTAGTAAATCGTTTAATAGCTAGACACTGAAGAGTTAAAGGTCAATGGCTTTAAGCAAGTTGTTTAATAAAATAAATATTTTCGTTTTGAAGAGGAAAGATTTGCCCTGGCCGGGATTCAAACACCGGTCTCCCGCTTTTCAGTTATAAATATAAAATAATTTAAATAAAATATTTAAAAATAATTACCAAAACATAACAATTAATAAAAATAACGTTTATTCTGTATACGTTTAGTCTAGTTCTAAATAAGGTTTAGTCTATACGTTTCTTCCATCATATTTTGTAATCAAATCGATCATCATAATTTTTATATTTTATCTCCTTTCTGAAACTAAAATTTTATATTTTTATTTGAAAAGAAAAGATAGGTCCAGGACATACAGACTAGCGATCTGGACGAACCGGGTTCGAGTCCCGGTCCTAGACATATCTTTTCTTTTCAAATAAAAATATTTAAAAATTAGTAACAAATAAAATAAAATAAATTATTAAAATTTTATATCTTTATTTCTATACATTTCTTCTATATTTACATAATATTCTGTATTAATATAATTTCATTCTAATTGTATACATTTATATTACATCCCATACTTATATTTTCAAATTATACTTTTCTACCTGTCATTCACGTGAATCCTATTCATTACTTTCTTCATAATTCTTCTGTAGTTATTCTTTGGCATCATATTTTGTATCAATTTTCTATCATTTTACTTATGTAACTCTCTAGGAGTCTATTACCATACATTTTATATTATTACCTGTAATTAAACTAGGTTTTCCATACTTTTATATCTCACCTTTTTATATTTATACTTTTCCATTTTGAAACTTTCTGTTTAACACTTTTTTTTTCTCTCTTTGCATTTTGTTTGCATTATCATCTTTCTGTACATTTATTCTGTAATATTTTTGTATTCATATATCCTTAATAATTATCGATTATTATGTCTTCTCTTCATCACCCTCCATCTCTATTCTTCACATCTTCTTTTTGGCATCCATCATATGTTGTAATCTGTGAGTTCATTATTATAAAACATCATAATTTTTATATTTTTCTCCGTTCTCTTACTAAGCATTATTATATCTTTATTTCTACACGTTCCATCCATCATATGTGCTCTTTCATCCATCTTATGCCTAATCATACAGTTCACATTTCCGATCTTCATATTTTATAATTTATCTTCTCTCTCATACTTTTATATCTCATATTTTATATCTATTAATCATATTATTTCTTTTCTAATATTATAGATCTCTCAAATATTTTATATCTTTATTTCTATATTTACATTATATTTTGTATCAATATAACTTCATTCTAATTATATACATTTATATTACATCCCATACTTATATATTCAATTTTATATTTATTATTACTTCTCTTCAATACTTTCTATATATTTCATCTGTTTTCATTCATTACTTTATACGTATTTCTTCTTTATTTATTCTCTGGCGTAACATTTTGTATCAATTGACTTATGTAACTCTCCAGGAGTCTATTATCATGCATTTTATATTTTATCTGTATTATACTAAGTTTTCCATACATTTATATCTCATTTTTTATATTTACACTTTTCATTTTACATCTTTCTATGTCTTTCTCTTTACATTTCTTGGTACTGTAATGTTTTTTTTGTAGTTTCTATTTTTTTTGTCTGTTTTATCTCATAGCCCTGAAGATGACCCACAAAGTAGGTCGAAACGTCGGCACGATCAATAAATAAGTCCTCACTTATATATAAAATTAAAAATAAAGTTTAATAAAATAGTTTTGAAACAAAGGAGTTTCCTCAATGGTTCCATGTTGTCAACAATGTAAACTTCCTCATTCTTCATTCTTCTTTTTCCTGTGTATATCCTAGCCAATAAGTGAGAGGTATTCCATAGTTAAGAACTTATAATGATAGTTTTAACGATTAGCAATGGCCCAGTGCTATCCACATTAGATATTTTGGTTTTCTTTTCAAATTTTCCAAAAATAATTAATTATAATTTTTTTAATAATTAAAATAGATATATTATAGCTTACACGGGATGGGGTCCTAGCTTTATTGCCGAGATACTTGCTGAACTCTTGAAGCCCAGGTGGACGGCCACAAGTGTTGGCACACCTGCCCGTGATCTACCGACCGTTACAATTTTCCCGCCATTTATCGATCGATTCCCACCCCCGCGGGATTATTTAGGCCAGTAGTTGTGTGCTATACTGGTCTCTATAGAATAATATTGGAACCGGAAGGTTCGATTCCGATGCTACTACCTAACCTTGGTACATACCATCCCACATCTGAATTCCTTAACTGCAAAGGATTTTTATCATATCTGTAGGTTGTGGGCATCTATGAATATAGATACAATACAAAACAGAACTAGTTTAATTTTAAATATAAGAATATGCGTAGAATATACATAGACACATTGAATATGAAAAGAAATATTTTGCCAAATGTTGTTAATACATCTTAACAACATTTGGCAAAATATGTACAAAAATGTTTACAGATTTGGCTTGTGAGATGAAAGTTTATTTATTATCGAATGAAATGATATTATATGGATATACAATCTATATCTTCTCTTTTTTCATCCTGCAAGTATTGTGTTTTTCTATGCATTTGTGGAATTACTGAATTTTCATTGAAAATAATTATCCCATTTCCAAGAACCGAAGTATTTGCTTCTCAAGCGAGCTCGGTGTATAGAATGCTATGCCGGCGGTTCCGTGTTCAAAACCGGCTATGGCAGATTTATTATTAAACCTGTTAACAGCCACGGATGGACCCCATCTACAGACCACCATTGGGTTCACCCAGGCTATATAAATTGGATATTCCCTGGAGGAAAAAAACAAGCGATGGAGTATGATTTCGGCCAAATCACCACCCTGCGCTACAGTACTCGAAAACAATTTAGTTTCTAACATCATCTATGAAACCTACGACCCTTCATAAGTTGTAGTGGTAAAGGCTTTTTTTTTAGGTTTAAACACTATCTATACAATATTCATTTTGATAGCTTCTAAATTCATTCCTTGCTAAAAAAATTTCGGTATTTAGCTTAGAAATATCTATTAAAGAATATAATATCACTTGTGTTTGTTTCAATAAATAAATTTTATATTTGTCTATTGAAAAATGTTCATATGATAACATTACATCACTCAGTTTTATTTTAAAGTTGATATCTGACTTTTATATGCTCATCACTTTTTGTAGAGTCAGTAAAAACAATTTATAGTGTCATATAGATATATATATATATATATATATATATATATATATATATATATATATATATATATATATATATATATATATATCGATGTTTATATCGATATTTTTTCGATATCGGCATCCCTAGTCCTTTATCACCGCTGTTTGTTTACATTCAGTCGAATTCCTAAACGTCCCTTCTTAGCTAATAGAAAAAGTAAAAGCGAGTTACATAACAATCATACAGTGCGGTCTTTCTAGATCAATCTGAGCTGGATATATTGGGGGCTATTAGTGAACTGCTACCATCCGCAATTAGAGACCCTGCTAGGCGAGCAATCATTCACTCTCTCCAGACCTTGCCCTGCTCCACTTCTCCTATGATTGCCAGTCATCAAACTATCAGAGGATCATCCGAGACAGGTTCGACGGAGTCCTGGCATGTCCGATGGTGCATAACTCGATCCAGGAAAGAGAGAGTCCTAATCGATTTGATGTATCTGTAATCGATAGCAGTGAACAGTAGCGTCGGGAGGTGAGATTTAATATGGACCTTTTAATATGTTATTATAGATATTACTGATAAGATAAGGAATATATAGATATTAAGAAAATAACAGGTAAGGAATAAAGAGAAAACGTCTAATAATAAATCAGAAACGTTTCTTTCAATTAACAATGAGCGATATAGATTTCGTCTTAAAAGTAAAGTATATACTTTCGCCCTTTTTGAATGAGGCTGGGTGAACCCAGGAGTGTCTACAGATCTAGCAGAGTCGGTTAACATCTTTTAACAGAATGAATAGTTAATATTAAGACTTCGTCCGCGTTGATTTTAAATAGAAAAAAAGTCCACATACACAAGATTCAAACAACACAGTCCAAAATTCTCAGAAAAATTGTTAATGCACCATGGTATATTTCGAATCACACCATACACAACGACATGAACATTCCCATTATAAAATCATATATTCATAACAAATACATGACATTCCACTTATTGACACAATATCACCCAAACCCACTCGTTCTTCCGCTTTCCTACTCCCTGTTACCTGGACTGGATAGGAAAAGATTAAAAAGAAATTGGACAAGAGACCTACTTACCTATTGATATTTATATTTTTACTCCATCATCAGAAAGAAGTTCAAGTAGAAAATCAAGGTGAAAAACACTAGTATCAAATTTGCTGAATGCGCAATTGCGCAGGTGCAAATGAAAATTAAATTATAAATAAATAGAAATTTATGTTGAGTTTAAACGGAGAGTGAATTTCGAATTCCATAAATGAACTCCATATTGTAAACAATGACTTATAACAAAATGAATTATACTGTCCGAATTTTAAGTCTGTAGCGCTAACGTCGCTTTGGCTCTGCGTTGGTCTTTTCAGTCAGAACGAACTCTTTTATATATATATATATATATATATATATATATATATATATATATATATATATTTTTTTTTTTTTTTTTTTTTTTTTTTTTTTTTTTCGGTTGGCTCTACAGACCTTGTAGATCTTTCGCCGCCTTTACCAGCCTTCTCCAGCTCTGTCTATCCTGGGCCGCTGATTTCCAGTCTGCTACATGTAGCTCCGCAGCATCTTTGTTGACCCTGTCAATCCATCTGGTCTTTGGCCTCCCACGTGGTCTCTTGCCAACTATTCCGGCATTCATAGTTGTGTAGAGGCGTCCTGACGGATCACTTCGAGCTACATGCCCCGCCCATCTTAGCCTTCTTGCTCTCATATCCTGAGATATCGCCTGACCAGTTTCCGTGTGCAATTCTTTATTGGTCCTTCTCCTCCATGAGTTAAGAGTCTCATCCCATACCGCTCCTGTTATCGTGCGAAGTATTTTTCTTTCGCATCTCTCGATTTTGCTTTCTAGGGTGCTGGTGAGAGCCCACGTTTCACAGCCGTATATCAGAATCGGCTTTATTACAGCATTATACACCCTTAATTTTAAATTCCTAGAGATTTTTTCCTCATTTACCTGTAAGCCGATTTGGTTTGCCTCTTTCATAAGCACCTTAGCGAGTCTCTCGATATCCCTTTCATTACTTCCGAGGACTACTATGTCATCGGCGTATGCAAGAATTTTATGTACCTTCCCGACGTGCACCCCACCGTTCTCTCTTGATGTTGCTCTTATCACCTTTTCAAGGGCTATATTGAACAGTAAAGGTGAGAGTCCGTCTCCCTGCCTCAAGCCAGTTCCAACTTCAAAGGCCTCAGACACATCTCCCTGTATCAGGACTCTGCATCGGGGGTCGTCTGCACACGCCTTCGTCAATCTCACCAACTTCCCGGGAATACCCAGCTCAGTCATGATCTTCCATAAACAGCTTCTGTCCAAGGAATCGTATGCTGCTTTGAAATCCACGAATAACGCGTGTACATCTTGATCTACTTCCCATCGTTTTTCGAGTACCTGTTTCAGAATGAATATCTGGTCTAGCGTACTCCTTCCTCTTCTGAATCCTGCTTGCTGGTCGCCTGCCGTGTTTTCATAATACGGATATATTCGATTATGCAGTATGTTGGTCATTACCTTATAGACAACAGGAAGGAGCGTTATGCCTCTGTAATTCCCACACTCGTATATGGACCCCTTTTTTAGGATAGGGCATATTAGACCTGTTTTCCAAGCCTCTGGTATTTTCTCTTTCTCCCATATCTTCTGGATTAGATCTAATAGTTTGGCTCTTATGGTTTCTCCTCCATCTTTGAACAACTCTGATGGAAGATTGTCCAATCCAGGAGCCTTTCTTATTTTAAGCCTGTCGATTGCTATTTCTAAGTCCAGAATGTCAGGTTTTTCAACCTCTTGTGGGTCAAGATCCTCCTCGTGGTCCATGTCCTCTTCGTCGGTGTGTTCTACTTGGTTTAGAAGTTTCTGGAAATGTTCTCTCCAGATATTTAATACTTCTACTTTGGATGCCGTCAGTTTTCCATCTTTCCCTCGCATTTGAGTGCTTCTAGCTCTAAATCCAGCCCTTTCCTTCCTGATATCTCCGTATAGTTCGCTTATATTTCCAGCCTGCCAGTTATCCTCAATATTTTTTAGTTTTTCCTTGAGGAATTCTCTTTTCGCTTTTCTTATTATTTTATTTGCTTTCGTCCTAGCAGCTGAAATATATATATATATATATATATATATATATAAGTAAAGAAAATTATGGACATTGTTTAATGAGGGCAGAAAATGAGAAATGCTGAATAAATTTTCAAATGATTATTTAAAGGGGAAAATTTAGGAAAAACGAGGTACGGATAAGTCGTATATTCTGACTAAAAAAAATTGAGAAAGTTTAAAGGAAAGCCATCATCGATTTATTCCAATATCGATCGATTGATCCATTTGATTAGCAAAGCTAACAGATATCACTTGAAAAATTAGATGTAGATTAAAATAATCATGTTTTTTATTCACATCTTTCACAAAAGTTTTCTTCCTTCAATAATTTGTTGGCTTTTTTTTTTGTGGCGTTCACTTGTTTTTTGAATTGTCTGTATTTTCCTGGTTTTCCTCTATTTATATTTGTCTTCTATAAGTTTCATGATTTCTTGGGCCAAGATCGCTTTTAATCCTGACCATCTCCTCTTTCCTTTAATCTTGCCCTATATGATTAATTGCAGGAGGCGGTACTTATCATTTCCCATCACACGATGTCATATATTACGATATCCCGTATTTACACTTTTAGGGGTGGGTTTTCAAAAAATAAAAACAACAATACGTATTTCTTTATTTTTAATGTGGAAGCTAAATATCAAATTTCATGGTGCTCGCTTTAAAAATTACCTTTTTTTTTATATTACAAAAGTTTGTCACCCTTTTCACCCTCTTAGGGCACGAATTTCCAAAAATCCTTTCTTAGTGCGCGTTGGTCTTCTAAAATCTACGTACTGTCCAAATTTCAAGTTTGTAGCTTATGCCGTTTGCTATATCGAAATATTGCGCGCCGTTTTGTCAGGACTAACTCTTTTATTTATATAGATAACAAATACATTGAGCCTATATTACCTCTTTTATCGTAGCTCGTTCTTGAATTTCCATTTAATTATGCCTATGAATATGATAATTATTACGCCCGAACAATTATATTTCCCCAGTGCACAGCTGCATCCACTAACCTTAGCACCCTTCAAGTCCTTGCACTAACTTAGCGCACTCTAATCGGAAGTTAGTGCTGCTGGCTCGGCCGTGCGGAATGATTGGTCAACAACAGCTGTTCGTCACGCGTCTTGCCAATAATCGAAAATAAAAAATGTTTATTGCGTCTTTAATTAGTGTGGTATCATTTGGTTAATAGCAGTTCTGTTTTCATTACATGTCGCAAGACATCGAATGTTCAGTTTTACAGTTCAGAAGTTCGGAATTTATTGTCCATGATTCCGGTTGGCAGTATTAATCAAACAGGATATATTTTTTCTGCTTACCATTGGCGTATCCACGTGTGGGCGAAGGAGGAAATCCCCCCTTCCAAAATAACCGAGGGGAAACAACATAACTATTATCATAAATTTTGTACGAGTAAAATTAACCTAGCCTCGGTTAATTTCCATATCTTAACAAAAATTAAATATTTATGAAGAAACACTAGATTTGAAATGTTTTTTATTCTAGTTTGCAATATTATTTAAAAAAGATTTTTTTTTACTTACCATCGACGTGGATTCGTGAGGAAAGGGGGAATCCACATACTCAAAATACTGAAGAAAAACCATGAATATACTTTCTAGCGGGAGATTTAATTGTGTTATGAGTGATCTGACGGATTTCAGTTTGGGTAGTGGTCAATGGGCAGAGGTTTGTAAGCAGAGATTGGTGGTATCAGCATCGAACCTTCATGCTTGCTAAGATTTATTCTTATTTCTTTAATATATATATATATCTTCTTTTTTTAATTTATTAAAGATCAAGATATTAGCTAAACAGGTACACTAATAGTGCCTTGGATAATTTTTTATTGGTTTCCCTCTTTATTGTGCCACTTGACCGGAAAAAAAGTCCTGTTATGTTTTGGAATAGATATTAGAAGTAACAAATGATTTATCTGATAGGAAGAAGAAAATGGTCAGGATGGACATCACAGGAATAATTTCATAAATAGAGCTGAAATATTTATTTGAAGACAACGTTTCAGTCCACATTGCAGGTTTTCTTCAGGGCTAGCAGCTATACAAGATACTAAAAAATTAAAATGATACATAATAATTGTAAAGATTTTTTTTTTTTAATTTATTTATTGATATTTACAACTGTATAAAAAAAATACATCAAGTAAATGGAATAAGCGATACATAATGACATGTGAAAATGACAAGTAGAGAAACTACCCACTGGTAGTACTCAAATCACAAGTTCAACTAAGAAGTCATGGGGCCATCTTCTTTTCAGACGCCTCGGAGGATTATCGGGAATTGAAGAGGAAGCTAGGTTTGAAACAAGACGGTTTGAGTGAAAATGAAGTTTGTTATGAAAGGATAGATACCGGGTTCGGGCCAAATCAGCAACAAATGGGACTTTAAGGTCGTTATAGATGATATTATTCTTAACAAAATAAGGAGCATTAAGGATTTTACGAAGGATTTTGGATTGTAATTGTAAAGATTAAAAATGAAATATATTGGAGAAAACAAAATAAATAAAAAAGTGGGGATCATATAAATTTCAGAGTAAAATAAAGGTGCTATTGAATTTATATTAACTAAAACATATACTTTATAATTTTGTTCATATAATTAAAATAATGCCTTTATTCATCCTATAATTTAATATATATCTTATATTTAATTTAATTTAATATCTATTTTATCTGTATCTTGTATAATTGGCACTGAAGAAGACTTGCAATGTGGGTCGGAACATTGGTCTTCAAATAAATAGTTCAATACTATTTAAGAAATTATTTCTCTGACCACCCCTCGCGCCATTTTTTCCCCCATATATATATTTAAGGTCAACTGATATTATTCAAGATATTACTTTGGTCCAATTTCCAATGTAAAATATTCTATCTTGTTTTGTCAAAAAGCTCGCGAAATTTTGACATTGAGAAGTATTTATTTTATGTTGTAACTTTAAATTAGATTAAATTTTTGTTTTCATTTTATACCCTACTTTTGAACATTATGAGCCACCATGGTTTATATTTGTACCTTTTTCCTGTTGTTAATTAAATTCCGGTTTATATATATATATATATATATATATATATATATATATATATATACTATATATATTCTTATACTTATATATAAGAACGTATATATATGACTTACCGTTGACTGACGAACAGCCGAAGATGACAGAAGACAATTTATAAAGTTGGACTGCCTACTCCGAAGAACATCACTCACTCTCTCCGGAACATTTCATTCCAGAACGAGCACCATTCGTCTTCTGGAAGCTGGAACTGATGGATATTATTCGCTGGCCTTTAGCGATATTCTTAATTTCACAATGATGGTGTTTGCTCAGCCATTTAGCTCTGAAGTCATTTCTCAGGTGTACAGTTAGGCGATATAACTAAGCGGCCGATTGAGAAATATAGGCAAACTAATTTGGAAATATAAATACTCCCATCAGTTTCAACCATGTTATATTGATGTTCCTGTAATAATCATTTATTTTTTTTATTTTCACTTATCAATATGTTAGTTAAAGGAGAGTATGAAAAAAATTGGATCTGATCTATGATTTTTAACTACTTATTAAACATTTTCTATTGCAGAAAATTACTATATAAGTTGGTACTTGTGTGTTAGCCGGTACCCAGGGACTGTTATCCTCCAATGTTTATAACCTGAACACTGATAAATCAGATATTGATAACACCTACTATCTTATTCATATTAATGGAAATTCCTTATTATAGTTGGATTATTTATTAGTATGTATGTGTATATGACTATTTTATTTACTTTATTTTATTTATTTTTTATTTTTATTTTTTTTTATTTTTTTATTTTTTTTCTTTATATTTATTATTATTATTTTTTTAAAGATAAATAATTTAAAAAAATAAAAAATCTACAGGCGTTGATGACCCTAGGGTTTTACGCCTCTAAGCAACAACAAACAAACAAACAAACAATATTAATGGAAATTAAAATTTAGGAAATGTAATTATAAAATTCTGTTTTATTTTTATAATTAATACAACCTGATGATAGAGCGTAATCTTGGACTCAAAACATTCTTGTGAAACATTACCATAAAGATAATATACGTCAAAAACTCTGGCATTTGACCGTGATCTCGGCCAAATTACCTCCCTGCACGCCCGTTGTTTTATTTACAGTACAGTCTCTCTCATTTACTGAAACCAAGACCCTGTATGGTTGTAGTGATTTTTTTTTTTTTTGTTAAACCAAGAAAAATATAACACATCAATATCATAGTTTTGAATCGTGTATACATTTTTTATTACTAGCCACATTGTAAGGCTTTTCATTACTTTTAATGGTTAATTATTCTTTTTATCATTTCTTTAGTTACAAATGGGACGGACTAAAATGACGGTTCTGAGTTCAAAAACAGATCTAGCAGACAAATTATTTTATCTGATAACAGCCACGGATGAAACCTGGAAGATCTCCGGACCTGACAGAAGTGAACCTGACAGTTGAGTGTCATCTCGTGGTATTCACCTCCCTACACAACCGTTGACTAAGAAATAGTTTTGGTTTTGCCTTAGTTTTGTACCAGCTTTAATCCCCTTACAGATTCTGTTTTGTTTTTTTACTTACAAAGAGTTCATTATTTATTTAGAACTGCCCATTCTAAAATTATTTTTTCGTAAATATATATAATTTATAGTTGCTTGTATTTGCTTTTAAAACACATTTACATAAAAGCAATTTGGCCCGTCGAATTCGGCACCCGAGGCGGCAGGTGCCTCCGCATCGATCTGTCTTCTACAACTCGATCTTTAACGGTCCACAGAATCGATTATTCCATCTTGCTAATTGTAGGCCGCTACGCGAGATGAATAAAATAAGTGTGAACCAAGGTGTAGGATACCGTTATTTGTGGTGACAATTGCCACGTGGACCGCACGTGCCGAACAATGGCGGCGTGGGATGCAGGAAATTCGCCTGTGGGTTTGGCGCCCGAACCGATTAGTATAACAGCTGCATTGTTTTCAAATATTCCAATTAAAGGTACTCATTTTCGAAAACACCTTTTCGTTCTTCGAAAACGATCCAGGTCTCCATCCTACGGGTTTCGGTGAGATCCTTAACCATTGTTTCGAGAAAATTCAAATTTCTGATCGGGTTTTTAATTTATTTCAGATAGAGAGTATATGTTTTATGGAGGTGGTCTCGTCTGCCCGCATGCCCGCGACACAACTTAATACCGATAAATTATTCATGCCATTTTGTTTCTAATAAGTCCACACCCCACCTGCCTTTAAAAAAAACAAAACAAATGAAAATGGAATGAAAGCGAACTATGCGGGTTTCCTGTGAGAATAATGATCAAGTCAGGGTTGGGTGTGAAAGAAAATGAAGGAAATAATAGTGGGTGCGATAAAATAATGCGATAAAATTAAATTAAAAAACGCCTGCAATTACGTAAAGGAAATATCTAATTTGTGCCAACGTTTTGGCCTAAGTTGTAATCCATCATCATGGATATGCAAAGTACTATATTATGGCCATTTAGATTTCTGCTAAGCATATTAAATGCGGTACTTGTGTGTTAACGCCTACGCAGTTATTTTTCCCTACCCATGCGCGAGCGGTTACATTTTGTAACCGTTATATTTCTAACACCTGATTTCATCTATGTTCGTTCTTGTTTGCTACTGATTTGTTCTAGACTCATTGTTGTTATTATTTTATTTATTTATTTAATTATTATTAGATTTGTTGTTATTATTTCGCTAATTGTTGTGCGAAAATGAGTCTTTGGGATTTGACAAAAACAGAAGGAGAAGCAATTGTATTTTTCCAGGAGCGAAATATTTTACCAATTTTCCACCGAAATCCGATTAACCACTTTCATCATTATTATTATTAACCACCGATTTTTCATTATTTTCATATTTCATTATTTTGATTGTTCGTGATATATTCCATTTGTAAATAAATTATTTTGATTTGTAATTGTTGATGATTATTTAAAAAGTTTTAAATTCTAACCCCAATAGATTGATTTAATATGATGCAAGATAAATGTTTTAGAAATATAACGGTTACAAAATGTAACCGCTCGCGTATGCGAACAAGTGCGTTAACACACAAGTAACTTAAATCCTAATAATAAAAATGGCTTACTGATGACCCCAATCATAGCTGCTGGTAAACTTCCATTTACCTTGGACTACCCGAAGCTGGGTTCATTGCCGAGGCACGTCCCACGGGTGTTGGATGTGTAGATAGTCAGAGAAAAGTCCTTGGAAGTTCTTCCCGGCCAAGTCCGATGGATTCGCTGAATCAGAGCGGGCTTTTAGGCTTTATGGAGAGATGTGAAATTGGTTTGATCGTTGCCTCATGACCATAAAGAAGGTTTGGAAGGATGATAGTTTTATAATTTACATTATAAATATTTATAGGTTTTGGATTTTACATTTTATTCATCTAACTCGTTTATCTAAGTGTAATATACATATAAAAAAAAAATAATATACAACATTTTTAACTGATAAGCTATAAACAATAGTTTAATGAATGAGAAATATAATAGTAATAATATAATGATTTTTAATTGACATATCGAAAATACAGCTGGTTAAAAAAAAAAAAATTTTGCAAAAATATCCCAGTCATTAATCGAAATAAAACATAGCCTATATTTTAAGTTGGATAATGTTACATATCTGTTCGAAATTTAATTCAAATCGGTCCAGTAGTTTCGGAGATTAGCCCGAACAAACATCGTGACAGGAGATTTATATATATATATATATATATATATATATATATATATATATATATAGATAGATAGATAGATAGATAGTTAAGGTTCCGGTTATATGTTATATGGTAGGGACTGAACTCATAATCTATAAGACCTACAGAGCTGCGATTGAGCTCAAATTGTAGCAAATTTAATCTTCTTTAAAAAAGGTTTATTTAGGTTTTTACTCCAAAAATGCACCGATTGGGAGATACAGGCCGAAAACTGAAATAACTCCGAAAATGTTGAGGTTTTTCGGCCACAAAAAGTTTTCCCATCCGTTTTTCCTGATGCAAATTTAGATTTACACTACTCAGACATGCCCTTACAACATATCAAAAACGCAACAGGTTAGGAAAAAATATAATTTTGCAAAAAAAAAATATCGCGGTCATTAATTTAAAGTTGGACAATGTTACATATCTGTGCGAGATTTCATTAAAATCGGTCCAGGAGTTTCGGAGATTATGCCGAACAAACATCATGCAATTTTTATATATATAGATATTTAGATTTTGGGACAAAAGACGCGAATTTAGTAATGTAGAGACAGCATAATAACGAGCATTTCCTGCCTTCATTTCCTCTAGAATTTCGTTTTTTCTAGTTACCATAGGCTCGATGTACTTATTAAAGTTCACGGCATTTTCGAACTTATTCCCTCCACCAACGATATCACCAACACCCCCCCCCCTTTTCTGCAAATGACTATATACTTAGTCTTATCCTAATTTACTTCCAGCCCTATTTCCTTACACCAACGTTTCTGTTTTTAGTTTGATAGTTTCCGCGTCTTCACTCAATCATTATTATTCCGTTTGAAAATATTGGTGAAGCGCACCATAACGATCAAACGTGAATAACTTTATTTTATTTATTTTTTATAAAGGATTTTTATTTTACCTGTTAGAGAGAATTTTATTAAATTCATTTCTTCAGGCGATTAGTTACGGCAAAAACTCTGCCATTTCCTTAATGAGGCGTACTCCAAGGCGGCAAATTGACGACGCCTCTTGCGGCAACTCCATATTTCATCTTCTACGATCCTCCGGATGCCCCTACCATTCTCTTCAGTTGTTAATGATCCCTCTGCTTTATAATTAGTGCTAATGCGGCATCTTGAGTGCGTTATATTTCTCCCATCTTCTGGAGCACCAATTACTTGGAAAAAAAAATAAAAAATTTAAAAATATATATTGCGAAGAAAAGAGGGTCATACCGCTATGTAAAATTATAGCCATCTAAATCATATTTAATTTCTTCATTATTATCTTTTTCAATTTCATATATATGTTTTTTAATGAGTAAAAAAACATATTTTTTTATTAAATGTCTTACATTTTTTAAAAGCTTCTTGAAAAGAATTTTCAGTATATTATCTTTTTAGGAATTTTTTTAGTTACTTTATTAAAAACCAGTTCGGGTTAAGCAGAGAAATTTATTTATTCTATCCGTCGTGAATCGACCATGTGTCATGTAAGAATCCTTCTGGATCTCACGCAGCCTAAATATAGTGGCTACGTTAATCGGGGATACAAACGAGCGTTTCTTTTTGTTGTTTATTCGTGTGACGTAATTTTATTCTTCTAAGGATAATTATATGATGGTACAGTGGGAGTCCTAAATTTTGGCTATTCAGGTTTAATTATGATAGAGATTTTTTACAAGTGCATGAAACCGAACAGGCTCGAGAACCCCCACATTGAGTCCCATTCGAAGAACGACATAGCCAAGGATGGTGTAAAACATTGTGCAGCAGGATTTCGCTACAACTTCCTTGTACAACCGTTGGCTTAGGAACAGCAATGTCCTTAATATGTACCCTTCAGGGGCTATATTGATTTTTTTTTTAAATTAAGCTATGTTTTTCCTTCAATAAGAAACGAACTAACAATTGGAAGTAATTATGTTTGTGAGCCATTTGGTGAGCTACAGGCACCCCACTTATAGGAATACTATTTATTACTTGTGCCCATCTTTAATTACATGAATAAAATATTATTTACGATTTTAAAACCTGTACCACTACAACCCGTGAACGAGTTTGGGGGTTCAGCACTTGGTAGAGACTGTACTGTTTCATGGACAACGGTTCTGCAAGGAGCAGATTTACACGCTCAAACGCCAGATTTTTCCAGAAATAAAAGTCTTGCCCGCAGCGGGATTTGAACCAGGGTTTGCGGCGTGGCAACTGAATGCTCTACCACTGAGCCACGAATTTACGAATTCATAAGAATAATTTTTCTGGTCGTTAATATGTAGAGACCCTAATAACTATCATGGACACAAGTTTAGATTTAAAAAAAATTTATTTGAGATATTCCAGATCCTATTTTGAATGTATTTATGTAATAACTCCTACATATTAATTTTAATTTTAGCTTGTTTATTTTCTAGTTCAATGGTAGAGCGTCGAGTTCCAAAGCCGAAGGTTACGACTTCAAATCCGTTCAAATTCGTCGATGAAACCTGTGGCATCTGACAACCCTTCTGGGGCTCACCCGTTTAGTCTTAATTGGGTCTCGAAGAAATAACCTCCCAGCATAAAGAATACTGAGAAACAAAACAGTCTGTATAATATGCTCAACCCAAGACCTTACATGGATTGTAGTGTTATAGGTTTTTATGATATGTTCGGATAATTTTTGTATTTTTTGCGGGCTTCGATATATCTACAATATCCAGGTAAAAACTGAATCTCTTGAATTGAAGCATGGTAGTGTACCGTTATCAACCGACAATGGTTTTTTGAATTCGTTCGTGAAAAGAGTGAGCTAAGGATGAGGGTGGATGTGGGTGCAAGTACTTCCTCTCCAGAGTCCCATATGGTTGGTCCTGAGCTCTCCTGGGTGCACTCAGCAGGAAACCAGCCTATCCTTTTTCTGGTCCTTGAGGAACTTTTGATACAGTTCTTTTCTTTTTATAGTTAATGAATCGGAAATCCTTTTTCTCTCTTCGCTAAGTAGGCAAAGGGTTCTACCTTCTGTTTTTTAACCGAAAAATTTTTTTTTTCAAAAAAGTTTCTTTATTAAATTTTTCAATTTATTTTAAAAAGTCTCGATAATCCGAAAAATGATTAATTCTCGCTTAATTTAATGTTTAACTTACTTAATTCGTTTTAATTGATTCACTAATGTCAATTACGTGAATCAATCTGCCATAATGTGGTATCAAATTAAGTTTTAGTCACACAGTTCTACCATAGTCCTTCTATTACTGGTAGATGAAAAATCCTCCACTACTTATAAACCATGGAGGATTTTGGGATTAGTACATGGATAAGATTATATAGTTTGCAGGACAACGGTTGTGTAGGGAGGTGATTTGTCCTAGACCAGGTTCAACTACCAGGTTTTTCCCTGACTAAAGATACCTAGTTTAATCGGGCTCAGTTTGGAGAATAGTCAGATCCCTCAGGATTATTCAATATTAATCACTATGGCTGATAACATATTAAACAATTTATCCACCACAGCCGGTTGATATATTTTTTTTCAAATTTATTTATTGGAATTTAAGAACTGTTATTATATTTCAACAAGTAAATTGAATTAATGTTACTTAATGGCTTAATACCCACTGGTAGTACTCAAATAACAAATTCAACTTAAAACCTCACGAGGCCGTCTTCTTTTCAGACGACCTATTTATTTTTCATTTGAAAAGAAAAGATATGTCCAGGACCGGGACTCGATCCGGGGTCTTCCAGATCGCTAGTCTGGGACTCTACCATTTGAGCTACCCTGGCCCTAATCAAGCACGCTCCTCGGTCGTGGTCACTGATCCCAAGTCACCGCGTTCTCGCATTTTTGCAAAGTATACAAGGGGAAGAATGTTCTTTGAACATTATTTTAATTTGGATCTAGTTGACTTACGTCATTATTATTATTATAATTTATTTTATTTTATTTATTAATTTTTTAATATTTTTATTTGAAAAGAAAAGATATGTCCAGGACCGGGACTCCAAGACCGAGAAGCGTGCTTGATTAGGGCCAGGATAGCTCAAATGGTAGACTCCCAGACTAGCGATCTGGAAGACCCGGTCCTGGACATATCTTTTCTTTTCAAATAAAAATACTTAAAAAAATTGATAATAAAAAAAAATTTATAACAAATAAAATAAAATAAATTATATTTATTTTTTAACTATTCATCTCATAAGACAACCATTTAGTCTAATATCTGTTGTACCATCTATCTCGAATAAGTTTTGTTAATCTTCTTTGATCTCTGTTAATTTTATAGACTTGACGCAAGCAAATTTAAAATTATTATAATAATAATCCTAACAGAACTTTCTTACCAAAGATCAAGAATAAGTTGTCAGGTTAGAAAGGAAATGCTTCATCGAATACCGTTGTATGGTTATATATTGACATGAAAGAAGTGGATATATATCTGTTTCAGATGCAAGAGTATTAAGACTTCGCTGGGCTGTTGATGCTGGAAGAATGGACCAGATCAATATATTCTCAATCCTATCGGATTCCATAATAATAAATTAAGAAATAATGTTATCTTATTTCTTGCAGTATCCGTTTTTACCTTTTGATCTCGTCCATTTTAACACATGGTGGATAAATGATAATCCCTATGCTTCGGTCTTTGCGATTAGTATATTTTTCTACACATTGAATTTTAATAAAAGAGGAAATTCGACGATTTCAGTGCAATCGTAGGATTCAACGCATCTGAACAGAGAAGACTGAGATACGACATTAGATCCGAGAATTTAAAATAATTTAAATTTAAACGGGATTACCTTTTTCCATCTGAAATCTAGCCAATAAATATCGAATGCACCTCGATCCTGTTAATACCGATATATACGAGAAGCGCATTTGAAGATTAAAATACTTATGTAGAATAGAAAATACAGTTATCCGAATGAGACAGGAAGTATTCTTTCGCGTCACCTGCACGAATATGTCAGCGGAAATGGCAAGATCAAATCCGCCAATTGGACCGGTCGGATCGGTCGATATCGATATGGAAATCGGGTTGTTTGAATCGAGAAAAAGAATCGATTATATCAGTTGCAACTTAAAAGAAGGAAGGCTATTCGCGTTTCAAGTGACTTCTTTCTGGGATGCTATTAACAACGCTATGTTCATATTAACTCTCTTAGATTATAGTTCAATAATATTGTATATTAAATTTTTAAAAATTCAGAAGTTTAAGGTGTTTGTTTATGTAATATACAATATTGGTGACGAGGATGGGATGCTAATCACAAAAATGAGGACTGACGTGTTCGTAAGTTGTTATTAAAACATCTGATTTTGTATATATATGATTCAGTCTTAAATAACATATATACAAACTCGTATTTATAATTGTAAAATCGTATTTATTTTTATAAAATGTTTGTTTAAATAATAAGTATACCATGATTGTAAATGCATTTTATGGATTGGTTTATGGACCCCCCCCCCCACTGGTTAACTGCTAGTCTAGGGAATAATTTAATGGTAACACATTTTAAGTTGATATCTAGGTATGATTTTAGAATTTAATAAATATTACTTCCTCAAGGTAGTATCCTTGGCCCAATCCTTTATACAGTTTATACAGCTGACATCCCAACTCATCCTAATACTATCCTTACCACATATGCTGATGATACATGTGTATTATCAGTCAATACCAATCCACTTATTGTATCCCAAAGCCTCCAATCCCATATCACTGATCTTGAAGAATGGTGCCAGAACTGGAGAATTAAAATAAATTCTCAAAAATCCCATCAAATCACTTTTACCTTGCGTCGTAAACCAATGACTTCCTGCCCTTCAGTATCCTTTAATAATATCCCACTTGTGCCTGTAGAACAGATCCGATACTTAGGGTTGCATCTCGACAAACGATTAACCTGGAATCCTCATACAAGACTGAAAAGACAAGAAACCGCTCGACGTTTCAGGCTTCTTCAACACTTACTAGACAAACGCTCTAAGCTCCCAATCAATTACAAAAGACTCATCTACATGACCATCATACGACCTATTTGGACTTACGGAGTAGAGCTTTGGGGCTCCACTAAGCCATCGAATTCTTCTCGTATAAAATCCCTACAATCCAAAATCCTTCGTAAAATCCTCAACGCTCCTTATTTTGTTAAGAATATAGTCATCCATAACGACCTTAATGTCCCATTTGTTGCTGATCTGGCCCGATCCCGGTATCTATCCTTTCATAACAAACTTCATTTCCACTCAAACCCTCTAGTTTCAAACCTAGCTTCCTCTTCAATTCCCGATAATCCTCCGAGGCGTCTGAGAAGAAGATGGCCACGTGACCTTCTTAGTTGAACCTGCGATTTGAGTACTACCAGTGGGTAGTTTCTCTACTTGTCATTATATCATGTCATTTTGTATCACTCAGCCAATTTACTTGTTATATTACTGTAATATAGTTGTAAATATCAATAAATAAATAATAAAAAAAAAATAAATATTACACCATTCAAGATGAATATGACTTATAGCGTTATAAAGCTATACATGTTTATGGATACTTAATATTTATATTTTAACAACCTGGAATTGATGATAATGGCTAATATTCGAAACATAAAAAAAATTTGAAGACCGGATTTTTCCCCTTGATTATTGTTTCTAAAATTCCATTGTTAAATTCTGATACTGCAAGTAATGCGATAAATAAGGTTTATAGATAATAGTACAATAGTTTCTTCAATTCTTCCTCGCCCCCTCATTGAAATTTACAATTGCATAATACCATTAGAAATAGAATGAGCCAAATATATAGCTCTAATGATAGTCATGTATCTGAATCTTTTGTAAATAACTTAGAGCTTAAAGAGTTTTTCTAGCAAGTGTTAAAGTTGCCTTAAACTGAGCAGTTTCAGGCGAGTATAAGGACTCCATTTAAGTTATTAGCTAGTTTAATTTAAACCTATGACAAAAGGTGGTCCTAAGTATCGAATTTGTTTTTCAGGAGTCAGTATAATATTACTGAAGGATACCGGAGGACGGAAAGTAAGGGCAAATTTGTTGGAATTCATTTCAATCCTTTAGCTTTGACGTCATTCTTCATGATCGGAGCGGAGTGGCCCAGTAAAGCACTGAGATGCCAAGTCGAAAATTCTGGTTCGAATCCCGCTGCTGGCAAAACTTTTATTTAGTCTGTTAGCGACCGGGAAGATCTAGGATCTAGGACCCCCTGGGGCTCACTTAGCCTTAGTTAAGTTGGTACCCAAAATAATGGGGGGAAATCTGGCTGCTGAGAGTCTCTACCATGTACTGAACTCTAGAGCCGGTCACGGATTGTAGAGTTACGGGTTTTTTTCTTTCTTCTTTATCAGTTATATGGAATTGAAGAGTATGGAATGCTATAACTGGATTAGTTTTGAATGACTATTCACATGTATCATCAACATAAATGGGTAGTATTGTATACATTATTTTAATTTTTCCGATCTATTTAACTACAAAAGATTAATATATATTATATAATATAAAAAATTAATGAAACAGTTCAAAGCTTCAACTTTTTATCCTCCGTTGCAACCTGTTTCGACACCAGCCTCCACCTCGGCGACACACTACACCGCCTTCAAATCCACCGCGACCACAGCTTCTGTCATCCTTCGCTGACCGCAGCTACGGTAAGCCTAGTAGCTTGTGGTCGCCTGTGGATTGTTGTTCTATCCTTGTTAGGACATAGCGCATACTTTAAAACCTTCTATTAATATTAATAAGGTTTAGCGAGAACGGGAAATCTCTGCTTACGAACTTCCGTTTGTGGAGTACTACCCAACACCGAATCCGTAAGATCATTCTTATCGCAATCCTGTCACCTAAGCCAGGGGTCGTCAACCTGCGGCTAGCGAGCGGATTTGAAGAAGCAGCTGTTAGTTCCAGACGCAAATATTATTTATTTTATAAATAAAAAAAATTAAAATCGTTCTGAATCGATTAATGAGGGTTAGGCACCAATTCTATCTCCCAACCACTTGTACTCGCTTTTCACCGCACCCCTTCCCCGTGACACGCATCGTCACTGTCGGCAGTCCTTTGGAAGCTCTCTAATGACGCCGTTGTCGGATGTTTCTATGTAGGTTTTAATTCGCATTCGACGCAAGACAATTTGGCGTCTTCACCAGTCCTTTGGTAGTTTCTTGTTTCAAGTAAAAGAGTTAGAAGCGAATTACCTTCTCAAAGTTATCTATGTACATATATATATAATAATAATAATAAAACCGTTAAGGGCGATAGCATAATAAATGTTTAATTGTTTTAATTTTTTAATTAAAAAATATGTAATTATCTAATGATGCCATGCACATATTATCTAATTTGTTGTGAAAAACACTACTTATATATGAATAAATAGATTTTTTTTTTATGAATAAATAGACTAGTTTTTTTTTTAATCAAAAAACTTTATTTATGCGAATACTATTTATTGTTGGCGGGAAAAAAATTTTGTGGTTCTTTAAAAACTTAGAAATTTTGTATATTGTAATTTTTTACTCTTTCGACTCAAAAGGTTGCCATCTTGATTTACGCCATGGCTTACTCCTCAGATATTTACTAGACGTTTCAGCCCTGATTAACTTTTTGGGAATTCTTATGTTAGTGACTCCATCAAACTTATTTAGAAGCCTTCTTCGTCATTTCCGACTATTTCGACCATGTACTTTTCTTTATTTTCCATGCCTCTTGATTTATTTCCATATTGTCCTCTATCTAGGCAGTTTTTGTCTGCTATTTTTAATTTGTCTTCTTCCTCTCTCATTTGCTTTAAGGATGGTATGCCTAGGCTCTTTTATTCATGGATTTTGTCAAAGACTTTGTAGTTTAGTCTCCCTTGGTCCATTCTTACCATGTGCCCGTAGAACCTCAGTCTTCTGATTCTTATTTCGGTTTGCAGGTCTTTCATCTTCCTGAATATTTCCTGGTTGGATCTTAACCTGTGGACTTCCTTTGTTCTCTTGGGCATATATATTCTCCTCAGGTTCCTTCTCTCAATTTCTTTTTTTTTTTATTTAATTCAATGATATTTACAACTATAATGGTATTATATCAAGTAAATGTGCAAAAATGTAGAATATGACATGAAAACACTTGTGGAGAAACTACCCATCGATAGCACTCCAATAAAGTTCTATAGTAGATGATCTCGAGGCCATCTTCTTTTCAGACGCCTCGGAGGGTTATCAGGAATAGTATGGGAAGCAAGCTGAGAGACTAGCGGATTCAAGTGCGTATGGAGCTTGTTATGGAAGGATAGGTATCTAGTTTGGGCCAAATCAGTAACATATGGGATATTAAGATCATGATGGATGAGTTTGTTTGTGACATAATAAGGAGCATTGAGGATTTTACGAAGGATTTTGGATTGTAAGGATTGGATACGAGATGAATTGTATGGTTTAGTAGAGCCCCAAAGCTCAACTCCGTATGCCCAAATAGGTCTGATGACTGTCATGTAAATAAGTCTTTTGTAATTATTTGGTAGCTTAGAGCGTTTGTCCAGTAAGTGTTGAAGTAGGCGAAAACGTCGAGCAGTTTCTTGTCTTTTCAGTCTTGTATGAGGATTCCAAGTGAGACGTTTATCCAGATGGAGTCCTAGGTAACGTATCTGTTCGACAGGGTTCAGTGGAATATTATTAAACGATACAGTAGGACAGGAATTCGTAGGTTTACGACAAAGGGTGAAGGTAATTTGATGAGATTTGTTAGGATTTATTTTAATCCTCCAATTTTGACACCATTCTTGTAGGTGTGAGATATGGGATTGAAGAGATTGGGATGCAACAATCTCTCAATTTGAAGTAATTTTTCTAGTTTAGGGAGGCATTTTGTCTCCCGCAAAATTACTGACTTTCTTACCATGTTGTAGTGACTTATATCGTAAATATAAAAATAAATAAAAACAAAATGTTTAAAAATTACTTTTTCCTTAAGGTAATTTTCTATAATCCTAAATAATATTAATTTCCTCAATCTTCACCTGGGCCATTATATTCTCCTCAACTAATTGTCAAGAGTCGGTTCGGGCGCCACGGACTTATAAGGAAGATCCTTAATAGGCCTTCTATAACTAAATGAGATGCCGAGCCTCTGTAAACATCCGTCAAAACAAACCGAAAAGAAGTGATTATCGCGACCCATTTCTTTGTGATGATTATCGTTCATTGTCCCCCGAAGTGTGTGTGGGTTCGAGAACCGTCAGGCGAAGGCATAATGAATAGCAATGTGCAACTGCACCGTTAGTGACAGATGTCCTTCGATATTCGATATTCGATATTAGGATCGATTCTGATCAGCAAGCGATTTATATATCCCACCTTCGGAGCGATGCAAAATAAACTGTTTCAGTTAATGATGGGATTTCACGTCGGATGATATATTTCGGTTTTTAATAACAGTGTCTACTTTGAAATGCAAATATCTTTTAAATCTTTAAATTATTTTAGATTAGTGTTCGTTATATCTCTGAAGTGATTAGGAAATCGCAAAAGGTCTGTTTATATATTAAATAAATTATTTTTTATACAGCTTACTTAATGTATTTACATTCAGGATTATTTTACCGAATAGCTCAACCGATTTCCAATTTTGATGGTATATCTTAAATATTTTAAATATCTTGAGCTCAAAATGTATGTTTTGATATTTTGTTTTAAGCTTAAATGATAATTTTTAAAACGATTTTACCTAGAATTTTTGAATGTGATGTTTATGGTTTCATAGTTTATGTAAAAAAAAAACAAAAAAAAAAACGGTACAATTACAACCCATTGGATTCGGTATATGGAAAGACTATTCTTTTTTCAAGACAACGGTTATGCAGGGAGGTGATTTGTCCTACATCGCTCTGAACTACAAGATTTTTATGTAAAACCCAAAGAAAGTTATATAAAATAAATAAATCGACGGTCCCTACGTACAAAGTGCAATGTCAAAAAGGTTTACAGGAGAGCGTAATAAAAGTTCAAATCAAAATTTGGACATTTTCCTTCTGACCCTTGCTCCATTCATTTTTTTGTAATTTGGGATTTTTTGTTTTTTCTAGAAATCTGCTATTGTAAATTGACTTTCTATATTTGTCTTTGTTCCTTATAACATCTCTTGCGATTCGTAAACTTTTAGTTTCTTGATAAACTATTGTCGGATTATAAATGTATTTTTTTCTTAATCAGCCTATTATTTTCCATCCTATAAATTTACCGGATATATAAATAAATATTTTTGTTTAGTATTTTTTTTTTTTGTATTTTGTCTCTTTCAATTCAAGAAGACCTGCAATGTTGCCCGGAATGTTTTAACCAATTAATTAGAGATAATTTATTTTTACTACCGACCAGAACATTTCTTTCTCCAAATTATTTATATAGTAATTAATAATAATAATAATTTTAAACTAATAAATTTTAAATTGTTGATCCTTTAAAAATTATAAACCTTAAATTAAAATAAAAATCCTGATTAGGAAATCTTATATTAGATCATAACCATGGGTGGTCTTCTATCTTCTACTTGTTAATTTTTTTAATCCATGGAACATTAAAAAGATTTATTGATTATTATTCTCTATTTTAATTCTTTAATTTTTTAAAGTAAACTTATGAAAGCTATAAAAATGACTTATTTGTTATTAATTAAATCATCTGCCAGGAATCTTCCGAACTCGATGAATATTTAATATTAATTAAATTATGAAACTGTTTGTAAATTCAATGTTTTAAATTTAATAGTGGCAGGTATCTTGATGGATGCCCATGTTGGGAGGACAAGGCCTTGTAGTCTAGGATAGCTAATAGTTTGTAGATGTTACGCAATATATCAAGTCGTTAACAGGAAGATATCATAATTTCTTAGTTCTGTTATTCACGGGGCTTACATGTTACATTAGTTGAGAGCGGAGTTGAAATGCTATACCGAAGGTCCCGGGTTCAAATCCGGCTGTGACGTATACAATATTTAATCTGTTAACAGCAGTTAGAACTTCCTAGGGCTCTCCTAGCCTCATCATTTTTTTGTTGGGCGTGATCTCGAACAGATAACCTCCATGTACAACGTTTGTGCTGGAAACAGTACAGTCTCTACATTGTAATAAATCCAAGACCCTTCAAGGGTTGTTGTCGTACAGTTTTTTTTAATAGTTCATTTTTAATAAAATACATACACCCTATAATACGGGTTCAATACATGAGTGAAATTAAATTATTTTTAAGCCAACGGCTGTGCAAAAAATTGAATTAGTATATTTTTTCACAAACTAAAAAAAAAATCTTGTTTAATTGTGTTTAATAATTTTTATTTTATAAATGTATATATTTGGCCCAAACTAGATACCTATCCTTCCACGACAAGCTCCATACACACTCGAATCCTCTAGTCTCTCAACTTGCTTCCCATACTATTCCTGATAACCCTTCGAGGCGTCTGAAAAGGAGATGGCCTCGAGACCATCTACTATAGAACTTTATTGGAGTGCTGCCGATGGGTAGTTACTCCACATGTGTTTTTCATGTCATAATGTACATATCAGCAGATTTACTGGTTATAATCATATTATAGTTGTAAATATCAATAAATTAAATTTAAAAAAAATAAATAAATGTATATACTTATTTTAATGACTAAGTTTTTGTTTTCGGTAATTTTCTTGTCTCTTTGATCTTTTTATTAATAATTCTACTATGTTTTACAAGAATTAGTTTTTTTTTGTACTGCTCGTATATTAAATGCGATTTGTAAAAAAAAAGAGTTTTTTTTTAATTCAACCTTTTTATTCTTAAGGAAATTCTCCCAGAGTTTAATTTTTTTAAAATTGTATTTCTAAATTTATTATTGTTTTATAATAGGACAAAATCCTTTATTATTACATTAAAAAAAAAAAAATGTTAGCGAAAATGCCATTTCGTAAAATAAAAATCATCAGTTTGTACGTACATAAGTAAAACTGCTAATCCTAATAAATCAAACATAACTCATTGTTCAGAACTCTTTACTATATTTACATCATATGCTAGTATTGGAAAGGTATTTGGCTGATTAATCTATTAATATATTTTCGTCATCAATTTGGCATGATTATGAGGCCAACATCGAAAAGTCGCCAAAAAGGAATTGAAAGAATTGACTGTATCTCGAGAACCTTAAATGAAAATTATATATATTTATACGTGCATATATCAATCCATAAGAAAGAAGGAAGATTTTCCACTGGATCGCAATAAGTTCTGACTTATTATGTTTTTCATTGGTTTATGTTACATTTAAACATTAATTCAGGAGCAATTATTAGGACAGCTCTCTTGAGTTCAAGACAATCTTGGTTCGACTCTGTTTGATCTAGATATCCACAGGGGGTTTACTCAGCCTCTGTAAAAGTGGGAGAAAAAACCTCTCGATTCTCGGCCAAATCATCATCCAACAATGCTGTCTGTATCTATTATAAAATGTACTGAAACCTCTTTTGGTTTGTATTGATGCATTTAGTTTTTTTTTTTCCTGTTATGCTATTTGTATATGGAAGAAAATCACTCGATCCTCTAGGACATCTGAAAAATGAGGTCAACATCTGTTCCTACACCACCACGACCGCAAATGACAAAAGACATCTTTAGGGGGAAAAAAGGGGGCCTAAAAAATAAAGCGAATGTTGAGGATTGGACCGTGGCGTGCCTGGACTGATGCGGATCAGCTTTGGGGTTATTAGTGGAGTCTACTTTGTTGAATGTATTTTCGTTTGTGTGTTTTTCTTTAACATTAGAATTTTTTATTACTAGGTTTTATTTTTTCTTCCTTTAAAAGGTTAAACAGAGAGGATTAGTAAAATAATAAAACGATTTTTATTGAAGTTGTTTATTTAATTGTAGTGGAAAGTATTATTATTTTAGGGAGAAATGCTTATTGGAAAGCCAACGTTTCGACGCACATTGGAACTATTCTTCAGGAATAGTAGGATCTGGGGTTAGTACTAGATTGAATAAATACATTCTTTTAGTTTCCAACAAGAAAATTATTTGAAGTTTGGATAAGCTATTTCCAAATTACTCTTCAATAAAACAAATATATGTTATACAACCATTCACAGTTCTTTAGACAATAGTTTAAAGAAATGTTGAACTGATTATGTTTGAGTGGAAAATAGTTGACTGGATAATTTTAATGATGGATTGAATTGGTCAGCGGAGGCAATCAAATTAACACAAAATATGTGAAACTTATTTTTTAATTTATTTATTTATTTGCCAAAGTTTCGGCCTACGATGTAGTCCATCTTCAGGGTGAATAGTGGGTTCTGGTCTGCGGTGACTCGTCAAACTGGGTTTGCACTCTATCATAAGTTATTGGAGAGAAAAGATTTACAAATTATAACCATCAAAAAAGGAATTAATATAAAGTCAAATATAAAATTGACCTAAATCAACGAGATCCTAATTAAAGTAATGTTCAATAAACATTCTTCCCCTTGTATACATCGCAAAAATTGCGAGTACATATAGGATCGGCGAAGAGAATGGATTTGTCTGGCCGTGTTGGGAGCCAGGTTTTGCTCAGTTGGTTAGAGCACCGCGCTAGTGACGCGGGCGACCCGGGTTTGTATCCCGGTCTGGACAAATCTTTTCTCTTCAAAATTTAAAATTATAAAAATAGTAAATATAATACTTATACTTTAATTTTATAAGTTATTTTAGTTTCCAACGAGAAAATGATTTGAAGTTGCTTTAGCTATCTATTTCCAAATTATTCTTCATCAAAGCAAATAAATATTATAAAAGCATTCACAGCTTTTGTAGACAATAGTTTAATGAAATATTGAACTGATCGATTATTTATAACTAATACGATTGTTTCGTATAGTTAACAAACGGTGGACGATTTGTTAGGAATATGTAGATTTATTGAGTTATTGAACATTATATAATTTTTGTAGGAAAGAAATTCGTTGACTGTAGGTACTATAATAGGATGTAATTAGTTGGGGTGCAGTCA
Organism: Troilus luridus; assembly: GCA_964056705.1. NCBI lineage: Eukaryota > Metazoa > Arthropoda > Insecta > Hemiptera > Pentatomidae > Troilus > Troilus luridus. The sequence continues at coordinate 6,151,092 of OZ057414.1, read as the reverse complement.
AGAAAACACAGCAAATAAGTGAAACTTATTGTATTTTATATGTGCCGACGTTTGGACCTACTGTGTAGGTCATCTTCAGGGCTATGAGAAAACAGACAAAAACAGAATAGACTGTAAAAATACATAAGATAGAGATACAGAAAACATAACAAAATGTAGAGATATAGAAAAATTGAGCGAAAAAAGTGAAGGATATATAATGAAAGGATATATGAATAAAGATGATTACATAGTAGATGTATAGAAAGGTGATAATGCAAAAACAAAATACAAAGAGAGAAATGAAGTTAAACAGAAAAACAATAAAATGAAAAATATATAAATATAATGAGTATGTACTTAGTATAATAAAGATAGAAATGTATTGCAGAGAAAACAATAGTATGAAAATAGACTCCTGGGGAGTACAATAAGTAAAATGAAAGAACATGAATTAAAAATTATGAATAATAAAATACAATAAGTTTCACTTATTTGCTGTGTTTTCTTGACTGCACCCCCAACTAATTACATCCTATTATTATATAATTTGGATATACAGGAGGCATTCTTATGAGCTGACTAGGTGACTTATTGCTATTGACTATGGACTACATTTAGACTTAGAGATCACTCTCATACATACTATGTATAAGCTATCTACTTCATCTCTACTCTCTGCTCGCCCTACCTCCTACCTCCTATCTCCTCTTCTATCCTAATCATAGAGCTACTATATAAACAAGTAAGAGAAGAGAGGTGTACTGTACACTATAGAGTGTACTCAGTTACATCGCTGACAGCTCGGAAGATATTTCAGAACTTATGGGTAAGGATATCTCTAGGTCATCAACCCAATCCGACTATAATCGGCTGTATTACCTGGTTAATCATCAGAAAAATATTACTAATAAATAATTGCCTAAAATATTCAAATACTTTAAATAATTTTTATGATACATAAGTTCAAGTTTAATTTTTAATTTATTAATTTAAGAAATAAAAAATTTGTGCCGTGACCAGGATTCGAACCTGGGTTATTACGGCCACAACGCAATGTCCTAACCACTAGACGATCACGGCTGACCGGGAACTGGAAGAAACCTGGAGTACTAGAGATAATGGACCGCGAAGGAGGAAGGAAAACGCTTTAGTTAGTGTAGTGAGCTATGGTTAAAAAAAAATTATAAACATTTATTGCAATCACATATATTGCATTTTTATATTTCTATTTATTTATTTATCTCAGTATGATTTGGAAGCCTCGGAGTGGACCCTGCGGAAAAAGTCATTGAAGAAAACAGTCTAAGATGGTTTGGACATGTTTTAAGAATGGAAAATAACAGGCTGATTCCAGAGGAAGACCCCGACGTACCTGGGAAAATGGTATTAAGGAAAGCTTCGTAAAGAGAAGTCTGGAATGGAATAGAAGGAGAGAAATGGTAGAAGATCGTACGGTGTGGTCCGGGCTATACAGAAAGAAACCTCACACTGCAGAGCGGTAGAGAGGAACGACTATGATGATGATGATGATTTAGAAGTGGAAATGGGGCATTAAAAGGGGAAAATTTAAGCAGCAACACTTAATAGAGATAAAAAGTTGAGATCGTAATAACAATAACTCAAAAATCAAAATACTTTTTTGCTAAAGAATGCTATGTAGACTTGATTCTGAATAAAATATTCCTTCATATCTAAGCAGACAACAAAAATAAAGAAGGAAATTTTAAATCAGAGGCGGATTTTTGTTGCTAAAATGTATAGAAACAGAAGCAAATAATACAAGTATACTGGACCGTTAACAAAACGTATAGATGATATAATAGTCCAGAGGAGTACGTATATAGTAGTAGGGAGTATATATATACTAACATAATGAGTTAGGGTTGGACCTAGACAGCCGTACACAATCCTACCCGCATCAGTATGTTATCTACCTCACTGGGGCGAGTGAACTGGGGGTCGATGCCTTACTGTCTCAAGGTCGTATGTATATATATGTGTGTGTGTGTATATATATATATATATATATATATATATATATATATATATATATATATATATATATATTTATATATATAATGTTTTTGATTCTTGAGTTTCAGTCAGTTTCTTTTAACTTCTTAAGGCGACGTTTCGAGACTAGGTTAGTCTCATATTCATGCCCTGGCATTGAAAAAATGAGCTTTTAGTAATAACATTAAATAGCAGACTAAAATAAATATAGATGACACGTGTAAGTTGTAATGGATAGCTGTGTACTTACAAGTTCCAAAGAATTGATCAATTTATCATTAATCACTTACTTCGCAATATATCATAAAATGTTTATATTGCATTAGCTATGATCAACGAATAAGTAATCGATTTTTAGGAACAGCAGTTTTATTTAATTATTGAATCACATTAGACTATTTATTATTATATCACTAAGAATTAATTAAATTTGCATAACACGAGCTTAGACTTTCAACATCTGATTTTTTTGTTTACAGCGCGATTTCTCTATAGTTATCATTTCTTTTATATTTCGTTTAAAGCTATTTTTCTCTTGGTGTAACACCTTAGGTTCATCAAATTTAAATATATGTTGAGTATTTCTAAAATGTGTAGTGAGCATATATATATATGTATATACATCCATATATCCATGATCATGCCATTCTCGTAGTTTTTGGCTTGAAATGGAGTTGTAAGATATCCAATAACTCATTTTTAAGCCAATGCCTTACTTAGCCCCTTATTCTCTGTGAAAATAACTCGATTCCGTTTAAGTTCAAGAAACTCATTTTGGAGAAAATTAGACTTAACCACTTCTTCACCGGGGATGTAGATATATATACTGGAATAGAATAAGGATGCAGTTATGAGTAACATCGACTACGCACCAGATGTCCTGCGACCAGAAGGTCTACTCGGAAATAGCAGAGTGTGTGTCCTGTGAAAAAATAGTGACGGGTCATCGAACCTCTTGTTTAAAAAAATGCTAAGTGTCCTGGCCACTATCCCTCCTGGACCAACTATTTCGTGTCCTTATCAAAGTATCCTTTTTTTTCTATAACATTTGTTTTTATTAGCCTTTTATTTTTTCGTGCGGGGGCCTAGTAGTTTGCGTAGAAGAACTTTACCGTTGTTTATTGCGGAGTAGCAAGTTAGTCGGCGTAGGAAACGGTATTCGTGGTAAGGAAACACTTCTTGAGGATTCATGGCTACCAGAAATAAAGTCTGTTCCTATATATGTATATTCATTACACAGAAGATAAAGATCAAAGGTATCTGTTCCGCAGGTTAACGCTTCCAATTGAGTTACGGGTAGTTTTAATTATTTATTTTTTCATTTTTAATATTTTCCAAAAATACAAGCTGTCGTGAGCTTTAGTATGGAAAAGGGAATGTGATAATGTAATTCTTGATGAAATGATTAAAGAAGTATATACATTTTTTATAACTGCATTCTCTTTTCTATGCTAAAGCTCATGATAACTTTTATTTTTGAAGTATATTAAAAGTGAAAAAAATGAAAAGTTAAAACTTGATGTAACCCAACTCGAAGCGTCAACCTACGAAATAGTTACCAGATTAAGAGGCATCTCTAAAAATGTTCAGTTACTAATAACATGCATTCTTAGTGAATCGTAATATGGCATACTTTTCGTATTGACCACTTCGGATATCATTACTACATCATATTTTTTCTACTGGATTTTTCTCTTTCTCCAATATTCCTTCATGCGTTCACTTAGGCTACACCTACATTGGATCCGGTTTGATACGATGAGACGTCGCTAGCAAACCAAATGATTGAAATATATCGAGAGTTATAACATTTGGTTCTTTAAATTTATAAAATTAAGATTATTTATTAATTATTTTTAATACATTTATATTTTACTATAATGTATAGTAAAATATGTATAATGTATACACCCCAGCATCGTATGTGATAGAATCACGTCGCACCGAATCGGATCCAATGTAGGTGTAGCCTAACACGTCTGCCCAACTTCTTTCAACCTTATCTGGTCCTTAATCATCCTCAGCTTCTAAATTCACTTCCTTCTAGCATGTGAGGCTCTGTATGTTAAACATTTCTGAATAATTATTCATTTGAGGCGTTTGATTTCAAAACCGGTTAAATTAATTTTCAAAAAATTTTCAGGACTGATCACAAAAGTTTCAATTAAAAAAATAATCAATTTAACAAATTATTTTTAATTATTTTCGTTATTTTACCAACAATTAACTTCAAACAATAATTACTGACAATTTTTTACGATCTTCTATTTTTTAAATCTCACCAATTATAAAACTATGTTGGATATATCTGATTTTGATCTGAAAATATGGATTTGTGATTAGTTTATGGTTGAAAAAATTAATTAATAAATAAAATAGACATTTTTTAAAACAAAAGCCACACTTACCCCAATGTTGACCCAAGAACGTTGGCAAATATGCAGAAGATTAAACTATTATGGTGATCCGCCAAGTGTGGTAACAAAGAAAGACAAGGAACAAACTGCACTTTTTTTTACTTCCTTTATGTGTGAAGTCTTTACTCTTTTATTTGCCCAAATTTTATTAGATATTACAGATTTTTGGATTGGTGTAAACAATTAAAATTACTTTAATAAAAACATAGGTTTATTATTTATTTCAAATTAAATCAATTATAATAAATTCTAAAGTGGTGATACCATAACTTACAAGTACCTTGATTTTTCATGCATCAAAAATTGTCCTTTAATGTAATGGATTTAACCACTTTTGATAGGAACTGTAATATTTTGGTATTGATTTTTGGAGGTTCAAGGCGGTTTTAAAACAAACATAAAAAATAAAATAAAAACATTTTTTTTTTAATTATATTTACAAAAAAAATTTTTCACAGATACTCTATAATCCGTGTTAACATAAGGCCATAATCAGGTGTAAAATCCGAGCTTCATGTCAGGAAAACACCTTAACAACCTTACTTCCCATAATTGTAAAAAATAACTGGTAAGTTAGCCCGATGTTGATTGCCGTGCGTGCAACTAACGCAGCTCTAACGGTGTACGGATGTGCGTGTAGGGGTCGTGAGAACCGAGATGACACAGCGATTGGAGCGCTCCCACGGAGATGCGTGCACTATGCGGTCAGTGCCGTAGGTTATGTGTCATGGGGCAATGTGCCATTAGATCAGTGAACCATTGTATTTGGAGGGATCTGATCTGAGAACGAAAATCTGTATCATAACCATTTAGGTGTGGTAATGGTCAGTAATAAATAAATATATTATGTAGAATAGAAAAATAATTTTATTCTAGGAGCAGGTCTCTTAAGAATAACAGAAGTCTACTAAATTTAATAAACAAATATCTGGCTAAAAAAAAAATTAATAAAAGCAAAAATAACAAGAATTAGGCTGAGAGGATAACAAAAACCGAATGAAAGCACCTAACAATATAAAAAATAATAACGTTATGAGTGGATGAATGAATAATGTTTCCAGTAATTCATCGACCACTTCTGATGGATATGAGCTTTAATTCTCACAGATTATAAAGCATCTGTATGGTAATTAAGGAGATGCAGAAAAAACTTAGATTCGAATGTGTATAAGGAAGAAGCATGACGGATATCAGGTGGGAGTGAGTTCCACAGAGTGGTGTCACAGAACGCTCAAATGTTTTGGTTCTGTGGGAAGGAGTATAATAAAGATATGATAGGCGAGATATTGTGCTCCTAGAATTATTTAGTGGATTTGAATTGTAGGAGACTATATATGTAAGTGGGATGTTGTGAGTTGATGGTTTGGTATAAGAATGAGCCTAGGAAATAGAGTCTAACCATGGAAGGGGAAGAGCCACTTGTACATATCAGCGGTTGATTTCGGACAAATTACCTCTCTGTACAACCGTTGTCTAAGAAACAGTACAGTCTCTACCATGTACTGAACCCCAGATCCTTCGTGGGTTGCAGTGGTACAGCTTTTGTTTTTACATTATGGAGGTTGTGTGAGGCTAGCGAAGGTCTGTAGATCCCACAGAATGTAAACAAATTAAATAATATATCTGCCGCAGCCGGATATGAACCCCGAAACTTCAACAAAACAATTGAGCATTGTACACACTCAGCTATGCCACTCCCTTTTATAAATTTTCAATATTGTTTTAAGTATCTAAATACCTTAACATAATCCCCCAACTAATTGTGAAGTTTGATAACAACCCATCAAATATTGAAGAATTTCAAGGCAGAAGCTCTCAGCTATAGACCACATGTGGCACGCAGGTAAGTACCTGAAGCTACTGAAGTGACTTAGGCTGGAACCCTTATACATATGGCAGCAGCATATGGCATGCTTTTCGGATTTCCACCATAACCCTGGATTGGTTAGGGTTTTTTTACCTTCTTCCGGCCTCACCCATTTAGAACAGATTTCAGGTTCTTTAAAGGGAGAGCACTTCGACTAACCTTTGTTTTATATATATATTTGAGTGGATATATTAATAACTATATATATTATATAGAATATACGTGTAATATATTATATAGATAATGTATATTACAAACAATACACATTAGGAGAAATACTGATAAATAGTTATATATAATTCATATCCCCAGTAAGCAAGGTTAGTTTTTAAAATAATGGCTTTTATAAATTTATGAAAATATTTTAAAATTATTCACTGTTTTATCTTTATTACTAATTTATGTACACTGTTTTATCATTATTAAATTAAATAAAGTTATTTTTTTAAATCTAAGGTCTAACCTTCTTCGGTCTAAAGACGGACCAGCCCCCTTTTACGAATTATACTGATCACAATTGTACCACAATGGGTACTTAACGATTCAATATTATATTCGCACGTTAACGTTACTAATATTATATTGGGAATATGATAGTAACGTACATATTTATCACCACCTAGTAAGTCTATTAAAATATGAGCAACCACTTAGTACTTATTTGAGATATTGAGTATTTTTCATTAAATAAAAAAATGAAGTGAACAGTTATTTTTGAATGTGATATTATAAGTCTATTTTGAGATACTCGCGATATTTAAAAGTTGGATTGTAATTACTTAAAAAATATTGGCAAGCGGTAAATATTTGATCAATTAGCACAGAGGTTTCCAGACTTTTTTTCTCATAGACCACTTTCAAAATTTGGCTGGTTCATGTGGACCCCCTGCAGCTACATTTCAACCATATTCCTAAAACTCGACTAAAAAAAAAAAGATTTAGTAATCATAAGGCAGTCTTACTCAACAAGATATGGCTATTTTAACAGATAGGATTACTTGCAATGAAGTAAACAAAGTACCGACGGCAAACTGATTCTAATTATTAAAACCATTTTTTGTCACCCGAACGTTGACCCCCGTAGAGTCTCCCGTGAACCCCTGGGGGTATCAGGACTACTTTGGGAACTATAGACTCAGCACTTAGCAAATAGTTACGTTCGAAGTCTAATACATTTTTAATTTGATAATGAAATAACAATCATTAAAACCATTTCAGAGTATAAACGTTTTTTTTAGATCCAAATGGACTTTTACAACTTTCAAAAAAAATAGCTCAAATTTTTTTTTTTTCCATTTAGGTTTGTTTTATCGATAGGAAAAATAGTTTGTATGAAAAATGTCTTATTTTACTTCACTCCATTCTTTATACTGAAAAAACTTTTATATATATATATATATATATATATATATATATATATAATAGCAAGTTTTGTTTATTAAAAAAAATTAAACAGAAATTTTTTTTAAAAGTGGTATTAAATCGTACCTTTTTTGAATTTCTTAAAGCTTTTTAAAATTAATAATTGTTTTTTATAATTTATTTTGTGAATATTTTTATTTTAAAGATAAAAGATCTGTCTTGGCCTGGATGCAAACCCGCGTCTCTAGCGCGGTTCTCTGACCACTGAGCTACCAAGGCACGCAACCAAGTCAGATAAATCTATTCTCTTCACCGATCCTATATCCCCGTGTTCTCGCAATTTTTGCGATGTATGGACGGGGAAGAATGTTCATTGGATATTACTTTAATTGGGATCTCGTTGACTTACTTCAATTTTACATTATTATTATAATTTATTTGTTTTTTATTTCTTTTGATGGTGAATATTTTTATTTTGAAGAGAAAAGATTTGTCTTGGCCGGGATTAATAACTGCAATAACTTTTTTTTTTTATTAACAATTCTTACAAAATCCTTTTCGATAATGAATATTAACAATATAGACTAAACAATTAATAAATATATTTTGTTTATATATTTAAAAATATATATTATTTATTTTATATATTTTTTAACAATTATATTTCCTTATGTACCTAGTTTATTTAATTTTTGTTAATTATTTTATTGTTTATTCCAATTATTTTAGTTTTATATATAATATTTATTGTAACCTGTTTGTTCAGCCCTGAAGAAGACTTGCAACGTAGGTCTAGACGTCGGTTCCTAATAAATATTTTCGCTATAGAGAGAATTGATTTCTGATCTCCACCTGGACCCCCCCCCCCACAAATTTGTAGCTAAGTTTGGTCACCCAATATCAGGATTTCCAGCTGGTAAATGGAAATATTGTTTCCTTCCGAAAAAAACTACTCCACGCACATGTCCCTTAATACATTATATAAGTGTGTGTGTGCCTTTAAACCCGAATTGTAAAAAAGTAAAAGGAAAACTGGAAATGTTAAAAATAACGGAAATTTCAAATGTACTGAATTGGTATGCTTCCCTTGGATCGCTCAGAGTATCTTCGTTGAATTAAAACATAAAATAACTTGTACTTAAAAGAAAAAATATTTACGGAAAAAATAAATAAATGTACTTTTTATACTTCCTCGTAAAAAAACAAACAAAAAAAACAACAACAACGAAGACGCCACACGGGAGGACATGAAGAAAGAATGGTCAAGCTTAGGAATTGAAGAGAGTTCCCTGGGATTGAGCCGTCAGGACAAAAAGGACGAGGTATTGTCCAGCTCCTGGCAAAAAAAAAAGGACTTCTTCGATATATCGGAGGTAGCTATGGGCTGTTGAAGGCGATGCAAAGTATCCCTACATATCTCTCGCATGTCAATATTTATACATTTTTAAGGAATAAGGTATTTTGTTTATGTTAGCTGGACATAAACCAATAGTTCATACAGGTGATAAAAAAATCAAAGAAATGAAATTTAGACAGAAAAAATATTAAAATTAATGAGTAAGTTATGGACCATAGATGTTGAAATATCGACCAATATATAAATATATACTGAAATTTTGCCTTATATGTTGAGTGTGTATTGGAGGATCTCTGCAACTCAGTCTATATATAGGGACATGATTGAATTCAAATTACAAAAATTGAATGCTGAACTCGAACAAGAGTTATAATATGATTTGTGATTTTTTTAAATATCTTTTAATGAACCTATTGATGATTTTTTATTTGAAATTCACGCGAATGAAGAATAATCACAATTGTAAAAAATATGTTTTAATTTATTTTTTAATATGTTTTAATTTATTTGACATAGGACCCCGGGTAGCTCATTGGCTTAGAGCACAGCTACGGAGAAGCAGAAGACCCGGGTTCGAGTTCCGGGCAGGGCAAATCTATTCTCTTCAAAACAAAAATATGTCTGCGGTCTTGTGTATTGTTTTAGATGAATCTAAAGATATGGAAAATTTTTACGTACAAGGTAATATAGATAGCGGAATAGCACTGTGTCCAGACTCTTGTTACAAATTCATTGTACACGATAAAATTGTTGAGATTTATGATGAGAGATGACTTCAACGGCTCTAACGTGGAGCCCTAAATATCTGCTTGCGTAATGAGTATTTTGTAATTAATTGGGCTCTTATAGCATTTGCCTAGTATGTGCTTAAGTAACCTCATTCGGCGAGCGTGTACTCCTTTCTTACTGAAATAATGAACTGAAACATTTTAGCAATATGGTACACATCTGTTTTTCCTTATATTGTGAAAAGTGTATGAAAGTAACAATATCTAGTTCACAGCTGGCTGCTAAATGGGCCGGAAAAGACCGAAAACCTTAAGAGTTGTTTGCTTCATATCAAGTGTCAGCTGGGACAATGCGGACTTACCTGTCGGAGGAATCGACGTCTCCAGGTTCTGAGCCGTGTTCAGGTGCGGGAACTAGATCATGGAGGGAGTTCTCACGATTAACATGCATACATCTATAACGGACTTCATCTCTAGCCTTCGAGCGATGATTAAGTCACATAAGAATATTTCACATGTGGTGTAGTGGTTGGAATAGCAAGCTTCTATACCCAAGATCGCCAGCTCGTAGCCCCAGAAGTTGGATTTAGAATTTTTTTAATGGAGCAAAAATATCTGGTTATGGCGTCTTTCGGAGGAGACTCAATATGGACGCCCTGAGCCTTGCGATGCCAGGTTCTCATTAAAGATCCTTGTCCTAATTACATCTGGATAAGCAAAATTTAGGGCTTCCACATCATCCGATTAGCTGTAGCAGCACAGTGTCGTTAAATTAATTACTTTGCAATGAAGGTCATTTACACAAATAAGTCTTTTTATTTGTGTTAAAGTTTCCCACAGCCTAGTTTAAGCCATCATAAGGATTTAGATAAAAACAGAATAGCATCAGTAGTGAAGTTATAATGCTAGAAGTGGTTGGAGTAAAAATAGTTATTTATTTGACAAGTGAGAAAAGTGCCACTTTATTACACCCGAGGGAATAAAACGAGGGTGTAATAAACACTTTCCTCACGTGTTAAATATTACATTTTTCCTGCAACCATTTAAAAATTAAGATATTAAATGTGAAACTTTAGATTTGTTAAAACTACACTAGCGCTACCTCTTACAATTTTCTATTACTAACCATGCAAATTATAACTCTAGGACGGTTCACTCATTGAAACATTTATTTATTAGTATTTAGAAAATAATATTCTGATAACAGATACAAAAATAAAATAAACGTATATTATTATATCTTGATTTATATTTGTATTTCTCTTCATATCTGGCTTTAGATGTTTTTGGTAAAAGTTGATTTATTGCCTGTTCAGCCTGTTCTTTTATGAATGGAGGAATAAATTCTATGAATTCATCACTATCTGTTTCCATTTTTTAATTTTGTTTGTAGCCTAATCACTGCTTTAATGCTAGATCTCCAAATTTCTGATGTGTGAAGGTTATAATACATTTAAGGTTGTATTAAATATTTCTATAAAATCGCTTCAAAATAAATAAAATCTATCTTGAATTAAATATAAAATATAAGGAAGAAAATAGTTGGGGGTGCAGTCAAATGATAGTTATTTCAAATGATAGTCAATCAAATGATCAAATGATAGTCATATGATAGTTATAGATTATAGCTCTGTTATTTTGTCTGTTTTTCTTTCTTAGCCCTGAAGGTGAACCACAAAGTGGGTCGAAACGTCGGCACCTAATTAAATAAGCTACCACTTATTTAGTGCTTTCATTTGACTGCACCCCCAACTATTTTCTTCCTTATGTCTACTTTCCAGTCAACCATCCCCTCGCTTCTCATAAATATAAAATAGTTCTAAAATTATTTATTTTAACATTTTAGGAATATAAAATGAATGATATTATGTTACCGCCATTTAACATTTAAAATATCAGAGTACTGATTGTCAAATTCGATCTTGGTGGCTGTTACTTTCCCCCACTAGTGAGAGAAAGTGGTTCTCCCTCACTAGTGGGGGAAAGTGGGACTTTCCACACCAGTTTTAGTTGAGTAATGGATAGCATTACTCAATGCTTGCAGTAAAAGAATTTTATGCATTGAACAAAGGGTGAGGGGTCGCCTGTGGTGTATTCGCTAGGATAACAACCCACTATATCCATGATCGCGGGTTCGCAGCTCAGCAGCTGGATTGAAGTTTTTTTTTTTGTTTTTTTTGGAGATAGAGAGTAAATAAATCCTTAGTTATGCCGTCCTTGGGAGTAGACGTAATATGGAGTTCCCGACTCTGACCGGTGTAGGGTACTCGTTTAGGCAAAATTAAGGACCCCCACAGAGGCTTCGCCCGATTAGCTATAGCAGCTTATAGTGACGTTAAATAAATATAGAAACAATATTACCTTCTTTAAGTTTCCATAGTTAATTCAAGAATTCATTATTAAGTTTAGAGGAGTTACTTTTTGACCGATCTATAGTTCTGAGGAGTATTATCGTCTATTCTTGTGAGGGTCCTGGCCCTGTACGATGTCAGGAACTCTTTAAAGATCCCTATCCTAATTAAACCTGGATAGCCAACATTTTTTATCTTGTGTAGTATCGTGCGATTAGCCATAGGAGCCATAAAGTTACGTTAAATGAAACCAACAGAAAGATTTTGTAGGAATGAATTGAAGGTTTTGGAACTTAATACAAATATACTTATTTATTTTGTGATAAAGTTTCCACTTTATTAGTCTTTACCAACTTTTAGGCCACCATCAGGGCTGAGAACATAATGTATAACAACATCAAAAGATTTAATTTTAATTTTATTGCATTTAATTTTTGAAGCGCTCAGTGGTTTCGCATCCGGCTCTGTCAGATATATTATGTAGTCTGTCAGAACTTGTGGAATCTGCAGATTTTTCTTGGCCTAGCCTAGTCTCTAGTAATGTGAGTATCCTTAATCAAAGAAAAACCTGGCATTATAATAATAATAATATAATAATTATAATCCTGGGACCGGAGTGGGGGCTTAGTGGTAGAGCACTGAGTTGCCATGCCGGAAATCCTGGTTCGAATCCCGCTGCAGGCAAGACTTTTATTTAGTCCGTTTGCAGCTGGAGATAGATAATATGGGATCTAGGAACCTCGGGGCTCACCCAGCCTCTATAAAATGTTATAGAAATAGGGTACCCAAAATAAGGGGGAAAATCTGGCGGTTGAGCGTGAGTTAGGACAAATCCACCTTCCTGCAGAACCGTTATCCATGAAACAGTACAGTCTCTACCTTGTACTGAACCCCAGACCCATTCACGAGTTGTAATGATACAGGTTTTTTTCCCTTTATTATAGCGTGATTTCAGCTAATGAGCCTTCATGGGTTGCAGTTGTTTGGTTTTGGAGGATAATCCCAAGGAAAAATGGCAGCAGCATTTGGTGGTATCGAGCCTTGAGGTTATTAATCACATTATTCTATATTTTTTCAAATAAATGAACTATGAAATTTGAAGTGATGCATTATACCAGCATGCCACTTATCGTTATGTTCTTAAAATCAAATTAAAAACTGAGCCTCCGAAGACACCCTGTAGAGCAGACGATGGTAGATATCCCGACAATCGCTTCCAGATACCGAACACTTCTCCAGATCCAAGATTACCACCGCGGTAGTCCTTCGGAGTACTCCCTTACGGTTATGTCTTCGGTCATGTTTAATGGTAGCGGCTTCTTTTTAAGCGATGGGTAATTTGTTTATCTCTCAACTGAAGAGGTGCCTTTTGTTTTTGTTTCGTTTCTTCTTCTTTATGGTTTTCTGAACTATCAAGATCCCAAAGGGTTCGGATGGTTAGCGTAGTTGACATTCCGATGTCATTCCACTTTATGAAGAACAAATAACTGAAATAGTCTGTTATAGTTTTTAGTTCAATTTTTAAGACCTTTGCTGTACAGTATCTTAAGTAACTACATATTTTAAAAGTTACTTATTTATGCATTTTTTTGACGTAGTACTTCTACATAACGTATGAATCTAATATTTTTCACTTGGTATGGCGGTCCTTTGTTGTTGTACCACTTTTTCATGTGTGCAGCAGATTTTTCTCTTCTTCTAATGCAACAACAATAATATTGTTGCTTAAGACTTCCTCATCTTTTCTGTATTGATTTCCATCTTCACAAGCAATGTTTTCATATTCAATGCATTGATTGATGTTTACAATCCACTAAGGAGAGATCATCCGTGTAAGCTCTTAGACTGAACGTGCTTTCTTCTAAAACCAACAAAACTCTTATATTTTTTTTTAGGAACTAACGCTGTTACTATAGCTTTTATAAGGCCCATATTTCCGCTATTTCTTCTGTCATATATATGAATACCTACACACACACACATATATATATATATATATAGTATTTAACGGACTGCTGTATAGTAAAAGGATATAAGAGAAAGTGTCATTTTTCGGAATCCCCTCATTGTCCTTCTCCCCAACTGGAAATTTATCTCTCCTTCATTTTCGACATTTATTTTTTGTCCTTAGTCCTCCGGTACCTTCCGGGGTGTCACGGGTTTACAAAGGCCTGGAAATGGCATTGTTTCCTTGAAATATATTGGATAGCTCAACCGTTTTACCAGCCTTTAATCGTATATCTAGTCAAAAATATCAGATATGTTTTATTTTATATTATTTAAGATATATTATATAACATATATTCCATCCTCAAATATTGGCCAAAACAAAATATACTCCTGAAGCCCTTCTGGAACTCATTTTTGAAACTTTTTTTTTTATCTTTTGCTCCAGCCTTCTGGAACAGACTAAGTCCCCCACGAAGTACACATCTGCTGTAGCACATTACGACAACGCAGCAACTCTATGACCTGGTTTGCACTGCCTCAGAATAGATTGACTTATATATATATATATATATATATATATATATATATATATATATATGTATATGTATATATATATAGCAGACGCTAACAAAGATAAAGACTTATAACAAGATAGGTAGAGATTGTTACAACAAGGAATGTGAGTATCGGAACTCAACCAAATCGTACAATCGAACGTTATTGGAGTTAGATAGCCCTAGGATACTCTTAAAGGGAGTTTAAAAACCTTTGCTTTTGCCGTCCTTTGAAGGGCGCTTAAAATGGCGGTACCGAGCCTGTGTGGTGTCTAGTACTTGTTGAAGATCGCTGCCCTATATACAATTATATATGTAAAATTTAGAACTCCCCCTGTAGCATCATCAGATTAGCAATAATAGCATCAAGTGACGTAAAATAAATAATCTCCTTTCTAATGTTTTACTAATTAATTTTAGAGTTGATTATATATGCGTTTATACTAGTTATAATGGAGGAGCTACTTAGGGTCCAGAGAAGTATTACCACCTGATCTTGTGGGGCACTAATAATTTTCGGAAGGCTAATAAAAAACCTCCGACAGGACTGAGGAAGATAAATTTTATTTTGGATGGTTGTAGAGTGGCTGACAAATTAAATGCAATCCATCCAACTCCAAGTCAAGTCTTAACAAGCGACATTAAGGAGACTTTGGTGGTCTTTCTGATTTATCGAGAGCTTAATTGGTCGTTTGAGGTCTTTCTAATTGTACTCTTTTAATCGAACAAATATTTAAGGTCAGTATAACTAATTGTGGAAATGCCCAATTTCTTTTTAAGATTAATCTAAGTGTTAGTCTAGCTAAGTGTTAGGAGTCATTCAATTTCTCTTTTAGGGTTCATTCATTCATTTGTAGTTTATAAAATACCAAAACAACAACTGTTTTATTTTATCCGACAATTTTAATATTAACATTCACTCAAAATGTTTCTAAATTTTTTTGAAAATTTAGCATCTACGCGATTATTTTGATAAAGATAAGGCCCAACTGATATAAAAGTTTATTAAAAGTGACTAATTAATAAATATTTATTTATTTTTATAATTAGTAATTAGTAATTTAAATTCAAAATTTTATGAAAGCTTATTTTTTTTTAATTTATTTATTTCTGATTTTTACATTTGTAAAATACAGAGATAGATTGGTTAGAAGTTTTACAAAAATAAAAGTACATAAAAATAACAGAATAGTAAACATACAAAAAAAGAAAGTAGATAGTTATAATACTAAAAATTGTAATGAAGATAAAATCAAAAATATGGCCATGAGTCGACACTACATCAAAATATGGAAAATTCTTGTAATAAACCTTGTATGTAAGTAAAAAAGAGCTTATATAATTCAAAGGTATTATTTTGTGGGTAAACAATCATATATATATCAATGGGTCAGAGCTATTCTAATACTTAGAGCTTTATATAGGAAGTTACAGAGATTAATAATATCATTGTTGTGTTGAGGGTTCAGTGGTGTATAAATATTGTGCTCGTATGAACTAATATATTTATTTCTAGGTTCTGTATAAAATGGACAGTCGAAAAGAAAGTGGTTTAAATCGTCACGTGATTAATTTAAGCACAGAGGGCGATTGTCTTCAGTATTAATTCTGTGGGTTGTTTTATTGCCGTTAGTAACTATTTGTTGCTGGGTACAATTTGGCTTATGAGTCTTATTCTCTATACGGGTAAATCTGATGTCAGGTATGGTTTCAATTTTATAATTATATGAATCATTTGAACTCCCATTGATGTATAATTGTTATATTGTAAATCTTTCTTTTTTTTTTTATATTTTTTTTTCCGTCGTAAACCAGCGACTTCCTGCCCTCCAGTATCGTTTAATAACATCACACTAATTCCTGTAGAACAGGTCCGGTACTTAGGACTACACCTTGACAAACGCTTAACTTGGAATCCTCATACTAGACACAAACGCCAAGAAACAGCTTGCCGTTTCAGGGTACTTCAACATTTACTAGACAAACGCTCTAAGCTCCCAATTAATTACAAAAGACTCATATATATTACAATCATCAGACCCATCTGGACATACGGAATAGAGCTTTAGGGCTCCACTAATCCATAGAATTCCTCTCGTATTCAATCCTTACAATCCAAAATCCTCCGTGAAATCCTCAATACTCCTTTCTTTGTAATCCATAATGACCTTAATGTCCCATTAGTTGCTGGTTTGGCCCGAATCCGATATCAATCTTTTCATGACAAACTTTATTCCCACTTAAAACCACTAATTTCAAACCTCGCAACCTCTTCAAGTCCTGATAATCCTCCGAGGCGTCTGAAAAGAAGATGGTCTCGTGACCTTCTAAGTCGAACTTATTATTTGAGAACTACCACTGGGTAGTTTCTCTACTCGCATTTCATGCTAATATTAACTTGTTGCATTATTTTAATCCGCGAGTAGATAAACTGTTTTTATCTTGAAATTTACTACTAAAACATCTTCGTCAGCCACCATTGGGACATATCTGTACTAGAAATTCTAGCAGGTTTCGCCACCAGGCTTCTCGTCTTCATCCTACAATTATTTCCTATTGCAGTAGTTTATTTCCGATTTAAAACAAACACAGCCACATATTCCACCAAACTAGAGCGACTCTCCTAGAAAAAAAGTTTTAAAGCGACTACCTGTGAAATGGCTTTAAAACTTGGACGAAAAAAAAAAAAACTCTGCCTGAGCCACATTAATATTGATGGACCAAGTCGCCCACAGTTTCCCACATCCTCATGAGATGACCTAGGAAGAAATCCTTTGCCACCTCCACAGCTGTACCCAGGCAGAAGAGTTATCCTCAGTGTGAGAAAGGACTTGGCCGTGAGAATACAGAAGATATCTGGGATTGGGCCGCTTTGTACGGAGAGGAAGGGTGCGTGGGAATGAACCCCTACAGTCAATAGAGTGCGATGTCAGTCCATTCTCATCGCTCCGTTCCAACAGCCACTAATTGGATCGGGGGTGGATCCATATCTTATATCTCTCCGGCTGGAAATTAAATTAAATTGTTTTTGTATCTGTTTTTGATGAGGGCGACATCTGCAGGAATTTAGATTATATCTTAGAGGAGCGACTATTCAAACACGTGCAGTTATTTGGTCCCTTTAAAGTCCTGAGTAAGGGGTTAATCTGTTTAGAACTAATTATATCGGTACAAAAAAAAGTGCATCTGCAGCATTGATGTCTCATATATCTATATTATATATTAAAAAAAACAGTGTCACGCGTGTAATAAATTAATTAATAAAGTTCTGTACAGTTAGTTTATAACATAATAATATGATAACAATCTGATAAGAATGATCCTTAACAACTCTTATGTTCTTTGATGATGCTTGGGCAAATCTTTTCTATTCAAAATACAAATATTTAAAAATGATCACCATGATAAGAATAATAAAAATAAAATAAATTACAACTTAATTATGTTTGGTAATGCGTAGAATCAAATGAGGTACTTATTTAGCAGGTTGCCAGCCAGCTTGGTGGTAGGAGTAGTTAAGGTCCCCTAATGTGACGTCCCTCAACGTAATATCTACGTCACGTACTTGAAAAAAAAAATTGGCTTGAAAATGTATATAACAAAGTCAATAATAATGATATTTGAGAATAACTAAGATACAAGGCTAATATAACATTTTTGTTTGTTCATTTAACGTCACTTTGTGGTGTTTTGGCTAACCGGAGGTGGCTACATCGGAAGGTTTATATTTTGGCTATCCTGGTTCAATTAGGATAGGGATTTAGAATAGAATAGAATAGAAAACAAACTTTATTCTGGGACCAAGTCCCTTTAGAATAACAATAAAGAACAAGTAAAATAAACATAATATTCATCTGGCCAGGAGGCTACATAATGATACAAATCATGAAGTAATCATGAGTGACAAAACATAATAGAAATAGGAAAAATAAATGAATAAAAAGTACGAGACTCTACAGGATTTTAACTAATTGTCGAGAAAATAAAAATAAAAATAAAATATATATATATAAAGGTTAGATATTAACAAAATAATGATAAATAACATTAATATAATAGTTAATAACAGAATTTCTAAATAAAGCAAATGAATGGCATAGCATGTGATAAAGTATTTACAAAGTCTGTAATGATTTATAACGAGTACCTGACATTGTACAGGTTTGGGACCCCCTTTTAACGTCCCTTCCGAAGGACGGCATGACCAAGGATTTTTAAAGGGAGTAAAGAGTTATGCTAACCACTAGACCACAGGTCGCCCTAAAATAATATAACCTTTAAGGAAATTACACCAGGCTGTAATATCGAAATGGCTACACATTGCCTAGGTTAAATATCCTAGGTTATTGTACATATTTATCGGAAAGATGATTGCGCCGGGGGAGGGGGGGGGGTGACATGTCCTAGATTACGCTCAACCGCCTGATTGTTCTCCCTTATTTTGGGTACCCTATTTTTATAATATTTTATAGATGCTATATGATCCATCTCCGGCTGCAAACAGACTAAATAAAAAGTCTTGCCTTTGAACCAGGATTTTCACCATGCCAACTCAGTTCTCTACCACTGAGCCACTCTGCTACCCTATAATGAATAACTATTGACAATAAGTCATATGGTTTTAACCACAGGTTTAAATACATTTTACACTTTACTACACGATAACGCTTTTAAATTTTATGATTATTTTTAAAATTAAAATCTTTAAAATGCCCCAGGGTAAAATATGGGCGATGTTAGAGTAACCCATATATGTTGTCTCCATCTATTTTTTTTAAAAATATAATTTGATTTAATAAAAAAGAATGGCATAGGTAAAATAAATGTAACAAATTCTGTCTTAATTATTATCATAATTTTCAAATAAAAATATTTAAAAATTAATAAAATCAATAACTAATAAAATATAATGAATTATAATAATATATAATGAAGCAAGTTAACAATATCCAAATTTAATAAATGTTCTAATAACATTCTTCCCCTTGTATACATTGCAAATTGCGAGAACGCGGGCATTGGACATTGGATCAGTGAAAAGAAAGGATATGGCCATTACCGGGGAGCGAGCTTGATTGGAGCGAGGAAAGCTCAGTTGGTAGAGTTCCAGACTAGTGATTTGGACGACCCGGGTTCGAGTCCCGCTCCTGGACATATCTTTTCTTTTCAAATAAAAATTAATAAAATCAATAACTAATAAAATAAAATATATTATCATTTTAATTAGATAATTTCTTAAGACATTGCAGCTTCGATAGATATAAAGTAATGGAGCCTGAATCCTCTTACAAGACCATTTGTTATTCATATCTAGAAATAACCGCGAGGAATGAATTGTGGTGCAACAGGAGTCGAAGGCCAGAAGCCTGTACTTAGTGGGTAAGGCAGATAGCGCACTAAATCACGGATCTGCAGAATCCCTCGTGATATAAACAGTTCCCACTATTATTTTAATTTATTACTGGAATAAATACTGAGTTATCGTCGATTTTATTGTATTTGTTCCTACTGACTCAGAGAACTTCATCATCGGGTTTAGAGATTACAAGGAGCCTAGGATATATATCGCGAAGGCCTGTCAGCAGAAGCTAGTAGCCCTTAGTTTTATGGATGAATTAATTAATCTAGAGGAAAATTAAAAAGAAATAAAATGTAACCTTCACTTTGTATATTGCTGGAATATTTCAACTCAAATCATTAAGTCTCTAGTAGTGCAGTGAATTATTGCCTGGCAGTAGGACAGTTTTATTTTGTTCTGATCACAGTCAGTGTGACAGGCGATTGAAAAAAAAATGCAGATTTGAAACAGCTGATGTCTTAATAATGTTTACAAAGTTTACTAAATAATTGAGATAAAATGAAATCTAAAAATTGAACTGAATGACTTATTTAATTAACCGATAAAAATGAAAGACAGCAGCGTAGCTTAATGTTTAGAGTGCTAAACTGCTATGCATCAGGGCTTGGATTTAAATCCGGCTTTGGTAGATAAAATATTTAATCTGTTTACGGCAATGAATGGACCCTGGGAGATCTGCAGACCCTTTTACGCCACCTCCCTATACACCCTTCTCTTCGAAACATTACAGTCCCTAACATGTACTAGACCCTTCAATAGTTGTAATGTTATAAGTGTTTTTATTTTTAATCTATTAATAAGGCTCAAGTGGAATAATTGTTGTTATCTGTATAATATAATTTAAAAAATCTATATTATAATAAAAAAAATAAGTATTTTTAAATTTAAAAAGTAATATTATACGAATTTATCGCCTTTATAGGGAAAGAAGTGGAATTTCATTTGGGCGTTGATGGGAATTTTTTTTTTTAGCAGGGATTTGCTTCATTTTTATCTTTTTTTATTTTCCTGTTCTTTTTTTTTTTTTAATGTTCTCATTCTTATTTTAATTACATAATATTCGAAATACCGGGAGGTATTTTTATAATTTAAAAAAAATAATGGAAACTTTCCATACACCTTTACAATCAGTAAAAAAATCATAATATATTTGAGCATTTCCTGTCTAAATAAATATATTTTGTATTTATATTTTTTATTTTTACATCTTTTTTATAATCTATTGTTTCGTACAGATGTTAGATAACAATGGTTTTATTACATAGATGAAGTGCGACAAATAATGTCGGTAGATGTAAATAAATGGCTTAACGAACCCGAAGGCTCGATGCCGATACCACCAATCTATGTTTACAAACCTCCGTCCACGAAGCACCCAAACCCAAACCCGCTAGATCATTCCTAACGCAATCCTCCCGCCTACGCCTCGGTCCACCCCTCAGACGCTTCCCAGTCGGTACAGCGCCTATTAACATCTTAGAAATTCGTTCTTTACTAAGCTCAGCAACTATACATGCCCATCTTAATCAGCAACGCTATCACCTGAATAATATTTAGCGGATGCATGCTTCGCAATTCCACGTTATGTAATCTCCTATATTCCCCGGTGGATCCTTTTTTGGACCGAATATTTTACATAACACTTTATTTTCGAATACCTGAAGACGTTTTTCATCCTTCAGCGTTAGTGGCCAAGTGTCGGTAGACGTATAAATATTGAAATAGTGCTGCGACGAGTTGGTGCTGGTTAAAACAACTTTTGTCATATTAAGAAAAAATTAAAATAAAATCCGTACCGATGTAAATCACGACGGGTACTGTTTTAAGTGCACGTTAAAAACTGCACTATTTTTAGGTGAGCTGCTCTGCAGGCATGATGCCACCGATTTCAGTCTTAACCGCCATATTCTTACCATCACAGCGCTCTATGCTCTTAAAGGATGGTGAAAATTGAATTACAGTTTTTGGAAGCTCACATCAAGATTTGGTGCCCCGGTCTATTTAAAGTTACGCCAGTATTAACTACAGTAAAACCTCTATTATCCGTCACTCTATTTACCGTCACTCTCTGTTAACCGTCACCTCAGTTTTGAGAAAAAAAAATATATGTGTATATATTGTTTGGTTGCTAAAGTCATAGACACCGCCTAAGAATCAATCGTGTCTTGAAAAGTCCTAGTTCGATTCCTAGAATGTTCACCCAAAACGTTCAAAATTTATGTGAATATATATATATATATATATACATATATATATATATATATATATATATATATATATATATATATATATATATATATATATATAACATATGTCTCACTCCCATATCCGTCTATTTCCCAAATCCGTCACCATATTGGTCCCATAACCTGACGGATAATCGAGGATCTACTCTATATTATATAAACACCTTTCGTTCGTTTTACTGCATATTGAATATTTTGTTTAGAATTAAGAGAATAATTACTTGCCTACGACCTTTCCCAAGGCTGCAATCCCCACGAGCAAACATTTGCTGAGCTGGGAAGAGGATAAAGCCAATAACTCAGCTCCCATGGGCTCGTGGGAACTGGGAGAGGTGGTCTGGTCAGTAATTAAATTCCCATCCTCCTTTGTAACTGTTATGAAAACAATATCGATCCTAAGCTTCGATACATAGAGTCGGCTGATCGGGGCTAATTCCTCGACTACAAAGGACTCCCTTCGAACACCCCCTAACCTCCCTCTGTTTCCAGTGACAGTCTTTGTCTCCGCCCTAGATCCACGTGGCAGATTGTCAATGGTGATTTAATGACATTTCAATAGTATCATATTACGGAGAAACCTAATATTATTGTGAAGCAAAAATAACGTTCATGTAAAACATTATTAAGCTTCCGGTATATCAGTATTAGAGCCGAGTTGCCGCGCCAAAGGTCCTGGGTTCAAATCCCGCTTCTCGGCAGAATTTTATTTAATCTGCTAGCCAATGGGATCTAGTACCCTCCTGGGTCTCACCCATCCTCTATAAAGCTGTTACCCAAAATAAAGGGGAAAATTTGGTTGAGCGTGATATAGAACAAATCACCTTCCAAGACAAGTGTTGTTCATGAACCGGTATAGCATGTATTTCGTACTGAACCCTAGAATCTTGACGGGTAGTAAGTAGTATTACAGGTTTTTAAACATTTTTTTAAATTAAATATACTCTTAAAGCTAAAGTTCTAAAGGAAATGACAGTAGCTCGTTTAGAGGAAGACAGATCTTCCTTCAGTAGTGGATAGCTATAATCATAGGCCACGGAGGTGCTCTAAAGATTACCTCATGGACCATATGGGCTTCCGCAACCCTCCTTAATGTTCGCTGGTCTTTACCTGAACACGTTATCAATTTTCTGGTCATTAATCACAACCCCCATTACGAAAATCTGAGGATATTAAACCTATAAACGAATTATGCTTTAGAACAATGCGATTGTAAAAATTTAAAAAAAATAACCACAACAAAGTCTAAAGTAGCTAAAATACTCGAAACAATTAACCAACGTTTCTAATTCAGGTATCATCAGGATATCTTACATCAAGAGCTTAAACAGGTTAGTTTTTCAAAGATTTTCTTGCTATTTTGGAATTTTTCCCGATTGCAATCTTGAGTTTTTGCTAATTTCTACCAACTTTACTTCAGAATTCGACCATTTCTTAGATTTGGTTTTTCTCAACGTGCAGAATTTTTGATTGAATTCCTCGGCAAGAGGCTGATAATAATAATCATTGATAATAATTTATCTTACTCTCTGTATTTCTTTACATTAGAATAGAATAGAATAGAAAAATAATTTTATTCTGGGACCAGGCCCCTTAAGAATAACAGAAATTCACAAAATTAAATAAATATATATCTGGCCAAAGGACTATATTATTAGAATAAAACAATATTTACATAATATCTTGAAAGTAAATAACTAGCAGGTATGTTTTGCTAGAGAATTAGAAAATATAATACAACAATAAAATAAAAATGCAGACAAATTTACAATAC
The DNA here is from genome assembly GCA_964056705.1 of Troilus luridus. NCBI lineage: Eukaryota > Metazoa > Arthropoda > Insecta > Hemiptera > Pentatomidae > Troilus > Troilus luridus. The sequence goes on along the minus strand of OZ057414.1, from coordinate 6,127,135 downwards.
AAAGAAATAGGTTTATAGAAAAATAAGTGAATAAATAATAGCATCTAATAATAAAAAAATGAAATCATTATGAGTGAGGAATATTTACAGTAATTCATCAATCGATCAAGTTAAATATATCTATAAATTATTTATTGATTATAAAGCATCTGTTTGGGAATTTAGAAGAGGTAGGAAAAATTTGGATTTAAATGAGCTTAAAGAGGACGCATGATATCGAGTAGGAGTGAGTTCCAAAGAGAGATAGATCGGGCGAGAAAGGAACGCTCAAAAGTTTTAGTTCTGTGGGATCGACGATATAAAGATCGAAAGGGCGAGATTTGATTTGATAGAGGATTTGAATTGTAGAAGACTATAGATATAAGATGGATGTTGTGAGCTGATGCTTTGATATAAGTAAGAACCTAGGAAATAGAATCTACGGATAGAAGGGAAGACCCACTTAAACTCATTACTACAAATTCTGTTATTTATACGTAATTCTATTATAATTTATCTTACTCTCTTTATTTCTTTACATTATTATAAATTCTGTTATTCTTCGTTGGTGCTACAATGTTTTATATAGTAGTGGCCTACATCTTAGGCCGAAAGTTGGCACAATAAAAAAATTAGTTTTGTTTATTTTGTGTTATCTGGGACTGCACCCTTTGTCCAATTCAATCCATTAAGTCGATCAAGATGTTCCTTATAGGACTTGCTGTACGTTATAGAACATGTTACTCTTCAAGACCCAGTTGTCCTATTATAAACAGCTTCTACAAGATCTAATGGCCCGGAAGCCATTAGAGGACATTAACACTATCAAGATTGAATGTCATTGTAGGACAATTCAAATCTTGAAATCTTGAAGAGTTCATTAATTCAGTTTTCTATCTACTCCGCCCCCTGAAAATTAAAAATTATATTAGAAAATTAGAAAATTTATTATACAATAAGAAAATAGTCTGGAAGATTAAAAAATGTAAACTATGGGAGATAAAACTAGGCTGTAAAAATCAGCAACCGACTCAACTCGAAAAATGATTTTTTTTTTATTATAACATATTTTGTACCGAACACATAAATAACAATAAAAATATTTATTTGAGAAATCATACAAATGCCATTTGGCACTCCTAGTGTGGTTGATCTCACTGTAGTAGATCCCTGCCCTAGAGACGTTTCAGTCTCCTGTCGGATTCTGTGGAAATGTGTCTGGCTGTAATGATTGTACCATTAAATTTGGATGTCCAGCAAGTGAGTCATGAATTGTAGTTTTCCATTGTTGTGGCAGTCACGAGTGGTATTTTGAGATCTTTGTGTAATGATTTATTAGTAATGTAAAAGGGAGAATGTGTAATATGACGAAGGAATTTCGATTGAAAAATTTGAATTGTCTGTAAGTGGCATTTTTCGCATGACACTTGCGAGGCATAAGTCCATATTGTTTAAAATAGCATGTTGTATATTATAATTTTGTTAGTTAGGGATAGTTTAAATTTGTGGTGAAGTAGTCGTCTTAGGAGTGAGAGTAGGTTATTTATATTTTTCTTCAAATTACTTACGTGTGATTTCCAAGTCAGTCTTCGGTCCATAGACCCAAGTATTTTGTCTGTTTATGAACCCACAAATAGAAAAATATTTTGGAGTTTTGTTTGTCTGGTGGCAAGCTTACTTTTGTCTTTCTTTGTACTGCTACTGAATGTAGTTTAAGGAATGAATTGATCCTTATTGTTATGATATTATTTTTAATCAATTTTTTTTTGCGCTAGTGACCTTATGGAATGAGTGGTTATTACACCTTAACCCTAGAAAGGTAACCATACTCCGTTTCGACATGTGTGCTTTAGTGGAAATATTTCTGACATTGTATATATGTTTAAAAAATATGATTATTTTTGATTACATAATTGTTTTGAAGATAAATGAAAAACATTTGGCTCATTCAAATATTTATTTTAAAAATACTTGAGATAGCAAAAGGCGGTTCTCTTTACGCGAGAAAAGTCCCAAATTCGTTTACGTAGGTTCGACGAAGGTTATCTTTCTAGGGTAAGGAATCGTGGGAATACGTTTGACTTCTGAATAATAAAATTACAGTAAATATTGGAACAGTTTGTATTTTTAGTACATCGTGAAAGTGAATCTGATGAAGTGAACTTGTTTCTTTGAGCATCGGAGTGATGACAGGTATATACCTACCTGTCCAGTATTACTTGCTCTACTTATTATATAGATATGACAATATCCTTTGACAAGAAGGGTATCCTGTTTCCTTCCGCCAAAGGACCGGACACAGGACATTAACTCGAAACCGAAGATCAGTTACCGACTGGCCTTTGGAGACTTCAACGCCGCGCTCCAGATCACAGGTACCGCTCTTGCGATGATCCTCCCATTGTGGAAGGGTTGTCCTCAGCTAGGAAGTGCACTATATTGCACTGTAACGGATCCTCGGAGTACTCAATAGGTGCTAATTCCTGTGGTCTGCTACCCCTCGTTCAGGTAGATCCTGGGGGAAAGTCTTTGTAACCAACTGTCAAAGGAGAATGCATGTCGGCCAATAATTCATTTGTTTCGGCTTCTGGAGTACCCCGAGTTTTTTTCATTGACAATGGTATCAATAATTTTCAATATCGTGCTGATTGTAAAATGTATGACAGCAACGGATGACTTTAATATTGAATTCCTTGTAGTAAAACTACGTGATAAATCTCAAAAGAACTGAAAAAGTTGTAACTTCAAGTATTTTTTGCACCCCAGTTTTTTTAACCTATATTCAGTTAGTTATTACCTTACCTGACAATATTTTAAAGAATATCTTCCTGATTTCTATAAATATTTATAATGCATCAGTTTATATCATCGATCTGTAGTTTTCATTGTATCTATTCGAAATAAAAATATCTATTCTATGCAATACCTCATTTTCTAATACCTTAAGATGTTATTCAAACTTGAGAGCTAGGGGGTACGTTTCAATAAACAAAACAAAATCTTACTTTCGTCTTTCTTTGTACCGCTATTGAATGCATTTTAAGGAGAGAATTGATTTAATATTGTTATAATATTACTTTTTACCAATTTTTGTTAGCGTTGGTGGACCTTGTGGAATGAGCGCTTATTAACACCGCTTAAGGCATCACGAGAATTCATTTAACTTCTGAATAATAAAATTACAATAAATATCGGAACTCCTAGTATATTTGGTACATCGTGAAAGTGAATCTGATAAAGTGAACTTTTTTCTTGGTGCATCAAAATGTTGTAAAATGTTGTAACTTCAAATATTTTTTGTACCCCAGTTTTATAGCCTAAATTCAGTTAGTTATTACCTTACCTGACAATATTTTTAAGAATATCTTCCTCATTTCTATAAATATTTATAATACATCAGTTTATATCATCGATCTGTAGTTTTCATTATATCTATTCGAAATAAAAATATCTATTCTATGCAATACTTCATTTTCGAATGCCTTTAGATGTTATTCAAACTTGAAAGGTAGGGGGTAGGTTTCAATAAGCAAAATAAAATCTAGATCTATAATCCTTTCAATTGTTCTCTAATCGTGTGAAATTGAAATAACACAGAACAAAGAATGCTGAATAAGAAAGAACGTTTTGAGCTATTTCTTAGAATTTTATTAATGCAATTTTATAGAAGAGATTTTCCTTAGTTGAGTTTAGAGAGTCCTGACAGACTTGCAATTTTATCAATTAGCTAACATAAAAAAATGCAAGATAAGAATGCATCAGTTTACATTATGATGCACCGTGTGTTATGACAAAATCTCTACTTAAATTTTTGTATTATTTTATCTATACATTATATAAAAAACTTTTAGAGATGTAATATTTGGCGTTTCCTGTATAAATAGATAACTCTGGGTAACTATTTATTATATCTGGGTGTAAATAGATAAATATAAATAAATGTGTGTTTCCTAGCAACTGAACGAGGAATCCTTGTTTATTTAGTCTTTGTCAAGCTCGATTAGTTAAATAATTATTATTTTAAAAAAATTGTCTAATCACAAAGCTACTGTTTCTGATTATTTTAAGCCATTGATCAAAAATTGGGCAATGCATTTATAACTAAAAAACTAAATTTGATTCCATTATTTCGATTTTAGGACTTTTTTGCGCCGTTTCAGGCTCCTGCAACATTTACTAGACAAACGCTCTAAGCTCTCAATTAATTAGAAAAGACTCATTTACATGACAATCATTAGACCCATCTGGACTTATGGAATAGAGCTTTGGGGCTCCACTAAACCATCGAATTCCTCTCGTATTCAATCCTTACAATCCAAAATCCACCGTAAAATCCTCAATGCTCCTTTGTAACGAACAAAGTTGACCTTTCATGATATTTTTTCATGACAAACTTCATTCCCATTCTAACCCACTAGTTTCAAACCTACCAACCTCTCCAATTCCTGATATTCCTCCGAGGCGTCTGTAGAGAAGATGGCCTCGTGACCTTCTAAGTTGAACTTTTTATTTGAGTACTGCCACTGGGTAGTTTCTCTACTTTTATTTCATGCCAATATGTACCAATCATTATATTTACTTATTGTATTATTTTAATACAGTTGTAAATTTCATTAAATAAATTATTTTTAAAAAAGGACTTTTTTCAATGCAGTAAATAATTTATTTTTCTTTTGTACTGTATATTTATTAGCTGTAAAACAAACCTAAAGTAAAAAAAAAAATATTTTATTTGACAAAAAATACTCCTCAATAGGTTGAAAGAATACTAAGTTGGTAGAGATATGTTAACAACCTCAACAGCAGAGGTTCAAAATAAGAACTAATTTGATCTTCAATTTTTAGAATTATATCGAGGTACCTCTACTTAAGTACTTTCCCTACTAAGTTATTTTATTGTGCCTACGTTTCGGCCTAAGATATAGGCCGAAACGTAGGCATAATAAAATAGTTTATGCTTATTTTGCGTGATCATTAACTGAACTCCTGACTAATTCAATCCGTAATTTAAAAAATGGGAGTTGGTCCGTCGTTAGGTAACTAATAAAATTAATTTGGGTTTTTCAGAGGTACATTACAACAATTATAATTATGCGTATTATTAATAATGTTCTACAACTAGAGAATATGCAGACTTTCCCGGGGCTCGCCCAGTCTCTATAAGAAAATCGATACCCTTAATTGAAGTAAACACTTGGTGGTTGAGAGTGATATCGACCGAATCATCTTCTAGTAACTGAAGATATATTTTATTATAAATTTGTATTCATATTTTAACAATTATGTGAAATAGAAATTCCTTTCTGTCCTCAAAGGGTATACCTGCTTGAAACTCTTGAAAAGGACAAGTGTGAAGAATGGGCATCTTCTAACAGGACCATTTGTAAGAGGTCCTCATGAATGACATGTGTCTCGGGTTCCAATTATATATAATTATATATTTTAATGCATTGTTAGTAAAGAAATGTTATTATTATTAAATAGTTATTATAGAATAATAAGTTATAATACAATATTTATGATTATACTATTTGAGGCCATATTATATCCTAACTTGTAGAGAGTTGTCAGATAGAAATCTCAACTTGACAGGGCATGTCCTGTACTGAGACTGGGTGTCTTAGATACGATCTGCGAACTGTGTACAAACTATTTACTAGAGAACGGGTTTAGCCAGTCACAGCGAGAAGGGTAATTTTAACAAGTCTTGAAGCGAAGAGATCTTATCTTGATCTTACCATGTTAGTCCTGTCATCTTTCTCGAACTACCTGAAAGTGCTAAGTGGTGTTTGGAAAATCGGAATCAGTAAATTACATTAAAATATAGGGAGCAGAGTGTTTAGAGAGCTGAATTGATATGCCGAAGGTCCCAGGTTCAAATCTACTTGTCGAGGATAAAATATTTAATCTGTTAACATGCAAGGATGGACTCCGTGTTATCTGCATATCCTCACGGGTTTCACACAGTCTCAATAAAATGGGTACCATGAATCGGGAGACAAATAGGCCGTGTGTGATCTTGGGGAAATCACCTCTTTGAGGAACCGTTGTTTAAGAAACAGTTCAGTCTCCACCATGTACTGAAGCCAAGATCCTCCATAGATTATAGTGGTACAGTATTGTTCCTTTATAAAAATTCCGAAAATTAAAAAAGTTTATAATGTAATGAAAAAGGGAACCCTCAACAGAGACATCAAATAAATCAGTTAAACTTACCTAACCTTAGCCAGCTGGGAATCTAGTAACCTTCCCTATGATTCAGTAGTTGCATTTGAGCCTTGGAGGTGTTGGGATGTGTGTTTTTTGGGTGCATTATTCATTTTTTGGTTTGCTATTATTCTACTTCTGCCCTGAGGATCCCTGAATAGGCGAAATATTGGACAGGTATTTTTAATTTCCTGTTTTAGTTTAGAGACTTAAGGTTTTTAGTTGGAATTTTTCCACTTATGTATTAACATGTATAATGTAATATTTAATAGTCTAGTGTTCGGCTAACAAAATATTAATACAATTTCACCAGTATAATGACTTCAATTATAATATCACTATTGATTAGAGATAGTACAGTCTCAACCATGTAATTGAACCCATGAGTTGAAATGGTATACATTTTTATTATTAATAAAAATATTAATGCTTAATTATAATTTTTAAATCATTATTTCTATCAATATTGACTTATTATAAAGGGTACCCATTTTATATGGGCTGGATGAGCCCCAGTATGACCTGTAGATCCGACAGGTTCCATCAGGCTAGAAGATTAAATAATTTATCTGTCACAACTGGATTTGAAGCTTGGGCCTTCGGCACTGCGACTCATTGCTCTGCACATGGAACTCTAACCAATAGTTTTCATGCTACCAAATATAAATACAAAATTACCAAGTTTTTTTTTAATGCGTAACATCTAACATATTGATGGAAGACAATGATATATATTATGGTATAAATAGTCAGTATTAAATAAATTCGATACAAGATTAAAAATGAATCATTGTTTATCTGTCATTAATTTATTTCATTGTCTAATATTACGGAGCTTACCTTTCTTTATTTTGAGCTTTTGATATAATCGCAACCCTTATGATGGGTTACAGGTTCTGTTAAAACTTCGGTTTTCAGAATAATATTAAATTATTAATTCAATTATTAATACTTAACAGTTAGATATCATAAACTATACGGCATAAATTGAGAGTTGTAAGTATATAAAGAAAAACTGAGAATTTCTGGTCTAAAAAGACCGATTCGCTTCTCATAGAAAGCTCATCTTGCATCTTCTCCATATCCTTCTTAATTATGCTGAAGATGAGCCCTGATTGACCGTTATGAAGTGGCATCCATTCATATAAAAGAGCGGCAAGCTGGCCCTCAAGTGGCAGGTCGTGGAGCATCTGCGGCGGGCACGTGGAGCGACATTGTGAACAGCCGACAAAGGGACAAGGCCCCCGCCTGTCAAGTTATGACGAACCCTTTCTCCGGGGACTAATCCCAAGATCTGCCAAAGGGTTCGAGTCCCATTCACGAAGGGCAGTCCACAAACTGTACAGTTCTGGATCAGTTAATCCTCTTGGAGTTCTCTCAATGGCACTGAGTATTTTTCTTGCAACTGGACACTCCAGTTTTCCTCAATGGATGGTTTGTTCGGCAGTTTAGAAAGTGGGAGGGATGATCCCTTATCTCTGTACTTCTTTGGAGACTTTAACTTTAATGCGCTCCAGAAGTCTGGAGAATAGCCGGCAAGAGTAGTTTTTGTTTGTTCAGTAAAAATAGTCCGTGTTTAGAACATTGTGTTGCTTGGCTGGAGGTCACGGGTTCAAATCCAACTGTGGCAGATAAATTATTTTATTTTATTCGTTAGCTTATTTAGATTTTTTATTTAACTTTGTTTAGATCCTAGTGAATATTATGGTATCTAGAGATCATAGAATTAATAATTATAAAATGAATAAAAATAAAATACTGCAAGTTATAAAAAATAATTTATTTCCAACTAGGGTGCGGGCTAGCTGAGTGGTAGTGCGCTGAGTTGCTGTGATGAAGGTCGCAGGTTCAAATCCAGCTGTCGCATATAAATTATTTAATCGATTAACACCCAGAGATGGACTCTGTAGGATGGTCAGACCCTCCTGGAGCTCACAATAACCTCAATAAACTGTGAACCCTTCATTGTGAAACAGTCAAGAATGAGCGAAAAAAATACTTCAGTTGCCTTAGAAACAGAATACTCTTTCACATCCCTGTATTAAAATAGTACATTTATAAAATCAAGACTGTTTTAAATATAATAAACTTAAATTATCTTATCTCGACAATAAATGAAATAGCTATTTATTTAATTAAAAATATCCATTAAGAGCTCGATGAAGTGATTTAAAGTTTATTGTAACAATAATTATGTTAATACTCTCTATTATTATTAATAGAGTAACACTGTACCCACTAAAGTACACTACAACCCTCGAAAGTATTTATCACTTGGTAGAGACTATAATATATATACTTCTTGCGAGGAGAGGATGTCATATGCTTTTTTTTTTCCATTGAATCAGAGATCAAAAATCGTACTGTTTTTCGGATCAAAAATTGGACTACTTTATTTTTATTTGAATTAAGATATATTAATCTGTAAATTATGATATTTCATTATATATATACATACATATTAATTAAAGCAATGCTCAGACTATTTCTAGACTGAGCTCCACAGAGGGAACAGTAGACAGGTAGCGAAGACATATGGCTCGCGTGGTATATTGTCCACCAGATGATAGAGCATATGGCATCCGGCAACAGATTGCTTCTCGCTGCTCCGATTTGGTCGCGGATGGAGGGTCTGGGAGGCCTTTCGATCAAAAGAGTTGAATTGGATATTGCGGAAATCCGTTAGTTACAAAAAAACGTTCAAAAATATATTATTTACAAAACTACCAGTTTTTTAAATTTGAAAATGCTGTGGTACCAAAGAAAAGTACTAATGGTAGTAGGCAATTCGAATAATTAAAATAGGCATTATTTAAAGTAAAATATGGCTATGAAGCGTGATCATAACAATTGAGGATTGACAACGATTTTCATTTTTTTATCTTGTATGGATTATTTTAGGTTAGGTGGATTTCGGGAGCGGAATGGCTCAGTGGTAGAGCACTGAGTTGCCATGCCGGAAATCCTGCTTCAAATCCCGCTGCTGGCTAGACATTTATTAAGTCTGTTTGCGGCCGGAGATGGATAACATAGGATCTAGGACCCTCCTGGGGCTCACCCAGCCTCTATAAAATATATTAAAATAAAATAGGGTACGCGATATAAGGGGGGAACCTGGCGATTGAGCCTGACCTAGGACAATTCACCTCCTTGCAGAATCGTTCTCCATGAAATAGTACAGTCTCTACCATGTACTGAACCCCAGACCCGTTCACGGGTTGTAGTGGTACCGGTTGTTTTAGGTTATTTGGAGTTCAGACAAATATACTTATTAATTCAAATATTAATATTATTTCAATTTCATATCCATTATATGCCTGTTATCTATTTGTAAGAATAAATCTTTTAAAAAGTTAAAATAATAAAATTGAGTCCATATTTTAATATATAAGTGTATATATGCATGTATGTGTTTGTGTATACTAATGCATTATACATTACATAGACATTTCGTGTCATTCCCTTAAATAGTAATATTAATTACTTTATTAGAGAATAATGTAAAAAACATTATAGGCATTATGGAATATTTAAATATTATTTTTCTTTAAAAAAAATATCAAGTCAATTGTTTTACCAATCTTAAATTATAATACCTGCGAGTTTTTTTTCCAATTTCCTGGTAACTACTGATTAAAATTAAGCCAATTGTTGAAATTATTATCGAAACTAACTCATTACCCATAATTACAAACTCTTTTCTACTTCTCTTTATCTTTCTCTGTATTTTTGGAAAATCTTATAAATGAAATGAGCAGAACTCAATTCACAAGCGACAATCTGCGGAACAGATACCACAATGAATATTATCGTGATTATAGTTTTGTATTTATTTTGAAACGAGTAGTGGACCTAGTAATGAATCGACACCCCATAAAGTGAGGGAAGATGCGCTATTAAAGCTTATAATAGACGAGAATAGAACCCGGGCACTAACTATAGATGCCAGGGGTGAGTTATGGCGGAGGCACGAGCCACCAGCTGGGCGGACCGTGGTCAGGTAGAGTGGACCCCAGCTGCCCAGGATCTGGCTATAATCACGAAAGGAAATATTATATCCTTCTGAAACAGGACCTCTTTCTCCTTCCGTGTCCTGCGCCAAAATTGTTCCGGAGGTAATACGATGGTAGTTTTAACAAGGGTCATTGTATTGCGTAACTCGAAGAGGGTTGGTACCTAGGTTCGTTTTGACCTCAGCCGTCTATTGTATACTGTATAGTTTCAGAAATATTGTATAATACAAGAAGAAGAAGAAAACAATATTTATACAACTGTTTACTTTTGCTTTTGACGTCGAACAAGTCTCACATTTCAAAACTTTGAGCCTACCTTCAAAGAAAGAATATATGAGATCCTTTTGAAGTTATGGAAACTTAAGAACAAAATCGTTCTATGATCGTAAATGTGTCTGTTGTATGTAGTGATGTGTCGGATAGTTAACAAAGTTTATCCGTGGATACGGATCCGAATACGGATATTTGGTGTCAAGATCCGCGGATACGTATACGGGTATGAATCTTAACTTTTTTACTCAATGGATGTCGGTGCCTTTGACCTTGATGGTTGTCACCACTTAACGCTTTGCGTGACAGACAGGGACGGTACATGTTTCGAGTTTTCGGCCTGTACTGCGCGCCATTGTGTTTGGTAGTGAGTTATAAAATTGTCAACAATGAATTTTTTTTTAAACCTTGAAAGGATTGCCTGAGTAAAATGTTAAATGACAATTTTAAAAAACACTGCAAGCTAATAATATTTATTCAGGGTTATTATAAATTTACTGAAAACCTCTCCACTACGTGAACACAACACCATAAACAACAACTTTTGTTCTGGACAAACATCGAAAACGAAAGAAAAAAGGCCGAATTTTTTTTCATATCAACGTTGGCCAGTACAATAGTTGCTGTTTATAGGTTTACTAACACGTACGTAAGAGTTTTGCAGTGGATATAAATGATAATTAATAAGGAAAATGATCCGCCAAAAAAGTCACGGATACGGATCTTTCTTCTCCCTCGGATCATAACCGCGGATACGGATACGGATACGGAAATCCGACACATCACTAGTTGTATGATCCACCTAGGTTCTAAATAAATTGTTATTAGCATAATCAGAAATTTTTGTATTTATTAGTTTTGGGGAGGGATGTTTAGTCGGTAAGATATGAATAAGTCTCTATTTTATATTCAAATTCTTAGTTATTTTTTATAATTTTATTTTCGTTACATTTTATTTATTTTAGTGTAAAAGTATTACTTAAAATACAAACCTTTTTTTTTTTTTTTACGTATTCATTTAAAACTACCGTTCGTTGTTGCCTCATTAAGCAACATATCCTATTAAGTACTGTGCGTTGTAATTATTTATTTACAATATAAAAAATATTAACGCAGTTAATTATTAATTAAAAAATTGGTGATTATTGATTTTTTAATTAATAATGATGAGTTTGGAAGCCATAATTTTTAAATAAATCTCTGCGGTGATAGAGAGAGTATATAACTCATATTTTATTGAATTATGGTTGTCTGGTAATTAATAAAAGTTGTACCGATACAATCTCCGAAGAATATTGGATTCAGTACACAGTAGATACTATTTCATTGCCATTGTTTGTGTAGAGAGGTTATTTGGCCGATGGCACGCACAATCGACAAACATTCTAAGCTCCCAATAATGATAAACACGAATATTATAAGACATATTTGGACTTACGGAGTGGAGCTTTGGAGGTCCATTAAGCCATCCAATGGCTCTAGTATCCGACCCTTACAATCCAAAATCCTTCGTAAAATCCTCAATGTTACAGAATCGGCCCAAACCCGATAACAATCCTTTCATGACAAACTTTATTCCTACTCAAACCCACTAGTTTCAAACCTAGCTTCCTCTTAAATTCCCGATTACCTTCCGAGACGTCTGAAAAGAAGTTCACGTCGTTATTCGAGTAATACCAATGAGTAGTTTGTCTACTTGTTATTTACTTTTCTTTATACGTCGTTCATAGTATTTACTTGTATTACAATAATTTAAAAAGTTTTATTTTTCAATAAATAAATAAAGTGAACCCGAAGGCTCGATCCCGATACCACCAATCTCTGCTTACAAACCTCTGTCCATGGACCACTTCCCAAATCCAAATCCTTCAGACCACTCTTAAGGGAATCTTCCCACCTACGTCTCGGCCTTCCCATAATTTTTCAATAATTATTAATATAATAACTATAGTATTTATTATTTTTCAATAAATAAATTATTTTAAAAAAATTAGTCTTTTATTAAACATAAAATCGTAAACGGACTTCAGAAAGAAATGTCTACTGATAATTGTATTTCTTATATATTTTAAAGAAGTCTTTTTAGTTTGTTTGGGCTACAATACCTTACCTTGTACCGAGGGTTACTTTAAAATTTCACACTTTGACCTCAGGCAGCAATTGCCCTCAATTTTCTACCAATTTCTTGAAGTGGGCCTTCGACCGCAGTTCTAATCGGTCCTCGAGAAGGCGACTCCTTCCCAGAAGTGATGGAGGTCGGAGGAGTTGAATGGAGTTTGCATATTTTGACGGGGGAGGTGAGAGAAGCGGCGCAGTACCTGAAGAGTTCTTAGAAGAATCCTTTGTACTCCTGAGGACTCCGAGGATCGGCCATTCAACTGTCCTGGATTAGTGGCACAAAGGACCACAGGACCTCTTTGCAGGTCGTCTTAATTAAACAAGGACCTCAGCTTCCAGGGCTTGTTATTTTAGAACTCCGTTTGTCTGTCTGTTTGCGACGGCGGAGGAAAAAACCCCTTACAAAGGGCTCACGTCACTACGACAAAGTTTTTTTTTTGCTTCCTCTTTTCTCTTCTTATTTGGCATTTTCTTTTTATGCACGCGAAGATTGAATTCTTACTTGTTTGTACTCGTGTAGGCAGGATGACAGCCATTGTCCCTAAGTATCCAAAAGAAGTCTTGCAGAGGAGGTTAGGAAGAGAAATGTCTCATTTGTACGTCACTTATGTCAACTGGAGTTTATTTAACGCAGGAGGTACACGCAATCTTCTTTAGCATGCTATATCGCAGTCGGTTCCATTCAGTATATTCAAATACTCTAGATAGATAGATTGGATACCAGTAGTATTAACACATTTTAGAAAACAAAATTACCAAGTTAACTAATATTCTTCCAATTATAATGTATGTAATGTCATTTTCATGCTACTATGGCTAATCGGATGATAATACAATGGGAGTCCTAACTTTTACCTATCCAGGTGTAATTAGGATAGGGATCAATAACGAGTACCTGACACCGTTGAGGATCGAATCACCATTGTACGTCCTGTTCGAACGACGGCGTATCCAGGGATTTTTATACCCTTTATAAAATCTTAAAGCCACTTTTCGGGCTGCGAACCCCCGATATGATAATTATATGATAGTTCGTTATGCTGAACCATATACCACACTTGACCGAATTTTCTTCCAAGGGAAAAGGACTGAAAAAAGTGTTTATTTTCGTATAAAAAAAAAACAACGTTATTTTTAAAAATATAAAATAAACCTTTTTTAGAATAAAATATTATAATATAAAATATTTGTAGGCTCTTAAACTAAAGGATTAATTATTTATTGAAAAATAATTCAAATATAATAATAATGACATCGATTTATGGCAAAATCGATGTGACACCTTGATAATTTTTCCAGCCCTCCAGACACACATCACAATTTTACAAAATGAATTTATTTTATAATAGTCAAAGTAATGAAGTTCATTATTTTTGCATCCAGGTATACAAAATTAACGTTCGAAATGGAGTCACAACTGGAGAATTAAAATAAATTCTCAAAAATCGCATCAAATCAGCTTTACCTTACGTCGTAAACCAATGACTTCCTGCCCTTCAGTATCCTTTAATAATATCCCAATGGTGCCTGTAGAACAGATCCGATACTTAGGGTTGCACCTCGACAAACGATTAACCTAGAATCCTCATACTAGACTGAAAAGACAAGAAACCGCTCAACGTTGCAGGATACTTCAACACTTACTAGACAAACGCTCTAAGCTCCCAATTAATTACAAAAGACTCATATACATGGCCATCATACGACCTATTTGGACTTGCGGAGTAGAGCTTTGGGACTCCACTAAGCCATCGAATACCTCTCGTATCCAATCCCTACAACCCTAAATGCTTAGTAAAATCCTCAATGCTCCTTATTTTGTTAAGAATAAAGTCATCCATAACGACCTTAATGTCCCATTTGTTGCTGATTTGGCCCGAACCTGGAATCTATCCTCTCATAACAAACTTCATTCCCACTCAAACCCTCTAGTTTCAAACTTAGCTTCCTCTTCAATTCCCGATAATCCTCCGAGGCGTCTGAAAAGATGATGGCCACGTGACCTTCTAAGTTGAACTAGTGATTTGAGTCCTACCAGTGGGTAGTTTCTCTACTTGACATTACCACAAGTCATTATGTATCAGCTAGCCTATTTACTTGATGTATTATTGTAATACAGTTGTAAATATCAATAAATACATTTTTTAAAAGAAGGATTAAAATGTACAGTCCGGAAAAAAAATCAGGATTATGGTCATCTATAACGCTTTGAGATGGTCATCGACGGTTGATTTGATGACTACGAGTTTCCTTGTTAGGCCTGGAACAGTTGTTCCGAGATTTGAAGAACAAAGTCATCAACGGCAAAACATATTCCAGGGCCTTTTTGTCTTCACGGCTCAAGTCTCCCACGTGAAGAATATGGAACTAGTGTTAAACAATGCACTACATCAACAACCCGAAACATTCTTTCGATCCCTGATAATCGTCCTAGCTGTCTGAATAGAAGATGCCCTCGTGACCAAGTTAAATTTGTTTTCAATATATTCGAGTTCTACGAGGTGGTTGTTTCTCTACTAGCCTTTATCTAATGTTGTATACCTTTCATTTTATTTAACATATGTATTTTTATTATAAAGTTGTAAATTTCAATAAATACAATTTTTATAAAATATGCAGCCTATGGAGTTAAGATGCATTTCCAACGTGAGATCGTAGGGGTTGGCCACCCCTGCCCTAGCTGATGGATTAAGGACAGAAAGGGATGTTTACGTGACAGCTAGTTTAGATCCTACAGCTTGTGGTGCCATCTGTCGGAGCCTCCTTGCGATTGATAAATGTTTAAAACAGTCCTTCCGCGGCAAAAACTACAACCACATGCAACCCCATCTTCTTTCGGGACCACCCTAGAATGTTTTCTGTTTGGATATAGTTTTTTGGAAATTTTTTTTTTGTTCACTTTAACAAAATCCGCCTCCCACCTGTAGAGCCCTATTTCACCGGCTAGTGTGTTAGTATAAATATATCTTAAAGATCTCTTAGAGACATTGCCACCATTGACGATGCCTTATCTCTCAACCCTTCCTGACCCACATCGTCCTCTTCCAGGTGACGTTATCGAACGAGATCCGAGACACTATCGCGACTCGACGAACAGATATATGTCGGGAATATTCATTACGATGAAGGACTGTTCTTCTTATTCATATTTCACTTTTGTATCTCTTAATTTTCTTCTAAGGACAAAAAATACCTCAGAGGACACTTCTACTCCTGCGGGAGGAGAGGTGTCCTCCTGATGAATGGGTTTATAATAAAGCACTCTCCTGTGGGTGGTAAAAAAGGATAACTTCTTTTCGGATTGGATAAGGCTTAGCCATGACAACCTTGAATATCTGTTTTATATTATTATATATATATATATATATGTATATATATATTATATGTTTAATCATTATATATTTCTAAGTTTATAAAGTTTATAACAAAAATGTCACATGCGAGCCATAAAATGCTGACTTTAGATCAGAGGTTAACAAATTTTTTTTATTCTCCTATTCAAGACATTGTTTTCCCTCTAATATGAACCTATACCTTGACCATTTTCATCCTAATACGATTATAGATGTGAGTTCTCTCAGTACGGGCAAGCAGGTTCACTTACTTCAAGGTAGTGCTTCTTTGGACCTGTCGGGGAGACACATGGTGTGAACATTGATGGCTTGAACTCAGAGCGTTTCATATTTATTCATACTAACGACCCACCCCGGTTCGCACGGGTTATAAGTAGAGCCTAATATGCCTACATGTTTTGTCTGTCGTAGGATCGAATAAGTTTGATCGAATATGTGGATAAGATTTAAATGTAACATAATGTCTACACTACATGAAGTATTCGAATGTATATTATTATGTAGGTATTAAATATTTCTTTTGACAAAATAAAGAAAGAGGACATCCGCAAGGCTTTAACAGAGAGAGGCATTAACAAAGGGCTACTGCTGGCAATAATGAGCTTCTACAGGAACACCCGAAATGTAGTGAGGACATCCAATTGTTACTCCAAAGAGTTCACAACCAAACTTGGTATAAGACAGGGTTGCAGCTTGAGCCCACTTCTCTTTATCCTGGTCCTTGATTCTGCTATATCTCAGGCCAAAGCCCGGATGAGAAGTTTCCATCTGGGATATAGATACTTGAATAAAGTTACCTACTCCTTGATGGCCTTTGCTGATGATATGGTCGTCCTACTCAACAACGATAGATACCTAATATACATTATCAGGGTTCTTCAAGATGAACCAGAGAAGATCAATATGAAAATAAACCCTGACAAAACAAAGGTTATGAGAATTGGCAGGATGCCTCACCGAAAAATGAGAGTCATAAGAATTAAGGACAAGCCCATCGAACAGGTGAGAACCTTTAAATATCTGGGAGCACACCTTGATGAGAATGGAGTCATGGACAATGAAATCCGGGAGAGGGTCAACTCAGCTGGTAAATTGTTGCATGCACTAAATAAAAGGTTCCTGAATAAAAGATAAGTATCCAAGGACACAAAGTTGAGGGTATATAAATCTACTTTTCTCCCCATATTAACATAATCCTCGGAATCTTGGGCGTTGACCACCAAACATAAAAGTAGGATCCAGGCTTCAGAAATGAGATTCCTAAGGAAGATAGAGGGAAAACCAGACGAGACCGAATTCGCAACTCGATCATTAGATCAAGCCTCGCAGTGGACCCTGCGGAAAAAGTCATTAAAGAAAACAGCCTAAGAAGGTTTGGACATGTTTTAAGATTGGTAAATAACAGGCTGGCCAAGATGACATACGAGGCTAAGGTTGAAGGAAGAAGGTCCAGAAGAAGACCCCGACGTACCTGGGAAGATGGTATTAAGGAAAGCTTCGCAAAGAGAAGTCTGCAATGGAATAGAAGGAGAGAAATGGTAGAAGATCGTACGGTGTGGTCCGGGCTATACAGAAAGAAACCTCACACTGCAGAGCGGTAGAGAGGAACGACTATGATGATGATTAAATATTTCTTTATAGACGAATTGTTTGGGATAACTCCTAAGATATTACCGTTGTTGTAACAAATTATCGAGAGAAATAGTTCACTGTACACCGGTTATCAAATGTTTTATGCCAGCTTCACAGGACAGTGACGTCACGCGCACTGATTGGTGTTCGCAGTCACGTGATAATGGATAATAAATAACGCAATTTTATTTAATTTAATACGAATAATTAAGTTCTTAAAATGTTATTTTTGGTTTCTAAATATTATCTTTAATATGTAAAACATAACTTTACATGAATTTGTAACACGTGTCAAGGTCCCTATTGCACGGTTAATAAGGTATAATATGCCTACATATTTTGTCTGCCTAATGTATTTTATAATATAGAAATTATAAACATAAAAACAAAACATAATAGCTCTTTAAATACGAATTTATTTTCTTGGGCGTTAAGTTTTTGCGATAACCCATACTTATTTAAATTATATGGTATAAAATATTCTAATAATGTGGATGAAATACTCAAGGTAAATAAAGTATTTAAGTTGTCAAGGGTTGATACTGTATCCGTCTAAATAACTTTCCACTTACGCATTATAGGTAACCAATTTCTTAGAAGATCTAATAGGTACTGTAAGCTACCCTTAAAAGATAAAGATATGCTGTCGAGGACGTTTTTGTAGATTTATCATCTTCTTCTTCTAGTGGCACGACAGACGCCTAAAGCGGTCCTTGGCCAGCTCAACCATTTTGCCCCAAGATTGTCTATCTGCAGCTTGGGCTATGTTTATACCTCCTTGTCTAATCTCTGTCAGTACATTGTCCCTCCACCGAGATCTAGGTCTTGCCCTAGGTCTGGTCCCGACTCGAGTATTTTGTACACCTTCGAAGGACACCTCCCCTTCTCCATCCTAATAACGTGTCCGAGTCATTTTACTCTCTGCACTTTGACGAAATTAGAAAGGCTGAGATACTGGTATTCTCTATACAACTCCATATTCCGACGCATTTGCCAGGCTCCATTTTCTTTGATATTATTGTAGATTTACAAAAGAGGACTTTTTCCAACACTTCCATCAATTATCGTTACATTCAAACCAATTTACACTAAACCTCGACAAATCATATACCTAAGCCTTCCTGGTGAATCACTCTATCTAAGGGTGATAGCCGCATGAAAATCCGTGCAATAGTTGTTGAGTTTATCGCGAACATAAAGACAGGCGTGGTGGTGGATTTTTTTGTATATCTTCATATAATTACTACAGGAGTGGGAACTTGTATCACTGTTTAATGTTACTGATATGTGTGACATGTACATTTATATATCTATTCTAATATATTTATGTATATATTCCATTTAGGTATATAAGAGATCAATGACGCCTGGGACATAGAAGAAGCGCAGGATAGACAGATCCTGATGACCCGATGGCTAATTAAGCAATTAAGGAAGAACCGGCCTGGCTCACCTCCCAGGAGCTAATCACTCACTGCCTCGAGGCTGGCTATCAGACTTGGACTTCTTGTGCAACCTCTAATCGGGCAAGGAGATGTCCAGCCATTGAGGAATTCCTCAGGCTCAAAGGATATTGTTTACCCATCCTCCATTAAAGGATTTTAAACAAGGTCCAGAAACTCTTTTGAGTCTTTCCATTCAGGTGGAATTCGATAATAACAAATATTTTACTTTCTTACACCTACTTATGAGAATTCGGAAAAGAAATTTTTTTTTCTTTTGTTCGTCCTGTCTTGTCATTCCTGGATTACTGGTTTTTGGAAACATTGGTAATACCCTGGGTGCAATATTGATAATCTAATTATTAATTATTGATATATGTTTATTTACTTGCTAATGTATATATCTTTTTTGGGGACACCTGGTCTCGGACAGATCATTTCTCTGCTCAATGGTTTAATTTAAAGCAGTACAGCCTCTACCATGTCATGAATCCGAGACCCACCAATGATTGCAGTGGAACAGCTTTGTTTTTGTCTTACACTTCATTGACAATGTTACAGTCTCTACCGTGTGCCAATCCCGAGATCCATCATGGATTTTAGTGATACAAGATTTAAATAATAAATAATTAGAATCACATTTGTTTTTTATATTATGAATATTATCTTTTATTGTTCCATTGTCTTCAAAACTTTTTTTACTAATTCTAGTTTATTTTTATGTTACAGGTAAGTAAGCCAGTAAATAAACCTCCTATATGTGAGTAAATCTTAAACTTATTTAGATCCATTTAGCGACTTTTGGTGGGGGGAAAATTTACGGGTTCGCGTCACCGACATGTTCATGAGATTGCATGAGACTGGCGAAACCTAGTGGTCTGTATATGAATTATACAATAGTTATGCAATGGATAACAATAACTAAAAATACCAATAACTAGTTGAACTTTTCGTTTCTCCTAAAAGGTTTTATTTGTCATAGTTAAATGCCTTGCTTTAAATATATATATTGTTTTTTGTTTTTTTTATTAAGGAACATTGTCACAAAATTAGGTTGTTTTTTTCAATTCATCTGTGCATTTCCAAATGCATCCAGGATTACTGCAAGTTTAAAAACGATAGGAGGTTTGTCTTCTTAGATTTGATAAACAAAACACAACCATTCCTTTAAATGGAAGCGATCCTGTTGCACTAAGTACATTCAGAAACAAGAGCAGAAAGACGTCCTCCACAGTGAAATATTGGAGCAAGATTCGAAATACCAATCCTTAAGGAGCTGCAACCCTTAAGGTCATCCTTCGTGTCCATATTTTAGAATAATTGCACCTCCTCTTGTACTCGAGGACATTAATCTTGGTTCTTAGCGGAGCTGGTCACGATAAATCAGAGCGGTCCAGGATTTGGTCCGATTTATCCCTGACTCCTGGGAATTATCATCTCTTAATAGTGTCACGGTAGGTCGGACATTGAAACAGGATTACAACTATTAGCGATGTTGAATAAAATATGGGTCGGATAAATTGACATTATTATCTTTTGTATTGTTATCAAAATAATGATAATAACAATCTTGCGAAGCTTCACAAACTCGAAGGCTCGATGCCGATGTCATGACAGTGTCCTACGAAATTCTCGTATTTTTAAGGCATTACTGGAAAGAAAATTTACAGACCCTGAAGCCACTAGTGAAATTATTAAATATGAAGGTGTCCTTGACCAGCGCCCTACGCGGCGTTGGTTTTAGAAATTTAGTGGAGATACGACGTTGGAAAGGAAGAAGGGATCGGGCGACCATAAATGGATATCGATGAGTTTCGGAAGGGGGCTGTTGAGTCAAATCCATCCACAAATACTCCTGCTTGCCAGGGAGTGTGGTGTGTCGAAAGATACTGTTAGTCTCCATCTACGCTCCATTGGGGGCAGTGAAAAGTGCTCTAGAAGTAATCAGCAAAGAGGTTCGAAATTTGTGAAAATATATTGAAAAACCCTTCAGATATGATTACTGTTTCGGTCTATTGCCAATTTTTTTCTAGGGAAGAAATGTGATAATTTTGCGGAAGATGAAATTGCGGTACATGAGTTCTTTGAAAGCCAAGGAATGGTATCAGCGTGGGATCAAGTAATTGGATTTCATATAGGTAATGTCGGTAGACAAAAGAAGGCAGTAAACAGAAAGTTTACAAAAAGAAAAAATATAAACATCAGAGATGAGATGTAAAATTATGGAAAAGCTAGTAGAATATAGATAAAATATAAAATGTATGATAATAGACTCCTAGAGAGTTTACATAAGTAAAATGAAAGAAAATGTAACAAAAATTATGTCAAAGAGTAAATACCGGAAAAAGAAAAGTAAAGATATAAATCTAGATTATAACAGGTAGAAAAGTAAAATGAACATGGAAAGTAGAAAATATAAGTAAGGGTAGTTTTAAAATGTATACAAATAGAATGTAGTGGTATAAATATAAAATATGATGTAAATATACAAGGAACGTATAGAAATATAAGTAAAAATATGGTTTGAGAATGGAGATAGAATATAAAATGATGAAATAGTGATGTTAAATAATAATGAACTCTTAAATAATAACATATGATGAATGCCAAAGAGCTAATGGGAGAAAAAGGTGTGCAGAATGGAGAAGGAGAGGGGTGAGGAGAAGATATGAATATTAAAAAATGGAAGCTGAGGCTAGACTAGAAGCGGTCAAACTGACAAATAAAATATATTATGAAGTAAGGGGAAGGTGATGTCAGCGATATCTGACGGCCAAAAAAATAATGACTAATTTTTTATTATTTTATTTTTATAGTTATTTTATATTTACTATTTTATAGAAATAATGACTATTTTATTATATTTAAATGTTTATCATGGCTATTTTATAGAGGGCCAAGAAAATTAATGGGAAAAAGTAGGGTGGTAAAAACAGTAAGATTTATATCATCATCATCATCATTCGTGACGCTACAACTCCTGTAGAGTCAAGGCCTCCTGCAGCTTGGTTCGCCAGTCTTCTCTATTGGTTGCCACTCCTCTCCAATTGCGGATTCCAAAGATGGAGCTGGCATCCGCCGCCACTCCATCGATCCATCGGAGCCGAGGTCTTCCCACTCTTCTTGTCCCATATCCTTTCGTCTAGGACCATTTTAGGAATCTCACTTGGGTCATTCTAATTATATGACCTGCCCATCGAAGCCGGCCTCCTTTTATTACCCTTAAAATATCTGGGCTCTTGTAGAGTCTTGCTAGCTCAGCGTTCGTCCTTATCCTCCATATCCCATTGGTGCAAACTGGGCCATAGATTCTCCTCAAAATTTTCCTCTCGAACCTTATTAGGAGGGCTTCCTGTGAACTGGGTAATGTCCAACATTCGGAGGCAAAAGTGAGAACAGGTCTTACTAGGGTCTTATACAAATGCACCTTCGTGTTTTGGGAAATAGCCCTGCTTCTAAAATGCTTCAGTAACCCGAAATAACATTTATTTATATCAAGAGGTCAAAACGAGTATTGTAGGAGAGAGAATATCGTAGTAACAGATTGAGAATGAGAAGGAATACCAACTATTTCCTTCCTTACTCAGATCTTCCAGTCAACTATCTTCTCGCTTCATATTTATATTATACTTATGTAGCTCATAGGCACTTTGAAGGCGGGTAGGTTTAAACAACATTTTTTTTCTCACTCGACTCATTTCCCTTATCTGGAGCGGGAATCCAATGATATACGTGGATCAATTAGTCCATAAGACCGTTTTAGAATTATAATGGTATCATAACTGTACCGCGGCATACACAATAAATAAAGTTTATAAAGTCCCGTAATTACTATCTATATAATAATTGGTCCAGGTATCGGAGACACTGATCTCCTCCGGACCGTTAAGGAGAATCTACCTGAGCCCAAGAAGAAGAAGAACTAAAACAAACCAGATTGGATGGTTCCGGATGAGCTGCCGCTGCCATTGCACACATGATCGATCTTAAGGCACCGACCGCGGTCGACATCCTTTGATCGAGATATAATCGATGTTTGTAGACGTTTAGCTCCTGGCGCCTGCGGTGTCGAATAGTTGTGGTAAGGTTGTAGTTTTGGTTATAGCACTATTCGTAATAGCGCACCATCTTGTTTCTACAGCCGCCTTTGTATCCTTATCTCTAATTGGTTGGATACAAATATGATGAAAAGAAGTGGGTACGTAGTACGCGAGCCAGCTCTAGTGGTTTCCTTTTAAATATACTTAGTGAAGCCGATAAAAAAAAAAAAGAACAATCCCTTTTATTGTCATTTGTTTTACCAATATGGGAGCGATTAGCTCTCCTATAGACGAAATTCAAAGCTATTACTGTAAATATTTTTTTTAATTTAACATATCCTTCTCTTTATATGTATATATGTATATTTTATATTTATTACAAGTATATTTACATACCTTATCTGTTTATGATACCATAATAATTATATTAATAGTCAGATTGGTGTTAACAGCTTTGGTCTCTAAAATAAAATAGTTATTTGATAGTTTTGATTATTTATTTTTTATTGAAAATGTTAAATTTGGAAGCGCATATCTATATATTTTTTAATATAAGGAAAATCAGCACTAAAATTAAAAAACAGAATTCAAATAATATATTTCGCATGACTAGGTTATCCCTGCGATCATTAATTAATAAATAAATAAATTATTATTGAGGTATGCTGAACCCCAAAAAGGTCTGAAGATCCCACAGGGATGTCAACATATTAAATAATTTATAATATACTTTTACTTGTTGTTTCTATGGTAATTACTTTTAAATGTTTTTGCTTTGAAGAGAAAAGATTTGCCCTGGCCGGGATTCGAACCCGGGTCATCTCCTTCACCATAGCAGTGCTCTAAGCGACTGAGCTACCAGGGGTTGTATCCAAGTCAGGCAAACCGTTCTCTTCTCTGGTCCTATTTCCCCGAAAATCTTTTCGAATCCCAGCCAGGGCAAATCTTTTCTCTTCAAAACAAAAATATTTATAAAGATTAAATGATTGATTTGCCACAGCCGGATTTTAACCTAGGACCTTCAGCATAGTAAATCAGCATTCTCCTCAATGAGTTACTCCGGTTCCTATCTTACTGAGAACTAAATAAAGATAAATTAAATTTCTAAACATAAATAAAAATTATCCAAGAACAATAAAAGTACATAAGTATATATGTCGATTTTTTTCTCGTTTCTCTCATACCTTTACCTCAACAAACTCCCATTGTTATGGAACTCGGAAGAACTCCACCACAAACAGGTGACCTTGGTCCTCAGCTGCTTGTGATCGCAGGTGTCGAACCAAATAGTTCTCTGCTAATCCAGGATCGGAAGTGGTCTAGTCCCCTCCCGATGTGTGGGGTCACGTCTCATTTCATGTAGTCTCTTCCGGAGAATGGCTTCGGAGGATTATTCCGCGGAAGATATTTATTTATTGTCTGGTTTGAATAATAACAGCCGGGTTTGGGATCTGTTAAATCGAATATTAGCATGTTAATGAGTCATTCGTCACCTTGACTGATGGATCCGGTACCCACCTTCCGGAGGATGACGGCCGTTTTGATATGACGGCACACTTCACGCTCGATTAGCTCCGACTGAAAGCTCCTAGTAGGATCAGGATGATTGTCCTGTCGTCTAGATGATTGCTACAGGAGCTATGCAAATGCTATCCGATCTTTCCAGTTTGAAACTCGTCAGAACTTTGTGGAGGTAACTTTAAAAATAAGCTCCCTGTTAAACACATACGCTTCATTCATCAATTATTGCTGTCTGATATGCTGTGGTAATAAAACATACAACAAAATGACAATTTAAAAAAATATATTGCATTTAGTTTTATAATTATCGCGTCTTAACCGTCAAGTACTGATACAGGGTTCCTGGATCATGGGAAATCCCCGTATGACTCAGTATCTTGCTCGTACCTTATTGAACGTTGAAACTGGAAGTTTGGTTCTAAAGTATGTTCATATACCTCAGTACTTTTGCAACTTCCTTGATTTTTTTTAAGGTAATCTTCATTTAATGTTTTCTATTTATTAGTTAATATCAATCAGTGATACTAATTTATCAAAATATTAACTGTTTTTATTATTATTTTTGAATTTATACATCATTTTATTTTATTTTTTAATTATGTTACAATAATGGAACCCCAATCTTGCAAATCAAAGTTATTATTACCCGATGTTTTGTGAAATAATACTCCTCTAATTAGAGTCTTGAGAAAGCATTGTTACTTATGCCCATTATGCCATAAAAAAAATTTTTTTTAAAAATTTCTTTGTGATATATAAAAAAAAACCAATAGGCTTTTGGAGTGCTCTAAGAAACTGGGTGTGAATTGCTTGGTATATAGATAATTTTGATTTTTAAAAGTATTTTTATTTCCATCAACAGGTTTTTAATTGTTTTAAATCAAAAAATTTTAAATTTTTTTTTACCAGATCGGTCTGGTGGGCCTTTACATGGTTGTTATAATATTGATTTTTTTTATTTTTGATAGCAATTTATTATAGAGGGGGGGGGGGTATAGTCTCGTACAATAGACACCCCTAACTAAATACATCGTTATAACCATTGGTTAAATGTCTAAAAATCTACAAATATAAAATAGCTGTAAAATAAATTTAAGTTAGTAAGATCACTAGAAATATATACTTGTACAACTTATAATAAGATGTCCTGCAGTAACCTGGCCTTTAGTCTGCGAGATGATGTCTGCTTTCCTACATTGTAATTTATTGCTCCTTTAACTGCTGGTAGTTGGCTGTGAAATTTTCTGAATCTTTTTTCTACGTGGTCGTCTATTGTTTCTATTTGAAGTTCTCGGTGCAGTTGTCTATTTCTGATGAACCAGGGAGCATCCACTGCGATTCTTAAGACCTTGTTTTGAAAGGTTTGCAATATTTTTCAAATCAAAATTAAATTATTATTATAAATACGAGTTTTATATTATGTAGTTTTCAATTTTCACTATTTCCTGCATTGAGCTTATTTGTTTACCGAAATTTTGAAAAAATAACATATATTCGTTGATTGTGGGAAATGCAAGAAGGCTCATATAAGTAATACCGAGTAATGAAATGTTTAAATTTGTGTTTGTATTTATAAATGAAATCACTGCCACGTAGAATATTCGGTCAAAAAATGATGAGACCACTGGAGAGTATGGGAGATTACATAACGCGGAATTGCGAAGCATGCACCCTGGTAATAATCTTCAAGTAATTGCGTCAGGAAGATTAATATAGACCAATAAAGTTGCTGGGTTTATTAATGAACGAATTCTGTGCCGACTGGGAAGCGACTGAGGGGTAGACCGAGGCGTAGGTGGGAGGATTGCGTTAAGAGTAATCTTGCGGATTTGGGTTGTGCTCCGTGAGCGGAAGTTTGTAAGCATAGATTGGTGGTATCGGCATCGAGCCTTCCGGTTCGCTAATTCTTCTTATTATTTATAAATCAATTTTTAAATCAGATGGTCCGTGGGAAAAGGTGTCAAGAAAAACTATGACAGTACTTGAGGTTAAAAAAAAAGTAATTGCATTTAGTTTTATAGTTACTGTGTCTTAAATAAACATCCATCCATTAGCCTAAATCAGGATAATTTACTATCCATACTCTTTTTTGATGTATTTCATCAACAAATAATCGCTTCTGAATATTTATTTCGTAGTATCAAATGAATTATACATCGCTTCCTTGTAGACTTATATTACTGTGAGAAATAAGTATACAAAAATAACCTAACAAACCAAGATAAGAAAAGGATTTAAACAAACGCCCGAGATGATCCACCAGGTGCTAGAGAAGCAGCGATGTGCAATGACCCAACAAGCTACGTGACTTCTCGCGATCCGATCCGTCTCAGATCAAATGAAGCGTCTCCTCAAGATCTAGCTGGATGCGACAGGTGCTAGAGGTCCTTGTTCAGGATTTGATTTATCAGTAACATTAAAGGGAAAGGGTCTTCTAAGGACATCTTTGAGGAGACCGTCCTTGTCGGGAATCTTATACGCTTGTAATTACCTTTTAGTATAATAATTAGAAGGCTTAGCGAACCCGAAGGCTTGATGGTGATATCACCAATTTCTGTTTGCAAGCTTCCATCCACGGGCCACTAACCAAACCCAAATCTGCCAGATCACTCTTAACGCCTAAGCCTCGGTCTACCCCTGAGACGATTCCCAGTCGGTACAGCGCCTATTAACATCTTAGGAATTCGTTCCTAATCCCAGCAACTTTACATGCCCATCTTAATCTTCACGACGTCATCACTTAAATAATATTTACAGGATGCATGCTTCGCATGTAATCTCCTACATTCTCCAGTGGTCTCATTCTCTTTTGGACAGAATATTCTACGTAACACCTTATTTTCGAATACCTGAAAACGTTGTTCATCCTTCAGCATTGGCGGTCTATTTTGAAATCCAAATTATGGATAGTAAAATATTGATATTATTTTGATATAACTATCAATATTGATCAATATATAATATATATACATATGTTACATATGTTGAGCTTTAACATTCAATTGATCCCTCACCCTCTATGACAGCTATGACCCTCACCCACTCTCAAAGGCCCTCCACTACGAGCTACTAAAGTAATATTAAAGCCTATCCCATGAAATGGAAGCGGACATTGTGTGCAGACAGCCCTCCCTCGAAGCAGGATTATTTTCACTTCTTTTACGACTCCTTTATCTGCTCCTGTTCCCGAAGGATACCATTTAGATGTAGATGCTACTCACTTAATCCTACATCTACTTGATAGAAGTCCTCCGTCCTAAAGACAGAAATATGACACATCCGACAGGTCTTAAGGGTTTGTAACCTCTTATTTTTTTGGGGCCATCGAATGTAACATTTTTTTTTTTTTTAATCTTTCTACTCTTCATCAGTCGGAAATGAGCCGTGAATATTTACATATATTGACATGACAATAGGTACCTTTGAGCCATTCACTAAGTTTGGAAATTAAGAGAACTATATAATAATCGATTGTTTTTGTTAAAGCTGAGTCATATTATTTATTTATTTACTCATTTATGTTTAAAGTTTATTCATTAATTTTTTTAATCTTCTCTAGATTTTTAAAATTTTTTTAAATTTATTTCTTGTATAATATCCTACAATTCGCCAAATTACATGCTGTATCAAATAGACCAGTCTCAAATTAAAAACAATTGTACAACTTTAAATGTATCTGTGCAAAATCATAATTTACAATGAAAGACTTCCAACAGGGAAAAAAAAATAATATTAATAAAATAAACAAAAATTTTAACTATACATACTTAGTAACTTATATACATATATATAAACAATAACAATGAAATAAAATAAATTGGTATCCTACAATAATTTATTTATTTAAATAATAATCGGCATCCTAAAAAATGTTTTGTTCTTTTATGTACATAGCGCTTTGTACTCATTTTTCGTATAGTTCCCAATATTTTTTAAGTAGGTTTTTATTGTTTTTACACTTAAAAATTTTTTTTTACATAGATTGTTGATAAATACATTAATATAAGGTATATTTAATTCGTTATGCATAATTTTAACTTTAGTGTAATATGCATAATTTCCAGCAATTCTAAGGCAGATCTTCACAGAAATGAAAACCTACATCTTAAATGGTTATTGCCTTTAAATGGACCATACAGTATTATGTTTTTCTATCCAATAAACATATTTGTATATATATAAAAAAAAATTTAATATTAAAATATTTATTAGGCGTAAAGGCTATACTATGTTCTGCATTTGAGAGCATTTTATTAGAAATAAATTTTATGACAAGGCTATAACGCAATGTGCCTTTAAATTTTCATGTTATTTTAGCTACTACTTACTCTATTGTCCTTTTTTTATTATTATATTAATCTTTATTACTTTTATTTCATCATTATAGTCCAGGATCCATGGTCCATTTTTTCACTTGATTAGTATCAAGCTGAATCTTCGTGAATAGCTTCGTTTCGATGAGACGCCCAACAATTTCCTGTGGGAAAATTCTCGATTGTGGTAGCTAACAGAGGTAGCAAGGATAAAATATATCGATTTGATGATTCTAAAAAATTTATTACTAACTGGTTTTTTTTCTTGTTAAATCTCAAGATAATTATCTAAATGATTTGAAAAAATATTTGCCATACAAAATGTACGGATTGATCAAAGAATCCCCTCCTTCCAACGTGTATCGATAACGAGGTCATCAAAAATGATTACTAACCAGCTGTTTTTTTTTTACTTCTTCTTTTTTGACTTCGTTATCGATACATATTGGAAGGAGTCCCCCCCTCTTTCATATATAGGCGGTATTGTTTTGACAGCGAAGATATGTTAATATTTAAAAATGATATATTACTAATTAAAATCTACTTCTTTACTTTCAACAAGAACGAATTTAGCGTTTCTATGATATTTTGTAACAGGTTAAGAATAATGCGGGGAGTTGATTCTCTTAGTACATAGGCTACTGGATCACTGATCTCTAGAGTTGGAGACCGGGTGTGGTAGATTAATTAGTTATTCTCTTAATATCCATTAGAGGTGGGCAAATTAGTTCCTTTTAATGAATCGTTCCTTTTGAGAACTAGTTCAAATGAACTACACAGTTCATTTTTCAAAAGAACTAGAAATGCACTGAACTAAGTGAGGAATTGAACTATGGAAAAAGGGGGAGAAACTGAGAGGTCAAATGAACTAGAGAGGTTCTAGAAAAAATAAAAAAACGCTTCTATCTTATTTCTACATTTGTTTTATATTATTTACATTTTTTAATATTTATGATATATTTACATTTATTAAGTTTATTTTCTATAGTTTTTTATATCTTTTTTTTAATTATTCAATGTAAAATTTGTAATTCATTGGTAATTTAAGCAAGCAAATAAATTGAATTTTCACTTGATCCAAACTATTACAGACCATATTATTACAGATATATATAGCAACACAGCACGATTAAACCCGAAAATGAGAAAAGACGTAACGACGAACTCTTTCCATCAGTTCAGTCAGTATTAATCTCCGGATCTAGTTCAATGAACTAGTTCGTTCAAGTACTTATCTCTAATTTCCATTCTCTATTGGATCTAGAAGCTTTCTTTGCTCATCCAGTCTCTATTCGGGCACTGGAACAGTAGAGCCTAACAATCATTATATGGTTGGATAGTAGACCATGAGCCCAATACCCTTCATGGGTTGTTGTGGTACAGGTTTTTGTAAGGATAGAGTATTATAGAACAAGCCGTTCAAGACACGTTCACCGCCCAGAGAGAAACCAATATCCGATTATGTGTGCTTATCCACAAATGAGTTTACCTATGTTTACTTTTGACGGACAGTTCTGTGTATTGTGGTCAGCCTTCAGCTGGCCGAAAGTATACATCCTCCAGCTCACTTCACGGCACACTGGAGTAATGCTAAGTACACAGATCCGCCGAGTGGAAGACTGTATATAATAGACCGTACCTTTGTAACTAATCCATCCGAAGTTACGTCCGCAAGCCTTCCATCTCTTTAGCGGCGAGAGGGACAAAAGTCAAGCAAGCCACCCACGTAGGTAATGGATACTAACCATCCTCAGGTAGGGCAGTTGCTCTGGCCAATCATGAACCTCTTCGGATGACCATTGTCATCGGCTCTTTGAAATCTCTACCGGGTTAGTTTTAACTGAGCCATTGTGAGCGGTACTCGAACATGGACAAGGAAGGACCATCTGAGGACGTCTGTCGTAACTCGCTATCTATTACAGGGCCATTAGGGACACGTTAGTCTGGCTTCAATGGTGTGTTATTTCTAAGAGGCTTCCGTTTTTCTTTTGACTTTGCCGACCTCTTTAAAGTAAAGATCTGAGTAGAGAAGCGAATATTGAAAAAAAAAACATGCATCGATCTATGTATAGAATATAATAGAAAAATAATTTTATTCTAGGACCAGGTCCCGTTAGAATAAAAGATGTACAAACAAATTAATGTCCGGCCTCTGTTGTGTCAGTCTCTGCCCTTTCTCAATCCACGTTCTGTTAATTCATTGATTTATTTTTATATTTAATTAAATTAATAAATTCAAATTATTTATTTGTACTATAAATCGATCGTTGAAATATGTGTATCTAATAATATAACGGTCAATTAAAAAAAAATGTTATAAATACAACTAAAGCAAGTGGTATATGAAATTATGAAATAATCAATGTAAACCATGTACTTTTGCAAATATTGTATCTTATAATGTAAATCCTTGATATAAATATATATATATTTACATTATAAGATACAATATATGCAAAAGTAAATGAAAATAAATATATACGAAAAGATATGTTCTGGTAAAGGAAAAAAATAGAATAACAATATACAAATAACAAGAATTAAGCTGAGAAAAATAAATTAAAAAACTTGTACCATCAAAATATCGTTATAAGCGAGGAATATTAAAAGAAATTCATCCATTACTTCTTATGGATATGAGCTATTGATTACATTAAGTCGTAATCAATGTAGGAGATGTAGGAAAAGGGAGGATTTTAATGTTGACAAGGAAGATGCATAGCGGATACTAGGAGGAAATGAGTTACATTTATATCTTAAATAGCATATTTATATATTTTTATATTATATTGACAATAGTTTTTGATGTTTGTTAATTAATTTTATTTAAATAATAATAAAATAATAAAAACATTAGCACATTTATTTTGTTTCTTCTTGCTATGGACCACGTGAAATAATAATAATACTTTCTCTTATCCTTTCCATCTTTACAATAGCATCTATTCATTATTTTTCTTTACATTACTTTCTACTCAAAAACTTATTTTTTTATTTTTTGGAGATTTCTCAATTAATTTTTTTTTAATGTTTTTATTATTTCATAATTTCATATACCACTTGCTTTAGTTGTATTTATAACAATTTTTTTTTAATTGACAATTATATAATTAGATCGATAAAAAAAACATTCGATTTATAATACAAATGAATAGTTTGAATTTATTAATTTAATAAAATAAATCAATGAGTTAACAGATTGTGGATTGAGAAAGGGCAGGGACAGACACAACAGAGGCGGCACGCGATATGTCGGTTATCGACCGGTGATGAGTCATTGAAGCTCCCAGATCTGATCAGCTGATGCATCATCATCATCAAGGGCATCATTAATCAAGAATTAATCAGCTCGAGCTTAAATCAATTTCACTCTTAATGGGGCGAAAGTAAAACTGATAAGCGTCATCGTTCGGAGTTTGTTTTTTAGTCTTGATTTTTTTTTTTTTTAATGTAAAACAATCGAGAGTTGATTTTTTTTCAGTAATTAGCATTAGTATGATTAATGATGTCAGTTCTTTTAGAGCATTAGCGAAACGAGGAAGATACTATCTCAATACCGACCTGAAGATTAGTCCTGAGAGAAAATTGATTTTTTTATGAGTAAAAAATGTCTATAACCATCTTTAATTAGTTATTTTATATTAAATGGTGTTTAGTTGAAGGAGCAAGGTAGTGCAGAGTGTAAAGCGCTAAGTTGCTATTTTCAAGGTCCGGGGTTCAAATAAACAATAACAAAATAACAAGCAATATATACAACATAATTTAGTTTAATGTAATAATAACAATAACTAAATAATAATAATAATTAGATAACTGATTGAAGATCATTGAAATTAATAACAATTTAATACATTAATGTTCATGCATAGATAACCGGTTACAAATCATTGGAAATGTTCAGAATAATGTTTTTTTATAAATTCAATGAATAGATTTGAAAAAACAATAAAACAATGAAATAAACAATACAAATTAATTATTTATTAAAAATATAAACTATCTTGTAAAAACTAAAATCCTCATCCCTATAAAAAAATAATAATAAAATAAAAACGAACACAAAAAACTGCCTTTATTTTCATTTTATTGTGATATTTAAATTTTAAAAAAAATTGTAAATATAAAATTGACCTACGGCCTGGTTACGAGCCTGGTAGCTTAGTTAGTAGAGTACCGTACTGGGATGCGGAGGATCCGGATTCGAATCCCGGCCAGGACAAATCCTTTCTCTTAAAATAAAAAAAAAAACTGCCTGTTTTGATAGTAGGATTCCACGTGTTGATTTTTTTTAATGTTACATTTTGCGAAAACATTTAAATTTATTATTGTAAACTATAAAATGTTGTTATTTATGGATTATTAACTCGTTATTAAGGAACAAGCCAATCCCAACCATGTGTTTGAAAAGCGAAACCTTTTCGTGCCGTGCCGTACCGTAATTGTGATGACCTTCTTTAGTAACAGTTGGTCTTCGGGAGTGCAAGACATTGATGGACTGAAACCTGAGCATTAAGCTTACAGTTAATGCACCAGACTGATTCCGGGTAACCTTTAAATTTTAACTGCAACGCAAGTCTTGCACCGTGAATCATCGAACATATGATATAAGCTCTTACAGGATACTGTAATATATTTAATATAAATATTATATGTTTTGAATTGCAGCGGTGATTAGCAGTTCTGTATAATTAGTTCTAGGATATAATCAATTTCGATTTATTACAAAACTACTCTTACAACCATCTGATCCCCAGGAAGATTCTTAGATTCAAAGGGTCACTCCTTGTGTGTTATAATATTATATAACATAAGTTATATGCCACAGGCGGATTTGAACCTGGCAACCTTCAGCATGAAATTTAGCAACTCAATACCCTACGCATTGTGTTATAGATAAAAATAAACGAAAACGCTCGATAAAGAACAAAAATAATTAAATATATATATTTTTTAAACTTATTTAAATTTATTCAATGAAATTTACAATGGAGTTTTGGAGCGGTTGGAGTTTTGAATATGCATGGTAGGTTTTCTTTACTCTCTCCATTTAGAGAACATTTAGGATAATGTTGTAATTATATAATTTACACGGGATTAGGGAGACCTGCTGCATAAAGCTGCGTTAATATCGCGATTATTGATCGACATTAAGAAGCAATTTAGGCAAAACGTGTCTCTATGAAGCAATGACTCCTACCAACAAGCATCTTTACTGGCTAGCCAGGCAGATGCAGGCATCCGCGAAAATTAAGTATGTGTGGTTCAGTGGAGGCAGAATCATATTATTATGAAAGACAAGTAGAGAAACTACCCAGTGGTAGTACTCAAATACCAAGTTCAACTTAGAAGAACACGAGGCCATCTTCTTTTCAGACACCTCGGAGGATTATCAGGAATTGAAGAGGTTTCTAGGTTTGAAACTAGTGGGTTTGAGTGGGAATGGAGTCGTGAATGATTGATAACGATTTTGGGACAAATCAGGAACAAATGGGATATTAAGGTCATTATGGATTACTTTGTTCGTTACAAAGTAAGGAGAATTGAATATTTAGTAATAAGCTTCTCTATTAATCTTAAAGTCATTTTAGCCATTACTTTGAATTATTACTTTTTTTAAATTAATTTTTATTGGCATGAGAAACTACCCATCCTCTGTTTGCCTTTATCTCATGCCATTATATATTATCCATTTTATTTATTTGTTGCATTATTATAATACAATTTCAGCAGGAGAAACTCCACAAATTAGGACCAGAACCATGGTGCGGGGTTCCCCTCCCCCTGGCTAAGGATACAATCAACAAACTAGCCAAGAGGAGGATAAAATCGGGTTGGGATAGAGCCAAGATAAGGCATACTAAACTTTTTATAAAGGATCCCAATGACAATCTATCTGAGAAATTAAACAAAGAAGCTTCTCATATGTGGAGAACCGACCTCAACAGCATGATTGAAACCATCTGTAAACTGTAAACTCAGGAAACATATCCATCGCTTGGGCATTGAACGAGAACCTCGGTGCAGATGGTGCGCAGAGGAGGACGAAACCCCCTGGCACGTTCTATTTGAATGTATAGCACTAAGTCGAAACAAGATATTTGACCTTGGCCCTGGGGGGCACAAGGAACTTCAAGAACTGAGACTATCCAAAATTTCTCTAAAGTCTAGGCCTAAGTTAGGGATTTTTAGGACTCGAGTACAATGGGCCTTCATAGGCCGAAGTGCATGGTAACAAATAACAGTCATATACAAATAATAATAATAATACAATTTGTTGTAAAATTCAATATTTTTTTAAATTAATATTTATGTATTTAGCAATCAAGGATTTTTTAAAATTCTTTACAGGAGATAATTTTTAGAAAATCGAAAGCTCGATCCTTCAGCCTTCGGCTTCGGGCTATTACCAAGCAACGAGTTTGGGAATTTTGTCATAAAATGATGAGGCATTTGTCAATACCGAGGGATATTCGGCGGAAATGTTTTTAACAAAAAAATATATATCTCAACTCAATGAAACATCTATTTATTTATGAAAAATACAGTTAGTGAAAGAATAGTTATTAAAATTTAACAACATTAGATTCGTTGGTGTTCTCTACTAAAGAAGATCTATTACCACTCATAATATTGTATTTCTGGGAATTTTTTCTTTGATTTGCATTTGTACTTTGAAGATTCGGATTGCCAAAACTTGACATTTTGAAATTTATCTGGAATGAATTTGTCAAACTTAACACGTCATAGTGATCGATAATTGCACTGAATGCAATGTTGACATGATTGGGTGAATTTGTTTTATATGACACAAAATGACAAAATTTGATTGGTCGTTAAAACTGTCAAAAAAATTTCATATAAAAACATTTTTTAAATATTTTGTTTGCATTAGGAGTACTGCAAGTGGAAAAACGCAAGTGTTTTGTTACTAAAAGTATTACAACTCATAAGAGTTCTACCACTTGCCTTTATCCACGCCATCATGTATCCTTCTTATATTTCTTTGCCTTATTGTTATAATATGGTTGTAATTTTCAATAAATTAATTTTTTTTTAACACCATCTTTGACAATTTCATTGTACAATTATGAACCCGATCCGTTAAACGCAGACCATCCTGGGACCGAACCCAGACGTGGAACTGGAGAACTGTAAAATGAGCGATTTAGTTCCGACTAGGGCGGCGAATATCAAAGCCAGTCAGCTTTTGTTTGGGCTGGCGGTCCTCGTGTGTTTGTTCTCCGTCTGCTCCGAGTAGGCAATTTTCCCTTTCTGTCTCTGTTTCTTGGCCATTTAACTGAATTCCTTTGGGCGATTCGAAGCTGTCATTTGAATAATTATTTTAATAAAAAAAAATGTATCGGCATAACTATGTTTACCAGATCAAAAAATGAAAATTCCGCTTTTTGAAAAAAATCCGGACATCCTTTTAAACATTGTCGTTATGTGAGAAAACGAAGCCAATTCTAGTATTTTCTCGAAGAATATTAAAATTTTAATATTAACAATTGACCATGGAGGATAGCTAATCCTAAAGAAAACATATATAAAAAAAAATTTCGACATTAAAAATGCATTTTATGAGATTTGTGACTTAACTTTAAATTTTTAACTTATAACTTTTTTAAGTTATATATGATTGTTAATTGATGCAGAATAATTTTTTAGAACGATTGAAAATGACATAAATTGGTCGAAACGTCTTATACTTTTAATAAATTAAGAATATATATTGGAGTGCTGCCGATGGATAGTTACTCCACATGTGTTTTTCATGTCATAATATACATATCAGCAGATTTACTAGTTATAATCATATTATAGTTGTAAATATCAATAAATTAAATTTAAAAAAAAAAAAAAAAAAGAATATATACAGACTGGATAATGTTTTTTTTCCCATGTTTTATGAAAATTGAATGTTTATAGTCCAGTATGTCCAGTGAAATATGTTCTATAAAACTATTATGAACGATTCGTAAGTGTTAAAAAGTATTTCTCGGAGCACAAAATATAAGAACGATGATCTTAATAATAATGTAAAATTGATTTTTAATAAACATCTTGAGCTTATTTGATTTTTTTATTTATTTCTTTACCTGAATTGTAGAAATTCCGGACAGCTTAGAATTCCCCCCGCATTCCGGACTTGGACCAATAATTCCGGACGTATGGCAACCCTAGGCCCTTGCCGGGTCTTGAGTTCAGTACATGGTAGCAACTGCACTGTTTAATGTCAGCGTTTATGCCGGGAGGTGATTAGGTCAAGATCATGCTCAACTGCGGGCTTTCCCCGTGACTGTGTGCTCACTTTCAGAGGCTAGGTTAGCACCAAAGGGGTCTCCAGAAAATCGATTGCTGCTAGCAGATTAGATATACAAAATCTCCTGCAGTCTCGAACAATTAACATTTTTTCTTAATGGAATAGTACGTATTTCATTTCTATTACCTAATTAGGGTACCTTCTTTATATTGGCTGAGAGCCCAATAATGTTCTGCGGATTTCCAGGGTCCGTCTACACCTGTTAACAGATTAAATAATTTGTCTGCAACTGTAAGGATAGTAACTCAACAATCTATATCCTGAGCTACCAAGCTCCCGAAATTATATTTTTTTTATTTGATGCTAAGAAATTAGGATTATGAATTATTGTAAATATTGGTCTGTTTTTTCGTAGTTCGTATTAAAATAAATTAAATTCATGATTTTATCATCCACAACAAAAATCTGAGAATCTTAAGATCAAAGTAAACCTATCAGCTATAAACTCAAATGTTTATTGTGTATAAATTGATGCTTCGGCAAAAATATTGAACGCGGAAATTTTTTACAAAGTCCGATAAAATAACCCAGGATTCCTCTAGGTTCTTCTTCAGGATTTCTGTCGACGGACTTTCACTACTACTAAGTGACTTAATAAATAAATAACACACATACACAAAGACAAAAAACTCATCCCAACTGGAGCAATGAGGCGATATCCATTTACATCTAAATATTTGCTTCCTTCAGGTGACTTGAGTGGCTTCCGTTCAGCTGTTTGCTTCGCCAAGGAGCAGAAAAAACTTTAAAAAAGCGACTTCCCACGAACAGAGGCTAACTAGAACTGTAGCGTCCTCCGTACCCTCGTCAGATCGTAAGATGAGAAGTCCCGCGTGGTCTACTAAAAGGTAGGCAAACACCTGAGGCGCCTGTCCGCTTCCTCTGCTGCAGTTGTTTGGAGAGACCGGGCGGCTTCTGGACGACTTCTTTGTTAGTTGCTCTATATTAAAAATAACACTGAATAATAATATACTTTAATTATAGTATAATATGTAGATGAAAATAAGTCGGCAACAAATAATCGATCTGAAATCGAAACTTTGGATTCCCTAATCCATTTATTGTAATTATTATAAACATATTAAATAATAAAACCCAGTCTAAAAACTATATTAGATCATAGGTATGATCTGATGACTATATTATTAGATGACATGACTATGAGTTATACACCCACACTGAAAACATTACTGACGTGATGAGGAAAAGAAAAATTACATTTGATGGCCATGTGAGACGAATTAACCCAACAAGATTGACAAACGAAAACCAATGGGGCCTAGTTCACTGAACCAGTCAAAGATTTTTGAGACCGGGCGATATTCCGGAGCGACAACCCCTGAAGACGAAGCTTGCACCTCACTGGAGTTTCCAAGAAAAGCCTAAGCTTAAAACGGATAAGAAGTGGACTGAAAAAAGCGAGAACATCGAAAATTCATTCAACGGTACTGGGCTAATGTTAAAGCTGAACGGAGAAAGTGGTTGGAATAACGTGATCCTCAGGTGGCCGAAACGTAAGAAGAAAAAGAAGATGCTAGGCCATTTTGCTTACTTAATCATCACAAGGGAAATAGGACGACATTTCTAAACTCACGCCTCACCTAAATTTGTCAAATCCTTTAGAAAGTCCAATAAAATCCTATTGAAAATATAGTCATGTCACACAAATAAAATTGGCAATCTGGATATATCTACAACACGTTATAAGTTAAGAAATATTAAAAAAAATTGAACGTAAAATGTGAACTAGTCGATTTCCCTATCGAGATATTAACTGTGATAAATCGAACACACGAAAGATTAAGCTTTGATAAATCGATTTTGAGAAAGATTCGACTGTTGGCTCCGTTCGATTGGGCTTGTAAACGTTCAGATTTATAGAAATTTCTATGTTATTTTTTATGTTATATATATTATCCTTCCATGAAAATATGTTATTCTGCCATGACAAATATCTTGTTCTGCCATGACAAATATATCTACACCAAACGATAATCCCTTAGAAAACGTTCTTATCGATTTTGTAATTTTTTCTGACACATCTGATACCAAATTTATAGATGATATATTTTAAGTCATCGAAAAAATGGTACCAGTGCATTAGCAAGTTCTCTTTTATAAGAATTTATATGTTCTGTGACGTAAGAAGGGGAATGATTAGGTAAATAGGTAAGGTGCTTAGGTAAATAGGTGCAGGGAGATACTCCTGAGAAAAAAAATATAAGTATATATTTCTGATTTTTACATTACTAAAAACTAGGAATTCAACTTAGGTAATAATAAAATATTTTTTATTTATTTTATTGATCCTGATTATTTAAATATTTCTATTTTGAATAGAATAGATTTGTGGCCTGGTTACGTGCCTGGTAGCTCAGTTGGATGAGTGCCGCACTGGATATGCGGAAGACCTGGGTTCGAATCCCGGCCAGGACAAATCTTTTCTCTTCAAAATAAAAATATTTAAATTAATAATAATAATACTGAACAGAGAGGTGAAGATAAAATTAAAATTATAGCTATGAGTTAATACCACATCAAAATATGGAACATTGGATTAACAAAATTACTATTTAAGAAAATGAAAACTTATATAATTCAAAGGCATTAATATATGGATAAACAACCATATATATATCACTGGCTCAGGGTCATTCTTATAGTTGGAGCTTAAAAAATAATAACAGAGATTAACAATATCGTTCTTGTAAATACAATAAAAATATCCCGATCGTATGAGCTCTGATATTTATTTCTTGTTTCTGCATAAAATTGACAGACAAAAAACATATGCTTTAAATCGTCAAGTGAATAATATAAGTATATATACTTGAAGGCGGACCAACCTTCAATTTACAATTTATACAATTTTTCATGTTATTCTACTACTAGTTGCTCAAATTGTTTAACTGTAATTCTACATTTATTCTGTAGTTAGGATATTGTAGCTCTCTGAACAGTCCATTGTAAAACTGTTGTTTTTTTAATGAAACTTCAAAACATATATTAGGGATATCAATTAGAAACACTTGGTTATTGTTTGCCTGGGAACGGTAAGATACACACTAGAGTTAGCGGTGTAGTGAATCGATTCCCGCAGAGCGACATCTGTTCTGGAGCGGCGTGGAGAATTGAGCACGAAGGTCCTTCAAGTTACAGCAGCTATTCGCTACCCTCTCTTGTAGGTTAGGTGCTTCCTGACCTAGGATAGGTAATATAATATAGGAATATAGGGAAGATATAGAGAGTATAGGGACTATATTGAGAATATTGGGAAAATACAGGGAAGATACACGGAAAATAGGAATACCGGGAACAGAAATGGGATTAAAGGCAGTCAGATATGGGGTCTATGTCCCAATCCAAATTATCCGTTTCAGGCAACTTCAACACTTATTAGACAGCAGCTCTAAGCTCCCAATTAATTACAATAGACTCAATATACTATATATAAGACCAGTATATAAATATAACAGTATATTATATATTACAATAGACTCAATATATAAGACCAGTTTTGATTTACGTAGTTGAACTTGGGGATTCCATTAAAGCATAGATAATAATAATATCTGGTTCAATAACACGTCACTAAGTCTGGGCCGCCTCCAGCATTCTCCGCCAATCAGCTCTATCCTGTGCAGCATCCCACCAGCTTCTAGCATTAAGAAGGGTACGTACATTGCTCTCTAAGATTTGTGCTTAGTACTCCGAAGCGATCGCGCGTCTCCCATCTCTATGATGGGTTAAAGTGGCTCTTCCCTCCCTTCCGAAGACAATATTTCCTCTGTTCATTCTTATACCAATCCATTCACTCTCAACACCCTTCATATATCTACAGTCTCCTCCAATTCAAATCATCAGTTCAACACCATACAACAATATCCCGCCTTTCTGATATCTATATACGTTCACACAGAACTAAAGCATTCGAACGTTCCTTTCTCGCCCGCTCCACCACAATGTGGAACTCAATCCCTCCTAATATCCGTCATACTCCCTCTCTATCATTATTCAAATCCTTGCTGTATCAACATCTATTAGCTTCCCAAAAGGATAGTCTCTAGGTAGGTTAGTCATTTGCTTAGAATACAATGTATATAATAACTCATTGTGTTATCTAGTTCTTTTAATTCTGCTCTTTGAAAAGCTGTACATCATGTAAACAAATTATTGAATGCTAGCTCATGCATTCAATTTCAAAAGCTATGGCTTTATCTATTCTCTGTAATTGCTTAATATCCTGTCAAGATCTGTACTATTTATTTACTAAGTATTATTTTTGTTTATATATTTCTTTTTAAATTGTTTTCTGTCATGTTTTCACGCTTTATGATTTGTAACATTTAGCCTTCTGGCCAGATAAATATTATGTTTTTATTCCTGTTCATATCTGTTATTCTAAAGGGACTTTGTCCCAGAATAAAGTTACTTTTCTATTCTATTCTATTCTATTCTATTCTACATCCTCCGCTAAAGCTTCAATCCACCTCACGTTTGGTCTCCCTACTCTCCCTATGCCATAGATTCCCTAAGTGAAAATCTTCTTGGGGGCCGAGTGTCCTCCTTCCGTGCCATGTCACCTGGCCAAATTTGATTGTCCTGACAACATCTGAGGTGTTATAGAGGTCGTATATCTCTCTGTTGTATCGCCTTCTCCACATTCCTCCCACTTTTACTGGTCCGAAAATCTTCCTCAGGATAGTCCTCTCGAAAATTAATAGCCTTTTATCTCCTGCCTTTGTTAGAGCCCAGACCTCTGAGCCATATTTGAGTACCGGTCGAATCAGGGTTTTGTAGAACAATAGCTTTGTCTGCCCAGAGAGGAACCTGCTAGTTAGTTGCTTCCTTAGGCTATAATAACACCTATTATCAGAATTAATTATTTTTCTTATTTCCTGAGTTAAGTCATTTTGTGGATTAATTTCTGTCTAATTAGACGAAGCTGTCAACGCAATCGAATCGGACTGACCAACTTCGATCTAAAGCATATAATACTTCTAATATCCCAATCTTACTCTTTAAATTGATATGAATAAGATCATCCATAGTGACCTAAATGTCCCATTCGTTTCTGATTTGTCCCGAACCCGGTAACATTCCTTTCATGAAAACTTTATTCCTACTCGAATCAACTAGTCAACATCTTTCAAACTTAGCAACATCTTCAATTTCCGTCAATCCTCATAGGTGTTTCAAAAGAAGAGGGCAATGGGACCATCTAACTCAAATCTGTTATTTGAATACTACCAGTGGGGAATTACTCGACTTTAATTTTTGTCATGTCATTATATTTCATTTATAGCATTAACATATACACGTTTTATTGTCAATATAGTTGTGAATTAAAAAAAATATATATATATAAATAAATGTGGAAGAAAATGGTCCCGTTAGAAGTCGAATAAAATTCTCTTAAATAAGGAGGACTATTTATTAGAAAGCCAACGTTTCGGCCCACATTGCTTATCTTCTTCAGGGATTATAAGGGGTCGAGGGTTAAAAGTGAAATACAAACTCCCCTTGTTTAAGAGATTTTTTTTTTATCTCCACCTTGACCATTTTGTTCCTCAATTATTTAAGGTCAAGGTATATTCTTCAAAATCAATATAAACATTTACAACTTATAATTCATCCTTCATAGCCTATGTAGCATTACTTGATATTACAAATTTGTGCCCAAAGCTTTTTATATTGTTAAGTCGAAATGACGAATGTCTACTTTTGTAGTACACTTGAGCACTCGTAAGAAGAAGAATATCTTAATTGAAGACGTATGTATTAAGTATTCTTCCAAGAAGTAAGGATATTCTTCATCGTTTTCCAGTAAGAATATTTAAGAGTGATGTATCCTTTTAAATGGTACATTCGTTTTCATAACTCCCGTGAGAAAAATGATCAGTAAATTTTCTTTTCCCCAAATTATGGAGGATGTTCTCTTCCCGCAGAGAATGTAATCCCCCAAACAGACTCCAGGCAGTCCAAGATAAACGGATTTCTGGTTAACTGCGACAAGGGCTCGTTAAACCAAAGGACCAGTAAGGACCCAGAAGAATTATACCGTTGTAGTGCTGCAGAAGGATGGTGCCAGCTATATCTTAAGCGAAAGCGTCCTCAGGATTTAACGGGTATTTCGTCCCATTCCGTTTTATAATCGTCTGCAAGTTCACAATTCACCCATGTGCAGGTCCTGGATGGGTAATATATTGCAAATTAATATAAAAATATATTGCAAAATATATTGATATTATTGCCCAATACCGTTTTCGAACATAAGGAAGAAAATAAGGATGGAGGTCAAACAAATTCTTTTGTATAGTGAGAACTATTTATTCGAAAGCTGACGTTTCGATCCACATTTCAGGTCTTCTTCAGGGCTAGCAGGAGTGTCACACTTGTAGACTGGAAGAGAATTTGTTTGACCTCAACACGGACCATTTCCCTTCTCATATATATAAGTTCAACTAATATTATTCAACATGTTTTCGAATATAGTTTAAATCATAGAAGCAAAATCAAATTTTAGCATCGAAATCAGATCTTTTTTTTTGCCCAAGATCGCATGTACGTGGCTACGCTCTTGTTTGCCTACGCAGTTGGTCATAATATTTTTTAAATAGAATAAAATATATTTGGTAATGCCGTCCTTCGGAAGGGGAATAAAATGGGGTTTCCGAGCCTGTACTGATTATTCCTGGAGGCAAAATTTAGGACTCTCACTGTAGCATTTTCCAATTAGCCAAAGTTGCATAAAGTTACGTTAAATGAACAAACAACGTCTCTTGGTATTTTTTGAGATATAAGGCTTTTTGTTTGGTATTTTTCCATTCACGTCTTAACCTACATATTACGAACTTGCGTCTAAGAAAGAGAACGAATTATAAACCAGATCCTCCAATTATTGGTTACTGTTTGGACTCCACCTTCTTTTTCGGATATTTTTTTATTCAGCGTAATCCACCTCCAGCACGGAACCACCCACGCTGCTTCAGACTCGAGAAAGCTGTGATCAAGCCGTGCATGATTTGCGATGTTGGAGCGAAGCTGGCACTTATTGCCGGGAACTGCAGGATGACTCTTCCTTACCCCACAAGATCTAACGATAGTGCATCCCGATCGTCTTATCAGCTGCATCCATAATGTTGCATTATATTGAAGGAGGCCCCACGGGGATCTGTTTCGGGTGTAACGGGGAGAAAAAAAGCAGGAACAGATTGCACCGAACCTCCTGAAGATAGCGATCTAAATCAGGGCTTTATCGATTATTACATTTCTTACAGAGGGTTCTAATACCCGCTATCTCGGAGATCTCTTGCGCAAGATGGATGAGGCCGCCCGGACGAGAATATTAGGCTATAGTTTCATCGTACTGAAGTGATTCTCGTAAAATGAAACTCCATGAATATCTGAATATTTATAATTATCAACTTAAAAACGAACGTTATTTACTTATTTTATGTTACAAATATTTATTGGTATGTTTACCTGTACCACTACAACCCAT
This sequence comes from Troilus luridus, assembly GCA_964056705.1. NCBI lineage: Eukaryota > Metazoa > Arthropoda > Insecta > Hemiptera > Pentatomidae > Troilus > Troilus luridus. Next base: position 6,082,420 of record OZ057414.1, on the reverse strand, counting down.
GAAGGGTCTGGGGTTCAATACATGGTAGAGACTGTACTGTTTCATGGACAACGGTTCTGCAAGGAGGTGACTTGTCCTAAGGTCACGCTCGACCGCCAGATTTTTCCCCCTTATTTCGGGTACCCTACTTTTATAATATTTTTATAGAGGCTGGGTGAGCCCCAGGAGGGTCCTAGATCCTATATGATCCATCTCCCACTGCAAACAGACTAAATAAAAATCATGGCCTGCAGCGGGATTTGAACCAGGATTTCCGGCATGGCAACTCAGTACTCTACCACGGAGCCACTCCTCTCCCTATTGGTATTTACATCTGTATATACCAATAAATAAATAAATAAGAAGAAAATATCCACCAGTATTACTCAAATATCAGATTCAACTCAGAAGGTCACAAGGCCATCTTCTTTTCCTCCTCGGAGGATTGTCATAAATTAAAAAAGTAGTAGGAAAAATACAAAAACAAACAAAAGTCTCAAGCTTCAAAAAATACCCAAAGGTCCTGTCGAAAGATGTATGTAATTACTATAAATATCTGGTAAGACACGAGTGGACCAACACCAAAACAGTCAGAAACCTTAAATTTAAAATTAACAGAATCCTATAATACCTGTAGAGATTTCGTCAAATTAGGTTTCATTTAATCATCAGAAGGTTATACGATGATGAGAAAATGTAGAATAAAAACAGATAATTGTATTATTAAAAAAAATATATTTATTGAAATTTACAACTATATATAACAATAATACTTCAAGTAATTAGAATGAAAGACGTATATAATAACATGAGTTAAATCCAAGTAGAGAATTTGGTAATCGAATAACAAATTTAACATAGAAGGTCACGCGGCCATCTTCTTTTCAGAGTTTAATGCTAGCGTGGAAACCAGTAAGTTTGAGTGGGAATAAAGTTTGTCATGAAAAGGCTGGTATCGGGTTCGGCCCAAATCAGCCTTAGTGGATGGGTTATTGGAGCCTCAAAGCTCCACTGCCCAAGTCCAAATAGGTCTTATAATATTAATGTATATGAGTCTTTTGTAATTAATTAATTGGCAGCTTAGACTTTGTAAGTGTTGAAGTAGCCTGAAACCGAGCGAGTACTTATTATTAATAAATTAGAGAAAAAACCCGAAATAAGCTAGTAGTATTGCAAAGTCAATCTATCCTTTGAAGTAAAAGATCAGAATTATGATCCAAATCAACGCATAACAAAATTCGAATTAATATTCAGCCCTCGATCCTGTTATTTAAAAGGATGCTCAGATTAATCACAGTAATAATTTTAAATAACCATTTGTTGACATAGACGATATTTGACAAATTATAGTTGCTGAACTAATTAGCGAAGGAACTAATAAAATAACCGAACGAAGCCATTTGTATTCAGAAGAGGCCTCGACGAAGATTGGGCCGGGCCTGACTTATATATTCCGAGCACAGATGAAAACTTTGTCGAGACACAATGATTATTGTTCGCCAGCTTTTAATATGCAACAGCCTGAGGCAGTTCGGGAACGAATCCTTATTTGGTGAACTAGTTGGAGGTAGTTATGAACTTGTAGGCAATGAGTAGGTGGACGATACCGTATTTATACATCATAGAGTATTTATTAAGTCTGTTTATTTACAAAAGCTTAGTGATTCGAGCCCAAGAGCTTTGTAGGCAATGATAGGTTCATATTTATTCATATATGTTACAAAGTGGATGATATTAATAGCTAGCTGTCCCGGCAGACGTTCTTCCCTATTTCCCTAAAACAAAGGGCTTCCAAATTTTCTCAAACCATTAAAATAGCAACTTCATAGATTGTTGGTGCACTGAACACATGTTCTCCTACATAAGTTTTACCAGCTGTGATTACAACTTTATGATTACCAGCTGGCATAAGATCCAGTCCAGTTTTACAAAATGTATTTAATTGATGGTATTGATTAAACAAAATTCGTAATTGTTCTACAATAGGCCTCCTCACTGAACTGTTATTTTTCATTAAAGGATCAAGAAAAGTGAGGAAAAAAAAATTAGCCGAATTGATCGAGCAATTCTCGAGTTTTGCGCTTAGCAACACATTTGGCGAATTATTTTTATTTATAGACATAATCAAACGCAAACCCTAATAAACTTTTACTAACTACTAACGCACCTTTGTTTTGCTTTGATTGACGTCAAATGTTTGACAGCTGGGAACAGAGTGGATTGTATGGGAAAAGAAAAGTGTAGTTTTTATTATTTCCCTCGACATTTTTACGTTTTTTCTCTCCATAAGAACCTTCTTTGGGCCTTAACGAAAATAAGAGAAAACAAATAGCCGAATTGGTCGAATAGTTTTCGAGTTTTGCGCTTAGCAACACATTTGGAGAATCATTTTAATTTATATATATAAAACAACCTGCACCAATGGTCTTGGGTTTAGCGCATGGTTGAGAATGAACTTCTAGGACAACTGTTGTATAGGGTAATTTTGTGTGTTATATTTAGCCATGAACACGACTCAACCGTCAGATTTGTCCATGATAATTGGTGTAATTTATTGAGACTGGATGAACCCTAGAAGGTTCAGTAGACCCAATAATGTTCATCCGTATATATTAATAGATTAAATAATTTATCTGGCACAGCAGATTTCAATCAGGGACCTTCGCCACTCAGAAACTCAGTATTCTACAAATTGTGCTTTAATATATAAATAAGGTTTTGATTTAATAATAAGGCTTAGGAAACACGAGGGTTCGAAGCCGAAACCAACCTCTACGTAATTGCTCGTAAAGCGATCATCTACACCGCGGTCTACCTCTTGGACGCTTCTCAGTCGAAACAGCGCTTATTAACTTTTACGGATACGTTCGTTACTTAATCTTAAGATTTCAAAACTGGAGAATTAAAATAAATTCTCAAAAATCCCATCAAATCACTTTTACCTTACGTCGTAAACCAATGACATCCTGCCCTTCAGTATCCTTTAATAATATCCTACTGGTGCCTGTAGAACAGATCCGATACTTAGGGTTGCACCTCGACAAACGATTAACCTGGAATCCTCATACGAGACTGAAAAGACAAGAAACCGCTCGACGTTTCAGGCTACTTCAACACTTCCTAGACACAACACTCTCTAACCTCCTAATGAACTACAAAAGACTCATCTACATGACCATCATGCGACCTATTTGGACTTACGGAGTAGAGCTTTGGGACTCCACTAAGCCATCGAATACCTCTCGTATCCAATCCCTACAATCCAAAATCCTTCGTAAAATCCTTAATGCTCCTTATTTTGTTAAGAATAAAATCATCCATAACGACCTTAATGTCCCATTTGTTGCTGATTTGTCCCGAACCCGCTATCTATTCTTTCATAACAAACTTCATTCCCACTCAAACCCTCTAGTTTCATACCTAGCTTCCTCTTCAATTCCCGATAATCCACCGAGGCGTCCGAAAAGATGGCCACGTGACCTTTTTATTTGAACTAGTGATTTGAGTACTACCAGTGGGAAGTTTCTCTACTTGTCATTTTCACATGTCATTTTGTATCGCTTAGCCTATTTACTTGATGTATTATTGTAATATTAAGCTCATTTTATTATTCGTGATGCTTGATTGATACTAACCGGGTGCATTCTTTGCAATTCCGTGATTTATATAACCAGTAGTAAATAAATCTTTGTCAATTTGTAGGAATATAAATACTTTTCTAGATCTAGCAGTTCTGGAGTATGTGGAAATTACATCTTTAATCCATAGCATCGATTCCATAGGAATGCTTCACGGTCTTCGACTGGTCCTAAGTGACACCACAATGACATAGGTGCTCCGTCCTGCTCGTACTGAGGGTACTCCCATCTATCTAGTATCCCATATCCAGCTGTGTCTGTTAAATTATGTAGTTTATTAATAGCCATGGATGGGCCCCGTAGATCTGTAGATCTCAATTGATCTTATTGCAGAACCTCTAAAAGGTGCCCATTTTTTAATATGAGGGTGAAACATGCCAGTGAGGATGATCTCGAACAAATCACTTCCCTGCACAACCGTCCTGGAAACTGTACAGTCGCAACCGTCTACAGAACCAAAGAACCTTCATAGCATTTTTTTATTTATGTAATTTATTTCAAATATGATATTTTACCTAGTCAGATAACTGTTAATAATTTTCAATATTTTTATTTTGAAGAGAAAAGATTTGCCCCACGCGGGATTCAAACCCGGATCTCCGGCTCACCGTGGCAACGCACTAACCATTTGAGCCACCGGGGTCGCTCCCTGCCTAATAATAAATTATAAATAATATAATGACGTATGTCAAAAAGGTCCTAAATGAGGCAGAGATCCGAGTTCGGATCCTGGCTGGGGGTAAATATTTTCTCTTCAAAATAAAAATATTTAAAAATTAAAAGCGATGATTAAAAAATTATAATAAATTATAAATAATATAAAGCCGTATGCCAAAAATATCCTAAAATTAAAAGTAATGTTCAATGAACATTCTTCCTCGTGCATACATCCCAAATTGCTAGAACACGGGGGATATGGGATCGGTGAAGAGAACAGATTTGTCCTAGGTAGGGAGCGACCCCGGTGACTCAAATGGTTAGAGCGTTGCCACGATGAGGCGGAGATCCGGGGTCGAATCCTGGCTGGGGGCAAATCTTTTCTCTTCAAAATAAAAATATTAAAAAAATTAAAGCAATGATTAAAAAATTATAATAAGTTTATAATTTTTATTTCCCATTTTAAAAAGTCCTCATTTCTATGGAATGTATTAAAAATATGTTTCCAAAATAAATGATTAACATCAAAAAAGCCAAGTATTGTGGTTTTGAGAAGAAAATTCCGTAAACTTGGAGCAAACGTTTTAAAAAGGGAGACAAACTTCTAAGTGACCCAGAGACGAAAACGAAAAGTGCATTCCTCGGATGCATGACTGCGAGCGCACCCCGTCGACACAATTTCCTCCCGAGACAAAAAGAAGATAGCCAAAGAGGCGGAAGATGACTGGCTTGCTCAGCAGGACTTTGTTGATGCTTCAAGCACGGACTTCCGAGGCAGTAAAGTCCAAGGCCCGCTAGTGCAGATAGTCCTTAACGATCCCAGATAGTCTGCAAGATGTCCTGTTTGTTCTTGCATCTGTCCGGGAGCCTGCATTGCTATCTTGGTCGTCTTAGCAAGGCGGAGGGATTACATATTAACCGCTTTTATTTTCAATTAATCTAACTACTTAGCAAGAGATACTTAATCCTCTAATTTAGCATGCTATACTATACAATTCGTCTTGTAGGGGTAGTAGGAAATAATAGAAAACCAATCCGTTTATAGATAAAGTAAGAAACGATCTACTTAAAAAAAAAATTACCAATACATCCATTAAGGATAATGTATTTAGTACATAATATAGAGACTGTATTGTTTCTAAGGCAAAATATAGTTAGAGAGGTGATTTGCTCAAGATAGTTCTAATTTTCATCTAAACAATTCCATCGCATTCTATAAACAAAAAAATATGTAACTTCACAACCCATAAAAGTAATTAGATTCATTACATGGAGATTGAACTGTCTCTCAACCAACTAACAATTATACAAGGATTAATTCCTTACGGACTAGCAGATTTTCCTCTCGTTAAGGATACCGACTTTACTGGCTGGGTGAGCCTCACTAGATATTAGGAGATAACCGGGGCTTTCAACATATGAAGAAATTATCTGCCATAGCTGGGATATGACTCCGGTTCCTTGAGCACAATAAATCAACTCTGGGATATTAATCGTTTTAAGACACATAAAATAAAACATAATCGAAGAATGAATTAATAGATAGCCATAAACCATTATGAATCATGGTATTAGTTGGGGGGTGCAGTCATAAATTGTGAAATTGGGTGAGAGATTGTGGTAATTTGAAAGATTATTCATAAGGAAGAAAATAGTTGGGGGTGCAGTCAAATGAAAACACTAAATAAGTGGTAGCTTACTTAATTATGTGCCGACGTTTCGACCCACTTTGTGGGTCATCTTCAGGGCTATAGGACGCTGTAGCAAGAGTAGACGCGGTGTAACTGACCGCGTTTGGTAATAAGCTACCACTTATTTAGTGTTTTCATTTGACTGCACCCCCAACTATTTTCTTCCTTACGTCTATCTTCCAGTCAACCATCCCCTCGCTTCTCATGAAAGATTATTCATTTGGTCCTGGGTAAGATTTCTAGATAAAAATAGGGTGAAGGTAGAAATACGTTAATCAAATGAGTGCATGTTTTGTATAAATTCTCGTATTTTAAGATTGAGCAGAGATTTTTTGAGTTTGAATGAGAAATTACATAATGAGGGATTTAGGGATTTTGATTTGGTGACATGATTGAGGGCATTGGCTATAAAATTTGGAAAAACGGAGTTAGATCGGCATTTTAGGAGGAAAATGTGCGTGTAGGAGGTTAATGTGAGATTTTAGGGGTGGAACCGAGTATTTGATTGAGGAGAAGGATATATTCTGTGGGGGAATAGTTGAGATAAGAGGAGAGGAGGCAGTCTCATCATAGCCGAGAAAGTTTTGGCAAGTATGATTGATAGATGAGAGAATCGAAGGGATATGTTGAGTAAAAATCCTAGTCCAGTCCTCTCATGATATTTAAGTGTGGGATCGAACTAATATCACGAATCGGTAGCCCTACAATCCGCAATCAGTTCACTGATCGGCACCTTCGCGCCAAACCAGATATCTGCTTCTTCGATCAATTGATTTCGCTTCGTGAGGCTCGTGACCAGCTGATAGACCTCGACTAATCGATGATAATGGAATCGAGTTCTTTAACTATTCGCTAATTCGTCCGGTCCGATTTCCTCTACACGTTCCACTTCCGCTACCTTTGTCATTTTCCGATCATCCGGGCGGCTATTAACGTCTCCATCTTCTGATCGTGTCTTGTTTCCTAGATCCACTCCAGATTATAAAACCACTCCATACTGATAAAACGTATTCAGACTAATAATCTGTAGGTGGAACGCGATTTCTTGAAAACGTGCGAATATCAGGTTATTAGGATCAATAGCCTTAGTAGACTAGTGGTGATTCACATGTTCGAAGTTGAGGAAGATCTCTAATAAGTAAAAAAATAATTAATTGTTACCATTAATTAATGATTTAATTTAATGATATTGATTAATTAATTTATGAAAAATGTAAGAAATTATGAATACAAAAATCCGTACCGCTAAGTACCGCCGAACCCTTGAAGGGTCTTATGTTTAGTACATGATGCTCTACTGGGATCTGAGTGGCTCAGTCGTAGAGAACTGAGTTGCCATGCCGGAAATCCTGGTTCAAATCCCGCTCCTTCTGGGGCTCACCCAGCCTCTATAAAATATTATAAATATAAGGTACCCAAAATAAGGGGGGAAATCTGGCTGTTGAGCGTGACCAAGGACATGTCAACTCCTTCCAGAACCGTTGACCATGAAACAGTGCGGTCTCTACGATGTACTGAACTCCAGACCCGTTCACGGGTTGTAGTGGTATTGGTTTTTAGATGCTGTACTATTTCTAAGACGTTTGTGCAGGGAGGTGAATAATCACCACCGAGATCATCTTCAACTACCAGTTTTTCTCCTAATTAATGGTACCTACTTTTTAGAAGCTGAATTAGCCCCAGGTGGATTCGAACCCCAGCCTTCAGCACGCCATACACTAAGCTGCCTCTCTACTTATTAACAAATTATACAATTAATAAACATATCCAACCAACGTTAAGGATTCATTAGTATTAGTAAATTAATAAGTCATTTTGCGCCATTTAAAATTAATTAATTTAACATAATTTTGATCTACTTTCTATTAATTGCCTATATTGGTACATTCTTGAATCACATTTTCGTCGATAGAGCATCGAAAAGTTTTCGCTGTGTACTATTTGTCATATTCTAAAAAAAAATCTATTTATAGAAATTTACAACTGTATACAGAATACATCAAGTAAATATAATGAAAGATAAATCATGTCCAAAGACAATGGCAAGTAGAGAAACTCCCCAGTGGTAGTACTCAAATAAAGAGTTCAGCTTAGATCACGAGGCCGTCTTCTTTTCAGACGCTTCGGAGGATTTTCAGGAATTGAAGAGGTTGCGAGGTTTGAAACTAGTGGGTTTGAGGGGAAATGTAGTTTGTCATGAAAAGATTGATATCGGATTTTGGACAAATCAGCAACTAACGGGACATTAAAGTCATTATCGATTACTTTTTTTGTAACCAAGTAAGGAGAATTGAGGATTTAAGGAAGGATTTCGGATTGTAAGGATTGGATACGAGAGGGATTCGATGGCTTAGTGGAGCCCCAAAGCTCTATTCCGTAAGTCCAGATGGGTCAAATTATTGTCATGTATATGAATCTTTTGTAATTAATTGGGAGCTTACAGCGTTTGTCTTGTCATAATTTTTAAAAAAACTGCTTCTGTATAACTTGTAAGATTTCTATTCCTATGATCAAGGAGCGGGGTGATATTCATTAGATCGTGCCTAATCGCAAGGTTTTTCACTCAATAAAGGATACCAAATTCATAGAATTGTTAGCATAACTTTGCTCAAGGTCACAAGTTAGCAGCCCGGCAGGTGGCCTTAAAGGGTTTAAAAAAATGTTTTTATGCCGTTTTTCGGAGGGGACGTAAAATTGCAGTACTGAGCCTGTGCGATTTCAGGTGCTAGTTAAAGATCCTTACCCTCATTATAACGTGGGTACGAAAATTTAGGGCTCCCTCTGTGACCACAATATCATAATGTTCAATAAAAAAAACAAAAAAAAAACGTTTTATATAGGCTGGGTTTGCATACCTCCTGAGGTCCATATATGGCTGATTAAACAATCCATCTGCATCAGCAACTCATGTCTTTGAATTCTGATTTATCTCGCTCCCTATGAAGGATTAACTAAGGCAAATTTTATCATTTGAAAAACAAATTGGAATTATTAAAAAAATCGGAGCAATTCGAACTGTAATTTTTTTTTCCGATACGTTACTGAGGCTATTTCCTAAGCATTGAATCAGAGCCTCCTCAATCCGCTTCGGCACCACCGCCAAAGAGATCTCCTCATGTTGCTCCTTTGTAGTCCTGGATCCGCGAACTTTACGACGGCGGAAGATGAGGGTGATCCTGGTGCAAGGACACGCCCGCCTTTGTATCCTCCGTCCTTTAAACTCGCCCGACCATCCTCAGCGGCCCTCTTTGCTTCCTCATCCTTGGCGAATGTTTGCTTTGTCTTAGCACACTATAATTGCCTCAGATCTGGTCAGCTTAATGTCTCATTCCTCTGATTGCTTCGCCTTGTTGTGATTTATTTTATTTCTTTGTTAGAAAGCTTATTGACTGCTTCTACACCGATCTCAAATTTAATCGAAGAATTGTTGACGTAATTTCTGCAACATCATGTTGAAAGTTTGTAAGATGTAGTAAAACAATAGTTTGGAATATCCGAAAACGAAAAAAATTGATAATAGCAAATACAGATGGGATGATATCAGTATGACATCATAAGTTAAAGTTGGTTTCGTAATCTTAGAATAAAATAGAAAATTAACTTTATTTATTCCGAGGCAAAGTTCATTTAGAATAAATAACAAACATGAACAGAAAAAGAAATATAATATGTATCTGACCAAAAGGCTTCATAATTTTTTTTCTCATAACGTTTTTAAAAAGGGGGGGTTAATGATTTTCTGTTCAGGGCATTCTATGTACTCCGTGATACCAATCCGTAAAAATAAATCCATTAAGAACAGATGGTTCCAAATAGTGAGTAGTTTTATTTTTCAGTTCCCATTGCAAGTCCTACCACCGCGAACAGTACCTTGTACTTCACCAAGGACATTGGTTTAAATAGTACCTAACACCTATTTGCTTAGGCACTTCGATACTTTATCGGACGTACAGGACTTTCTAATTAAACGGAACAAGTAATTGTGTGACAGTAGGAGTTACGTATTAGAGATAAGTCGGTGAGAATTTGTAGGTTAGAAACTAAAGGGACATTGGGAGCTGGTACCTACTGCGCAATGTTTCTATTTATTTTTTGTTTTTTTTATATAGGCTATAATGTTAGGGAAGGGGTGGTCCAATGTTAGAGTCCTAAGATCCTGTGCTGCAGAATCAAGCTCGCTAGAATAGATCAGTTAGCATCTGAATATGGGACCTTGTGAGATCTGCAGACTCTTCTGGGACACACCCAGCCTTTGTAATGGATACCTTATTTGGAGGAAGAACCTAATGTTTGAGCATAAATCTGTACCACTACAACCCGTGAACGGGTCTGGGGTTCAGTACATGGTAGAGACTGTACTGTTTCATGGACAACGGTTCTGCAAGGAGGTGACTTGTGCTAGGTCACGCTCAACCGTGGCAACGCCATGATTTTGGCCAAATCTAGTCTCCACAACCTATGTCCTACAAATATTACAGTCTCTACCATATACTGACTCCAAGACCCGTTGTAGTTGTATGGTTTTTTTTTAATTTTGAAGTTAGTACTTTCAGTGTGTATAATATTAAGAGTCTTGTGGTGTTGTTAGCTGCTATTTTTTTGGTTCCTTGAATTATTCAATATCTCTCATATATTTTTTATTACTTAGTAATGCGGATTTTTAATATCACATGTACTTTTTTAGTTATATTATTATAATTCTGGGAGCGGAGTGGCTCAGTGGTAGAGCACTGAGTTGCCATGCCGGAAATCCCGCTATGGACAAGACTTTTATTTAGTCTGCACCCAGCCTCTATAAAATATTATAAGAATAGGGCACCCAAAAATAAGGGAGGAAATCTAGCGGTTGAGCGTGACTTACGACAAGTCACCTCCTTGCAGAACCGTTGTCCATAAAACAGTACAGTCTCTACCATGTACTGAACCCCAGACCCGTTCACCGGTTGTAGTGGTACAAGTTTTTACAGGTCATTATTATAATTCTATGTACCTTCCTAGGTTTTTAGTAAATTGTTTTACATCGGCTGTGTCGTTACTAACTTACTAAACCAGATTATTTAATATATTTTATCAAAAACAAGGCTGTCTTTTTTCATTATCGCTATAAATATTAACACGAACACATCCTAAAGTTTTTTGTTTACTTATACCTGGAACTCGTGATTCTTTATTCATGACATGGTTTATTAGAATTTTGTTAAAGAAAAAATACATTTTTTTCAAATTCAAAATTTTGTCAGATAATATTATAAATTTATTAGCAAAAATAAATTTTCCATAAATTCCTAGCTTTTAAAGGTTCAATCTTCTTGCATATCCGTATTCCAAAAATGGAACTTCTTAATCTGTTCTTTCTTTGCCTCAGCTCCGAATTTTTATACCATTCATTCAGTTCACGTTTTGCTGTAAATTCTAATAAATAAATTAGATAAGCTTTAAGTGCGCATCTGCATTTCGACAAAACGTCAAGAAACCCTGTACCAGTACAACTCATAGCGGGTCATGGGTTCGTTACTTTGTAGGGACTATTCTATCTCAAAGCCAATAGTTGCGCAGAGAGGTGATGTGGTCAAGATCTCCAAGTCAAGTGAGGTCCAGGTGAGTCCAGAACACACAAGATAAATGATTAAATAATGTAGTTTTCACATACTTTATGTAATGTCATAATGGAGGAACCTTTGCCTGATTATGTTTGCTCATCATCTACATGGGAACATTCCCATAACTCCGAAGAAACAAATGTTATATTGTTCTTGTTGTTTCAGGGATCTATAACCTTGTTAAGTTGTTTGTTTATGCTTATTAGTTGTATATATTGTATTCATGTTTTGATTAAGGACATGATAGCAAATTGAAAAAGATAAACCTATCGTATTAGTATTTCTAGTACAAAAAATAAAAAAACAACCTGTACCACTACAACCCATGAAGGGTCTGGGATTCAGTAGGTACATGGTAGAGACTGTACTGTTTCATGGACAACGGTTCTGCAAGGAGGTGACTTGTCCTAGGTCACGCTCAACCGCCAGATTTTCCCCCTTATTTTGGGTACCCTGTTTTTATAATATTTTATAGAGGCTGGGTGGGCCCCAGGAGGGTCCTAGATCCTATATGATCCATCTCCCGCTGCAAACAGACTAAATAAAAATCATGGCCTGCAGCGGGAATTGAACCAGGATTTCCGCCATGGCAGGTCAGTACTTTTCTAGTACAAATCATAAATATTAAATGTTGAAAAGTGTTAGTTGACCTTATGTATATATGAGGAAAATATAGTCCGGGTAGAGCTCAAGAAAATTCTCTTATGTAGGGAGAATTTTCTTGAGCTCTACCCGGACCATTTTCTTCCTCATACATATTAAATGATACAACGTATGATCTCAGTTTTAGAATTCTTAGCTCTAAACAAGACCTAACAAAAAATAATGTTCTCTCCATTCATTTACATTTCGAGCATTCATTGAATTAACTGGATCCTAAAAGGCCTAATTGAAATAAGATCCTCTTCTCAGTTGCTAACCACCCTATCATTACCCTGTCGTTATGACTCGATGCACCCTATCTAGCTATCGATATATGTAGAATCGAGAGCTAGTTGGATTGGCTTATTAAACAATTAACAGCGGACCGATCAAGTAAATTACTCTGAGATTTTTCGACTTTAAAATACAGCGACCACCCAGGAGTCAAGTGCCGATTGATTTACATAAGTACTTCTTTTCCGTCCGAGATCGTCCACAGTTCCCGTTTCTCAGGCATATTAAACAGGTATTAGTGCATCTTATATATACAGCTTAGGGCAGGTGTCTTGATTGAAGGGTACCCATTTTACTCAAATCCGAAATAACCATGTTTAAAATAAACCTTAACTATAATTACAATTTAGGTAGCATGTAGGAGTAATTATAGTGTTAAAAATACTCCGAAATAAGTTATAACATTTTATTGATGGATAAAATTAATGGGACAACCAATTTCTTTCTGTATCAAGAAAATCATGGACTATTCTAATTAGAAATTAGAAAACTAGAAAATGTTAACTCAGAAGTCAAAAGTTACCGTGACTTTTTTGGTGGAACTTTTACCTTATTAATTTTCAAAACATAGATAAAATTCTATATAGGGTTATATTATATATTTAATGCAGAACTCTTAGGCACGTGATAGTAGCAATATAAAAGGCAACTTTTGTTCTGTACAACGTTGAAATGAAAAAAAATTCAGTCCTCCATTGAAATAACTGATCAACTGATCTTAGTTTGTTTAGAGAAAGGAAATTTTTTCTTCAGTTTTCGATTTTTCTCCAGAAGAAAAACCCTGAATGAAGATTATTGGGTAGCAGTGAAAAACTATTAACATTTAACATTTGACCTAGGCAAACCTTTCAAAGTTTAAAAAAAAACTTCTTTGTTGACAAATGTATAACTACCAATGCCACGAAGTGCAATTCGAAAACTCGAAACATGCACCGTCCTGTCTGTCACTCAAAGCGTCAAGTGGCGACAACTATCAATGTCATAGGCACCGACATCGATTGAGTAGAAAACTTAAGATCCGTATCCACGGATCTTGACACCAAATATCCGTATTCGGATCCGTATCAACGGGTATACTTAGTTAATGATCCGGCACATCAACTACAATATCCGGCAATACTCAAAGAACAGATTTAACTAAAAAGCCCAAGACGCCATCTTGAGTGCGAATAAAGTTTGTCATGAAATTATTAATATCCGGTTGGAGCCAAATCATGAACAAATGGGACATTAAGGCCATTTTGGATAATTTTATTCTTAACAAAGTAGGAAGATCGAGGATTTTACAAAAAAAATAAATAAATAAAACCTGTACCACTACAACCCATGAAGGGTCTGGGGTTCAGTACATGGTAGAGATTGTACTGTTTAATGGACAACGGTTCTGCAAGGAGGTTTTCCCCCTCTTATTTTGGGCACCCATTCGTATTCTTATAATTTTTTATAGAGGCTGGGTGAGCCCTTGATCCTATATGATCCATCTCCTGTTGCAAACAGACTAAATAAAAGTCATGGCCTGCAGCGGGATTTGAACCAGGATTTCCGGCATGGCAACTCAGTGCTCTACCAGTGAGCCACTCCGCACCCGAGTATTTTACAAAGGATTTTGAATTTTAAGCAATCAAGCAAGCAAAATAGCCATCGAGCCGTACGTCCGAATTGGTCATATAATAGTATATATATATATATATATATATATATATATATATATATATATATATATATATATATATATATATATATATAATAGTCTTGTATGTGAGTATTTTGTAATTTAAAGCTATTAATCGCTTTTTCATAGAACTTCGAAATAAATCAAAAATAGGTGTTTTTGAGTTAAGCCCTCAGTACGAAGTGTTTTGGTTGAATTATTTTAATTCAGGAACAACAAATGTGATATTCCATTTCCAAAAAGATAATAAATCCATATTTTGAGTTGTATCGTGTTTGAACTCGAAGTTTTATGCGAATAATGAGATAAGTTAAAATAAGAAAGGTTTCAATTTTTTGAAAAAAATTTAATGGTTAGTAAAAGAATTTCATTACATTATCATTACAGCCGGAATGCTCTACTTTACCAATACCCAAATTTGAATTTTTTAACTTACACGAAACTTTAAATACCTCTTATAAAAATTTAGTTTTTTTGAGTTACGACACTATTCATTTGAGTGAAATATAACTTTAAAGAATTACAATAATAATACAGGATGGCCCAAAAAAGACTGAAGGATAAAACATAGCTGTATTTTTTTTGTTTTTATTTTTTATTAATTTTTTTTTTATGTTTTTAAATATTTAATTCATGGAAATTTTTTACATCTAAGTGTGAAATATAACATCTTTTAAATGGTGTCCGTTTTCTTGCAAACAAAAATTGGCTCTTTTAACCGCATTTTCCATTACTGCCCGTAGAGTTTCTGGTTCCAAGTTCCTTATTTCTGCTTGAATGTTCTGCTTAAGCTCTTGAATTGTTTGGGGTTTATTGATATACACAACTCCTTTCAAATCATTTTCTCTGGCTATTTGACTAAAACGTAGCATATTGCAGGCGTGCCTGATGATCTTGGGGAAGCAGTTGCTGTACCATTTGAATTTTATACGGAAACATTTTAAGATCCCGCTTCAAAATTCTTTGCAGGGATGTTCTGGAGATTCCCAATTGAGCAGAACGACGACGTCCTTCAGTCTTTTTTGTTATTGATTCTTTCTCATTATTTTTTTTTTCAACCGGCTAAACCGGAGAAAATGATTTGAAAGGAGTTGTGTATATCAATAAACCCCAAACAATTCAAGAGCTTAAGCAGAACATTCAAGCAGAAATAAGGAACTTGGAACCAGAAACTCTACGGGCAGTAATGGAAAATGCGGTTAAAAGAGCCAATTTTTGTTTGCAAGAAAATGGACACCATTTGAGAGATGTTATATTTCACACTTAGATGTAATAAATTTCCATGAATTAAATATTTAAAAACATAAAAAAAAAATTAATAAAAAATAAAAACAAAAAAAATACAGCTATTTTTTATCCTTCAGTCTTTTTTGGGCCACCCTGTATTTAAAAATATATTAGTTGACCTTATATATATATATACAAGCTGAGCCCACGACATTGCCCGCGTGAAATAGTGACTTTGGGCAGCATTTTTAATTTTTTAGGCTAATTATTTTGGAAATAAAAATATATACATTAAAATAAGTGTTATATCTTATTTACAGCGAATATCTTATTTAAGTACATTTTTATAGAAAACGTTTTTTGTTTATCCATCTTTTGCCAAAACATAGAGATTTTGTGGGTTTGAAACACGTAGGCAAGCCACTTAAGGTTGCCCATGGGGAAAACATTTTTTTTCTAAATGAACACCTATAACTTTAAGCGTTTGTGCTTGAGCTTTGTTTATTATTATTGCAAATGCTGTTTTCAGGGGAAACTGTACTCTTTTAAACTGAACAGACAAATCATTATGAATTATCTGAATATTGGTGCCAAAACTGTCCTTTCAGCCAACCATTCTCGATTGCCCATATTTATTTGAAGATCAGAATAGACATTATTTTTTAAATCATCTGTGTTATCGACAATTTGACAGAACTCAGGTCTCAGTGTAATCATGTGGTTACTATCTGTTGGCATATGATCTTCTCCGATTTTTAGTCGAGCAGCTGCATATTGCCCTGCTAGAGAATCATTGTTAAGTCTTACTCTCATATTTGTAGTGAGACAAAACTTTTTTACGTGTACCCATAATACAGATGCTTTCAAACATGCTTTCATTTGCCGGCGTACCTCTAGTAATAACCGGGAGAGTCTGTGTAAAGTCACCCACTAAGTACCTTTTTTTCTTTACTATCTTTCCGGATTTGGGCTAATAGTAAATTTAAAAGAGGTTTTGCCAGTGCCTACTGGAGTATCCAAAAAGCACAAACCTTCGCGACTGGCAACATTTTGAACAACTGTGTCAAAAACTAATCTTTGCTCTAAATTTAAAAGGGCTTCTGTTATTTGTTGTTTATTATTTATTTGAAATAAAATCAATTATATTAAATCATCACCTATTTCAACCCCTAACAACCCGCTTTTTGCATTAAAAACTAGACTGTCCTTTAGGATCTAGACCATCTCTGTACCAAATTTCATTTCAATCGGTTCAGTAGTTTAGGCATGAAAGCGTAACAGACATACAGAGTTACTATCGCATTTATAATATTAGTATATATATATATAAAAAGGGAACGCTCAACAGAGACATCAAATAACTGTTAATACATAAGTGGAAAAACCATTTGTAACTATTTAACTATTTTGTGGAATAACCATAAGTCCACTGTTTTTTTATAAATTCTCTTTTTTTCTTGCACTTTTACTTTCATTTTTTCATATAGTTTTTTGTCTTCTATTCTTGTGTTGTTTGTTACTATTATTTATTTTATTTTGTTTTCCTGTTGGGCTTTTTTTGGTGAATGTATATTGATGTTTCATATCGGGTGTATTTATCAGCTGTTTTTATCTAACCTTCCCTATGATTCAGTAGTTGCATTTGAGCCTTGGAGGTGGTGGGATGTGTGTTTTTTGGGTGCATTATTCATCTTTTGGTTTGCTATTATTCTTTTTCTGCCCTGAGGATCCCTGAATAGGCGAAATATTGGACAGGTATTTTTAATTTCCTGTTTTAGTTTAGAGACTTAAGGTTTTTAGTTGGAATTTTTCCACTTATGTATTAATATATATATATATATATATATATATATATATATATATATATATATATATTATTATTATTATTATATAATACATAATATTATATAATAATATTTTAGTATAATATAATATTTCATATAATATTAGTATATAGATAAATATATATATATATAGTGATATTAACAATATTCTTTACAAACTATAAACGCTAATTTTAGTACCTGTTTAAATCCTTTTAATGATCTATTGAATTATTTTCACTGAAACACTATTTTATTTACACCAAACTAATAAAATAAATTAGAATATGAATAAAATAATTAACACACACTATTACTATAACACTTATCACTTAGCGCTCACACCATTTCAAAATTATTTCACAAATTTGGAATTTTAAAATAAGTAATTTAACTGAGCACCTTCACCAACTGCGGTATCCGGCATAGTAATGAGCGATGTTTTTGAAACAGAGATGGTACAAAAGTGACAGCCAATCAGAATCTATAACTCTATTATCCGCTCTAAACAAATTGCCCACTTCCTTTCTAATATTCAGTCAGTTTTCTGCTTTTCTCAAGTCTACATCACAGGTGTATACAATCATCATAAAATATGTCTTCTCTGAAATAATTACTTTTGGTATGTATCTTTATTCATAATATATATATAAATATAGAATATATATTTAAATTAATTAAGAATGCTGAATTTACTGTATTTTAGATATACCTATATCTAATAAATATATTATAGCATCATATCACAATGAAACCATTATGGTATTTAAATATTTTAATTATAACTTATATTATTTTTATACATATTTTTAAATTTTC
This sequence comes from Troilus luridus, assembly GCA_964056705.1. Classification (NCBI taxonomy): domain Eukaryota; kingdom Metazoa; phylum Arthropoda; class Insecta; order Hemiptera; family Pentatomidae; genus Troilus; species Troilus luridus. The sequence continues at coordinate 6,064,378 of OZ057414.1, read as the reverse complement.
AGATATAGTAAATTTTAAAAGTAAAATTATAACACTCATACTTTAACTGAATTGAAGATAACATATTTCAAAAATAATACTAACATATTTCAAAAATATTAAGAAATTTATTACCAATGAAATTAATTTTTTTTAAATAATGTTAGAAGTTTAAAAAAAAAATATCTTAGCATTTTAAATAATTTGAGCTTTGTACCTAGATTTCCTAGATTTTATCATGAGTAGTATATTAAATTTTATTATTATGTTATTCTAATTTTATTCTTTTATAATAACAATTTTATGTTTAGTGCAAGCCAATACTGGCTTAATGTCAAACGAAAAGCTGTACCACTTTAAGAGATCAGGAATGTTGGGTTCAGTGCAATCAACGGTTGCGCAGGTGAGTGATTTTGCCGAGAATACGATCAACAGCTGTTTTGCGGATGTAAGGTGTTTATTTCATGAATGTATTTATTAATTAAGTATAAATTATTTAGTGATAAGAAATTTTACTTTTAAAAGTATTAATGACTGATTCACCGAAATCAACACAAATTCACATTCAAATATAAAATTATATCTATATATTAAAATTTTAACATCGTGTATCGATTTGGTAATCTATTTTTTTTAATTATTTCTTTTTCTTCTTATTTATTCTTGGAAATATTAAAACTATTTCATAGTTAATAATACCATAAAGGTTTTATTATAGCAGTAATATTTAATAAATTAAATGCTTTCGATATTTAGAAATATTTATTAAACATAAATAAATTCATTATGACGATTTTTTCCATCTTGTTTAATAACTTACATACGAAACATAATATTAATCAAATGTAATGTGCTTATTTAAGCATGGTGTGCATGTCATAATAAACGGTCTCTACAAGGGGGTTATTGGGGGGGGGGGAGGAGAAAAAAGAATACATACAATATACTTTCAGGGATACTCGAAAAAGTTTTCAGAAATATGTATTTTAAATTATAATGGAATTTGTCTGTCTTTAGTGGCATGGGATAAATTAATTGCCACAAAGAGTAGTCAATTCAACTTTTTTTTTTATTATTATTTATTTATTCATATTTACAACTATATTACAATAATATAACCAGTAAATAGGCTAAGTGATACATAATGACATGATATAATGACAAGTAGATAAACTACCCACTGGTAGTTCAACTAAGAAGGTCACGTGGCCATCTTCTTTTCAGACGCCTCGGAGGATTATCGGGAATTGAACAGGAAGCTAGGTTTGAAACCAGAGGGTTTGAGTGGGAATGAAGTTTGTAATGAAAGGATAGATACCGGGTTCGGGCCAAATCAGCAACAAATGGGACATTAAGGTCGTTATGGATGACTTTATTCTTAACAAAATAAGGAGCGTTGAGGATTTTACGAAGGATTTTGGACTGTAGGGATTGGATACGATAGGAATTCGATGACTTAGTGGAGCCCCAAAGCTATGAGGATTCCAGGTTAATCGTTTGTCAAGATGGAACCCTAAGTATCGGATCTGTTCTACAGGCACCAGTGGGATATTATTAAAGGATACTGAAGGGCAGGATGTCATTGGTTTACAACGTAAGGTAAAAGTGATTTGATGGGATTTTTGAGAATTTATTTTAATTCTCCAGTCTTGACACCATTCTTCAAGTGATATGGGATTGGAGGCTTTGGGATACAATAACTGGATTGGTGTTGACTGATAATACACATGTATCATCAGCATACGTGGTAAGGATAGTATTAGGATGAGTTGGGATGTCAGCTGTATAAACTGTATAAAGGATTTGGCCAAGGATACTACCTTGCAACTTTTTTTAATTTTTTTTTTTACAATGTTACATGTAGACGGTTTACTCATTGAAACATTTATTTATTATTATTTAGAAAATAATATTCTGTAAACACATACAAAAATAAAATAAACGTAGATTATTAAATCTCGATTTATATTTATATTTCTCTTCATATCTGACTTTAGAAGTTTTTGATAAAAGTTGATTTATTGCCTCTTCGGCCTGTTCTTTTATGAATGGAGGAGCAAATTATATGAATTCATCACCATCTATTTCCATTTTTTATTTTGTTTGTGGTCTGATCACTGTTTTAATGCTAGATCTCCAAATTTCTGATGTGTGGAGGTTCTATTATATTTAAGGTTATATTAAATATTTCTATAAAATCGATTCAAAATAAATAAAATCTATCTTGAATTAAATATAAAATAGTTCTAAAATTATTTATTTTAATATTTTAGGAATATAAAACGGTCAATTATAAGCTCTGAAGAAGGATTCTTCTCTAACATAAGCCTGAAGATGGGCTGAAACATGGGTCGAAACTTTGGCTTTCAATCCAATAGTTCTCCTCAGTTAAGAGAATGTTTTCTGACGTCCATCCACAATATTTTCTTCTTCTCAATTATAATATTAACCAAGTCCGAAAAATATGATAATAATATTATTGAACATTCTTTGTAAATTATTGGTCTTTGAAAATTCCATATTGTCATAATAATATTAAATATTTATCTTGCGAAGGACGAATGTCCTTGGGGACCGTAAAAAATATCGCTGCAGGTGCGACATACTCTTTTTATTTGTTATTTTAACATCAATATCAAGATTACCAGCTGTTTTATGCCTCGGAGGAGAAATGGAGGGATTTAGATCCGGTGATTATGAAGTCATATCGCAGAATATTAAAGAGAATGAAAAATGTATGTCGAAGTTTTTTCATAAGAAAAATTCTTTGGAACCCTTTCCTCGTACGTAATCGTTTTTATTTTTTTGTGTTTTCGTGGGGGGAAACGAGAACTAACGTAAAGCTGGCAGACGAAAAGAAAGAGAGAAAGAAAAAGAGAATGAGAGAGAAATAAAAACAATGAGAGGACTCGCCTTGAATGAGGTTGAGGCAGGTCGCGGGGCAGATGTGACGCGTGCGAGTCACCTGCCTCTGGGTCCGAGCCGTTGGAGCGCTCTGGCGGCGAGCAAATGAGTGTTTATAAGTTTCATTAAATATCGATTTAATCAGTTAGTCGATATATAAATATTTATTTTTAAGAACATTTAAAGGTAATTATTCCGCAGATTGTCGCTTAGAGCTGAGTTATCATGTGTAAATAGTAGAGTTCGGTAATCATTTCGTCATTTAATCATAATATTAAAAATGAAACGAACAGTTTAAACATGTGATTACTCAACTTGAAACGACAACATGCGAAACATATAAAAGCAAGTTGTACTTGTGCATCGTGCGAACATTTTTTCCATCAGATTAGTCGATTTAGTTCAAGAGAGAGTACACCTTCCAGATGTAGATCTCTTCTGGAGGTTCGTTGGTTTATTAAGTCTGTAACGGTTGTCGGTCCAATTCAATATTAGGAATAGGTTGTTAATATGATAAGTTTATAGGTCTAACAAATTGGAATGCCCAACGGTTGATCCCGGCGAAATCAAGTTAGGCTTGAGGCTTGAAGACAAGGAAGGTAGTGGAGGAAAAAGTTCTGATCTTGATGACGATGTTATCCGAGTTTTGTTGGAAGAAAATCCCGGAACTGTTGAAGAACAGTCAGGGAGACTCGAAGTTAACAATTAAGCCGTCTATGACCATCTCAAGGCAGAATCGTAAAAATCTTGGAAGTTGGCGGGACTTCTTACCGCTTTGTCTTCAAGGCTCAAATCCCCATCTTGGAACATCTGGAACCACCCTTGAACAGTGCACTCGCATATACTGACATACATCTCCAGCTGCAAACAGACTAAATAATATTCTTGCCCCCAGCGGGATTTGAACCAGGCATGGAAGCTCAGTGCTCTACCACTGAGCCACTCCGCTCCATATCTTAGTAAAGATTGAAGTATCTCCAAGTAGCAAAATATTACAGAAGTAAACAAACGTTTCGTTTCAAAGAGCATTAATAATTGATTACATTTTTAATAGTCAAATGTACAACAAACATAAATACTTTTCTGTTTGGGTATGAAGAACTACTGAATTGTAATATACCTACAAATTTAATTTAATGAAAAAAAAAACCTCTACTATAAACATCGGAGGATTTTCAGGAGGGGTTTCATTAAATGTTACAGACTGTATTATTTCTGAGTCAACGGTTGTAGAGAAGAGTGATTGGGCCGAAATCACTCTCAAATTCAAGGGGTTTTTTTTGTAATTAAGATTGCCTTTCATTGAGGCTGGTTGAGCCTGATTTAATGCTCTTGACAGATAAAATAAATTATCTGCCAGAGCTTGATTTATATCCGAAAACTTCAGAAAAGCAACTCTGCGCAATCCATCTAAGATTGTGAATTTTAAAATAATAATAAGAAGAAAAAAATGATCACATCTAACAATAAAATGAAATAAATAAATTATAATAATATATAATTACGTAAGCCAAGGTCCGAAAATAAAAGTAATATTTAATGAATATTCTCCCCGTGTATACTTCGCAAATTGCGGAACACGGAGATATAGGATTAGTGAAAAGAAAGGATATGTCTGACCGAGAAGCGTGCTTCATTAGGGCCCAGGATAGCTCAAATGGTAGAGTTCCAGACTAGTGATCTGGAAGACCCGGGTTCGAGTCCCGGTCCTGGTCATATCTTTTCTTTTCAAATAAAATATTTAAATATATGGGTCTTAATTTTCTCCTTTAAAAGTTCAATCACCTCGTCAGGAAGCGCTCTTTATCAAGATTTTCGAAGAAATTCATTTAACAGCCTCTTTATTTTTGGCTATTAATAAAGTCGATCATTAAATTTATGATTTTTTATTTATCTTTTATAATGGTTGTTGTCATCCTGCATCCTGTTTTATGAGACCAGCATATCTAATTTATTCATAAAATGTGGCCATCATATTTTTTGCTCTGTGATAACAGCAGCGAGTTATAATCGAACTGAGTATGAAATGAGTATTTTGTCATATTTTTTTTAATTTAATGATAAAAAAAAAATAATATTTTTTTTTTTAGCAGATTGAGTTTGTTGATATAGTTAATGTTCTTATTGACCTCTTTCTAATAACTCAGAATGGTTTTAAATTCTTTTGATTGCTCGTTTTTTTTTTTTGAGTTAATTTAACATTGAAGGATGAACACCGTATTAAATTATTTGAAAATAGATTATTCTACAGTATATTCAGTTCAAAAAATGATAAAATTTATGAGATTACACAAGGTGGAATTGGAAAGCATGCTATAATACTATTGAAGTGAAAGATTTGGGCTAACGAACGAATTCTTAAAAAAAAAAAAAATGCGTTGAACCGACTTGTAAACCTCCGAGGGGTAGACCGTGACGAAAGTATGATTAAAAATGGTCTGACTGATATCGCTTCACAACCAGTGGACGGGTCTGGTATTCAGTACATGGTAGGGACTGTACTGTTTCACGGACAACTGTTCTGCCAGGAGGTGACTTGTCCTAGGTCACGCTCAACCGCCAGATTTTTCCCCATATTTAGGGTACCCTATTTTTATAATATTTTATAGAGGCTGGGTGAGCCCCAGGAGGGTCCTTGTTGCTAAATGACCTATCTCCGGCTGCAAACAGACTAAATAAAAGTCTTGCCCGTAGCGGTATTTGAACCAGGATTTCCGACCTGACAATTTATTACTGAGTTTTTCCACTCCTGGGGTGCTCTAAGCCTTATTATAATTGTTGTTTTATTAATTAAACTCCTATCAAATGCAATGAATATGTGCTCCAACAAGAACTATTGACTAATCGGTAAATTTATGTATAAACGGATAAATCTACATACAACAGATGGATTTCAATTTTGTTTTTACCCCAACTAACAAATATCTTTCTTAAGATATAATTTTAAAATCTTAAGACAGCGTTTTCCCGGTCTGAATATTTAATTTAAGTTTTTTTCATTTTCGAAAAAAGACATTGTCAGATGGTTTTCATTACTGAGTTTAGAGAAAATTTATTTAAAAAGGATGTAACCTGGACTGAAATTTATCTAATATTTCATTAAAACAATAAAAACTTTTATCCAGTCAACTATGCTTTTAATATGACGTTTCGACATTAAATGTCATTTTCAATTGTTTACATAAAATTCTTGTATCCTTTCATCTTAGTTAATAACTTGAAAAAAGTTACAAGTCATAAAATCTTTTTTTGTTCATTATTTTCATTAATGTTTAAAAATATTTTACTTAGAGGTCAATTGTCCTCCATAGCCATCTTTTGTTAAATGGTTTATATTTATATTTAAATAAATGTACAATGTCCCTTGAAGATAGGTGATTCGTATTTTTAAAAAATACATTGACAGAAACATTCATTAGTAAAGTGAACAATGGGGAGGATTAGCACCGATAGACTTGTTTCGTGCAGATGTTAGTTAAACAAGATTGGTCGTTATAATCGCTAGTATAGGAACTATTAAAAATTAAAAAATAATTCTTATGAAACATTATAACTTTTTTTTTATTCCTCTAAAATTTATTTACAATCTATACATATTACAAATATAATAAATAGATGAAATGCTGCTGTATAAACTAAAAGCCTTTTATTACCTTTCGGTATTGAAAATTATAACAGAATCACTAGCAAAAATATAAAGGTGAGAAAAACCGTTTGTTCTACGAGAATATATTTACGTTAACGGGTAATACTTTATATATAAAACATTATTATTTTAAATATTCAGGAAAAAATCAAGTAAACAAATAATTACTGGGTTACAATATAACTTTGTTAATTATAGGTCTGTTTGACTCGGTCGTTTGGTGTTTTATTGTTATCCAATCTGTATTTGGAGTTGGCTTTTCGACGCGTTTAGGCCGACTTTATGCACTTTTTTTATTATAACACCTTATTCTGTCATTATTTCACACTAATGTTTTGTATACAATTGATAGATTTCGTCGACAGCTGACGATTGAAACTTAAACGAACGTCGTAGCTTCACCGAGTCAAAAGTTGTATTGGATGGAAATCTCGATACGCTGCAAAATTACCTCCGCACGAGATACGCCACAGTCCTCACTTATCGTAATGAATTCTTAGATCCTTTAGCTATCCAGTGGTTTAATTGAATTTCTATTGGAGATGATAGATATCTAGCTGCAACGCCGAACTGTATTCACCGATTGTGTTATTCGTTTTTTTGAAATGTCTCCCAACTATCGAAGCTATTTTAAAAGTTATCACGTCAAAAATTAATATTAAAATTAATATATTTGTTCAGTTTAGGAATTTGTCTATTTATAGTTTGCAACATACCTCCAACAATAAGCACTTTACGCAATACTCGGTTAAAAATCAAATAAAACTATGGATAATATTGTTTCTTACATTTTGATAATAAGAAACCTTCCATATTCCATAGTTATTGTAGATTTTTTTCACCATCTTCTTCAACGCTCATAGTAGTTCGAACAATTCCTTATACAGCGCCTACTATTAACGCTATCTATTGAAATATAATCCTGCTTCTTAAGATCCCGAAGACTACCTGGGACTATGGATCTGAGAGGAACCTTTTGTTGCTACTCTATCAGGGAACAAACCCCCGAGGCAGATCGTATCGCCTTCCATTGCTCCTTGAAGAGGTATCTTTTAACGGATTCGTCAAACTTAACTCGGAACTCCCCAGATCCTGTATGATCTGGAAGTTTCTGTATATAGTTCTAGTAACAATAGATTTTTCTGAATAAATGGATTGCGTTATATGGTTCGGATTGTTCATGTCAAAATATTTAAAATCATCTTCGAAAAATATGTTATCTTTTGAAGTTGTTCAATCACCATATTACAGGATAGCCTCTTTTCCTTTCTACGGCTTAAAGAAACAGTCTATTAGCTGTTCCTTATTTTAAAGTTTTGTTTGCAATATTTTGTTAGGAAAAGGAAAAATATCTTCTCTTATTGGTAACTTTTTAACATTTACTTATTACATACCGTTGGAAAAATAAATATTTGAGTGGATAATAATTGACAGGATAATGATTATGATTGCCCTGAAGATTCGTAGGCCGATACTTTGGCACAATTAAAAATAATTCTGCTAATTTCGTGTTATCATTGCACCTGCACCCCCTGACAAATTTAATCTTTAATCGGAAAAATAAATAATTCCAACAAAAATATTGTCTACTACTGAAATTATTTGAAGGCACTAGAGAATGAATGCCAAAAGTCATAAAACGGAGTTATTGTATTCTTTGTACTGTATTTCATGAAAGATGGCCGGAATGTTTCCATGAAATTTAACTATATGAAACCTACTTTTTACCGGATAACGCATAAACTCATAGTATAGCACCCTGTGACATCTTGCGTATGGGTGATGGCAACATGACATACGAGTTCTCATGAAAACTTCTTAACAATGGAAGCGTGTAGACCATATGTAATTTTTATAAGTGCGAAATTATTGTTAAAAATATGTATAAGTTCTGAAAAATAGTTGTTAATTTCTTTTGAAAGATAATTGTCCTATAAAAAAAATATAAGCCGTCGCATGACACCTGGTAGATGTGAAACATAGAATTTGGAAGTTAGTGGGGAAGAATTAATTATTTAAGTCTATGTAAAGGATGCATTGGAAGGGAATACAGATTTTTTTTTAGATTTATGTGATAAAAATAATATTATTTTCTTTAAAAATATACATAAAAGACCATTATAATCCAAATAATATATTACAATTCAGTATCATCAGCTATTTCTGTAATATTAACACTCGATGATGTTTCTGATGGTATCAAAGTTACAATAGGTAACTAAAATAAGCAACGAAAGTGTTACTTTTAACGTTAAGGAGGTGTCTTGTAAATACTGCATCTATTGTTGTGCCATATCTTGTTGTAGATTCCCTTGGATTATCGTTGATATACAACTGAAAATCTTGTTGAAGAAACGTAATCAGTGGTGCTGACTTATCTTTTGCGAAATTTACATAAAAGGCTCCAGCTAAAATCATGGTCATCTCATATAAATTTTCGTTTAAAATTCTCGAACCACTTATATTGTACGGAAGTAAACTACGGTGTGAAAATGAGATGGTTTTTGATATTTTGGTTAAATATATACAACAACCATGAGTATCTGTCTCCCATCATCTAATGTAATTCTAAAAGCACATTTATCGAGGTATTTAAGCACTTAAAGCGTAATTTTATAAGGGTAATAATTTTATTAATATTAAATAAATAATTAATATTATAATTTAAAATAACTTAAATTTGAGCACATTTAATGTTTAATTAAATAATAAATTTAACGAGAAGCAGAGCCACGGGGCTCCTCAAAGTTTTCGCATCACGGCATCAACAGTCGCTCTCACTCGCCAAACGCTCCATTAGAAGTTTCACATCAAAAAGTAAATAAAATTATAAAATGGACTAATAGTAGCTTTCAAACAAAACCAAAATTGAACATTATAATTCAGAATTAAACCAGCAAGTCTTTATACCACAGAATGTATCTTTACCGAGAAAACAGGAGAACCAGAAGAGATAGGAAAAATTGAAAGGAAAATTCTGCAAAAAACCTTTGAGAATAGAGGAAGTAGAAACAATACTTCAGAAGAATAGATACCTTACAAAGAAAAATAAATTGAAAAGATATCGGACACAATGAGGAATATAAGAATTAAATTCTTGAGTTACATAATCAAGATGTGTCGGATTTCTATAGCAATTTTTTTTAAATATCAAACGAATATTTTATAACATTAATTAAAAGCCTGGTATTTTTTGTATTATATAATTTCGGCAATAATAACATTTATTAAAAGGAACAAAAATAATTCAGATAGTGGTTTAATAATTACATTGTATTCAAAAAATGTGTTATAATATTAGGTTGTGTAATGTTTGAAAAACAAATGTTTAGTCTCATGGCAGTCTTGCGAGAAGGTTGTAACTCAAATAATATTTTTGTCGCCACTCTCACCATCTTCTAGCCTCATTTCACCCAAGTAAAACCTCTTTAACTTTTTACCTCACCTTGGACTTACCGGTAAAAGACATTCAATTATCTCAGACTCATCAACATATCGAAGTGTCAACTCATCACTTGCTATTTTCAATAACTCAGTTCATTTTTAGTTTCTCAGTTGATTCACAGATCATTGATATTTTTTGTTTTAAGACTCATCCTATCTAGTTAATAAATTAATTTAATTTTTTTGTATAAATAATTGATTGTACATATGAGCTTGGTGCAATTTTTTTCATAATTAATTTTTTAATACTTTAATTTTTAAATAACTTTTTGTATTTTCCTAAGTTTAGTTGCGCACATTGATATTTTATGCAATTATTTTTTTTAATTTTATTTTTTTTACATTACACATTTATCATTTATATTTTACATACAGAGGAGCTCAGTGACTCAGTGGTAGAGCACTGAGTTGCCATGGGGAAAATCCTGGTTCAAATCCCGCTGCGGGTAAGTAATTTAGTCTGTTTGCAGCAGGAATAGAAGATGGAGATGGATTATAAAGGATCTATGACCCTCCTGGGGCCCACCCAGCTTCAATAAAATATTACAAAATAGTTACAAAAAAAAATATGGGGGGAGGGGGAAATCTGGCGGCTGAGCGTGACCTAGGACCAGCCACCTCCTTGCAGAACCATTGTCCATGAAACAGTCTCTACCATGTATTGAACCCCAGACTCGTTCACGGGTTGTAGTGGTACAGATTTCAGGTTTCCATTTTTTTATTTGTATTTACTTATTTTCTGAATTTTTTTCCAACCCTTATCTAGCTTTAATTGTATGCATATGGGGAAATTGCCACCCAAACTGTCTGGTTTTTATTGAATTCACAGCCGGCAAATTCTCTGGGATAGAAGGATAGCGGATTATTTTTACGGACCCATTCTTCCATAGGATGGATTATAAAAGACTTACAAAACGAATCGTCAACCACGTATGTAAGAGCCAAAATTGCAACTAATAGATCCGATGAATAAAAAGTATATAACTGAAATTGTCATAACTGATCATATGTTACTAAATATAACAACTTTCAAAGGGTGGATGAGTAAACTTTCTAGTGGAGGAGAAGAGATAAGGAACCAGGAACTGGAAAGAGGAGAGAAGGAAAGAGTATAGTGAAAGGATGAAGGATATTGGAAAAAAAATTGGAGAATCTCGACGGTGGATGGATGAAATTACTTCACGCGTTCATAGCTAGTCGAAATCGAAAGTATGGAAGAACAATGCAAAAATGCTACTCACATACTAAAAAAATTATATTGCTTTTTCACATAACATGCAATATTGTACTGTAGTTACTGGCCTTGTTATTCTCTTGAAAAGTTTTACAGATTGGATTTTCTAGTAATGATAACTGGGCTACTGAAGTATTCTAAAAACGAATCCCTTTAAGCAAGTGGTATGATTTTGTTTTCTAGAATTTTGGGAGATTCTATAAACCATAGTAAAACCGATGTTTAAAACTGAGAGACCCCCAGGAAGGGTTGGTTTACCTTGGGAAGGGTGGGAACACTCTTGAGAACACGGCAATTAATAACATCATCTTAGATCTAATAACACACTCCACAAACACTGGCAGGCCTAGGTGTTTTTGTTTCTATCTCGAATGTCCGCTCCATCTTAGGGAGAGGTCTTAATTACTAGTTACCTATTGTTATCCACGAGGCCTCTAGTCTGTCTGGGTTCGAGTCTGGCTGAATGGGATCTTGTATATTCTCTCAATCACTTATCGCGTTCTTTTGGTAATTATTGCTATATAATAAAAATGGAATGAATAATATAGAAAAAATATCCTGAAATTGTGGGATCGATAGGAATAGCGTGTAGTTTTGTTTTCCTGGGGTGTTTTTAATATTGGTTTTTCGGGAAAATAATGCAGGATTTTATGGTTTCATTAAAATACCACACCAAATAGTAAATTGTCTATGTTTGTTGGACTTCCGACTTTTATGAATGTAATCACTTATTAGTACTCTTTTGAAGAGAAATTATTGTTTAACTCTGTACAATTTTGCTGTTTGGAAATAATCCAGTCTTTGCGAAGATGTCCTAGCGTGATTTAAGCATAATTTTGTTTTTCAACAAGTTCAAACTCGGCCAGAACGAGCCAAAAAAACAAACAAAAGCTAGAAATATGAAAGAAATTTTAGATTATGAAAATAAAGCTAAAGATTATCTTATAAAGATCTATTATAAAATGTTTTTCTATTGTTTATATTTATTTTTTTAATTGTTATTCTATTCTTTTAATAATGTTTAAGTTATCCTAACATTCCTGTTTCTCTTCAACTCCTGATATTCCTCTGAGGCGTCTGAAACGATGATGGAGTTATTATCTTATATTAAAAAGGAAATCTATTCAAAACATTTTTTATTAATTTTTCATTTTTTTTTTCCAGCTTTCAAACTGTAAATAATTTAAATCGTTGAAACGAAGTTGTTTATTATATTTATGCGTTTAATGATTGTGTTATAAAGGCTCGTAAATCAATCTATAAAATATTTCCGTATTTTATTCCTTTTTGAATGTTAGTTTTTGAAGTTCACACTCCTTCGAAACCTATATAGTTTTATAAAAAGGATATTCAAAGTTATTGAATAAAAATGCGATTGACGGCGTGTTTTTAACAATTATGCACCTTCATTCGGTATTATAAAATAAAAAATGAAATTAAACAATATTTTACGTAAACAAAAAGTTTACTTCCTAATTTTATCTTTGTAATTTTTACATCACCACCTTTCTGTACATTTACTGTGTAATATTTGTATTCATATATATCCCTCACTTTTTTGTTCTATTTTTCTATTACTCTACATATATTTTTATACTATCATATTCTTGGTACTGTAATGTATTTTTATAGTTTTGCTGTTTTGTCTGTTTTCTTGCTTAGCCCTGAAGATGACCCACAAAGTGGGTCGAAACGTCGGCACAAAATAAAATAAGTACCCACTTATTTAGTGTTTAATTTGACTCCACCCCCAACTATCTCCTTCCTTGGAATTAGTTGAACATGATAATTGACATTCGTTTTATATTGGT